>CM062619.1:14443149-15818485 GCA_025617555.3 Puccinia polysora
CAATTTGCCCCTGCGGTTGAATCACCAGCAGGGGCCGCTGTCAGTGACTTGCCTTTGGGGTTGAGACAACATCACCTCACCCCTGCGGTTGATTCACCAGCTGGATGCACAGGGTGGATCCATGTGACGTCATGGTTTCTGACCCATGACATCAGCTGTTTACCAGTTGAATATTGATTGGCTCAGATGATGATCATCATCATTTCTCTCACTCACTCCACCTCTCTTGATCCATCCCACCACGGTGGACTGCTACTAAAACTTCCCTCTCTCTAGACCAACCAAGACCTGACCATCCTATCCCCTCCTTCCCTCCTCATCCATCCATCCATCCATCCATCCATCCATCCAAAACCCCCCCCTCTCTCTCCTTTGAATCTCCCTCTGACAGGTACCGGTCTCTTCTTGGGTACCACTCAATCACTTGCCAACAATTGTGGCCCCCTTGGTCTCCTGATGGAATTCTTGGTCATGGGAACTTGTTGAGCAATTCATTCCCTACCTACTCCCCCTCTCTTCTTCCCTTCTCTGATCCACTGACACCACTCAATCATCACTCAGATTACTACCACCAGTTGTTTGGAATGTCATGGCCTCACTGGGTGAAATGAGTTGAGTACTTTTCCTCTGGCCCGCCCTCTCCCTTTGCTTGACTCCTCTGCTCTCCTTCTCTCCTCTCTCTGCTACCCAGTCTCTCATTTGCCCATTGCAGGTGGTCATGTAACCCTCATCATCCATCCATAACACATTTCTGTTGTCTCCCTGCCATCATCAACAAATCAATCAATTCAAACCTTCAATCTCATGCCTCTTCACACCCATTGAAAGCTGTGAGCAACCTTGATTTGATTCAACAAATTGATTGCAATCAACAGTACTGGGGAGCTTGAGGGTATCAATATTAAACACCAATTGTTTTAAAATCCCCATCCCATGAGAAAACCTGACAAGAGTTTCTTTTTTTTTAAAAATTTTTTGTAAATTTCTTTCTATTTCATTGTTAAAATAAAACTGTAAAATTTTCTCACAAAAAATAAAACATCATGTAATAATATTTATGACAGATTAAAACATTAGTAATTAAAATAAAATAAATATAAATGATTTATTTGATATGGCAAGCCCCCTGTACCAACAATGGAAACCAAAAAAAAAGGTCAAATAATCTTCAAGAATGAAAATGATTCAAACCACAAGGACCTTTTGATCCTTGAGTCAAATTGCTGTCAGATCAACCTTGACAGCAATTTGACAAGGGCCCAACCGGGCGGAGGTGGAATTGGCGTTGAGCCATTAGCAAGCCCTTGACCACGCTCAATGTTTTGGAACACCAATGTTATTTTGACAGGCGCACCACTAAGGGAGTGCTGTAGAACCAGGGTTTTCCAAGCTGGGGGCTCAACAGCGAGTTAGCCCCATGGTGTATGTGTATGGTCTGTAAAGCATGTTTGGGTGCTGAGCCAAGTTTTTCCAAAATTTGCTAAAGCCTACGTGGCACTTAGCAAAGTCATCTTGGCACCTGGCAAAGCCTTCTTGGTGCCTTGGCAATGTCCACTTGGCGCCTGGCCAAATTGGTCTGGTGCCTGGCCAAGTTTATCTTGGTGCAGATCCAAGCTGGTTGCATTGACCCACCAATCACATGATCATACTTGAAAAAAAAAGACTTGAAGTTGGAGGGAGGGAGGCTGGTCAATTTTGGTAAAACCAGCATTGATTGGCATCAAGGGGAGCTTGATTAGGTGCCAAGTTTTAATCCAGAAAGCCCAATCTAATCCAGCTCCCTGGGTGCCAATCCAATTCCTGCTAGGCACATGCCAAGTCAAACCTGGACAGGCACCCAGAGGCGCGTTACACACCATAGGTGTATATGGCTATGGGAGAGGCCTAAAACAACATTTTTCATCAAAAATTTAAAACCTTGGGTTGAAATATACACCCCCATTTGCAAATTGATGTTGTATAAAGCCCATCTGGGGGCCTGGCAAAGTTCCAGGTTTTTTTTGTAAAGTGTGTGTGGTTCCCAAAAAAGCTAGCTTGGCAACCAGCCAAGTGATCTTGGTGCCCTTTCAAGTGCCAGTTGGTGCATCCCCAAATTGGCTTGGTGCCTTGCCAAGTTGGTTTGGGTTTCAATCAAAGCTGGTTGCACAACCAATTCTCAACTGTATTGTTTCTCTTTTTTTGACTCAAAAAGTTATTTTTTTTTTACTTTTTACTTTAAAAAGCTGTGCATAAATTAATAAATTGAATTTAAAAAAGGTTGAAAAAAAAACTTACCTTGTTAAATGTGCTTTGTAAAACATTCCCATGACTTTTTTCTACCCACTGCACTTTTCCCCCACATCATCCACCTTCCTTGACAGGCATATCACCCAATAAGTCAACTAAAGCCTCCAGCCAATTCAGTCAACATGTAATACCATGGGAACTACAACCAGAAAAAACAGTCACTCATGCCTGAAGTCCTCCTTTCCAGCCCTCACATAAACTGGCCTCTCATTCCCTGCTGGAAGAAATTCTTCCAAGGAATTAGTAAACTAATTCTTACTGGTTAGTCCATCTGCAGATAGCTGTCATCTCAGCACAAAAAATCCTGCAACCAGCCTGCTTACTTTATATCACCTTGTCCCTTGCTGGTGCTTCTCTTATTGGATTCAAAAACCCCTTAATCAACAACCTGCTCTGAGCTCTATGAGTAGTAGTGCCTGTCCCTTCAGCCCCTTGCACACCAGGGGAGTTGCAACAAAATTTCTCCCTTCTGCATTCGATTAAGAATCCAGTTAGAACATCATCTGTCCCAGTACCTAACAGAAAAAGAATGAATCTCATTGAAAGGATTGTATGCTTTGAGATGGTTTCCTTCTCTTAAAAAGCTTCTTTGCATGAGAAAAAACCTAGTCCTCTGTTGTCTTTATCTTCCCAGAGTCAATTTCTATGTTTGAACGCATCTTGATATCAACAGGGAGTTATTTGAATGTTATTTCAAGTATAAGGTCTCATTTTTGACTTGGATCCAATCTAAAACCAATAATATTGGTAGAACCTCATTCCAATACTTCCCTTTAACTCTGCAAATCTTTAATGTTGCATCCTCAAGTTTTTTGTGCCTGTTAAGTTGAATATGTGATCTGAGTTTATTGAAACCAAAGAAAAATGGTCTGAAAAATAATTAAAGGAAGTAAAACAAGTTTTAGAGTGATTAATTCAGCAGTAGAGAGTAAAAGTAAAGTCTGACCCAGGATTATCTGGCTTGAAACAACCAACAATTGGTTAAATTAGAATGAAGAAATGATAAAGAAAGAGAAGAAAAGAAAAGGGAGATCTGAAACAAAAAGATATTTATTGTTAGAAAATGAGGCTGAGCAGGACTGGACATGGGAACCTCCATTCTGTTCAACATTGATAAGAAGCTTCTTTGTTCCCTGAGACTGGAGGCAAAGTTGAGCAAGGTTATGGGTCTTTAATCAAATTGAAAGAGTTAAGATGAGATTTGTGGCAGGTTTCATGGTTGTAATGTGAGGGGAGGCAAGGTTAGCAATGAGATGGTTGGGCAAGGATCCAGAGAAATATGTATAATATATAGTGTTGAGTTGAAAGAAGGGAGGAAGGGAGTGGAATGGTTTAGGAGCAAAGAAGGAAAAGGAAGTGAGGAAGGAAGAGGAGAAGTGGGATGGAGTGGTGGCAATCAATTGATTGGAGGAAGGAGAGATCTGATGCCCCCTCTGAGGATCAGAGGAACGGTGGATGAGCCAGAAGAGTTTGGATGGGAGCTGGTACTTCAAATTGGTTAATTCTGCACTGGGAGATTGATTTGAGGGGAAAAAAATTCAATTTATGACAAGTAAAAACACAACACACAGCCATGATCAGATGTGAGTTGACATGACGGTTAAGGTGAGATGGGTAAAAGAGGATCAAAGAGCAGACTTTGTCAATGAATAGTCCAACATCTGATTTGAGGGAATAATATTGGTGACCAGAGAGTGATTGTTTTGTTTTTCATTCAGCCACTTGATTTTCATGTCCACATTTTTGAGGGCACCATGGTGTGATTCTTTATTTGCCAGTTTTTTCAGGGCCTTGTTATTGATGAAGGCACAGTGAGTGAGTTTTTGACTAGGATTAATTTTGGAGAGTAGTTGAGACAACCAGATCTTTTCTTGGGCCACTAGAACAAGTGACTTGAGCTTGCCTTTGGTGGAGGAGAGGGAGATTGTTGATTGAAGTTTTATGTTCAATAAAACAGGGCAACCATGAAGAAGAATGAGATATCCAGTGAGACTTATTTGGGATTTACGGTCATTTCTGCCATAAGATTTACTGAATAAATCTATTTCTTACTAAAAGGAGGAAATTTGAAGAAAAAAGGATAATTCTTTTGATGATTTGAGTTACTTCCAGGGGTGTTTTGACATGAGTCATTCTGGTTTTATTGTTGAAGCAAGAGAGTTTGGAGATGGCGTAGTAGAGCTAGGCTTGGGTTTGGCTACCAATGAAATTGAGGAAGCCAGTGAAGGATCAATAGTTGTTTTTTAGTTTGAGGAAGGCCTTGTGCTCATCTTCTTTTGCGGGAATGAGCTTTATGTTGGGTGTAAATGGAGTGCTGATTGGTTTACAGTTGCTGAGTCCCAATCTGAGAAGAGAGTTTTTGATGTGGCTGTAATGCAAGAGTCAAAGGCTTTCTTTGGTGTTTAAAAGTTGGTTTCCAAGGATCTTGCTGAGATTTCCATCTTTTTATATCTTGAATTGGGTATTAAAACAATTTCTGGACTCAATTGAGTTGCCTAATACCAGGAGGTCATCAACATAAAGAAAGCCATTGATTTGAGTGGTTGTACTGATGCAGAAAAAAGGATTGGAACTCAATGTTGTAAAATTTTCTTTGATAAGCCAGTTCCTGATTGTTTTGTAACATTTTTCAGATCTTGCTTCAATCTCCAGAGAGCTTTGTTGAGTTTGAGATAGGGGTATATTTAATAATAGCCAAGAGTTGTTTTGATGAAGATATATTTTTCCAGTGGGGCGTGTAGAAAAGCCAAGTTGATGTCCATCTTCCAGAGAGAGATCTTTTGGAAAAAGAAGTAGAAAATAAGTACACAGAGAGTGGTTATTGAACTAGTTGGAGCATAGGTTTGTCCATAATTAAAGAAGTCAAGTTGCTTGAAGCCCTGAACGCACAATCATGAAACACCGGTCTTGTTTGGTCCTTCCTTGATTCAACAGAACCACACGGTGGTCAATGCCATTTTTCCTTCAAGAAGTTATCAGAATCCTTCCCAGAACTTCATGAGATCAATGAATTCAAGTTCAGATTTCATTGACTTGATCCATTATTATTTGTTGATGCAGTGGGTGGCTTCGTAGTAGCTCAGGGTCCAGTTTGTACAATGAATCCATATTACTGGGGCTTCTGCAGAGTTTAAAAATCAAAGAGAGTTTGAGGAGAAGTGGCTTGAAGTTTTTCAGTGACTTTGTGTTAATAATAGGAATTGAAACCAGGACCAACTGAATTGCATAACACAGCAAGTAAGAGTTAGAATTGTACAAACAATCACGCGTGAAGCACAAGTCAAAAGTAACCAACAGAGAGACGAGCTGGCTGAGACAAGCAATTCTTATCTAGAGTAAGTGAAAAGGAGAGACTTGAGAAGACGCGGCCAGGCAAGGTGAGACAACCAGTTTGTAGTAGGTGATTTGCTTGATTGGGGACAAAGATTGCTGAAGTAATTTATTGCACGGAGCAACAAGTTTCCAGATGAAGTTCTTACCATGAGCAAACTGGTTTCTTGTTGAAGTGACTTGATTGGTTGGCTGGAGGTTGACTTGCTGATCAAAGTTATGAGCAGATTGTCGTCCTAAGATGGCTCAAATCGATTAATTGATCTTGAGTTGTTGACTTGGTTTTGAGTAGTATGTGATTGGGTTGATTTGATTGATTGATTGGGTTTTTGATTATTGCTTCAATCTTGAGCCGATGGCCAGTTTTTCCTTGAGGTCATGAGCTAGCGCGGTGCGCTGACCATCAGATTGTTGAGACAGCAAGAGCGTGAGCGCAAGAAGCAACAGCGCGCTTGGGTAATGTGTGCAGGATTGGAGATAGGAACGGCGCGCAGGTCTGCTTTACAATGAGAACAGAAGACTGTGTAGTACTGTTGTGAATATAAAGATAAGTATGAAGGAAAGAAGTGGAGATATGAGGAAAAGGAATACCAGTGTGAGAAGAATAAAAGAGAGGAGAACAGGACAATAACAAATCATGAGATTAGAGAGAGTCAGAACATCAACACGCCCCCACAACTTGGAGATCAGTGGAAGAGAGAGCTAAAAGCATTCACCAGTCTTGTGACTGATGTTTTGTTGGCCGCTTTTGTGAGGGCGTCTGCAGTCATTGACTGAGACGAGATCAATTTCACCTCAATGAGACCGTGATTGAAGTTTTTCCAAATGCTTTTGGCCTTGATGTTGATGTGTTTTGCTTTGGAGTTGGATCCAAACTTCTTAATCCTGTCTTCAAGACCCTTTTTATCAATTAGGTGGAATGGGCATTTGAAAGAGCATCAATAGATGTCTTGGATGAGCTGTTGGAGCCAACGTGCTTTGAGGTGGCAGCTTGATAGGGCCACGCATTTGGATTTGGTCAAGGAGTGAGTTATGGATTGCTGGCGCCTACTCGTCCAATATAGCAGGCTGCCTTTGAAGGAACAGATGAAACCACTTTGAGAGACTCTTGAGATGGGGTTGTCTCCCCATGTTGCGTCACTGAAGCATACAAGTCAGTCTGAGATTGACCATGGTCCAAGCGTCAGGGTGACTTCCTTTGTGTTATTCAAGTACCTCCAGACCCACATCACCTCCTTCCAGTGGCTCATGCCAGGTTCTTCACAGTGCCTTGCTAGGCTTGACACAGAAAAGCTGATATCAGGCCTGGCTAGTCCAGCTATGAAGTTCAGCCGGCCAATGGGTGAGCAATAGTTAATGTTCAGAGCAAGGAATTGGTCTCAATCCTCTTTTTTGGGCTTGCCAAGGTGAAGACCGGGAGTGAGTGGATTCAACACCGGTTGACTTTGTTCAAGGCTGAGTTCTTCAATTCCTTTCTCAATGTGTAGTGGTAGGGACAGATGAATTAGGCTGTCTTTCCTGTCTATCTTCATCCCCAGGAGAGTGTTGGGAGTGTGTGCAGAGGAATGTTTGAATTTGGGGAGAAATTTATCTTTGAATTCTTTGATGTTTCCGGCAACCAGAAGATTGTTGACGTGAAAAAATACAAGAATTCTCTTGTTGTCCCCAATTTACAAACATGGATTGCATGCTGATTCTTGGAAGCCCTGGGCCTGAATCCACTTGCTCAGCATTCAATAACAATTCCTTTGTGCTTGCTTGAGTCTGTATAGTGACTTTTTGAGCCTGAGGTATTTGGATGAGCGACCACAGCCAACAAGAGTCTTGATGAAAACTTTTTTGTCCAGCTCAGAGTGCAGAAATGCCCCCTTCACGTCAAGCTGGAGCATGTCCAGGTTTCTATTGGCCATTTATGTCAGGACTGCTCTTAAAGACGCTACCTTCCCAGTGGGTGCCTAGGTCTCCAGATAGTCTAGTCCATAATGTTGATTGAAGCCTTGCACGCACAGTCTTGTCTTAAGAATTGGGGCTTCGCCATGAGCATTGTGCTTGAGCCTGAATACGGGACTGTGTTAAGAGGATTGGTGACTTCTTTTTCATCCCCATCCTCCCAAACCTCTTGATCCTTGATTGTTTTGAATTCTTTCAAGGCTGACTCCTTCCATCCTGGAATGACCATTGCCTCAGAAAGTGAAGAAGGGAGTGCCTCCAAGCTGAATCCATATCAATCTGGTTTGTTAAGCAAGGCTTGGTTTCTCAGGTTTGGCCTTAGGTTTTCCTCAACGACCAATTTTGAGTCCAAGGATTCCTTGGAGACATCTCTGTCCAATTCCGCCTTGATGGCAGTAGTCCCTGCAGTGGAGGAGTCCAATGCAGCAGGGAGTGGAGTGGTCGGACTGGCAACTTGACTGTCATTTGGAAGAATGGTTTCTTGGTTTTTGACAGGGTCATCAATGAGGGAGGTGTTTGCCGGCTCTTGTTGATTGAATTTGACATGTTTAGTGTTGATTATCTTGCCAGTCAACGTGAGAACCTTGTAGGAGAGGAGTGATGGATTGAAGCCCAGAAGTACCCCAGGGGCTCCTTTTTTTCTGAGCTTAGATTTGATATTGGAGTCATTGATCCTGTAGGTCAGACTGGAGCCAATTGGGTTGATATAGGTTTTGGGCAGCTGCTTTTGGTGCATTTTCTTCCAGGGGAAATCCTCACCTTTCTCATTCAGAATCTGGTTGAGCATAAGGCAGCAACCTTTAATCACTTTGTGCCAGCGGGATTTTGAGATGCTCAAGTCTGAAAAGGTTGCTCAAACAGCCTACATCATGGTCCTATTTGCCCTTTCCGCCCGACCGTTGTGTTGGGAGTGATAGGGTTCACTTACAATTTGATTGATGTGGTGAGTTTTGTAGTAGTTTTGAAGTTTGTGGTTCACAAATTTGCCACCGCCATTGGAGACCACGTCTTTGGGATAATCATTTGTTTTTCAATGCTGGTTTTCTATCACAAAGATGAGCACCTCCGCTGTGCCACTCTTGGATCTGAGTCAAAAACCCGCCAAGTACCCATAATGCAAGTTGATGAGCATGAGAACATACTGGAAGCCTCCTTTTCAAGTTGGGTTGATGGGCCCAATGAGATCCAGATGGATCTTCTCAAAGCAGCTTCAAGCAATTTCTTGTTGGTGCTTAAATGGTGCTTGGGTTATCTTAGCTTTGTTGCATCTGAGACACTCAAACAAGTTTTTTTGCAATTTGTTGAGCTTGACGTTGAGGAACTTTTCCATTTGCAACAGACTGGCATGACCTAAAGAATGGTGGATGGAGAAGAGTTTGGTGTTTGAGTAGTATGAGGTTTTTGGGTTGTTGGCCATGTTGATTACAAACAGGTTGTTAATGATTGAACCAGAGAGCAGTGCTGAATTGGAATTGACCTTGGTGAGCTCAAAGGTGTGTGGATGTTTGCTTGTGTTGACTCAAAGATTCTCTCCTCGACTCATGAGTGCTCCCAATGAGATCAGGTTTACCATTGATTTGGGTACCCAGGCAACATCAGACAGTATCAGATTAGCATCCTTGGTGGCCAAGGCAACTTTACCGCTCCCTTTGATCAAGATGGCCGCATTCTTCTTTCCGGTCTGAATTTGTTTGGTCCCGTTGTGGTGCCCCATCCTGGATTGACCTTTCATGACTTTATCCACAGTACTCCTAAGGGTAAGAAAAACAGGGAGCTTGAATCGATTATCCCTGGTAGTAATCATGGATCCAGATTTGACCAGTTCGTCTTTAATCCTTTCCTGCACAGCCGACGAAAAAGATTGGAAGAACTTTGCTCGAATTTCGTCCACTGTGTCAATGTGATCGTTTCGGATAAGATAGTTTTGAATGGGATCCCAAGACTTCCTAAAGATCTGATAGTCAGAGGCTGAAGAAATACCACCATTTGAGATCCACTGAGAAACAAGAGCATCCAAATCCTGCAGAGTAAACCTAGCCACATCTATTTTACCCCAGTATGCCAACATAGCCTCCCTGAGAAGCGTCCAGTTATGGGATTCGAATCCCTCGAAAGACTCGATTACCTCCATAACTTCATCAGAGGAGATAAAGAATCGTAACTGATAAGCCATATCGAATTCACTAGCTCCATCCACTTCAGCAGCCATTTCGTAGGAGTCCAAGAATCGCTCGACATTTGTACCGTTGAAGCCTAAGTTCTTGTTCTGGGGTTTGATCTTTACCATCTTAGGTCGAACAGAGGTGGTTGGAGTAGCGGGAGATGCCATATCGAATAACAGAGTTCCTAGGGGATCCAAAGAGCAGATTTCCAAAGTGGCTCACGAGTGTGGCAAGAGTAGAGTTTTGCCAAAAAAAAACAACAAGTATCTTGCCCGAGCGGTGCACAAATTGGGAGGACTTACTTCTGGACCAAGCTGCCTCCACGGATCGAAAAAGGAACAAACAGAAAAAGAAAGAGAAATTGGATAGGATTTCGGAGTTGATTCTTCGAGTTGGGACTGTAAATCCCAAGGTTGCTGGTTCGATCCCGGCCCGGGGGACCAAATGTAAGACTCCAAACGGTGCTAAGCCGTGGCAGTTCTGTGGAGGGGAAAGGTGCTGTTCAGGCTGCCCTCCTAGGAGTTACAATAATATTTTAATGTAACCGGAATCAAGGTCCAGAACCTTATGGATGAGAAATCAAACCAAGAGAAGAGGATAAGAATTGTCGGTAGCGATGGAAACAACACTATCTGAGACAAGATGGTGCAGGGCAAGACTTGAACAAATAAGTCAAAGTTTGTTCAGAGTTCAATAGAACAAGGCAGTTGTAAGTAACAACGCCCACAAGCTAATAACTCTGGTCGTCAGCAGCTGATTAGGAAAGATCAACTCAATCCCAACCAACCTCCAGGTTCTCAATGAACCTGCCCAACTCTCCGCAATCAAGCGCTTGAAGGGTACCAGATAACTGTGGGAGGCTGAACAAAACAAAAGCAATTTGTTTATGAAGCTCTAGAAGCAAATCAATAATGAATTTGAGCAAGAATATCCCAACACTTCTCAAGGAACTCAAGAATAGCGTGGCGAAATTCAACTCCAAAGAAGAAGGGAGGTATAACACTCCAGGTTTTAAGCTTAATAAAACCTCTTCAATCAAACGTGATTGGCTCCAGAAAGATGATCAAGGAGAGATCAAGACCAGTATGGTCGGAAAAAGGGATCAGAGTGGTATAACACACTCAAGAATTCAGGCAGGCAGGAATTCTTCTTCAACCAGCAAGGCTATTGGTTGGTGATAAGGATCAAGGTCACAAAGGACAGAGTTTTGAGTATGGAGGCTCAAAGGATCAAGGGGCAATCATAGATATACCCGGATAATTTGCTCAGATAAGTGGGGAAGGATGCCCACGGATAAATTGCTTATGATGATGGGATGCTGAGGCAATGATGATGATAGGATCCGAGATACCAGGATGATGGAATGATGGCATATCGTCGAAAAAGCAGGGGAGAGCCCCTCCTTATATGGGCAGGAGGCCCTGTTAGGCTATATACAACGGGTTCTACAAATAGAGCGGAAACGGGAAGGCAACCATGCGGTCGCTCGCGCTGGTCAAGGATCTGCCAAATGCTTGCGGGAGCGGTCAGGATGGATTCAGTAGATCATGGATGAGCGTCGCGCGACGGTAGCAAAGAGGGGAGGGGAGGCGCAACGACGAAGATGAAGACACGCAACCAACAAAGATGAGGACATTCTATAACAACGGCGGAGATGAGAAGCAACACGGATAAAGGTTGCGCGACGCGCGACGCGCGCGGATGGAAGGAGCGCGGCGCGGCGCGGCGCGAAGCGGAGCGCGACGCGGAGCGCGACGCGGATAATGGAAGCGCAGCGCGGCGCGGCGCGAAGCGGAGCGCGACGCGGAGCGCGACGCGGATAAACAATAGTTGGATGAGCCTGAGGATAAGTTGTCCAGCCGGACGATACGTTTGCAACAGTTTATGAATTGAGGTCTTAAGGCGGTCCGGGTGTCCAGGATGGGGCACCACATCTCTCCCCAACTTACAGACTGTCCCTAGTCTGCTCCCGAGTTTGATGCCATAGAAAGAAAGAAAGGAAAGACAGATGATTGAAACCAAAGAATGACCATTTTGATCTTGAGAGTGGTTGAAGAGTTGAGGAAAATATCTTGATTCTTCCAAATGAACCCTAGAAGCGGCAGGAATAGAACAAGGAGGGCGTCCCAGGTGCTCACATATGTGGCATACAGTAGAGTTTTACAACAAAAACGCAGCAAATGACCCTGGTGGTGCACAATTGGGAGGACTTACTTCTGAGATAAGTTGCCCCCACGACAATGGAACTTCTTGACTTGATCAGCAGAGAACCTTCTGGCCAACCGAGTACCATCCAGCTCCTCCAAAACATAAGATCCACCTCTAACCTGATGAACCACTCGATAAGGGCCATTCCAACGATTAGAAAAAAGCTTGCCCCACTGGGTTTCCAAAGATCGATTATAAGCTAAAACTAGGTCACCAGGGTTCAAGGGCTCCCTGATTCGATTAGAGTGCTTGTCCTCCCAATACTGGATGGATTTTGCTCTGGCCTCCATCATCTTTTGATAAGCTTCATCACGAACGTCTTCACTTCGCTCCAGTTGCTTGGATCTAGCCACTAACAGATCAGTGGTTGAGGACACCTCTTCCCAAGAGATACCCAAGAAAGATTCCATTTCCAGATCCAAAGGAAGGACTGCTCTTTGACCAAAGATGATTTCGTAAGGTGAATAGCCAGTAGTCCTTTTGGTTGAGATTCGATCAGAAAAGAGAACAAGGGGAAGGAATTTGCGACAATTCTTGCCACTTTCACCAGCCAGTTTAACAAGTGCAGCCTTCAAAGGGGCATGACCTCGTTCCACCATGCCTTGGCCTTCAGGATAATAAGGAGTAGTAACTCTATGTTGTCCAGGAAGGGATTGGATCATTTCAGCAAGCTTGCCCCCAAATTCAGAGCCACCATCAGTAGAGTAAGATCAAGCCAGGCCATAACGCATTGTCCAGGTCTCGTAGAGGAAAGCTGCCACTGATTCAGAGCTAAGGTTCTTAAGAAATTTCGCTTCAACCCATCCGGAAAAATCATCCCTAGCCACAATGAGGTACTTAGCACCACCTGCCTTAATATGAACCACATCCATAGCAATCCTTCCAAAGACAGTGGACTCCCCAGTAGGATAACGAATTTCGGCTGGGCGCCTAAGATCACGTTTTTGGCAAACTTCACAACTCTTGCACCATTGGGAGACGGATTTCTTCAAAGATGGCCACCAGAATCGTTTGGATAATCGTCGATAAGTTTCAGTTTCCCCACGATGACCAAGGCCTTCATGGAGGCTTTCAAGGATGGAATCTTGTTTAGAGGGAATAGTAACGACAATAAGGGCACAAGGATTGCCCCTCTTCATAAGTCTAGAGCCTTGAACAAAAAAATTAGAAGACTTTTGTTTGAGAGATCGAAATTCCTTAGCAGAGAGATCAGGAGGTTTTTGAAGAGTTGAAAGGTACTGCTCTAATTTAAACCAGAAGCCTTGTTGAAAGCCAGAATAATTTTGTGAAGAAAAAGAGAAAATAGGTCGAATTAAAGGTTCCTCTTCATTGAAATTGGTTCCAACATCAGATTCGTTGTTCCCGAGAGGTCGTCGAGATAAGCCGTCAGGCATGGTGAAAGATTTTCCAGGCCTGTGAACAATATCAAAAGAGAAAAGCTGGATAAAGGCCACCCAACGAGTCATAGGAGCATTGGGAAGACTGGGAGCGTTGATCATTTCAATGATGGATTGGGCATCAACTTGCAATTCGAAATGTTGGCCCCAGAGAACGGTTTGAAGTTTCTTCATCATTCGAGCCACACCACAGAGTTCCAGTTTGGGCTGGGAGTATCTGGATTCTACATCTGAAAACAACAAAGATTCATAAAGAACAGGACGGTCCCAACCATTTTCATCTTCCTGGGTAAGGACGGCCCCAACAGATTGATAACTAGAATCGACAGCCAGCTTGATCTTGCCAGCTCCAGGTCCGTAAGAGATCTTTTTCAAAACTATGTCTTCACCAACTATCCTTTTGAGTAGCTGGAAAGCACATTCACAATCTTGGGTCCAAATCCATTCAGCATCTTTTCTGGTTAGACGACGCAAGGGTGCACAGATTTTGGATAAAGATGGGATAAAGATTCTAACGTAAGTGACAACACCTAGAAAGCCCCTAACTTCAGTTGGATTGATTGGGGTAGGCCAAGAGATGATCTTGTTGACTTTGGCTGGTGCCATCCTTCTTCCTTCCTTGCAGACCACATGACCAACAATTTCCAGAGCAGGGACACAAGCCGCCAGTTTGGATCCAGAGCCAGTAAGGCCAGATTCCTCGATTCGAAACAGAATCCTCTCCAAGGTAGTAGCATATTCCCAGATAAAACGACGAATTCCTGAATGCCAAGGTAAGAGCTCATTATCATAGTCAGATACTGGACCTTTAATTCCGCCATCGTCAATAAAGATACCAGCATGATCAGGGATTTCATCCTGGAGGATCCACATCATCTGAGCCTGATAGACTGCGACCGAGTTGGTGGCTCCTTGAGGCAATCGAGTAAGTTGAAATCGACCAAGAGGAGTGTCAAAAGTAGTGAGAGGACGAGAAATAGGATGTAAGGATCGTTCGTCATAGCCACCCATAACATCCCCTAGACCATAGCAAGCTCTTCCCGCAAAGGATTCAACAAATTCTTCAGTAGCAGGAGGGATACCAGAGTCTTTAATAGTAACTTTATTAAGAGGTTGAAGATCATGAACTATTCTAAGTTTACCATTACTCTTGAGGACACAGAAGACGGGGCTGGAGTAACTAGAAGTTGACTGTTCATACAGGCCAGTTCGAACTCGTTCCCGGACCAACTTGATGAATTCGTCAACTTTAGCAGCAGGTATAGGGATCTTTTTCTTTTGCCAAGGATCATGTTCAACTACAGGGATGATATAAGGGAGGCCATAGGATTCCCGCAAGAGACCTCTCTCTTCTTCACAGAAAGCAATAGATTTTTCTCTTAGAGATAAGACATTTTTGATTAAATTTAACTCATCAGGAAGAAGCCATCCATCTGGACCAAAGTTGACCACCTTCAGACGTTCTTCAGTGACCCGTCCATTAGGCACAAAGGGACCAGTAAGAGATTGAGGAAGCCCACAGTAAGGATCGCGAGATAGAGGAGGACGCATAAGGGGGGGATTGAGGTTGAGAGGCATAGGCTGGTTGACTGGTTGGACCTTCTTAGCAACTGGTTTATACTTAGTGGCAAAAGAGAGAATTTCTTGTTTCCTCCAAGAGTTGACCAGAGAGACTTGATTACGAAAGCTGATTCCAAGTTCCAACATCTTCCAAGTCCGATGTTCTGCAATATCCTTGAAGGGTGCCTTTTCCATAAAAGGAGAACCAGGAGATAATATGTTGCTCACATGTGTGGCACAAGGTAGAGTTTCGAAAATGACGGTAGAAGATTGCCCTGGCAGTGCACAATTGGGAGGACTTACTTGTACCCCAAATTGCCTCCACTGCAGCCCATATTCCTTCATACCAAAATCGCCAAAAACGGAATTGAAATTAGGATCTAGTTTAGACTCATTGCGGAGATTCAAACCGGAACTGAGAGAAGTTTGATCAAGAAAAGTAGAAGGAAAAGAAGACACAACAGATCCAGAGAGAGAAGGAGATGGAGGAGAAATATTTTTGGATTTTTCTATTTTGACATGTTTTTGTTTTTTAATATTCTTGAGCTCAGAGGAGGATGATGAAAGAAATGAAAAATAAGCCTGAGGGATGGGAGTTGACCCTTGAGTTGCAGTCTGAGGCTGAAAAGAACTACAATCATTAGTAGGATCAACTATTCCCCTAAAAAATGAGAGGAACTAGAGTTATCCTTCTGCTTTCCCTTAAAGGATGATTTGGGAGAATAACCAGGAAAATCTCTTTCCCAACGACCAGAATCCAATGAGCAAAGAGGAACTTCAATTTTCCTGCCATCAGCATCAGGGAGAAGAATTCTCTCCCCAACTTGATCAGAAAACATCAGGGTTGCACCAAAGTCCATTAAGAAGGGTCGTCCCAAGATCATAGGACTGTCCAAACGAGTAATCCAAAAATGGCAGGTTCCAACAATATTTCGACCAATCCTGACTGGTACATCTTCAGCAATACCAACCAGTTCACAAGCTTGATTTCCTATCCCATACACTGCAGAGTTGAAGCTGACCCTAGGACTAAGTTTGAGCTTGCAGGCCATAGCATCCGAGATTAAGTTAAGCTGAGATCCAGAATCCACAAGAGGAGAAACAGTTTTAGCTGAGTCACCAAGATAACAGGGAAGAAAGCCAAGGGGACAGGAATAAAGATTGGATTCTATAGAAGGACTGGTTCCACCAGAGTCCTCCATTAAAGTGCCAGAGGAGACTTTGAGTTCTTCAGGGCCAATTTCCACACGTCGACGAGAGACCCATTTCTTCATTCCTTCAGCAACAGATGGAGAGATCGATAGGAGTTCAGCCACAGATAGATCAGGAATTTTGAGATCAGAAATTCTCTTTAATACTCCCTCCACAGCATTAGGGTGATCCTTGGAGATGCCTCTTTCAAATCGAACTTTTGGCTGGGTGGGGGGAGGAAGTTCAGGTGACGCAGAATCTAAGATTGGATTAGAAGGTTGAGGTGAGGGAGAAGGATCAGGGTGATCTGGGAACCTTTCCATGAGTGGTTCCTTTTCCACCTCCATGTCTTCTACATCAGAGGAAGGAGGCTCAAGTGTTGATCGACGTTTAACGGGTTTTCGAAGGATCGAAGTTGGCAAGGAAGGAGCCTTATGAGGTTTAGGTTCCTCATGTCGTTTCCTGGCTGGATCGGATTGATAAGTAGTCCCAGCAAGACTAGAGGAAGAAATGGCTGGAGGATACCAAGGTTGGAGGGTACCACAGGATGATCGAAATTCAAAGGAAGCAAGAGATGCTTTCACAGGAGGTGATGGCTGGTAAGAGGCCACCACATGTCGGATAGGACGAGACGAGTCAAAAGGGATTAGGGCACCATTAGGGAGGAAGTAATTGTTTCCCCTCTGCTCTACCAACTTTTCCTTTAAGTCCTTCTGAAGTTCTTGACATTGTCCGGTTCCATGGCCTTCCCTATGACAGTAGTAACATACCAGAGTTGATTTGGGGACAGAAGAAGGAGTTTTAGGAGTAGCTAGCGAAGAAATCTTTTGATCTATTTTGTTCTCAAAGGCTCTAAGTAACTTGGTGATTTCATCGATAGTAGTAGGTTCTCTATTGGAATTAGGATCTGCTTTAGGCCTACGATCTGCCTCCATTTTAATCATAATATCGTTTGACTCTTTAAAAGAAGGAGCATGGACTGGTTCAGTAGTTCTGGGCTTTTCAAAGGTAAGAGCAGTTTGACCTTTCATGACTTTATCCACAGTACTCCTAAGGGTAAGAAAAACAGGGAGCTTGAATCGATTATCCCTGGTAGTAATCATGGATCCAGATTTGACCAGTTCGTCTTTAATCCTTTCCTGCACAGCCGACGAAAAAGATTGGAAGAACTTTGCTCGAATTTCGTCCACTGTGTCAATGTGATTGTTTCGGATAAGATAGTTTTGAATGGGATCCCAAGACTTCCTAAAGATCTGATAGTCAGAGGCTGAAGAAATACCACCATTTGAGATCCACTGAGAAACAAGAGCATCCAAATCCTGCAGAGTAAACCTAGCCACATCTATTTTACCCCAGTATGCCAACATAGCCTCCCTGAGAAGCGTCCAGTTATGGGATTCGAATCCCTCGAAAGACTCGATTACCTCCATAACTTCATCAGAGGAGATAAAGAATCGTAACTGATAAGCCATATTGAATTCACTAGCTCCATCCACTTCAGCAGCCATTTCGTAGGAGTCCAAGAATCGCTCGACATTTGTACCGTTGAAGCCTAAGTTCTTGTTCTGGGGTTTGATCTTTACCATCTTAGGTCGAACAGAGGTGGTTGGAGTAGCGGGAGATGCCATATCGAATAACAGAGTTCCTAGGGGATCCAAAGAGCAGATTTCCAAAGTGGCTCACGAGTGTGGCAAGAGTAGAGTTTTGCCAAAAAAAAACAACAAGTATCTTGCCCGAGCGGTGCACAAATTGGGAGGACTTACTTCTGGACCAAGCTGCCTCCACGGATCGAAAAAGGAACAAACAGAAAAAGAAAGAGAAATTGGATAGGATTTCGGAGTTGATTCTTCGAGTTGGGACTGTAAATCCCAAGGTTGCTGGTTCGATCCCGGCCCGGGGGACCAAATGTAAGACTCCAAACGGTGCTAAGCCGTGGCAGTTCTGTGGAGGGGAAAGGTGCTGTTCAGGCTGCCCTCCTAGGAGTTACAATAATATTTTAATGTAACCGGAATCAAGGTCCAGAACCTTATGGATGAGAAATCAAACCAAGAGAAGAGGATAAGAATTGTCGGTAGCGATGGAAACAACACTATCTGAGACAAGATGGTGCAGGGCAAGACTTGAACAAATAAGTCAAAGTTTGTTCAGAGTTCAATAGAACAAGGCAGTTGTAAGTAACAACGCCCACAAGCTAATAACTCTGGTCGTCAGCAGCTGATTAGGAAAGATCAACTCAATCCCAACCAACCTCCAGGTTCTCAATGAACCTGCCCAACTCTCCGCAATCAAGCGCTTGAAGGGTACCAGATAACTGTGGGAGGCTGAACAAAACAAAAGCAATTTGTTTATGAAGCTCTAGAAGCAAATCAATAATGAATTTGAGCAAGAATATCCCAACACTTCTCAAGGAACTCAAGAATAGCGTGGCGAAATTCAACTCCAAAGAAGAAGGGAGGTATAACACTCCAGGTTTTAAGCTTAATAAAACCTCTTCAATCAAACGTGATTGGCTCCAGAAAGATGATCAAGGAGAGATCAAGACCAGTATGGTCGGAAAAAGGGATCAGAGTGGTATAACACACTCAAGAATTCAGGCAGGCAGGAATTCTTCTTCAACCAGCAAGGCTATTGGTTGGTGATAAGGATCAAGGTCACAAAGGACAGAGTTTTGAGTATGGAGGCTCAAAGGATCAAGGGGCAATCATAGATATACCCGGATAATTTGCTCAGATAAGTGGGGAAGGATGCCCACGGATAAATTGCTTATGATGATGGGATGCTGAGGCAATGATGATGATAGGATCCGAGATACCAGGATGATGGAATGATGGCATATCGTCGAAAAAGCAGGGGAGAGCCCCTCCTTATATGGGCAGGAGGCCCTGTTAGGCTATATACAACGGGTTCTACAAATAGAGCGGAAACGGGAAGGCAACCATGCGGTCGCTCGCGCTGGTCAAGGATCTGCCAAATGCTTGCGGGAGCGGTCGGGATGGATTCAGTAGATCATGGATGAGCGTCGCGCGACGGTAGCAAAGAGGGGAGGGGAGGCGCAACGACGAAGATGAAGACACGCAACCAACAAAGATGAGGACATTCTATAACAACGGCGGAGATGAGAAGCAACACGGATAAAGGTTGCGCGACGCGCGACGCGCGCGGATGGAAGGAGCGCGGCGCGGCGCGGCGCGAAGCGGAGCGCGACGCGGAGCGCGACGCGGATAATGGAAGCGCAGCGCGGCGCGGACGCGGCGCGGCGCGAAGCGGAGCGCGACGCGGAGCGCGACGCGGATAAACAATAGTTGGATGAGCCTGAGGATAAGTTGTCCAGCCGGACGATACGTTTGCAACAGTTTATGAATTGAGGTCTTAAGGCGGTCCGGGTGTCCAGGATGGGGCACCACACCGTTGCTCTTTTCAAGAGTGATAAAGGAGTCCCGGTCAATGATCATGTGGGTTGAACAGCCCGGGTCTAGAATGAAGCGCGTATGGTTGATTGGTTCTGACAACCCGTTTGAGCAGAGCCCGTAGAAGAAGTTGTCGAAGTGAGCTTCGTCTTTGGCTTTTGGTTTGCTTTTCTTTGGTCCTTGTTTATTGTGGGAATTGGCAGGCTGGAGTTCCAGAAATTTGAACCAGCATGAGCTGGCCAAGTGGAAGGTTATGGCCGGATTGTGCTTCCCATTCTTGCATTGCAGTCACCTGTACAAGGCAAAATTCACAGGCTCAACACGTTCTCCTTTGGCGATTTATTCATTTTTGTGTTGAATGAGGTGATTGAGAACAACATTGATCTTCATGTTGGTGGTGGAGTGCATGATCTGCGATTTCATGTTTTGCATTGAATAGGGAAATTTGAAGAGGACAAGGTAAGCAATTATATCCAAGGGGAGTTCAATGCCAACCTTGGTCATCTTTTTAAGATAGACCTTTACTGTGGTCACAAAGGTTTCAATATTGCTTTCCATGGATAGGTGTAGGAAGCCGTTGAAGAGGCAAGCTTGGTTTGCAGACTGGGATGAGGCAAGGTGTTCTTGGGTTGAGATCCATATCAGCTTGGCGTCATCCTTGTTGGTGTCATCAATGATGTTGTTGTAGGAGTTGGTGTCAAGCTTGGCTAGGAGGTGAGCAACAAATTCTTGATTTGTGTCCTCATCCAGACAGGTTGAGTCATTCTTGTTCATGATATTAAACACTCCACGTAGTTTGAAGAGTTTCTTAAACTTCTTCCTCCATGTGCTGTAATTATTGGCTGTTATCAGAGGCGTGGATTCAATGAGTGATTTGATAGCAAGAGATTTGTAATTGGTGGAGTACCCCCCTGGTCCTGGTGTGGATGAGGTTCCTGGTCAATCCATTATTTGATTGGTGCAGGCTTTTAACCGTGTAAATTATAGGACTGGAAACCAGGACCAACTGAATTGCATAACACAGCAAGTAAGAGTTAGAATTGTACAAACAATCACGCATGAAGCACAAGTCAAAAGTAACCAACAGAGAGACGAGCTGGCTGAGACAAGCAAGTCTTATCTAGAGTAAGTGAAAAGGAGAGACTTGAGAAGAGGCAGCCAGGCAAGGTGAGAAGACCAGTTTGGAGTAGGTGATTTGCTTGATTGGGGACCAAGATTGCTGAAGTAAGTTCTTGCACGGAGCGACGAGTTGCCAGATGAAGTTCTTACCATGAGCGAACTGGTCGCTTGTTGAAGTGACTTGATTGGTTGGCCGGAGGTTGACTTGCTGATCAAACTGATGAGCAGATTGTCGTCCTAAGATGGCTCGAATTGATTAATTGATCTTGAATTGTTGACTCGGTTTTGAGTAGTACGTGATTGGGTTGATTTGATTGATTGATCGGGTTTTTGATTATTGCTTTGATCTTGAGCCAATGACCAGTTTGTCCTTGAGGTCATGAGCTAGCGCGGTGCGCTGACCATCAGATTGTTGAGACGGCAAGAGCGTGAGCGCGAGAAGCAACAGCGCTCTTGGGTAGTGTGTGCAGGATTGGAGATAGGAACAGCGCGCAGGTCCGCTTTACAATGAGAACAGAAGACTGTGTAGTACTGTTGTGAATATAAAGATAAGTATGAAGGAAAGAAGTGGAGATATGAGGAAAAGGAATACCAGTGTGAGAAGAATAAAAGAGAGGAGAACAGGACAATAACAAATCATGAGATTAGAGAGAGTCAGAACATCAACAGTTTGGAGTCATCATCAGGGTTGAAAGTTGAGGATTCTGTAAAAACATCAGAGATACCCCTGGGAGCAGGACAGTGGATCCAATATGACTGCAAATTGAGATCAAATCCAACCAGAATGCCATCCAAGCCCTTTTTTTTTGAGTTTACCAGGAGAAAAGGTCTGATTGAGGAGAATGGTCTTGGAGCCAAGGATAAAAATTAGATGGATTTGAGGGGATTTGCCTGTCAAAAGTTGTTAGGTCAAGATTTTCAATTTGAGAGAAGGAAAAAGGCTGAGAATCATGAACTTTCTGACAAGTATTTTTTCCAAAAGGAATATTGTAATGTTCATGTTGATCATAGTGGTTATTGCTGTCTTGAGAAGAGAGAAATTTCCTCTTTTGGCAACAGGATTATGTTGAGGAGTATACGGTTTGGAAGTTGTGTGTTTGATTTCATTTTTGATGAAGAAATTGATGAGTAATTGACTTATGAACTTGCCGCGATTTTCTGAGAGGAAGAATTTCAACATTTTTCCCTTTTGGTTGGTATGAATTTTGATGAACTATATCACTTCTCCAGTTACATTGGATTTTAGTTGAATTGATATGCATGCCTTGAATCTGGAAAAGTCATTGGTGAGAAGGAAGAAGTACCTAAAACTGCAGAGGGAATTAGGATTGATAGGAACACATAAATTGGTGGGGATGAGTTGGAAAAACTCTTTAATATTAGGGTGATGGCTACAGAAGGGTTAGGGATAGATTTTTCCTTTTGAAAAAGAGAAACATTCAATCTGGTCCCATTTGAGATTGGGAAATTCTTTGGACAGGAGGTGAGTTTTTTTAAAATGGGGGTGGCAGAATTTTTTATGAATAGTGCAGAGAGATATGAAGGAAAAGGAGATTGGGTGAGGATGCTTGAGTCTGTTGTTGATAAGCAGAAGATTGTCTTCAATCATGCTGGAAAGTATTTGGCAATTTTTCAAGAAGATCAAAAATTCTCCTGGGGTTAGAAGAGCCAGTGAACAACCCTTTTGTATGAGCTGACTGAGCAACACAAGGTTTATTGAAATATTGGAAAATACAGGGAGTTGTTTAGATTGAGGTTTTCTAGAGAGGAGTTAAAGATCACGGTAAAAATACCAGAAACAATATCATGGTGTTGGGATTGCCAATTTGGATTTTGGTTGTGTTGCGGTGGCGGTGAGGAAAGAAATTTGGATTTTTGAACATACAATTTGATGACCCAGAGTCAAGCAGGAATGGGTTCCAATTGAGAGTTGGTGCTGGGGCCATGCATGTCAACGTCCTAGATGCCAAGACCCTTTCTATCCTTTAGCTACCACAGGTGATAGAATAAATAAAAAATATATTATTCAATAATTGCAGAAAAAATCCAAAAAGTATTTAGATAAGGATATTGAAAGTTTGATTGGTATGGTCATTGTTTAATATTATAAATAAATATTAATAAATTGATTATTAAATAAATTAATAGAGGGGCCACAATAATATTGGGATCTTTAACACCTATCTTCAGGGAATTAAATTTTAAAACATGTATACCTGGTTACTATGGAACCTTTAATTTATATTCCTAAAAGAGATATTTCCCAAAGATAATATATATATAAAATATATGGTGGTGTGAAAGTTCCTTTTAGCCAAGCTTCCACGACAGAAAAAGGATCATAAGACTGACTGGTATGTTATTAAACCTTTAGTTACCTGTTTGGGATGGGCACTCATGGTTTAAACCTATTACTGGGGTTAAAAAGGTTGTTCAGCAGTTTAAATTGATAAAAATGGTTGGGGAGCAAGTTTATTAATCAGACTAAAGCCATAAATAGCTTAATTATCTCTTATAAAGATGTTATTACCTTGGCACCGTGTCTGGATTTAAATATAACTGGGTCTCTGGGTATCAAAAACCTCAAAAAGGGGCCTTTATTTATATCTTTTTGATCCCCATTTCTGTCTTCCTGAGGGGTACAGGGGCTAAAAGGGACGGTGGCTAAGGCTAGAAGGGTGACCAGTGGTAGCCTGCAACGTGTTCCTGGTTCTTTAGCATGGGTAAAATCTAATTCCACAGTTTATGGGAATTATTCTACTTTTTGATTGATGTTTAGACTTGTGAATAACACAAAACTATCTTCATGTTTATTATTTAATTAATTATCCTTAGTAAATATTCCCAGAATGTTAAGAATTTTCTTAGTAGAAATTCCTACGGATAATCTGATGCAAGGTGGGTTTTCATTATGTATTAGTTGATGGGAGTAAAATCATGATATTTTATTTTACTGCTTATTTTCAAGATTCTTTCAATTTAATGAAAATAATTAATTAAAAATATAAGCTATAAGAATTCATGTAATAATTTTAAATATTCATTTCCCTTAGTACGTCATGGGAATACTGATGTCTCAAAATTTCCAAAATTGTATATTCAAAGTATTTTAAGATATTTTACAAATAGTAGTTATCTTATTTTCAACATATTGGGTATTTTTAATTATATTTTATAAAAAAATACGTAGAAAGTTTATTTAAGTATTTTTATATAATTTTATGTATTTTTAGATTGTCTATTATCAATGGGGATATTTATTATATATTTAGTATGTCCCCATCTAGGTTGTACCACCTTTACTTGGTACCTGGGTTTCTCAAGCCACCTGTCACTCTGCCAGCTTGTAGTCCCACGGCTGTGTACTTGTCAGCTTCCCAGGGCAATGTACACAGCTTGTCAGGGTACGCAGAAAGGGTTGATGTGCTGCTTCTCAGCTGAGCGCAGATGTTGGTTTCCGTGGCTGAGTGCAGGAATTATGACAAATCCTATTTCTGCATGTAATCCTCCAAATCACAGAATTCTTGGATTCTGTCACCAAATTCACTTTGAAACCTGTATGTGGGGTTTCATGTGAATTATTAAAATGTCCAATATCCCAATGCCGTTTCTCTTTCCAAATCTTCATAATTTATCTAAAAATACAAACAGTAGGAATTTGAGGTTTATGTAGATTCAGAATTTGAAATAATATTTCTAATATTATTTCTCCTTTAATACAATTTTTATTTTTATTATTTATGTTATTTTGTTAATTTTGCAGCTTGCTCTGCAAAAGTAGCAAGCTTACATTCCCCCACTCACCATGAAAAAAATGGTTGCACCTGCCGGCAGGTGTAGCACCTGAATCTTGTTTTGCTTTTGTTTTGACTCTTAGAAAACTCTTTTTCTAACTTGAGTTGGAACCTGAGAAAAGTTGTTTGTATCAGTTCTTGAGGATTCCAAGTAATTCTAGTGCATGCATGGAATACAGAAGATTTGGAATTATGAGGAAATTTAATTTAATTTAAAGTGATATAGAGGAGTGAAGAAGGGGGTTTCACAACTGACACATACAAGTCACTTCCAGGATTTTATAAGTCAAGATTTTGATCCTTTTTTCTTTCTATTTCCTATTAGATCATTACAAGAGGCTTGAGGGTCCTTTTTTTGTTTTTTTTACTTTGTGGTTGAAAAAAATTGTATATTTTGAAGGGATTAAATTCAGTTTTTAATATCTTCTTTTTCTTCTTGTGAAATGTAATGAATTTTAATTTGATGTAGGAAATTTAAACTTTGATCTAAATTTTAACTGAAATTCAAAAATCTGCGCAGACCTGTTGGAAATATTTTACCACATAGAAACTGAGTTCAATGATATATTTCAAATAAATCAATTTGACATTGAAATAATTGTGGAGGTTCACATTTTGTTTTACAAAATGAATGAATTTACAAAAAGCAAACCATTTCCTTGAATCAGTTGATTTATCTAATATCTTTTGGCAGAAACTTTGTTTTAAACATTTTATATACTATTGGAAGCTCAAAAGAAGAAATCTATTCATATTGAACTGTTTTATTTAGCAGGAATTAGTTAATAAATAAAATTTGCTAATCTTTCTAATTTATCCTCCACTGGCTTCATCTCCAAAACCAATTTCTCTGTCCTATTTAATGTGGAAAGAAATAGAGGGCAGTAACAATTAGAAGGGAGGGCTTCACATGGTATCATCTGATAATTTGGGACTATTTAATGATAAGTCCTTCCATATTCTACTTGTTTTTAAGCTTTAAGTTCACCTTTCATCTCAGATAAATAGTTGAAAGTGTTGTTATCAAAATTATGAAGGAATTGTAAATAAACTTTGCTTCTCCAATACACTTGGACAGAGTGATATTTCCCCTCATTTTTCTCTTCTGTATCTGAGCAGCATTCCACACTAGGGAGAAGGTGTTTTGCCAAATCCTTTCCCATATGGTGCTCTGCAGTGGCCAAGCGGTTTCTGAATATCTTGCAGATTGAAGACCAAAATTTCATCTAACAGGATTTAGAAAATGGAGAGCAATCTTAAGCTAACTCTGTGTTTAACTCTAGCCCTAGGCTTCTTGTTACATGTCCTAGGCTTCATGTAATTATCCTTCTGTCCATGTAGCCAACTTTCCAGTAGGCCAAAGAGTACATCCTTCTTGCAAAACTCAATATCAAGTGGATAATGTATAAATGCATCATTGTCCTTAGCATTTAACCAATGTTTTATTGTCACTTCTGACAATATTTGGTCCCACTTTGTTGAATTATGATGTTCCCATTGGAAAGTTGGAACATGTATGCCATAGCTTTTTAATTCTTTCTGGAATTGATCTTTGAACTTTCCAGGAATGCTCTTCTTCCCTCCATAGAGGTTTTGATTGGTTTTTTCCATGTTGAAAAATTTGTTGTTTGGGTCAATTGTATTGATGCTTTTTGAGTTTAAAACTTGTACTTGATCTTCAGTGGGCGGGTGCGGAACCCTGTCTCCTTGAGATTTTATGTTTAAAATAGTCTTGAAATAGTCACATAAGCATAGACTTATGGGGTCATTTGAATTTGGCAAATGTTCTGCTACTTCCTTGTTTAATGTGCCAGTTTTGTTGGATTTTGAACTATGAGGAGTTCTAGAATCCACATTATGATATAGAGAAGTCTTCAATTAGTGCTTGAAACATTTTTGGGGTTGTTTGAAGTGTGGATTTTGTGGAGGGAAGGAGTTTCCAGACAATTGAATCTGATGTTATCAGCCATTGAATATGATGTATTTTGAGAGATTATAAAGGGTTGATTTACAAATTGAATATCTCAAATTGGTTATGCATCTACTCCATGATTCATTTCAAATATGTGAGCCAAATTCTACATTGTGCAATGAAAAAAAAAATATTGTCAGAAGCAAGAAATATTTGGGAACTACCACTTGGATTTTGATAAAAATGACCACATTTTTTATTCATGTTTGGCTTTACCATGGATCTTGATTTAGATGATGATTTTTTATCATTTTAAATGATGTGGAGAATAATAATCATTCTGTTCCCTTTACAGGCCAAAAGAATTAATCAAGAAAAAAGATTGATAATTATTGTCAAATTTCACAGTTTTAGTAATTTTAGAGATTTTAAAATGAAATTTTAGAGCTTGCTGTTGCAAACCAACTATTTCCTTGGTAGATTTATTTAAAATCCAGAAGAAACCTATCATTAAAAATAGAATTGTTCTCAAATTACTGGGATGAGCACTTAAGTTGTTTCAAAATTCACCTCCATTTCTCAAATCCACAGTATGATCAAGATGATCAATTTTTCTGAGGTTTAGTATTGAAATCAATGAAATGCTTCTATAATTTTTTTACATGGAAAGTCAAATTTCAATTTTGAATTGGTATGAAAATGCTTGAAAAAAAAATGATTCCTCTAATGCAATTAAGAGGTGTGATTTTGATTCAACCTGCAGTAAAATCTGTTGGGAATCTGCTTTGATATCTGCTGCTGGTAAACAAAATATTGAAAGTTTTCTTAGTAACTGAATATTTCTGGTGTTGAATGGAAATTTACAAGGATTCATCTGAAGTTTTGAGTGCTGAAATTCTTCCTAATTGAAAAGAGGGCCAAGGTAATATTCTTGAAAAAACTGGTATGAAAAAGTCATTTCTGGGTCATTTACCACATTTTAGATAAAGTTTTTGCATTTGAAATTAGGTAGAATGTAATTTATTGATTAAAATCATTTTCTTACTTCCTTTCATGTATTAAAACTATTTCATTTTATTTGTTGAACCATAAATTTGGAAGATTCAACTGAAATCTCTTGAGACATATATAAAACTGACTGCATAAATAAAAGCCAATCTTACCACCATTCCACTTGTGTTTACCTTCATGGGTTGGTTGGAGTTGATAAGAGGACAATATTTCACAAAAATAGTTCAATTTACTTGCAACACTCATCAAGCTTTATTCTTCAACTTTTAGTTTTTTTTGAAGCCCAATATGATTGAATTTCTTTACAAAGAGAGCTGCTTATGAAAAATTGTTTCTTTCATTTAAAGTCATAGTGAATTTTCCAAGCTTCTTTTGAGATTAAAATCAGGTGATATCATCCAAAAATACTTTGATTTGATACCTTTGAGGTAGCAAACCCCATTCATTGGAAAAATCCATGGATTTTCATAGGATGAAATAATTCATTTTATGAGAAAACCAATGGACAATAAATCTGATTGGATTTTGCCACATATCATAAAATTTATTGGACTTGAAAATTTAAAGATTATAAAAACGTCAGACACTCCATAGTTGAAAAACTTCCATGTATTATTGATTTTTTCATGAAAGAAAGATGAGGTTTTCTTTCCTCATTGCATACCAAGGCTTTTTCTAGAATTGGCTTTGAGATAAGGCACTTATTATTTTCTGTTCTTGTCAACCCTTGTGTTATAATTGAAAAGAGGTGGAATTTTCATGAAAGATCAAGTAGAGAATCCAGTAATTGTGAAAATTACTTGTAATCATTGATGAGAAACATCTAAAAGTCCATTGGAATTGAAATTCTATTGACCACCAATGGAACAGCTGTAAAAGAAATAGAAATTAATGATAAATCTGATATGATTTTTGAAGCATAAGTACTTACACCTTCCAAGGAATTCACGCCTTTCCATTGAAAGGTCCCAGAAATTTGGTATTAATTGTTCCGGAATATGAAATTCTAAGGCCTCCCTGTCAATTATTCTTTGAATTTTGCAAACCCAAACTCTTTCATTCTACTCTTCATGCACCCAGATTTCACTTGGTGCCCAAATTTTGGGACATGGCTCAATTTTTTCCTTGAGCTCATGATCAATATGTTGGTGTGTTTCTTCCAACCATTCTTTTTGTTCATGGGATAATAGAAACATTTTCTTTGCTTGAGGTTTCAGGGGTATTGGGAGCAATTGGTGGATTGGATAGGTGTTTTCTGTGAGGTATGAGTTGGTTTGATAAGTTGGGTAGGAATCCATTTTGGTTTGATATTTATAGAAAATGAAAAGGAAGTATACCATTTCATGACTTCAAATTGAATATTGCATATATAAAAACCTATGCATAGATTGTATAGAGGTCTTCATGGGTGCTTAGCATTATATGCATTAAATACAGTAATTGAAGCGTATTACATACTGTATTACTTTGGTAATGATTTGACCAGATTTTATGAAATTCCTGTGGCATTTTGAAGCATAAATGTTGAATATTATTGGATCTATTGGTTTGGAGATGATATAAAAATTGGAATGAAGTTTCCTTGGTTGATTCATTTCTTAAGATATGAATGATTGGTTGATAAATGAAGGTATTGTGAATCACTGATGTTGATAACCAAACAAAAATCACAGCTAAAATTAAAATTAGGAAAGAGAGATATTTGCATTGATTTGGATTTTTTTATATATTTGATTGATATTATGTACACTAAAAACAGCCATGATATGATCCCTTGCTTTGTTTTAATTCCTCTGAAAAACCAATCATAATCTTGAACAGAAGAATTTTGGAGATATACAGTAATTTTTTAGCAGAGTGCCGTGCCTACTTGCTTTGAGTTGCATCCCATGACCTTTCTATGAGTGTTTCAGCAACACACTGCATCCATGCTGTTGAGGCAAAACAAACATGATATTTTCATAGGGAAGGCCCAAAATATTGGATCATTTCAATGTTCCACTTGCAGTTTTTTTAATATGCAGAATAATTTCATTCTTCTTTCATTGGTCCTTGACTCCCATGAAATCACAATATCAAATTAATTTCTTAACAAAAACTCAGCTATTCTTAATTTAATTTTTTTTCAAGATTTCTTCATAATTAATATGCTTTGCAGCACATGATATTAAAAATGATGGAATGAGCAAAGAATCTCATTATTTTCCAAAATGTAGGGTTTGGTTTGAAGTTAAAGACTACATTAAATGTTTGTTCAATTCCAAATCAGCAACTTAGTCAATAAATTTCATGGGCAGTATGATCATGGAGCATTCAATCATTCAAAATAAAAATGTTTTCAAGTCAATAATTTGATTATCCCAAGATCAGAAAAAAAATGTAAGGGTTCTGAGGTAAATTCAACTAAGTTAGAAGAGGTAGTTTTTTCAAAAGCCCAGACAGTATTGAAGTGGCTACCCAGATCATAGTCAGTAACCAGTACAATATCCTCCAGAAGGACCTCAGCCAATTTTTGATAAGAAAATATCTCAGTAAAAATGCTAATTACATCTCTCCAGTTGATTTTTTGGTTCTTACTAAAACCCATATCACTCAAGGCAGTGAGAATATATGCACTTGTGTTACCAAGTTGGCCCCAGAGTGGCTCAGTAGGTAAGCCAGCTTTCAACTTTGACTCAAGAAAAAGACTTCCAAATTCAAGGAGCATGCCAGACTTCCACTTTGGCATGATTTGTCAATTTCCTGGACATACCCATATAGCAGCAGGACCAAAAACTAACATGTGTGAAACACATGCTAGAGAATTGGTCCCCCATTGATTCTTCTTTTCTTCTGAGTCCTTTGAGATAAAAGGCTGCCAATGATCTTCTTTTTCATCAAGCCGTAAGTTGACAAGCCCATTGATTAGAAAGACAACATATTCAAAAACAGTATGAAGTCCACCTCTTCCAGCATTCATCTTGGCATCCTGGTTAACACCCAACCTCTTGTGTTGAGCAAAGGTGGAATCATCAATTACAGCTGCTTGCAGGTTGGAAAAGTAGCTTTGTGCTTTGAGTAAAGCCTCATCTGAAGTCCCGTTGTAAGACTCCAAACGGTGCTAAGCCGTGGCAGTTCTGTGGAGGGGAAAGGTGCTGTTTAGGCTGCCCTCCTAGGAGTTACAATAATATTTAAATGTAACCGGAATCAAGGTCCAGAACCTTATGGATGAGAAATCAAAGTAAGGGAAGAGGATAAGAGTGGTTGGTAGCGATGGAAACAACACTATCTGAGGCAAGATGGTGCAGGTAAAGACTTGAAAAAATAAGTCAAGGTTTGTTCAGAGTTCAATAGAACAAGGCAGTTGTAAGTAACAATGCCCACAAGCTAATAACTCTGGTTGTCAGCAGCTGATTAGGAAAGATCAACTCAATCCCAACCAACCTCCAGGTTCTCAATGAACCTGCCCAACTCTCCGCAATCAAGCGCTTGAAGGGTACCAGATAACTGTGGGAGGCTGAACAAAACAAAAGCAATTTGTTTATGAAGCTCTAGAGGCAAATCAATAACAAATTTGAGCAAGAATATCCCAACCCTTCTCAAGGGACTCAAGAACAGCGTGGCAAAATTCAACATTAAAGAAGAAGGGAGGTATAACACTCCAGGTTTTAAGCTTAATAAAACCTCTTCAATCAAACGTGATTGGCTCCAGAAAGATGATCAAGGAGAGATCAAGACCAGTATGGTCGGAAAAAGGGATCAGAGTGGTATAACACACCCAAGAATTCAGACAGACAGGAATTCTTCTTCAACCAGCAAGGCTATTGGTTGGTGATAAGGATCAAAGTCACAAGGGACAGAGTTTGAGTACGGAGGCTCAAAGGATCAAGGGGAAATCATGGATATACCCGGATAAGTTGCTCAGATAAGCGGGGAAGGATGCCCACGGATAAGTTGATTATGATGATGGGGGAGACAGATGAGATGAGATGATGATGGTCTCATGGATGATGGGCCAAAAGGCAGGGGAGAGCCCCTCCTTTTATAGACATGAGGCCCTGTATACTATGTACAAGAGATACTACAAATAGATGCGGGAAAATGAAAACATAAAAAAAATAACATGAGAGGAGAAATGTCACCCGCGTCAAGAATGACTGCGGGCAACCAGATGGACACCCGCAACAGCGGTTGCGGGTGTCAACAACGGCTGTCGTTGCCCAATCGGCGGCGACAGCGGGGTGAAGGTTCCGACGGCCGCAAGCGGTTGCTTGCAGTCGTCGGTCGGATCAGATGATGGGCAAGGATCTGAACTCGGATGAGCAGGGTTGAGTTTGGGAGGATCTGATGAACCCAAGGGAGCCGGGGATTCTGCGTGAGATGAGTCATTGATGACGATAATCTCTGGCTCCGGTTGAGGCGATGAATGTCTAGCCAAGGGGTTCACAAACAAGAGGTGTGAAGGATGATGGTGGGGTTGAGTGGAAGGGTGAACGAGGGTCGAGTGAGGATCGGGGCTAGGGATGATGGTTTGGTCTGGACGGCTGGTGGGAGTGGGGAGATTGAATCGATGTTTGACGACCGTCGCGACAAGCGACGGCGTTGGTTGGATGAGAGGATCGGGAAGGATCAAATGAGGGGGTCGTGAGGGATGAGGATTGATTTGAACCTCATACTACCGACGAGAGATCTTAGGATGAATTTGATCCAACGGCTTGGGTGGGTGCTAATCGAGAGGAGAGGTCGATGGTCATCTCACCCCATTTGGTGAGTGAACCTGGGGAAAATGCTGGTGATGCTAGGTGCGACAAGGGTGATTTCCCTGGGTGGAGCATTGAGGTTCTCGAGGGAAGGTGAGCAAAACAAGTTGGCAACTCGGTCGGATTGTGGAGGGATTGACCAAGTTTCGGCTTTGAAGAAGGAGAGTAGATCAAGGGTCATACCCAAGGTGAGACCCCAAAGGTTTAATTGTCGCGTCATGGATGTTGAGGATGATTGATCAAGGTTGGATGGAGGATGGAAGGATCGAAGGGATTGTCAAAGGTGGTTTGACGATCGCTCGCGTCGCCAAAAGTCAGGGCCGCGAGCGCAACAAGTAGGAGTTGAACATAGGAGGGGGGGATCGAAGCGGAGAGACAGGCAAGAGGCCTGTCCTAGACCGCTAGGACAGGGAGAAGTTGAGAGATTGGGGGAAATGAAGGTACCCATAGGGGTACAACCAAAAAAAAATATTTTTTTTTTTTTTTTTCTTCTGTGGTGTCCCGGATTGGTCACCACACCGTCAATACCTTCCATTGAGAGAAGGATATTTCTGGAGATTTTGTGTGAGACTAAACCTATGATTTCATTCAAGGTGTGCTTCAGTTTCATGTATGCCCCATGTATTGGCTCTCCGGTATAAGTTAGGATCTCAGAGAGGGGATGCATATTGAGCTGGACTATCTTCCTGGAGCAAGAGAGGGAGTTTGTGTTTATGAAGGTGCTCCCAACAAAAACATCATCATCTTTTCCAAGAAAGATTTTTTCTGATAATTCAAACATTAAGAATCAGTTTATTTTCACGGGAGTGGAAGAAAACATCACAAAAATTTACCATCTTTGCACTGTGTCAAACAGAGGTCCAAAAATTTTAAGATTGTTGATGATTTGGGGGGGTTTTACAGGATCCTTTGGCCAAGAGGGTTAAGAGTGTTGTTAATTAATAACTTGGTAGTGCTGATAATTTTGGTATAAGTTGAAGGGGTTGCATTGTCTTTTAATTCTTCCCAGTATGAAAACCTCAACAGTTCTTCCTTAGTCAAGCAAACAAAGAGTTCTAGGCAATGCAATAGAATTAGCTGCCATGATTTTCATTCCATCAAAAAATTATTCCACTGACCTGGCCAATTTGAGCCAGGATTTGATGTTGGACCAATGGTTTGGGCCTGGTTTTCAGTTTGGCAACTAGCATGGCCTTCAGGTTGAGATGACTTGGTCAATGAAGGGTCCTCAATCCTTGGCCTTGAATTTCTCTATTCCAAATTGCTAGTGATGAGCCTGGCATTAGATGCATTCTGCTTTTGGGGTATTAAGGATAGGGCACTCTGATTCAGAAAGGGAAGATTGATTTGGAAGTCAATTTGTGGTTGATTATCCAGCATAGCATTCAAAATAGTAAACAGACCGTCTCAGGGGATGTTGGGACTAGGGTAGATGCAGGTGTGGGACTCCTGGGTGATGGATCAATAAACATGATTTCTGGTTGCTCTGGTTGTGCATCACTTGAGCGAGTGAATTCTGTGTCAGAATCAGAGGAGTCAGATGATGCTTGAGAGCTAGAGGGCATCCTTGATGTTGATTTTCTAGCTGCTTTCCGATGAGCTTGGGCATCCAGCCAGGCAGATGCCCTGTTTCCTGGAGCAATCTGGGGTTCTTCAGCTGGGGTTTGAGGGTTCAGCACTGGGGTATTTTCAGAGGCCTTGAAAGTGGCACAATCAAGGGAAACAACAGTGGCTTCCTGAACTGGATCCTCCAAAGGCACAGATGCAGTGGATATTTCAGGTTCACCTGGAAATATGGGAATGTATCAGCTTTGAATATTTGGATAATTTTTGATAAAAACTTTGTTTCATCAAATGATTCTTTCAACTCACTGGGTTGGTTGGACAGGTGCTCTCCTGGAACCAATGTAAGCTGGGGGGCCAGCAGATCTTGAGCGGTTGCAGTTTCATCATCCACTGATGGTATCTTTTGAGTTAATTGGACATCTGAACTATCAGCTATTGTTGGCTGTTGTTGTTCTTCAGTTGAAGGCTCAAGCAGAACAAGATCTATGGAGGTTTGAAACCTCAGCTGTTCCACCTTTGCGTAATAATTTTTCTGATAAAAATCAAGCATTGACTGAAATACTTTTTTATGGGATTTTTCCACATATTCCTCATGAAGGAGTGCATTCAATTGATTAAGAGCACCTCTTTCTATAAATTGATCATGCCAGCTCAAATAAGTATTAGACCAGAAGGGACATAAGCAATTCAAACACTTACCAGGGAAATCAGCCATGGTACAATCAAGGTAGTTGTCAAGGAGAAGAGGCTTGGGATGATGCTTTTGAAATCTAAGGGGGATGATGCAGTTAAGATAAGAATGAACCAAGACCTCTGCTTGAATAAGCCACGGCTTATATACCCTGAAAACCTAGTCACACAGTACATGTGTGTGTAAGATGAATGATAGTTTCTCATTGAGTACAATCTACATGGGTCATTTGTGTAAAAAGCCCGCAGTATCACCAAAGTTTCTGCTTCCCTGCATATTAAATATTTATGTATTTCATTTGAAGGGAGGTGGTTGGCTTATGATAATTCCTCCACCTCCCTTGACATGTAACACGTGACACGGCAAAACTTTGTGAATCAGCTGGGGAGGTGGATGAGTTGTGCTAAGTGGTCCACTTCCCTTCAACAACATGGTAGCTTGATTGTGAATATGCAGAATGATTAATGATCACTGGGACTGTGGACCACATAGCATAATTTGTCCACATCCCCAGCTTCCCCACAGGGCTTTCACATGTCATGTGATTCCTGCATTCAAACAAGTCCATGGAGGTGGAAAACTTATCATAAGTTGTCCACCTCACTGGACATGTGTGCATACAGGAATCACATGGCATGTGAAATCCCGGTGGAGAGGCTGGGGAGGTGGACAACTTATGCTAAGTCATCCACCTCCCCCAAGTGATCCCATCTTACATTCCAACAAGTAAAAATTTTTTACAAGTCATGAACACTTTGACATCAGTTCATGAATTAACTGGTAAGTGTTTTGGCACAAGGAGGTTATATTTGAATTATATACATTGAAGCACATGTTTAACCATATCTAGCCTTCTTTCCATTTACTCTAGTTACAATTTCAGAAGGAGAACAATTTTGAATTTTAAGAGCAGTCCTTGCTAGTTCTTTTTTAATTTGGAAGGAGCAACCAAAATGAGTATGATTTTCAGTTGTTTGAAGGCTCAGTGAAGGAAAAGTAGTTTGATGAGTAAAAACAGAAGTTTGCCATAAAATTTCTAATATGCCCCCAGCTTTTGCATAATCAACTATGAAACCAAGAGTTGGAAAGGAGAGACCATGGCCTTTTTCTTTAGAGGGAAGAGGGATTGGGGTTCCAGTAGGTTTTTCAATATAAGAGAACAAACCATAATTATAACCATTCAAGTCTTCTTCATCCATATGAGGAACACTGGAAAAGTCATCAAAAGTGACAATGACATTAGAAGCATGAAGAAAAGAATCCCTTTTGTCATTCCACTCTGGAGATGTCCAGTTTGGAATTTTGAACTCCTCTGATACTTCCTTGTTCTTCACATGAGCAGTGTTGGATAAAAATTTTATTCTGTTGAAAATCAGTTGGTTATGTACTGGAAGCTTAGACCACAACAGATCATCATTTGCTATTTGGTCTGGGTTCATATACTGTCTCCTTGCATATATTCCTATTTAGAAATATAGTTGGATGGCATTCATTCAACAAAGACATGATTAGCAAGTTTGTGGTGATTTCCCATTACCTGCCTAATATCCTTGGTCAGTGCCCTGACGAAAGCCAATTCCAAACATAGAACCTGTTCTTGTGTTTTTGTTGGTTTTGTTCAGGTTCTGTTGATTGTTTGCCATCACATAGAGATCTTGTACCATCTCTTAAAATTGAGTTGCTAGCAATGTATATGGTCTTTGTTGCAATGAATTATACTTGAGAACCACATAGGGTTGGTACTTTCTGTTGCAAACCACTTGTAGATTTACTGGTGGTCCTACATTTGGTACTACCACTTGTCATGGACTCAGGCCCTTCTTCAGGGTGATGAAGTAGATTGACTCAGATACACACTCCTTCTTGCAATAATCATGCTCAGCTTTACAATGCTTTTTGTGTGCTCTGGATGAGCATGGGATGGACATCATTAATGGTTTTGGTGGTTGCCTAAGAACAGAACAATCTTGGCTTGATTCCTGATGATGCTTTTGATTCAAGGGCTCATCCTTACTACAAATGTCTCCTCAAAAGCACCAACAGGAATACAAGTGACATTGATTGAGATAAAAGCAAAAGGTTTAAGTCAGTAATATTAACAGGTGGGCTTGAGATTGGGTGAATGCATTGGAGTTGACTTGATCCATGGTTGACTATTACACGTGATGATGATGAGGTTATTCATGGTTCCAAAAGGGGTTCAAGGAAAAGCAGTAATGAATCAAGGATCAGTTGATGATAGGTTGATTGTTTCATTTCTGCTTACTGTAAAGAAAAGTAAAATGATGGATGGTGTTGATGCTGCTATGTGACAATCAATGTTGAGTTCATTTAAAGAAGAAACATGCTATGATTGAAAGAAGAAGAAAAAAGAATGGTGAGGAAGAGAAAGAATGAAGTCAGTGTTGGACTGATGAAGATGAAGGATTCAAGATATTGAAATAGGTGCATGAGTTCTTACCCTTGAAACGGAGTGATGATGAGTGGGAGGTGGAAGAGATGCCTTGGAATCAATGGGTAATAGCCCGAGTTGAATGGATGGTTTGATTGAGATGATGAGTTTGATTTTGAGTATGGTTGGATGATGGGAATCTTGAGAGGTGATTGGATGATTCTAGATACCAGTAGAGCACAAAAAGAATCAGTCTGACTGTTTGGATGTTAAAACATTGAAAAAGAGGCTGAAATCTTACCTGGATTGACCTGCTGGGATGACTTGGGGATGCTGGAAGTATGTCGCTTGGATGCTTGTTTGCAAGCGCAAATGAGGTACTCACCAATTCGCAAGCAATTGCTTGCGATTTGACAAACAAGCCTCACTGCACAAGCCAGGGGCCGCGTAAGCGATTTTGCTCGCGTTTGCTTGCCCCTGCGATACCGCTGGCAGTTGCTGGCGTTTGCCACCAGCGCATCACGTTTCCAGGGCCAATCGATGCGCACAGACGTCTCCCAGGGCCCTGGCAACCTGGGAGAGAGCCACGGGCTGGCGTTTGGCCACCCAGTTGCGAAACAGAGCAAATTGCGTCGCTCGCGTTTCCCAGCAGGAAGGCAAGCACCCCAGGCATTGTCACAGGAGCTCCAGGCCCGATTTTGGCTTCTCCAGGGCCTGGAGCGCTTGAAGCCCATCAGGGCCATTTGTATGGGGACCCAGGGCAAGTGCCCATGACTTTTGGCTTTATGGAAAGGCCAGAACCCATCAGAGTGAGTTGGGGTCCTTGAAAAAAACAAAAAAGGCATGGATATCCCAGGCCATGAGTTTTTTTGTGGTGGTTGTTATGGTTCAAGCCAAAAGAAAATTGAGGGATATGTCTTGTGTGAGAAGTATGCTTAAAGTTAACAAGACAAAGTCATCTGACCAATATAAACTGTATTCATGAGAATAATGTGAGATGGGCAGATCCAGAGGATATTTTTCAATTTGAATGAGATTTTTTTGAGTATTTCATTTTGTTAATTTGAGACTATTTTTGTAGAATTCCTGAATATAGAAAAGGAGTGGAGCAATGGCTTTCATGTTTGAAATGTCAAGGCTTCTATGTATTATTCCTTGTTTATTTCACTTCTGAGAAGGTTTAAAATCATACCTTCAACTTTGGAGGAGACATCTGATGAAACCAACATTCCCTGTTTTTCTCAAAATAATGGTGAAAGTAAGAAATAAGTTTTGTATTTAGGTGCATTCCTGTAAAAATTGATTTATAATCATGGTTTTTCTTTCACTACAGAAAAGGTGTCTTTTAAATAATTTTTTTGAAAGAAAATGTTTTCCAATGGTTATTTCACTGTTTTTAAACTCCAAATTAATTACTGGAACTAGTTTTGAAAATTCACTAATTTGAATATTACAATAAACCTTTTATCCTTATATTTTTTTACTCTAAATGGTCAGAATAAAAAATACATGAAATTTTCCCTAGTTGTTGGTCCCTCTGCATCTGCCTGATTACAAGCTTCATAAAGAGTAATGCCATTGCTCAATTTACCATTAAATTTGGGCAATAGGTCAATTGATCAAGGTGGGGTTGTAATGGAAATAACAACAATGTAAAATTGTTTCAGATTTCATTCAATTACCCTTGAGGATAAACATTTGGGCATTCAAAATACATGACATGATTTATATTCATTGAAAGAACTGGATAAAATCTTCTATTGCATGATGATGATTCATGCAAATAAACCTCTGGGGACATGGTGCACTTAGCCTAAGTGCACCATGTCCCTTCAGAAAACCAGTTGGTGGTGGTTGTGGATCACCACAAACCTACATGACACGGTGGTCAGCATTGATGCTCTTAGCCCTCATGTTGGAAAAACTTGTCTTTTAGTATAGACATGGTCACTTTGTCTTGTTACAAGGTGGATATAATTTATCAACAATTAAAAAAATATTTTGGACCTTTAGGACATGAGAAATATGGAATATTTTGGGACATGGGAAGTTTTTTCAATAAATGAGCAAGATGGATTAAATATATCCAGGGCCATGCAAGAATCAAGAAATTATTTACCTCTACCAGATTTCTTTTTAATATTTCCATGTTAATTATCTCTTTGGATGAAAGGTAACTGAAAAAATGGGGATTTCACCAACCACTACTCCCTGGAACAAAAATGGTGGGCAAGTTAGCATAACTCATCCACTTTGCCATACCAATGACTAAAAGCCAATCATTTTTGGGAAATTGGAAAGTTTTAATGGGGAGGTGGACCACTTAGGCTAAGTTTTCCACCTCCCTGGGCCATCACACACTTTATAATTTCAATATTTATTTCATGTTTTTTAAACATGTCTGAGTGTTGCAGAAAATGAGCTTGTGTGTGATTCTGCGGTTTTAAAAAAATCAATTTTGCTTTGTGATTTTACAACCTACTGATTCATTCATGTGACAACCAAAACTGCCATTGTGACACAAAATGAATGTTCTCTTAAGAAATATTTACCATTCATGAATGTAGGGTTTTTTTACATGTATATCATAATAAAATCTTACAATGCATCATTGATAATTCAGCATAACCAATCATCCCCAAGATATTGGCCTGGGCCAGGAATATTTCACTGTTTTCCCACTGAAAAGTATTGTTCACCACATTAAATTCTTGGATCCTTGATCCTACCATCATTTTTTGACACTGGGTTCAATGATTGAGCAAGGTGAAGAAAATATTGTCAGGCACATGCAAGGATCTAAAAACCCTATTCCTGTACAAGATTTCTTTTCAATAAGGCCATGTTGTGATTCATCTTCTTGGATGAAAGATATTTTCCAGCATGGGAATTTCAGTACCAGCATGTTTTTTGCTGAAACAAACATGGTGGACTGGTCATGCCAAGTTTTCCACTTCCCCACACTATGGACCAAGACTCAGCTAATGTGGGGAAATTATGAAATTTTCAATGGAATGTGGATGAATTAGCCTAAGTCATCCATCTTCCTTTGAAAATTTCATATTGACTATATGGATATTCATGTTTTTTGGTGCATTTCATCTGGGTCTCCCAGGAAACAATGATATGTGGGAATCTGTATTTTCAAAACCAAAGATTTATGTAAGTCATTTTTCAAACTATTGAATCTTCCATGACTCCACAAACCCAAGGAATTATCATCAACCTCATCCTTCACCTTTACCCCTGGTTGGTATTCTCTGAATTTCCTAGGTACAGAACTGGATTATAGTGATATTACTTCACCAGAAGCTGATGAGAATTTCAAACTGGACTGTCTCTCACCACCACACAAAAGATCTTCTTATGCTTATCAGTTGAGATTGGATACCAAGAAAAAATGATTCCAAGCCAGATCAAGTTTACCTATTTATAATTTAAAACCAAGCAGGTAATAACCACTTTCAGAAATCCACAAATTGAGCAGGAGAAGATACTTTGCAGGCACTTGCAGAGTCTCAAAAAAAGTTGAATTCAGCCACTGCACTTTCACCTTTTGAGATGTTCAATAGTTTTGTATGCCATGATTCAAACTCTTGTGGCATGTTAAGAGCTCATGATTGGAAAGTGACTGATAATTTTGGGCGCAAATCTTATTCAGATGTCATAAAAAACCTGTTTTTTTTCAGAAACTTCATTCATTCATCATCATTTCATTTCCTTGAAACCCCCCATGCCCACTAAAAAAGGTTTACAACCACAAAATGATGTAAATCCATGGTTTTTGTAACCATTTGAATATTCCATGCCAATTTATTTTTATTTGGAGGGTTTTTACCAGTCCAAATTTCCCCTTGATGGCTTGAACCACAGTCAAATAAAAGCACAAAAGCCTAGAATTTCTGTAAAATTCATGAAAAAGCCTAACAAAGATGTTTGGGGAACCAAAAGGTGATTCAACGGTTATCAAGAATGGAGATGGTTTTTCTCACTTTCTGTATTCATTTTCTTTTTTCAGGGCAATTCTTTGCCCCCAACCAGAAAGTTTATTGAAGGTGGAAGGATGATGAGACTCAATAAATTTCAAATTGATAGTAATGTTTCATTTGAACACGCACATACATCCATTTAGTTTTCTAATTCAGGTTATAATATTCTGCAAGGGTTTGTAGAGTTGAATCCAGTTGAGCTTCCAGAATAATCACTTGAACTTCTACAACCCAATGTTTGGAACAAGGCAACAAGTGAAGCAGAAGAAAATGGAGAATATTACCAAAAAGGTATAAGGATCACAGGCAGAAATCATTTGGGCAACAGAGAGTGGCCTCATTACCACAAATTTGTTCTCAGACCAGGATTGAGACCCCAATCGCATTGGATTGAATTAAACTGATCATTGGCTAAATCAATTGAGATGGAGGGATTGATTATGACTAATGATTCATTGAAAGATTTGGTTGGAAAACCCTTGTTTTTGATTTTTTGTCAAATTACAGTACAATACATCCTTTTTGAGGCCCTTTTTATTTTAGAGACCCACAAGTGCTCTGGAACATGACTAATTGGAAAAAGTTACCAAGTTGAGAGGTTTTACATATAATTAGACACTGTCTACAAAATTGTTTCTTTCAAAAGTGGCATTAGGATTTGGAATCATTGGATTTTATCTAAAAAATGCTCATGTTCTGAAAAAAATCAAGAAAATATTTTTTATTTCTTGCACAAGAAATTCAGTTGCAATGCTACTCAATATAAATCTCTTGCAAGTTCAAAATATTCAAAATTCAATTGTTCCCCAAGCATGAATGGGAAAGAAACCTTTTTTTGTTGCTTAGCAATGATTTCTGACTTTTCTCAGAGAATGCCATAGTGAGACTAAGTGCCTTACCATACCACCAAGTTTGATATGTTGATAGAGGCAGGGGGGGAACAGGGTGAAATGATTTGAATGCAAAAAATTCCAAGACAGATATTCAGAAATTCAATGACCAGTACTTGAAAATGAATTCATCATTCAAAGCAACTCTCCAACAATGCCCTCCAGTTTTTCCTGGTAAGGTGGTCCACTTGAGCCCACTTCACCAGGAGGAAGCACCCCATAATTCCATATTTAACAGCACTCGGCAGCCCAAAGTTTTCAATCAGGGTGATCTTGTTTTGCACATCCAACTACTTTCCCTCCAGTGGACCTCCAATCAACAGAACAATGTACTAATTTTGGTTGCTTAATCCCCCCCAAAAAATTGTTGCCAATGCCTCTCCTAAACTCCAAAATTGTCCTCCTTTTGAAATTTTCACTAGATTAAATGGGAAAAAATCCAGATATGGTTAAACATGTCCTTCAATGTATATAATTTAAACATCACCTATTTTTGCTCAAATTTCATTCTAAGCGAGGTGGACAACTTATCATAAGTTGTCCACCTCCCTTGGAATCACATTGATCTGTATATGTAATATGCAAGAAGGCTGGGAAGGTAGACAAATTGTGGTAAGTTGCCCACTTCCCTTCAACTACATGGTGGCATGATTTTGAATATGCCAAAGATCAATGATTTCTGGGAAAGTGGATGACTTATGATAAGTCATCCACCTCCTTGGACTTGTGTGCATACAGTAATCACATGAAATGGGAATTCTTTGTGAAGAGGCTTGGAAGGCGGACAACTTATGCTAAGTTGTCCACTGTCCCAGAAATCATTGATCATTTGGCATATTCAAAATCATGATACCATGTAGTTGCAGGGAAGTGGAAAACTTAGCACAAGTAGTCCACCTCCCAAGCTTTCCCACATGGTTTTCCCTTGAAATCTCATTCTTGCATACCTGTGGTCCTGGAGTGGTGGAAAAGTTATGATAAGTTGTACAGCTCCCTGCACATGACTCATATTCATTTTGTGTGGTGAAGCAGACAGTTTGGTGATACACACCTGCCTATTCCAGCAAATCAACTTGGTGAATCCAGCATAATTTAATCTCTCCATGATATTATGCACCCCGTTACATGTTTCTTTATTCTTTTGAGCTAAGTGATCAAGGCATGTTGAGTACTCATAAAATTATTTGGAATCATGATTTTGAAATGTTACTTATGTCTTTGATTCAAATTGCTGGTGTAGGACCAGCCAGTAATTAGAAAGCACTGTGCCTTCTTTACAAGAATTAGCAAGATTTCATATCACACAATTTTCAAAAGAATTAAATTGTAAAACATGCTTTGTTCTTCTTTCCCTTTATTGTTTTTATAATATTATCTGAGGAGATTTAGTCACAATCAATTCAGGAAAGGGGAAAAATTACAACCCTCATTTCCAAGAATTAGCACAATGCAAAATCTGAAACCTGATTCATCTTATTTCTCTATTATTCAGTTTCCAAAATTGAACTCTCAACAATCAGTCCTCACTGAATATCAATCCTTTCAGTAAAAATGCATCTTTGTGGTACCCATCATTGCATTTTTGAGTAATTGGAGATTTAAAAAATCTTTTAATAAAAAGACAGCAATGCAACAAGCTATTGGACCCGTGCCATTATTATCCAACTCTACTTGATATATTATTCAATTAGCACTTGAACCAAATCAATAAGATTGGCAAGGAGTAGTCTGAAGCACATATTATGGAAATTTGGATCTTGATATATTTCAACTCCAGCTCTTCCTCATGGTGGCTGGAATTCTTGAGCTCATTTTCTCATTCAATGCTTATTGGTCAATTCCATAAATATGAGAATGAGGGATTTTTTGGAAACACATAATGGTCAAGAATGCCTGCTGTCTGAAATTTCTTGTGATAATTAAAAACAAGGAAAGCAATGGGAAGCTTTTCATATCTATTATCTGAAGATATCCCCGGGATAAATAACTCAAATTTGACTGCAGGATCCCTATACATTTTTATGAATCATGCATAAGTGCCACATAAAAAAATGAGCACACTCTTTGGGGCAGATGGTAGCCACAGAGTCTCTTTTCTATGTGAATTATGGATTGATTTCTCATTGAGCTCTTCCCTTGTTGAAGAAGATTCTATTCAAATCTCCAAGTATACTATTTCCATACCCTTTTCCTGCTTTGAAGAAAATTTGAGAACAAAGGGGAATCATAGTATATAATATCTTCATTTCTGAAAATTTTCAGAAGGTCAATAAAAGGAAATTTGACTTCCTATTTATCAGTTTGTGAAAAATCAATACAAAATCACAAAATCAGAAACATTGTCATCTGGTTACTAAGTTGGAAAATTAGACATGGAACCTGGTAAGAATTAATCCCCCAACTATAAGATCTTCATGACAATAATACAACCTCATTGCTAAATCATGGTGTCTATTTTCTGTTACAAAAATGCAGAAAACCCAGCTAACCCAAAATCACCCACCCCTGAGCCATCAAGAGTCCCCCTTCCAGATGACCAAGTCAATATGCCTGGTGTTGAGGAAGATGAAGATTTTGATGACTCTGCTGCCCCATCCTACTTGATGATTGAAAAACAACTCTCTCAATCCCACCAAAACCAAAAGAAGCAAAAACAATTGGCCCAAGAACAATATTCTCTCTCTCGCCATGCACGCAATCTTGGCATCCCTGCTTCTTCAAGTGATATTTCCAAGTCCTTGCTTGATTTGACAAAATCAATTCTTGGAATAGATTCCAAAAACAACAAACTTCCTAATCCTCCAACTGATGGTGAACTAGCATCCCCCAAAAATTACATGGCAACAAAGAAGGCATCCATTAATGATGCCATAGCATCAAACATTGGCCTGCCAAACCAGTACATCTGCAATTCAAAACCTTGATAAAAGGAGCTGAAATTTGTAAAGAAGGATGCCTTGCATCAATTACAACAAAATATTACTTCAACATCTTGATCCATGGAAACCACTGCTTTGGGCCAAATAAAGTCACATGATGAGACGTGGATAGCCCAGGCCAGGGCCTTGATTCAAAATTCCGGTATTCCCAGATGCACCTATCACTGGGAACAGAATGCAACATCCTGCTGGAATTTCTCTCTGACTGCAATAATCATCAGAGCCTGGGAGATGTGCCACAAACGGGGGGGACTGCTTCCTATTCAATAAATGAGAATGACAACACCCCAGCCAACCGGGTTGCCATAATCAATTGTTGGCTTTTCTCAAAGAAGGCTATTTGGAAGAAGGAGCACAAGGCAGAAGGAGGTTCCAGCAGCAGAAAACCTAATGTTTCTGCATCTCAAAGTCTCAACAAGAAGAAAGTGTTTCAAATCAATCTTTGTAAATTTTCTATTCATGATCAATGACTAACTGCTTATCATTCTTTGAAATACAGAAGAACAAGAAGTAAATTTGAAAGACCACAGCAGTTGAGCTGGAAATGATGGAAATGTTCCCAGAAACTTCTTCTCTTTTCTTGGACAGTGGATTCATATCTGATGTTGAGGGTGAAGATGAGGAATTATTCAATCACGACATTTTTGGAGAGCTCAACATGTATCCCAAATATATCACTACCTGAATGAAGCATACATTCAACTGGCCAAAAACCCGCGCATCAAGAGGGATAGACAATTGAAAATTAGTCAACTTGCTAAACCAAATAATTCACCAAGGGGTGATGACCCACCAACACTTACTACTTCAATACCTCAAAACTGGTTAAGTGAGGAAGCTCTGAAGGATATAACTCCAGTTGAAAAAAGAGCCTTGGGTTTACTTCCAGACGTTGATCTCACAGAGGCAGTTTCATATCTCAGAACACAAGTTTCCAAGCCCTCCAGCTTAATGGAAACCACACAAACATTGTAAATATATTCCAAATAGTGAAATTTCTATATCAGTATTTTAAAAAATATGGAGTAGAATGTTTGGATGCAACATTGGCTTTGGTGAAATTTTTCTTGAGTACTACATGTATTTTTATTATCATCCCATTCTTGTTTTGTCAACCAGAAACTTGTAATTATATTTAAATCTAGATTTACTGAATTTACAAATTTCAATGATGTGGGGTCACCCTGACTTGAAGAGGTTAAGAATGTAGGTTACACTCTTAATCTCTTGAAATTTTCAAATAAATAAATCTCTAAGAAGTTGTTACATCCAAACAGATATTGAAGTAAGAGTGAAGAAAACCAACATCCACATGTGCACAGTATACACAATCTCATTGAAAAATTCTGAGTAAATTTTGTTTGATGCACCAACTTTTGGAAAGCTACATGATATCTTTTTTCAATCATAATATCCTGAATAAATTTCTTTCCACTGTGCAGCAGTCAAGTTGAGATCACCCACTTGTTAACCATTCCCAAACATCTTTTTATGAAAGAAATATATATAAAATACACATTCCAAGATGTGAATTGTGTAATTTAAGAAAAGCCCACTAACTCTAGGCATTGGGATTTTACTTCAAATGGTGCATCATTTAAATTTTGTAACACAAGAAGGTGATTTGAAATCATGGTTTTGTAATAAGATAATTACTATGAAGTTAGATTACGTGGTGTTCCATCAAGGAAATTGACCTTAAATTTGAATTCAAACACCATGCAATAGGCTAATTATTTTAGGTGGGCTAACCATTAGCAGTTGATATGATTTATTGGTTTGAAACCTTTTTCAAAATACACAATCAAATGTTTAATGCCTTGCCCATTGAAGTGAATATGAATATTCCAAGTAGAAGCATTTTTTTTTGTTGGAATACTTAAGCTCACCAGGAGGTATAAGATCAAATCAAAAGTTCCATTCAGATTAATTTCTATTTCCCTTTGATATAATAAATCTTGGACAACCTCCGCAAATCTGATCACCAAAACATTCAAATCAATTAAAACTATGGATAACACTACCAGAGTTGGAAACATTTGGATATGCAAATGTCCTCAATTTTCTCAAAGGACTTTTGAACATGGAAGGAAAATATACAATGGTGTTGGAAGGTCCAAAAAAGCACATCAAACCCATATCATGCAATCAAATGATTCTACAAATGTATGTGACTAAATTTTTCCCGCATTTTATCAATTTGATCAAGGTCACTGATGAATTTTTATTGTTGCAAAACATAAACCCCAAAGACACCAAACCTTTTCCAATCCTCTACCAGAAGAAACCCCACCAGGGAACCAATAGAAGCAAACATCAGGGCTGTAAGTGAAAATCTTTCACAAGAGTACATTCCTCAATTTATACTTCAATTGGCAAACAATTTCTCATTTATCCTATCATTTTTCACATTCAAGCCATCAAATGAAGATTCCAATGCACAGCCAAACCATGAAATAGATCCTTGCTATGGTGAAATATAACAATACTCCCCACCAGAAAATATGGAAATTTACAATACATCTGAGATGAAACCTCTTCAATTTCTCTATCACACTCCAAGCGCCCCAATCTCATCACTCCAAATCCTTCATCAAAGTATTGAGGAAAACATTGGTGACCATGCTTGTCAGAAATAAATCAAGGTGGAACATGAGAAAATACGCATGAACTCAATTCTTGGTGGCCAGCCCAACTATTCAGCAGAAATACCCAAAAGCCTTTCAACATTGAAAAAAAGATTTTCAACTACAAATGATCTAGTGGAAAATGTCTGTTGTGAAAATTGTTACCAACTTTATCGTTTGAATGAAGTACTTTCTTCTTCAGAAGGCCAAACTGATGAAGAAAGTGAACAACACAGGCATTATCCAAAGTGCCATAATATAGTTAATTCAATAGATGGTAAGACTGTTACATGTGGATCAAAACTTTGGAAAAAAGACAAGAACAGAACTAAATTTTTTATCCTCTGAAGCAGTTTGGGTACCAATTGCTCAAGAAGTGGACTGCCAGGCAATTGCTGCTCCCTTGGTTTGAAGAATTACTCAGTGCACCTCAAGAGCACCAAGCCAGTAATCCTACTAAACTTTGTGATATTTGGGATGAAACTATGTGGAAAGAATTTAAGGATCAAACCAATGAGATTTACAAAGCAAAACCAGGGAACCTTGTCTTTGAAATTTACATTGATTGGATGAATCCCCATGGAGTCAAGACCAGTGGGAAAAGCATCTCTCTTGGTGTAATATTCTTAATATGTTTTAATCTTCCACCTAGTGTATGTTACAAGCCACACTATATTTTTGTGTATGGCTTCACACCAACACCCAAGGAGTGCACCTCATTCCAACTGAATAATCTACTCAAGCCTCTTTTCTCTGAGCTACTGGATCTTTGGAAAGGAGTATTCTTCACAAAAACTAACAAATATCTAGAAGGAAGAGTAATACATGCTGTCATATTACCACTGATTGTTGATACACCTGCCTCATTTAAAATGGGTGGATTTGCATCCCACTCAGCAACAATCTTCTGTGCCCACTGTAACCTCAATCCAAATGATATCTGGGACACCAAAAAGGAGACTTGGACATAAAAAATAATCAAGATCACATTATATGGGCAGAGAATTGGAATAATGCTCAATCATTAAAAGAGAAAACCAAAATTCTCAAGCTACATGGTTCCTGCTACACAATTTTTCAAACTCTGCCATACTGGGCACCAACAAACATCAAAACAATTGATCCAATGCATAACTTCATCTTGGGAATGCTAAGGGATTACAGAATCACCTACCTTGGAATAATCAAGGTTGGCCAAAGTCTTCAAAATTAGGAAAGGAGGAAAAACACTTACCCAAGAAGTTTAACAATTAGTCAGGCCAGCAGCCTCAAATCTGGATCCAAACAAAAGCGCTATTTATCACCCAAAAAAAACCAAAAGAGTCACCAGGAGGAGAGTTCAAACATTCCTAGATAGCTCCTCTAAAAACCTTGAAGATATTTCTCCCAATCCAATTGAGAAGATTCAAAATTGGGCAAATCAGCAGAAAGAAGGCTCTTCAAATATTCAGCATAGAACTTCTGTACCCATTGTTGTAGTCCAGAAAATCCCAGGGCTCCATCATACCAGCTCCTCAAGAATTTGGGAAAATTCTGCATCTGAAAATTCTTCAACCAAATTTATGACGTTCTCCAAGGCTTCTTGAGAATGAATCCACAAGCAGCTCATGCAAATCTGGGCCTCAATCAAAGGACAAAGGAAAGCAAAAAGATACCTCACCAGGAAAAAATCCCATTAGATCTATTGGAAGCAAATCAGGAAGCCAAAATGAATCTGGGAAGAGCAAGCAAAGCTCCCTTCAGGAAAGCTCCTACCACTCTTTTGAAGATCAAAGCAATCCACATGAAGCAGGCGCATTGATAAAAGGGAAAAGTATTGCATCAAATGAATTGTGCCTTACAACTCAAGAGCTCAGAAGTCTTCAAGAGGGTATTAATTAAATCAAATTTCCATCTTGGATTACTAGGTTGCCCAGAAACATTGGTTTTCCTGCTGCTGGTACTCCTAAGGCTGCTGAATGGTTGGTTTTGTACACCGTTCATGTAGTGCTTGTTTTGATTCCAGAGTGGAATTGGAACTCAGCCAGCAGCTTGCGGGAGCAAAAGCTTACCTCCACTACTTCCAAACTTATTGGTATCATCAACTTGGTAATGTCTCATCAACTTACAGATTACCAGTTGTGCCAATTGGATGAATTAATTCTGGCTTAATGGGAGGAATTATTGCTGCATTGGGGATCTGAAATCAAACCCAAGCCAACAATCCATTTTTCTCAGAATATGACTAAAATGATCAAGCTCTATGGTCCTCCCTCTATATTTTCATGTTGGTCAGGAGAAAGGCTGAATCACATCTTGAAATTAGTTAAAAAAAATAAAAATACACGTAAGTTACACAAATTTCTGAAAAGTAGATTCTTGGTGGCACACTTTGAATTGATGTTTTTTAAATTTTAAGGTTTCCTTGATAAGTCTCTCTTGAATGGATTCCTTGAAAGGGCCAAACTCCAAGGCTTGGTTGACCAAATTGGATCCAGCTGGAATGTTTTGGGGATCAATTCTGACCAACTCCAAGATCTGAAAAGTTTGTTCTATCCTTCCAAGACAGGTGATGTTTCAAGGGCTAAAAAAGAGATGAATGTTTTGGAAGAAGAAAAATTAAAACAATTTATTGAAAATAACTCAACATAAAATGTCTTTCCATGGGACCAGCTGGAGTGGTTGCCTTGAAAATCAATGATCTTCCATGGTCATCACATAACACCCCATTGCTACAATAAAATTAATTCTCAGATTTCCTTTTCATCAACATCAAATCAAGGTCCTTGTGAGATGGGGAAGGTATTGTCCATCTTTCATGGAAAAAACTGTGCACAATATTTCCTGATTGTTGAAACCTTTTCTTCTTTGTAACAAATTGATACTTCAAGAAATCCCTACCTTGGCCTCAATTATTTCAACGCTCAAATGGTTTATCAAGAAGGTGGATCAATATCTGTGATACATCAAGATAACATATGAGGTTTTGTGGCAAGCGTTGCTTATGAAGCAAAAAAAGTACAAACTACCAAGGATTTTTATTGTGTTGTGGCAATTAACTCTTTGGTAAGTTGATATCAAAAATACTAATTTCTGAAGGACTGTCATTATTGATTTTTCTGACTGGTGATTCCTTACAAAACAGGAGGAAATATAAAAAGACACATGGACTAATTTTTTATTTTACTAGATATCGGTAAAAGATGAAATCAGAGGAATTGGTATTGTGTCACATATCTATCTAAAAAATGTTTATAAGGTACAGAATTCAAAAATAGAAATCAGATTTAATCTCACAAAACTGAAGCATCAATCCTAACGGCAAATTGGAAATCTGTGTTTGCATCATTTATTTGAAATGATCATTATCTAAAAATTTGATTCTTCTCATTTTGGAACTTTGAACCATTGGAAATCATGGCCCATGATGTACAATTCCAATCATAAACGTTGAAAAGTTGTCCAATCAAAGTATGGTCTAACATTTAAATAAAGAATTCTCAATACTTCCTTTTATGTAATGAATTTCAATTCAATCTATGCATTGCATAAATATCCTGCATGAATCTTCTGAGTTCATCCAGAAATCAATTTGATTTTTGACTCCAAAACCTCAAGAAAGTCAAAACAGGTTTCAATCACAAACCCAGGTGCTACACCTGCCGGCAGGCGCCATCATTTTTTTCATGGTGACTCCAGGATATGGCCATATCTGAAAAAAATCTGGAGTTGTTGGGAAAAATAAATTCCATATGTATTTCAGTTCCTTTTACTGGCTCTGTAGTTTCTAAGATGTATTGGTCCATCAGGCATATTACTCTCTGGTAACCATTCATATTTTTCTGCAGATTCTCCTTTGTATCTTACTAATTATAGTCTAACATCTTTACCTTGCACTCTCTCTTTCTTGTCTCTCAACATCCTGCTGACTTTCCATTTTTATTTCATGGGGTCAGGTTCTAATGTGATATTACTGGAGGGAGGTTGCTACCTTCTCTTGGTTGGAAGTGCTTCAGTAAGCTAACAGGGAATACTGGGTGCTTTCTTGATAATTCTTCACTCATAACTACTTCCACAGCATTCTTGCCGTACATTTTCTTGATAAGAAATCGCCCTGAAAAATCATATTTCAGCTTTACTTTCCCTGGTAAATTGTTGAAGTTGGAAGTAGATATTAATATCTGATCTCCTATATTCAATTTGGTTCTCTGTGTGATTTGTCCCATCTTTTTTTGTTTTATTCCACTGCTTCTTCTACACATTTTTGAGAATGATCATTTTCCAGGTCTATCATTTTCTTAAAGTCAGGAGACAGTTATAGTTCATGGTATTCCTGGGGAGTATTAAAATCCATCCTCTTTCTAGTATTTAAGTGCCTTCTTTGTTAGTAGAGTGTTTGCTGCAATTATAATCCATCTCAAAGGCTGGGAGTAAGCTTACCAAGTCATGGAAATATTCATCTGTGTTTTTGGGGATTAAAATTCCATAATGGTAATCATAAGCTTGAGGTCAGAGGAATAGTTCTCTCTTACTAGATTAAAGAAAGCAGTATCTAATTCACATATGTGGATCCCCATGATTGGAGCATTTACTGCAAAAAGGTTGATGTTCAAGATAGGAGAGATATCTTGATCCTCAGGGTCATATGCTGGATTGCTAGGTTCATTAGGAAAAGCATTTCTACTTAAACTTTCAGCATTCTGTTGTTTAGCTCCAGCTTTATGTACTAAAGTCATCTGGCCTCTATATTGTTGTATAGAAATTTGCCACCTGAGAATATGTCTACTAGGAGTATTCATTTTCATGAGAGTTCTTACAGCATTACAATCTGTAATTAATTGGAAGTGGTACCTTCTAAGTTATAGTGCAACTTCTCTAGGGCCCATACTAGAGCCAAGAATTCCATCTGACTGGCTCCATATCTTTTCTCAGTGTCCTTGATCTATCTAGATATAAAAATTACTGGTTTCTCCACTGGTTTGTCTTCTTCTATTCTTTCTTGGTTTAAGGCAGCTCCTAAACCTTCCATACAAGCGTCAATGTACAGCATAAAGGGTTTAGAGTAGTATGGTTGGATTATTAGAGGAGTTTAGGTCCCAGCTATTTTCAATTCTTCATAGTTTATCAACTTCTCATGTGTCATTTCAAACAGAGTGTTATTATTGCATATTTCATACAGACTTTTTTAAGCATAGCAAACTATGGGATGTGTTGTCTTTAGTAACTGGAAATACTAATAAATGACAGCAACTCTGTTTTATTCTGAGGAATGTGTCTGTTCATTACAGCAGCTATCTTATTCTGGTCAGCAGCTAGAGTTAGAACAGAGACTATATATTGAAGAGCTTTCAGTTCTCCATATCCAAAGTTAGATTTATTCATGGAAAATTTCAATCCTGATTTGCAAATAGTTTGGAGGAATAATCTTATTTGATTTATATGAGTATCACAATCATCAGAAAATATTATGACATCATCTATATAAACCATCATCTATCCTTGTCTGATTTAAGTACCTAGAACTGTATCCATTTCTCTCTGGAAGTGTGATGGGGCATTCTGTATACCAAAGGGCATCCTGAGGTATTTTTATATTCCAAATCAAAGATTCTTCTCATAAAATTTCTACTTTCAGGCCTTATAGTTATCTGATGGAACCCTTTAAGCATATCCATAGTAGTGATTTATTTAGCTTTAGAAAGGTTAAGACAAGCATGATCAATCTGGGGGATGGGATAATAGTCTGCTTGATTATATTTATTCAGAATTCTGAAGTCTCCTACCATTCTTGACTTATCATTATGCAAAGCTATGATTACAGGGGTGGTCCCATCCACTTGTTCATTATGCACAAATTTCCCCTAATACTTTTAATTTTATAAGTTCTTGTATGTGTTCCTCAAGAGCTATTCTAAAGTGAGGACTAGATGGATAAGTGGTTCTTCTTAGGTTAGAAGGATAAGGAGACTTAATGGTCAAATTAAATATCATGTCATATCCTTTGATATCACCAATGGAATGATCTCTAGTATGGAAAGAATTTTGATTCTCAAAACAGACTGTCAATATATCTTTCTTCTGTTCTTCTGAAAGTTTTTCATTCAGTGCAGCTTGAAAGAATTATTATTGGTTGAATTATTTGATAAGAAGAAGAGGGAAAGTTAGTTTGGATAGTGCATATCTTGAGCTTCTTTGCCCAATTACCGCCCACAGTGAAATACCTTCCTTTAATTTGGAACACATCAATGCAATGTAGACATAAAGCATCATTCCCTATTATTAGTTAGTCATATAATCAATGGAGCAATACCACAAATTCCACTTGAATCCTCAAAGATCCTTTAGTATGGGGCAGTATTATGGGAGCAGTCCATAATCCAATAGAATTCATAGTGGAGTTGCAAGAGCTAAAATTAGCTTTTGGGTTGGGAAGAAGGTGTTCTTTCCAGTTGGTATCCCATTTGTTCAAGAATTCAGTGCAAACACATTAACAGAAATCCCCTCTGTCAAGTAATGACCTTATAGTCCGGTCTTTGTGAAATCCTGTTGAATAAAAAGTTTGACCAGTAGTATAACTCTTACCACTAATAGGCTTAACTGTTAATGGTTTAAAATCAGTGAAAGGTCTAAGAAATATGGAAGGGTCCCATTTTTGGGGCAAACTAGAGTCCCCATGGATGTTATTGATTTCTATGGAAGTGCCTTTATCTCCTTCTATTACAATGATAGGTTTAGTTAGTATCAAATCACATTCAGAAAGTGATCCTGAAGTATCAGCTGTTTCTTCATAGTTCTTGTTCCCTTCAGTCTCAGGTTCTCCTTCCATTACTGCTATCTTTCTCTTTGGTAATGGGAAGTTTTGTATCATATGCCCTTTTGTGTTACAGTTTCAACAAGTTCCAGGTATTATTTCCTTATCATTGTTCTCATTATTTTTCTTATTATAAGGGAAATTTATCAGAGGAGGTTTTTCCTGGTTTTTGTTAGTATTGAAGCTATCTTTGGTTCTAGAAGGAGCCTTCTTGACTTACCCATTCATATATATTACTTCTTCCAACCCATTGATTAGAGTTGGTAAGTCAGCATCAATACTCATTCTTCATCTCACACTATGGTTAAGTTTTCCAGGGCACAGGTTAAGAAGTCTTTCATTAACTTCCTCTTAATCAACATCTGGATAGAAGCAGTCTAGTCTCCTCTTCTTTTCTAAGCCTCATTTGTGAGGCGTATCCTTGGAGGGGTCAAATGAGGAGTTTTCAAAATTTTTCATTATTTTTCTTTTCCACATCCTTGAACCAACTGTTTCTTTCATTAAGAGTTTCCAAGAATTCCATGGTAAGGATCCTTATTATTCTCTTTTACTAATAAAACAATCTAATTCTACTCCTTCAAAGAGTCTAGGCAGTCTGACTATGGCTATGGCTTCTGGCATGTCATAGTAATTTATGGTATATTCAATAAATTTGATGAAATTTATATGGTTGTATTCTCCTTCACCAGAGAAATTAGGCCATTCAGAGATAGGGGGTAAATTTTTGAGGGTGTGTTCCATATCAGGAGGAGGACTAGGACTGAAAGTATCACTCCTATGCATTTTTTATAGGGGTGGTGCATAAGGGGTAGTTGTTTGTCTGGGAGGTTTTGGTTCCTCTTTGGTACTCCCCAAGGGGTTGGTCAGACAGACTATTAAGTCTCTAAGATCATTCTTGATCAGATTAAGTTGCAGGTACACTTTATTATGAAGAAGATACAATTTTTCACTAAGAGGAACAATTGATTTGTGGTTAGTATCCATTAATTCTTGTTTAAAAGGCTGAAAGGACATAACAAAATCTTCTTGTATACTTGATAACATTTTCTCAATGGTTTGAGTCTGACTGGTTTTACCTTGCTCTATTGTTTTCAATAATTTTTCAGTATGTTCCTTAATATCTTCTATCCCTACAGCTTTTGATTTTTTACTAATTAATTTGGCCACAACTGAGGTCAATTTGTCAAATTGGGTGTAAACAACGTCCAAATTTACAGAAACAATTTTGAAATTATGACGCATATCATTAGAAAAGGAAGTAATTAAAACAGAGGTTGGTTTAAACAAGACACTGGGTTCAGAATTAGACGCTAATTGTGGTACACCTTCTTCCACTTTTGAGCTAGGAATATTATCTGATCCCAATCCTTCTTTCCCTTTGGCTTTGAATTCAAAGAAGATCTTTTCTTTCCTGATCCTCTGCCTTTCAGTTGGGCTAATTGATCCCACAGATTCCACTTTTCTAAATAGGACTCTACCTCTTTCCTGGGGATAATTTTCTGAAGAGCTATCTGGGTAGCCTTTGCCTGGGATATTATCTTCTTCATAGATACTACGTTCTTCTTGGGTCGGGCTTCTTTGAATTGTTCCCAATATTTCACATGCTCTTTGACTAAGTATTTGATCCTGGCTTCCTTTGCCAGATTCTTCTGGGGTGGCTGCAGGGAACCTCCTTTTGATGGAGTGGGGAATGATTCTACTAACTTCTCTGCCTCTAGGTTGGGGGGGGGGGGAAATGGTACTTGGGGATGTTTGTTGTCCACCAACATTTGATTCACAGGTTCCAGCCCCCTCCTGGTTGTCATTATTGGTTTCCTCATGGTTACTGGGGGCTCCTGGAAAAGATCCATAGGAGGTATTTTTTCCTGAGGCCCTTGTGTTACATCTATTCATGTTGAATAAAATATTTATAAGTATTTTGATAAAATTTATGATATTTTATTTGAAAACTAAGAACCAGTAGACTAAAATTTATGATCAGAGTCACAATAGAAAAGAGATAAAATAGAAAAAGAAAAAAACAACCAACAGGTAATGTGGAAACAAGAGACTTAACAGGCTGGAGAGGCTGAGACGTAGATTCTGGAAAGACGGGAAGAAGCAGACTTGAGGCAGAGGAGAAGGATACGGGCTGGTTCAACAGAGGTTTTATTGGGTTGAAAATTGATCATAGATTTGAGGTGCGAATCATCTTACCAGGCAAGGAATCGCAGCGAGTACTGATTGATAATTGATTGGGGTGTTGGATGGTCAAGCAGGCCAGATTGGAAAGTAGAAATCTTGAAGGATGTATAGATTCAAATGATGAGTAAAAGAAGAAAGAGGAGAAGAAGAAAAGGAAGTATGAGAAAAAGAGGAGAAAAGAAATATATCTAGAAAAAGGAGAACCTCCCCATTACCGCAAGTTGATCTCCAAAGAAGAGCAAAAGGCCCCCAGGAGGGATCTCTTGGGTTTAGGTTTCAGAGCATGGTTGTCAAAGAGAGAGAGAGTTGTCCTCCTTCAGGTGTGGTATTGAATGGAATTCCTAACATATTTTTTTAAAGAAATATTTGTGATAATAAGTTTATTAAAACTTAATTAAGTTGATATTTAAAGGTACTAAGACTTCATTAGGATTATATTGGTCCTCAATGTTGAATATTTGCTCTTCTTTTTCCTTTTTCATCTTTTCTTCTCCTTAGTTTCTGTTCTTTTATTCTTAGTTTCTTTTCTTTTATGTTTGATGATTCATGTTTCTTTGTCTTTATTTTCTTTACGCTCTCTTGAGCTCTCTTGCCTTTCACAAGCTGTCACTGCACTCAAGCGCGCGCTCCTAGCTCTTAACCTAACTGCCTACTCTCACGGGCGCGCTCTCGTCTTCCTTACTTAACTAAAATCCAACACCTGGAAGGGCGAACTTCTCTCTTAACAAAAGAAATTGAACTCAACGCAACTCTACCAAATTCAACCAACTTTCAACCTCAATACACCTCAAATCACAACAATCTCTCACAACCAGTCTCTTGGTCTCTTCTAATTTATCCCATCTTTTCTTGACTCTTTAGTTTTCTTTTCTTATCCTTTCCTAATTCTTCTTGGTGATCTTTACCACCTCAAACCTCTCTCCTGGATGTCTTCAATCTCAAGTATGTCTGGCTTCGCTGGACTTGTCCACGCTCTAAATCTCTTGATCTAACTCGCAGTCTTCTTTCATATCAGACCACTCACTCCTCTATCAACGACTTCACCAACTGCTCTTCTCTCAATAATTCCTTCTCTTTATTTCTAGAGTCAATCCGCTTGATGTTGGTTTTACGCGCGCCTTCTTCTTTCCTTTCTTTCCTCTTCTCTTTTTGTTACTCGTTTACTGATACTTGGTTCTGTGCAGCCCTCTTTTTTGATTATTATTTCTTAAATTTAAATCCAGAAATTTATCATGGTTAAAAGCCGAAGATTCAGCCCGACCAATCTCACCGGAATCATGGAGGGATCAAGCAGAAGCGATGGATTTAAACAAATCATACTCAAGGCAGCTCTGGAGGCAGTACCCATTCTAACCGACAAAAACTACTCAATCTGGAAGGATAAAATGACCATTCTCCTGGAATTGAAAGGCGTCAAAGAAGCTCTCGATGATGACTCCAAATTGCTCAAGACTACCAACGACATGGAAATCAGGGTTATCTTACTCTCCAGAATCGACTCGATTACTCACAATAATGTCGTAAATTCAACAAACATCTCTTCTGCAAAGCTTCTCTGGCAAACCATCAAGGAAAGGTTTGCCTCCTCTCAAACCGCCAATCAAGCAAGAGTTTTCAACAAGTTCCTTTACCACCAATTCAAAACCAACTCGATTAATTTGTTTATTACCAAAACTAAAATTTCCATGAAGAAAATGATCAATGTTGGAATCGATTTACCAGACGATATCCCAGCCTACCTTATTCTTTTCAAACTCCCATCCTCTCTCCAATCTCTTTGTCAACAAATCATGCACTCGGATAAAAGTGTCTCTGTCAATCTTGTTCTTAATCATCTCACCCAACTTGACAACAAAACCAAATATAAATCTAAACATTCAAAATCTTTTGACTCCGCCCTAGTTGTCTCTTGTAATGTCAAAAAGCCCATACCTCGAGAACTTCACTGTAAAAGAGGTCACCATAATCCACAATCACCCGATCATACCAAAGATAAATGTTGGCACAAACACGAGCATCTTGCTCCCGATTGGTGGAAAGAAGCTCAAGCTAATTGGAGAGTGCAATTCAACGCAAAATCTAAAGGTAAAAAAGTAGATCACTATCATGCTCTTCTCACTACCTGGATCAAAGAGATAAATTCGCACAATCAAATCATCCTCGACTCTGGAGCCTCATGTCACATGTTCAACTCAGCAAATTTCTTCACCGATCTCAACAATTGTCCTGGGGACGAGTTTATCAGTACTGGAAAGGAAGGAGCTAAGCTTCCCATTAAAGGAAAAGGAACTGTGCAGCTTATCTGGAAAGACAACATGGTTACCCTCTCGAATGCCTTCTTTGTTCCTGACCTTGTCGTTAATCTTATCAGTCCCGGAGAAATCATTGTTACTAAATGCTCTTCTCTCAACACTAACAGAAATCAGTTCAAACTGTTCTCTAACTCTCTTCCTGTCTTCTCTGGATTCATTCAAGGTAATCTTTTTGTCTTAAACAACCCTTCCAAAGTAGGATTCAATCAAAAACTCTGTTACGTTTCTCAAAGTGATTGGAACACCAAGAAGCTCAAAAATCTCCATCTATCCTTTGGTCATGCCAGTCCCTATCGGCTCAAAACTCTATATCCTGACCTTCCCCCCAATCTCTTATCTAACTTCCAATGTGAAGACTGTCTATTCTCTAAAATAACTAAAAGTTCTTTCAAAAAAACCTCCACCTCTGCATCCCAATCATTTGAACAACTTCACATCAATCTTGTTGGACCCATCACCCCTTCTTCCCAAAATGGCATGAATTGCATCATGACCATCATTGATAATTACTCCGGCTACTTATCTGCAATTCCTCTCCAACAGAAGTCCAATGCGGGCCCCCAACTAAAAACCATCTTAAACTTCAAAAAGCAAAAACAAAACGCCTTCCCCGCTACTATCTGTTCTGACAGAGGAGGGGAGTTTACTTCCTCGGACTTGAAGGATTTCTTTCAATCAAACTCTATCCAACATCTTATCTCTGAACCTTACCATCACAAACACAATGGCAAAATTTAACAAGCCAACAGAACCCTTACTGAATCCATTTGAGTCATTCTTCGAAGTTCCAAGTTGCCACTCAATCTCTGGGCCAAAGTCTCTAAATCTGCTTGCCTAGTTCTCAATCAAATCCCCAAGAACTCAGCCTCACCCTCTCCCTATCAACTTTTCACCAATAAAACTCTTCCACTCAATTACTTCCATCCGATTGGCTCCAAGGCTGTCTACCTCAACACCAAGGTTGCTCAAGGCAAAAAATTCAAAGAACGCGGCCTTGCCGGCATCCTTGTGGGCTATAACCCTCACTTTCTTTCCTACCGTATTCTGTGCCCTGATAATTCAATCATTTCTTCTAAACATGTAAAGATACTCAAAAAATCTTCTTCCTCCCAGATACAACCATCCTCTCCTGATTCCGAATCCAATATGTCATCTCATCTTAACTTGGATATTGATCTTCCCCTTTCCTTCTCACTCCCGGAATCTTCTTCTTCTCCTCCTACTCCTGACAATCCTGTTGAAATCAACAGGCATGATTCCTCCCCCTCTCTCTCTCCCAAACCTTCAGACAATCATCTCTCTGACTCCTCATCTGAATCATCCGACAATCTTGCTATTCAACTCAATCCAAACTACGCTCTTTGAGATTGTTCATCCATCAACCCTCCTCAACGATATGGCTACCACCACTATTTTGTACCTAAGACTTACAAACAAGCCAAGAAATGCCCAGACTCTCTCAACTGGGACGCGTCTATGGACGTTGAACTCAACGGTATTGAAGATCTCAAGGTGTGGGACGACTAAAACGGACCTGAACCTGCCAATCCACTCAATACGACTTGGGTCTACCGTCTGAAGGATAATTGCCACGGCGATCCCCTTATCTTCAAAAGTCTGCTCTGTGTCCAAGGATTTGATCAAATCTACGGAATAGACTATCTCAACACGTTTTCTCCCACCGGAAAGGCAGCTTCCCTCCAAATTGCTCTTCTCTTTGGGCTTTATCATTCCCTTCCCATTACTCAACTCAACGTTAAAAGCGCCTTCTTACATGCCCCACTGTCCAACACTGTCATCATAAAGCAACCCAAAGGATCTAAACAAACTTCCAAATATCTCATCCTTAAAAAATCTCTATACAGTCTAAAACAGGCCCCGCTCAACTGGTTCAGTACTCTTACTTCTTGGATCTGCAAACAGGGCTTCCACGAATCTATGTCAAACCCCTTTCTTTACATCCATCCTTCAAACAACTCTGTTCTTTTCTTCCACGTCGATGATCTCATTCTAGTAGGCTCTGGCAACAATTTTTTAAAAAATTTTCTCAAAATATTTCCTAACTCTAGTCATCACAAACCCAACACTATATTGGGAATGAAATTTGAAAGACTCAACGACTCGATCTTACTTTCTCAGCCCAAACACATCAATCACGTACTCGAAGAATTAAAAATGTTGGATTGCAAACCCTCTTCTGTTCCTCTCACTGTCAACGCAAATATATCCCCTGCTTCCAATGACGAACATCAAGAGTTTTTGTCTCTCAACGTCAACTATCAATTGGCTCTTTTTCTCATGAACTATATTGCCTGTCTAACTCGCCCGGATCTTAGTTTTGCAGTTTCTAGTCTTTCTAGATTTTGCAAAAAACCCGGCATTCAGCACTGGAGAGAAGTGAAGCATTGCTGGAAGTACTTAAATGCAACAAAACATCTCAAACTTTTGCTTTCTGTTTGCAACTCCAAAACTAAAATACAATGTTATAGCAACGCTACCTGGAGTGATGATCTAGAAACCAGAAGATAGCAATCTGGTCATTTATCCTTGCTTTTCGGATCTCTCATCTCATGGAGGAGCTACCGTCAGCAAAACGTTACTCACTCAACTACCAAAGCGGAACTTAATCCACTTGTTGATTCTTTTCTGGAAGCCATTTGAATGAAAGACTTAGTTTCTGAACTCTGGAAGAAAGATGTGGAACCTAGCAATCATTACGTAGATAATAAAGGTCTTGTCGATAAACTCAAAAAGTTTGGCTGTAACTTGAAAACTCGACACATTGACATCGAAACTAAGGCCATACGGGAAGAATTAAAACGCAGAAGTCTAGTCATCAACCTCATTCCCTCTGAGAACATGAACGCCGACGGACTCACAAAGGCCCTACCACCCAATCTCTTAGCTAATCTTACTTCTCTTATCAATCCTGATTTCTTTCTTGTCTCCAGCCCTACCAGACACGGGGGGTGTTGAATATTTGCTCTTCTTTTTCCTTTTTCATCTTTTCTTCTCCTTAGTTTCTGATCTTTTATTCTTAGTTTCTTTTCTTTTATGTTTGATGATTCATGTTTCTTTGTCTTTATTTTCTTTACGCTCTCTTGAGCTCTCTTGCCTTTCACGAGCTGTCACTGCACTCAAGCGCGCGCTCCTAGCTCTTAACCTAACTGCCTACTCTCACGCGCGTGCTCTCGTCTTCCTTACTTAACTAAAATCCAACACCTGGAAGGGCAAACTTCTCTCTTAACAAAAAAAATCAAACTCAACGCAACTCTACCAAATTTGACCAACTCTCAACCTTGATACACCTCAAATCACAACAATCTCTCACAACCAGTCTCTTGGTCTCTTCTAATTTATCCCATCTTTTCTTGACTCTTTAGTTTTCTTTTCTTATCCTTTCCTAATTCTTATTTGCAATCTTTACCACCTCAAACCTCTCTCCTGGATGTCTTCAATCTCAAGTATGTCTGGCTTCGCTGGACTTGTCCACGCTCTAAATCTCTTGATCTAACTCGCAGTCTTCTTTCATATCAGACCACTCACTCCTCTATTGACAACTTCACCGACTGCTCTTCTCTCAATAATTCCTTCTCTCTATTTCTAGAGTCAATCCGCTTGATGTTGGTTTTACGCGCGCCTTCTTCTTTCCTTTCTTTCCTCTTCTCTTTTTTTTACTCGTTTACTGATACTTGGTTCTGTGCAGCCCTCTTTTTTGATTACTATTTATTAAATTTAAATCCAGAAATTTATCACTCAATAGGTAATCCTACAGGTTCTTGGTGTGTTCCAATAAGTCTTCTCCAGTCCAGTAAATTTTTTCAGGATGTCCAGAAATATCTGGTACCACTTTATCCAATAAACCAAATTCAGTGGAGGTGGTTTCTGGGGTAGGAGGGTTCACTGTTTGTTTGAGAAAGATATTTTATTATTTAATAAAATATATTAATATTATTTTAATAAAATAATGTGGTAATATAAGGTTTTTGCTTACTTTTATATTTTAAAAAGTAATTTATGTGGTATTTTTTCCAAGCTTTATTTTTTCTTAATAGGGCTTGAAAGTTGATATGCCTCTCAAGATTTTCTTGTTCAAGGAGTTTATCTAATTATTTATGGGGAGAAGAGATATTAAGTTGTTCAGCTTGAGTAAAAGCTTCCCAACCAGTTGGTTTATAATTTTTAGTTTGTTATTCTTCTATAATTTTTGAAAGATTCAAATAATATATTATTAATTCTGAATCGTTTCTTAAATCCACTGTAAAAGAAAGTAATAATAAATCAGAGTAAAAAGTCAGATAAATTATCTTTGATTAATTTTTACGTGAAATGTCTGTTCCAAGGTATTAAATATAATATAATGGAATATTTACCAGCCAGAACCCTGATTGTCAGCCTCCTGGATGCCAAGACCCTTTCTTTCCTTTAGCTAAAAGAGGTGATAGAATAAATAATAAATATATTGTTCAATTAAATGCAGAAAAAGTCAATAAAATATTTGGATAAATCTATTGCAACATTGATTGGTTTGGTTATGGTTTAATATTATTAATCAATATTATAAATTGATTATTAAATGAATCAATAGAGTGGCCACAATAATATTGGGATCTTTAAAACCTCTCTTCAGGGAATGCAAATTGAAAAAACGTATACCTGGTTACTTTTGAACCTTTAATTTATATTCTTAAAGGAGATATTGCCCAAAGGTAATATATATATAAAATATATGACGTTGGTGTGACAGGGCCTTGTGGCCAAGGTGCCACAAAAGAAAAAGGATAATAAGAATCACTTGTATATTATTAAATCCTTTTGGTACCTTTGTGCACTGATGGGTTAAACCCATTACTGTGGACAAAAAGGTTGTTCACCAGTTGAAATTGATAAAAAGGGTTGGGGATGGATATTATTAATCAGACTAAAGCCATAAATCACTCACTTATCTCTTATAAGTATTTGATTACCTTTTAACGGTGTCCTTAGGTAAATATAACTGGGTCTCTGGGTATCAATATCCTCAAAAGGGCTCCTTATTTATAGCTTTTTGGGTCCCAATACTGTCCTTCTGAGCAATACAGGGGCTCAAAGGGACGGATGCTAAGGCTAGCAGGGTAACCAGTGGTAGCCTGTCATGTTTCCTTGGTGCTTTAGCACGGTTAGCATCTAATTCCACTGGGTATTGGAATTATTCTACCTTTTAATTGATATTTGGACGTGTGAATAACACTAATTTATCCATATTATCTATTATTTAAGTAATTATCTTTAGTAAATATTCCCAGCATGTTAAGAATTCTTTTAATAGAAATTTCTAAGGGTAATTTGATGTCAAGTGGTTTCTCATTATGTATTAACTGATTGGAGTAAAATCATGATATTGATTTTACTCCTTATTTTCAAAATCCAGTTGATTTAATCAAAATAATTAATTGAAAAAAGAATTTTTGAGAATTGATGTAATACTTTTAAATCATCAGTTTCCTTAGTATGTTACCAAAATAATGATTTCTTGAAGTTCTCACAATTTTATATTAAAGTATTTTAATATATTTTTACAAATAGTAGCTATCTTATTTTTGAATTTTTTGGTATTGTTAATTATATTTTATAAAAAAAAAACGTCAAAAGTTTAGTTAAGTCTTTTTATACAATTTTATGTATTTTTAGATTTTCTATAATCCACAGGGACATTTATTACATATTTAGTATTTCCCCGTCTAGGTTGTAGCACCTTTACATGGTACCTGGGATTCTCAAGCTGCCTGTCACTCTGTCAGCCTGTTAAAGCCATAAATCACTTACTTATCTCTTATAATTATTTGATTACCTTGGCATGGTGTCTGGATGTAAATATAAATGGGTCTCTGTGTATCAATATCCTCAGAAGAGCTCTCTATTTATAGCTTTTTGGGTCCCAGTATTGTCCCTCTGAGGGATACAGGGGCTCAAAGAGACAGATGCTAAGTCCTTCAGGGTAACCAGTGGTAGCCTGTCATGTGTTCTTGGTTCTGTAGCACAGTTAACATCTAATTCCACAGGTTATGGGAATCATTCCACTTTTTGATTGATGTTTAGAAATGTGAATAACACTTATCTACCTACATGTTTATTATTTAATTAATTATCCTTGGTAAATATAATAATTATCTTATGAGACATTCCTATGGTTAATCTGATGTAAGGTGGGTTTTCATTATGTATTAGTTGATGGGAGTAAAATCATGATATTTGATTTAACTCCTTATTTTCAAGATTCCGCTGATTAACGCAAAATAATTAATTAAAAATATAAGCTATGAGAATTTGTGTAATATTTTTACATGCTCAGTTTCCTCGCTATGTCGCGCGAATACTGATGTCTTAAAATTCTCAAACATTTATACTCAAAGTATTTTAAGATACTTTACAAATAGCTGATTTCTTATTTTAAACACATTTGGTATTTTTATTATATTTTATAAAAAAATACGTAGAAAGTTTATTTAAGTATTTTTATATAATTTTAAGTATTTTTAAATTGTCTATTATCCATGGGGACATTTATTACATATGTAGTATGTCCACATCTAGGTTGTAGCACCTTTAGGTTGTACCTGGGCTTCTCAAGCCAGCTGTCACCCTGTCAGCTTATAGTCCTGTGGCTGCGTACTTGTCAGCTTCCAAGAGCTGCGTACATGGGCTCTCAGGGTACGCGGAAAGGGTGGCTGTGCTTCTGCTCAGCCGCGCGCAGATGTGTTGGTTTCTGCGGCTGCGTGCAGGAATTGTGACAAATCACATTTCCGCCTGTAACTCCTCCAAATCACAGAATTCTTGGATTCTGTCACAAAATTCACTGTGAAACCTATACGTGGGGTTTGATGTGAAAAATTAAAATGGCCAAAATCCCAATGCCTTGTATCTTTCCAAATATTCATAATTTACTTAAAAATATAAGCAGTAGGAATTTGAGGTAGGTGTCAGTGAGTAACCCTACCTTAATTTTTACATAGATCCAGAATTTGAAATAATATTACTAATATTATTTATCCTTTAAAAAGATTTATTTTATTTTTTTATTTATGTTATTTTGTTACTTTTGCAGCTTGCTCTGCAATAGTAGCAAGCTGAAAATGTAAAAGTTATAAGCTAAGTGAGCCAAGGATGACCTTTGAGGATTGGGAGCAGCAGGATCAGAGATTTTCCCAGGACCTTGGTAGCTTCCTGAGCTGGGTTGCAGATGCAGATAGAGCCACAAACACTTGATTCAATTGTTTTTGACCTGAGGGTTGTGCCTTGTTGCCCACATTTAATAACATCATTTTCATTTACTATGGCTGAGGCGTATGATATGGCTATAAATTTATTTTTGATCTGATTCAGATGTCAAAGTAATATGTTGGCATCAATTTTAGCTTCTACCAGTGAGTGCGTGATAGTTTTCTTGATATGCTCAAGTTGGGGAGTGAATTTGTAAAGGAGAAGGTACGCAACCATGCCTTTGTCCATCTGAATTACAATATTGGAGATTTGAAGGTGGCAGGCTCTGGAATTGGTTATGAAAGTTTTGAATCTCTTTGGATAAAATTAGAGGTTTGGAAAGTTAAAGAAGACTCTTGATTTATTTGCTGTTTGTGAGGAGGAATATTACTTGTTGATAAACTTTCATTATTTGATTCCATTGGTGAGATAGTGATCCCTCACCCAATTGATGTAGAGCTGGTTACCCAGTTTTGCAAGGATTTATCTGAAAATCTCAAGGTTCACCTCGGGAGGAAATTTATTTCATTCCAAAGAGTTCATGCAGTGTGAAATTTCTTTTCAAAAGAGAATTTTTTGGATTTTGGAAATCCCTAGAAATCGTTTTGAGTCTGAGGGACTGGAAATTGAGAGTTTTCAGCAGGGATTGTGTGGATTCCCTTGGTCTTCAGATCAGTGGGTTATTCAATGGAGCTTTTGGATATTAATTTTGTTAAGTTAGATATGTGATCTGAGTTTATTTAAGCCAAAGAAAAATGGTCTCAAATGTTAGATTGATTGCCTAAACAAGGGCCACTGACAGGAAGCAAAAAAAATAGAATTTGAGAAAGAACTAGTAGAATATAGGATAGATAAGAGCAACCAACGTTCAATCTCAATACTTCTAGCTCAAGAATTGTATTGAACAGCACAAATTTGGATCACTTGAATATTCTGTTGACAGGTTGAGAGGGTCATTGGAGAACAGGCTGAGAAATGAGAAATGAAAACCAATATGAGAAGAAATCAAAGAAGGAGAGAATTCAAGGCAGCAAGGGTTGAAGATTTCAGAAAATGATCTGAAGGACTGAGTTTGAGTTGTGGCTTGTTTCTTCTGTTCTAAAAGAGATTACTGATCAGTTGGGAGATATGTTAGTTAAGATAAAACCAAATTCTTTAGTATTGGGAGAGTTGATCATTGAAGACATTAAAGATTTGGTTGAATCATGGTTGAGGATGAGGAAGGAATTGGTGAGTGGAATTTGTCTATAATATATTCTTAATTGCTACTTTTTCAGCTTTGTCTTCATTGTTGGCATGCAGTGAGGGAGAAACTGCGGAATGAGAGAGGTCACACTCCACTTGGAGTGTGAAGTGTTTGCAGCGCATTAGGAAATATGCATGGGTGAGAAATTGGGAGAGAACTTTCCAGGATAATCAAAATGAAAAACAATTGAAGGAAAAACAAGTTTTACAGTGATTGATTCAGTGGTAGGGAGTAAAAGTAAAGTCTCATCCAGGATCCTCTGAATTGAAACAACGGAGAACAGTTTAAATGAGAATGAAGGAATAAGAAAGGAAGTGAATAAAACAAAAGGGAGATCTGAAACAACAACAGTGGATTTGGTGAGAATTGGAGGGTGAGCAGGAATGTAGATGGGCACCTCAAGTCTGATCAGCAGTGATAAGAAGGTCATTGGGTTTTTTGAGAGTAGAAGCAAGGTGTCAAAACTTCCCCCAGTGTGCAAGGGGCTGAAGGCACAGGAACTAATTCTCACAGAACTCAGACTAGAGATAAGGAGATGGATTGCATACTAAGATGAGATGTAGAGTAAGGAAAATGATAAGAAGAAGAATACAGGAGTAAGGCTCTGAAGGATGTTGATAAGGGGATCCTGTAAGAGTAAAACCAGAGGGATAGGTGGGATGATTAAGGTAGGCTGTTTGGCTTTCTTGTGCTGAGATGACACTTATTGGATGAGGGAAAAACCAATAAGAAGAAGTATACTAATTCCTTGAGGGGAATGAGTCTAGGAGGACAAGAGAGGCCAGTTTATGTGAGAACTGAGAGGAGGCCTTGGGGAGGGATGACTGGTTCTGGGGCTGAACTTTCCCATGGTATTACATGTTGACCAATTGAGCTTGAGGCAGTGATTTGACTGATTGGGTAATGTACATTTCCAGGAAGGTCATGTACTGAACTGGAGTATGGGATGTCCATCCAGGAGTATTTCTTATGGGTTTATGGTATGTAATTCTCATACCAGATAGAGTTGAAGGAGAGATGACGGTGCACCAAGCCATAGAGAGGTGGATGGAATGCGTGGGAGATTGACTGAGGGCTGCAGGAAATGCAGGAGGAGACTCCAGGAGTTGCAGTATGTGGATCCAGGGGTGGCAGGTAGATTGTTATGAGGTCTGAGATTGGCTGAGGGTTGGGTATGACTGACGAGACTGAGCCAGATTTGGTTATGACAGCACCCCTCTAGAAGAGGAAGGGGTACCTCCTGATACCCAAAAGAAGATGTGATATTAGATCGAGATCTTCACCCATCACTTTCATCCTACAACAGATTGCCCACCCCATCCTTCAACATGGAAGTTACCAATGGTTATCACCCTGTCAACCAGTATTTCTTCTCATTCTCCAGGTGTATTGAAAGTGAGAAGATCTGTGTCACCAGCATAACCCCCAAGTAAGGGAAATGTGATTACTTTACAGCATATAAAAGACCTTGTTCTGGAACCCATGAAGTTGAAAGGAAGGTACTACAACCAGTTGTTTGGGTGAAGGATGAGAGTTCTCCCAATTTTGAGGTGAAAGATGCACCTGAAAGCTTGAGTATGTCTCTAGGAGTGGAAAGTAGATTATTTAAATCAGATGGTGAGTGTTTCCTGATCTTCTGATTGCTGGAGAGATTTCTTCTGATATGAATGAATGATTTTATATTTTTCCAGTGGATTTGTGGAAGGAAAAGATGAAAAAAATGCATAAATAATGATTATCATTGAGGAAAAAGGCCCAGTTGGCTCTGGATGGCATGTCAAAGAAGGAAGTGACAAGTTTGAAGTCAATTAACATCTGTTGGGGGACGCCTTATTCATCTTTAATTAGTTTTAATGTGGAGTCTGAGGGTTTAGGGAGCCAATCACACATTTTTCAGAGCAAAATCAAAGCCGTCAAAGCCAATTGAAACTCTCTAAGACCGCTCAAGGAAATTCAAAGCGCCATCAAACTTGTCAAATTTCTGTTGGAATAATAGTTTACCCATAAAAATATTCTCAAATCATCCTCTTCCTTTTGTTGTTTTTCCATTTTCTATTTTTTTATCTTCTCCTGCACTCAGAATTTTTAGAATTTTTTCTGCTACTTTGTTTTATACTCACGTGTGTTGTCTTCCTGTCTCCTGCCATCCTTTTTCATTTCCGTTTACCCTCATCTTCAAAGCCTCCCCAACAACTTTCCCACTGCAAATGCTCCCATTCAAGCTCACCTTATCTTGCTCAACTATAAAGTCAGTTACCTGGCTTGGATCCTTGGGAATGCTCTCTTTGTGCAACCACAAGATTGCACCATTTACTTCAGGTTTCTGAGTCAGGTAAGCAATACTTGGACTCTCCTCAAGGCACCATCTCATCCAACCAACTGAATCACCAAATTTCCTCTCATCAGCTAATCTTCAACCAAACCCTATCTGGCCAAACCTGCTATGCTATCAATGGACCACAAGAATCAAAGTTTTCTCCCCTGCTACTGTTTCTTCTGCTATATCACCAGAGTCTTTCTGGTCCTTTTAGTTCTTCATTCCTTGACTTTCCACAGTCAAAGGTCAAACCTATTGAATTTTGATGTAGCTTTGTCAAAATAAGCAAAGCTTGTCAAATTAATATCAAATCAATTGTGGTCCAATTGAAGCATGGTCAAAGGAGAAGAAAAGTATTTGAAGAGGCGTCAAAGCTTGAATCTTGAAGAATTCTTGAATTTCCAAAAAATTGCCTGTCAAAGAAAATTCTGGCCTTGTCAAAGCAAGAACCGTCAAACTCAAAGACAATGAAGCAATGGAAGGAGAGGAAGATGATGATGATGATTCTTTTGGAGAGCATGATGATGGGGAGGAGAATGAAGAAGAAGAAGAGGACATGGAGGAAGAAGAAGAGGAAGTAGGAAAGGATAAAGCAAAATAAAAAGAAGTGATAGAAATAGAAGAAGATTACCCTGGGCCCCAGTCTGTTGGAGAGTTGGTTGGGAGATTTTTGGCTGAGGATGGTATCATAGGTTGATTTAGGAAGTTGAACCAGGAGTACATGAGTTTCTATGCTTGCTCTGGAGCAAAGGTGGTTGGTCCAATGGATGATATTGAAGATGATCCAATTGGGAACTTGAAGGAAATTGAAAGGCGTCTTGGAATTTTTTCAAAGGACTCCAGAAGCAATTCCATTTTTGGTTGGAGCTTGAAAAGTGGGGATGAAGTGGAGATGAAGAATGAGAAAAAGAAGGAGAAGAGGGAAGCAAAGATGGTAGTATTGGCATAACTAGAATAATTTTTATCTTTTTCTGGGCTTACTTATGAGTTGGGAGCTACTGCTAAGGATAGAAAGGAATATGAAAGTAGAATGATAAAGTTGGGTAGTTTTTGGGTAGCTAAGATTACTGATTTGATTGATAAGTATAAGAAGGAATGGTAGATAGAAAATGTGTTTTCTTTTCTTTTAATCTTATATGGATTAAAAAAATTTAGATAGGATTGATTCTATTTATTATTTTTGGGAAAGATAGAGTGAATCATAGAATTTTGGGAAGAGGAATTGATTTGAAGAAATTAAAATGATCATTAGGGTTTGGGTTTGGAAGGATAGAAGGAGTGGAAGTTGTGGAATAGGGCTGAACAGTTTGTGAGGTTGGATACTGGTTCCCGTGAGTTTCTTTCAGAGTCTTCTAAAAAAAATTTCCAGTTAACCAAGTAGAAGAGTTTGCCATGCCTGATGTTGGAGTCCAGGATTTGAGACCCTTCCATTCCTTCTTTTCCGTCATTTCCACTGGTTCTGGAGGTGGTTGGTGACTAGGAAAATTTGGGTCTTAGGAGTAGGGTTTGATAAGTGAAACATGTAAGACAGAGTGGATGGAAGAAAGTTGATCTGGGAGGTGGAGTTTGAAAGCATGAGATCCTATTTTTTCAGTAATCAAAAAAGGACCCAACCAACACTCAGAGAGCTTCTTGGGAGGATTGTTAGTATTGATACTCATTGCAGATAAACAATCTTCAATCCCAGGAGTAATACCCTTTGGAATATCTTTCCTATTAAATTTGGCATAGTACTTCTACTTATCCATAGAATCTTTCCATTAATTCTTTAATTGACTCTGGTTCTTCTTAGTATGATCTAAGTAATTACTAGCAGGCTGATTGTCAAGAAAATGCAAGAATTCAAAGCTAGGATGCCTTCCATAGAGGGTGAAGAAGGGTGATTGCTGGGTAGAAGTTTGGTCACTGTTGTTGTAGGAGAATTCTGCTAGAGAGAGCCAGGTATCCCAGTCATCCTGGTGATAACTGATGTACATTCAAAAGAATGTACATCAAAGAATGACATCAAAAAGAATGACATCAGTGAAAAAGAATGACATCAGTGAATCTTTCAGTTTTAAAATCTGTTTCAGGGTGTTAATTGTTAGATTACATAATTGCCATGAGCATGTTCATTGACTGGTTTGTGCCACCCACATCATAGAATGCTGGGATAAGTACACCTCTTCCTGGGTGATCAGCCAAATAGCTTTGAATCAACCGCTCCTTACTCAACAGCGCACTAAGCTCAATTGGCAAGAGCATTACTCATGTAAAAAGTCTGAGGTTGTGGGTTTGAATCCCACAGTGTTCATTTGTTTTCATATGACTTCTGACATGGTAGCGAGAGTTATACAGTCCAAAGACTGCAGCCTAACAGCTTTCAAAAATAATGATCTGTCTTTATCAATGAAATCAAATGGTTGAGTCCCTGCTCAAAGCACAGAGGGGAATTAGATGACATAATTTCCATGAGCATGTTCATTGACTGGTATGTGCCACCCACATCATAGAAGGCTGCAATAAGTACAGCTCTTCCAGGGTGATCAGCCAAATAGCTTTGCATCAATGGCTCCTTACTCAACAGCACACTTAGCTCAATTGGAAAGAGCATCACTCATAAAAAATGTCTGAGGTTGTTGGTTTAAATGCCACAGTTTTAATTTTTTTTCATATGACTTCTGACAGTGAGCTGTGGAGAGATTCCTTTGGATCTGTAATTTTTAACAAAGGGTTTTACAGGAAGAAGAGGTGAATAGGATCCCTATGTTGCTTATAATTTCAGGAGGCAGACCATTCTTGGAGAAGACATTTCTGATAAAAAGGTTAGCTAATTCTACTGCAGTCCGTGTACCAGTTTTTTTAATGAAGAGGGCCATCTTGGAGAAACAGTCCACAAAAACAAGGACAGAATCAAATCCATTGAAGAGAGTGAGTGCAGAGATGAATTCCATGGAGAGACAATTCCAAGGGCTATCAGGGATTGGAAGGGGTTTGAGTAGTATTAGTTTCTTTTCTTTCCTTGCCTTATTCAGGTTTCAAAGGTAGCAGGCTGAAACATAGTTATTAAAATTCTTAGACATTCAATTCAGGCAGAAGGATCTCTTAATGAGGTTGATATTCTTCTTTTGGAAAGGGCAACCTGCAAGAGGTGAATCATGTCTTTTCTGGAGTATATTTTGTTTACAATGGTTAGCTTGGTCAGGTATGACCACTTTACCATGGAGCAGGAGCAAGCCACTAAAGGGTTTTAAGAGATAATCAGTCAATTTTTAATTCCTATTCAGTCTTTTAATGATACATTGAAGTAACTTGTCCAATTGTTGACCAGAGTTCAATTCACTAAGTTGATCATCAAGTTTATTAGAAGAAAGAAACAAGATTTTAGAAGCTTCAACTTTTTTTTTCTGAAGCTGTTGAGAATTTCCAGGATTCTTTTCAGAGTATGGTGTTCCCCCCGCTGGATACACATTGTCCCAAAGTGACAGGATATCTGAGATGGTTGAAAATTTTCCAGGTCTTTAAGTGATAAAAAAATTGAATTCAGAAAGGAACTGTGATCAACAAGATTTCCTTCTAGTGAGAAACTTGGAAGACATAAAATACTTCAAACAAGAATGATCATTTAGAACTTCAAAATGGTAAGTAAAACTCAAGATTTAAGAAAGCAATTTCTGTAGAGCAAAGACAACAGCAAGGAGTTCTTGGTGATGGATTTCATGGTTGATTTCAGGAGTGTAATTTTTTTGGCTTTCAAAGGCAATAGGGTGTTTAGTTTTATTAGCGGTCTTCTGTTGCAGAACAGGAAGCAGGGCATGGTCATTGGCATAAGTCTCAACATAATTTTTCAGGAGTTGATCAAAATGGCAAAGGACTGAAGCTTTGGTGAATTATTTCTTGATGTTTTTCAAATTGTTGCAAAGCTTCAGGAGTGAGGAAGAAGTGAAAGCTGTTTCAACGAATGGAGGCTAGATTAGAGACCTTTTTGGAGTAGTTTTTTATAAACCTGCAATAGAAGTTAGCAAACCAAAGGAAAGTCTGCAAATCCTATCTTTTTTCATGAGTAGGGCAGGAAAGAATGGTCTTGAATGTTTTGTTGTTCATGAAGATTCCATCCCCTGAGATCACATAGCCACTTTAGTCCACAGAAGGTGCATGGAAGTTGCATTTGGAGGCCTTTCCTTATAGCTTATGCTTTCTGACTCTGGTCAGTACTTCACACACATGGGGAATGTGTTCCTGAAGTTACTTGCAAAAGATAAGGATATTGTCAAGTTAAAATACCACATAAACTGTTAGCAGATCAGCAAGGATGTTATTTATAAAATCTTGGAAAGAAGCTGGTGTTCAAATACAGATGCACTCAGGTAATGTGCATATTAATGTGTAACCCCAATGGGATTCCCAAATGGGCCTCCATGGCCCATTGGACATCACCTTGGCCACGTGGGCCTATGTTGATGTTATTGGTTTTGGGCATTTGGGTGCCAAAACACATTTTCCAAGTAAATTGGAACATGGGCCTTGACAGGCCCATCAGGGTGGATGGGGCACCTTAGAAAGATGAGCTTATCTGGGCATTTATGGGCCCAACAATTATTATGGACATAATTTTCCAGACAATCTGGCCCGCCAAAGTATGTTTTTTGGGTAATTGGGCCTTGGTGGCCCATTGGGGCCGCTGCCCATGTTGCACCCCACTCAGGTGCGCTTTTTTTCTCACCTGGGGCCTGTTAAAGGGCCCAAAAGCCGGCTCAGGGCTGTTGTAGGGGCCAGGGGACTCTGCTTGCAGTCCCTCCACCCACTGTGTGCAGGGCCACGGCCCCCATTGATCAACCTGGCTGGTCCTGGCCGCCAAGTTGGGTTGTGGGGGTGGGGGCTGGCGGTACCTGCCTCCCTCCCTCCCCTCACTTGTTTGCAAGGGGGAGGGAGGATTGATGGTCCCTCCTCTACCAGACCTGCCACCAAGACTGCCTAGGCCAATTGCAGCAAGGCAACCAGCGGTGGGAGGGGATTTCATCACCCCCCACCAGAGCAAATGAACAAGCAGGGCGCTGTAAGACTCCAAACTTTGTTACGCCGTGGCAGTTCCATGGAGGGGAAAGGTGCTGTTTAGGCTTCCCTCCTGAGTTTTACAAAAATATTTAAATGTAACCAAGATCAAGGTCCAGAACTTTTAAGTGAGGAATCAAGTAGTAAGGATAAAATTTGATAATATTTGGTAGCAATGGAACAGAACTATCTGAGGCAAGATTACGTGGGAGCTATTTGAACAAAAGAAGTTTAAAGTTTTTTTAAAGTTCAAAAGAACAAAGCAGTTGTATGTGAACAACTCCCACAAGCTAATAACTCTGCTTGTCACCAGAAGATTGGGGATGATCAACTCAAACCCCAACCAACCTCTGGGTTCTCAATGAACCTACCCAACTCTCCGCAATCAAGCGCTTGAAGGGTACCAGATAACTTTGGGTGGCAGTACAAGACAAAGCGCAATGTTTTGAGAAGCTCTAAAAGCAAAAATTAACTGATTCAAAAAGGGATAACCCCAACAATTCTTGAGTAGGCTGGCAGAATGAAACTTTGAAAAATAAAAGGAGTTATAAAAATCCAAGTTTTAAGCTTAATAAAACCTCTTTAATCAAATGTGATTGGCTCCGGAAAGATGATCAAGGAAGGATCCAGACCAGTATGGTTAGAGGAAGGGGATCAAAGAGTGGTGTAACACACTCAAGGATTCCAAAAGACAAATTCTCTTCAACCAGCAAGGCTATGGTTGGTGATAAGGATCAGGCCACAGAGGGGCAAAGACTTAGGGATAAATGGATCAGGGGGAAATCAAGGATACACCCACAATAATGATGATAGATTATTATGGTACTGGGGGGGGGGCATATGCACACACTCCCATGGATGATTAGAAAGAGGTAGGAGGAGCCCCTCCTTTTATGATACATGGGTCCCTATAGACTATGTACAAGTGATAACACACATAGAGCGGAAAAAAAAACACAATTTGATTTTTTTTAATGGAAATGAGAAAAACAAAAAAGAAACTGATGAGAAAACAAACAAAAAAAATAGAAGAAAGAAAAATGGGTGAGCAGGGATGGAAAGATACCAGCCCATGAAAATGATGGGCACGGGCAGGAGAGCCGTGAGTGAGGAATTGTGCAGACAGGCTGACGGGACCGGACAATTGCTGGCCCGCAGATGATCCTGCAAGAGTGGCAGGAGCAGACGTTTGAGGGAGATGTGGCAGGGGGGTGTTTATTGGAGCAGGCGGAATGGATGAGATGGAGAAGATGGATTTATGGTGGGATGACCAATCAATGGGGGAGACAAGAGTGCAAGATCAGTTGTGGGAAAAACCAATCAGGTCAGGGGATGGAGGGTGTTTGCATGACCAATCTTGCAAGGTTGATTGGATGGATGATGGTCATGATCCGGGAGATTGCCTGTGATTGAGAATCGCAGCTAGAGAGAGGTTGCAAGGCAAGATGCTGAGGACAATCAAGATTGAAAGGATATCAAGAACTTTCCCTTCAAGAGTAATCTTTTGGCTTGTTTTCATTGTTTTTCTCATTATTGGAGATCAGAGTACAAGCAAATGACAAGGGTCCTGGTCAAAGGTTTGATTTATTGTTCTACTGTTCCAAAGATATATTGAGTGGTCTGGGTGTAGGTGGGTTGTGAGGTAGGCAGGATGGAAAGATTGACTGGCTTGGGTTCTGAGTCAAAGGACGGATGGGATGGGATGGAGAGCTGATTGCCTTTGCGTTCAATTCCAACAACAATGCCGGTGCCAGCAAGGGTTGAGCCAAGCAGTTCTTGCCCATCCATTTGGCAAAACAAGATTTGAAGCAAAAAGGAGAGGGATTGAACGCAAGACCTGGGGATTTGAACACCCCAGGGACCCATACCTAAACCACTGTGAGATGAGGAAGCTGGAGGAACCTGATTTGGGAAAAGAAATTTGATTTTTTTTTTGATGATGAATGATGAATATAAAAAAATCATTAAAAATTTAAATTTTTGGCAGTGGTCCTGAGGTGTCCAGTTTTGGTCACAACAGTGGCTTTCTGAGTTGTTGCAAGCGCTTGATAAACCATCCCAATCTCATCCACCTGCGCTTGATCATGAAACCTTGTTCTCCATCAGTCACCCTCTACCGCTGTTGCAGAAGTTCATCTGCCACCCACTAATTCTCATCTATCAACTCGCGGGTGTCCATCTGCTTCCTGCTACTGCTCATTTGTTGCGGGCTGGTCTCTCCTTTCATCTTGATTCACCTGTTCCACATCATTTCAAAAAAAAAATCCGCTTTCATTTGTACTAATCTCTTGTAAGTAGTGTACAGGCCTCTTGTATATAACAGGAGGGGCTCTCCCCTACCTGATTGGAAATCAGCATCAGCTATCATTGAATAATTAATCCTGTCATCATCATCTAGAAATCAATCAGTGGGGCCCTTCCCCCTTGTCTGAAATCCTTATCCTGGGTATATCTTTTGATTGCCCCTTGATCCTTTGAGCCTCCATACTCAATCCTTTGATCCGCCCACTGTAACCTGATCCTTATCACCAACCAATAGCCTTTCTGGTTCAAGAATAATTCATTGGGTTTAATTCTTGAGTGTGTTAAGCCACTCTGTTGATCCCTTTCTCTGACCACTTTGGTCCTGATCATTCAGTTGATTTTCTTTCCGGAACCAGTCATGTTTGGCTGAGAGGTTTCTTTTGTTGTTATTTCTTTGTCTTTTCCCTCTCATTGCATAGTTATTTATTCTTTTTTTTTTGTTTTCTTTTTTTTTCTTTCATCTCCTGTTCACTGCGTCGCCATTTTAAAATTCACTTAAGACTGCCACGCGACTCTTGCAATTGAGATTGCTGCGCGACTCTCTCTCTCACCCTGCTCCGGGTGCGAAATTCTCAAATAGGAACATCCAAGTTTCTCATAAAAAAACCCATCCAACTCTCAGCTTTTGACATGACCCCACCTCAGCTCCTCATCTTGAAAATTGTCCTCAATCACTTGATCTCTCCCCTTCTTGCTTTCTTCATCCTCCTCCATCACTCTCTATCTCCATAACCTGGCTCATCTCCCTTCAACTACTTGCCTCACAATTCTGCTACTATCTCAATTACTCGTCCAAGTTCTCCCCAACCATTCCTTGCTCAGCTTGAACTAAATCTCTCCTCAACCATTCCCTGCTCAACTCAAAATAAATCAGAATATCATCAATTATCATCAATTTTGACCATATTGAATGAAAGTCTCACATTACTTAGGTTGATCAGATGTGAGATATCTGACAGTCATTATCTTCAACTATTGATTCTCCACATCTCATTTCTGTTTCTTTGTCATCACAGATCCATTTTATTTCATTATTTTCTTTCATCATTTTCATTCATTGTCCTCCACATCATCCACAGTTGGTCCTAATATTAGAGAAGGTGCCCTGGGTAAGAACTCTGTCAATTATGTGTCATTCCTTATTATCAAGCTCCTTTTCCAGATTTTTTTATTTGAGGTTGTTTGCTAGTTCATTGGTCTTCGCAGACAATAAAATCTAGAAACTTTTCCTCAAATTATCACGGTTAAAAGCCAAAGGCTTTTGCACGAAAATACTTGGAAAACTTTTGATCATCAAAGACCAATGGATCCCTTGCAATCTCTTCTCAAGACCTTGACTGACTCCATACCCAATCTCAACAATTCCAATTTCTCCTTATGGCGATCAAAAATCATCACTATTCTCTCTCTGAAGGGAATCTCTCATTGGCTTAACTCCTCAGAATCCAACAAATGTCCTGCGGAGGTTAATCTCAAAATTGTTGGATATATTCTTGCCAAGCTGGACAATTGCACCCACATCAACTGCGTCAAGGACCACCTTCTAACCAATGGAATTGAATTATGGAACTCAATCAACAAATACTACGCGTCTTCTCAGACAGCCAACCGTTCCAGAGTTTTCTTAAATCTCCTTAATCTGCAGTTTGACCCCAAGAGGGTTGAAAAATTCATCACTGAAGCTCGATCTTGTCTACTTCAAATCGCCAAGATTGGAATACAGATGGAAAACAACATAGCCGCCTATCTACTGCTTTACAAATTTCCACCATTGCTCAAACACCTCAAAACAACAATAAATCCCTCACTTGGGGAGAGCAAAATCAATGCCAATCTGGTTCTGAGACACCTCAATCAAGTTAAAAACAAGGTCATGGCCGGATCAAGAGCCTCAGCTCTGGTGACCAAAAACAAAGCCATCAAATGTCAAACTACCTGGCATAATCCTCAGGCCAACCACAAGAAAAGCAAGTGTTGGTGGCTCTACCCCCACCTTCGACCCAACTACGGCAGTCATCAAAGTAGCTCGCAACCAACAACTCCACCCAACACTCATTCCAATCCACAAAATTCATCCTCAGCTCATCTTGCTTACATTTTTGCCATGATTTTGTCACCTCTTCTGAGCCCTAATCGAGTACTGCTGGATTCTGGTGCTTCAAACAGCATGTTCAACAACCCAAACTTCTTTCTTCACCTTCATCCCAATGGAAGCAAAGTGCAAACGGGCAATCCCAATGCGCCAATCTCTTCCCTTGGAAAAGGGACAGCCATTGTGACAACAACTTCCGCTACCATTCATCTTCAGGACTCCCTTTACGTCCCCAATCTTGCCATTAATCTTGTTTCACTCGGCCAACTCATTTGAAAAGGATGTTCCTTAATCCTTCTGTCAACGAATCAGTTTTCTATTACATTCAACAACACGAAAATCATGTTGGGCGTTATTGAGGACAACCTTTTCTTTATTAATGAAGGATTCAACCTTCCACCTCTCTCTTATTCATTTATATCTCTATCCACTATTCATAAACAATTCTGTCATCCCCACTATGAAAAGACTTGCCTTCTTTCCAAAGAATTCCCCAATCTTAAATATGATCAGCTCAAATGTGTTTCCTGCGCAAAAGGAAAGATTCATCGCCAACCCTTTCAAAATCATCTTCCGTCAAGTCAAGAATTGTTTGAACTAATTCATGCTGATTTCTGTGGACCTATCAACCCACCTTCGCTCTCTGGGTGTCGCTACTTCCTGTTGCTTACCAACAACTGGTCAAAGTTCAAGAAATGCATCCCAATCAGATTCAAATCCAATGTGCTGGACAAAGTAATCAATTTCATCAAACTTCATGCAAATCAAAAAGGACAAATGTTAAAGACTTTTCACTCCAAAAACGGCGGCAAGTTTGTAGATCATTGTCTTACAAATTTTTTCTCCGAGAATGGCATCAAACATTCTACCTCCAAACCATACACTCCCCAACACAATCCAGTGGCTGAGAGAGGAAACTGAATCATTCTTGAAGCCGCGCGGACCGCTATGATTGATAAGAACATCCCCACATTCCTGTGGGATGAAATTTTGTTCAGCTCTTGCTTAATCCTCAATCTTCTTCCATCCTTCAAGTCCAAAGTTTCAGCCCAAAAACTCTGGACTGGAACTCCTCCCAAACTTCATCTCATCCGCGTCCTTGGCTCCAAAGCCATTGTTCTAAATCAAGCACACTCCACCGGCAAGTTGGACAAAAAAGGATTAGAGGATATTTTGACTGGATTCAACTTAGACCTTAATTCGTACCAAATCTATTTTCCATCCTCAAAATCAATTGTTTGTTCAAAACATGCTAAAATCTTTGAAGATCTATCTCCTTCACTTCCTCTCTCAAATGAGTGCTCTGAATTGGATTCCTTCTTTATTTCGCTTCTTACTGATGATTCTTTCCTCATTGATGCTCTAAATTCTCACTTGTCTCCAACTGCTTCCTCTAATTCCAACAATAAATCCTTCTCCTCTGCCACCAAATCCATTCCAACTCATAACTTTCCTCAGAACAAACTTAACCCCAGCAATCAATCTCCTCCTCCCTCTGACTTGATCTCTGAATCATTGAGGTCCAAGTTGGAGGAAGAAAACATTGTCGCTAACAAACTACTCCCACCTTCTGTCCCAACTTTACAAGATCGAAATACCCTTCAAAAACCTCAAAGATACGGTTTCATGGTCCAAACCGTACCCAAGAACTACTACAAAGCTACCAACTGCAAAGAAATCTCAAGTTGGATTAAATCAATGAAATCCGAGTTATCCCGCATTGAAGCCATGAAGGTCTGGGAAGGATGTCAATCAATTCCCAAAGGCAAGAATTCACTAACAACAGTCTGGGTTTACAGAATCAAGGATGGTCCCGACAAATCTGGAATCTCATTCAAATTGCTCCTATGCGTTCAGGGATTCAAACAGGTGGAGTTCTTTGACTATGGCCAAACTTATGCTCCCACTGGTTCAATTACAACCCTCCGAGTACTTCTTGTCTACGCCTTACATCACAAACTCACCCTTTGGCAAATGGACATAAAGTCTGCCTTTCTCCACGCTCCGCTCGATGAAGACATCTTCATCAAAACCTCTCTTGGTTACGACTCTCCTTTTCCTTATCTTAAGCTAAAAAAGTCACTTTATGGACTGAAGCAGGCGCCAAAAAGTTGGTACAAAACCCTCAAACCCTGGCTCCTGAATGAAGGTTTTGTCACTTCCAGCGCCAACCCGTGCCTCTACATCAGCACAAATAGGCAGCTCTACGTATTTGTCTATGTTGATGATCTGTTAATTGTTGGGAACTCTGTCAAATTTTGAAACAGTCTCAAGACCACTTCCAAAATTTCGCAAGACAGACCTCTCAAAAAGATTCTTGGAAATAAACTAGTAGACACCAAAGACGGACACAGACTTCTCCAGACCAACCACATTGAAACCGCCCTCAGAGAACTCAGTCTCACTGATTGTAAGCCAATCAGTATACCCTTCACCCCAAACATCAAATTCTCCGGTGCTTCCAATGACGAACACAAAGCTTTCTTTAAGCTTCACATTAATTTCCAGTCCTCCACTGGGTTCCTCAACTTCATCACCAGTCAAACTTGACCCAATCTTGCTTACTCCGTCTCCAATCTCTCTTGATTTAATAACAAACCTGGTACTCAACACTGTCTTGAATCAAAACACGCCTGGCGCTACATTAACTCCACCAAGAACATGGCTCTGCGCCTTCAAAATCCTTCCTTTCAATACAACATCAAAGTTTACAGCAATTCTGATGGTGGGAATGATCCCAAATCTCAACAAAGTCATACTGGATACCTCATTATGCTTTACGGCTGTCCCGTCTCGTGGCACAGCAAGCTCCAGGGGTCAATTTCTCTATCATCCACCAAAGTTGAGTTAAAAGCTCTTGTTCTGGCCACACAAGAGAAGATTTGGCTCTCACAACTTCTTCTGGAAATGAATCCCTCTGCAAATCACACCTATTGCTCATTTATTGAAAATTAAGCTTTAAACGATCTAGTTAATCAGGAATCTCACCATGGTGCCCTAAAACATGTTGATACGCAAATCAAGTGGTTGCAAGAACAACGGGACAATCATTCACTCATCACCCATCTTATTCCGTCCCATCAAATCCTTGCTGATTCTCTCACTAAGGCAGTGCTAAGGTCTTCAGTTGTCAATCTCACCTCCATTATTTTATCTCCTCACATCTGATCACGGCAGTGTGTTGTTATTTCTTTGTCTTTTCTCTCTCATTGCGTAGTTATTTTTTCTTTTTTTTTTGTTTTTTTTTTTGTTTTCTTTTTTTGGCTGTCATCTCCTGTTCACTGCGTTTCCATTTTCAAATTCACTTAAGACTGCCGTGCGACTCTTGCAATTGAGATTGCTGCGCAACTCTCTCTCTCACCCTGCTCCGGGTGCGAAATTCTCAAATACAAACATTCAAGTTTCTCATAAAAAAAACCCATCCAACTCTCAGCTTTCGACATGACCCCACCTCAGCTCCTCATCTTGAAAATTGTCCTCAATCACTTGATCTCTCCCCTTCTCGCTTTCTTCATCCTCCTCCATCACTCTCTATCTCCATAACCTGGCTCATCTCCCTTCAACTACTTGCCTCACAATTCTGCTACTATCTCAATTACTCGTCCAAGTTCTCCCCAACCATTCTTGGCTCAGCTCGAACTAAATCTCTCTTCAACCATTCCCTGCTCAACTCAAAATAAATCCAAATATCATCAATTATCATCAATTTTGACCGTATCAAATGAAAGTCTCACATTACTTAGGTTGATCAGATGTGAGATATCTGACAGTCATTATCTTCAACTATCAATTCTCCCCATCTCATTTCTGCTTCTTTGTCATCACAGATCTATTTTATTTCATTATTTTCTTTCATAATTTTCATTCATTGTCCTCCTCATCATCCACAGTTGGTCCTAATATTAGAGTAGGTGCCCTGGGTAAGAACTCTGTCAATTATGTGTCATTCCTTATTATCACGCTCCTTTTACAGATTTGTTTATTTGAGGTTGTTTGCTAGTTCATTGGTCTTTGTAGACAATAAAATCTAGAAACTTTTCCTCAACTTATCATCTTTAAGTTTGAAACCTGGAGTGTTCAACCTCCTTTTATTCCCTTAAAAATGAATTCCACCATGCTATTCTTGATTCCCTTGAGAAGTGTTGGGTCATTTTCAAGTCTTCTCCTGCGCCATATTTCCTCAGATAGTTTTGTCTTCCATTGCTACTGAATACTTCCAAACTCATCCCTTCCATTGATTCCTCATTCATAAGGTTCTGGACCTTGATTCTGGTTACATTTAAATATTTTTTTAACTCTTAGAAGGGCAGCCTAAACAGCATCTTTCCCCTCCACAGAACTGCCACTGTCTCAGCACCATTTGGATTCTTACACCATTTCTTAAATCAATTTTTGAAACTCAATAACAAAATGATCAAGAAGGGGGTTGGATGATGGTTTCGATCAGAGATGAAGAGCTTGATCCAGATGAGGAAATCAAAGTTGATCCAGATATGATCTTTGAATCCCTTGGACCCTCTCAAAATTACTTTAATGTGAGTAGTGATTCATGACCTTGATCAACAATAAGTAACACAATCTCCACATCAATTCAAAATTTAAATCCTTATAAAGCAATATTAATTGAAATTGTGTGTCATATTCTACATTTCCATGTCTACTTAGATGTAAGAGAGATCCAAAAAAAAAATAAATTTTGACAAAATCCACATCATTTTCATTTTCTTTCTATTTTCTCTCTATTTGATCTGTCTTTTTGTACTCCATTAACACCTGGTTGTTTGATTATCTTACTTTTTCCTTTGTGATTGTGTTTTTTTTTGTTCTCTCTCTCTTTTTTTCTTTCTCTCCATTGGCTAGCACTTAAACCATGGATAATCTTCAGTTGTTATTTTATAAGAGCAGGACCTTTTGAATCTCAAGAACTATCAGGTCTTCCTTTGCCAATTAATCTTTGCATTTTTTTTATCTCAAGATACAACCTAACCGTGTTGTGTGGCATGGAACACCGCTAAATATGACTTGTGTGGCACGGAAAACAACTACATTCAAGTTTTTTAGAGCCTCAAACAACTTGATTGTAGTCATGTGTGGTATAACCCAAGACCAGACTGTGATCTGGGGGCTACAGAACCCAATGGAGTTCTGTAGAGGCTACACAACTTTATTGTAGTCATTCAGAGGCCACACAACTCAATTTTAGTTGTGTAACATGCCACATGGCCCATTTGAGTTGTGAAAACAACTCAAATGGGTTGTTCATTTAATATCAACCTCAAAAAAAAAATAAAAACAAATAAATAATTTTATTTATTACCAAAAGAACCAAAAAAGAAAAAAACCAAAAATTACAAGTTCAACATGACTAGCCCCAATGTCAAAAAAAACAAAAATTAAATAAACAATTAAAGATTTGATGGAGCAGCCCTAAATTAAAAATTAAAAGCAATACAAGTTCAAATTATGAAAGTTCAACTTGTGTTAAGCTGATCCCATCAGAAGAAGTAAGAATGCTCCTCATTATGGGATCATCCCAACACAGGTTGAATTGATTAAACAAGAAAAGTTCATTCAAAACAATCAACATGATGATGTTTACTCAAAACTCTAAACATAATGATTGTCAAAATTTTATAAACCTTTATATTAATTGAAGTACAAGATCAGCGTCAGAACCAAAACCCAAATGATGAAACTAAAATGATGGTTCTAAATTAGAATAAAACTGAATTTTATCTTTTAAATATTCATCCCAAACATCAGCTTCTTTAATAGTCCACAAATCAGGTTTGGAAACAATGGGCAGCATTGAAATCTTCTCTCCCTCAAGTAAAAGACAAAACCAGTGATTATGGTCAACAAAACAAATAAAGATACAATCTGATTGTTCTTTTACACCCATTTTCATAGGAGTATAAGTACCACCTGAATCCAATGAAATGAAACATATTGTTCTTCCATAAGTATCCAATATTATTTGACCCATATCGAACTCTGAAAGCCATTTTGAAGATGGAATCTTTTGATTTATTTCATTAACATCCAAGTCTTTGTTATATATTTTAAACATGTTTAATGCCACCAAGTATCTTAGAATATTTTATTTTTCCTCAATTTTCCAATCATTAGCTTTTGTACATTCAATCATGCATTGTCATCATACCCAACAGATTCTGCAATGATTCTAAATCCAGAATTCCCATAACCAAATGGATCCCAAACCTCCCCCAAGAACCTATGTAAGTTCTTAGGGATTTCATTTAGGTAATTCACTTTTGTTTCCTACAATCAAAAATTAATTTGTTAAAATTCTAATCTAATTAAAGTAAACAAAAATGAAAAATTATTAGCTTCTGTTTGACTTGGCCATTTCTTCTTTTTCCTCAAAAAAGGATTCTTATTCCAAATGAAAACAACCTATTTCAATTCCAGTCTCCTCCTCTGAAATATGAAGTTCAGATGAAGGGCCTCCCTTGCACTATAAGAATCATTTTTCAATCATTTCATTTACCTATCAAAATGAACATTTCTCAAAATTACAGACTTACTATCTTTGGTATTTTTGGTCCCCTTTTAACACTTTTTTTACCTCTTGATTTCTCTTTCAAAGTCAAATTTTTCAAATTTTGACAGTTCCCTACAAGTTGTTTCAATTGGGGTCAAACGCTTCTGGAACTCAATAACTTTGGCTCAAGCCTTGCATTGGCAATGAAATTGGCTGTATAATTGAAAATGGACTTTAAAATATCCAAACTAGCATTTTGAGGTTGTCCCATAAGCATGGAATTCAACTTGTTGAAAAATTGGGATTCCCAAGCACTAAATCTGTTTCAATATGTCAAAAATCAAGATAATAATCAATCATTGCTCTTTCAATCCTACAATTTCTTTCAATCCTATAATTGGTCCCCTTCCAAAAATCCAAAAAGAGAACTTACTTCACTGGAAGGCACATAGTCTAGCCTTCACTGAGGATGAAGATCCTCATGCACAAGAATCCTTTTGATGCTAGTATTTCACCTAAAATATGGAAAAAACTCAAGCCCATTATTTTTTAATATGAATTTTAGTACACCTTCCTATGATTGTTGTTCTTTTAATTCTTGAACTGCTTCCCAATCAGGAGAATTGCCTCACTTGGAAATTATCAACCCATAGGGAAAAGTTACTTTGGAAGAGAAGTTCCTAAATTTATTCAAGAGTTTTTAAGTGATGCATTCACAGATTAGATTTGTATTTTTTTGGTTCCTTCAAGGTGTTTCCACACATCCAAAATGTTTGCAAAAGATCCCAGAAGTAATTTATTGCAAGAATCATGGGCTCCTTCTACCCAAGAATTTTTTTCTCCAAAGTCAGGCAATGCTATTACAAATTTCTGTTTGATAGGGAAAATGTTCCTTTCCATATAATTCAGAAAATCCTTGTGGTCTTTCAAGAAACACTGTATAAAATGTTCAACATGAGAATTCCAGAAGGGTGGAATAGAAGGAGCAATAAATTGTCATACGCTCAGTTCTGCATCATTCACTTCTACCTCCCCCTTGGTTTTGGAGGCCCCATATTTTTCCCACAGAGTCATAAAAGTTTTCCATCCTTTGTTTTCATTACTGAGGCGTACTCTGAAGTTTGCTTTAATTTTTTTGGACAAGTGCCAGGAGAACAACTTTCTGGATGACACAGGTAAACTATGTGATGGACTGTAAAGTATCTCTGATTTTTGAAAGAATTTTCAAAGCCTCTTGGGATCATAAGCCAACTCTTTTAATGCATTCAAAGCCCAACTGTAGAACTCATATGTTACTTTTGCTATAAAAACAAAAGCTTTTGTAAAGGTTTTCTTCTTGGCTTTCATTCATACAACATTCCATAGAGGGATGATGTACCTATTTTATTTTATAATTATAATACAAACAAGAAATATGATGATACACCACAGAAATATGCAAGTCACTTGCTAGCAAGGGCCATCAGAGAGCTCTTGCTCAATGTATGGCCATCCTCAGGTCAAGCTCCTACCAAGTTGAGGTCAAAATTTATTGATGCTCCAATGCACAGTCACTGACAGTGCACAATGCATAGTTACTGGGCAAAATGCAGAGTGACTGTGCACAATGCACAGTGACTGTTCAGAATGTTGGAGTCAATGATTGGATCATGGACTCTTACTCAACTCAGAAAGTTGAGGACCGGATTTGTAAGAAACAAAGTCAATGGGGTGAATTGCAAGGTGCTGGAAAGGACCAGTTTAAATAGACAACTAGAGAGCCCCTCACAGGGGGCCTAAGGCACTCAATGACTAATCAGCATTGGCAGAAACTATATGGACAAAAGAAAATGTGATCAACTATGGAGTAAGCCAATAAGAAAGAATTCATAAGTTAATAAAGGACCAGGTGACATGTAGTAAGAAGATTCTGTGACAGAAGGGATCAAGGCTATCAGCAGAAGACATTATACTCCAACACAGAATGCATAGTGAGTGTGCATAACCCACAGTGACTGTGCAGAATGCATAGTGAGTGACTGTGCACAATGCACAGTGACTTTGCACAATGCACAGAAAGTGTTCACAATGCACAGAAACTGTTTACAATGCACAGCAACTGTTCACAATGCACAGCAACTGTTCACAATGCACATCAATTGTGCACAATGCACAGCAACTGTGCACAATGCACAGCAACTGTGCACAATGCACAGCAACTGTGCAAAACGCAGAGCAACTTTGCACAACGCACAGCAACTGTGCACAACGCACAGCAACTGTGCACAACGCACAGTAACTGTGCACAATGCACAGCAACTGTTCACAATGCACAGAAACTGTGCACAATGCACAGAAACTGTGCACAATGCACAGCAACTGTGCACAATGCACAGCAACTGTGCACAATGCACAGCAACTGTGCACAATGCACAGCAACTGTGCACAATGCACAGCAACTGTGCACAATGCACAGCAACTGTGCACAATGCACAGCAACAAGGCATTGGAGCTTTGATAAACATTGTGCAGAGTAACTGTGCATTGTGCATTGGAGCTTGGATAAATATTGTGCACAGTTGCTGTGCATTGTGCATAGTTGCTGTGCATTGCAGTTACTGTGCATTGTGCACAGTTGCTGTGCATTTTGCACAGTTGCTGTGCATTTTGCACAGTTTCTGTGCATTTTGCACAGTTTCTGTGCATTTTGCACAGTTTCTGTGCATTTTGCACAGTTTCTGTGCATTTTGCACAGTTTCTGTGCATTTTGCACAGTTTCTGTGCATTTTGCACAGTTTCTGTGCATTTTGCACAGTTTCTGTGCATTTTGCACAGTTTCTGTGCATTTTGCACAGTTTCTGTGCATTTTGCACAGTTTCTGTGCATTTTGCACAGTTTCTGTGCATTTCGCACAGTTTCTGTGCATTTTGCACAGTTTCTGTGCATTTTGCACAGTTTCTGTGCATTTTGCACAGTTTCTGTGCATTTTGCACAGTTTCTGTGCATTTTGCACAGTTTCTGTGCATTTTGCACAGTTTCTGTGCATTTTGCACAGTTTCTGTGCATTTTGCACAGCACAGTTTCTGTGCATTTTGCACAGTTTCTGTGCATTTTGCACAGTTTCTGTGCATTTTGCACAGTTTTTGTGCATTTTGCACAGTTTCTGTGCATTTTGCACAGTTTCTGTGCATTTTGCACAGTTTCTGTGCATTTTGCACAGTTTCTGTGCATTTTGCTCAGTTTCTGTGCATTTTGCACAGTTTCTATGCATTTTGCTCAGTTTCTGTGCATTTTGCACAGTTTCTGTGCATTTTTCACAGTTTCTGTGCATTTTGCACAGTTTCTGTGCATTTTGCACAGTTTCTGTGCATTTTGCACAGTTTCTGTGCATTTTGCACAGTTTCTGTGCATTTTGCACAGTTTCTGTGCATTTTGCACAGTTGCTGTGCATTTTGCACAGTTTCCGTGCATTTTTCACAGTTTCTGTGCATTTTTCACAGTTTTTGTGCATTTTTCACAGTTGCTGTGCATTTTTCACAGTTGCTGTGCATTTTTGCACAGTTGCTGTTCCTTGCCCACCGTGACTGTGCATAGTGTAAAGTAACTGTGCATTGTGCACAGTCACTGTGAACCATAAAAAATTTAAGGGAATGAAGATACCTTCAACTAGAGATTGGACAGACCTTAAACCACAGCTTTCGTGATGGCACTTGCTAGCAAGTCTCACTACTTTTTCTGTGGTGGTATCTTTTGCAAAGCTTTATAGGCTCAGGATGAGCCAAGTCAAGGGCCTATAAGTGAGCCTCTCCACCAAATTTGGAACTGGAAACCCACTGGTATTCCTGGAGCATTTCCAATGTACATAACACCTTTCCCATCAATTTTCCTTGCTTTACCTTCCTCTTATTGTTATAGAATCCACCAGGAAAAATTGGGTTGGTCTTGTCAGCCAGTGACATCACATCCTTTGGATGAGATTGTTGAATCCAATGGATTTCTTGAATGTGTCCATCATTTGGAAACAAAGCGTAGCCCCATTTTACAATTGGTTTCTTCACAATTTCTCAAATTATTAACATTTTTTTCTGATTTCATTCCATCATATTTCCCCTTTTGATATCCCAGATTTCTTCTTTGCTTCTTATTTTCTCACTCATGATTTGAATTGGTATTCTCCAAGGTCTCTATTTCACTTCCTCCCAGATTCCATGTGGTTTCCAATTCTGTCCTTTCTGATTTCACCCTGATTTGCCACAAGTTTCCATTTATCCACCTATGAGCAAAATCCCTTCTAATTTTCTGAACTGAAATAAAGAATTTTTTGAACTAAAGTTCTCCCCATCATTCATAAAATTACTTCTCTCATTAAATTTCTGTTGTATCTACAGGTAATGCTTTATAAATTCAATTGGAATTCACTCAATAAATAATTCAAACAAAAAAAATTGAAACAATTCATAACACTTTGCATATTCCATAATCTTTAAAGTTCACTTTCTGGAAGATTCAATTTTGCATATTATTTTGGTTGAAGAGAATGAGAGAGAGAAAATAACTGATTGCAACAGGACTTACAAGGAATAGAGTTCATATGTGGTATCACCAAACCAGAGCAAATCTTCTAAGGATAGGATTTGATCTTGGTTGTTGCTGTTGAGGATCCTTTGGGAGGTTGAAGGGATTGGTAAAGAGGCGGTTGAGATGATATGGCATGAGGCAGTTGGTAATGAGGAGAACACATGATTATCTCAAGGGTTGTGGTGGGTGGTGGATGGGAATAATGAGCAAATTTGTTTGAAGGGCAGTGGATGATTGTTTATGGAGGGAAAGGATGAAGCAAACTAGTTTTGTTGGTATGATGATTGGGATTGAAGTTAAGACAAGATCAGGTGGGTGGTTTTAGGCCAGGCTGAGGTTTGTGTAAATCTACTAATTTGGTTGTATCAGTATAGCTGATTGGGAAAATTGGATGGAGTAGGAGGGATTCTTAAGCAAGGCTTGGATGGAGATCATATCTGGTCTTGGGACTCAACTCTGGTAGGGTGCTTGGAGGATTGAAGGGATGGGATTGAAGGGTGATGGGGATAGATGAGCTTAGGATGAGATGGTGGTTGATGCATTGATTGGGACCAGTATGGTTGGTATTGAAACCTGGAGCTTGTCAAGAGCTCAAGGGAGAGAATTGGATGGCGACCATTGCTTGAGCTGGATCTAGGAGAGGTGTGCAAGCTTGGGATGGGTGATAACAAAAACAATCCTAGTTGAAGTTTACCAACAGCCACCTATTTACCTTGTGTTGATAAGCAACCCAAACAGCTGGACCATCCACCCCGCATTAGCCTAAGTCAAAGTAACCATTTGCAAAAAGAATTTTCAAGTCAGTCAGATCTTGGAGGTACATTATTACCTTTGTGAATCCCTGGGGAAAGCCTATGAGAATTTGAGAATCTTCCTCTATTTCCTGAATCAGATCAGTTCCTTGATCTCTCTATTCCAATTTATCCTCAAATCACAAAAAATAAAAACTGATGACCAGTTTCCAGAAAACTGAAATCACAGGACCTGTTGAGACAGTATTTTGTATTGAAACACATAGACCATAAGTAGCCTTTTTGTTTTGTTTTTGTTTTTTTATTTTGAAGAAAAAAATTGATAGGAGAGGACTGCTTGAAATCCTAAACTGGCCTATTTCATGAACTCTTTGTTCCTGATTATTTATCTTTTGCAATTGATTTATCTATCCTTTCTCTTTTATCATTTTTGTGAGACCTCTTTTTTCAACCACTAGCAGTGTTGTTAAAACTGAAGCTGAATGAATGATCTCACTTGTGTGAAACCCACCTTTACATACACTTTTGTGCTCTTTGCTTTTTAAAGCTTTTTTTTAAATATTGTTTTTGGAAGATGTTTTTTTTCATGATCAAGTCTTTCCCATTCATTTCTTTCTTGCTTTCAAGTGGTCTGGTTTGTCCTACTGAGGCATGTCATTTGACTTGAGGATTTTTCAGGGAGAAAAAACAAATACTGATGCCCAGTTTCCAGAAACCAGACATCACAGGACATGTTATGCCCCCGTAAAGCATGAAACATGGCATGATACAAAGTAAAAGAAATCTGGTGAAATGTGAAGTTCTGTTTCAATCCCTTACTAAATTTTTTTCTACAGGGGCATAACATTGCCCAAGGTCCATTTCCACTTTCCAGAAACCAGGCATCAACATAAACCTAACTAGCCACGTATAGTGAAAGCATGGGGTCAAGAAGGAAAAATAAATGGGCTGCCTATCCTACTATCCAATCTCTCAGATGCGGCCTCCTGCAATTCATGAAAACTCATCTTTGTTCTCCACAGCTCACAATTCTCACCTTTAGGTAGTTGCAAAGCTGCTTGAATGGTGGCGCTGACACTGGCCCTCTCCCCACATAAAGATCTGCCCCCAGAGGCCACACTTGCCAATCACATTGAAGATGGGGAGACTAAAAGATGGATGAATCAAGGTAAATAAGATTCAGAAAAAAAATTCTAATAAAAAAACTAATACCTGGGTTAGATTCCATTAAAGAAATCATTAATTTCTCTCCTATGGGGGGGGAGAGAATTTCTAATGCAAAAAAGAGTTCAGAAATTGTAATTAGATAATATTAATAAGACCCCTCACCTTCCTCTGGATGAGACCTGGTTGGATATGCTTGTTTTTGTTCTACTCTTTTGGTCAAAATACTTTGGACCTATGAGCTAGCACTTGCAGACTGTGAGCAATGTGCCTTATCACTGCCTATAGAAGATGCCAATTTCTCTGTGTATTTTTTTTTTTTTTGAAATAAATTTTTGATGATCTCATTTAAAATCAAACAGATTTTAATTAATTAATTTCTGGAAAGCAGAATGTGTCAGCCTACTGATACCAGGAACCTTGCCTTCCTTTAGCTAAAACAAGTTATATTTGTGTTTGAAAAATAATAATTCCAAGAAAATATGTAGAATGATAAGAAATATTGGTATAATAAGAGCAAGTGCAAAGTTTGGAGTTTTGTTTTGTTAAAATGGTTTAAATATATTTCCAAAGAGGGGCCACCTTTTATACAAAATGGGGATCTTTATTGAAAGAACCTCAGTTCAAGGGGCTCTTTTAAACTGTGTAAAGACCTTGGGACAATGAGGTTGTAAGTAATTGCTCAAAAGGGGTTTACTCAATGGCAATGGTTGGACTGGATTTCTTACAGCAATTATTACTGGAGGCAAGGAGGAGATAACTTAATACTTTAAGCAGAAACTACAAGATACTTGCCAGAATTCACAGATTGAAAGGGTCTCAGGAAAATTGGTGGGGTTTTTGATGATATTCTTCAATGGAATTAATTATGGGCTTAGAATTAATAATTATACTATCAGACTAAGGCAAAAAATAACTTTTTTATAATTCATAAACACTTCATCAGGGATGGCAATGGTTCTGGATTGATCACTTCAAAATTCCTGGCGTTTAAAGTAATGAGAAGGTTTGTTTGTATATGTACCTTTTGGGGTGAAGGGGCCTTCTCAGGGCATGTATAGAGGGTTGTGCTTGAGGGATAAGGCTAGAAGGCTGGCCAAGGATAGTTTTGCACATATTTTTAGTGTTTTCACTCAGCTCCTCCTGTCCGTGTCATACTTGTGTGTGAAAAAAAGTTTCAGGACCTGTAAAATTTTAATTTGTTATTTACACATTTCTGGCATGTTTCTTGATTTTGTATTGTATTATTTTAAGTGACATGGTCATTTTTCTTTTGATTTACTGTCATCTTCTGATCATTTTGGTAATTTTTAATAATTTTTAAGGGAACTTCTGAATATTTTTTGTGGTTCATGAGGATTTCATTATATGGTTTTTGTGACAACCTTTATCATTTTGTTATTTAGTTTTTCATTTTTATCATTGATTTTTTCATAAATTTATTCATGTTCTAGAGGTTTCAAACCTTCCCACATCATCTAGGTTGTAGCAGTTACATGCTGTACCTTGTTGGCAGGAATTTTCTTTGCTAATTTGAGGCATGTGGGCTTGATGGCAACAAGCATAAATTTTAGATTGGGTCAGGCAGCGGACAGGGGCTTGGATTTGAAATTTGCATGCAGGATTCCAGTGTGGGCTTGTGCCTGTGAGTTCTTCAACAAATTAAGCATGTGCCGAATTGTTGCCAAAGCTCAAAAGCGCCAGATTTTGCGCACAGACGCGCGGGAATTCGGAGTGCAAAATTGCGGAAATTTGTGCACAAAAAGTGCATGAAATGGTGTGCTAATGCGCAGAAATTTGCGCGCAAAAATACGGAAATTCGCACAGAAAAAGTGTGGGAATTGGTGCGCGGTTTGTTCAGGAATTTGCGCCCAGTTTGTGCAGGAATTTTTTCCTGGATTGTGGAGGAATTCACGCTCATTTTGTGCAGGAATTTGCGGCCAATTTGTGCAGGAATTTGGGCCTGGTTTGTGGAAATTTCAAATGTGATAATTTTCTTGGGATTTCCCATTCCTTCTGAGGTTTTTTCAGTTTGTTTTGATTTTGATACTTTTGAAAGGTTTCTCTATACAAGTACCAATCTGAAGTTCCCCCACTCCAAGATATGTCTATATCTGAAGCAAAAGGTTTTTGGTTTCAATGCCTCTTATTTTCTTTGTAATTTCTTAGGCGTATGGGTCCATCTTTAATGTTGTTTTCAGGTAGCCATTCCTATTTATAAGCATATTCTCCTTGAAATTTGACCAGGTAAAGTCTAATAACCTTCCCATTGATCCTTTCCTTCTTATCTTTAAGTATTTTGCTGTTTTACCTTTTCCTTTATCAGGTTCAGCTTCCATGGGTATCTCTGGGGGAGCCATTTTTCCTCCTTCCCATGGGTGAAATTGTTTCATTAGGCTTACTAGGAATATTGGGTTTTCCTGGAAATTTCATCACTCAAGATCCCTTCTACAGAATTCATTCAATGAAGCTTCTTGATTGTGAATGGTCCTACAAAGTCAGGTCTCAATTTCCTGTTTCCTGAAAGGTTTTGAAAATTAGGGTTGAGATCAGGAATTGGTCCCCAATTTTGAAATCAGGTTCTTTGTGAGTTCTTTCCCATCTCTGTTGATGATATTCAAGATCCTCTTGATAAAATGTGGCACCATGTTTATTGGCTATGTCTATGATGTTCTTGAAGTCGAATGATGTAGGATTTATATTCACCATGTCTTTTTTGGGGCTGTCTTTGGGTAGCTTGGGTATCCATCCTCTTTCTAGGACATAGGGCATTTCTTTGGTGGTAGAATGGTTTCTACTCTTGTATGCCATTTCTAGGGAAGTTAAAATACTAACCAGTCATGGAAATATCCATCTGTGTTTTTTTATTCTATTCCAAAGCAGCAGAATCTTCTGAGAATGTGCTCTAGAGTCTCAATCATTCTTTCATCTAATCCATCAGCTTAGGGATAATAAGCTTTGGAGAAGGCTAAGGTAGTTTCTGAAATATTATGAAAGTGTCAGCTTGCTACTATTGCAGAGCAAGCTGCAAAAGTAACAAAAATAAAATAAAAATAATAAAAATAGAAATTAACCTAAGAAGGAGTAGTAAAACCATAAATATTGTTGCAAAAATGAATTCTCCACCCAAGATTAGGTAGGGTCACTCACTGACCCCACCCTTGAAATCCAACTCCTTATATTTCTAAATAATTAAGGAAAAAAAGACCAAAATACCACAGAACCACTATTGAGCTTTTTTGCCAATCAAATATTCCACATGTATTGTCACTTATAGGATTCACATGTAAAATTCAGTCAGAATTTAGGTGTTGTGTATATTTTAGGAGTTACAAACAGAAATGTGTTCTGTCACAATTCCCGCACACAGCCGGGGAAGCCAATACACCTGCGTGCGGCTGAGATACAGCTCTGTCACTCTGTCAAAGCCATGTACGCAGCCCTGGGCCTCTGACAACTACGCAGCCGCCAGACTATGGGTTGAGAAAGTGACAGGCGCCTGAGGTACTGCGTAAAAATGCTACAACCTACACAAGAACATTCTACGTATGTAATGAATTTTCCTGTGGATAGTAGATAGTCTGAAAATACATAAAATTATATAAAAATAATTAAATAACCTTTATACATATTTTTTATTAAATATAATTCAAAGTACCGAAAATGCCAAAAATAGGATAATGACTACTTCTAAAAATATATTAAAATACTTTGATATAATATTATGAGAATTTCTAGAAATCAATATTCTTGTGACATACTAAAAAAACTCATGTTGTAAAAATGTTACATGAATACCCATGACTTACATTATTAAGTAATTATTTTAGTAAATCAACTGAATTTTCAAAATAAGGAGTAAAATCAATATCATTACTTTAATCCAATTATTTAATACATAATGAGAACTCACCTGACATCAGAATATACGTAGGAATGTCTATTAAAATAATTATTAACTTAATGGGAACATTGACTAAGGATAATCAATTAAATAATAAATCAAAAGGACAGATTAGTGTTATTCACACATCCAAAAATCAATCATAAAGTAGAATAATTCCCATACCCTGTGGAATTAGATGCTACCCGTGTTACCAAACCAAACAATAATTGACAGGCTACCACTGGTTACCCTGCTAGCCTCATTTTCCATCCCTTTGAGCCCCTGTACCCCTCAGAAGGACAATATTGGGACTCCAAAAGCTATAAATAAAGAGCTCTTTGAAGGATATTGATACCCATAGACCCAGTTACATTTACATCCAGACACCGTGCCAAGGTAATTTAATACTTATAAGAGATAATTAATTTATTTATGCCTTTAGTCTCATTAATAATATCTGTCCTCAACCCTCTATTATGAATTTAAACCACTGTACAACCTTGTATACAGGTTTAACCCATCAGTGCAAGTCCCAAGCAGGTACCCAAAGGATTTAATAATATACCGGTGAGTCTTATTATCCTTTCTCTTTTGTGGCAGCTTGGTTACAAAGCCCTGAAACTCCCCCATGTATTTCATATACATATTATCTTTGGGAAAAATATCCTTTAAACTAAAGGGCCCAAATTAACAAGGCCTACGTGTTTTCATACTAAATTCCCTGTAGAGAGGTGTTAAAGATCCCCAATAAAATTGTGGCCCCTCTATAAAAATAGCTAATAGTCAATTTATATTTATTGATTTATAAAAATAAACCATATCCAAACCAATTAACCTTGCAATAAGCTTTATCAAAATATTTTATGGATTTTGGCTGCATTTATTGAATAATATATTTATTATTTGTTCTATGACCTCTGGTAGCTAATGGATAGCAAGGGTCTTGGCATCCAGGAGGCTGACAATTGGGGGCCTGGCCGTGAAATATTCCATTTTATTATATTTAATACCTTGGACAAGACATTTCTCCTAAAATTAAATCAACGATAAATTTATCTGGCTTTTTAACCATGATTCTTCATTAAATTCTTTTGCAGTGCATTTAAAAACCAATGCAGAATTGATAATCTATTATGTAAATATTTTAAAGACAAGAAAAGAAGAATAGATTAAAAATTATAAACCTACTGGTTGGGGTGCTTTAACTCAAGCTGAGCAACTTAATATCTCTTACTTGTCGTTTTTGGCAAAACCCTACTCTTGCAACACTCGTGAGCCACTTTGGAAACCTGCTCTTTGGATCCCCTAGGAACTCTGTTATTTGATATGGCATCTTCCGCTACTCCAACCACCTCTGTCCGACCTAAGATGGTAAAGATCAAACCTCAGAACAAGAACTTAGGCTTCAACGGTACAAATGTCGAGCAATTCTTGGACTCCTACAAAATGGCTGCTGAAGTGGATGGAGCTAGTGAATTTGATATGGCTTATTAGTTGCGATTCTTTATCTCCTCTGATGAAGTTATGGAGGTAATCAAGTCTTTCAAGGGATTTGAATCCCATAACTGGACGCTTCTCAGGGAGGCTATGTTGGCATACTGGGGAAAAATAGATGTGGCTAGGTTTACTCTGCAGGATGTGGATGCTCTGGTTTCTCAGTGGATCTCCAATGGTGGTATTTCTTCAGCCTCTGACTATCAGATTTTTAGGAAGTCTTGGGATCCCATTCAAAACTATCTTATCCAAAACAATCACATTGACACAGTGGACAAAATTTGAGCAAAGTTCTTCCAATCTTTTTCGTTGGCTGTGCAGGAAAGGATTAAAGAAGAACTGGTCAAATCTGGATCCATGATTACCACCAGGGATAATTGATTCAAGCTCCCTGTTTTTCTCACCCTTAGGAGTACTGTGGATAAAGTCATGAAAGGTCAAACTGCTCTTACCTTTGAAAAACCTAGAACTACTGAACCGTCCATGCTCCTTCTTTTAAAGAGTCAAACAATATTATGATTAAAATGGAAGCAGATTTTAGGCCTAAAGCAGATCCTAATTCCAATCAAGAACCTACTACTATAGATGAAATCACCAAGTTACTTAGGGCCTTTGAGAACAAAATAGATCAAAAGATTTCTTCGCTAGCTACTCCTAAAACTCCTTCTTCTGTCCCCAAATCAACTCGGGTCTGTTACTACTGTCATAGGGAAGGCCATGGAACCGGACGATGCCAAGAACTTCAGAAGGACCTAAAGGAAAAGTTGGTAGAGCAGAGGGGGAACAATTACTTCCTCCCTAATGGTGCCCTAATCCCTTTTGACTTGTCTCGTCCTATCCGACATGTGGTGGCCTCTTACCAGCCATCACCTCCTGTGAAAGCATCTCTTGCTTCCTTTGAATTTCGATCATCCTGTGGTACCCTCCAACCTTGGTATCCTCCAGCTATTTCTTCCTCTAGTCTTGCAGGGACTACTTATCAATCTGATCCAGCCAGGAAACAACATGAGGAACCTAAACCTCATAAGGCTCCTTCCTTGCCAACTTCAATCCTTCGAAAACCCCTTAAACATCAATCATCACTTGAGCCTCCTTCCTCTGATGTAGAAGACATGGAGGTGGAAAAGGAACCACTCATGGAAAGGTTCCCAGATCACCCTGATCCTTCTCCCTCACCTCAACCTTCTAATCCTATCTTAGATTCTGCGTCACCTGAACTTCCTCCCCCACCCAGTCCAAAGTTTGATTTGAAAGGGGCATCTCAAAGGATCACCCCAATGCTGTGGAGGGGGTATTAAAGAAAATTTCTGATCTCAAAATTCCTGATCTATCTGTGGCTGAACTCCTATCAATCTCTCCATCTGTTGCTGAAGGAATGAAGAAATGGGTCTCTTGTTGACGTGTGGAAATTGGCCCTGAAGAACTCAAAGTCTCCTCTGGCACTTTAATGGAGGACTCTGGTGGAACCAGTCCTTCTTTAGACTCCAACCTCTATTCCTGTCCCCTTGGCTTCCTTCCTTGTTATCTTGGTGACTCAGCTAAAACGGTTTCTCCTCTTGTGGATTCTGGATCTCAGCTTAACTTAATCTTGGATGCTATGGCCTGCAAGCTCAAACTTAGTCCTAGGGTCAGCTTCAACTCTGCAGTGTATGGGATAGGAAATCAAGCTTGTGAACTGGTTGGTATTGCTGAAGATGTACCGGTCAGGATTGGTCAAAATATTGTTGGAACCTGCCATTTTTGGATCACTCGTTTGGACAGTCCTATGATCTTGGGACAACCCTTCTTAATGGACTTTGGTGCAACCCTGATGTTTTCTGATCAAGTTGGGGAGAGAATTCTTCTCCCTGATTCTGATGGCAGGAAAATTGAAGTTCCTCTTTGCTCTTTGGATTCTGGTCGTTGGGAAAGAGATTTTCCTGGTCATTCTCCCAAATCATCTTTTAAGGGGAAGCAGAAGGATAACTCTAGTTCCTCTCATTTTTTAGGGGAATAGTTGATCCTACTAATGGTTGTGGTTCTTTTCAGCCTCAGACTGCAACTCAAGGGTCAACTCCCATCCCTCAGGCTTATTTTTCATTCCTTTCATCATTCTTTTCTGAGCTCAAGAATATTAAAAAACAAAAACATATCAAAATAGAAAAATCCAAAAATATTTCTTCTGCATCTCCTTCTCTCTCTGGATCTGTTGTGTCTTCTTTTCCTTTTACTTTTGAGTCTGATCAATCTTCTCTCAGTTCCGGTTTGAATCTCCGCAATGAGTCTAAACTAGATCCTAATTGCAATTCCGTTTTTGGTGATTTTGGTATGAAGGAATATGGGCTTCAGTGGAGGCAATTTGGGGTACAAGTAAGTCCTCCCAATTGTGCACAGCCAGGGCAATCTTTTACCGTCATTTTTGAAACCCTACCTTGTGCCACACATGTGAGCAACGTATTATCTCCTGGTTCTCCTTTTATGGAAAAGGCACCCTTCAAGGATATTGCAGAACATCGGACTTGGAAGATGTTGGAACTTGGACTCAGCTTTTGTAATCAAGTCTCTCTGTTCAACTCTTGGAGGAAACAAGAACTTCTCTCTTTTGCCACTATGTATAAACCAGTTGCTAAGAAGATCCAACCAGTCAACCAGCCTATGCCTCTCAACCTCAATCCTCCCCTTATGCGTCCTCCTCTATCTCGCGATCCTTACTGTGGTCTTCCTCAATCTCTTACTGGTCCCTTTGTGCCTAATGGACGGGTCACTGAAGAACGTCTGAAGGTGGTCAACTTTGGTCCAGATGGATGGCTTCTTCCTGATGAGTTAAATTTAATCAAAAATGTCTTATCTCTAAGAGAAAAATCTATTGCTTTCTGTGAAGAAGAGAGAGGTCTCTTGCGGGAATCCTATGGCCTCCCTTATATCATCCCTGTAGTTGAACATGATCCTTGGAAAAAGAAAAAGATCCCTATCCCTGCTGCTAAAGTTGACGAATTCATCAAGTTGGTCCGGGAATGAGTTCAAACTGGCCTGTATGAACAGTCAACTTCTAGTTACTCCAGCCCCATCTTCTGTGTCCTCAAGAGTAATGGTAAACTTAGAATAGTTCATGATCTTCAACCTCTTGATAAAGTTACTATTAAAGACTCTGGTATCCCTCCTGCTACTGAAGAATTTGTTGAATCCTTCGCGGGGAGAGCTTGCTATGGTCTAGGGGATATTATGGGTGGCTATGACGAATGATCCTTACATCCTATTTCTCGTCCTCTCACTACTTTTGATACTCCTCTTGGTCAATTTCAACTTACTCAATTGCCTCAAGGAGCCACCAACTCGGTTGCAGTCTATCAGGCTCAGATGATGTGGATCCTCCAGGATGAAATCCCTGATCATGCTGGTATCTTTATTGACAATGGAGGAATTAAAGGTCCAGTATCTGACTATGATAATGATCTCTTACCTTGGCATTCAGGAATTCGTCGTTTTATCTGGGAATATGCTACTACCTTGGAGAGGATTCTGTTTTGAATCAAGGAATCTGGCCTTACTGTCTCTGGATCCAAACTGGAGGCTTGTGTCCCTGCTCTGGAAATTGTTGGTCATGTGGTCTGCAAGGAAGGAAGAAGGATGGCACCAGCCAAAGTCAACAAGATCATCTCTTGGCCTACCCTTATCAATCCAACTGAAGTTAGGGGCTTTCTAGGTGTTGTCACTTATGTTAGAATCTTTATCCCATCTTTATCCAAAATCTGTGCACCCTTGCGTCGTCTAATCAGAAAAGATGCTGAATGGATTTGGACCCAAGATTGTGAATGTGCTTTCCAGCTACTCAAAAGGATAGTTGGTAAAGACATATTTTTGAAAAAGATCTCTTATGGACCTGGAGCTGGCAAGATCAAGCTGGCGGTTGATTCGAGTTATCAATCTGTTGGGGCCGTCCTTACCCAGGAAGATGAAATTGGTTTGGACCGTCCTGCTCTTTATGAATCTTTTTTGTTTTCAGATGTAGAATCTAGATACTCCCAGCCCAAACTGGAACTCTGTGGTGTGGCTCAAATGATGAAGAAACTTCAAACCGTTCTCTGGGGCCAACATTTTGAATTGCAAGTTGATGCTTGATCCATCATTGAAATGATCAACGCTCCCAGTCTTCCCAATGCTCCTATGACTCGTTGGGTAGCCTTTATCCAGCTTTTCTCTTTTGATATTGTTCACAGGCTGGGAAAATCTTTCACCATGCCTGACGGTTTATCTCGACGACCTCTTGGGGACAACAAATCTGATGTTGGAACCAATTTCAATGAAGAGGAACCTTTAATCCAACCTATTTTCTCTTTTTCTTCTCAAAATTATTCTGGCTTTCAACAAGGCTTCTGGCTTAAATTAGAGCAGTACCTTTCAACTCTTCAAAAACCTCCTGATCTCTCTGCTAAGGAATTTCAATCTCTTAAACAAAAGTCTTCTAATTTTTTTGTTCAAGGCTCTAGACTTATGAAGAGATGCAATCCTTGTGCTCTCATTGTTGTTACTATTCCCTCTAAACAAGATTCTATCCTTGAAAGTCTCCATGAAGGCCTTGGTCATCGTGGGGAAACCAAGACTTATTGACGACTATCCGAACAATTCTGGTGGCCATCTTTGAAGAAATCCGTCTCCCAATGGTGCAAGAGTTGTGAACTTTGTCAAAAACATGATCTTAGGCGCCCAGCTGAAATTTGTTATCCTACTGGGGAGTCCACTGTCTTTGGAAGGATTGCTATGGATGTGGTTCATATTAAGGCAGGTGGTGCTAAGTACCTCATTGTGGCTAGAGATGATTTTTCCGGATGGGTTGAAGCAAAATTTCTTAAGAACCTTAGCTCTGAATCAGTGGCAGCTTTCCTCTACGAGACCTGGACAATGCATTATGGCCTGGCTCAATCTTACTCTACTGATGGTGGCTCTGAATTTGGGGGCAAGCTTGCTGAAATGATCCGATCCCTTCCTGGACAACATAGAGTTACTACTCCTTATTATCCTGAAGGCCAAGGCATGGTGGAACAATGCCATGCCCCTTTGAAGGCTGCACTTGTTAAACTGGCTGGTGAAAGTGGCAAGAATTGTCGCAAATTCCTTCCTCTTGTTCTCTTCTCTGATTGAATCTCAACCAAAAGGACTACTGGCTACTCACCTTATGAAATCATCTTTGGTCAAAGAGCAGTCCTTCCTTTGGATCTGGAAATGGAATCTTTCTTGGGTGTCTCTTAGGAAGAGGTGTCCTCAACTACTGATCTGTTAGTTGCTAGATCCAAGCAACTGGAGCGAAGTGAAGACGTTCGTGATGAAGCTTATCAAAAGTTGATGGAGTCCAGAGCAAAATCCGTCCAGTATTGGGAGGACAAGCACTCTAATCAAATCAGGGAGCCCTTGAACCATGGTGACCTAGTTTCAGCTTATAATTGATCTTTGGAGACCCAGTGGGGAAAGCTTTTCTCTAATCATTGGAATGGACCTTATCGAGTGGTTCATCAAGTTAGAGGTGGATCTTATGTTTTGGAGGAGCTGGATGGTACTTGGTTGGCCAGAAGGTTCTCTGCTGATCAAGTCAAGAAGTTTCATTGTTGTGGGGGCAACTTATCTCAGAAGTAAGTCCTCCCAATTGTGCACCACCAGGGTCATTTGCTGCGTTTTTGTTGTAAAACTCTACTGTATGCCACATATGTGAGCACCTGGGACGCCCTCCTTGTTCTATTCCTGCCGCTTCTAGGGCTCATTTGGAAGAATCAAGATATTTTCCTCAACTCTTCAATTGCTCTCAAGATCAAGAAATGGCCAATCGTTGCTTCAATTTCTTTATTCCCTGCTTTTCTTTTTTTAATCCCTTCAAATTTTAGGTGCAGACTAGGGACAGTCTGTAAGTTGGGGAGAGATGTGGTGACCAATCCGGGACACCACAGGAAAAAAAAAAAAAAAAAAAAAATCTTTTTCGGTTGTACCCCTATGGGTACCTTCATTTCCCCCCATCTCTCAACTTCTCCCTGTCCTAGCGGTCTAGGACAGGCCTCTTGCCTGTCTCTCCGCTTCGATCCCCTCTTCCTATGTTCAACTCCCACTTGTTGCGCTCGCGGCCCCGACTTTTGGCGACGAGAGCAATTGTCAAACCACTTTTGACGATCCCTTCTCCTGCCCCCAACTTGACAAGCTGTCTTCTACCCATCCGTCGTACCCCTTCCTCTCACCCCCTTGCCTTTCAATTTCAATCCGGCGTCCTCCATCCTGCCACCTCTAAATCTTGCCTCAATCCTCACCATCTCACCCATCCTACCAATCCAATCCGCTCTAGATCCACCTCCGTCTCATCCTCCGCCTCTTCTACCTACCCTCTTCTACCTCCTCCTTGCCCATCATCCAATCCGACCAACAACCGCGAGCGACCTCTCGCAGCCGTTGGAACCTTCACCCCGTTTTTGCCGCCAATCGGGCCACGACAGCCGTTGTCGACACCCGCGACCGCTGTCGCGGGTGTCCATCTGGTTGCCGCGGTCATTCTTGACGCGGGTGACATTTTTTTTTTTTTTTTTTTTTTTTTTATGTTTTCATTTTTCCGCACCCATTTGTAGTATCACTTGTACATAGTATACAGGGCCTCATGTCTATAAAAGGAGGGGCTCTCCCCTGCCTTTTGGCCCAGCATCCAAGCAATCCATCATCATATCCCCTCATCATCATAATCAAATTTATCCGTGGGCATCCTTCCCACTTATCTGAGCAATTTATCCGGGGTATATCCATGATTTCCCCTTGATCCTTTGAGCCTCCATACTCAAACTCTGTCCCTTGAGACCTTGATCCTTATCACCAACCAATAGCCTTGCTGGTTGAAGAAGAATTCCTGTCTGAATTCTTGGGTGTGTTATACCACTCTGATCCCTTTTTCCGACCATACTGGTCTTGATCTCTCCTTGATCATCTTTCTGGAGCCAATCACGTTTGATTGAAGAGGTTTTATTAAGCTTAAAACCTGGAGTGTTATACCTCCCTTCTTCTTTAAGGTTGAATTTCGCCACGCTATTCTTGAGTCCCTTGAGAAGTGTTGGGATATCTTGCTCAAATTTGTTATTGATTTGCTTCTAGAGCTTCATAAACAAATTGCTTTTGTTTTGTTCAGCCTCCCACAGTCATCTGGTACCCTTCAAGCGCTTAATTGCGGAGAGTTGGGCAGGTTCATTGAGAACCTGGAGGTTGGTTGGGATTGAGTTGATCTTTCCTAATCAGCTGCTGAAAACCAGAGTTATTAGCTTGTGGGCATTTTTACTTACAACTGCCTTGTTCTATTGAACTCTGAACAAACCTTGACTTATTTGTTCAAGTCTTTACCTGCACCATCTTGCCTCAGATAGTGTTGTTTCCATTGCTACCGACAACTCTTATCCTCTTCCCTTACTTTGATTCCTCATCCATAAGGTTCTGGACCTCAATTCCGGTTACATTTGAATATTATTGTAACTCCTAGGAGGGCAGCCTAAACAGCACCTTTCCCCTCCACAGAACGGCCACGGCTTAGAACCGTTTGGAGTCTTACAGCGGCCATCTATCTTTTATTCTAGAGATGATGCAACAAGCTAGGATTTGGGGCAGTATCACCAGTCCTATCATGGCTGCGTTTTATATTTCTGATTTCATATTAGAAATAAAAATGGCTATGTTCTTGTCATACTTGACCTTCTCAAAGCACTTCCACACTTTTCAAATTGAGTAAATGTTTGCCATTCAATACATTTCTTGTATCTTTTCCCATATCATGTGAGCATTGAATTATATTCCTGGGCTAATTATGCTAGAGAGGATGGTGGGAATTAGGTTGGACATTAGGGTTATGGCCACTTCCTCTTATTGTCAATTTTCTCCATTAGTGGCAGACTCTGGTAGCGTATTGGCGGTAACTCTAAGGAGCCCCTTGAATTTGAGGAACCCATGCATTCTGTGTAACCAGAAGGCGTATTTGTCTTCTTCAAGTGCTATTGGCTTGATTCCATTATGAGCAGTTTGCTCTACTGGTGCCATGCAGGCTTAGGTGGATGACTGTTGCTTTGGTATTCTTGGGTCCATTTTGCTTTTTTTTGTCCTTTTGACTGTTAATCTGTTAGAATTTCAAAGTGGGACCTTGTGCGAAAGATATGATGATTTAATTGACTCTAATGAAACAAGGAAAAATTGGAACACAGGATTTTGATTGTTGTTTTTTTTTTGCAGAAAGGAAGCCAAGCAATGGTGTGTAAGTTCTCCAGTAGAAGAGCAAAAGAAAAGGGTAAACCAGAAATGGTAAGCTTAAATCCAGCTATTCTGTCAAACAGACCTTCATGTCACAATGATGGAACAAAACAGTCTTGCACCAAAGAAGATGGAAGAAAGAGCAAAGGGCCAGAAATGGTAGTAAGCACAAGCCCAGCTCTCCCAGTTCCCTTCAGACAGAATGATACACCAAAATTTCAAGTCTAGCCAACATTGACACAAATGTGTCAAGCCTAACTGACCCACATCCTTTCCTCACATAACAGCAGGAATGGAAAAGGGACCATGAAGAGAATATCAAGCAACCATCAAGGGAAACTATCTAAAAGACCAAGAACTCCCAAGATGGATTGCAACCCAACGCCACCTGCAATGGAACCTGAGCACCTTCAAACAAAACATCTCAATGGCAATATGTGACACGTGGACCAGGAAATTCCAACAGCGTCAGACCCTTCACTTTTTCTTCTCCATCCCACTCTCTTTCAAAAATAAAGATTGGGCCCTCAGCACCATTTTTAATCCCATGCTTCCAGAGTCATTCTTTTTCAAACATTGTTCCCTCTAAGATAAACCATTTCCCAATTAACAAATAAATAATATAGACCAATCCCAAGGAAATATTCATTAAAGACTTCTTACCCCAAAAGATTGAGAGACAATTTCACAAGTTTAGATTCCCATCTGGTCCTCATTATTACAGATTAACAGTAAAAAGCTACCTAAAGTGTACCATTAGAGATGGCACCACCCAGAAAAACAAACACCTAAGTGATTGCTTAACCCAACAATGAAGCAAAAAAGGCCATTATGCTTGAAGAGGACAACTAGGGTTATTGGGCCAAAAGAATGAGAGAATTTCTAAAGTGAAGAGGGTTACTAGCCGTAACCATCAATCCTCCACCCTCAGAGAACACAGACAAGCATGAAAGAAAGGCAACTGAAACTGCTGTGACCATCATTTCAGACTTGAGTTTCCCCATCAAAAAAGACATTGTTACCAAGGAAATTGAATTCAACCCATACATTATTTGGAACAAGCACAGAGAGAGATATGCCATTTCAAACAAATATACTCTCTAAAGAGTGGGGAGGGAGTTTGGATCTGTCAAGTACAATGAAGAAATACTCACCTTCATCACAAAAATGAAGTCAGCCATTTCTGACGCAAATATGATTGGATTACCAATAGTGCCAGAAGTAAGTGCATGCTTCATCATATCCGGAATCAATGACTGGCAGCCAGCACTAATGCAGGCGCTGGTGTGCAATGAGCTCCTCCTGGAAAACCCTGAAAACCTACTCAGTAAGTAGGAAAAAATAGCCAAACACAACCTTGAATTAAACTCATATGTCCCTCCCCTTCCAACAGTCACAGCCCTTGTCAACAAAAAGCAATAAGAACAGGATCAAGATGACAGGATAAGATACCAAGGTGGGAAGAATAATCCCAATTCAGACCACACCAAAGATCAGTGCTGGATGCTTCATCCCAATCTCAGGCCAACCAAGAAAACTTGCAGCAAAGCCCTGTTGAACACTGGTAACAATCAAGGCCCCTTACAGCCCTTGACCTTTGGCACTTCCCTGTACAACCCAACTGAAGATAGTGAATTCAAAGCCACTGTGTTGGACTCGGGCGCAAGCCACCATCTCCTGAATGAAAAAATATGTATCTCCAACCTTCAGCCAAGCCAGGCCCAGATTGGCACTGGGAAGGACAGAGCTACACTAAAATCAATGCATGAATTTGATGCAAAAATGGTAATGAAAGACCAAATAAATTATTGAGCTAAGGAACTGCCCACTCATTCCAGAGCTCAATAGAAATCTGATCTCTTTGTGCAATCTAACCAAATATAATTTCACTTTTAAGGTACATGGGAAAAAATGCACGTGTCAATAGATCACAGCATTTCTCTAACATGCAGCACAAGCAATGGCATCATGGCAATAAAGTCAAAACTCACTGACATCAAGCAACCAAGAGCTGCCCTCATAACCATGGCAGGGACAGATCTGTTTGAAACATGGCACTGGAGACTTAGGCATTCAAGCCTTTCCAGAATCAAAGAAGTGGTCCCAATAAAAACATGGAAAGACATGACTCCATGAAATACTTGCATGAAGGGCAAAATGGTAAGGAAAATCTTCTAAATCAAGTTTGACCAAGTGCAAGAAGGGCTTGAAGTTGTTCATGCCAATTTTTGCGCCCCAATAAAGCCCAGAATCAACAAAGGAATAAATTACTTCCTGACCATTGTGGACCAGTACAGCGGTTACATAAGCATAAGCCTGCTTAACACAAAAAAAAGGCCATAAGCCTCCTCAAGAGCTTCAAAAAAAAGTTTGAAAAACAAACTGGCAAGGCCCTCAAGAGGGTTATAACCAACATTGGATTAGAATTCTGCAACTGGAAGTTTTCAGAGCACGTGAAAGCAGAAGGAATCATCCATCATGTTTCCCCTATGTACACTCCACAACACAACAGGTATGCTGAGATAGAAAACAGGATGATGATCAAAATGGCAAGGTTTATGTTGATACAATCAAATTTCCAGACAGAATGGTGGGGAAAAGCCATAAAAATTTCAGCTATGATCACTAAAAGCCTACCGTTGCTATCCAAGGGAAGGGCCACCATGGTCACCATTTTTCTCAAGCAAAAGCCAAGTTTATCATTCATCATACCTTTTGGATGCAAGGAATGGATCATCAAACCCCCCCAATACAGAATTGAAAAATTTGATGAGGTTTTTTGGGATGGTGTGCTGGTTGGCTACTTCTACCAACGTGAGAAGCAACATGATTGTAAGGCAGCAAGATCTGAAATCAGTGATAAAAAATCACGCATCATTCTGTGGGAATGAATTCCCCAAATTGAGGGCCATTGCACCAAGTCTTGACCACCCATCCAACTATACCTATCCTGAATTCGCAACCAACTATCTTCTTCAGTTTTCAGAAGAGATACACCTAGATCAATCAACCAATGATCACAGCTTAGATGAAATCCAGTCAGAGATCAAGCAGGAAACACAAGAAAACAGTGAACCCAACAGCCACACTGCCACCAGAAGTTGCAAGCCATAGAGAATGCGTCAAATCATTGTCAAGTGATCACATCACCCCACTCTTATCCAAAGTCAAATCTCAGAAGAAAACATTTGAAAATTCAAGCAAAATCCCGCACCCGTAGCATACATCAACACTCATGCAGGAGAACCAAAAAACCATGGGGAAGCCATGGAGTGTGATGAAAAGAACAACTGGGTAGAGGACAAAGACAAGGAGATACTTAACATGAAGAAACACAAAAACTGGATTGAACGTCTGCGCAATTAAAAAGGCAGGCCAATACCATTGACATGGGGGTATAGGAAGAAACTAGGGCCATTAAATCAAGTTGTTCAGTACAAAGAAAGTATTTCTGCCCAGAGTTTCAGAAAACAATACGGTATTAAATTCCTGGACACAACTTCCTGGAAAGGTAAGCCCCTCCGGCAGACCAGAATCCCTATGCCATGTCACGTGGACTCAAAATAAATCAGCTCTATGTCAAGAGAACCTTCCTGACCTGCCACCTTGAGGGAGCAGTTATGCTACTCCCACCGCCTGGCTACAGGACTCCAGAAGGCACAGTTCTCAAGCTCAATAAGGCCATCTATGGCCTCAAGCAATCATCAAAATTCTTTTAAAATCAACTTAGATCATTCTTGAACAAGAGGGGGTTCAGCACATTGGCCAGTGACCCATGCGTTTTCTTGAGAGGGGGCCCAAATGCCACTTGGTTTTTTGCCCATGTAAACAATCTAGACAACTTCAGTTCCAAACCCAAGTCATTCAGGCGTGAAATGGAAGAGGAATTTGCCATCAGAAAACTTGGGCAGGCATCATTCCTTCTAGGCATGAGCATAACCAGAAACAATGGCAAAGTCAACATATCCCAGCAGAAGTACATTGAACAAAAATTTACAAGTATGGACTAGCTGGCCAACATCCAGTCCAAACATCCATGACCCCTTGCACGCTATTAAGCCCTGCAACAGACAGGAAAAACAAAGAGTATCTATCTATTAGAGACAACTATAGGGCACTGGTAGGTTTGTTCAACTACTTGGTGGTCCTTTGTTGAATGTTAAAGACATCGTCTCTTTCTCTTTCTTTCCTTTTGTTCTCTTTCTTTCTTTTTGTTTTCAGTCTTCTTCTCTTCTATTTTTATTTCTTTCTTTTTTTCTTTTCTTCTTTCTTTTCCCATCTTTCACAGTCTCTTAGATGTCACCCAAACTCTAGACTCAAGCGCGCTCCCTCTCAAACTCACAGCGCTTTCACGTACATGTTACAGACTCTTAGTTCACTCGGGAGGTTCCGCATCATCCTAGATCCTCCAAGACCTCTATTTGTGATTGACCACCTCTTTCAATTAGTAATTTTCCTCTTTTTCCTCAACTCTTCACTCCTAATCTCTTCTTTCTCTAAATCATGCTTCAATTCCCAATCTTCCTTCTCAACTCACTACAACCAACCTCATCACAGATTCTGTCTGGTAAGACTGTTCACCGTGTCTCTTAACAACTGCAATCTCCACTCCTATAACTCATGTTGACTCATCTTCCTCTTAATATCTGAAGCTGCCTTCTCTTTCAACCAATTGAACTTCACCTCTGCTCAAGCTCTAACCAATATTATCTCAGATCAACGTGCTAAGAATCTTTTAACTTGATGTTTGTTTCTTATTATTATTTTTCTTTTCTTCTTTTCTACTGAGTTTTCTTTATCCCTTTTCCCACTTCTCAACTGATTCTTGTTTCTCTTAGCCCTCTTTATGTCTTTCCTTCTATTTAATCTCATAGAAATCCAATACGGTTAAAATACAAAGAACAAATCCGACAAACCTAACCAAACCAATGGAGGGATCAAGTAACGACAGCTTTTGCCAAATCATACTTAAAGCTGCCCTCGAAGCTGTGCCAATACTCTCCAAAGAGAATTACTCGATTTGGAAAGACAAGATGACAACTTTACTAGAACTTAAAGGAGTGAAGGAAGCCCTGGAAAAAGATTCAAAAATTTTAAGCCTTACGGATGATATGGAAATTCAAGTTATTCTTTTATCTAGAATCAATTCAATTACCCACAACAACGTAGTTAATTCCTCAAACATAAAATCTTCAAAGCTTCTCTGGCGGACTATAAAAGAAAGATTTGCATTGTCTCAAACTGCTAATTGCGCCCAAGTATTCAATGAATTTCTCTATCAGCAATTCAAATTGGACTCCATGAAATCTTTCATCACCAATTCCAAAACTTCAAAGAAAAAGATGGTTGATGTGGGAATTGACTTACCGGACAATATCCTTGCTTATTACCTCTTATTCAAGTTTCCGCCCTCTCTTCATTCCCTCAGACAGCAAATTATGCATTTGGACAAGAGTGTTACGGTGGACTTCGTTCTGAATCATCTCACGTAACTTTCTAATGAATCCCAGGCCAAGTCAAAAGATGTCCAAATCTCCAGTACTGCGCTAATCACTTCCAATAATCACAAGAAACCCATCCCGAGAGAATTTTGATGCGCCCGCGGATTCCACAACCCTCTCTCTCCAGATCATACTGAAGATAAATACTGGCATAAGCACGAGCATCTTTCTCCCGTGTGGTGGAAAGAAGCTCAGGCTAAGTGGCGAGCTCAATCTAACTCAAATCCAAAGAATAAAGAGGTTGCTCACTATCACACGCTGCTCACGGCTTGGATTGAAGAGGCTAATCCCAATAATCGCATTATTCTTGACTCCGGCGCATCTTTTCACATGTTCAATTCTCTGGATTTCTTCATTTCCTGTACTAATAGTCCTGGAGACGAATCCATCAACGCTGGCAAAGAAGGAGCTCAATTAACTATCAAAGGAAGAGGAGATGTTTGACTAAAATGGAAAAACTCAGATGTTGTTCTCTCCAATTGTTTCTTTGTTCCCAATTTAGTGGTAAACTTAATCAGCCCAGGTGAACTCATTACGTCAAAAGAGTGTTATCTATCATCCGCGCAAAATCAATTCTTTCTTTTTACCAAATTGGCTCATCTTGCTTTCTCTGGTTTCATTCAAGGAAATCTTTTTGTGCTAAATCAACCCTCAAGTATAGGCCATAACTTAAAGTTTTGCTATTTGGCCAAGAAAGAATCAAAAAATGATCAAATCAAGTTTCTTCACCAATCATTTGGACATGCTAGCCCTTCCCATCTCAAAAATCTGTTTCCCAAACTCTGTTCCAATTTTATTTCTAATTTCCAATGCAAAGACTGAGTTTTCTCCAAATTAACCAAATCTTCATTCAAAAATACGTCAACTCCATCTTCCAAACCTTTTCAACAAATTCACATTGATTTAATTGGCCCAATCAACCCATCAGCAAGAAATGATATGAACTATCTCATGGCGATTGTGGACAACTTTTCCAGTTATATTTCCGCCATTCCGCTTCAACACAAGTCAAACGCCTGTCAACAACTGATAATAACTCTCAACTTTGAAAAACAGAAGAGAGGCTGTTTTCGTGCCACCATCTGTATGGATGGTGGAGCAGAATTTTCCTCTTCTGAACTCAAAGAATTCTTCCTTTCCAACTCTATTCAACATCTTGTCTCTGAACCATATCATCACAAACACAACGGGAAAGTAGAACAAGCAAATTGTACTCTTACTGAATCCATTAGAGCTATTCTTTGCAGCTCACTTCTTCCAATCAATCTATGGGCCAGAATTGCAAAAGCTGCTTGCTTAGCTCTCAATCAAATTCGGAAAACTCCTTCCTCTCTCTCTCCTTATAAACTCTTCACTAACAAGGTGCTTCCCCGAACTTATTTTCATCCAGTTGGCTCCAAAGTTGCTTACCTCAACACCAAAATCTCCCAAGAAAAAAAGTTCAAGGACCGGGGTCTTGTGGGCACCCTTGTGGGTTACAACCCTGCCTTTCTCTCTTATCAAATTCTTAAACCTGACCAATCAATTATTTCTTCAAAACACGTGAAATTCATCAAATCCAAAAACTTTTCCCAGTCATCTTGTTCAGCCTCTCAATCTCCTTCTGAAGAAAACCTAAAGATTCATTTTGACAATGATTTTCCTCTCTGAAACATCAATCCTCCCCAATCATTTCCAACAACTCTGTCAACTTTGATTCCTCTCCCAAAAATGAATCCAGTCCTGTCTCTCCTACAATCCACAAAAACTTCTCTGATTCCTCCGCTGATTCTTCTCACAATCCCAAAACCCAACTCAATCCTCGTTACTTTCTGAGAGATTGATCTAATCTGAATCCTCCGCAGAGGTTTGGATATCATCACTACTTCATTCCTAAGACTTACAAACAGGCAAAGAAGTGTCCTGACGCTCTCAAATGGGATTCATCCATGAATTCCAAACTTGATGGAATTGAAAAACTTGAAGTTTGGGATGATTACAAAGGTCCCAAGCCCACAAATCCCTTAAACACAACTTGGGTGTATCAATTGAAAGACAATTTCCATGGAAATCCTCTAATTTTTAAAAGCCTTCTCTGTGTCCAAGGTTTTACTCAAATATACGGACTTGATTACCAAGACAAATTCTTGCCCACGGGAAAAGCGGCTTCTCTTCAAATGGCCCTTCTTTTTGGTCTCTATCACTCCCTTCCTATCACCCAACTCAATATTAAAAGTGCTTTCTTACATGCTCCTCTCTCTGAAAAAGTCATTATTGAACAACTGAAAGGCTCCAAACGCAAATCTAAGTTTCTTGTTCTCAAGAAATCTCTTTACTGTCTCAAGTAATCTCTGGCAAACTGGTTTTACACTCTTACTTCATGGATTTGTGAGCAAGGATTTCATGAGTCTATCTCAGACCCTTGTCTCTACATTTGTTGAATACGTGGTTGGATTTCTGTAGGACTAAGAACCAGCAACAGCTGAACAAAGAAGAATAGAAACAAATGTAAGACAAAAGAGTTAGAAAGATAAAAAGAAGAAAATAGAAGAGTGTCCTACAGTTTGGCCGGAGACTAGTATTGATAGTGGTGGCAAGGTTGATGCTGAGAGAGAATCATGTGGTAGGACAGAGGCTAGATAGGCAGATGAGATATAGATCGCAAGATAGGAAGACTGAATGGAGAAGGAATCAGATTAAGAGAACATTGAGGATATTTGGAGGAGTGACATCTTACCAGGCAAGGATTATTTGAAACAGGTTGGAACAGAACTTGAGAGGTGAGGTGATGTATGAGACAGAGGTACCAGACATATAAGAAGGAGTAAGCGAGAAAATAGAAGAAGGAAGAAAGAAAATGAAAAAGGGAATAGACAAAAAAGGAAAGGGGATCAGGCCCCAAGAGTTCATTGTAGATGAGAGTCACGGGCAAGTGAGGGTGTGCGGAGAGTGTATCATCCCGCGCACCAGAGCGCGCGGAGGGGGGAAGAATAGCGCGGATGTGTGGAGTCGGGGATAGAATCTTAACACCCCTTGTGCCTGGTGAGAGGGTAACAGCAGGGTTGGAGCTAACAGAAAACTTCTTGTTGTAGAAGTTTGAGCGCATTAATGGAAGTTGCCTTAGTGAGAGAGTCTGCTATCATCTTGTTGGTTTGGATAAGAATTAGATCAAATGAAGAAAGAGAGAAATCTTCCCTTAAGCCCTTAGTTTTGATGTCTATGTGACATGATTTGGAGTGGGATCAAAATTTTTTTATTTTATTGTCCAGACCTTTATTGTCAATATAGATGGTTGGCTTGCACTTGAGAGAGGGTTGGATCTCGTCAACAAGGTGGGTGATCCATTTGAGTTCCAGATAACAGTCCAATAGAGCGGTAAGTTTGGACTCCGTAGACAAATAAGTTATGTTTCTTTGTCTTGAGGAATTCCAGACAACCGGACTGCCGTAGTGGAGTATAACAAATCCGGTTTGAGACTTCCTGGAGGTAGGATCATCTCCCCAAGTAAAATCACTGTAAGCAGCTATTGCTTCTTGGGAGGGATCATATTTGAGAGTAAGTTTAATATTTCTGGTTGTCTTCAAGTACTTCCATTCTTTCCTAACTTCTCTCCAGTGAGACATGCCGGGCTTGGTATTGAACCTGGCCAAGCTTGAGACAGCAAATGAGATGTTGGGTCGAGTATATTGAGAGAGATGATTTAGGAGGCCAATGGCAGATTGGTAATTGATATTGAGACGCGTGAATTCCTCGTGATCCTTGTCTGATTCCGGTTCAAGGTGTAGATTTTGAGTGAGTTGTGAGTTTATGTTCTTGCATTCCACAAGACCCAGCTCTTCCAATCCCCAGTCTATATGTTTTGGTTGACTGAGGAGGATCCTATCGTCCTTGATCTCCATCAACATCCCAAGGATAGTATTCGGGGGATGGCAGGAGGAATTCAAAAATCTTTTGAGGAAGCTGTTGGCAAAGATATCAGATTTACCAACGTGGATGAGATCCTCGACATGGAAGTAAATTACTTCTCCGGATTGAAGGTTGAGATAAAGACATGGATTGCTTGTTGATTTGACAAAATTCTGTGACTTGATCCAGTTGGTGAAAGTTTCATACCAGTTTTTGGGAGACTGGCAAAGTCCGTAGAGTGATTTTTTTAATTTGAGATATGGTGACTTGCAATTTGATCCTTTGGGCGTTTGAATTATGACAGTCTCAGTTAGAGGGGCATGGAGAAAAGCTCCCTTCACATCAAATTGGGTGAAGGTCATCCCATTCTTTAGACCATAGAGAAGGGCGAGACAAAGAGAACCTAATTTGCCAGTTGGCGCCCAGGTTTTGTCAAAATCCACGCCTTGAATTTGGTCAAATCCTTGCGCGCAAAGTCAAGCTTTGTATTTCACAGGTTATCCGTGGGATTTTTGTTTTACTTTAAATACCCAAAAAGTATTCAGGATGTTGTCTGGCTCGTCAAAGTGTCCTTCCCAAACCTCTTGCGCCTCAATGGAACTTAGTTCATCTTCTGACGCCTTCTTCCATTTGGTCCACTCAGGACACTTTTGTGCCGCTTTGTACAATGGTGGTTTGTAATAGTGATGAAAACCGTATCATTGAGGTTTTCTGATCTTGTTTTGTGGTCTTAGATTGAGTCTTTGATTCAAAGATTGAGGATTCTGTACGATGGGGGCATCAGAAGGAACAGTTTCGGGGGAATCGGAAGGTTGAGGACCAGGAGAGTGGGCATCTTCAGAGTCAGAGTCGGAGTTCAGAGCTTTGGTGACGGTTTCTCTCATAGCGTATTGTTTGTCAGTGGTTTAAAAATCAGTATTGAAAGAGTCCAGATCGGTATGAGAAAACAGGTCCAGTCCAGGAGATTCAAAGAATGGAAATTCATCCAATTGAGTTTTAAGGAACTTGACGTGTTTAGTTTCAATAATTGCGCTAGAGGAGTTGAGAATAAGGTACAAGTGGAAAGTAGGATTGAAGCCGATTAAGATGCCTTCCAGACCTTTCTCGTCGAATTTTCGCCCTTGTTGGATGCGGTTATTTAGGTATATAACAGGAGAGCCTACAGGTTTCAAAAAATTAGTGGGAAGAGTCTTACCAAATATAAGTTACCAGGGAGACTGTTGGTTACCTTCTCTGGGGATTTGATTGAGCATGAAGCAACAGCTTCTCGTGACAATGTGCCAATAATTCTTTGCCAGCCTTGACGAAGAGAAGGTGGCGCGGGCTGACTCGATGATTTTCCTATTTGCTCTCTTAACTTGTCCATTGTGTTGGGAATGGTAGGGTTCCGAGTTTACTAGCTTGATATGTTTAGATTTAGCAAATTCTTTGAAATTGAGGTTGAAAAATTCAGTTCCTTTATCCAAGAAGATCTCGGATGGATAGTAGCCTAATCTCTTATGTTCGGTCTCAAGGAGGTTTCTTATCACTTCCGTGGTTTCATCTTTTGAGGTTAGTGGGAACGCCGAGAGATATCCAGTGCAGTTGTCTATCAAAGTGAGGATGTAGCAATGGCCAGATTTAGATTGGGGGGAGATGGGACCTATGAGGTCCAGATGAATTTGTTCCAGGGGCTTACTCAATGGTGTAGAGATGCCTGTGAAAGGTGATCTTGTAATTTTGCTTATAATGCAGCTACCACACCTAAATGCTTTGAGTTCTTTGTTAGAATAGAGATCCTTTATGAGAGGTTTCAGGGTGGATATAGAAGCGTGTCTGTACATTTTGTTTAGATTGAGTAAGGTGAATGTGCGAGTATTTGTATGTTGGGAGAGATTGATCATTTGATTTTGGCCTGATGATTTGGGTTTTTCAATGACAAATAGATTGTCTTGGATCAGTCCCTTCAGTACAATTTGATTCCCCCGAGAGACCAAAAATTTATTGTTTACTTGAGAAAGATTACATCCTTGGCTTTCCAAGAGTCCAGGGCTAATTAGATTCACAACAATATTGGGCACGTAGACGCAGTCTTCCAATGTGATAACAGATTTGTTCCATTCTAATCTGACAGTTCCAGTTCCACATATCTTAAGGTTTGCTTCTAATTTCCCAGTTTTGATTTCTTTGGGTTCTTCTTGGAGTTTAATGGAGGAAAAGAACTTGAGATTGTTAAATAAGTGAACATTAGCTCCGGAATCTAAGAGAAGATTGGGTTTATTGTTCGCGTTGATCCAGAGTGTTAACAATGCGTGGTAGTTAATCGTGGGAGTTTTTCTTGTTTTGATTTTCCATTCATTTTGCTGCTCAATCCACCATTTGGGAGCTGTTTGGGGGTGTAGATGAAAACAGGAGGCTTCAGATTGAGGAGCGTTTGGATCGTGATATCCTTCTTGACACCTCATTTTAATCTTCTTTTTGTCTTTGTGAGTTTTAGTTTTTGTTGACACCAGGGAGACATCCGCAGATGGTTTACTAGGAATTGATTGGGCGTTTCTTTTGTTATGATACTGAGTGAGATGTATCTATAGTTAGTTGTTTTTCCACGTGCATTGTCTGTTGCTTGAGGTTTTCTAGGACCGAGGGAAATTTGAAGAGTACAAGGTAGGCAAGGATGTCCTTGGGTAACTCGATTTCAACATCTGTCATCCTTGTGATGGATTTGCGCATTTCTGTGATGAAGCCTTCAATCACGTGTTCACTGAAGGTTGAGTGGAGGAAGTGATTAAAGACCCTTGCCCTATTATCTGTTTTGGAAGAAGAAAATCTCTTGGTGATCTTGGACCATAGGAGTTTTGACAAGGTCATGTTTGAAGAATTTACCACGTTTGCGTGGGTAGTAATGTCCAGTTTTGAAAGTATGATCACTCGGATCTCTCTATCTTGCTAAGAGGAAAGGGGGCTGGAATTTCTTGTGATCGCATCTTTAATATCTTTCAAGTCAAATAGCATTAGCATTTTATCCCTCCAGATCAAATAGTTTTCTTTGTTGAGGGGAGGTATGGCATTGACAGAAGCTTTCAAGGCCACCTGGTGGAAGAAGTCGGCTGCAATTGCTGGTTCGGTCATAGTTGTGAGGTTCGTCTAGATTCGGTTAGAGTTAGTTGGCGACCTTTGGATTTTAACAGTGTTAAATACGTGGTTGGATTTCTGTAGGACTAAGAACCAGCAACGGCTGAACAAAGAAGAATAGAAACAAATTTAAGAAAAAAGAGTTAGAAAGATAAAAAGAAGAAAATAGAAGAGCCTCCTACAGTTTGGCCGGAGACTAGTATTGATAGTGGTGGCAAGGTTGATGCTGAGATAGAATCATGTGGTAGGACAGAGGCTAGATAGGCAGATGAGATATAGATCGCAAGATAGGAAGACTGAATGGAGAAGGAATCAGATTAAGAGAACATTGAGGATATTTGGAGGAGTGACATCTTACCAGGCAAGGATTATTTGAAACAGGTTGGAAAGGAACTTGAGAGGTGAGGTGATGTATGAGACAGAGGTACAAGACATATAAGAAGGAGTAAGCAAGAAAATAGAAGAAGGAAGAAAGAAAATCAAAAAGGGAATAGACAAAAAAGGAAAGGAGATTGGGCCCCAAGAGTTCATTGTAGATGAGAGTCACGGGCAAGTGAGGGTGCGCGGAGAGTGTATCATCCTGTGCACCAGAGCGCGCGGAGGGGGGAAGAATAGCGCAGATGTGTGGAGTTGGGGATAGAATCTTAACAAAATTCATTCTCAAGCCAATTTGGTTCTCTTCTTTCACGTTGACAATCTTATTTTAGTAGGATCCGGAGAGAATTTTCTCTCTAATTTTCTGTCAAGATTTCCCAACTCCAGTCACCACAAGCCAAATACTATTTTAGGAATGAAGTATGAACAAACCAAAGATTCAATTCTCTTATCACAACCAAAAAATATAGAACACGGACTTGAAGAGATAAAAATGACCGACTGCAAGCCTTCAAAGATTCCACTCTCTACAAATTTCAACCTCACTCCCGCCTCTGATGAAGAATATGAATAATTCAAATCTCTTAATATTAATTATTGCTCTTCTGTTTTTCTAATGAACTACATAGCATGTCTCACTTGTCCCGACTTAAGCTTTGCAGTCTCCAGTTTAGCCCAATTCTGGAAAGAACCAGGTATTCAACAGTGGCAAGAAGTTAAACAATGCTGGAAGTATCTCAAGGCTACAAAAAATCTTAAAATCACTCTTAGAATCACAAATACTAACACTCAAATTAAATGTTACAGAAACGCCTCATGGGGTGACGATCTAGATACAAGAGGTTCTCAATCCGGCTAGTTGTCCATCCTTTTTGGTTCCCTTTTATCTTGGAGCAGCTACTGTCAACAAAACATAACCCATTCCACTACCAAAGCTGAGCTTAATCCCTTAGTGGATTTTTTTCTCAAAGCCATCTGGATGAAAGTTCTAATTTCAGAACTTTGGAAAAAGAAGATCAAGCCCAGCCTACATTTTGTGGATAACAAAGAAATCAAAGAAAAATTAAAGAAGTTTGGCTGTCATTCGAAAACCCGTCATATCAACATCAAAACCAAAGGTTTACGTGAGGAACTTAAATTGGGAAACTTGGCGGTTGGATTAATCTCATCCTCCAACATGAAAGCCAATGGTATTACAAAGGCCTTGAATGCCTCCTCAATTACAAAACTGATTCATCTAATTGATCCCGCTTTTGTTCATCTGGCTCCAGTCATACCAGTCACGGGGGGTATTGAATGTTAAAGACATACTCTCTTTCTCTTTCTTTCCTTTTTTTCTCTTTCTTTCTTTTTGTTTTCAGTCTTCTTCTATTCTATTTTTCTTTCTTTCTTTTTTTCTTTTTCTTCTTTCTTTTCCCATCTTTCACAGTCTCTAAGATGTCACCCAAACTCTAAACTCAAGCGTGCTCCCTCTCAAACTCACAGCGCTTTCACGTACATGTTACAGACTCTTAGTTCACTTGGGAGGTTCCGCGTCATCCTAGATCCTCCAAGACCTTTATTTGTGATTCACCACCTCTTTCAATTAGTAATTTTCCTCTTTGTCCTCAACTCTTCACTCTTAATCTCTTCTATCTCTAAATCATGCTTCAATTCCCAATCTTCCTTCTCAACTCACTACAACCAACCTCATCACAGATTCTGTCTGGTAAGACTTTTCACCGTGTCTCTTAACAACTCCAATCTCCACTCCTATAACTCATGTTGACTCATCTTCCTCTAAAGATCTGAAACTGCCTTCTATTTTAATCAATTGAACTTCACCTCCGCTCAAGCTCTAACCAATATTATCTCAGATCAAAGTGCTAAGAATCTTTTAACTTGATGTTTGTTTCTTACCATTATTTTTCTTTTCTTCTTTCTTACTGAGTTTTCTTTATCCCTTTTTGCACTTCTCAACTGATTCTTGTGTCTCTTAGCCCTCTTTATGTCTTTTCTTCTATTTAATCTCAAAAAAATCCAATATCCTTACCAGGCCCAACATAGCTTTGGGGTTGTGGAAAGAGATTTTTTGTTTTGCAAAATTCTCTGAAATAACCTCCTCCAAGTTCTGGAAAGCCCAAAGCCCATGAGTTACACTCCTGTACCTCCTTCATTCTAAATATAATCTGCTTCTGCAAGAAAATTTACTACAGCCTGCAGCGGTTTAAGAGTCACTCCTCACCCCTATTCCATTATCCACAAAACTATCCTGCCTTCAATGGGAAACGCTAAAGCTAACTTCCAATGAAGTATTAGTAAATAAACAAAGCAGACTCCCCAACAATCTCCGCACTTGAGCTTTTTCCTAATTAAGACTTGGAGCACTCAAGCTGGTAATCCCGCTTTTCAAAGCAAAGAAAAATAACAAAAGACTCCTTTATTGTATGCTATTGTGATTGGTATGTGTTAGGTCAAACTAGTCATAATATGTCACAGGCGGATATCACATATCCTGTGACACTTGTACATACTATATATACCTTGCGCGCGCTCAACCCTGAAATAAAGTATTGAATCAGGTCCCTAAAATCCTACAGGTTAAAAGCCGAACCAACTCTCCGGTACCGCTGTTTCCTCTCTCAACATCACTTCCAATACCTCACCACTTCAGTCACCGGTCTTTCTTCCCAATCTCCCTTCCTTGTCTTGACTTCCCAAAACCCTTTCATGCCTCGGCGTGGTAGAGAAAGACCCGGAAGGCCTCGCACCATCTCCGACAAACAAATCTCCAATAGCAATAACGATAAACCCCCCACTCCAATCACCTCACGTACCATGGACACAAAGGCAATTCCGACCACCCAAACCATCAAAACTACTTTGAAGGCACGATTCTTTTCCAACCTGGCAGAATACATATTGAAAGTCAAAAAACTAAGGCGCAATTGCAGAAAAATTGACAAGTGGATCAAGGGCATTTTCACGGTTGGACTTATGGTCTTTGGTATTAGCAAATTCACTCACAACATCAAAAATCTATGCTCCCTAAACAATAAAAAAAGCATCATACTTTGTTTCTTCTTCACTCTGACAATGAAACGCGAACTGCAAAACCTCATAGCAAAGGAGGTAACCGCCGCTGGTGCTTTTGAAACAATTAAAAAGAACTTCCAACTGTTGACTCAAACCCAACAAATTGAATTTTGGGACAAACTCTTCTACAAGCTGACCACAATGGAGGGTAGTATTTCCTCCCACCTCAGCCGGATCTCCAACGTGTTCATCAAATTAGCCCGTCTTGGTACGCCAGTCCCGGATGAGTGTGTCTCCCTTGTGATGCAAGTCCTTACTCCAACCCCCCCTGGATCCTCCTGTTGTAAGACTCCAAACGGTGCTAGGCCGTGGCAGTTTTGTGGAGGGGAAAGGTACTGTTTAGGCTGCCCTCCTGAGTGTTAAAAAAATATTTAAATGTAACCAAGATCAAAGTCCAGAACCTGGTAAACAGGGGACCAAATGTAAGAGGATAAAAATTATGGTATTCAATAGCTGGGGAAACAACACTATCTGAGGCAAGATACTGCCGGAAAAAACTTGAATAGAAGAAGTCAGAAACAACTTCCTAGCTGGCTGACATCATGACTAAGAGATTGGGCGCAAATAAGCAATCTATTTTTTTTAAAAAAAATTTCTTGGATGCCTAGTTTGTGGGGTAGTGTTGTGATTGGTATGTGTTAAGTCAAATGTCAGCTCTCTGATACCAGGAACCTTGCAGTCCTTTAGCTACAGAGAGTGATAAAAGAATTTGGAGCAATAATATTCCAAAGAGTAAACACTTTATGGCTCCAATAATGGTATGGTAAGAGCAAGTGCAAGGTTTAATTGGTTTGGTTATAAATATTTTAAATATAATATAAAAAGGGGGGCCACAGTATTATACTACTGGGGATCTTTACAGAATAGCAACCTCTCTTCAAGGGGCCTCCTTAGGCAGTTTAAGAACCTTGGAATAAATATGGGTGCCTTAGAAAGGACTTATTCCACCAATGGCCGGGCTTAACAGCACAAGTGGCCTAGACAGGAAGGGAAACACTCACTCTAAGCACTTGACCACGAAAATCCTGGAATAATTGGAAGGTTTTCAGAGCAGATGGGGTTGATTGCTTGACTAAACTTCAATGGTCGATTGGTTAATAAAGGTAAATAATACTACTACAGACTAAGTCATAAATCACTTGCTTATCTTCATATAAGCACTTGACTAACAATGACACTGTGTCTGATTGATAATAAATAATTCCTGATAACTGATAACTGATTGGGAAAAGAAGGGCAAAAGGAGCCTGTTTAAATATTCATTCTTTGGGTGCTTGAGGGCCTCTAGAAGGGGTACTAGCCATGGGCTGAGGCTAGGGGGGCAATCAGGGCAAGATTGGCACTTCCTCAAGGTGCCGTTAGCCTGCTGGCCTTAGATTATTCAAGGAACAGCTCCTTTTTAGCTGCAGGATCTGTTAATCAATAGATTAGTCATTTTGCTGATCCTGCACTGATCCTCAATTTGTACTGTAAGTACTGGTCCAAAATGAGCAGACGTGGATGTTTATTGATTCTCCATTCTCTGCTGATCCTGTATGTAATTTTTAATAATTTTTACGACCACTCCTTATTTAGTTTTGTGGTCTTTGAAGGTTCTGATCAACTCATTTCGTGGTGAGTCTGGATCTTTATTTAAGTAATAAAAAAATACTAAAAATTGGTTAATAACTAATTTTAATTGATTTTTAAGGTTTTTGAACTATAATCCATGCTTTTGTGGTAGCTTTGCATATGTAGTGTAGATCCTACTATATTGTAGCTCCTCTGAGTGGTACCCGGATGTCAAACTGATCACGGCAGGAGGCGCGGGGATCAGTCCATTCAAATGCGCGCGGGGACTGATCCGCTGCTCAGATGCGCGCGGGGGACTGTACCGCTGCGCGCGTGACTAGGTCACGGGATTACCTGCGCGGGAGTCCAGCGCTGTAGGGACGGGGGGCTGCGTGCGGGAGTTTGGGTACGCAGGAGACCAGCGCTGTAGGGACGCGGGGCTGCGTGCGGGAATTTGGGTACGCGGGAGACCAGCGCTGTAGGGACGCGGGGCTGCGTGCGGGAATTGGGACAAAACACAATTTCCTGTGTAACTCCTAAACTACACACAACACCTGGATTTTGACTGAAATTTAGGTGTGAAACCTATACATGACATATCATGTGAAATATTAAAATGGCCAAAAGGTGCCATACTGGTGCCGTGGTCATTTACCATTTTCTATTAAATTAATTAAAAAATATAAGGAGTAAGAATTCAAGGGTTGGGTCAGTGAGTGACCCTACCTTATTTTGGGTGGGGAATCCATTTCTGCAATAATATTTATGGATTTCCTACTCCTTCATTTTATAATAATTTTATTTATTCATTTATCTTTGTTCCTTTTAATTTTGTTAATATTATTATTGTTGTTGCTTTGTCAGGTTGCTCTGTGCTAAGTAGCATGCTGACATCAAACTAGTCATATTATGTCACAGGCGGATATCACATATCCTGTGACACTTTTACATACTATATATACCTTGCGCGGGCTCAACCCTGAAATAAAGTATTGAATCAGGTCCCTAACATCCTACATACGCCATCTAAGGTAACAATCCAATAATATGCTGATCATTTGGTGATTCCTATAATTAATGTAAGGGAAATGTTGCCATGATATACTTGCAACTCCAAAAATGAACCACTTCAAAATGAATGTAAACTTCAAAAGAAAGACTGCCTCCGTGCATTCTGCACTGATCCTCCTTACCAATAGTCCAATCCTTCACCCAATCCAATGACTTGCAGTAGGTTTTTAGATCATTTTGCCAATCTTCCTTAACATTTGATTTGGGCCAATGCATAAATAATGACAGATTCCCATCTATCTTCCCCAGCAGATCACTCTAATCCCGCATGCAGCATCCTACAGATCACCAAAAATCTGCATGCCACCTCCTCAGCTTCAATGTTGATTGCCCCTACTCCGGCAAACTCCGTGCATAATCCATAATCAGCCTAGTTTGTACTACTTAGCCTAAATCAAATTCTCCCGCACTTTTAAATCCACATTTGCAGAGGGGAAGTTATTTTTTACCATGTTTGTTGTATGCAAAAGGCAAAAAATCCACCTTATTGGGCGGCTGAAAGTATGTGCCCCACCAATGCTGAGCCCCTGAATATGTACTCTGGATTAGACAGTCTGCCAACACGCTCCTTCTGAGCCTATTGTGCTACAGAGTTTTAACCACTGTTGAGCTGCTCCAAGTTGAATGTCCAGTGCTGAGACTACTTGCCTCTGTGTATATAAATAACCAACACAGCATTCATCCACCTGTCCCAGTTTTTAGAAAGATCAGGCCCTGCACACTCAAATTCTACAGTCAGTGTCTTCCAATACCTGAAAGCCACCAAATCAATGGCTCTTTGCTATTGTGGTGGTATAGCCAGTTTGAGGGAATACATTGAAGCGACTACGCCAAATTCCCAAGAAAAAGATGGTCCACCACTGGATATGCCATCATGGTGCATCCCAACTTAGTTAGCTGGAAATCAACTTTCCAAAAGGCAGTCTCTCTGTCAACCACGCAGGCTGAATATAAAGCACTTTCCAACTTGATTAAAGAGTTGATGTGGTTTTGGAAAATCACATCAGAGATTTTTAAAAAAGAAGACCAACTGCCAGCCACCATCTTTGAAGACAAAAGAGGCGCCATTGACCTTGCCAACAGTTTGACCAGTCAGAAAGGCGTCCGTACCAAACATCTACATTAATTTTGGGAGCTGATAGAAGACAAGCAGATCTACCTCCAGTACATAGACAACCTTGCCAAATTTTTGACCAAAGCCTGCCCCAGGCCCAGGATCAAGAGGGCATTGGCATTTTCCCACATCAGGGGTGTTTCTCTTGACTCTGGCGTCAAGAGCATGGGGGGATGTCACAATGATGGCAAGAAATTTTCTTGCACCAAAGCAGATGGAAGAAAGAGCAAAGGGAACAGATGTGGTAGTAAGTGCAAGCCCAGCTCTCCAAGTGCCCTTCAGACAGAATTAGACAAAAAAGTGTCAAGCCTTGCCAGCTTAGACACAAATGTGTCAAGCCTAACTGACCCATGTCCTTTTCTCACAAAAAATCAGGAACAAAATAGGCACCGTGAATACAATATTGAGAAACTGTCAAGGACAAAAATCTAAAAGACCAAGACCACCAGAGATGGATTACAATCCAAGGCCACCGGCACTGTCCCATTCTCTTTCCAATATAAAGATTGGACCCTTGAGCACCAGTTTTACTCCCATCATTCCAGTGCCATTCTTTTTCAAAGATTTTTCCCTCTAAGATAAAACATTTCCCAATTAACAAAGAAATAATATAGACCAATCCCAAGGAAGGAGTCATTAAAGACTTCTTGCCCCAATGGATTGAGAGACAATTGGGCAAGTGTAGAGTCCCATCTGGTCCTCATTCTAACACTTCAGACCATCTGTGCTAACCAACGTGCGTCCCTACCCTAACCAAAACCGCAGAAGCAGAACAGAACTGAAAAGATGAAAGAAGAAAATTTTTCAAACCCACTCCATCATGTGGAGTTTCAATGGGTTCCCAAGGACATCCAAGCATCACCACGGCCAACCTTGATGTCTTGGGACTCACCAATTTGATCCACTCTACCTTTCCTCTATTCACAAGTGGCAGATGCAATGACACCACTTGGAATTATGCTCTATAAATAGCCACCCCTTTGGGCGCTCAATCTTTCTCATCCTTTGTCCAATCATCACCAATCCATCAACTATAAGTGTTAGAATTCTAGTCTTTTAGATCTGTTTCCTAATAATTGAGTGCAGACATTTCTTAAGCTCTAGATTCTTTTTTCCGCTCTAAGTTCTTGGTGCAGTGTTATCTCTATAATAAGCTTGTTATATCCTGATTTCCAGTATAATCTTTATCTGAACCTACAGTAGCTTTTTACCTAAGTATGATTGTCTTGTGAAGTCTTTATGTTGGTCCAGAAGTACCATCTCTAGTTCCTCCTTTATCAAGGCAAAGAAACTCATCTATTTTAACCCAAATTCCTAATACTTATTTATTGGTTAAATCCTGTGTGTTACTGAAAATCCTTATTCATTTCAATCATTCATTATGTCATTTCTTAACCACTAGTCAGCCATATTGTACTTACACTATTTAATTCTATGTCTGGCCTGGTGGAATTCAATCATCTGTTTCTACTCACCTTGAACTGGAGTTCCCTCCTTGGCTCCCCAGATCTGCTCCTCTTGGCTTCATAATATTCCTCCTCTGCCTCTTTCAATACTCTCAACCGGAGAATTCATCTTAAACTTTAACACAGTAAAAAGCCAAAATGCTTCCCTGATCTTCTTAGTCCAAATTTTCAATCTAACATCTTCATCTGCTCTCAATCTGTCTCTTTCTTGATTTTATCAACTTATAATATTTATTGAATCATCAAGTACCAATCCCGCGTCTTCTTATCTTCACATGAACTTGATTGCATCCTTGACATCCTTATCAATCCCTCTCACTTCCCTGATGGCCATTTAAAGTGTTGCTCAGCTCACCTCTGTCCACACTAAACGGTCTTGCACCCAATGACCTTCAATTTTGGTTCCTCTTTCAAAAAAAAATCCCTTTGAGGCCTCTTCCTGCTACCTTCAATTCCTTCCACTTAATTGCTCCTGTGTCCAAATTTTCTTTCAAGTTTTTTTGCATTTGTTTCACCAATCTTGCTCCTTCCTACCACATCAATTTTAATTGCTCCATCTAATGCCATGGCCCCTGGCTCTTCTCAAGTTCTTCACCTAGATCTCATTTTCCTGCCTTCTCAATAGTTTCTGCTCAACCATCCTTCATCTGAAGACCCTTTTCTCTCTTGGTCAACTTACCTGAATGCCAAACTTGTTCCATTCTTATCAAAATCAAGTTTCTTGGCCCAATTGCCACCTGAAATCAACCCCTTCCTCTATAGTCCGCTTGGCCTCTGCAATTGTTATCTCCTGACCCTTGTTTTGGTATCACCTCTAGCTTTAACCCAATTGCATTTGCGCCATCTAATTGCTTGGCCAATTCAACTCTCTCTGTTTTTGAAATCACGTGTTTTCCTGGAAATCCCACCAAATAGCAACCTTGCGCCTTGTTGCCTCATTTCTCTTTGACCTGGCATTTGCTTGCCTAAATTCTTTTGATCACACTTGCCGTTGTTGCTTGCTTGCAAATTTTCCCTTGCTGACCTTGAAGCTATCATTGCTCCAATTAAGTTGCTATCTAACATGTCCTTGTTGCTCATTGTAGATAGCAACTTAATTGGTGCAATGATAGCTTCAAGGGAAGCAAGGGCGAATTTGAAAGCAAGCAATAATGGTGAGTGTGATCAAAAGACTTTAGGCAAGCAAATGGCAGGTCAAAGAGAAACAAGGAAACAAGGTGCACGGTTGCTATTTGGTGGGATGTCCAGGCAAACAGTGATTTCAAAAACAGATAGAGTTGAATTGGCCAAGCAATTAGATGGCGCAAGATGTGATCCTCTGTGATCCAATGATGATCTTCTTCTCCTCCAACCAGTTTGAGGGTGTGGCTTAAGTAACATCCCCCTAAACCCTAACCTAAGTATAACCAGAAAAAAGCAAGAATAATGAAATACAACCCCTAAGCACAGAACCCTAGCCCCAACACTATCCTTCCCATCCCATAATCCACATCCCATATCCCATATCCCATATCCCATATCCATCTGTATTTCCCGCCTGCCATTATGTCCACCCGGTTTGTCCTTCTCATGACGCGGCCCTTGCGCCGCGCCCAACTTGGAACCCAGGCGCATTTCTGCATCCGCCGAATGCGCCATTCCAGATATCCAAGATATATCTGCGCAATCCTATCTGCGTCTTGCAACGTGCAATACGCGCGCAATACCTCCAATCCAATCCAATCCAATCCAATCCATCCCGCGTCTCCAGATGCTGAGTGCAATTTGACTGCTGCTCAGCCCCCAGCGCGGCTTGCTGTGGCAAAGCCACACCCATTGCTGAGGGCGCTACCCTTTCTGAGCCCACTGCAACTGCTGAGTGCGCAGCGCACAGCCAATTCTGACTCGCGTCTATAAAAGACCACCACACCAGTTTTTCCAGGAATGGGGAAAGGTTACTGACAGAAAATGAGATTTCCGGGCAAGTTAGGACAGAAAGATAGTCTAGGGACCCAACCAGAGCCCTGAAGTTCATTTTCTTCCCAAGGTACTCTTCATGCTCTTTGTTTCTGGCTGAGAGGAGCTGACTCTTTTCCAACATTGGCAAACCTACGGGGTAAAAATCCAGCAGGTCAAACTCCTCCAGATTCCTATCTATGTATTAGTGCTGGCTGATGACAATGTGGTCTGGTGATTCAGTTATTTTCATGCCTATGAGGAATTCTGCCGCTCCCAAGCATTTGAACTCAAACTCCTTGGCAATCTTGTCTCTGAACAGCTGAGGCCTTGGGCTGACAACTGCTAAATTTCCAACATGGATGAATATCCACATGGGATGTTTCCCAAGCCTCCAGAACAGCAGATGTCAAATTGAGCTGTGGAAAATCCTCTTGAGTTCAGGATGTTGGAGTCAAATCTGGTCTTATGTGTTATAATTATGGCCAGCAATTAGCTTAGGCAAATGAGCAGTATTTAAAGCAAAAGAAATGCTGGACACTGTGTGTCAATAATGGCTAATGGGGCTCTCACAATGGGGCAATATGTTGGATGAATTCAATTGGATGATGAATGAATGATGGAAAACAGCAGGGAGAAGAGCTCCTTAAGTACAAAAGATTGGCCTCTTGTGAGCCCATGATACAACAAGCCAAAAGGCAAATTTTCCGCCCCAAAAGGGCTCTACAGGCTCTACTGGCCTTGTCACTTGGTTTGGACTAAATCAGCCCACATGGCATCAGTCCCTGTACCCTTACAACCAGCCTATTCTGGTTATTTCTGGTGTTTCCACCTCAATGGGGCTGAACCAGCCCCTTAACTGTTCAATCCCCTTGGCTGGTTGTCCTTTACAACCAGCCATGATGACCTTTATTGCCTTGTTTACGGGCTGGTTGCCTCATGCAGCCAGCCCCTGGCCCCTCAAATGGGCCAGGTGGGACCCAGGGCAAACCTGGGTCCGGTCTCAGACTCACATGGGGGGGGGGTGACCAGCGGACATGTTGTCCCCCCCCTTTTTCTCTCAAATCCCTGGTGGGGGCGGTCAAATCCCCTCACCAGGGGCCCTGGGGGTTGATACCTCCAGGGCGTCGTCAAGTACGTTGGCCTGGGAGGTGATCAGGTCCCCCCAGGCCCATCGCTCCTCCCCCTCGGTAAAGGGGGGGGGGGGAGAGCGTCCCTGCCCTGCTCGGTCGCCTCGAACAATTGATGGTGGGGGGGTGATGAATTCCCCCCCACCTGCCGGTCGCTACCCTTGCGGCCGGCGCCGCCACCTCCTTGGGCAAGGGGGTGGTCAGGTCCCCCCTGCCCTGGCCGACCGCGCTGTCGCGGTCGGTTGCTGGCTGGTTCAACCCAGCCAGCCTGCCCCCTCCCCCTCGCGACGGCGAGCGAGGGGAGGGGGAGCGAGCCGGGGCCGCGAGCCCCGGCTCCGCGGCGCTGGTCGCCGGTCGCGACCAGCCGGGCCCGCGCGGCATCGCACCGCGCGGGATCCCTCGGCCGCGCAACAGCCCCGCGCGGGCCGTCGGGCCCCGCGTGGGCCGTGCCGAGGAACACAGGCGGCCCCGAACGGGCCGCGACGCGAGCAGCGGCCCCGAACGGGCCGCGACGCGAGCAGCGGCCCCGAGCGGGCCGCGACACGGGCGGCAACCCTAATGGGCGGCCCCAAGCCCGAATTGTGAGAAAAGACTACTTTTGCGGGCCAGCCCGTCTGGCCAAGTATGTCCAAAATAAACCTTGGGCCCAATTATGCCCATACAAGCCCATCTGGCCGTATTTTCCCATATACCCCATCGGGCCCGTTAGGGCCCGTGTACCAATGGGTCTGTTTCACACGTTTTGAGGCCAGTTTCCCCAACTCTGTAACATCCACATGGGCCCGTATGGTCCGTGTGTGTGTCCAATGGGCCTCAGAGGCCCATTTGTGCATCCCATTTGGATTACACTTATACGTAGCACCCGCGTAAGTGCGTACGTATTTTAACACACCCCCTTAATCCAAAAGGGGTGACATCCGCATATTAGTCACAAAGCCTTGATGCTTGTTTCTGTCTAATGCCTTAGTCAAGATATCTGCAATCATTGCTCCAGTGGGCATGTACCTCAACACAATCTCATTGCAGTTAACTGCGTCGCGAATATAGTTATAGTGAACATCAATATGTTTTGTTCTTGAATGGAACACTTGGTTTTGTGCCAACGCAATGGCACTCTGGTTATCGGAATACAACAACGCAAACCCTTGTGGTTTATGTGTATCCTCTAAGACTTTTCTCAACCATTTTGCTTCCTGTGAAGCTGCTAAGTAAGCTCTATACTCAGCCTCTGTTGATGAAAGACTTATTGCCGACACCTTCTTGGACATCCATGACACCAGATTCTTACCTAAAAAGAATACAAAACCACTTGTTGATTCCCTAGTGTTACCATCTGCCCAACTTGCATCGGAATAACCAACCAAATCAAAGTTTGCTGACTTTGTAAACAACAGTCCCAGACTGTGTGTTCCTTTAAGATACCTCATAACTCTCTTAAACGCTGACCAATGCCTCATGCTTGGCTTCTCTAAGTGTTGCGACAAGACCCCAATTGCAAACGCAATATCGGGCCTTGTACACTGCCCCAAATAATCAAGCGATCCGACAGCTGACCTGTAGTCATTCCCTGATTGAACAAACTCCAGATACTCCTCATCTGTAGACTTCTCTAAACGAATGTTTGACTGCATGGGAGTACCAAACTCTTTTGCATCCTCTAAGCCATACTGCTTAAGAAGAGCTTCAACGTAATGGCTTTGGTCTAACTTAATACCATTCTTGCCCTTACTAACTTTCATTCCTAGCACCTGTTGTGCCAGACCAAGATCTTTTATCTTGAACTCCTTTTTGAGTGTCTCCATGACTCTCTCTTTACCATCACCAATAATGATAATTTCATCAACCCATACAAACAAGATTGCATCCTTTCTCACAAAAAGGCAAGGATTGGCCTCAGACGTCTTAAAACCAATCTCTATCAGTTTCTCACTCATGGTGTTATACCATGACCTAGCTGCTTGCTTCAATCCATACAGGGATCTACACAGCTTGAGGACATATTCCCCTTTATCTGCCGAAAGAAAAGTTCTAACACAGATTTTCTTCATGGTTTCTGGTTTAGTCTCTACTAACCATTCACGAAAACCATCAGGAATCGACATATAAACAGTCTCCTCCTCTCCAAGTTTTGCATTCAAGTATGCTGTTACAAAATCAGCTTGTCTGATTTCTTCACCCAACTCCACTGCCAGAGCAATGATGTACCTGAAGGTGGACAGCCTTCCAGTTGGTGAGAAAGTTTCTTGGTAATCAATACCCTCTCTCTGCTTGAAGCCCTGTGCAACACATCTAGCCTTGAACCTTTTCAAAACTCCATTTGTGTCAAACTTCTTGTTTAACACCAATCGAGACCCCACAATGGTCTTTCCTTTTGGAACAGAATCCCGCTTAACCACTTCAAAGACACTATTATTCTCTAGAGAATCAAATTCCTCAAAAATAGCACTCTTCCAGTTGGCTCTCTCATCAGAATTCATAGCTTGGCCAAAGCTATTTGGGTTAGCCCTGTTACCCATTTCTGAACTCAACTCCAGGACTTCATTGAGCATACACTGTTCCTGAAATGTATCTTCCTCATATCCTGCGGCAGCATAATGGGATCTCCACTCCCCGTACCTGTCAACCGGTACTCTAACCCTACCACTCCTTCTAACCGGAGGTGGAGGCTCATCAGGTTCTGATTCCACAGAATCACCTGGAGCGGGTACTGAACCCTCTTGTGGCACGTCTGCCACCTCTTCATCTTCTGGAACCACATGTTCCACAGCTTTTGCTGGTGAAATAGGTGCTAATTCTATTTCTTTTTGTGGCTTAATCACAACGACATCTTCACTCCTTTTGAGTGGAAAGGTACTTTCGTCGAATTTTACATCCCTGCTACGGATAACCTTTCTTGTCCCTGGACAATAGATCCTATAAGATTTACTTATTAAATCATAGCCTACAAGTGCCCCTGTTCTGGCTCTAGGGTCTAATTTTCCGACCATTTCATTATGGTGGACACTATAATACACCAAGCAACCAATTGTTCTTAGGTGTGATGTTTTGGGGTACAACTTCCAAAACTGATAATGGGGGCACTTCCCATTAACACTTACAATGTTGTGCAACAGACACCCCGTGCACATCAATTCAGCCCATAAGAACTTTGGCAGACCAGATTGAGACATAATAGTTCTGACTTTGTCCAGTAAAGTCCTATTCATTCTCTCAACTATTCCATTATTTTGTGGATTACTTGCAGTAGTGACTATATGAATGATACCATAATCTTTCAACAGCCTCCCAAAATCTTTACTCGCGAATTCACCCCCTCCATCGGTAATAACCCTCTTGATCTCCTTCATCAGACCATTCTGTTTCCAGACTTTGAAGATTACAGAAACCTCCTCTGTGGTCTGATCCTTAGATCGAATTGGTTTAACCCAAACATAATTAGTTGCAGTATCAACTAAATTGATGAAGTATCTTGCCCCACCAAGGGACTCTGGAGTGAATGGCCCTGCCAAATCAATGGAAAATTCCTCTCTAGGAACATCTGTGTGATCTCTACTCTTAGAGAACACATTTCTAGTCTTAGCCCCCAAGGTACAACTCTCACAGTTGCTGTCCTTTACCTTATGGCCACTTCTATTGTGAGAATCAGTGCTCAGAGCTGAGAATTTGAACAAGCTTGCACACAGAAGCTTATTCCGAACTTGTCCACTAAGAACAGTTCTCCCATTCATATCAATAACAAACATATCTCCTTTAAGATAACGAATTTGGAAACCTTTTTTCCATAACACCCCAAGAGACACAAGGTTGTAAGGCAACTCTGGTACATAGAACACTTTATAAAAATTAATTTGGAAACCCTGTTGATTTGCAAGAATAACTTTTCCAATTCCTTTAATCTGAATTGTTCTGCCTTTCTGACCAATATTTACAACCCCATCATAATCACTAAGATTTGAAAATAAATTTGGTTCAAAAAACATGTGATCTGTACAACCAGAATCGATCAAAACAAGAACATCCTCCTTCAATCCTCCTAGTAGGAAAGAAGCTTTATCAGTCACTGATAAGTTCTTATCTTTGAGGTTAAGATTACTCACTTCATAATCAATCAAGTCCATTTCTTGATCCTCATCGATTTTGGCCTTCTTGTTGGGACCTTCTTCCACAACAGCCTCTTCAATTGGAGCATCCAACGCCACCATTGCAACGTTTTCAGTTGTGAGATTGACCTCCTTGTCATTCCCTTTGGACTTCTTCCTTTTCTTGGCCTCCTTGCAGTCCTTAGCATAGTGACCCTTATTCTGACAATTGTAACATAAGACCTTGGACAAATCCTTTTTCGCCTTCTTGCGAGATTTTCCAGTCTTTCCAACTAGGGCTGTTCCAGAACCCCCCTTCATCTTGAATTGAAGGTCATCCTTTTCAATCCTTTTAAGCACATCCTCCTCCCCTGGAAGAGGATCCAATTGAGAAATGATTCTGACTAAGGAATCAAACTCTTTTGGCAGCTTTTGAAGGATTAAGAGTGACAAACACTCTGGATCCATGTTAAGTCCAGATGACTTGAACTTGGCTATACTAGACCTAGCCTCTGCCACAAACTGTTTACAATTCAAATATTGTAACTTGAACAGTTTATTAAAGGCTATACCCTTCTGGTGAACAGAATCACCAGCATACTTGGACTTAAGCAGCTTCCAAAGGATGCTGCCCCTCCTCCTCTCATCTTCCCTAAGAGTATCAGCAACCCATGTCACATGATTCTCATCAAGATGCCTAAGGATCAGATGGTAAGACTTCTTCTCCACTTCTGAACTGATCAGAGTGTCATCTGCATCCATAATTTCCCCACAGCAGATGTTATCCAGCTCACTATCCATAAGGACAGCCCAAGCATTATAGTTCTGACTATTCAGAACTATTTTGGTAGAGCTAACATCAGGGATATAGGACATCTTCTTGGAAAACTTGAGGTCTTTGAGGTTCTCCAAAGTAAGGTACAAAGGTCTAGATGGCTTGGAAGTAATGATGATGTTGGTACTGATAATGTGTTATAATTATGGCCAGCAATTAGCTTAGGCAAATGAGCAGTATTTAAAGCAAAAGAAATGCTGGACACTGTGTGTCAATAATGGCTAATGGGGCTCTCACAATGGGGCAATATGTTGGATGAATTCAATTGGATGATGAATGAATGATGGAAAACAGCAGGGAGAAGAGCTCCTTAAGTACAAAAGATTGGCCTCTTGTGAGCCCATGATACAACAAGCCAAAAGGCAAATTTTCCGCCCCAAAAGGGCTCTACAGGCTCTACTGGCCTTGTTACTTGGTTTGGACTAAATCAGCCCACATGGCATCAGTCCCTGTACCCTTACAACCAGCCTATTCTGGTTATTTCTGGTGTTTCCACCTCAATGGGGCTGAACCAGCCCCTTAACTGTTCAATCCCCTTGGCTGGTTGTCCTTTACAACCAGCCATGATGACCTTTATTGCCTTGTTTACGGGCTGGTTGCCTCATGCAGCCAGCCCCTGGCCCCTCAAATGGGCCAGGTGGGACCCAGGGCAAACCTGGGTCCGGTCTCAGACTCACATGGGGGGGGGGTGACCAGCGGACATGTTGTCCCCCCCCTTTTTTCTCTCAAATCCCTGGTGGGGGCGGTCAAATCCCCTCACCAGGGGCCCTGGGGGTCGATACCTCCAGGGCGTCGTCAAGTACGTTGGCCTGGGAGGTGATCAGGTCCCCCCAGGCCCATCGCTCCTCCCCCTTGGTAAAGGGGGGGGGGGAGAGCGTCCCTGCCCTGCTTGGTCGCCTCAAACGATCGATGGTGGGGGGGTGATGAATTCCCCCCCACCTGCCGGTTGCTACCCTTGCGGCCGGCGCCGCCACCTCCTTGGGCAAGGGGGTGGTCAGGTCCCCCCTGCCCTGGCCGACCGCGCTGTCGCGGTCGGTCGCTGGCTGGTTCAACCCAGCCAGCCTGCCCCCTCCCCCTCGCGACGGCGAGCGAGGGGAGGGGGAGCGAGCCGGGGCCGCGAGCCCCGGCTCCGCGGCGCTGGTCGCCGGTCGCGACCAGCCGGGCCCACGCGGGATCCCTCGGCCGCGCAACAGCCCCGCGCGGGCCGTCGGGCCCCGCGTGGGCCGTGCCGAGGAACACAGGCGGCCCCGAGCGGGCCGCGACACGGGCGGCAACCCTAATGGGCCGCCCCAAGCCCGAATTGTGAGAAAAGACTACTTTTGCGGGCCAGCCCGTCTGGCCAAGTATGTCCAAAATAAACCTTGGGCCCAATTATGCCCATACAAGCCCATCTGGCCGTATTTGCCCATATACCCCATCGGGCCCGTTAGGGCCCGTGTACCAATGGGTCTGTTTCACGCGTTTTGAGGCCAGTTTCCCCAACTCTGTAACATCCACATGGGCCCGTATGGTCCGCGTGTGTGTCCAATGGGCCTCAGAGGCCCATTTGTGCATCCCATTTGGATTACACTTATACGTAGCACCCGCGTAAGTGCGTACGTATTTTAACATTATGCAGACTGCCACCCAAGGATTTTAAGTCTTGGTACTGAAAGCCTGGACAGAATTGTCAAACAAAACATCAGGTCTTTACACCTAAACCCAAGCAAACCCTTCTTGAGTGGACAGGCACAATGGCCCATCCAGCAATGGCGCACTTAGCTTAGTGGTTAAAGCATCATTCATGAATTTTGAGGTCATGGGTTCAAATCCCATAGTGCACAGCTATATTTTGGATTCAAACATGGTAGCAAGAGTCTTCAGCCAAAAGGCGCACCCTAACATGTGGAAAAAGACAAGATGACCAGAACCAACTTGAGTTGTGAATAGCTGTATGCACCCTGCACAGAGCAAGGGGGAGTGTTGGAGTCAAATCTGCTTTTGTGCAGACTTCCATCCAAGGATTTTAAGTCTTGGTACTGAAAGCCTGAATAGCACTGTCAAATGACACAGCAGGTCTTTACAGCTAAATCCAAGAAAAGCCTTGTTGAGTGGACAGGCACAATGGCCCATCCAGCAATGTTGCACTTATCTTAGTGGTTAAAGCATCACTCATGAATGTTGAGGTCATGGGTTCAAATGCCATAGTGCACAACTACATTTTGGATTCTAACAGTTGTCACCAAACGGTAGCAGGTAGTCATTGACAAATATAAGATAGCTAAGGCTGGATGAAAATTCATTGGTTGCTCTGGAGGCTTGTAGAAATGGAAATCTTGTTTTGTCAAAGCATGCATTCTTGGTGAAAATCACTCGGAGGTCCTCCTGCCTGAAACATTTTATAGCTTGTCAGGTTGTTTGCATATCCTACAAAGACTCCCTCCCACAAGGTTTTCTCAAACTGAATCCCTTGGTTGTGATTGGGCTTTAATGTCCATGCCATGCACCAAAAGTGCCTAAATGTTTGTACGTTTGGATTTTCCTTGAACAGTATGCTGATGGGTGAGGCTCTGCTTTTTGATAAGGAGGGTAGAGCATTAGTAGTGATGGATGCTGTTGTGATGGCTTCTCCCCACCATTACGGAAGAACGTTGGATTGAATGAGCATGCATTGGGTCATTTCAATCACAGTTCTGTTGGCACGTTCAGCAAAACTGTTGTGCTGAGGTGTGTATGGTGGAGGGACATTGTGGATGATCCCTTTTCTGGCTAGGAATCCTGACAGGGTGCCATTGCAGAATCCCCCCCCCCCTCCATCCATTTTGAGCTTCTTAATTGGGTGTCCTGTTTTCTTCTCAAATAGTGCTTTGAAACACAGAAATGCCTCTGTTGGGTCCCCCTTGTTTTTTAGGAGATAAATGTTAATGTATCCTGAAAATTAGTCAACTAAAGTTAGGAAGGATTTCATTCCCCCATTTTTTGTGGTTAAAATCGGACCACATAGGTGTTAGAATCCAAAATTTAGTTGTGCACTATGGGATTTGAACCCATGACCTTGACATTCATGAGTGATGCTTTAACCACTAAGCTAAGTGCGCCATTGCCGGATGGGCCATTGTGCCTGTCCACCCACCAAGGGTTTGCTTGGGTTTTCAGCTGTAAAGACCTGATTTGTTGTTTGAAAATGCTGTTCAGGCTTTCAGTACCAAGACTTAGAATCCTTGGGTGGCAGTCTGCATTAGAGCAGATTTGACTCCAACAATAGGTTCCTGTGTATAATGTTGAGTGGGAATTGTGTGTCCTGGAATCTGTGTTTGAAGGGCTCCCTGACCCTCTTGCCCTTCATGCAGGTTCCACATGAGGCAATAAGCTTTCCTTTTTCTGTTGCAATTACATTCTGGATCCTTGCCTGACTCGCATGCCCAATCCTTCTATGCCACTGAATTAGAGGGTTGTGGCTTGTGGCCATTGAGAACGCTTGCGCTGGTTTGTGGTTGGGTTCCAGGGTCAATACTCCATGCCTTGTTCTTCATTCAAGGGTTTGTCCCTGGTCAATTGCAACTGTTTCTGAGTTTCCTCTGACCATGATTTTTGCCTTGCTGGTGATCAATTTGCACAGGGAAATCAGGATCCTACTCATATTGGGTACATACAGGCAGTTGTTGACCCGGATGGATTTGTTGTTTCAAGGCTTATGATGGCCTGGCCCTTGGCAGTTGCTTTGAGCAGGGTTCTGATTTTACCTGTTGAAATGGTTATGTATGTGAGTTTCATGCTTATGAACCAACTTTGTTTGTTGCGAAGGTGGTGGCTAGAAACTGAATCTAACACAATTGATTCATCATCAGTCTTGTTAACATTCAAGAGGCTGGTACTGTTGGAATTTCTGTCATCTCGTAGTTCTGCCTGAATGTTTAGTGCCATTCCAGCTTTGACTCTTACCTTTTGAAATGGTTATGTAGGTGAGTCGCATGCTTATGAACCACCTTTGTTTGTTGCAGAGGTGGTGGCTGGCAACTGAATCTAACACAATTAATTCATCATCAGTGTTTTTAACATTCAAGAGGCTGGTAATGTTGGAATTTCTGTCATCTACTAGTTCTGCCTGAATGTTTAGTGTGGTTCCAGCTTTGACTCTTACCTTTATTCATATTTTTAAGCTCTTCAGTGTCTCTGCCCAGTGTGCACTCTACACTTTACTAGATTATTTACATCCGTTCCAGTTGCACCTTTGACTTAGATCCTAGTGGCTACCCTGTCCTATGTTGTGCACCAATCAGTGGGGACTCCAAGGCTCATCTTGAATACTTATTATTCATTATTTTTTCTCATCATGTCAACCACTATCAGCCCTGCTTGTAATTAGTCTACTTAAAGCATCTGGCCATCAAGTGAATGACAATGATTGGTTCTCACTTACAATGAGCCTGGGTGCCCCCTTCAACTCTCTGATCCTCTCCTCTTGGCCTCACAATCTCCTTTCCCCATTTTATTTCTTATCTCAACTGGAGCCTCAAACTCACACTCCAACAGGTACCAAAGCTCATTGGGGTGTCCTCTGTTCTGTTGACTTCCATTGCCATTGCCGTTGCTTTCAAGCGCTTGACTGGCCTTAGTTCAGGATGCAATGTCCAACACTGATCTTCTGTGTGGGCCCCACGGGGATTATGCTTTCCTCCTTTGCATCTTGAGTCTCCTCAATTGCTGTCCTTGCGCTTGGTGTTGATCAAGGCTGTATCTTCACCCAGAGGAGGCACATGGGTTCCAGAGGCAACATAGTGGTTAGAGATGTTTTTCAGCCTTATTAGCAGCTTCTCAGGATTTTCGAGTAGTGACTTGTTGCAGATCAAGGTCTGCATCAGACCTGGACATCTGTCTGTGATCCTCAATATTATACAACATGTCAGTATTTGGGGAGGAAGGGTTAATCCTATTATGCTGGCATTTGCCAGGGCGGCCTTCATGTTGGATATGAAGGCAGATTATATAATTGTACTTTACTCCTTCAAATTGCTTCCATACTTTGTATATGGAGTAGATGTTTGCAGTGGCGTACGTTTCTTGGATTTTGCACCAAATTGCATGCGCATTGAACTCGGTTTTTAAGATAACTATGCTGGGGATAATGCTTGAGCTGAGGTTGGATTTTAAGGTGATGGTTGCTTCTTCTGAGAGTTGGCTGTCCTTGGCAGTTGGTGGGTATTGCATTGGTCTTTTGGTGATGTTTAAGAGTCCCTTGTATTTGAGGAACCCTTGCATTCTGTGGATCCAATAGGCATAATTTTCTTAGCCTAGAATTATAGGGTTATTGCCTTTGTTGGTGGTTTTGTGGTTGGGAAGATTGGTGGACTGTTGGGGATGCATGTCTTCCTTCAACTGTTAATCTGCCAGATGTTTAAAAATTGTTCTTTTAACAATGGTGCAAAAATGTGATTGATTACAGAGCCACTTTAATGCAGGAATGGAATAGTTCTTGTAGTTTTTGTTTTGTGTTTCTTATGAAAGAGAAGTACAGGCTTTGTAATAAATGGGAATAGAAAAATTTGTGCATTGAGGTTGGCTATATGTATGGCATATAGTTCTGTTAACACGTGAAAATGTTTTTGACATTTGTTGATGTCAGTGTTTTGCTTTTCTTGTCTTTCTAGCTTGTTTTTTTAGGTAAGATCTTCTCTCACCTCTGGATCTGGTCTGAATCATGTTTTGGTCCTTGCTGGTTCTTGTCTAGTCTGACTTTGACGGGCCTGTTTTTAGGGCATTGGCGTTGTCAGCACTTTTCACTGATTTCCAACATCTCAATTTTACGGCAGTTCATTTTCTTACCTGAAGCGCTGCTTCTGAGCTTCTTTTTTCTAATGCCTTTGGTGTTCTGAAATTCTTTGATATTCTGACATCTTTTTCAATCTCTGTTTGAGATTATATATGGCTTCTGTCACTGCTAGGAGAGTTCAAGGTTTCCTTTTTTCTTGGTATCTTTCATAGGTCATTATCCCAACATGAAGTAAATTGGTGTGCCCACTTTAAAAAACTTTCTCAAGACTTTTGTCTACCCACAGTATATCGAGTAAGCAGAATAGATCTTCCAGGGTTTAATCATCTTGCAAAGGGGTTCTTCTTCCCAGCATTAGAATCAAGAGGGATGAAAGTGTGATTGGGGTATGGTGTCCGCTTGTTGTGAAAGATTACCTCTCATCTCAAAACTTTTTGAAGCATATACCAAACTCGAACTGATCTGGTTGATACACTGGTCTTTGGAGCCTGATCACGGTGTGGAATTTGGTGTTGCATGCATTCCTGCGACACCCAGACGTATAAAAATGTGTGTGACATGTAACAGCCGCGCGGGCAGAAAAATACAATGCAACACACTGTTTGATGTTGAGCTGTTGCATCAACCAATTGTCGCAACATGCCGCTCCAAGGCACTAATAATAATTTGTAGTCTTGGAATCTAACTGATCATCTAGTTGTGCGCACCTACCTGTTTACCACCTTTTTGCTATGAACCAAAGGATGATTCTATGTACCTTTTCACGCTACATTCTCCTCAGATTCACCAATTTCAATGGAGAGAGTGTCCAAGGCCAACTTTTATCAAGATGAAACCAACTCAAACATGCCAAAGTTGATCACAAAAAAAATCTGCAAGATCTTTTTACCTCCCACCCGCAAAGAAATTCCAATGAAGAATCATCTTCAACATCCTCAGGTGATGTTTCAAGCAGAACTCATTCATCAGAAGCTTTTCCTTTAGGTGAAACATCTTCAAGTGGTAATCTAAACTAAATCAATTATAATGTTAAAGTTCTTAAATTAATTTAATGTGGCTCAACCATTCATTATTATTTTACAGCCCCAATCCTTGTTTTAATTTTCATTGCGTGGCTTCATTTGTTTTGTGGATTAAGTATTAAAAATTGTCAAAAATATTGGCAATTTATTATTTAAATCATAAAGAAGTGCAAGGAAGAGCAAAATTATACTGAAGAACATATCCCTAAAGATATCACAACAATAATGAAAAAGCTTGATGTTTCCCCTATGATCAAAACATATGTCTGCTTCCCAACATGCTTTTTACTTTATTATCCACCTGATGTACCTGAAAAATGCAAATACAGAGAAACACCACAAGCTTGAGAATGTGGAAGACCTCTTCTTCAAACAAACTTGAGAGTATGGAAATATGGTGATATTGGTCCAACTCAAAAAGTCCCAAGCCAGTATAAGAAAATTTCAATTGCCCACAGTCCAGCTCCCATATCTCTCTATGCAACACAGCCCCTCATTGAATGGCTCTCCTGGTTCCTTGGAAATTAAGATACTGAGCAGGAAATTCATGACTGTTCAAACAGATTGAATAATGATCAATCCTTGGACTTGATTGATATTCAACAAGGTCAAGCTTGGAAGGAAATGAGATGGCCTACCAATTCCAACAAGCTCAACCCAATCAATTTATTGTTTTCACTTTTCATTGACTGGTTTGATCCATAAGTAAATAAGCTTTCCAGAAAGCAGCAATCACTTGGCTTGATTTTGATGAACTGCCTCAACCTACCACTTTCAAAGCAAAACTTGATATGCAACGCTTACATTGCAGGAATTACTCCTGGGCCAAATGCCCCATCAATGATAACAATCAATCACTGCCTAAAACCGCTTGTCAATGACCTGCTTCACTTTGAGAAAGGAATAAAAATCAAAACAAATCAATTCCCTGAAGGTTGATTGGTTTGAGTGCGATTGCTTCCTTTACTTGGAGATATTTTTGGGGTACATAAAGTAGCTGGCTATGCATCTCATAGTGCTAACTTTTTTTGTTCTTGGTGCAAATAAATGAAGGAAAACTTGCAAGATCTAAAGCTTGGCAAGCCTCCGTTGTCTCAAGGAAAAATGCAAGAATCTTTAAAATGGAAAAGTTTGAATACCCTCAGTCAACAAGAAGATCATCTCCATAAAACTGGTGTGCAATAGTCAGATTTAAATCAACTTCCCTATTGCAATATTGTCCATCATGTTCCTTTGGGAATGATGCATAATTGGTTAGAGGGAATATTACAGCATCACTTCCAAATCAGATGGGGCTTTGATACATGGTTGGTTCAGAACCAAAAGAGAAAACACACAGACACAATTTCCTTGCCAAACAAGTATCCCAAAGTACAAGATGATAGTTTCAACATGAGCATTGAAAGTTACAATAGCTCTGAAGAGTCCAAGTTGTAATGCAACAATTTCAATCTTGAAACCGGATTGTTCTCAGAAAAACAAATCAAGCATTTTAAAGAAATCCAAGAAGCCATTATATTACCATCTCAGTTGGAACAACCTCCTCAGCCCCTGGGTGATTGTAAAGCTGGAAAGTGGAAAGCCAATCACTGGCATTGCTTATTTGAATACATCATTCCATTGGTTGTCACAGAAATGTTTGTTGAAAACCCTTCTTGACTGAAGTCAAATTCCATGAAGGGACTTGTCCTAACAAATGTTGGGGCTATTTGCCGCTGTGTTGACCAAATCTGGGCACCCTGGACCAGATGCAGAAAATTAAAAATTTTTTCTACTATTCTTTTATTGAGAAGTCATTTATCTAAAAAAAAAATAAAAAAAAAAAAATTGGAATTTTCTTTGTATTGGTGTCACTCCTCCAATTTCCTCATCCTGCCAAGCATTCCTCTGTCCCAGTGGTCTAGGGCAGGCCTCCCTTTGTCTCATCACCTAGGCATTGCATTTGATTCCTTCTCTCTTCTTTCCCCCCTTCCTTTTGGCCGAATGCGCGGGCCAAGACCCGCTCGGCCCAATCTTCCTCCGCCACCTCATCCTCATCCTCATCCTCTGGTTCCGATTCCAATCAATCCTCATCCTCCCCATTCTCCTCATCCTCACCCTCTCAGTTGGAAACCTTGGCCTTCATCCTTGATTGATTGGATCAATTGCCCAATTGGAACGTTCCCCCCTACAATCTCCCCCATAGGAACTGTAACACCTTCAGCAATGATTTCTGCATGCTCCTCACCGGTAAGAATGCCCCAAAGTGGATCAATTGGGCCGCCTTCCTCAGATCCACCTTAACCTGTCTGGTCCCTACCAAATGGATCAAACCACCTCCTGCGCCAACAGGTTTGACCAAAATTGAGCTTGACTTTGAGAGTCTGGATGCACACAATCACAATCATCTTGACCATTGCTACCATCAATCCAGTCTTGCCTCCTTCTATCAATCACCTTGGATTCCCATGCAAGTCCCATCCATCATCCATTTGGTCACCCATGCGAGATTGGTTGTGGGAACAACCTTCATCCCGTGACCCAATTGGTTGTTCCCACAATTGGTCTTGCACCCTCATCTTCCCTCCCCGGCCAGTGTCAACCAACAACCCAGACCCATCCAATATCCTCCCCAGTCCGAATCTGATCATCCAAATTCCAAATCTTTTCTTATCTCCAAGAAATGCAAACAATTTCATCAAATCATTCCCAACTTACCCATCAACTCAAAATCACCCATCCCTTTGTTCTACAAATATTTGAACGGCAAGTGGGTCTTATCCAATAACTGGAACCTCTATGTTCTATCTGGTTCAAGTTCTCATCATTGAGCTTGCTTCTTGGATGAGCTATTGAGAGCTCCTCCCTCCAATCCATCCTCATCTCATCTCACTCATCATGTCTTGGCTGTCCCAATGAATCCACCCGTCACTCACCTTCTCCGCTCTTGCGCAATCATCCAAGGGCCAGCAGTTGCCCGTGCCCATGAGCCTGTCTGCGCGGCTCCTCACCTGCAACTCTCCTGCCTGTGCCCATCATTGGCAGGGGCTGGTGTCTCACCATCCCCACTCATCCATTATTCTGTCCATTATTTCAATTTTGTTTGATTTTTTGTTTTCTCATCATTTTCTCTTTTGTTTTTTTCTGATGTCCATTAAAAGAAAAAGAAAATCCGCTCTATCTGTAGTATCACTTATACATAGTCTAACAGGGCCTCCTTCCCAGATAAAAAGGGGCTCTCCCCTGCCTTTTGGGATGGAGGGGGGGGTATCTTATGGCATCTTATCAGAGAATTATCATCACTATCATCTTGAAAGAAATTATCTGTGGGGTCTCATTCCCCTTTATCTGAGACTGAATTCTGGGTATATCCATGATTTCACCTTGATCCTTGAGCCTCCATACTCAAATCCTGATCCTTGATCTTTATAACCAACCAATAGCCTTTCCGGTTGAAGAATAATTCAACTGATTGAATTCTTGAGTGTGTTACACCACTCCTGATCCCTTTATTCAACCATACTGGTCCTGATCATCCTTTGATTATCTTTCCGGAACCAGTCATGTTTGACTGAGGAGGTTTTATTAAGCTTAAAACCTGGAGTGTTAAACCTCCCTTTATTTCTTTTGAAGTTGAATTCCGCCACGCTACTCTTGAGTCCCTTGAGAAGTGTTGGGCTATTCTTGTTTAAATCAGTTATTGTTTTGCTTCTAGAGCTTCATCAAACAATTAGCTTTGTCTTGTGCAGCCACCCACAGTTATCTGGTACCCTTCAAGCGCTTGATTGTGGCGAGTTGGGCAGGTTCATTGAGAACCTGGAGGTTTTTTGGGATTGAGTTGATCTTTCCTAAGCTTCTGCTGACAACCAGAGCTATTAGCTTGTGGGCATTGTTACTTACAACTGCCTTGTCTTGTTTAAATCTGAACAATCCTTGACTTCTTCTATTCAAGTTTTCCCCGGCATCATCTTGCCTCAGATAGTGTTGTTTCCCAGCTACTGACTACTATCATCTTTATCCTTTACTCTTTGGACCCCCATTCACCAGGTTCTGGACTTTGATCTTGGTTACATTTACATATTTTTGTAACACTCAGGAGGGCAGCCTAAACAGCACCTTTCCCCTCCACAGAGCTGCCACGGCCTAGCACCGTTTGGATTCTTACATATTTGGTCCCCCGGGCCGGGATCAAACCAGAAACCTTGGGATTTACAGTCCCAAGAACAATTATCAACTTTGAAATCTGATCTCTTTCTTTTTTTTTGTCATCATCTAGATCTGTGGAGGCAACTTGTTCTAGAGGTAAGTCCTCCCAATTCTGCACCATCTGGGCAAGATACTTGTTGTTTCTCAAGAAACCCTACTCTTGCCACATTTGTGAGCCACTTTGTAAATCTGGTCCTTGGATCTTTTAGGAAACACTGTCAAAATGGAATCTCCCAGCGCCTCTTCTGCTTGTCCTAAGATGGTTAAGATCAAGCCCCAGAACAAGAACTTAGGATTCAATGGGACAAATGTGGAACGCTTCTTGGACTCGTAAAAGATGGCTGCTTTGGTAGACGGGGCTAGCAAATTCAATATGGCCTACCAGTTACAATTTTTTATCTCCTCTGATGAAATTATGGAAATCATTGAGTCGTTTGAAGGTTTCAAACGGCATAACTGGGCCCTGCTGCGGGAAGCAATGTTGGCTTATTGGGGAAAAATAGATGTAGCACAATTTACTTTGCAGGACCTAGATAACCTTGTCTCCCAGTGGGTCTCCAATGGTGGTGTGGCTTCAGCTTCTGATTATCAGTCCTTTAAGAAATCTTGGGATTCCATCCAATCCTACCTTGTCCGAAACAATCACATTGACACAGTGGAAAAAATTCAAGTCCAATTTTTCCAATCTTTTTCTCCTGGAGTGCAGGAAAGGATCAAGGACAAACTGGTCAAGTCTGGATCCATGATCACTACCAGGGATAATCAATTCAAGCTTCCAGTTTTCCTTATCCTTAAGGGAGTGGTGGATAAAGTTATGAAAGGTCAAAAATCCCTCACTTTTGAAAAATCTAAAACCACTGAACCAGTCCATGCCCCCTCTTTCAAAGAGTCAAACAAGATTATGAATAAAATGGAATCTGATTGCAGGCCCAAGAACCCTCAGCCTAACCAAGAAACTGCTACAATGGACAAGATCTCTAAACTGCTCAAAGCCTTTGAGAAAAAAATGGATCAAAAGATTTCCTCCCTTGTTGTTCCTAAACCTTCTAGTGCTGTTCCTAAAAATACTTTAGTCTGCTATTATTTCCACAGGGAAGGCCATGGAACCGGTTGATGTCTCAAACTCCAGAAGGACAAAGAAGAGAAATTGGTAGAGCAAAAAGGGAATAATTTTTTCCTTCCTAATGTTGCCCTAATCCCCTTTGATTCGTCTCGCCCCATTTGTCATGTGGTGGCCTCTTACCAGCCACCCCCTCCTATGAAGGCATCCTTGGCTTCTGTGGATTTCCAATCTTCTTGTGGTACTCTTCAACCCTGGTATCCCCCAGCTATTTCCTCCTCCTTTCTGGTTGGTACTTACCAATCTGATCCAGCTAGGAAGCAACATGAGGAGCCCAAACCTCATAAAGCTCCTTCCTTGCCAACCTCAATCCTCTAAAAACCACCCAAACAACAATCCTCACCTGAGCCCTCTTCTGATGTAGAAGAAATGGAGGTGGAAAAAGAACCACTCATGGAAAGTTTTCAAGATCACCCTTATCCTCATCCCTCATCTATTAAACCTCCTAAATCCCCTTATCCTGTTCCTGCTTCACCCAATCTTCCTCCCTCCACCCAGCCCAAAGTTTGGTTTGAGAGGGGAATTTCAAAAGATCACCCCAATGCTGTGGAAGGGGTATTAAAGAAAATTTCTGATCTTAAAATTCCTGATCTATCTGTGGCTGAACTCCTGTCAATCTCTCCATCTTTTGCTGAAGGAATGAAGAAATGAGTTTCTTGTCAACATGTGGAAATTGGTCCTGAAGAACTCAGGGTCTCCTCTGGAACTTTGATGGAGGATTCTGGTGGAACAGATCCCTCTTCTGAGTCTATTCTTTACTCTTGTCCTCTTGGTTTTCTTCCCTGCTATCTTGGTGAATCAGAAAAAACAGTCTCACTCCTTGTTGATTCTGGCTCTCAGCCCAACTTGATCTCAGATGTTATGGCCTGCAAACTTAAACTCAGCCCTAGGGTCAGCTTCACCTCTTCAGTGTATGGAAAAGGAAACCAGTCTTGCAAATTGGTTGGAATCTTTGAAGACGTTCCAGTCCGGATTTGCCAAAACATTGTTGGAACTTGTCATTTCTGGATCACACGCTTGGATGGACCTATGCTCTTTGGTCAACCTTTCTTAATTGATTTTGGAGCAACTCTTATGTTTTCCAATCAAGTTGGGGAGAGAATCCTCCTCCCTGATTCTGATGGTAGAAAAATTGATGTTCCTCTTTGTTCTTTGGATTCTGGTTGCTGGGAAAGAGATTTCCCTGTTCATTTTCCTAAGTCATCTCTAAAAAGAAAACAGAAGGATAATTCTAGTTTGTCTCATTTTTAATGAGAGTAGTTGATCCTACTAATAGTTGTAGTTCTTTTAAGCCTCAAACTTCAACTCAAGGGTCAACTCTCATCCCAGAGGCTTATTTCTCTTTCTTTTCAATGTTTTCTTCTGATCTCAAAAATATCAAAAATCAAAAACAAATCAAAATGGAAAAATCCAAAAATATTTCTTCTTCATCTGTTGCTTCTTCTTTTCCTTGTACTCTTATTCCTAATCAATCTTCTCTCAGTTCCGTTTTGAATCTCCGCAATGAGTCTAAACTAGATCCCAATCTCAATCATATTTTTGGTGGCTTTGGTATGGAAGAATATGGGCTTCAGTGGAGGCAAATTGGGGTAGAAGTAAGTCCTCCCAATTGTGCACCACCAGGGTATCCTACTACTATCATTTTCAAAACCCTACCTTGTGCCACACATGTGAGCAATGTGTCATCTCCTGGGACTTCTTTTATGGAAAAGGCACCTTTTGAAAAAGTTGCGGAACATCAAACTTGGAAGGCGTTAGAACTTGGTCTCAATCCTTGTAGTCAGATCTCTCTGGTCAACTCTTGGCAAAAACAAGAACCGCTCTCTTTTGCCTCCAAATATAAACCAGTTGCTAGGAAAATCCAACCAGTCAACCAACCAATGCCTCTCAATCTCAACCCTCCTCTTAGGAGTCCTCCTCTATCCCGCAATCCTTACTGTGGTTTACCTCAATCTCTCACTGGTCCATTCATCCCCTCTGGTTGTGTCACTGAAGAACATCTGGGAGTAGTCAACTTTGGACCAGATTGATGGCTTCTACCTGATGATTTGTATTTGATCAAGAATGTCTTGGCTCTCAGGGAAAAAGCTATTGCTTTCTGTGAAGAAGAGAGAGGTCTCTTGAAAGAATCCTATGGTCTGCCTTACATCATTCCTGTAGTAGAACATGATCCCTGGAAAAAGAAAAAGATCCCAATCCCTTCTGCCAAAGTCAATGAATTCATCAAGTTGGTCCGGGAACATGTCCAAACCAGTTTATACAAACAGTAAACTTCTAGCTATTCCAGTCCTGTTTTCTGTGTCCTTAAAAGTAACGGTAAACTTCAAATATTTCATGATCTCCAGCCTCTAAATAAGGTTACTATTAAAGACTCTGGTATTCCCCCTGCTACTGAAGAATTTGTTGAATCGTTCTCTGGGAGAGCTTGCTATGGTCTAGGTGACATTATGGGTGGCTATGACAAACGGTCCTTACATCTGATTTCTTGCCCTCTCACTACATTCAATACTCCCCTTGATTGTTTCCAACTTACTCAATTGCCTCAAGGTGCCACCAACTTGGTTGCAGTCTATCAGGCTCAGATGGTTTGGATCCTCCAGGATGAAATCCCTGATCATGCTGGTATCTTTATTGACAATGGCTGAATTAAAGGACCAGTTAATGAGCTCTTACCCTGGCATTCAGGAATCCATTGATTTATCTGGGAATATGCAACCACTTTGGAAAGGATCTTGTTCCAAATCAAAGAATCTGGCCTCACTGTCTCTGGATCCAAATTGGCTGACTGTGTCCCTGCTCTGGAAATTGTTGGTCATGTGGTCTGCAAGAAGGGAAGAAGGATGGCTCCATCCAAATTCAACAAAATCCTCTCTTGGCCTACTCCCATCAATCCAACTGAAGTCAGGGGTTTTCTAGGTGTGGTTACTTATGTTCAAATCTTTATCCCATCTCTATCCAAAATCCGTGCTCCTCTACATCCCCTGAAAAGAAAAGATGCTGAGTGGATCTGGACCCAAGATGGTGAAAATTCTTTTCAGCTACTTAAAATGATGGTTGGCAAAGACATAGTCTTGAAAAAGATTGCTTATGGACCTGGAGCTGGCAAGATCAAATTGGCTGTTGATTCTAGTTATCAATCTGTTGGGGCTGTCCTCACTCAGGAGGATGAAAATGGTTGGGACAGTCCTGCTCTCTATCAATCCTTGTTATTTTCAGATGTAGAATCCAGGTACTCCCAACCAAAACTGGAACTCTGTGGCGTGGCTTGAATGTTGAAGAAACTCCAAACTGTCCTCTGGGGTCAACACTTCAAGTTACAAGTTGACGCACAATCCATCATCAAAATGATCAATGCTCCCAGCCTCCCAAATGCTCCTATGACTTGTTGGGTGGCCTTTATCCAACTTTTCTCTTTTGATATTGTTCATAGGCCTGGAAAATACTTCACCATGCCTGATGGTTTATCTTAACCCCCCCTTGGAGATGAGGAATCGGATGTTGGAGTGGACTTTGATGAGGAGGAGCCTTTAATTTGTCCAGTATTCACCTTTTCCTCCAAAGATTATTCTGGCTTCCAACAAGGTTTCTGGCTAAAATTAGAGCAGTACCTTTCCACTCTCCAAAGGCCTCCTGATCTCTCTGCTAAAGATTTTTGATCACTCAAAAGGAAGTCCTCGAATTTCGTTGTCCAAGGTACTAGGCTTATGAAAAGAGGAAATCCTTGTGCTCTTATTGTTGTCACTATCCCCTCTAAGCAACATTCAATCCTCAAAAGTATCCATGAAGGCCTTGGGCATTGTGGGGAAACCAAAACCTATTGACATATATCCAAACAATTCTGGTGGCCATCTTTGAAGAAATCAGTCTCTCAATGGTGCAAGAGTTGTGAAGTATGTCAGAAACGTGATCTTAGTCACCCGGCTGAAATGTTTTATCCCACTGGAGAGTCCACTGTCTTTGGAAGGATTGCTATGGATGTGTTTCACATTAAGACTGGTGGAGCTAAGTACCTCATTGTGGCTAGAGATGATTTTTATGGATGGGTTGAAGCAAAATTTCTTAAGAACCTCAGCTCTGAATCAGTAGCAGCCTTCATTTATGAGACTTTGAAAATGTGTTATGGCTTGGCTCAATCTTATTCAACTGATGGTGGCTCTGAGTTTGGTGGCAAACTGGCCCAAATGATCCAATTGCTTCCTGGTCAACATAGGGTGACCACTCCATATTATCCTGAAGGACAAGGCATGGTGGAAAGAGGCCATGCCCCTTTGAAGGCTGCTCTTGTTAAGTTGGCTGGTGAAAGTGGAAAGAATTGTTGCAAATTTCTTCCTCTGGTGCTCTTCTCTGATCAAATTTCAACTAAACAAACCACTGGCTACTCACCTTACAAATTCCTCTTTGGTCAAAGGGCTGTCCTTCCTCTTGATCTGGAAATGGAGTATTTCTTGGGAAAAGGTTACTTCCACCACTGATCTATTAGTTGCCAGATCCAAGCAACTGGAGCAAAGTGAAGATGCTCGCGACAAAGCTTATCAGAAAATGATGGAGTCAAGGGAAAAATCAGTCCAGTATTGGGAGGATAAGCATTCCAATTGAGTCAGGGATCCCTTGAATCCTGGTGATCTAGTTTTAGCTTACAATCAATCCTTGGAAACTCAGTGGGGAAAGCTTTTTTCCAATTGCTGGAATGGTCCTTATTGAGTGGTCCATCAATTCAGAGGTGGATCATATGTTTTGGAGGAACTGGATGGTACTCAGATGGCCAGAAGGTTCCCTGCTGATCAGGTCAAGAACTTTCATTGTTGTAGAGGCAACTTCAATCAGAAGTAATTCCTCCCAATTGTGCACCACCAGGGTCATCTTCTGTGTTTTGTTGTGAAACTCTACTTCATGCCACATACATGAGCACCTGGGACGCCTTCTTCATCTTATTGCAGTCAACTCTAGGGTGTTGTTTGGATGGATCAAGATATTCTTTTCAATCACCCTCAAGATCAAATGGCCATTTCTTGTGTTCAATCATCTTTCCCTTTTTTTTCATGACATCAAGCTCAGATGCAGACTAGGGACAGTTTGTAAGTTGGGGAGAGACGTGGTGACCAAATCTGGACACCCTGGACCAGATGCGGAAAATTCAAAATTTTTTCTACTATTCTTTTATTTAGAAGTCATTTATCTAAAAAAAAAAAAAAATTGGAATTTTCTTTGTATTGGTATCACTCCTCCAATTTAATCATCCTGCCAAGCATTCCTCTGTCCCAGTGGTCTAGGCAAGGCCTCTCTTGGTCTCATCACCCAGGCATTGTGTTTGATTCCTTCTCTCTTTGTTCCCCCCTTCCTTTTGGCCAAACGCGCGGGCCAAGACCCGCTCGGCCCAATCTTCCCCCGCCACCTCATCCTCATCCTCATCCTCTAGTTCCAATTCCAATCAATCCTCATCCTCACCCTCTCAGTTGGAAACCTTGGCCTTCATCCTTGATTGATTGGATCAATTTCCCAATTGGAACGGTCCCTCCTACAATCTCCTCCATAGGAACTGTAACACCTTCAGCAATGAGTTCTGCATGCTCCTCACCAGTAAGAACGCCCCAAAGTGGATCAATTGGGAGGCCTCCCTTGGATCCGCCCTACCCTTTCTGGTCCCTACCGAATGGATTGAACCACCTCCTGTGCCAATGGGTTTGACCAAAATCAAGCTTGACTTTGAGAGTCTGGATGAACATGATCACAATCATCTTGACCATTGCTCCCATTGATCCAGTATTGCCTCCTCCTATTGATCACCTCAGACTCCCATGCAAGTCCCATCTATCATCCATCTGGTCACCCATGCAAGATTTGTTGTGGGAACAACCTTCATCCCCTGACCCAATTGGTTGTTCCCACGATTGATCTTGCACCCTCATCTTCCCTCCCCAGCCAGTGTCAACCAACAACACAGACCCATCCAATATACTCCCCAGTCCAAATCTGATTTTCTAAATTCCAAATCCTTTCTGATCTCTGAGAAACACAAAAAATTTCATTGAATCATTCCCAACTTACCCGTCAACTCAAAATCACCCATCCAGTCATTCTAAAAATATGTGAATGGCAAGTGGGTCTTATCCAATAACTGGAACCTCTACGGTCTATCTGGTTGATGTTCTTGTCATTGAGCTTGCTCCTTGGATGAGCTATTGAGAGCTCCTCCCTCCAATCCATCCTCATCTCATCTTGCTCATCATGCCTTGGCTGTCCCAATGAATCCTCCTGTCACTCACCTTCTCTGCTCTTGCGCAATCATCCATGGGCCAGCAGTTGCCCGTGCCCATGAGCCTGTCCGGGTGGCTCCTCACCAGCTTCTCTCCTGCCCATGCCCATCATTGGCACGGGCTGGTGTCTCACCATCCCCACTCATCCATGATTCTGTCCATTATTTCAGTTTTGTTTGATTTTTTGTTTTCTCATCAGTTTCTCTTTTGTTTTTTTCTCATGTCCATTAAAAGAAAAAAAAATTCTTCTATATCTGTATTATCACTTGGACATAGTCTAACAGGGCCTCCTGCCCATATAAGAAGGGGCTCTCCCCTGCCTTTTGGCATGGAGGGGGGGTATCTCATGGCATCTTATCAGAGAATTATCATCACTATCATCTTGCAAGGAATCATCTGTCGGTTCTCATTCCCCTTTATCTGAGAAGGAATTCTGGGTATATCCATGATTGCACCTTGATCCTTGAGCCTCCATACTCAAATCCTGATCCTTGATCTTTATCACCAACAAATAGCCTTGCTGGTTGAAGAAGAATTTGACTGATTGAATTCTTGAGTGTGTTACACCACTCCTGATCCCTTTATCCAACCATACTGGTCCTGATCATCCTTTGATTATCTTTCCAGAACCAGTCACGTTTGACTGAGGAGGTTTCATTAAGATTAAAACCTGGATTGTTAAACCTCCCTTTATTTCTTTTGAAGTTGAATTCCGCCACGCTACTCTTGAGTCCCTTGAGAAGTGTTGGGCTATTCTTGTTCAAATCAGTTATTTTTTTGCTTCTAGAGCTTCATCAAACAATTAGCTTTTTCTGGTGCAGCTACCCAGAGTTATCTGGTACCCTTCAAGCGCTTGATTGCAGAGAGTTGGGCAGGTTCATTGAGAACCTGGAGGTTTTTTGGGATTGAGTTGATCTTTCCTAAGCTTCTGCTGATGAACAGAGCTATTAGCTTGTGGGCATTGTTACTTACAACTGCCTTGTCTTGTTGAACTCTGAAAAATCCTTGACTTCTTCTATTCAAGTTTTCCCCAGCATCATTTTGCCTCAGATAGTGTTGTTTCCCAGATACCAACTACTATAATCTTTATCCTTTACTCTTTGGATCCCCATTTACCAAGTTTTGGACTTTGATCTTGGTTACATTTAAATATTTTTGTAACACTTAGGAGCGCAGCCTAAACAGCACCTTTCCCCTCCACAGAACTGTCACGGCCTAGCACCGTGTGGAGTCTTAAACCGCTGCACTAGTGTATTTTGTGCAAAATCAATAGCACCAAGAGATCCTCAAATATTTGAAGCCTACTATCATTGCTATAATGAAACATCAAAAAATATATTTCCAGATTTGAACATCTGACCAAATCATCATTATGCCCTCCACATTCCTGAAAAACTCAAAAGATGGAGTCTGCTTAACCAGGTGGCTAAATTCAGTGGCAAAAAATTAATAGGTTTCCTGCAGAAGATCAAAACAAATACAAAAATAAGTAAGCAAGTTTTCAAATCCTCATCAAGATATCAAACTAACAAAATTTATCAACAGACAAAATGGATTGGACAATGCTCTGGAAGGCATGTGCCCTGCAACAATTAACTCAACAATACAACAAGGCTACTGGGCCTTTGAATATCAGTCTTGAGAACTCAGGGAACTCAAAGACACTTCTGGAGGATGACTATACAATGATCCTGAAAAACATACAAATGAGGGACAATTTGGTCCGCCACTACCATGATTTTCCGCATCCAAACAATGCACATGTACTCCTGAACTATGGCACTCCAAAAAAATCTTGGAAATGCATAGGAAAAGATGGCTTGGAAAAGAACATCTCCAAAGATGAGCCAAATAACTTTATTTTTTACCAATACCAAGGCAGGAACAAGATTGGAATTGTTTGCAAAATTTATCTGATTGAGTTTTCTCACAAGAAGATGCATCGGCAATTCTTTGTTGAACCAATTGAGCAGAAATATGCAAAATCTCATGACACAGTAGATGCTAACTTCCGTTTGATCCTTTCATTTTTCAAGACCATCCTTGGCCAACTTGGTGGTAAGCCTTGGGTTATTGAACAAGAATCAATTAAATTTCTTTGTGCTTACCAAATGTTACCACCACACACCTTTGGAATTTAAAATTATGGCATAATTGTCCGCCCATTAGATCATACAAGTCTCCTGCATTCCAATTTGTCTCTTTAATTCATCTGATGTATTGTCTTATTGTCACAAGGGCTGCTGACATGCAAGCAGGGCTTGGCACAGAGGGGTCTCTACCCACAGTAGGCTTGGGGGCAAGGTTACTGAAGGAGGCTAACAGGAGCAGAGGAGGATTGGGTTGAATGGTGCTGAATGACACTTGCTGGGAAAGATCTCCTAGTAAGAAGTAGTAAACTGATTTCTTGGGGGAAGCATCAGGAAGAGGAAAGAGGAGGATTATTAAATAGACAAGAGGTTGGAACTACAACAGAGGTACAAGTGATTGGGGCTCAGACTACACACATGATGTCATGGGAACAGTCTAAGTAACAGAGAGGGCTGATCAGGTATGCTACTACATTAGGTTAGGCTGCTTCTACATTGGGACAAGGTTCCAGGTCTGAGCTGTCTAAGTTGGGAGAGTACAGTTGAAGGATGTACAGTGTACATGGGAGTCATGACACTATGTACTAAGTAGAGAGAGTATGTAATACAATCTGCAAGAGGATGTACATAAAGATTCCCAAAGGATAAACCACACAGAGGAGGTATGGGTTAGACAGAGAGATAACCCAAAGAGGTATGGGTTAGACAGAGAGGTAACCCAAAGAGGTATGGGTTAGACAGAGAGGTAGATTAGAGCCTGGGAGATTGAGTATTTGCAAGCCTATGGAGTCTATCTGTGTATAGTGTGAGGTTAGACTATATGTAGATATGTACTGCATGAAGATCCTGAGGTATATAGTTACTGGAGACATATTGATGTAAGTCTCCTGAGCCCTGAGGTTGAAGTTCCTAAGAAAGTAGATCAGGCCTGAGGGTTAGACTGAGGTTAGACTGAGTTTGGTGTCAGTATGACACTTATGTCTATTAAAACCTATGATTTCCTTCTTGCAAAAAGCAAGCAATGGTCAAAAAAGTCAGAACTTGATCCAATTTCATCACATACAGGTCCAAGAGCCCATTAGAGAAAACATTGAGTTGGTATTGATAACAATATGGAAGATTTAGTGGGGATTTTTTCAAACAGTAGACAGAATGGGGATTTTTTTGAACAGTAGACAGAGTGGGGATCTTTTCAAATTGTAGACAGAGTGGGTATTTTTTTCAAATTGTAGACTGAGTGGGGATTTTTTCAAACTGTAGACAGAATGGGGCGTTCTTTGGGTGTGTAGGAAATGAGAAAGAATGAAATCAACATGATATTCACGAATGCTAATTTGCTAGCAAGAGAAAAATCAATTGTCATCATTTGTTGATGGTTCATTGTCTGAAGAATAACTTTTGGCCTCATCATACAAGTCTCCAAAAACACCCTGGTCAAGGAAGAGATCCTCAGGAACTTCTTCTTCTTCAACAAAATCTTCATCAATTTCAATAGCATTGTCTTCCGTTTCTTCCTCCTCATCACTGTTTGAATCAGATTTGTTACCATGAAGAACATCCAATCCATAGGGCTCCAGTAAGACAGCTTCGTACTTTGCAGTGAAAGCTCCATCCTCCAGCTTTTCATCAGGCACACAAGTAGGTAAGAGGGAGAGTTTAGCATCTGGGAGAAGGGCAACTGAAGTTGAATTGGGAATGATTTGCTTATCAGCATTGCTTAACGCTTTGTACCAAACTTGGTGGTAAAAGTCCAATGGTAAGTTACTTGGTGCCTTGGTGAATTCTGAAGGGATGGGTACTTGAGGGAGCTTGCAAACTTGTTTCCGGCCTTGCTTTCCAGAGATTTGATTGGCCTTGATCATTTCCACATCCAGGCGCCTAAAAAATTTGTTAGCATTGTTTGAACAATATCCTAAGGTCTTGATCATGTAAATGTTGTGTTCAGGGTTGAATTCATCATTGCTGTGTGCCAATGTGTCCTTGATGATGTTAGCATATCTCTTGGGAAATTTATTTTTTATTGCATATTCATATTGGCTGTTGCGTAGCTGCACCAAGAATTAATGAATGAAAAATGAGGATTCAGACCATTTTCTGACTAGTGAATAATATTGAATGGCTTACACGCTCTCAATTTTTTTGTATATTTTTCTTTGATCCATCCTTTTTATGCTTACCAGCCTCTTTCAGCTCTTTCTTGAATCAACTTTCCATGACATAATGGACGTAATGATTGTAAGCTGAGGCTAATAAAGATACTTTGCTGATGCTGGCAAGGTTTATGTTCATATATTGATAGGCTCCGCTTGCGCACAGTCATCAAAATGTATTGAGTGCTGTAATTTGGCAGGCAGAGTTGAAGAGGGAGTCATGTGACTCCTCAAGGTTTGGTCCCCAAATGTGAATACCTACTTTGGCAAAAATTGCATGGACATAGAGTACATGCATCTTTTCAATATTTGCTAGGCCACATCCAAGTTTGAATTGTCCTGCTCAACCATTTCTCAAAGAGATAATGTTGTCTTGCGCAATCAAATTGGGTGAACTGGGGTCAGAGACAGCTGCTTCCACCTCAGGAACCAAGTTGAATTTGTTGTGGAATTCTCTGGCAAGGCCAGGATTGACCTTTTCTGGAACCAAATTCTGTTCAAAGAGGCCCCATAGCATTTGGATGTGAAGAAATAAAGCATCCTAATTGGATCAGAAAAACAAAGCAAAAGTAAGTTTCTCATCATAAGAAATGTTTTGGGGGCGGAAAAAACAAACCTTAACCCTCTGGAAATCTTTAGGCAACTCACTAGAAAGGAGCTGAGCTGGATGGAGCTTGCGGCTAGATGGAGATGGTGTTGTTTGAATACCTTGATTACTCTTTCTTGAACTCTTTAAAGAAGATGGTGCTTGTTGGGGTTTTACTGGGGGCTCAGACTTGGCTTGGGTTGCTCTGGTAGGGGTTATGGTCTTACTGCAAGTCTTTGAGTTAGAAGAGTCTTGTGTTATTTTGGAGCTTGATTGCAATTTGGGAGTGTGCTGTTGTCCACTAGCCAACAGGTCTTTGATTTGCTTTTGGAGGTCATTAAGCACATTTTTAAATTGGGATGCTTGTGCTTGCAGTTTGTGGTTTCTTTCTTCTTTGAGAGTCTGGGCCTGTTTTGCTAAGGCTGCTTGAATCACGCCCTCAAAGTTGATTGGTTCATTTTGGAATGAAGGGCTCATTGTTTGATGACGGGGGAAGTTGAAAGCAATAGTTTGATGTTGTTGGTCAAATGGTTGGTAGAAGTGATTGGCGAATGCACAAGTTATAATAAACAAAAGGAAGGGGGAGTGGAAAGTTTTTATTGATCATGATTAGGGGGGTAGTGGGGAGGTAGAAAATTTTGTGGGAAAGCGGGGTCCTGGTCTCACGATCATGATAAGTTCATCCGATGTCGGCTCTGCGTTTGAATTATATGCATATAACTATGCAAGTACAAAGAAAAGTCTGCACACCTGCGGTGCGACAGTTGCCAGTGGAGAGTCAATGTCGCATCACATGTCGCACCAAATTTGCGCGCTAGTTTTGGGAGAGTATGGATGTCGCATCATGTGATGCGACACCAAATTCCACACCGTGTGATAAGGACATTGGTCTTGGCTTCGTCGTTTTTTTCTAATTATCCAACCCAGCGACGGGCAGTCGGTTGACACAGCTACACAGTGATCAGCGCTGCACCGAGGAGCCTTTAATCAACTACCTTGGAAGCTAACTTGTTCTAGGCCGACGATCGAAGTGCACAGACCTACCTTCAAGGATGTCGACTTCCAGTGGAGTTACTAATATTCATACCCACGGTGTAAGTACATCATATGCGGGTCGCGTGTTATGCTCCTGCGGAGAATTTGACTACCACAAGATGGCTCCTAGAGACCAAACATACCTTGATACAAAGTTTAAATCCCAGTTCTGAGTCAGCAACCGACACGCCGATTATGGGCTTTTGCTTGGGTTGGTCAATGCCTCTGATGAGAAATTCCAGTGGGAGGAATATATTAAGGTCTAGGGGCGAATTTTCCAGTGTGTTTAGCCTTCTGTATCTCAATTTCGCCGTTTTGCGAACACACATTTCATCGTCATCAGACTCTAGAAGTCGCGTGAATAATCCTCTCATCTAGTGGTAAAACTTGCGTTTAACCAACTGTGTAAACTTGTTGAGCGAGCTACTCTTACATATCGTTGATCCAAATCACCGAGAACCTTATCTGATTTGCCCAAATTTAATTCGACATCACGGAGTGGTGGAAGCGAAATCGGATCAATTCCTTTCTGTTCCAAAAAAATAAAATAAAAATAAAATAAAAATAAAATAAAGGTAAAATAAAGGTAAAATAAAGGTAAAATAAAGGTAAAATAAAGGTAAAATAAAGGTAAAATAAAGGTAAAATAAGAAGAGGAAGGGAAAAGCACCATGTCTTCTAATCGGCTTTGCAGCTTGCTATGCTTAGCCCTCAGTTTAAATCTGGTTCAAGCTATTTATATTGCACTCAAAGTACCAAGGTCAGCAGACCAGTCTTTACCTTGGGAATCTTGTCTTTGCTAATTATCTTGCTTTAGATTACTGCCTCGTCGGTTTGGTCAACAAAACCCAGCGCTGGCGGATGCTGGAAAAGTACAGGACTGCCCCGGCGAAGTATGTGGGACTCTATGTAAGCTACAAGTGACTCGGTGGTGTCAGTATTGATTAGCACCGCGATGCCAGTAGAATTGACAAATGGTTCGCGTGATGCACTCGCACTGCAAGTTGGCCAGATCCCTGTCACATTGTTGGCAGCCGCGGATCCTTGCGCGGCGCAAGACTTGGCCGATAAGATTGTGGATACTGCCAAGGTATGCACCCAAAAGGCTCAGGAAAAAATGACCAAAATTGAATTTCTATGTTACCCGCGGACAAGCGTGTACATGAATTTTAACCAGACTTGTTTTTTATGATTGAATGATGTGAAATTTCTCAGTCGGATAAAAGATTAAAGCCAAAAACAGTTGAACAGCTTATTCAGGTAGCCAAAGACTTATGCGCAGTGAGTACTAAAGCCATTTTTCATTCTCGTTGACGGAGCTTCTCTACAAGCGTTTGGTTTCTTGCTATCTCAAACTTGCCGAAAGATGATGGGAAAAGTCTAAAATAAATGAAAGAGAAGAGGAATATGTTAACCGCTTGAAGGATGCAGGAAACAGCTAAAAGCGACAGAGTCGAAACCAATGGTAAAGAAGAGCAATCGCTAACGAATGCATAATCTTGAATGAAATTCTACAGGCTGAGCATAACACCCCACCTGATTTCCAAAAAAATGGAGAACTGAGGAATGCGCTCTACTGCTTGAAAGCACCCAAAAATCCAGAGCTTGAGGGCATCTTCCCCAAGCAAGATCCTGCCAATCCTCCCGATAAATTTTTCGACCCTAAAACTAAAAAAACGGTCTTATTGGGCCAGGATCCCAGGACTATTCCTCGGGCTTCGGATAAATCCAAGGCTAACTCCGATCCCAAACTGGATACTAGCACAATCTTGAAATCTGATGACGCTTCGAAGTCAGAAGAAGATAAGAAAAAAGAGGAGGAAAAGAAGAAAGAGGAAGAAAAGAAGAAAGAGGAAGAAAAGAAGAAAGAGGAAGAAAAGAAGAAAGAGGAAGACAAAAAGAAAGAAGAAGATAAGAAGAGAAATAAAGACAATAGTAGCAAAAGAGATCCGGTGGATGATGAAATCAAAGAATCCAAACCCAATAAAAATAATGCAAGTGTTGGTGGCAGTGATGATGATAACAAGAAAGGGTTTCAGGGGATCTTTATTGATCCAAAAGATCTGAAAGCCTGCTCTAACCCCAAAATTATATTCCAAGCAGGTTTCAATGGCAGGTCTCAAAAAGACTTGACCTTTCATCCAGAGGATAAGAAACATTATCCACAGGGAGAAGCATTGAGTGAGTTAGTTTTCTCTAATTAAAAACAAGATGTTCATCATTATACTTTTTTTGGAAAATATACTTCTGGGTTGTAGCTGAAAAAAACTTGGGTTTGAATGACTTTTTTCATTTAAGATCTGGAAATTGTCACCCGAGGTAATTTTTTTCTTTTAATTTTTGGATCAGCATCTTCATTGGGAATTTAAAACAAAATCTGAATAAAACCAAAATTTATCAACAGCAATGTGTGATAGGATGCTTGATTGTGGATTTAAAAATGAGGATGAAATCATCAAGAAGTGCAGAGAGTTGGGAAGAAAAATTGGACAATCTAAAAACGATGGCACTGGTGCTGACAATTGGAATTCTGCTGTAAGATTACAGAAATTATTAATCTTGAACTATGAATAAAATTAAAAAATTAAGGAATAAAGAAGGAAAGCAAAAATTGACTATATATCTTTCTTTTAAATTTTGATTCCCATATAAAATCAATAACTTTTCAAGTTGTAAGTAGTTTCAGAGAAGTTTATCCCTAGTTATTTCAATTTTTATTGGGCTATGGCTAACATTGTTGCTTTTTTAATCTTTTTAGTGGAATTAAAACAAATTTTGCCTCAGTCAAAGCTGGAGAGGATATTAAGACAAAGTGATCAATTGGAAATTTGAACTTCAGTTAGGAATCTTTTGATCCAAATATTATTTAAATTTTATGTTATTCTATGTAGATATTAATGAAAACTAGGCCTCAAGTGTTTATTTTGAAAATTTGAAGCTTGTTTAATGAATCCAATTTCTGAAAATTGAAGAATACTCCATTTTATTTCCCCAAGTGAAATTGATTTTCTATCTTTTTCAATCATGCATATCATTCTTGATGAATGTTAGTATTTTTTAAATAATTTTTTAAAAACAATATATTTTTTGGAAAAGAATTAGATGATCCAGAAAATTGACCTGAATAAATAAATGAAATATCTTCTTTTCTTGGAAAATGATCTATCATTTGATTGAATTGTCTAAGATTGATCCCATCCTAAGGAGGAGTAGTGATTGAGGAATTGATTAAGGAATTTATGAATGATCAGGAAGGTTGATGTAGATGAATAATTTGCTTCAATTCATTCGTGTTTGAATAATAAATCAAAATCAGGATTGTTCTGGATTATTTTGAAAATAAAAACCTGAGATTTAGTCAGAGTTTGAAAGAAAAAATAAAATAAAACTATAACAAAGCCAACTAAGGAACTTTAAGATAATTTTCCTAAATCAATGATTTTTTTCTAAATTAAATACCTTTCAAATTCAATTGAATTGGATTTAAGTATTCAAAAATTATTATAAAATTTCCAAATTTTGAGAAAATAAAAAGAATCTTCTGGATTTTGAAAATCTGAAAAATTCTAAAAACATTGAAATTGGGTAAAATAAATACCTTCCAGGCCTCATAGAATTTTTCAATTTATGTTTTTGATTTCTTCTCCAATGCTTAATTAGGTGTCACATTTCAAGGCTTGGATGGGGGGGGGGAAAATTTTTATGAGGGGATTTTTCATACCAACACTTAACTCAGTCTAACCCTCAGTCTAATCCACTGGCCAATGAACTTCAAACTCAGGGCCTCAGGGGGCTTATCTCAGTATATCTCCAGTATCTACATATCTTGAGGGTCTTCATGCATTAGGTACCAACATATATTCTAACCTCATGAATCACACGGATAGACTCTATAGGCTTGATATTCCAGGTCTGGAAATCCTCTAACCGTACTCACCTACTTATTCCATATTCAATCATGGTTTATCCTTTGGGAATCCTTATGTAAATCATCCTGCAGATTTTATCAGATAATATCTCTACTTAGTAAATAGTGTCATGTCTGCCATGTAAACTGTACATCCTTCAACTTTACATTCCCAACTTAGACAGCACAGAGCTTTGGCATTGCCCCAATGTAGTAGGCAGCCTATCCCAATGTAGCGGCATTACCTGACTAGTCCTCTCTGTTACCTTGACTTCACTTGTCATTACATATGTAGAATGAGCCCCAGCCTATTCTACCTCTGCTTTAGTTCCATTGCTTTTTCTATTTAAACTTTCCTCCTTGTCCTCCTTTGTGATTGTTCCCCAATAAATCAATTTACTACTTCTCACTAGGAAATCCATCCAAGCATGTGTCATCTAAGCACCCTTATCTTACTCTATAAATTGCTCTGCTCCATGTAGGATTCCCCAGTGACCTTTCCCCAAAGGCTTCTGTGAGTAGAGTACCCTTGTGCCAAGCCCTGCTTACACGCCAGAAGCCCATGTGAAATTTTACTGATTTCTCCCCCAAAACACCAAACTCACCCACTCACAATACTTACTTATACTTATTGGGAATCAAATGTTGCTATTGAATTTGTGACAATTTTTTTATCTCATTAATTTACATTCAACTCCCACCATTGATTTGATTGGCTATTGAATATGTTCCCGTATTATCTATGTCTCAATTTGCCAAAATACCTATCCTTCACTCTGAAATAATCTGCCCACATCTTGCCCCCACACCTTGCTCAACACTTTGAATTTTTGATTCAATGCTTTGATAAATTGAAATTTTACTTTGACACTTCAACCCTTTGAAGCTCTCCTGAATGACTTACTTCAACACTTTGAAAGTTTTATTCCTGGCTTTGAGGCTTTGAAATTTGCATACCTATCATCAATTAATTGGAAATACATTCTTGAATTATTTTCTTTCTTTTTTCTTGTGTGGTTGAAATTTTTTTTGGTTCACTTATTTATTTTTAGGCAAGAAGATTCCCCCTCAACGTGCAATTTTCTCCCAAATCTCTAGCCCATCTGTCAAATGTAGCTCAAGGGTTAGAGCAAACACTGAACCCAATGTCCCCTCTACTACAACAGCGCTTGGAATGGGAAGAATCATCTCCAACCTACCAGCACCAGAAGCTAGAAACTCCACTCCTCTGGATGCTGGACTTTTGGATCCTTTTACCCAAGTTTCCATCTCTCCTATCCCATACTCTGATAATCCTAATCTTCAAAGGTTCATGGGAAATTTTTCAGAGGATGGCTAGCACGGTTTGGACTTTTCTTTGTTTGATCCCAGTTTGGTAACCATCCCACAAAAAAATTAAGATGAGGATGAGGATGAGGAATCAGGGTTTGATTTCAGAAATCCGGGTAGTTTTAATTCACCCTCCCCAGAGGGTAATTCCATTCCAGCCTCTAATGCAACTGCATTGCAACCAACCTCCCAAAATTTTAAACCTCCTGCTACTTCTCAGGTTCCTTCTACTGATCCTTATCTTCTGATCATTCTTCAGAAAATGACCAATGGAATGACTCACCTTTCTAAACCTACTGATAACCAACTTTCTTCAAATTTCAATTCACCATCCATGAACACCCCAGAAAAGTTTGATGGGACCAACCAAACCAAGCTTCAACCATTCCTTCAAGCTTGTGTACCAATCTTTGCCATTGATAAGAGGGTAATTTCTAATGATAGAAAAAAAGTGATCTCTACAGTGTCATACCTCTCAGGAATTGCTAGCCAGTTGATTGAACCTGGAATTTACCACATGGTTAACCATGAACCAGATTTTTTAAGTAAATCTTGGTTCCCATTTACCTGAAAGCTTCAAAATCTTTTCGGGGATTGCCTGGAGATGAAAAGTGCTGAAAAGGATTTAACTCTACTCAAAATTAAAGAAACAGGTCATGATACTAATTATATCACTGAATTTAGAACCCTTATTTTTAAGGTCTCTGGGTTGGGTGATCAAGCTCCATTTCTTCCTTTCAGACGGGGATTCCCCTCCAGGAAATTGGGTCAACTAGCTGGATACAATGGACCTCAAGAAATTCTATAGGATCTGATTGATATTGTTCTGAAATACAATACTTGTTAACATGAAAGGATGAGGAAGTAATCACTTAAATCTAGTAAGGCTCTGAAACCTGGAACAAGATCCTCAAATGCCCCAAAACGTCAACTAGCTGGATACAATGGACTTCAAGAAACACTACAGGAGCTGATGTAAATTGTTCTGAAATACAATACCTATTAACATGAAATGATGAGGGAGTAATACCTAAGCTCTAATCAGGCTCTGAGACCTGGAACAAGATCCTCAACTCCTCATTAAACTCAAAATCCCAGCCACAATGGTAGATCCAAGGGTAAATCTAAATATCCTTCTACTATCTACACTCCAACTTATTTCTCTTATCCTAATGTAGTTTAAGATGGAAACCTTAAGGATTATGAAAAATCTAGAAGATAAAATAATGGTTTTTTAATCATTGTGGGGGTTCTCACAAGTTTAGCCTTCTTTAGTAAGTACCCATAAAAAGTTTAGCCTCTGCCGTAAGTATCCATAAATCAAACCTTCCCAGAAACCCACTCCAGCTGAACCTAAGGAGGGAAAAAAATAGGTTATTTAAATTTTTTATTCCATGAACATCACTCCTCCAATATAAAAGTGTATTCTTTGGAAGGGAAAGCACCTGAATCATTAAAATGTTACAATCTGAGGGTATACAGAATGGAGAGCAAAGTTGAAGGATCAATTATTTCATAAGTGAATAGGAAAAATGAGAAATGATAAGAAGAAAGGAAATGAATAAAGAACATAACTTACCTGAGGGTATACAGAATGGAGAGCAAAGTTGAAGGATGAGAAAAGAGAATCCTTCGACTTTGTCTTGTCTCTGCCCTCAGATATACATTTCTAGATTAGATGTCACACATGTTGTGATATTATGAAAGAGTATATTGAATATTGAATAATGAGACTGAGAAGAGCGCGCGCTAGGTGAGATTGATGTGAAACATATAAGAGTATGAGATTGAGAAGTGATTTTAGAACTGAGGATGAAAAGAATAGAAATGTGAAAAAGAAAAAGAATAAGAAGAAAAAGGAAACATGGAGAATGGAGATAAGTGATTATTCCAACACCCCCCCTTGCTAGCCAAAGCCGGTGAGACCAAACATCCGCTGATGAGCTTCGAGAAGAACACAGGACAGAGGCTTGGTTAGCATATCAGCTAGCATGTTTGTTGTGGGGACATGATCAACCTTGAAAACACCGCGGTTGACACATTTGCGAATAAAGTGATGGCAAGCGTCGATGTGTTTTGTGCAGGAGTGGTGTTCGGGATTTTTGGCGAGTGCCTCGGCACCTTCATTGTTGATGAGAAGCGGAACAGGCAAGTTGTCCCTCAGATGTAGCTCGCAAAGGATGTTCCAGATCCAGAGACCTTCCTTGCAGGAGTCAGAGAGCGCTTTGTATTTGGCTTCGGTACTGGAGAGGGACACGGTTGGCTGCTTTTTGGATTTCCATGATATAGCCCCTTGTCCAAGACAAAAAGTGTAGCCAGATGTTGATCTGCAATCGCTTTTGTCTTTGGCCCAGTCTGAGTCCAAATAACCAGACAGGTTGACTGAGGAACCGCCGAGCGTGAGACGGTGATCGCGGGTGTGGTTTAGGTACCGGAGAATGCGGTGTGGAAACTTTAGAGGTTATCCCTCACAAAGTTGTCCCTAGTTACGGGATTGATGGTTCTAGCGTCTGTAAGACCGAGAATGCTTCCTTTCCTTTCCTCCGAGAGAGAGAGAGTGAGAGAGAGAGAGAGAGTCAGAGAGAGAGAGAGTCCCATAGATAGATATCCCCCCCCCTACAACCCGGAGTTGAGGGGAAGGGTATTTGAGCCCTCCCCCTCAACCCTAACCTAAGCACAAGCACAAAGACAGACTGGCAACCATGAAGAAAGAACCCTAGACCCAGAACCCTGAACCATCCCTAAACCCATACCCATACCCTGTCCCCGCCAGCTCGCCTGCCATTATGCGCATCCGGTTCGTCTTTTTGTGGCGCGGCCCTCCGCCGTGCAATACCCAAGGTTCACCGCGCTTGCGCGCATCCACCCAACGCGCCGTCGTGGATTTCCTGTCCCGTGGCCGGCCCGCGCTTGCGCGCGGCTGCCCACGCATATAGCCCCGCTGTCGCCCCGCTTTTTCCTTCCCAGACTAGCCGTTCCAAGAACCTGGTTGGCCCAGCTCCATCCGTGAGTCGGACATCCAAGCGGGTCGCGGCCCGCCTCCCTTAGTCAGGCCCGGCCCGCAGTCGCGTGCCCGATCCCGCCGCGCCCACTGCTGAGCCCGCAGCGGCTACTGCTGAACCCGCAGCGGCTACTGCTGAGCCCGCAGCGGCTACTGCTGAGGACCGGCGCACCCCCACTGCTGAGCCTAACCTACCAGATGCTGAGCGCGCAGGCCGCGACGCAGTCCCCGACCCAAGGCTATATAATGACGCCACATCCCCCCCCAACTTGAGTTCTGTCCCCAGAGGTCCCTTCCCATCGCCACCTCGACTACCCGCACCCCGCTCCTCCCTACCCACTCCTCTTCTCACACTCCACCAACTCCCCTCCCACGCTCATTGCCGTCATGCTCCCCTGCAAATTCTGCGCCCGGCACGGGCACGCGTGCTCGATTGCTCCTGGTCGACGCGCCTGTGTTGCTTGCCGTCGCGGCCATTGCCGTTGCTTGCTTAGCGATGGCATGCCCCAAGCTCCCCCCAACTTTGGCTCCCGCCCCAGGCCGCGCAAAAGGGCTCGTCCCGACCCGTTCGTGGTTTCGGACGACGACACCATCTTGGAGGACCCGTGGACTCCGCCGGGCTCTCCTTCCCACCGCCCTCCGTCGAGCGAGGGCCGCGACTCGGCTTCCCCCTTTCGCCGCGCGGGACCGCCGCGGAAGGAGGACTTCTCGTCCGTTGACGACTATCGGAGGGCCGTAAGATTCTGGTCGGACCGCGTTCGGATGAGGGAAGGTGCAAGGGACCCGCGCCTTGATGAGATTCTCCGGCGTCGCGCTGCTGCAGCTCCGGTTCCCCCTCCGGCCCCTACACCGGCTCCTTCCGCCCCGGCTCCGCAAGGTACTCCACCGCCGCCCGCGTCACCAGCGGTCTCGGATGGGAGGCCTACTACCCCCGAGGTCCCTCCTCCGCCGTCCCCGATCATTGTTCCGTCATTGCCCCCAGATGGACCAAGCCCTCCGCGCGACGCCCCGGGGACCCCCTCATCACCTCCTCGCTCACTCGGATCAAGCCCCGTCCCAGCACCGGCACCGCCTTCCCTCAATTCCCCCGAGATCCCGGAGATCCCGGTCGTGATGGCACTCCCGGAGGCTGGCTTCAAGGCTTTGGCAGAACGGTCAACCGCAATGCTCCGCAACTTCCTGGCGACCCCCGGAGCCCAATCCTCCAAATCCCGGCGCAAGTTCTTGGCGTCTTACCGGGCCCTTCTGGCATCATCAAGGGCGGACATGGAGGAAATGATGCGAATGGCTTAGACGCCCCCACCCCCTTCCTTCTCTCCTTTTCCGCTTACTTTCTTGTCCTATTGTTGTACCGCAATCCTTGGAGAAATACATCTTGCTGCGCGAGGAAAAGAAAGGGCCGCGTCCGCGCGTCCGGGTGGAAAGTGAGTGTGAGTGCCAAGATCCGCGTCCGCGTGAGAAGTGAGTGTGAGTGAGGTTGAGGTTGAGATCCGCGTCCGCGCGCTCCCTCCGTGAGAAACCGTAAGTGACCAGTTATTCCAAGAAAAGAGGTACCTGGACCGCCCCAGACGGACTGCCACACAGTTCCCCGTACCCGTACTACAAAACAAAACAAACACCGCGCCGACAGCGCGCGCTCACAACCGGGAGTATAAGGGAGAAGAAATGGGAACGAACATTCTGGGGTGTCTAGTCGTTCCGGCTGTGAACCGGCTAGAGCACCCCCTTACCAAGCTAAGCTTTAATCCGCGTCCATACCATCCCTGACCGTCGCGCCCGTCCGTTGAAGAAAGAAAAAGGAGAGAAATAGACAAAAAAAGGAAAGAAAACAGCCCAAATCCAAAGAAGAGAAAGAAAATATCCTATATTTATTATTCCATTCATTTCATCATTTTTTTTTTTTTTTTTTTTTTTTTTTTTTTTTTTTTTTGCAGAGCTCTTCGTCCCGCCATCCGTGCGCGGGGATCGTCCTCGCGTTTGCGGGCCCGACGCCACGCCGCGCCCGCGTACCTGCAATAAATAAACCATAGCCAGTACCAATCCAAAGCCAAGCCCAAACCAAAACATAAGGAAACAAACATTCTGGGGTGTCTAGTTGTCCCGGCTGTGAACCGGCTAGAGCACCCCCTTACCAAGTAAAGCTTAACCACCTAGCACCCCCCCCCAGCTTGGCAGCTGTCCCCAGCCGTCTGCAACCTCCTACTTCTCCGGGGTCGCGCTTCGCGCGCCGCTACTTCGCTGTCCGAACGATCCGCGCCGTCGTCGGACTCTGGAACCGATTCGCCCCCGGGCCCCGAATCATCGCTCGCCGTCTTGTCGAAGGAAGTGGAACCGCACGCGAAGAAGCGTTTCACGTGCGAAGCCGAGGCCTTCAGTCCAGTTCCTCAAGTCCGTAGCTGCCGCCCAAGAACTTAGAGGCCACGCGGTACGGCCCGTTCCACCGGTTGGCGAAAAGCCGGCCCCACTGGGATTCCAGACTCCGATTATACAGCAGAACCAGGTCCCCCTTCCGCAGCGGATCCCGGAGGCGATGGGAACAGCGCTTGTCCCAATAGCGGACTGACGCCATCCGGGTTTTCTTCAACCGCTCCGCGGCCTTTCCCAAGGTCTCCTCACGCCTAAGGAGCTGTTCAGCCCGCGCCTCGATCAGATCCGCGGATGTCTTAACCTTCCACCAATCCACGCCCAAAAACGTGTTCAGCTTGATGTCCACGGGAAGCACGGGCCGCTGCCCGTAGAGTAGCTCGTAAGGCGAATACTCCGTCGACCGCTTCACGGAGATCCAATCGGCGAAAAGGACCGCGGGGAGTGCCGCCTGCCACCTTTTGCCGTCCTCGCCGCACATTTTCACCAGGGCATCCTTGATTGGTTGATGCCCCCGCTCGATCATCCCCGCGCCCTCCGGGTAGTATTCCGTCACGCGGCCGAATTTCGCTCCACAACTCTGCACCAGCGTCATCAGGCGTCCCCGAAACTCCGCCCCTCCGTCGACGGTGACCAAGCAAAGCGACCCGTAGCGCGCGAACCAGTCTTCTTCCAGAAACTGAGCCACCTTTTCCGCCGATAGTTTTGCTAGGGGCCTTGCTTCCACCCACCCAGACAGATCGTCGCACGCAACCAGCAAATACGCAAACTTACCCGCCTTGATGTGGACTACGTCCAGCAAAACGCGCCCGAACAGCGCGTCCTCGCCCGTGGGGCGGCCAACCTCCTTGGGCAGCCTCGAGCTTCGCCGTTGGCAGGCCTTGCACGACTTCACCCAGTTGCGCACCGTGCAAACAACCCCCGGCCACCAGAACCTCGCTTTCACCCTCCTCCGCGTTTTGACCTCACCCCGATGACCAAGGTCGTCGTGCAGACTTCCTAGAATTACCTCCTGGTCGGCCCTAGAAGTCGCGACAACAAGAGGCATGGAACCGCTCCGCCGCCATAACTGACCGTCCTGTAAGAAGAAGTTCAGAACGTTTCGCCTCACCCATTGGGTGACCGTTTCCGTCGTGCCCTCGGGGAACCGGAGATCCTGCAAATAAGAGCACAAGACCGCGTAACGTCCCAACTGACGCAACGGAAGACAAACCGCCGCCTCCGTCTTCCCTACCCAAACGACCGGAGCTTCCACATCCAAGGGTTCCGCCCCCTCGTATGGGTTGTCCCGCGGGTACCGCAACAGCGCGTCCGGCATCGTGAACGCCTTTCCTGGGATGTGCACCACGTTAAAGGAGAATAACTGGAGGAACGCTACCCACCTGGTCATGGGCGCGTTTGGCAGCGTCGGTGAGTTAATCATTCGCGCCAAGGCCTCCGCGTCAACCAGGAGCTCGAAGTGCACGCCCCACAAAAGGTGCTGCAACCGCCGTACAATCTTGGTGACACCGCACAGCTCCAGCTTCGGCTGCGAATACCGACTCTCTGTCGCGGTAAAGGTGACCGATTTGTAGAGCACCGGCCTATCTTTTCCGTCCTCCTCCTGTGTCAAGACCCCCCTGGCGCCGAACTCGCTAGAGTCGACCGCCAGGCGTATTCCTCCGGCGTCGTAATTGAGGTCCCGAAGGACGATGTCGCGCCCCACAATTTCCTTGAGTTTCGCAAAAGCGGCATTGCATCCCTCGGTCCACTTCCACTCCGCCCCCTTACGCGTCAATGCCCGCATTGGGCTCGCTACTTCCGCAAACCGCTCGATGAACATGCGGACGTAGCTGCACAACCCCAGAAACTGCAGGACGTGCAACACTGTCCGAGGGGTCGGCCATTCAAGAACCTTATTCCGCTTCTTCTCCGCTATTCGCCTCCCGTCGTAGGCCACGACATGCCCCAGTACTTCGAGCGCCGGAACGCAGACCGCCAACTTTTTCCCGGACACAGTAAGACCTGCCTCCTCAATTCTGAAGAGGACTCGTTCCAGAGTCTCCGCGTATTCCCAGATGAATCGCCGGATCGCGGGTGCATCCTCTAGGACCGCGCCCTTGTAGTCCGTTCTGGGGCCTTTAATGCCAGCGTCGTTGATGAAGATCTGCACGCCTTCCGGAAGGTTGTCGCGTAGTATCCAGGTCATTTGGGCTTGGTATACCGCCACTGAGTTGGTCGCACCTTGCGGTAGCCGCGTCAGCTGCATCCTCCCGAGCCCGGTTTCAAACGCTGTCAGTGGCCGCGAGTCAGGGTGGAGTTCTCGCTGGTCATATCCCCCCATCACGTCCACCAGCCCGTAGCAAGCGCGCCCGGCCATTGACTCCAGAAATTCTTCAACGCGCGGGGGAAGCCCCGCGTCGCGAATAGTGAACAAATTTAGCCTCTGAAGGTTGTGAACAATCCTTAGCGACTTCCCGTCCTGCTTAACGACCGCAAAGATAGGACTCGAGTAGCTTGACATGGATTGCTCGTAAAGCCCCGTCCTCACGCGCTCCTGTACCAGCTCCAGAAAGGGCTCCCAAACGGTACGGGGGATCGGAATCGGCTTGATTTGCCACGGTTCGTGAGGGACAGTGGGAATAACGTAAGGGTCCCCGATCTCACCTCTCAACAACCCGCGCTTGTCCGGTCCAAAAGCGAGCGCCTTCTCCCTCATCACCAATACCGACACCAGCAGATCCATCTCCTCCGCACTCAGCCATCCCGTCGGTCCAAAGTTAAGGGCGTCCACCCGCTCGTCCGTGATTTGCGCCGACCGCGTTACCCATCCATTCTTCCTAAGGGGCGTCTCCCACGGGTCGCGGGACCACGCGATCGGTCGTAAGGGTCCGTTGAGCCCCTGAGGCATTGGCTCGTTCCGCGGCCGGACTTTCCGCGCTACCGGTTTGTACTTGCCCGCGTTACACCGCGCCATCCAGACCCGATCGTCGCCGTCGTAAGTCCTAGAAATGACCAGACCGGGGCTTTTGCCTTTGCTCACGACTGTGGCACGATGATAGGGTTTTCGAAGCGTAGCGCCTTCCGGCGATGCATACTGAGGAATGGGACTTACTTCTGGCACCTGCGCCCCACGCGCGCCCTCCCCCGCTTGCTCCTTACCTGTCGGCCGCCCGTGCTGAGCCGGAGCCTGCTCCGCACGGTTCCCGTGGCCGACTAGGAAAAATCCTCCGCAGGGTAACCCTTGCGGTCAACCCCCGCGCCGGACTCTTTGTTGCCGCCAGACATTGGGTCCTGTACCCATTTCCCTCTCCCGTGATCGCAGATTGTCGTCTCGAACCGTGCTCCAAGCGAGTCTTCGACGGTCAGCGCCTCCGTTCCTTCCTCGGCGTTGAAGGCCATTTGGGCTCGGAACCCAAACATGAATGGCCGTCCTAGAATCACGTCTCCGCATTCCACTGAGAGAAATGACAGAGGCTTACAGACCTTGGCGACTTCCACCTCCTCCGCCTCTACTACTCCATCCACGCGACATTCCCGGCCATTTAACGCCCGAAGACCCATCGCACACTTCCTCCGCACCAGACCGAGCTTGTCCACCAACCTTGATGGGAGTAGGTTGACCATCGACCCGCTATCCACCATTGCCCACACCTTCTGCCCGGCGATGGTCATTGCAACATAAGCAAGCGGGACGGATACCGACTTTGACCGGCACGGCTCGGGATCCATTTCCTCCTCCGCCACGTTAACCCGCTGAACCGTCGTCAGCACCCGACCCTGACCGCAATCTTTCAAGGCCTGGACCATCTTGTTGACGACCGCAGGGGACACCGCCGCTAGCTCTCGTAGGGTCAGGGGTATTGGTGAGTCGTTCCCCATTACCCTTCGGACGATGTCCGCGGCCTTCTTCTTTCCCAGGGAATTACAGGACGGCCCGTCCGAAATTGGTACTCGCGCGACTGGCTTCGAGGCCGTTGGTTGCTCGTCGACATCCATTGCAATACGCTCATTCGCCGCCAATGCCCTGACTTCAGCCTCCACTCTTGGCGCTACCCAGGTTCCGGGCGCGGTGACAATCCCAAGCGAGACCCGAGCAGTCTTGGTCTTAGCCTTTGCTCTTTCCCGCACTTGCACCATTGGTGGCGGCTTGTCCTTGTTCAAGTCCACCGATTCAACCGTTGGAAATATGTACGTCATCCCGGATGCGCGAACAAGCCCTTTGTCCATGTCCCGAGTGAGATCCTCACAAACTGACTTCCAGTGCCCTCTCACCCCGCAATATGAACATCGCGGCGACCTGTACGATCCGGATGATCCGCTAGGGGGCTGGAACCCCTCCGCCATGTGAGGCCGCACCGCGCGCGGTTGAGAAGGAGCCGCCAGAAACGGTGCGGCTGCCGGAGCTGTAGGAGCCGGTGTCCGGTTGAGGAAAACCCTTATGTCCCGCAGAATCTCCGTTATCTCCCCGACTGATGGTCCCGGAGGCTGCTGGGAAAGTCCGGCATGAGAGGGCATTGGCGGCCGCGCGGCCGAAGTTTGGTCGGGGGCCGGCGCCGAGATCGTGGCCGATTTCTTGGAGGAAGACGGGTACGTTTGTGCCGTATCCGCGATGAGCTTGTCCAAATCGATTTCGCTTTCCACAGCTTGACGGATAAACAAAAGATCGGGGAGAATCGCGACGCTCCCATCCAGCGACCTCTTAACCAGGCCGTGGTCGTACAGGTATCATTGCACTCTGGAACGGAGCTGGGGCGCGAGACCCCCCAGAAACGCCCGCTTCATGGCACCCGTCTGACCCGCGACGACCTTGTTCTTTGCAAGGTACCCGTAGATTTGCTCGAACCTTGACATGTATTCCACTAATACTTTGCGCGATCGCACTCCGCCATTCTCGATCGCCTCCTCCGCAGCTCGATCGAAGTCGCTTTCCCAAAACCAAGGTTCACGCTTTCCCCACCTCGCCAACATCTTGCTTTTCAACTTCCCCCAGTCTTGCCTCTCGTATCCAACCATTTCTTCCACGTCCCGCAGCTTCTCCTCCTCGGTAATGAACAGCACAATAGTCCGAACCTTGTCCGCGCCCGACGCGCCCTCCGAGTCCGCAATCCCTTTGAACCTAGAAAGGAACCGCTCGACATCCGAGGTACTGAACCAAAGATGAGGGAAATCCCTTGGCCTCAACCAAACGCGGCGAGGGGCCTCTACCGCCATGTCCAACGACCCTTCCGAGGGAGGAGCAAACCCGCTAACTCTAGGAGCATGAGCGGACGGCGGTGGAGGGGGTTGAGCAGCAGAGACGGGAGTCGGGCGTGGAGGGTAGGGAAGGGGAGCATTGGATCCCGGAGCGGTTGTCGGTAGCATTCTGCGTAATCTTCAAGAGACTGAGAACAGATCGAAATTTCCCGGCCAGACCCCCAGATGTGGAAACTTTAGAGAGCAACCCCCCTGAAGTCGTCCTTGAGTTCCGGAAGTTATTGATCAAAGCGTCTGTAAGGAGATTGGATGCAGCCGTTCAAGAGAAAAGGAGAGAAGAGGGGAGGGATTCTGTTTTCCTAAGTCCGCTCCCCGTCTCCTGATGATACAATGATACCATCCCCCTACAACCCGGAGTCGAGGAGAAGGGTATTTGAGCCCTCCCCCTCAACCCTAACCTAAGTACAAACACAAAGACAGACTGGCAACCATGAAGAAGGAACCCTAGACCCAGAACCCTGACCCATCCCCCAACCCATACCCTATCCGTGTCCTATTCCGCTTGCTTGCCTGCCATTACACGCATCCGGTTCGTCCCCGGGGCGCGGCCCTCCGCCGCGCGCTTCTCGAAGTTCACCGCCATTGCCCGTATCCGCCCGACGCGCCGTCGTGAATTTCCCGTCCCGTGGCCGGCCCGCGCTTGCGCGCGGCTGTCCACGGGTATAGCCCCGCGATCGCTCCGTCCTTTCCTTCCCTAACTAACCGCCCGAGAACCTGATTGGCCCGGCTCCATCCCTGGGTTGGACATCCAAGCGGGTCGCGGCCCGCCTCCCTTAGTCAGGCCCGGCCCGCAGTCGCATGCTCGATCCCGCCGCGTCCACTGCTGAGCCCGCAGCGGCCGCTGCTGAGAACGCGCGCACCCCAACTGCTGAGCCCCAACCTACCAGATGCTGAGCGCGCAGGCCGCGACGCAGTTCCTGATCCAAGGCTATATATTGACACCACAGCGGAGAGCGGCATTCCAGTGTAGTAGGGATGGATTTTGAAGAAATTGAGACAGTCGGTTAACTGCAAATGCTACGTTGGGACGGGTGCATTGCGACACCCACAGGAGCGAGCCTATGAGCTGGTTGTACTGAGGTGGCAATGGAGGTGAGTCGGAAGAGCGTTGTATGAGATCTTTGAAGTGTGAGTCCGTAGGCGTCCGGACGGTGAGGTTGTTGTTGGGGAGGAAAGATAGAATCATGGAGGAGATATAGTGGGTTTGTGAGATGGACACTACTTTACTGTCAAGGTTGCAATTGATGGAGATAGAGAGAAAGAGGGAAAGTTCTTCATCCAAACCAACCTTGAAACGCTTGCTGATGGAGGTGATGAAAGAGGTGACGAAAGAATTTGTGCTGACTATGGCAAGATCATCAACATGGGCTTTAACAGCTCCAATGAGATTTCCGTCGGACAGTTTGAAGTATAGGGATGGATTGTAGCTCGAGCGGGACAGGCCAAGAGATAGGAGAGCGGAGTTGAGCTCAAGGTTCCACTGACGGGGGACTGCTTAAGACCGTATATTGCCCTTGTGACTTTGCAGACCCAGTCAGGGTGGTTAGGATCCTCGAAACCAGGTGGTTGGGCCATATAAATGGGTTCTTCAAGATGACTGTTTAGGAATGCGGTTTTGAAATCTAGCTGATGACCGATCCATCCCTTATGACCTAGAATACTGAGAAGAAGCCGGAGAGTCTTGAGCCGGAGAGTAGGGGCGAAAACCTCCAAGAAGTCAAGACTGGGGACTTGGGTGAAACCCATAGCAACGAGCCGGGCCTTCAGCTTGATGATGGAGCCATCCGGTTGTCTTTTTACTTTGAAGACCCACTTACTACGAACTATTTTGCATCCTTTAGGAGGGGGGACCAAGGTCCAAGTTTTCATGCCCTGGAGCGAGGCCATCTCCTCTTGTGCCGAAACGATCCAGCGACGGTAATGAGGAGACCGCAGGAGTTGTTTCCAGGTCTTTGGGGCGGTGAGATTGTCCTTGACAGAGGCGTGTTGTGAGAAATTCCCATAGCGAGCCAGGGGACGTGAGGTACGGGAAGATCTACGTGGGGAAGGAGGTCGACAAGGAGAAGGATGCAGCAGAGGTGGCGAGGGGAGAGATGGGGGAACAGGCAAGGGGGAATCCGGCAAGCATGGAACGGTGTGTGGGGGGGTGAGAGCGAGCAGGGGGAGAATGATGGAGTCATCGGAATCGGCGGGGCTGGAGGAGCGGAAAGGTAGAGATGTGGGGACGACTGAACGATTTGGGTTGACGATTGAGGGAGGAGGTGGTGAGGGAAATGATGTGGGGGTGGTGTCAGGAAGGGGGGAGGGTAAAGAAGATGATGTGGAGGGAGCGTTAGGAAGGGGGAGGGATATGGGAAGCGGATCAAGTACGTTGGAAGGGGGTGGAGGCAAAATAAGGGAATGGGAGGGACATGTTGACGGAGAGTTCGGGGGAGGTTCAGGCCAAGGAAGTTCTACGGGTACGGGGGATTGAGAAGATGTATCTTTGGTGGGATGTGAGTCATGTGGGAAACGGGAATTGTCAAATAGGCAATCCCTGGATTTGATAACCCTCTTGGCAGTGAGATCAAAAAGATTGAAACCAGCATTGTCCGCCAGGTAAGATAGGAAAGCGGCAGGTCAACCTTTTCGATCCAGCTTCTTTCTGTTGGCTTCAGGGACTTTGTACCATACTAGACATCCAAATGGGTGAAGGTGTTGAGGTTTTACATTGGGGGCATCGAGGATGGAATTTGGAGAGACAAAACCCCTTGGGGTCTTGCACGGATAAGAGTTGAAAGAGAAAAGACAATGTCTGAGGGCATCTGCCCAGAAAGACTTTGAAAGATTTGATGAGAGAAGGGAGCATTGTATTAGGTTTGATATTGTGCGGTTTGTTCTTTCGGCAACACCATTTAGTTGGGGAGAGTGTGGAGGACCAGGTTCATGAGAGATACCTTTATCTGTGAGGTAGGTTTTCATGGATTGATTCAGATACTCTCCTCCGTTGTCAGATCTTATTGATGTAATCTTTGAGTTGTATTTGTTTTCAAAAAAGGCAATAAAGTTTTTGGTGGATTGAAAAACGTCAGATTTAAGGCGAATGGGATAGGTGAAAGTGGCTTTTGAGCAGTCGTCGATGTAGGTGACAAAGTAGCGGTATCCTTCCCTGGAGGTAGTTTCAAAGCTGCATACATCCATGTGAATGATCTCTCCCGGTCTCGACGATCGATAGCTCAGGCGAGAGTGGAAAGGTTGTCTTTTCATCTTCAATTGGACACATGTGACGCACTGCTGGAACTCTTTCTTGTTCTTTGGTTGTGGTGTTATACCGTGCGTCTTGAGATATTTTTGAAGAGATTTCAGGTTCAAGTGAGATAACCTACAGTGATAACCAAAAAGACTATTGTCAGACGTTTGACTGATTCTCGAGTGGGTTGATTCTTCACTGCTTACGTTCAGTTGTGGTAGATAGTAGAGGTTTCCCTCTCTGTATCCCGTTTGAAGTGGTTGTTGATTGATGTTAGAGATTGATTTGTTGAAGATCTTGCAGCTGTCCTTGTGGAAGACTACCATCATACCGGAATCGCATATACCTGATATGGAGAGTAGGTGATCTTGGAGATCTGGAGCAACCAACGCCTTCAATTTACCAAAAGGAAAAGTGATGGTACCTTTTTCAAGTGAAGAGATTGCTGATCCATCTGCCAGACGGATTATTGTGTTGTCTGGACTGTTGTTTCTGATTTGATCGCGATGTGGAGTCATAGAGACTGAACAACCCGAGTCAAGGTTGAAGACATTTTGTGCTGGTTTGGCAGGCTTTGTGGAGCAGGATACGGCAGATCCGGCATGGAGAACAATCTGTGAGTTGGAGAAGTCATCCGAATCGGATTCTGCGTTTGCATCTGTCTTACTCAGATTTGCTTTGGCGGATCTTGATTTGTTTGTGATGCTGCGATTCTTTGATCTATTGTTGTTTTTCTTTAGTTGATCCAGTGCCTTACGTACCTCTGTGCATCTTGAGAAGGAGTGACCTTCGACGTTAAAGTGGTTGCAGAAATAGGTTCTGGGTTGTCTTGATTCCGTGTTTCGATTTGAGGAGATAGATTTTTGTTGTTGTGTTTTAGCTGAGTTGGCCATAACGTCTTCATTTCTAGTTTGACGACGTAGGTGTTCTTGTTTTAAGGCTGCAATAAGTTTTGAGGATGGAACAGACTCTTCGTTCATTAGGCTTGATACGCATCCAAGCCAGTCATTGGGTAAGGATAAGAGAATGGCGGTCGATTGAAGATTGTCTGCAGTTAATGGGTTTTCGGGAGTGATCAGCGACAATAGCTTCTCTCCGTATGAAACGATTTCGGACAGATGAGCGGTCATCTCCTTGTCGTTTAGTTTGGTGAGGAGTAGTTTGCGTAACCAGTACATTTGTCCTCCAGATGAGCTGTCCTGATGAGCTTCCCGTAACGCGTTCCACATTCCTTCCGCACTTTCCTTGTGTTTATGTATGAACTGAAAATTTGATGGGGTGATTGATCTTGAGATGACTGAGCACACTGCGTGATTGTCTTGTGACCATATTTCATCGTTTGGTTTCTTTGATTTGTTATTAATGAGATATCCAACGCCAGAGGCTCGGAAGTGAATTCTCAGCATCATGGCCCAATCCAGGTAGTTTGAATCAGATCCTGGCGCACTTAAGGGAATGATTGGTGGTGTTTTGAGAACTTGATGGGAGGCATTAAAGTTGTCTTCCATGGTTGTGAAATTATCAACACGAAACGTGACGGATCCTTCTGAGCGATGGTAAGCGCGTTATTTATTTAAAATAGTCTGGGCTCATAACCTGTTACAATCTGAGGGTATACAGAATGGAGAGCAAAGTTGAAGGATCAATTATTTAATAAGTGAATAGGAAAAATGAGAAATGATAAGAAGAAAGGAAATAAATAAAGAACATAACTTACCTGAGGGTATAAAGAATGGAGAGCAAAGTTGAAGGATGAGAAAAGAGAATCCTTTGACTTTGTCTCGTCTCTGACCTCAGATATACATTTCTAGATTAGATGTCACACATGTTGTGATATTATGAAAGAGTATATTGAATATTGAATAATGAGACTGAGAAAAGCGCGCGCTAGGTGAGATTGATGTGAAACATATAAGAGTATGAGATTGAGAAGTGATTTTAGAACTGAGGATGAAAAGAATAGAAATGTGAAAAAGAAAAAGAATAAGAAGAAAAAGGAAACATGGAGAATGGAGATAAGTGATTATTCCAACATAAAAAAATTATAATGTTTCATTTTTTCCTCAATAACCAGGCTTACGGTGTACTCATTGATTCAGTAGCCACACAGTCTGTTATTTCAATGGCCGATGTTGAATTTGCAACCTCAGGGTTTCAAATGGGCATGAATTTCCACCAAAAACCCATATGGGTTGAAAACAGGAATTTGAGGCTCAACAAGGAGAAAAAAAGTTGCTGCCAACTTGCGCATCACCCAGGGGGTTGTAAATACCCAAATGCAACCCATTCTAGGTTGCAATTCCCCAATTGCCACTTGAAGATAGTTGTGATTGGGAATTTCCAACCCTTGGGTGATGCACAAGTTGTGAGCGGGGCTTTCACTTGTTTTCCTGACCCATTTGGGGAAAGATAGCCCCAAAGGGGTAATTTGAGGGGGGATTTGGGGTACATATGCACCCCTGGACCACATTGGAGTGCTTGAAACCCAAATTTGGGGATGTGGCATACTATGTGGGACTATTATTGGACCACAAAAAGAAAGTTTGAAATTTGGAAAAAAAAATCTGCCTATTGGCACCCCATACATACACAAGACACACCTGTTGCATAAATTCATTTTTCACAACACAAAAGTGAGAAAAAATTTAAAATTCTTAGATTTAAAATTTAATTGAATACTGAATTGCTGTTAAATTTTTTTGGTTAATGGGAAAAGTGGCAAGCCCAATCCCTCCCTGTTTAAAAATGTCTACATTAAAGGACCTAATTAAAAGAGTGGTTAAAAAAGCTTTGGTTTTATCTAGGGATTTGGGTAGGGAGTTGGAAAAGAAAACATTGGTAGCCCCAATTGCATCCTCATCTAAGTTCAAAATTGAGGAACAACATGTTTCTTCACCACTGAAATTACAAGATGATTCTTCACAACTAAAATTACAAGATTTTTATTCATCAATGGAATTTACTAAAGGTGTTGGGTTAAATTTCATATGTCATTTGACTGAGAAGCATTTGGCATGAAAAATACTAATGTAACTAAATGGTTCCAGAACTGCTTGAACCTCCTCCTTTGAGAGCCTTTGCTAGTAGGAAAGAATCCAAGATTTTTTGTCAAAAATGGGAAGCCATGCATGGCTACAAATTAACAACATTGAAGTCAAAGAAGAAAATTTTTGGAGCTGGAATGTGAAAGATTTGGGGTATATGAAGGGCCATGCCTCATCAAACGGAAAAGGAAAACTCACATGTGAAAGTTTGGGTGTCAATTCTTGATCTGTGCAAGTTGGAAAGTAGCAGATCCCAGACAGAATCTCTCCAGTAGAAATGGCCTGAATAATCATCAACAATCAGAAAGCCACTCAGTGCATCCTCAACTGAGGAGGATCTCTGGGAAAGCCTTGGATCTACTTAACAGTTTGTCTTAAAAAGAAAATTTACAAGATTGATTGTGGAGAATAAATAAACAAGAGAAAAATCACAAGGAAGAATCAGGCATCTATGACTGACCAGAGACTTCACTTCACCACAATGGTTTTCCCAATTGATTCACAGTTTGAAATCAATTTCCAGAGGGAATCACCATGTAATTTGTTTTGTTTCTGGTAGGTTTCACAAAGATGGAAACAAAGTTGATCCATGATTTCTTCTGAGTCTCCTCTTAAATTATCCAAGAGTGAAAAATCCATTCTTGTTTGATTCTTCAAATTTTGCACTGTGTTTCTAATTGGTTTCTGCAGGAATAATCAAAGGTGTCTTTTGATTTTACTTTCTTTCCCCACCAAGAATCCCCTTGATTTTTCCCTGGTTTAACTTTGATTTTCTTCAGATTTTTGTTTGATCTCTTTCAGAGCTGTATGATTTTCAAGTAATTTAACTTCATTTCATCCCTTCCGTTTAAATATTCCTTCAAATATTCACCTATTTTCCTCTTATTTGATTCATGAATTGTCAAAATATCAACTACCATTTAATATGGTGCATAAACCAGGAAATTCATGGCTTCAATGGGTCATTTAATATTGAAGAAAAAATAAGTGACATGATATTTTTCTTGTATAAGGATAATGTGAAAAGGTGAAATTATCTCGCATGACTATTTTTAAAAAACATTTTTTAGCATCTGCATACTTTCAGCTTGGTACTTGTACAGAGAAGACTGTCAGAAGTACCAAAATAAAAAAAACCTCAAAAAAACCTCAGAAGGAATGAGAAATACCAAAAAAATTATCACATTTGAAATTTCCACAAAACGCGCTAAAATTCCCTCCCAAACCACGCGCAAATTCCTGCACAAACTGCGCGAAAGTTCCCGCACAAACCGCGCGCCAATTCCTGCACATACCGCGCGCCGATTCCCGCACCTTTCGCGCGAAAAATTCCGCACGTTTGCATGCTAATTTACGCATGTTTGCGCGCCAATTACCGCACTTTTCGCGCGCCAATTCCCACACGTTTGCGCGCCTAATTTCCGCATGTCTGCGCGCAAACTGTCGCGCTTGTGAGCTTTGGCAATACTTTTGCACATGCTTAATTGGTTGAAAATCTCACAGGCAAAACCTGTTACTAAACTCCTGCATGCAGATGTCAAATCCACGCGCCTTTCCGCTTTCTGCACCCAATCTAAAATTCATGCTTATTTCCATCAGGAATGCACATGTCAAATCAGAAATGAAAATTCCTGTCAACAAGATGCAGCATGAAACTGCTAAAACCTACATGCTTATTTCATGCCTATTGAATGACATGATATATGTATAGGGGATGGTTTGAAACCTCCATAACATGAATAAAATTATTAAAAAGTAAATAATAAAAATAAAAAGCTAAATTAAAAATAATAAAGGTGGTCACAAAATCATATTATTAAATCCTTATGAACCACAAAGCTTATCAAGAAGTTCCCTTTAAAATTATTGAAAATTACCAAAATGGTCAGAACATGACAGGAAATCTAAAAATATCCACTTCTGACCATTTAACTCAAAATAATACAATACAAAATCATCAGCAAACACACACCAATTGTCTTGAGAACCTTTTAATCTGTGAATTTCTGCAACTATCTTGGATTTTCTGCTTAAAGTAGTAAGCTATCTCCTCCTTTCTTCCAGGCATAAGTGCTGTAAGACAGCCAGTCCACCCATTCCCCTTGAGTAAACCCCTTTTGAGCAATCACTTAGGACCTCATGGTCCAAAGGGCTTTAAATGGTTTAAAAGAGCCCCTTGAAGGGAGTTTGTTTCATTGAAGATCCCAAGTTTGTATATAATGTGTCCCCTCTTTAAAAATATATTTAAACCATTTTAACCAAACCAAACTCCAAAATTTGCACTTGCTCTTATTATACCAATATTTCTGAGCATTTTACATATTTTCTTGAAATTATTATTGTTCCAACACCAATATCACTTTCTGTAGCTAGAGGAAGGCAAAGTTCCTGGTATCAGTAGGCTGACAATAGGGGGTCTCTCCGGGAGATATCCCTGAATAATTTATCTCTTAATTAATTAATTTCTTTGGACCAGATATTCTACATGAAAATAAGTAAAAATAATTAGTATCATTTCTTTTTATTCTTTTTTCAGTTGATCTTAAGACCAACAGAGAATTAATTCATTATTATTTAAATATTTATAAAAAAAAGAAAGAAGCCAATCTAAGTAACTCTGTCCCTATTTATTGGGACTTCTTAACTTCTGACCAACAGAAACCAATCCTTTTGAAGGATGATCAAGAAGAGATTCAAGATAAAGAGCTTGACCTTAAGAGAAATATAAACTTCAACTCTTTAATCATGCAATATAATTCCTGGAACAAATATCAAAGAATACTTTATTTATTTAATAAAGCAGAAAGTAAGGTTATAATTATTATTTTTTTTTCAAAAAAAATAAAATAAAAAAATTGGAAAAAAAATTAATAAAAGTTAATGAAATTAAAACAAATTCAAACTTGTAGTTTTTTTTTATTTTTTTAGTGGAAAAAACCTTTTTCCTGGCCTATTTCATTGAGGAAGATCTGTTGGAAAGCGGCTCAGACCATGGATTTTTTGGCCTTAAGCCAGGACTCATGGTTACTAATCAGGACCCCCCTGGATTACCAACCAAGGACTCTTTCAACCCCATAAAAGGCTTAATACTGTTGAACTCAAGTTTAATTAAGCTTAAATTAATTATAAAAAAATACATAACAATTTTATTGATATTTTTTATACCTTTGTTTTGAAAAACTTTGAGAAAAATTACCTATTTTTTACTATGTCACAAAACAGACCCAACACCTGCGCAACCAGAGGAGCCCCTTCTATGGACCACCCCCTGGAGGAATGTGTGCCCGTAAGAGCTCCCATAGCAAGAACAATGAGGGCACTCAAACCCTTGAAACCAGCACTGCAAGACCTGCCAGCGCCTGCGCAATCAGACTGGACCAATCAATTTTTGGAGAAGTCTTCCTCACGCTGAGAGTTATCCCCAGCTGCTACGTCTCTGCTCACACCACCCAAGTTGGAATCAGCCAAGGAGTCCAAAATAAAGGTCCTAGTAAAGGACCATGTGACTTATTTGGAGGCCTAAAAAATGTCCCAAGCCCAAGAGGATATGGCAACCATGAGAGAGGCCATATCACAGGCCAAAGGCTCACAGATAGCCCTTCAGAAATTGATCCCCAGGAAGAAGGTACAAAAATTTGCGGTGAATTGGAATGACTTGGGACCAATTAGAAAAATTAAAGGGAAAATAACCCAAAAATATGAGGTCTTTCAGTCACCAAAAGATGAGGAATCCCAAAGTTTGGGAAAATATAATATCTTTAGCTCAGAAGTGGAAGAAAGTGTATCACAATTAGATCAGGATGTTCCACCCATCTTTAATGTTTTCTCTACCAATTTTTTCCATAAATTTAACATCTTAAGCAGAAATTTAGACAATATTCATAAAAAATTGGATAAGTTCATTAAAATTTTGAAAAAATTATTCCATAATAAAGCTGCGCATCTTAAGACCAGTGAGTTGGAAATCAAACAACTGAAGGATACTATCAATATGGATAAGGTATCCATGAATAAAAATATAAAAAATACTTACTCTTCAGTACAAGAAGAAATTCTCCTCTCCATTGAACAAATTAAAGGAGAGGTTAAGAACAAAAATAATACCCCTTCTGCTCACCTTGTTAATAAAATAGACTTGCTGAGTAGTAAGATTCATTTAGAACTAGGAATGGTTAAGAATGACCTTAGGGACCTTAAATTCAATGCTTATGGTCCCTCCCTGGTCAACTTAGAAGAAGAAAATTTCATGAGAATGAGTATTACTCCTAACCTCCCCAATAAAACTGAAACTGTAAGGAGTGAATCTTACAGACCCAGTCCAACTCATGAGATGGAAAAAGCCCTTATACTCTTGTCCCCTGTAACTAAATAGCCTAATTTCTCAGGAGAAGGAGAGTAAAACCATATAAGCTTCATTAAATTCAGTGAAAATACTCTTGCTTCATATGCAATCCCAGATACTATAGCAGTAGTAAGGCTTCCCAGAGTATTTGAAGGAGTAGCCCTAGATTGATTCATTAAAAAGAGAGAGGAAGTAGGATCTCAGACTTGGAATTCTTGGAAGGGACCAATTAAATATCAGGTTGGCACCATAATTTGGAAAAGGAAGATGATGAAGACCTTTTAAAATTTATTGTTTGAGCCTCCAAGGGATAAGCCTCATAAATTGTGTCTAGAAAAAAAGAAGAGGTTGGATTGCTTCTACCCTAATTCTGAAAAAGATGAAATTAATGAAAGACTTCTTCATTTATGTCCTGGACACCTTAACCACAATGTACAATGTAGAATGCGTATGGATTCTGACCTCTCTAATCTCATTGGTTTATTAAAGGAAACTATTGATATGAATGGTCTTGAAAAAAGAAATCAAAAAACCAAAGGAACTCAACACCAAGACTAAAGAAGAAGGAAACACCAAAAACAAGGATTATTCTACCCACAACTTGGAAGTCAAAAAGAATTCAGAATCTAAGGAAAATGTATGCTGGAACTGTAACCAGATAGGGAATGTAAGACCTGATTGTCCTCAACCCAAGAGGAGGATTAATACTATTGAAGAGGAATTGTATGAAAGTTATCCTGAAACCCAACTTGATGACAGTGTGGTTCTATATCTGAGTGAAAACTCATGATAACTAACCCCCATCAATTTCATTGAAGGGAACATAGAATTCTCAATGAGAATGAACTCTGTAAATGAAGATCCAAACTTTCCCCAAAAATTTAATCCCAAAATGAAGATTTGAAATGTTTCTGAAGCTCAAAACTTTAATCTCAAACCTTCTGCTGGAAAAAGTTACATTTCTGATAAAAACTGCTATGCTACTGGTCTAATCCAAGGTTCTCCAGTTAAGCTACTTCTAGATATTGGAGCCTTGTGCTCTTGTTTTTGATCACCTTAGTTGGAAAAACAGGATTAAAATTGGAATAAAAACCTGCTACCAGTACCACAAGCTAAGTTGAGAAGTTGAAATTCATCCTCAAATGCTATTGGAGTATGGAAAACATAAAACATATTTGCTAACTCTAAAGGATCACATAAACTGGAAATGGAATTTTTCTTACTACAAAATGGAATATGTGACTACTTCATTTTGGTAAATGATTCTCTAGGATTTTTTGGAATAGATTTTTTCCAAATTAAGGGTAGATAATTTACTGTAGGAGAAAATTGGAACAAGAAGTTCCAAGTATGACATGTCAATTCTCAAACTTCCAATTCCACCTATGAGAAAGACTTGGAGAATTCCAACCAAGAATACTTCTCCCAAGCAGCTTTGAATTCCCAAACCAAAAATGGATATTCTGAAAGTTTGCTTTGAGAATCAAAATGATTTTTCCACTAAGGATCACCCTATTTGTAATATTAAAGGACATGACATGATTCTTACCTTAACCATTAAACCTCCTGATCCTTCAACTCTTGTGATACCTGCTTACCCTTCAAGCCAAAAATCAAGAGCTGCCCTTGAAACCCACATCCAGGAATTAATAGACCTACAATTTTTAAGGACAGTATGAAATTATGAACAAGTAGATGCTACTACACCAGTAATTATAGATTGGCATAATGACAAATGAAGAATGGTTTGAGACTTTAGAATTCTGAATAACTATACTAAAGCTGACTACTTTCCTATCCCTAGGATTTACCATGCCCTCCATAAACTCTCAAAGGATACTTTTATCACTACCATGGACATGTTGAGAGGATCTCACCATATCCCCATCATTCCTGATAGTAGGAAATTCATGATAATTATATGCCACCTAGGGATATATGAGTATTTAAGAATATCCTTTGTAATCAAAAATTCTCCCTCCCACTTCCAAATAATGATGGATACAGTACTATACCAGTTTGTTAGGCAAGGCTGGATGATGTTATACATTTATGATGTCATCTACTACACTGATGATTGGACTACCCATATGAAAAAATTAAGATTAGTTATGAAAACTATCTCTAAAATAGGATTAAAAGTATCAAGGAAGAAGTGCAACCTTGGATATGGAGAACTCAAGGCCTTAGGGAATAAAGTATCTGGTCTAGCCCTCATAGCTTATCAAAGCAAGATAGTTGCTGTTATGAATAGACCAATGCCCCAAAAAATGACTTAACCCTTTTCTTTCATCAGCTTCTGCAGCTATTACAGAAATTACTTACCCAAGTTTGCACTACTGACTAAATGTTTGTAAAAAAATTGCAACAACAACACTCTCCTTGAGAGAACTCACGGAAGGGTAAAGAATTATGAAAAACTCAAAGTAGCTATGACTACAGCCCCTGTGCTAATCCAACCTGATTACAGCAAACCTTTCAATTTAAAAATAGAGGCTAGTTTGGAAGGACTAGGGGCTTCCCTTCATCCAAAAATCATAGAAGATGATAAAGCAGTAGAAAAAATAATAATATTTAGCTCTATAAAGGTCAGGGATACTGAGAAAAGATATGGTGCTAGCCAAATGGAATTCCTTGCTCTATTATGGGCTTTAGAAAAACTCCATTACTACCTTGAAGGCACTGACTTTGTGGTGATTAATGATTGCAATTCTGTTAGAAATCTAATGAACATGAAAAACCCTAGCAGGCATATGTTGAGATGGCAGATAGCCATCCAGCAGTATAAAGAAAAGCTAAATATAGTCCATCAACCTGGCATCAAACACCAGAATGCCAACATTCTGAGTATGAATGCTCTACCTAATGACTCTAGCTGCCCTTCTCATGATCCAGAAGATAATTAAATTTTTCCCATACTGAATATAAACCTGATTTACCCTGAAGCCCCAACGACTGGGATACATATCTGTGGATTGGATGAATCCTTGTTGAAATCCATTAGGAAAAAGTTGCTTCCCTAGTTATCCTCAAGTTCCGGTATTGATGGTCCTAGCATCTGTAAGGATAAAGAAATGTAGCATATGCTACAGTAAAGAGAGAGAGAGATAGAGATAAAGATATGAATTTCCTTTCCTTTCCATATCCTTTTGTTCATCCATCCTTCAATCCTCCCTCTTTTCTCTTTCCCTTTTCATTTTATTTTCCTTCACTTTTCCCAAGATCAAATTTAATGGTGAAAATAACATTTTCCCCCCAGAGCTGGTGTTGAGAGTGAAGACTTTATGCCCACCCTCTCAACCCTAACCTAAGTACAAGCGCAATAACAGCCCAAAAACAAATTTAAAAAAACCCTAAGCCCAGAACCCTAGCCTAACCCTAACCCATTCCCTGCCCACTTACCATTACTTACATCCAGTTTGTCCTTCTCATGATGTGACCCTCCGCCGCACCCTCCTTGGAGCCCCCTGCTTGTCCGTATCCGCTTTGTGCTTGGCATGATTCCTCCCCCGCGGGTCAGCCCGCGCTTTCCCGCACCCAGCCCGCGCCCATAGACCCACTTTCCCCACCCTACTTCCCCAAAATAGCTGTCCGCAAACCTGCTGGGGCTGGCTGCATTCTTGGGTTGGTATTGTCTGAGCGGGCCGCAGCCCGCCACACCAAATCAAGCCCAACCCATTCCCAGTATGCTCAGCCCTGCAGTGCCTACTGCTGAGCCTGCTGCGGCTTCTGCTGAGCCCGCAGCCGCCAATTCTGAGACCGCACGCATCCAATTGATGAGCCTGACCTACCAAATGCTGAGTGCCCCAACCATGGCGCGGTTCACAATCCAACACTATATAACAACACCACATCCCCCCCAGCTTGAGTTCTGTCCCCAGAGGTCTTCCAATTGCTACCCTACCTTGACCATTACTGCACCCACTACCAAGGTCACTCCCCCCTACTATGGTTCTGCCATTCACTTTCTGTGCCAGGAACGGGTTGCCTGCATCCTCCTCTCTGGCCGTTGCGCTTTCTCATCCTGCCATGCTGGTCATTGATGTTGCTCATTGAGACAACATGCCAAGAGCTTTTCCTGGACCTAATCTGGCTTGCCCGCGCAAGAGGGCTTTCCAAGGCCTGTTTGTGGTCTCTAGGGACTAGTCAATCTTGGAGCAGTCATAGACCCCACCTGGATCTACTTCATCCCATTTTCCCCACGCTCCGCCTCCTCCAACCTTGGCCAAAAGCCGTGACTGCGCCTCTCCATTTGGCCATGCTGGACTGCTGCATAAGGAGGACTTTGCAAACCCCATGGACTCGCAAGTGGCTCTCTGCTTCTGGGCCAACCAAGTCTGTGTCAATCAAGGCGCAACCAACCCACAAGTTGAGGAACTCTTGGGATGGCACCTGCCTCTTCCTCTGGCCCTTAGACTGACTACAAGTCCTCTGCCCCCTCCTCTGGCACCTCCAGCGGCTTCACTGTCACCGGCCCCGCAGTAGTTGTCAGAGCCCACGGGACGCGCGTCAACTCCGGAATCCCATGAAAAGGCTGTGATCTCTTCCTCCCCCGCTCCAACCCAAGCTCCACCTTGGGCGGCCACTCCAGAGATTCGGGAAATCCCTACCAGTCTGGCGCTAAAGGAGGCGCGCTTTGAGGACTTTGCAGCCAAGTTTGAAAATCTCCTCCGGCGGTTCCTTTCAGCTCCAGGTGCTCATGGAGCCAAATCCCAACTCAAATTCTTGGTGGCCTTCCAAGGAATTGTGGATGTGGCGAAGGCCAAGATGGTGGAGGTTATGTATGTAAGTTAGGAGGATCACCCCCTATCCCTTTTCCCTCTTCTCTTTCTTTGTCTTTTCAGGCGCCTTTCTATACTTCCAAAAGAAATAGACTTTTGGGGCACTATCATTAGTTGAGTGAGCAACCTTGGGTCTGAAGTGAGAGTGAGAGCAAGTCATAAATCAGTGCCTGCCCACGTGTGAGCCCCACAAGTGACCTTTAGTCTGATTAAGAGTGAGAAAAACTAGCTCTGCATGCGTGCGCAAGCCTGAGAAGAAAAAGCCCTGTGATCCGCATCCCATATTGTCAACTTTTCTTGGAAGAAGCACCTGGAACCCCCCAGAAAAACCTCCACACAGTTCCCGATACACTTTCTACAAAAGATAAACAGAAATTCTGCCAGCACGCGCACAAACATTGAGAGAGAGAGAGATAATAAGGAAAATGAAAATTCTGGGGTGCCTAGCTATTCCGGCTGTGGACCGGCTAGGACACCCCCTCAGCAAGTCAAGCTTGTCCTGAAGTACCCAGACCATAATTCCATCCCCTTACACCAATTTCCCATCCAAAGAAAAAAAGGAAACAGAGAAGCATACCCAGAGAACAAGAGGAACAAGTGAAGGAAAAGGAAAGAAAAGTTTTTTTTTTTTGCAGTGCCACTCATCCCGCTTTCCACTCAAAAGTTTTTTTCCTCTGTGGGGCTTGTCCTTGTGTATACAAACACAGCATTTCTCTGCGCCTGCGTTCCTGCAATTTTAAAACCCAAAGCCAGTACCAATCCAAGAACCCAATTAAGTCAAGGAAATAAGAAGAAAAACATTCCGGGGTGTCTAGTTGTTCTGGCTGTGAACTTGCTAGAGCACCCCCTCACCATTTCAAGTTTCCCCTTCTTCCCTAGCGCCCCTCCAGCTTGGAAGAAACCCCAGGGGTTTGCAACCTTTGGCTCCGCCGGGAGAGAAAGAGACGCATGGCCTCATCAAATCCCAAGCGGCTTGTGTCCACTGGCCATTTTTCCAACCTTCTGTCCATGCGCCCCTTCTGTTTCCAAAGCCCTTGAAACACCAAATTCCTTCTCAAACGTTATTCTGTTGAATCCCAGTCCCTCCCCATTCTTCACCTGAATCCCTGCTGGGCATTTCCATCCCACCAATGACAAAATATCTGCTAGCCGTGATGAGGATGGGCCCGCTGTTGGCCCACCCATTCCGCATCCTTCCATTCTGCATCCATCCTCCCTGCTGTTGAAGGGGTACAACTCCAGTTGAAATCCTCCAAAACCTGGCCTGCTCCTTCCTTCAGTGCTTGTATCCTCTCTGCAAGACCCATTGGCCTCCGGTTGCAATCCTTCATTGCCTGGCCTGTTCCTTCCGCCACTGCTCCTATCCTCTTGGCAAGACCCATCTGCTGTTCATTGGTTCCTGAGCCACGCGCAATATCCATTCCCATACCCTTCTCTGCAATACTTGCCTGCCGCCGATTTATTCCCAAGCCAAACGCAATATCTGCTTCCCTTTCCTTTTTCCTTGCTTGCTTCATAGCAACAGGCTGATCTAACTCCGCCACGACCCCCTCTCCCAATGCATATCCTGTCTCCACTGGGGAAACCAATCCCATGTTTGAATTTGTGGCCTGGTTCTTGTGTCCGACTGCCAATAACCACTATTGTCACCATACATGCACACCTGTGGTGCGGGCGCGCTAGGGAGCTGAAGACCCCTCAAATAGATCTCAAGGTACCTTGCCAACTCTGTGAGTTCCCTAACCAAAGCAATGACTGCCAGTGGTGGGGCTGGAGCACACGCTGCCTTGTGATCCAATCCCGCTTGCAACCAGACCCTACCGTGCGCACCTGCCTTGTAATTTCAATTCCCCATGCAACTGGACCCGGCAGCACGCGCCTGCCTTGTAATCCAGCTTGGCTTGCAACCGGAACCCATTGCCTGTGCCTGCTTTCACCAGGGCCAAATTGGAGTCTCTGGCTGGCCAGTGACTTCATGTCACAATCCAGTCCCATTGTCTCTCCAATCAAATCCCTTTACAGGAAACTTCTCTTCACCAATGAGTATTCTTTAGTTCACCTCAGTTTACATCAAGAAGAAAACATGATTCACTTTGTATTCACCATGGTGTAAAATGAATGCCACTTGTAATTACCCAAGGAAAAAGCCTGAATTCACTTGGACATTCACATTGATTCAACCAGGAATCACTCGAAATTCCCTATGAAATAAAAATTTCCCATTAAAGATTGTATATTTTGATATCCCAGCTTCAATTTCAGTGATCAATATTTTCCACAATGCAATAACAGCTTCATTCTGATTAATTTCAGTATTCATAAAAAAAATTATTTTACAGTTTATTTCATCACTTTTATGTAAAACTAAAAAGTCTATATTACAAATGTCATTGGTGTTTTTACAGTCATTCATCTGTGTTTCAAATCTGGTTGAATTACTGAAAAATCATCTCCAGATTGCTTTTAGTTTATCCTTCATGACACTTATATGGATAGAAACTAATATTTAAGCTCCAAATTTTCATAGGGGTTTTATTAAAAACAAACTAATTTTATACCACTCAGGAATTTCAATCTGAAAGAATATGAATGATGTAAAATCTGAAATGATAAAATATATGAGTTATTATATTTCCAAATCATCTGCCATAGAATTGAATTAGCAAGCCACAATAATGATGGGTGATTTGCTGAATAATAATGAATCTGGTTTTGTGGAAATTTGAGTTTGAAGCTCTGGTTGAAAAATTCAAGAGAAAAAGCTGGAAAGATCTTGTGAAAACAAGAGGAGCGGATCAAGGAGTAAGATGGGGGAACTCCAGTTAAGAATGAGGAAGAACTGATGATGAATTTCACTACATCCAACATGGACTTAAATAGAGTAAGTACAATATGGCGGACTAGTGGCTAAGCAGAAAGAAATAACAATGAAAATGGATAATTCAATATTGGACCATAGATTCCACACAACTTGGAGGACAACATAGGCAGACTGAGATCAGATAATATAAAGCTGAGACTAGTATGGTTGCACTTAAGATTTAGGCAACATCAATATCAGACTAAAACTCTAACACACCCCCTTGCCTAAAGCTTGAGGGAAATAAAACAAAATAAAGAGTTGAAGACTTTTGAACACTTGCACGTCTATTAAATCCAACATTGCTACTTAGAATGAAGAGAATTATGAATGCTGCAATAAAGGCCTATTCAATTAGAAAGGAAGGGAATATTGTGATTTTTGAACTACAATTGAACTTACAATAGAGCCTATTGCATCAAAAAGTAACACAAAAATTCATATCATAATTTTCAAACCCCAGTTTATTCTGAACAACAACTACTTAAAAAGGTTTGCTCACAAAGGAGCAATAGTGAAGGAAGACTTCAAAGGTAGCTACCGGACCTAGGATGGAGTTAGGTCAGATGATGTTAAGGCAAGAACCAGCCAAGTGGAGTCGGTACAGGATGAGCGACAAGGGCATGGTAGATAGCAACTTAATCGGCGCGATGGTAGATTTGAGGGAAGCAACAGAAAATTTGCAAGTGCGCGACAGGAGGAAAACTAACGGTCCAAAGATTGAATTAAAGAGTGCATCGGCGAGGTCGCAGAGTCTGATGAGAGTTGGCCAAGCAAATGGAACAGTCAAAAGACAAGCGACCAAGCCACAGCAAAGATGGCAAAGGCGTTGCAGCGGGCTAAGACAATAAAAAAACTGGCTGGTGCAAGGTTGAAGCCAAACATTCAAGATGGAGTGACCAAGATGATGGATGGTAGCAATTGGACTGATTGGTTTGGTTGAGGCAATACATCACAAATTGACCAAGCGGAGGGATGTGAGATGACGCATTGAGCTAAAACAATTCAACAAGAGTGATCAAGAAAAGACAATCAAAGTCGCAGGGAGCTGATGACCAAGAGAGTGGTTTTTAGAAGGAATGTGACTAGGATCGCCAGAACGGGTTGCCGACCAAGATCAAAGGCTAGAGATCAGTCAAGCAAATGCGACAGAAACCCGGAATGGCAAACAAGATAGTAAGACGATGCAAAGGAAGATGGGCACCCAATTTGATGGCACAGAGGCGACCAAATGAGAGCAATTGGCTGGACGCAATCAAAAATCGCAGGAAGAGAGGAGCAAGACCAATTTAAATAGAGCAACTTGGATGCATGCATGCAAACACTAACATTTTTGTGCAACTTCCATGCTTTGATCAAATTTGCACTAAAATCCTCCTGTTTGGATGCATGCATCCAAACACTAACATTTTTGTGAAACTTACATGCTTTAATCCACATTGCACCAAAATCCTCCTGTTTGAATGCATGCATCCAAACACTAACATTTTTGTGCAACTTCCTTGCTTTGATCCAAATGGCACTGAAATCCTCCTGTTTGGATGCATGCATCCAAACACTAAAATTTTCATGCAACTACCATGCATTAATCCATGTTGCACCAAAATCCTCCTATTTGGATGCATGCATCCAAAAACTAACATTTTTGTGAAAATTCTGTGCTTTGATCTAATTTGCACTAAAATCCTCCTGTTTGGATGCATACATCCAAGCACTAACATTTTTGTGCAACTTCCTTGCTTTAATCCACATTGCACCAAAATCCTCCTGTTTAGATGCATGCATCCAAACACTGGAATTTTTGTGCAAATTCTGTGCTTTGATCCAATTTGCACTAAAATCTTCTTGTTTGGATGCGTGCATCCAAGCACTAAAATTTTTGTACAACTTTGGTGCTTTAATCCAAGTTGCACCAAAATCCTCCTGTTTCAATGGCAGGCTCAGGTTTGTTCAAAATGAGTGAGGTGTGTTGAAATCAACTTTTCAGATTTTAGAAAGTGTGGAGTGTTTGAAATTTCTGGGAAGTGTAGAAATCTAATTTGGTAAGAGTGTACCAGGGTAAGGTGTGTTCAAAATTGGGTAAGGTGTTCTGAAATCCTTTTTAGGGAGAGTGTATCAGGGTGAGGTGTTGTGAACTCCACTTCAGTAAGAGTGTAGCAGGGTGAGGGCTGTTTGAAATTAGGTCAGGAGTGTTGAAATCCACACTGATGAGAGTTTGGCAGGGTGAGGAGTGTTGAAAATTAGGTAACAATTCTTCAAATTCACTTTTGCCAGGGTTGGAAGGGTGAATAGTGTTAAAAATTGGGTAACAATTGTTCAAATTCACTCTAGTGAGGGTGTGCAGGGTGAGGAGTGTTGAAGTCCACTTGAGTGAGGGTGTGGCAGGTTGAGGTGTGTTCCAAATCAAGTGAGAATTTTTCAAAATTTGGTGAGGTGTGTTCAATATTGAGTGTGGTTTTCAAAACATTGAGTGAAGTGTGGTTTAACTGTTTTACACTTACTGGTGTTGTGTAATTTAACCTTGGTGGTGGGGCTCAAGTCACCTGGACCACACTTGGGTTCTTTCAGCCCAAATTTTCATGCATGCCTTACTATATGGGAGTGCACATCACTGCACTGGCAACGGTGAAACTACAACCACAAAAGAGTGTAGTCCCTCCTCTGCCCACCCTCTCATGTGGATGAAATACAAACTATGATGAGTCTGTAAAGTACCTTCACTCTTTTTATAAGAAAAAAATTTCTTGTATAAAATAAATGTTTCTTTGTAAGTCTAAAATATTGACAAACAAAGATTGTTGGGGAGTTTCTCTGGTCAATATTAGTTGGCCTTTGCATGCTGGAGACATTTGTTCACATGCGCAAATGAGTCCATGAAGGAAACTGTGCAATATGTGGGCTTTTTGTTGTTGATGGTGTTTGTTTTTTTGGGATGTAGCCGTGCCATGCTCAATGGGCATTCCTTCCTACATCTGATTTGTAGTTATATAGGCTTAAATCAAGAACTTATGCAGGCATTAAATGGCATAAATACATTGCAGGGGGGCATTTTGAGTTGTACAAATGGTCATTTAAGCCTTTGACTGAAAATCCAAGCATGCAGCCTTTGAACAAAGGCTCATATTGGAGTTGTTGTAGTGACAGAAATAGAAGAGTTCTTTTCTGAGATGATGAGTAAAGAGAATTTTTGGAAAAGACAATCCCACAAAGATGAAAGAAATTTGAGCACAGAAAGCCAACAAACAAAAACATGTGGATCAAAGAATGCATGTAAAATAAAGTCAACTAAGGCAGCTCCCCAGGTGAGTATTGAGAAAGAACACCATAAACCCTGAAAGGAAAAGGCTATTTAAAATAGATGATTGTTGTGGGTTAAACATTTTAGAACCCTTCATGAAAAATTGATTGATATGAATTAAATGGAATAAAAAAGCCCTATCTAGGATAGGAGAATGAGGAAGAATAGGATTTATCTTAGAAAGGAAAATTTACCACCAAATGCCTTGAAAGTTGTTGAAGATTTTTCTGAAATGGTAGTTGGTGCTCCAAACTGCATTGGAGCCTTTCCTTCATTTCCTGATGGAAGCCTCAAACTGGCTGTGTTGTTTTATCCTAGTATGATTCTTCTTCCCATTACTGGTAGTGAGTGCCACCTTGGGTTTGTGTCAATCCTCCATGTGAAAAATTTAGGGAGTTATCTATTTGTATTTTGCACTTTCTGGCAGAAATATCCACGTTTTTCACATGAAATAAATCTTTTGGGAATAAAACAAAAGCCTTTTCTGTAAAACACTCATATATTCCCAAATGACAGATTATTCTCATAAACTTTCTGCTTTGAGGGCTTATAGGTATCTGGTGGAAACCTTTAAGCATATCCATAGTAGCAATATATTTGGCATTGGACAAGTTATGTAGAGCATGATCAATCCGGGGTATAGGATAAAAATCTGCTGAGTATAATTATTGAGCATTCTGAGGTCTCTCACCATTCTTGACTTGTCATTATGCCAAGCTATGATTACAGGTGTGGCCACATCTACCTGCTCATTGTGCCACACTTTCCTTAATACTTGTAAGTCTATCAGTTCTTGGATATGTTCCTTGAGAGATATTCTAGATTTAGGACTAGAGGGATAAGCTGTTCTTCTTAAGTTTGGAGGATAAGGAGGCTTAATAGTCAATTTTAATACCATGTCATGTCCTTTGATATCACCAATGGGGTGATCTTTAGGACAAAAAAAATTTTGGTTCTCAAAGCAGACTGTCAATATATCTTTTCTTCCTGCAATTCACCCACAAAGTGGAGAGCCAGCAATCAGGAATAACAGACTTGTCTTTCCACACTTTGTGGGACTTGATACAGTGCAGCTCAACTTGCTTGGCAGCTTGAACCTTAATTGGATCCAGGTGATTGGTGTGGTAGCTATACTTGACGGGTTTCACGGCCAACGTTTGCTCCCTAAGGACGCAAGTGGGAGGTACACTGTTGGACAATGGTTCAGCTTCTGGTTCTTGATTAGAGCTGGGGAAGAGATCAGGTGATAGCTCAGTTTTCAAGTCAAAATTTGACATGTATTCATTGTCAGGCTTGCAGGGTTCCTCCAGGGGCAGTAGAGTTGGATTGTGCAGAATTTTCTTTTCTTTTGCAAACCACTTGTCAGGGGAGTAGGTGTTCAGAGGTTTTGACGCAGTTTCAATAAATCGTACATGCTTTGTGTTGACTATTGACCCAGAAAAGGTGAGGATGCAATAATACTGAATCTTGGGATTATATCCAATCATGTGTCCAATGTTGCCAGGCGGAAGAAGTTTGGAGCCTGGGGACTTGGGGAGTATAAGATATGATACGCAAGTTCCTAGTGAGTGAAAATAGGACAGGGGAAGCTTTTGATTCTTGGATTCCTTGTACAGAGTTGTTTTGCTCTTGTGAGTAGGGATCTGGTTGAGAGCCAGGGAGTTTGCAACGGCAACTTTGTGCCAAAGTTTTAATGGAATATTGGAGTCCTTCAGGGTGGCACAAATCAATTCAATGATTGTTCAATTGAATCTTTCCACCAGACCGCTGAGTTGAGGGGTGTAGGCATCAGCAAAGCTTTGTTGAATGAGATTTTCCTTGCAGAAGGAAGACATCTTGGAATTGAGAAACTTTGTTCCTCAATCTGAGTGAAGTATAAAGGGGTAGTAGCCTAGATGTTTTTCTTCCAAATTAACGGCTTCTGTCAGCTTGCTACTATTGCAGATCAAGCTGCAAAAGTAACAAAAATAACATAAAAATAATAATAACACAATTAACCTAAGAAGGAGTAGGAAAACCATAAATATTATTACAGAAATGGATTCTCCACCCAAAATTAGGTAGGGTCACTCCCTGACCCCACCCTTGAAATCCAACTCCTTACATTTTTAAATGATTAAGGAAAGAAAAACCAAAATACTACGGCTCCATTATTGAGCTTTTTGGCCAATTAAATATTTCGCGTCCATTGTCACGTATAGGTTTCACACCTAAAATTCAGTCAGAATTGAGGTGTTGTATATATTTTAGGAGTTACGGGCGGAAATGTGTTTTGTCACAATTCCCGCACGCAGCTGCAGCAGCCCATGTACCCGCGCGTGGCTGAGATACAGCCCTGTCACTCTGTCGAGGTCGTGTACGCAGCGCCGGGCCTCTGAAAAGTAAGCAGCCGCGGGAATACGGGTTGACAGAGTGACATGCGGCCTGAGAGGCTCAGGTACCGCGTAAAAATGCTACAACCTACACAGGAACATTCTACATATGTAATAAATGTTCCTGTGGATAGTAGACATTCTAAAAATACATAATATTATATAAAAATACATAAATAATCCTTATACGTATTTTTTATTTAATATAATTCCAAGTACCAAGAATGTCGAAAATAAGACAATGACAACTTCTAAAAATATATTAAAATACTTTAATATACTTTTATGAGAATTGCTAGACATCAATATCTTTGTGACATACTAAGTAAACTAATGATGTAAAAATATTACATGAATTTACATGAATTATATTTTTAAGTAATTATCTTAGTAAATCAACTGGAACTCGAAAATAAGGAGTAAAATCAATATTATGACTTTTACTCCAGTTATATAATACATAATGAGAATTTACCTGACATCAAGATGTCTGTAGAAATGTCTATTTATATAATTTTTAAATAACTGGGAAAATTTACTAAGGATAATTAATTAAATAATAAATAAATGGGACAGATTAATGTTATTCACACATCCTAATGTCTATTATAAATTGGAATAATTCCCATACCCTGAGGAATCAGATGCTACCCGTGCTATAGCACCAAGAACACATGACAGGCTACCCCTGGTTACCCTTCTAGCCTTAGTGTCCGTCCCTTTGAGCACCTAAAACCCTCAGAAGGACAATATTGGGACTCCAAAAGCTATAAATAAAGAGCTCTTTTGAGGATATTGATGGGCAGAGACCCAGTTATATTCATATCCAGACACATTCCCAAGGTAATCAAGTACTTATAAGAGATAAGTAAGTGATTTATGGTAAAGTCTGATCAATAATATCCGTCCTCAACCTCTTTTTATCAATTAACACTGCTGAACAACCTTATAACACCAGCATACAGGTTTAACCCATCAGTATACATCTCAAACAGATACCCAAAGGATTTAATAATATGCCAGTAAGTTTTATTTTCCTTTCTCTGTTGTTGTAGCTTGGCTACAAGGCCCTGCCACTCCACTGTGTATTTTATATACATATTATCTTTGGGTAAAATATCCTTTAAACTTAAGAACCCAAAGTAACCAGGACTACATGTTTTCATCCTGAAATCCCTGAAGAGAGGTGTTAAAGATCCCCAATATAATTTTGGCCCCTCTATATAAATATTTAATAATCAATTTATTCATGTTGATTTAGCAAAATAAAAAATAACCAAACCACTTAACCTTTCAATTAGCTTAATCCAAATATTTTAAGGATTTTTGCTACATTTATTAAATAATATATTTATTATTTATTCTATCACCTCTGGTAGCTAAAGGATAGCAACGGTCTTGGCTTCCAGGAGGCTGACAGCTTCTATAAGGGTGTTGGGTATGAGATCCTTTCTGACAACAGAAATGAATGCAAGATACCGTGAGCACGCGTTGACAACAATTATCAGATAATTATGGCCCTTTATTGAGGTAGGGAGAGGTCCAATTTTTTCAAGATGCAGTTCTTGGAATACTCAATCAGCAGTGGAGGTTTGAGAGTGAAAGGATCCTCTGGTGATCTTTAGAACAGCACAGGATTCACAATTGGAGCCCTTATTTATGGGAAGACTTAACTTGTGTCAAATTTGGTGGTAGCTTACATGTACCAGGGACTTTTGAAGATTCTTGGCATAGGATAGGAGACACGTGACGGAAGAAAAAGGGAAAAACCTAAGGCAGGTAATGTGATTGTAATAGGCACCTTTCATTGCAAGTTCACCATTTTTAAACAGTGAAAAACAATTAGGTTGAAAATCAACAGTGTACTTGTCAACGAGAAGTTGTCTCAGAGACAGCAAATTGACAGACAGATTTGGGACTCGCAGAACATCTTTCAATCAAATCTTGCCGCGCTTGTGTTGGAGGAGGACTTCCCCCTTACCCTTTACTTCAATTCAAGTCCTGCCGCAGCTTGTGTTGATCATTCCTTCTGCTGTAGAGCATAGTTGCAAGAACATATCAGGATCAGCAATCATGTGATTGGAGGAGCATGAGTCCAGGACAAATTGAAAGGATCCAGGACGACGGGACAGATATAAGCAGCTAACATAGGTCTCAGAGTCCTGTTGAACTGGCTGAGTTGGTTTCTTGGGCAAAAGGTGGGGATAAAGCATCCACCATATGTGCTTGGGGTGATTAGCCATGCTATTTTGCTTCTTTGGCTTGCATTTGCCTGAGACCTCTGTGAATAGAGAGGCTAGTTGTTGAGGTCCCAAGGATGCACCATTGTTCATTCTGTGTTCATTCATATGAATCCTGAGATGATCAAGAACGGCATTGGGATTGATTCAAGATTGGACATTGGAATGAGTAATTTGCTGCTTGATATTCCTTATAGAGTCTGGAAGCTTTTCTAGGATCATATAGGTGAGGATGTTGATAGGAAGAACAATACAAATCTCATGAAGTTTGTTTACACCGGTCTTCACTTCAGTAATAAATGATTGGATGTTGTTTTTTTCAAAGGATATGGAGGAGAATTGACTGTACACCTTGGCTCAATTCTGTTGGAATCCTCCCATTCTTTTGTTCAATACTATCTGTATATACCTTTCTATTATCCACACTCTTTCATTACTACAATGACACTCATTATAATTCAAGACAATCATCACCCACCATTATTCAACAACTGCTACCAATCCATTTCATCACAATCACCATCACCATCACCATCACCATCACCATCACCATCACCATCACCATCACCATCACCATCACCATCACCATCACCATCACCATCACCATCACCATCACCATCACCATCACCATCACCATCACCATCACCATCACCATCATTAGCTTTACCATTACCATTACCCTGATCTATCATCATTATCATCATATCATCCTCCCCATCATGCTAGGCAGCTATGCCTGAGGTCCTTGTTGCTCCTCTTAAAATAGTAATATCATTCCCCCCATATCATGCTAGGCAACTATGCCTGAGGTCCTAGTTGCTCCTCTTAAAATAGGCTTTCATTCCCCATCTCATATGCTGACAAGGTGGTGTCTTTTCATCCTTTCTCAAATCTCATATCTCTCATTCTCATGTTCTTTTCTCATATTCTCATGAATCTCTGAAATGTTGATTGGTCTAAAATTGGTTCCTAAATTTGTCAGTTAAGGTGGTGTGTTGTCTTTTTCTGTTCATATTCTGTAACTAACAAATTTAGTTACCTTTATCTCCAGATTACTTTTTCCATTAAATAACTACTCATGTCTCAGGCCCCCTCTGGGGCTCTCTAGTTGTCACTAACCTGCTGTCTTAGGCCCCTTTTGGGGGTTCTCTAGTTTTCCATAAATACTGGTCCTTCCCTTGGACCATGAATGCAAAACCATCTGATTACCAGACAACTAAACCTGAGTGCCCCTTCCTCCTCTTCAGATCAGTTCCTCTTGACTATACAAGAATTATCCCCTCTCTATTGGCTCTTGGTAGCCTTATTATTCCTCCTCATCAGGCTCCTCCATAGCCTACCATTACCGTTTCATCCCTCATGGCAATATAGTCATTCTTCACTGATTCTTCAAATTCATGGGTTGAGAAGACACAAAGTGTTTGAGGATGGCCTTCCAGATTTCTTTAGCACTTTCCTTGTTTTGGACAGTGATTAGGTTAGTGTGCACTAAGGAAAATAGCTTGGAGATGAGGATCCAGGTTAGAATGGGGTTGTCATTCAGTGAAATACTCTCAGAATCTGATCCAATGGAATCTTTGAGCTGGGCCAGATTCAATAGGGTGTTGATCCAAGTTCTCCAGATGGTGAAGTTGTCCTCAGTGATAAAGGGAATGGCTTCAATTGTGGTTTTGAGGATGGTCGGATTTATGTTGTCCATGATGATTGGAATCCGGATCTGGTTGTGGTGATCTGGGGTTGGCAAGGCGGCGCAATTTGACTGTTAATTGTGATAGAGTTTGATTCTGAAATTTTTCTTAAAACATCAAAAACCAGACTGAAAGCAGAAGGAATTAACAACTTGAAACAATATGAGAGAGAAAGGAAAACAGAAAGGAACCTACCCCAGATGACAAGGGACTCAAGGTGACACAACTTGAATTAGAAGACCATGAGAAGAAGGGACAAGAAGAGCCAGCAGCTAGCATAACAGTTTAATGAGAAAAAAAATGAGATAACAGAGACACACACAACAATGCTTTTATCACCAAATGAGAACAGTCAGGCAGAAGAAGACGGTTGGCAAGGATTGAAGAAGGACTCAGGGTTGATGAGCTGAGTGGCCTTGAGGGAGCGGAGACAATCGGTCTTGGAGGTCCAGTATGCGTGAGATGGCGAGTTATAAGGACAATCTTGTTAGGAGAAGAGATTTTAGGAATTGGGCCAGAATTGTCAGAGGAGAACAAAGAGGTCAGTCAGTAGAAGCAATATGAACAGAGACACAGTGGAAGGAAGAAAAGACAAGAATGAAGTGTTTTCAGAGGTGGATAGACAGACAATGTCAGACTATGAGATGGAAAACCCTAGAGAGAGAGGCAGAATTTCAACAGGCAGGGCCTTTTACCCAGGATGCCACAACAGAAAAATGATAATAAGACTCATTGTTATATTATTAAATCCTTTAGGTACCTTTTTGGGATGTGAAGTGATGGGGTTAACCTATTACTGGGGTTAAAAAGGTTATTCAACAGTTTAAATTGATAAAAGGGTTGGGGATGGATATTATTAATCATAATAAAGCCATAAATCACTTCCTTATCTCTTATAAGTATTTTATTACCTTGGCATGGATTCTGGATCTAAAAATAACTGGGTCTCTGGGTATCAATATTTTCAGAAGAGCTGTATATTTATAGCTTTTTGAGTCCCAGTTCTATCCTTCTGAGGGATACAGGGGCTCAAAGGGATTGTTGCTAAGGCTATCAGGGTAAAATGTGGTAGCCTCTCACGTGTCATTGTTTCTGTAGCAAGGGTAACTTCTAATTCCACAGGGTATGGGTTATTATTCTACCTTTTGATTGATGTTTAGACTTGTGAATAACACTAATTTATCGACATGATCATCATTTAATTAATTACCCTGAGTGAATTCTCCCAGGATGTTAAGAATTTTTCTTAGTAGAAATTCCTACGGTTAATCTGATTTCAAGTGGGTTCTCATTATGTATTAGCTGATGGGATTAAAATCATGATATTGATTTTACTCCTTATTTTCAAAATTCTGTTGATTTAGTCAAAATAACTAATTAAAAATATAATCTATGGGAATATATTTAATTTTTTTACATTATGAGTTTTCTTAGTATGTCACGGACATACGGATGTCTTGAATTTCTCACAATGTATATTTAGAGTGTTTTAAGATATTTTATAAAATTTTAGTTATCTTATTTTTTGAAATATTTTGTATTTTTATGACATATTTGGTATTTTTATTATATTTTATAAAAAATATGTAGAAAATTTATTTAAGTATTTTTATATAAATTTATGTATTTTTAGACTATCTACTATCCACAGGGACATTTCTTACGTATTTAGTATGTCCATGTCTTATTTGTAGGACTTTTACATGGTACCTGGGGTTCTCAAACTGTCTATCAATCTTTCATTCCGTAGTCCTGCAGCTGCATACCTGTAAGATGCCCGTGGCTGCGTACACGGCTTTTCAGGGTATGCGGACAGGGTGGCAGTGCTGCTGCTCACCCACGCGCGGATGTGTTGGTTGTCACGGCTGCGTGCGGGAATTGTTACAAATCACATTTCTGCCCATAACTCCTCTAAATCACAGAATTCTTGGATTCTGACACAAAATTCACTATGAAACCCATGCGTGGGGTTTCATGAAAAATATTGAAATGGCCAAAATCCCAAGGCTGCTTTCTTTCCAAATTTTCATAATTTTTTTAAAAATATAATCAGTAGGAATTTAAGATAGGTGTCAGTCAGTGACCCTACCTTAAATTTTATTTAGAATCATAATTTTAAATGATATTTTTGATATCATTTCTCCTTTGATAAGATTTTTAGTTATTTATGTTTTTTTGTTACTTTTGCAGCTTGCTCTGCAATAGTAGCAAGCTGACATTCCCCCACTCCAATATATGGTCAAATCTGAAAAATAAATCTGGAGTTGTTGGGAAAAATTAATTCCAAATTTATTTCAGTTCCTTTTAGTGGCTCTTTTGTTTCAAAGATTTATTGGTCCATCAGGTATATTACTCTGGTAACAATTCATCTTTGTCTGCAGATTCTCCTTTTTATCTTACTCTGTATAGTCTAAAATCTTTACCTTTCACTCTCTCTTTGTTGTCTCTCAATATCCTTCCAACTTTCCCTTTTTCTTTCACGGGGTCAGTTTCTATTGGGATTATTACTGGAGGGAGGTTGCTACCTTCTTATGGTTGAAAATGCTTTACTAAGCTAACAGGGAATACTGGGTGCTTTCTTGAAAATTCTACACTCAAGAATACTTCCACAGAATTCTTGCCATGCATTTTCTTGATAAAAAATGGCCTTAGAAAAGCTGTTTTCAGCTTTCTGTTCCCTGCTAAATTGTTGAAGTTGGCATTAGATATCAAGATCTTATCTCCTATGTTAAAGTCAAATTCTCTGCGTGATTTATCCCATCTTTGTTTTTTGTATTCCACTACTTCTTCTACACATTTTTCAGCATGATTATTTCCAGGTCTATCATTTTCTTAAAGTCAAAAGATGTTGGGTGGATGGTGGCCAAGTTCTGGTTCAGGTTATTCCTGGGGAGTTTTGGAATCCATCCTCTTTCTATTATGTAAGAGGTTTATTTGGTAGTAGAGTGTTTACTGCTATTATAAGCCATCTCCACGGCTGGGAGTAAGCTTACCCAGTCATGGAAATATCCACCTAATTTTTGTACTCTAGACCAAAGCTAAAAACCTTCTTAACATATCTTCCAGGGTCTGTATCATCCTTTCAGATAATCCATCAGTCTGGGGATGGTATGCTGTAGAAAAGGCTAAAGTGGTACCCAGTATATCATGTAGATTCCTCCAGAATTCAGAAATGAATTGGGTGTCTCTGTCACTGATTATAATCTTATGTATACCTACATCAGCTATAATCCTGTTCCAAAATAACAAATCCACATCCATAGCATTGTCTTTTTTGTGGTTAGGTAAGAACTTTGACTTCTTAGATTATCTGTCTACTATAACTAGGACAGAGTTATGCGAGTGCCTACCTCCAGGAAGGAGACCTGTGACAAAATCCAGATTAATGATTTCCCACCTAGTTTTGGGTTCAGAAATATTTTGTAGGAGTCCAAACCTTTTGCCAGTAGTTTTATTAGATTTTTGGCAAGTTTCACAGCTAGCAACATACATAATATTAATCTCTTTCCAATCTATCCACCAAGCAGTCTACTTCACTTTCTCAAAGGTCCTTTCAGTGGATAGATGCCCTGATGAACAGTTGTCATGGCATTCCTGATGTATGTGTTGTATATGCTCCTTGTTGCTCAGTATCAACACACTGAAATGTTAGTGTCTGTAGTATAGGAGACCATCCCAAAAAATGAACCTCCCTGCTTTATATGGTTTGAGCAATGAGGCTGGTAAACTGTTTATTGGGGCTACTTCTGGGGGTTCACATTCCATATTGGTCATCAGCAGCTTTAGGTCAGAGGAATAGTTCTCTCTAAATAGATTAAATAAAGAAGTATTTAATTCACATAGGTGGATCCCCATATTTGGAGAATCTGATGTAAAAAGATTGATTTTTAAGATAGGAAAGATATGCTGATCCTCAGGGTCATATGCTGTATTTCTAGGGTCATAGTCAAAGCATTCCTACTTAAATTGTCATTATTTTGGTTTTTAGATCCAGCTTTATGCACTATAGTCATCTGGCCTCTACACTGTTTTATAGCAATTTGCCACCTTAGAATATGTCTACTGGGAGTCTTCATTTTCATGAGAGTTCTTACATCATTACAATCCATAATTAACTTGAAGGTGTTGCCTTCTAAGTAATACTGCAACTTCTCTAGAGCCCATACTCACACCAATCATTCAGTCTGACCAGCTTCATATCTTTTCTCAGTGTATTTGATCTGTCTAGATATAAAAAGTACTAGTTTTGTCACTGGTTTGTCTTCTTCTATTCTTTCTTGGTGCAAGGCAGCTCCTAACCATTCTATAAAAGCTTAAATGTACAGCTTAAACGTTTTACATTAGTCTGCTTGGATTAGTAGAGGATTGGAGGTCATAGCTATGTTCATTTCTTCATATTTTTTCAACATCTCATGTTTCATTTCAAAAAGAGTTTTATTGTTGCATATTTCATACAGACTTTTAGTTAGCATAGAAAACTTTGGGATTTATTGTCTTTCTGGAGGTTTGAGTTAGATTCCCCGGTGAGATGGTTGAAGAGGATGGTATGAAGTCTTTGTAAAATCAAGAGGAACGGATCTAGGGATTCAAGAGAGGGGTAATCCAGTTCAAAGTAAGACATAATACATGATGGATTTCACTTGTCAACCTTCAGACTTAAATGGACTAAGTACATCAGAAGCTGACAAGTGGTTGAAAGGAAAGGATAAAAATGAATAGAATATGTTTGAAGAACAGGTAGGATAGTCACAAGAGGAAATGTTTGACAAGGACAGAGTGTCACAGGAAAGTCACTCACTTCAACTACACTCAACATGTCTGAGATAAAAAAGGCATCTGGGATTAAAGATAAAGAACCCACTAGGACAGTGACTACTCAGCACGGTAAAGAAAGATCACTAGACTATAAAACTCAAGGAGATTATGATGACCTACTTAGATTTAGGATGAAGATGTCACTAGATCTATAACTAACCAGTATGGAATAAAGAAAACACTAGACTTAAACACTCAAGAGGTGATAATAAATTGAACAATAGAAAGATTTTAGAAAAGAATGCACACAAATATAAGGCAAAATAGATCACAAGACAATCATTCTAACAGTCTTTAGTAACTGCAAGAACTAATAAATGATAGAAACTCTGTTTGATTCTGAGGAATGGGTCTGTTCACTATAGCAGCTATCTTATTCTGGTCAGCTGCTAGAGAAAGGCCAGAGACTATATGCCCCAGACCTTTCAGTTCTCCATGTCCAAATTTGAATTTCCTCATGGATACCTTTAATCATTCTTTGGAAATAGTTTCAAGGTATAATCTTAATTGATTTATATGGGTATCCCAATCATTAGAATATATGATGAAATCATCTACGTAAACCATCATGCATCCTTGTCCAATGTAAGTACCTAGAACTGTATCCATTGTTCTATGGACGTGTGATGGGGCATTCTTTATACCAAAGGGCATCCTGAGATACTCATATATTCCTAAATGGCAGGTTTCTCTCATAAACTTCCTACTTTCAGGGCTTCTAGTTATATGGTGGAAACCTGTAAGCATATCTGTAGTAGTGATGTATTTAGCTCTACACAGGTTATGCAGAGCATGATCAATCTGGGGGATGGGATAATAGTCTTCCTGAGTATAGTTATTCAGCATTCTGAAGTCTCCTACCATTCTTGACTTATCATTATGCCAAGCTATGATTACAGGGGTAGTCACATCTACTTGTTCAGTATGCCCAACCTTCCTCTATACTTTTAGGTTTATAAGTTCTTGGATTTGTTACTCAAGAGCTATACTAGATTTAGGACTACAGGGATAAGCTGGTATTCTTAGGTTAGGAGGATAAGGATGCTCAATAGTCAAGGTCAATACCATGTCATGTAATTTGATATCACCAATGGGATGATCTCTAGTACGCAAAGAATTTGTATTCTCAAAACAGACTTTAACTATATCTTTCTTCTGTTTTTCAGAAAGCTTCTCATTTAGAGAAGCTTGAGAGAAGTATTTTTTTTTGAATTATTTTAAGTGCTTCTGATAAGTAGAGGAGGGGAAGTTAATTTGGATAGTGCATATGTTAAACTTCTTGTCCCCATTACCACCCACAGTGAAATAAGTTCCTTTCCTTTGGAACACATATTTGCAATATAGACATAGAGCATCGTTTTCTATTATCAGGTGGGAACATAATCCATTGAGCAATACCAAAAATTCCACTTGAATCCTAAAAGATAATTTAGTATGGGGAAGTATGATAGGAGCAGTCCATACTCCAATAGCATGCATAGTGGAGCTGCAAGAGCTAAACTTAGCCATTGAGACAGGAAGAAGGTGGTCTTTCCATTTGGGATTCTATTTGTTCAAGAATTCAGTGCAAACACATGAAAAGAAATCCTGAATTTCAAGTAATAACCTTATAGGTATTTCTTTATACAATCCTGTTGCAGAAAAATTTTGCCCAGTAGTATAACTCTCAGCCCTCACAGGCTTAATTGTTAGTTTTTTAAAATCAGTGACATGTCTAGGATTTATGGAAGGGTACCATTGTTGGGGCAAACTAGAGTCACCAAGGATGTTATTGATTTCTATAGAAGTGCCTATATCTCCTTATATTACATTGATAGGGTTAGTCAGGATCAATTCACATTCAGACAGTAATCCTTCAGTATCAGCTGTTTGTTCATAGTTCTGGTTCCCTTCAATCTCAGGCTCTCCTTCCATTACGGCTATGTACCTCTTTGTTAATGGGAAGTCTTGTCTCATATGCCCTATTTTGTTACAGTTCCAAAAAGTTCCAGGTATTCTTTCTTTATCCTTTTTATCATGAGATTTCTTATTGTCAGGGATATTTATCAGAGGAAGTTGTTCCCTGGTTTTGTTAAGATTTAAGCTATGTCTGGGTCTAGAAGGAGCCTTATTGTGTAACCCATTCATATCTATTACTTCCTTCAATTCATTGATTAGAGTTGGTAAGTCAGCATCCATACTCATTCTGCATCTCACACTATGGTTAAGGTTTCCAGGGCACAGGTTGAGAAGTCTTTCATTCACTTCTTCTTTAAAAGCTTCTGGATAGAAGCAGTCTAGTCTCCTCTTCTGTTCTAAGCACCATTTGTGAGGCTGATCCTTGGAGGGGTTAAATGAGGAATTTTCCAAATTTTTCATCATTTTCATTTTCCACATCCTAGAACCAACTTGTTCTTTAATTAAGAGTGTGCAGGAAATCCAGGGTAAGGATTCTACTTCTTGTCTTTTACTAATAAACCAATCTAATGCTACTCCCTCAAAGAGTCTGGGCAGCCTGACTACGGCTATGGCTTCTGAAGTTCATAGAAATTTATGGTATAGTCAATAAAATTGATGAAATTTATATGGTTGTATTCTCCTTCACCAGATAACTTAGGCCATTCAGAGATAGGGGTTAAAAATTGAGCGCTTTTTCCATTTCAGGAGTAGGAATATGCCAGAAAGTTTCACTCCTATGCATTCTTATAAGGGGTGGTGCATAAGTGGTGGTTGTTTGTCTGGGAGGTTTTGGTTCCTCTGTGGTACTCCCCAAGGAGTTGGCCAGACGGACCTTTAAGCTTCTAAGATCATTCTTGATCAGATTAAGTTTCAAATCCAATTTCTTATTAAGAAGATCTAATTTCTCACTAAGGGGAATAATTTATTTGTTAGTAGTATTCATTAATTATTCTTTAAAAGGCTGAAAGTACATTAAAAAATTTTGTTGGATACTTGATAACATATTATCAATAGTTTGAGTCTGACTGGTTTTACCTTGTTTTATTGTTTCCAATAATTGTTCTGTATGTTCCTTAATATCTTCTATCCCTACAGCTTTTGATTGGTTACTAATTTATTTGGCCACTACTTAGGTAAACTTATCCAATTGTGTGTAAATACCATACAAATGTCCACAAGCAATTTTGGAATTATGAGGAATATTATTAGAAAAGGAAGTAATTACATCCAAGTTTGGTTTAGAAAAGACACTAGGTTCAGAATTAGAAGCTAATTGTGGTTCACATTTTTACCCCTTTGAGCTAAGGATATTATCTGATCCCAATCCTTCTTTCCCTTTGGCTTTGCATGGGAAGAAGATCTCTTCTTTCTGGATTCTTTACCTTTCCGTTGGGCTAATTGATTGCAAGGATTCCACTTTTCTGCGTAGGATTCTACCTCTTTCCTTGGGATCATTTTCTGAAGAGCTATCTGGGTACCATTTTCCTGGGATATCATCTTTTTCATAGATACTACATCCCCCTTGGCTTGAGCTTGTTTGAATTCTTCCCAATATTTCATGTGCTCTTTGCCTAAGTCTTGGATCCTGGCTTACTTGGCCAGATTCCACTGGGGTGGCTGAAGGGAACCTCCTTTAGAAGCAGGGAGGCTTGATTTTACTACCTTCTCTCGCTCTGGGTTGGGGAGGGCAACAGTACTGGGGGCTTTTCCTTGTCCACCAACATTTCATTCATGGGTTTCAGCCCCCTCATTGTTGTCATTATTTGTTGCCTAACGGTTACTGAGGCTCCTGGCAAAGATCCATAGGAAGGAACTCTTCCTGAGGCCCTTTTATTACATCTATTCATGTTCAATACAATATTTATAAATATTTTTCTAAAGAAGAATCCCTAATAATAAGTTTATTAAAACTTACCTAAGTTGATATTTACAGGTACTAAAACTTTTTTAGGATTATACTGGTCCTTAATAGGTAATCCTACGTGGACTTGGTGTGTTACAATGAGATCTTCTCCAGTCCAGTCATTTGTTTCAGGGAGTCCAGAAATATCTGGAACCTCTTGATCCAATAGATCAAATTCAGTGACGGTGGTTTATGGGATAGGAGGGTTCACTTATAGTGTTAGAAATATATTTTATTTGTTAATGAAACATATTAAAATTATTTTAATAAAATAATTTTGTAATATAAATTTTTTGCTTACTTTTATATTTTTAGAATTAATTTTTACGTTATTTTTTTCAAGCTTCATTTTGTTTTAATAGAGCTTGAAAGTTGATACACCTCTCAGGATCTTCTTTTTCAAGGATTTTATGTAATTTTTTACGGAAAGAAGAGACTTTATGTTTTTCAGCTTGAGTTACAACATCCCAACCAGTTGTTTTATGATTTTGAATATATTATTCTTTTCTTATTTTTAAAAGGTTTAAGTAATATATTATGAATTCTGTATTGGTGTTAAAATTCACTGCAAAAGAAATTAATGATAAATCATGGTTGAAAAATTCAGACAAATTATGTATGATTAATTTTTTGTTAAATGTCTTGTCCAAGGTATCTAATATAAAATAATGGAATATTTCCTGGCCAGACCCCAAATTTTCTGCCTCCTGGATTCCAATACCCTTGCTATCCTTTGGCTACCAGAGGTGATAGAATGAATAATAAATATATAATTCCTTAAATATTTTTATAAAGCTATTGCAAGGTTGAGTGGTTTGGTTATGATTTAATGTAATTAATCAATATTAACAAATTGATTATGAAAAATTTCATAGTGGGGCCACAATAATATTGGGCATCTTGATCACCTCTGTTCAGGGAGTTCACTTTGAAAACATGTATACCTTGTTGCTTTGGAACCTTTAATTTATATTCTTAAAGGAGATATTGCCCAAAGAAAACATGTATATAAGATATATGGTGGATTGGCAGGGCCTTGCACCCAGGATTCCACGACAGAAAAAGGATAATAAGACTCACTTTTATATTATTAAATCCTTTAGGTACCTGTTTGGGATGTGCAGTGATGGGTTAAACCTATTACTGGGGCTAAAAAGGTTGTTCAGTAGTTTAAATTGATAAAAAGGGTTGGGGATGGATATTATTAATCAGAATAAAGCCATAAATCACTTACCTATCACTTATAAGTATTTGATTACCTTGGAACGGTGTCTGGATGTAAATATAACTGGTTCTCTGGGTATCAATATCCTCATAAGAGCACTATATTTATAGCTTTTTGAGTCCCAATTCTGTCCTTCTGAGGGATAAGGGGGCTCAAAGGGATTGGTGCTAAGGCTAGCAGGGTAAAAATTTGTAGCCTGTCACGTGTTCTTGGTTCTGTAGCACGGGTAACCTCTCATTCCACAGGGTATTGGAATTATTCTACGCTTTTATTGATGTTTGGACATGTGAATAACACTAATCTATCCACATGATTATTATTTGATTAATTATCCTTAGTAAATATTCCCATGATTTTAATAATTTTTCGAAGTATAAAATCCTTTGAGTAATCCTATTTCAAGTGTGTTCTCATTATGCATTAGCTGATGGGAGTAAAATCATCATATTGATTTTACTCCTTTTTTTCGAAATTCTGTTGATTTACTCAAAATAAATAATTAAAAATATAAGCTATGAGAATTCATGTAATATTTATGGATAATCAGTTTCCTTATTATGTTGCGGAAATAATGATGTATTAAAATTTTAACAATTGTATATTCAAAGCATTTTTAGATATTTTACAAATAGTAGTTATCTTATTTTGACATATTTTTCATTTTTTATTATATTTTATAAAAAATACATAGAAAGTTTATTTTAGTATTTTTATATAATTTTATGTATTTGTAGATTATCCATTATACACAGGGACATTTATTACATATGTAGTATGTCCCCGTCTAGGTTATAGCACCCTTTCATGGTACCTAGGCTTCTTGGAACGCCTGTCACTCTGTCAGCCCGTAGTCCTGCCGCTGCGTACTTGTCAGATGCCCGGGGATGCGTACATGGCTTTTCAGGGTATGCTGAAAGGGTGGCAGTTCTGCTGCTCAGCCGCGCGCCAATGTGTTGGTTGCCGGGGCTGCATGCTGGAATTGTGACAAATCACATTTCCGCCTGTATCTCCTCTAAATCACAGAATTCTTGTATTCTGTCACAAAATTCACTGTGAAACCTATATATTGGGTTTCATGTGAAATATTGAAATTTCCAAAATCCCAAGGCTGTGTCTCTTTCCAAATATTCATAATTCATTTAAAAATATAAGCAGTAGAAATTTGAGGTAGGTGTCAGTCAGTGACCCTTCCTTTAATCTTTATTTAGATTCAGAATTTGAAACAATATTTCTTACATTATTTCTCCTTTAATACTATCTCTATTTATTTGTTTTATTCAAGTTATTTTGTTACTTTTACAGCTTGCTCTGCAATAGTATCAAGCTGAAACAAGTGTCTTCTGCTGTTTGACATCTTCAGTAGTTTTTCTGTTACATGGATTAGCTCCATCAACTTCTGTAATTGAAAGGACTACTTTGGTGGGGATGTTCTTGTCTAGTAGAGTGGCTTCTATTGCATCTTGGTTCTTGAAGAATTTTACATTTTTAGTTTTGACTAGTTTACCAGATTTTGCCTAAATCTTGTAGGAGTGGAACCAAGGATTTTATCCAATGAAGCCTCCCTCTTCACCCTTTTCCTCCAGATTTAACCTTATCCTTTTTTCCTTCAGCAGATAAATCACCTTTTAACCCATTGGCTTGAGATAGATAATTGACAGCTAGTTTTTTCTTGTGCAGAATTTCCCAAGAAGTGCTTTTTGCCTTTTCTGACGGTATCTGATTCAGGGCCAGGCAAAAGCTTTGAATAACAACATGCAAGTAATTCTTTGGAATGTTGGTCAAGCTGAAGATAGATCATAAACACTCCATGATTGTACAGTTGGCTTACTCTGCCTTTCAATTATGCTGAGAGTGATAAGGTTCAATTATTAAATGGTTTATCAACTTAGCTCCGAAGAATGACTTGAGAGATTCATTTACAAACTATCCCCCACCGTCTGAAACAACCTCAATAGGTTATTTACCTTGCTTCTTTGCTTTTTTCTCAATAACAAAATTGATGGTTTCCGCTGCTGCATCCTTTGAAAGGAGAGGAAATTCTGAGAGATACGCAGATTTATCGTCTACTATGGTGAGAAAATACCAAATTCCTCCTTTGCTGAAAGGATTGAGGGGTCCCATCAGGTCAAGGTGAAGTCGGTCAAATACTTCAGCAGCTGGGACTTGATTCTTATTGAAAGGAGTTTTGTTTATTTTGCTCTTTTTCCAAGCAAGAAATTTAAAGAGGCTTTCTGAGTCCTTCCTGATTGAGAATCTCAGATAATTCTCCATTTGGTCTAAGCTAGCATGAACTAGCTTGAGATGATGATCCTGAAGTTTGGTTTGAGTCAAAAAGCAAGAAGAATCATGATTCACTGAAGTGGCTGGCAGGGATGAAATGTCCAATTTAGCTGACTTATTGCAAAGGATCATGAGAAGATTATTCTCAATGATGCCGGTTAAAACTTGAGCTCCAGAAAAATGGAGAGAGAAGACTGGAAGTTCCAATATTAAATTAACTTTAAGACTGTATCCTTTCAAGAGAAGAGCTCCGAGCAAAACAAGGTTGACAGTTGCTCCAGGGACCCATGCTGCATTCTCAAGGTATATAGTTTTGCCATTGCAATATAGCTCTGCAGTCCCAATTCCTTGAATATCCAACCCCCTTCCCTTCTTGCCAGTCTTGATGGATCCTTTCCTGGTCTCCTTGGTCAGAGATACAAATGATCTTTGGTTGTGAAAAATCTTGATAGAGCATCCACTGTCCAGGATAAATTGATTTTAATGAAGGTTATCAAGGTGATTTAATGCACAGAAGAAAGAATAATGATGAGATTCAGGTTGGTGCTTCTTCTTGTTATTGCCTCTTTCCTTTCTGGGAGGATGCTCAGGTCTTAACTCTGTAAATTCAGCACAGAAAGAGGAAGGAAATGGGATTTAACTGAGGTATTATGTTGTTTCTTTTTGCATTTTGGGAGCTCAGACTCTTTTTGTTGTTCACATGATACATGGCGGCATTGGTATTGGTAGTTCCAGCAGCCTTTGATTGGACCAAATGATTAGGTACCAGCGTTACAGACAGGTCGCTGCCAGAGTGCATAATCTGCGATCTTATAGACTTAAGAGACTTGGGTAACTTGAAGGGAATGAGATAACTTAGTATATTTCTTGGTAATTCAATTCCACCTTTGTCTAGCTTTCCCAAATGCGCTTTTAAAGATGTGACAAACCCATCAATGTCATTCTGATCAAAAACTAGGTACAGGAATTTAAAGAACATCCTGGCTCAATTTGCAGCATGACTAGGAGCAAAGTGGTTTTTAGTCACCAGCCAAATATGCTTGGCCAAATCTTCATTCTCCTGTGTGATAATTTTGGTGTGAGTTCTGGGTTCCATTCTTGACATCAGGTAGCCATCCATCTTTTAAACGTGGGATTTTCAACATAAGGATCCTTGGAGTTGACAAATCCAGGATTTCACACATTTTAAAAAGTCGCTCCATCTTCTTTCTCCAGATCAAATTATTTGTTTCTGAAAGAAGAGGAGTGGAATCCATCAAGGATTTGAGTGAAAGTGCCTTAAAATTGCCTTCTACTCCCAATCCAGGTGAAGCGGTTTTTCTTGCTGCATTGGTTGAGCCTGATTGATCCACTTTTTGGCTTTTAACTGTGTAAAAGGAAATAAGAGTTGATAAACCTGGACCAGGCTCTTTATATTCCAATGGTTAGTTGAGTGAACAGACAACATCCAGTAAAGAATAGAAAAAATGAAAGATCATGAGAAAAAACATATATGAAACCTCTACAGGCTAGGTGATGGCCTTGAGAAGACTAAGTAGATTATTCAAGACACTGTTGAGCAATAGACCAATCCTCCCAGGAAGACTTGATGACTGTAGGGAAACAAGAATTTCAGCTCCTGAGGTTGAGTTGACAAGTGTGTTGAAAACTACCATAAATCTGTGGTCAATGGTGATCACGTTGAAAAGTTCAAGAAGTTGAGCTTTGACAAATCCTACCAAGTTGAGCCAATTGTGTGATGTCAAGATGAGCTGGTGTGGTTGCCTTGGCTTTGTGACGAGTTCAAACAGGGTGCAATGAGACAATGAGATGGATAGAATCAAAAATGAAAGAGAGATTGGGGCCAAAGTTGAAAGATGTATTTCAGATAGTCTAGAAAGCTTTTCAAGTAGGTGACAGGCACGTGTGACAGGCTACTGTATCTTCTCAGCCCACGCACAGTTGAATTAATATTAGAATAATGGATGAGATACACACAAATATCAACAGTTTTTACATTTGATTGTATTTTTGGAGGCCTATGATACATCAAAAATTCTGAAAATAATATTCAAAAACCCTTCAATAGCTTTTTTGAATTTTGAAAAGATTTGAAGGCCAACAAAAAATAATCAAAAAAGCAAAAAAAAGTATCCAAAAGTCTAATGAGAAAATTGAATTTTTTGAATTTTTTGCTTTTTTTTAAGGAATTTTTTAAGATAATATAATAGATAAAAAAAAATCTGAAACAGATATTGTAATTCTCTTTGAATTTTGGGTTTGAATTTTTGATAGCTTGAATCACTAAAAAAAACAGAAAAAAAAATGAAATCATAAGGAAAATAACGGGATGCCAATGTCCAATGTGAAATTTGAATTTTTTGAATTTTTGGGTTTTTTATGGAATTTTTCAAGGTAAAAGGATACATCCAACATATCTGCAAGAAAAAGTTTAAAGCTCTTTAAATTTTTTTTAAATAATTTTTAGCTGAAATAACCAAAAAAACTAATTAAAATAGCTAAAATAAGGATTCAAAAACCCATGGAAAAATTGGTTTTTCTGGAATTCTTCAATCTTTTGATTCCATTTTTAGAGGGGTTCTAATGCCTCCAAAATTACCAAATTTATGTTTGGGGGTTTACAAACCCCAGAAAATGGACTGCAGCTTCAGAAATTAAAAAAAATAAATTCTTGAAAGTACTGTGAAATAAAGTATCTGTCTGTGTGGCAGCAGAGGCGCGCAACAGCGGGTAGATGTAAAATTCCATAAAGTGATTAATGATTTGGGACGTGAGAAAATCAATGAAATATTATTATTATTATTATTTAAGGATAAGAATTGTTTTAAAAGATAGGAAGGAAAGCAAGTGATTGAAGGCACATGAATGAGAGTATAGGAAGTAATAAATTATTGGACATAATCTGAAAAGATGTGAAATCGGAAGACAAGATGAAACTGAAGGAAATAAAAGTGCATTGGATGGAATGGGATGAAATGGAATTGAAGGATGTATTGCTATTGGATGGAATTGGATCATTCTTGGCAAATTTTGTAAGGGTAGCTTTCATGGAAGGCCTGGACCAGGTTGGGAGACTTGCAAAGTTGATTTGATGGTACCAACAAGGTGTGATCTTTGTTTGAATGGAAGCCAGTCAATTTGAAAAGGTATTGAAGTTTTCCTTTGCATAAACTTGATAGAAGAATATGGATTACTTCCCACTCTAACATATGTAGAATTTTTACATGTTGTGCAGGGGAATTAGTCTTGCCCAGGTATAGGACTCAATCTGTCTCTAGGAGATACACATGAAAGAACAGGTGGACTCTTTCCATTTTGCAGGTAACAAAATTTTAAATGTGTTAGGGGAGATGAATGATTTAAGTTTGAAGGGTACAAGCTTCTTTTCACACAGTTTTTGGGTTGGTAAATTACTGCAAATGTTGCAAGCTTTTGGCCATACCTGATCTCCTACTGCAAAGTTTTTTGCCATAGTGAAAAGATGGTCTGCTTCTTCCTTATAAAGTTTTTTTTTCTTTGAGTTTGGTTCAAACATTTGATTGAAGGCATTGAATAGGGGTAAGGTAGTTTTTAGGTTGTTGAGAATTTGATATTTTAATTGATTCAAAAGTTTTTTTCTTCCTCTTCCATAGATAGTCTGAAAGGGAGACTCTTTGGTGGAGTAATTAGTGGAGTTGTTGTAGTCAATTTCGATTATGGAAGCCATCTAGACCAGTCATCCGCTTGATAGTAGATGTACATTTTCAGATACTGTTCAAAGATCTGATTGAAATTCTCATTTTTTTGAAATTTTTTGGGGTTTTAATTAGCCTTTGATAAATTTCAAATAATCTTCAAATGCTGGAAGAGAGAAATTTAAAATGTAGATACAAAAAAAGATCCACAAAACTGAGCAAGTTATTCGGGAGGCCATGCTTCAAGAGGAAATTCTTCATGAAGAGAATAGGTAGGTATTCCAAAGAGGTGGTCACAGTACTTCAAAGAAATAAAGCCATCTTTGAGAAGCAATCTACTAAAACTCAAATAGCATCATAACCACTAGAAATAGCTAAATGAGAAACAAAATAAATCAACAGCAAGCCCCAAGGATTAGGCGGTATCAGAAGCTTCTGGAGCATACCATACTTTGGATTATTCAAGGAGTTTTCAAAATTGCAATTATAGCATGCACTAACATAATCTTTTTCTTGTTTGGTCATACCAGGCCATTGGAATTTTCATGCAAGTAACTGGTAGGTTTTATTCCAAACATAATGAACACAAAGTGGATTTTTGTGCCAAAACTTGAAAACATCTCAATAAATGCAAGGACTTTTTGGTACTACCATACAATTATCATAAACTAAAGAACCATTTTTTCCAATACCGTAATTGCTTGTTGATTATGTTGCAATTTTCCCAAGCTTTTTAAAGTTGGGGTTGTTGAGTTGGGCTTGTCAAAGTTTGTATGATTTATCTCAAATTTTGTGATGATTGAAGTGTGTTGGAAACACTGATTAGAGAGAAATTTCCTAATGTTTTCAGGGTTTTTATTGGAAAATGCGTAAACATTTTGCCAACATGATAAAGGATCATGGAGTACTCCTTTTTTCCTAGGGAGGTATTTTTTTGTAAAGTTGAGCTTGAAGAGGTAGTTGGCCCATCTTGCCTGTCTGTGCGTAAGGAAGTTTGTGCTCATGCAATAATTGAGAGAATTTTGATCACCTAAGACTTCCAAAGTATCAATAAGACTCAAAAGTTACAAACAATTTTTATTCAAAAATAAAACGATTGCAAGAGGTTCCTTGCCATGAATCTTGTAGTTAAGTTGTTCTGAACGCAGTTTACAAGACTGGAAGGCTACAGGATGAAAAATATTTGAATTAGAAGAAAACTGCAATATTACTCCTGCAATTAGATAGTTGCTTGCGTCAGTTTACACAATAGTTCAAGCAAGCTTGTTGAAGTGAGAAATCATCATAGCAGTGGTAAACTATTCTTCCAGAGTATCAAACTCCAAAGCAGCCTGTTATTTAAAAATAAAATGAGTGTCTTTTTTAAGAATATTAGTCATCAAAGGAGTTGCGGGCAATTAAAATTATTTTGGCTCTTGACTAGTCCCATTGATATTGGTTGTTGCAAAACTATAGCACCTTCAAAGGTGAAGATAATGAATCTGAAATACACAATTGAAAGATTTTGAAAATATTTTATTCTTTCAAAGTTGCTGCAAAACCTCCTCCACATGTGTAATGTTATCCTCAAGAGCATTTGTGTGGACAATTATATCATCAAGATACACCACAAGTTCTTTTTCAATAAGGTCAGAAAAAATTTCATTGAAAATATGATGATAATTTGAAGGAGTGCTACAGAGGCCCAAAGAAATCATTCTATACTCATAGCTTCCAAACTGTGTTCTCATTTCCTTCAAAAACCCATTGAATTTTTGGAATGGAAATCTGGTTATAGGAACCTCAAAGTTCTACCTTTGATAAATAAGAAGCTCCATGGAAGAAAGTGAGGAGGTTTGACACAGGTGGTACTGTGTACGCATTGTTCTGAGTAACTTTTTTCAGTATACTTTGGTCAAAACAAATTCAAAGGCCACTGTTTTTCTTAGCAAAAAAAAGTATGGTCAATCCAGTATTTCAATTGTTTGGTTTTTAAAATCCTTTCAATAAATTTTCTGCAATTTATCATTGAATTGTGGTTGATTCCTGATTTGAGAGAGAGTAAAATGGTCTGGTTGCTGAAGGTGGGCTATTAAGTTCAATTTTTTGGTAATAACAATGCAATGGGGGTAGTTTATCAGCCTTAAAAACTGAGAAGACGTCAGAAAAGTCATGATAAACTGAAGGTAAATACTCTCAAATTATTTTTAAATCTTCAGTCTCTTCATAATCTTTAGGCAAAGGGTTCAAATTATTAGCAAAATTCAAGAGGATTAGGGAGCTCTAAATACACCTTTTAGTAGGCCCATTGTCCGCTTGCTACCATTGCAGAGGAAGCTTCAAAAGTAACAAAAATAACATCAAAATAATAATTTTGTTAAGATTGACTTAAAAGGTTTAATAAAACCATAAATATTATTTCAGCATTGGATTCTCCACCCAAAAGTAGGTAGGGTCACTCACTGACCTCACCCTTGAAATCCAACTCCTTATATTTTTAAATAATTAAGAAAGGAAAGCCAAAAATACCATGGCATCACTATGGTACATTTTTGGCCAATTAAATATTTCACATGTATTGTCACTTATAGGTTTCACACCTAAAATTCAGTCAGAATTGAGGTTTTGTGTATATTTTAGGAGTTACCAACGGAAATGTGTTCTGTCACAATTCCCACACGCAGCCGCGGCAGCCAATAAACCCGCGCGTGGCTGAGCTGCAGCGCTTTCACCCTGTAAAAGTGTCCTGAAAAGCAATGTAAACAGCCCCAGGCCTCTTACAAGTACGCAGCCACAGGACTATAGGTTGAAAAAGTGACAGGCGGCCTGAGAAACCTAAGTACCCTGTAAACATGCTACAAACTACACGGGAACATTCTACATATGTAATAAATGTTCCCGTGGATAGTAGATAGTCTAAAAATACATCAAAGTATATAAAATACCTAAATAACCTTTATACGTATTTTTTATTAAATATAATTTACAATACCAAGAATGTCAAAAATAAGATAATGACTATTTCTAAATATATATGAAAATACTTCAATATAAAATTATGAGATCTTCAAACCATCAGTATTTTTTTGGCATACTAAGGAAACTAATGATGTAAAAATATTACATAAATAATCATGACTCATATCTTTAAATAATTATTTCTAGTAAATCAACTGAAATTTGAAAATAAGGAGTAAAATCAATATCATGACTTTACTCCAATTATTTTATACATCATGGGAACTCACCTGACATCAGAATATCCCTAGGAATTTCTATTAAAATAATTATTAACTTACCGGGAACATTTACTAAGGATAATTAATTAAATAAAAAATAAAATGAACAGATTAGTGTTATTCACACATCCAAACATCAATTATAAAGTAGAATAATTCCCATAACCTGTGGAATTAGATGCTACCCGTGCTACAGCACCAATGAAAAGTGATAGGCTACCACTGGTTACCCTGCTAGCCTAAGTTTCCGTCCCTTTGAGCCCCTGTATCCCTCAAAAGGACAATATTGGGACTCAAAAATCTATAAATAAAGAGCTCTTTTCAGGATATTGATACACAGAGACCCAGTAATGTTTACATTCAGACACTGTGCCAATGTAATCGAATACTTCTAAGAGATAATCAAGTGATTTATGGCTTTAGTCTGATTAATAAAATCCCTCCCCAACCCTTTTTATCAATTTAAACTGCTGAACAACCTTTTAAACCCAGTAAAAAGGTTTAACCTATCAGTGCACGTCCCAAACAGATACCCAAAGGATTTAATGATATACCAGTAAGTCTTATTATCCTCTCTATGTCCTGGCATCTTGGTCACAAAGCCTGGCCACTTCACCATATATTTTATATACATATTATCTTTGGGAAATATATCCTTTAAGAATATAAATCAAAGGTTCCAAAGGACCCAGGTCTATGTTTTTTCATACTGAACTCCCTGAAGAGAGGTGTTAAATATCCCCAATATAATTGTGGACCCTCTGTTAATTTATTTAATAATCAATTTATTAATATTGATTTATAACATTAAAACAAATCCAAACTGATCAACCTTGCAATAAGCTTTATCAAAACATTTTATGTATCTTTTCTGCATTTATTGAATAATGTATTTAATATTTTTTCTATCACCTCTGATAGCTAAAGTATAGCAAGGATCTTGGCATCCAGGAGGCTGAAAACCTTGTTTCTTTTCGAAGAAACAAGAAAGAGGTAAGATGGATAAATAAGCAATAAATCCTAAATTTGAAGAGGGAACTTGGGCAAGATTTGAGTATATTTCAATTCTTCTGGAGTAAATTTGTCATCCAACTCAATGAAAGTTTCAGGTGGGCCATTTAATTCCTATTTGAATTAATTATTAGTTTCCTTGGGTTTCAAGGCTTGAAGTTCAATTAATCCTTCTTTCCAGTTCACATTCATATTCCAGTAGACCAGAAAGTCATGGAATAGAATGGTTTTTTCCATTATAGGGATTTAAAAGAAAAATAAGGCCCATTTGAAGCTGGGGAGATTGGAGAATGCAAAGTTCCATTTTTTCTACTGGGTAACCCAATGGAATGGATTGGAGGCACAAATTACCACTTGAACAGGTGATTAATCTATCTTGGAATGTGTAAGATTTTTTGCAGTGGCAACAGTTGAACTTATAAAAGAAATTTTGCTCGAGAATTGAGTAAAAAACAGTAAGGATTATTGTCACAATGGAAAGAAAAAATATCAAAATTGGAGCATTAAGTGACTTTCTGATATTTAGATAATGTGTAGTATTCCTTGAAAAAATCAGAAAAAAACCAAGGTAATTTTTTGACAGCTTAGCCACTTTTCACAACTATGAAATAATGTTTTCCTCCACAATAAATACGTAAAAATTAATTTTCCTTCCCTTTAAATTCTTTTTTTGGGAGCATCCTGGGTTCTTTATCCAGAACCTTTGGAGTTTTGGGAATTTTTCTCCCTTTTGGTTTGCAGCTTGAATTTTGATTTGGTCTGGAGTGTTTTGGATTCTTTGAGTTTTGCTATTGCACCTGGCACAACTGCAAACCAACTGATAGGCAAATCCTGCCCAAAAGGCTATGAGACTGGCTGAAAGCCCAGTACATTTGGAGTTATTATGGTGTCACATACCCCGGTGTGACAGTGCCCCTGGTTTTAAGGGCACTTTTCCCCAAAGTGTGTATGACTGGTGGTACTAACCCATGCACATTCCTGAATGGAACCATATCCAGACACACTCCTGAACATCATAAGTATCCACCAAGACTTGGAAGTCTTGCTGTTGAAAGGTAGAAAATCCAAAAATTGTCACAGAAAAAGCCAATTCCCAAACCTTGTCCTGGTTGCAAATTGAACCTGCAACAGGGTTAGCCTGTCTACTTCTTCAACTTGTACAACTGCAAACCAACTGAGAGGCAAGGCTTAACCAAAAGTCTATGACACTGTCTTGAAGACCAGTCCATTCACATGTATTATGGTGTCACATACCACTGTGTGAAATTTGCTTTGAAGAGTTGTCTGCCTTTGGAGCCAAGGCTGAAAATACATGATTTTTTTTGTGAGATCTTCTTATTGTGATAGCCATTGTAAAGTTGGATAACCCAATCTACTAGCTGCTGAATGGAGGCTGTCTTATGTCCAGCAAATTCAATCTGTTTGATTATGCATGCCCTCAAATCCTTTAAAAATTGTAAACATAGTGCTCTCTTGTTCCATTGGATACAAGATTGAGAGGTTTGAAATTTCAAAATATAAACAGAAACCCTACTATTCTCCTTCATTACCAGGCAATTAAGTTATTAATTGGTTTTTCACACTTCATTGGGTTTTCCAAACAGGATGAAATGTTTTTTCTTGAACTTTTCCCAATTGTTGAGAACAAAATGGGGACTCATGTTGGATAATAGTTTGGGATAAGGTTCAAACCACTGAAAGGCTTTACCTCCTAAGAAGGGAAAAACGTACATGATTTTGTGTCTGTTGGAGGGTAAATTATTGGGAATTTTTGGAGAAGATGATTTTACAAGACTAAAAATAAGTTTTAAGCTTATGGGAATTCTCTCCAGTAAAATGATCAGGCTTTTTCATATGCAGAGTGAAAAAAACTTGGGACCCTTGCACTAGGTTGCAAGGCATTCTGATTAAGAGCCTGGATAAAACCAGAGATGAGGGTCAGAGTTTTCAACCCAAGAGTGTTTTTTCAAACCCTTTGCCTGGCGCAAGTAAAGGGTTTCATCAAAGAAGTTTTTTGAATATTTTAGTTATTTGAGAGCATCCACCCAGGCTTTGGAATGGTTTCTTTCAGAGAGTATTTTTTTGAGTGGTTCAAACAAATGTTATATAGAGGAAGGAACAGGATCTAAGATTTTTTGGGCCTGTGGAGCACTGGATCTCCCTTGTCAGCTTTCTACTATTGCAGAGCAAGCTGAAAAAGTAACAAAAAAACATTGATCAATAAAAATCTTGTTAAAGGAGAAATAATATTGAATAATATTATTTCAAATTATGATTCTACATAAAATTTAAGGTAGGGTCACTGACTGACACCTACCTCAATTTCCTACTGATTATAGTTTTAAATAATTTATTAAAATTTGGAAAGAGAAACGGCCTTGGGATTTTGGCCATTTTAATATTTCACATCAAATCCCACGTATAGGTTTCATAGTGAATTTTGTGTCAGAATCCAAGATTTCTGTGATTTAGAGGAGTTACAGGCAGAAATGTGATTTGTCACAATTCCAGCATGCAGCTGCAGCAACCAACACATCCACGCGCGGCTGAGCAGCAGCACTGCCACCCTGTTGGCGTACCCTGAAAAGCCATGTACGCAGCCCCAGGTATCTGACAGGTACGCAGCCGCACAAATACGGACTGAAAGATTAACAGACAGCTTGAGAAGCCCAGGTACCACGTAAAAGTGCTACAACTAAGACATGGACATAATACATATGTAATAAATATCCCAGTGGATAGTAGATAATCTAAAAATGCATAAAGTCATATACAAATACTTGAATAAACTTTCTACATATTTTTTATAAAATATAATAAAAATACCAAATATGTCGAAAAAAAAGATAACCACAATTTGTAAAATATCTGAAAATACTTAAAATATAAATTGTGAGAAATTCAAGAAATCGGTATGTCCATGAAATACTTTTGAAACTTCTTCCTTGTCTTCCCTCCTTGCATCAACTGGATGTCACAGATGTGACATCCTTGCTTTCTTCTGCCTTTTTTCTCTTTGACCACCTTCTCAACCTCCATCCTTTTTCAGTCGTCCTCTTTTTCTTCCCTCACAAAAATTCTTCTTCTTCCTTTCTCACTTGCCTTCCCCCTCTCCTTTTATCCTTTCTCATCTCATCTCTCCTTATCAATACCTCACCCGATATCCTCAAACTCCTAATCAATCAACTCGAACTCTTCCTTCAGTCGTGACTCGACTCAATCTTATTTTGCTCCTCCCTCAAACTCATCAACCCAATCTCAACCTGTCCTTGTCTCACGGTTATTTGGTATGAGCCCGAATGGCTGTCTCTCTCTTTCCTTTGCTTTTGTATTTCTCCTCATGCTGCTTATCAAGAAATTGATCCGCCTTAATCTGATTCATGTAGAGGAGGTAACCTGCCACAACTTTCTCATGGGCGTCTTTACACTTATCCATCTTATTTTTTATTTCTGGAACTTATTCTGTTTGACCTCTTTGGTCTCTTGTGGTGCGACGCTCTCCTTTGATTTTCTTCTTTTTTTTGTTTTTTCTTGTCTTAACTGTTCCTTTCCATTTTCTTAGTCTTGGCTCTTTTTTGGCAATATCAAATTATCTCAAAATAATTCAACACAATTAACAGTCAAAAGCGCTGCTAACCTTTTCAACACTCAACCTCAAGTTCCAACACCGTCATGAGCCAAGACACTGCTCTCAATCCAAATGATCCCCTTCTTCAAACCATTCTGAAAACCGCAATAGAAGCCATTCCAACTCCAACAATGGACAACTTCTCCTTGTGGCTGAATAGAGTGGAAAACATGCTCAATATTCAAGGGACTTGTTTGGCCCTACTCTCAGAGGAAACACGTCTCTCCTTCAAGGACAAAATTTATATTCGATCCATTCTTATCTCCAAACTGGAACCCAACGTTCACGCCAACATCATCACCTTTGAAAACAAAAAGGATGCCAAACTTATTTGGAAAGCCATCATCAGATTCTTTGCATCCTCCAAATCCTCCAATCAAGCTCAAGTATTTGACAATCTTCAAAAACTTCCCTTCAACATCAACAACATTCCTTCCTTTATAACCTCTGCTAAAATCAGCCTTCATCGTCTTTATGAAGTCGGAATAAATCTCCCTCAAGACATACTGGCCTATATGATTCTTCATAAGCTGCCCCCAAGTCTCAAAGTCATCAAGGAACAGATCACCCATTCCTCCTCCATCACCTCTGACCTTGTTCTTGATAACCTTCAAATATCCGCCAAAGAACGCAGAAATAAGGAAGAAGGAAAGATCCAACTAACCGCACTTTGTACTGACCAAGAACCTCTTCCCCAATGCTTGGGTGGAAAACACAATAATCTTGCTCCCCATTCTCCTGCCAATTGCTGGGCTCTTCATCCCGAACTCAGAGAGGATTATCTTAAGAAAAAGAACAAAGACAAATCTTCTCTCTCTGTCAGTTGTCTTCTATCTAAAAACTCTTCCCCTCTCACAAGTCACATTGTGTTCGACTCCGGATGCTCCTTCCTCTTTTTTTCTGATCCTGACTTATTTGTGGCTATCTCACACAAAGAAATCGGACAAGTGAAGACTGGATTGAACTTGGAATCTCTTCCCATTGAAGGAATCAGATCCATCAAAATTGAGGGAAACTGCGTTCCTGTGCTTATCAATAATGTCTTCTATGTTCCTGACCTTTCCACTAATCTTCTGTCTGTCAGATGCTTGATTCTTGAGGGATATCTTATCACATTTGAAAAGAATCGATTCTCTGTCTCAAAAGACAATCAAACTGTCTTCTTGGGTTGTTACCAAAACAATATTCCTATTCTCTTGCTTAACAACAAACCCACATTTCCTTCTTGTCTATTCACCCAATCTGAGCTGATCCACAAGGCTCTCGGTCACGCAAGATATAGCCAAATAAGAAATAAATTGAATATTCCCATTAAATCAGATGTTGAATGTAAGAGCTGCGCTCTTGGAAAGATTACCCAAGGATCCTTCAAGAGTGAACAAACCCGAGCTGACAAACCTTTTCAAGAGCTCCACCTAGATATCATGGGCCCAATTCATCCCCCTTCTTACAATGTACATCAATACATCCTGACAGTTGTTGACAGCTCCACCAGGTATTGCTCCGCCATTCCCGTCAAATCCAAAGATCTGGTTCCTCTTATTATTCAAAACGCCATTGAAATTGAAAAGAAACACTTTGGGTACTACCCTTCCGTCCTTCACTCTGATAGAGGCACAGAGTTTGTTAATAAAAACATGAAAGATTTTGGCAAGAAGAACATCATCAGAGCCAGATATTAAGATCCCTACACCCCTGAGCAAAACGGACTCGCCAAAATATTTAACAGAACTATCATGGAATGCCTTCGGACGGTCCTTATTGACTCTGGATTAAAGAATAAACTATGGAATGAAGTTCTCAAGGCCTGTGTTCTCACAATCAACCAATTTCCCTCTCATAAAAGCAAGAAAATCCCTTTTGAACTCTTCAAACATAGATCTATCCCACTCACATTCTTTCACCCCATAGGCTCTGAAGCAGTCATCCTGAAATCACCGCATCATCAAAATTCCAAATTACATCCAAAAGGAATCTCTGCCAATCTCATTGGATACAAGGACAAATTTCTCTCCTATAAACTACTCTCTGACACTGGACAAGTCATTTCTTCCAAACATATCAAGGTGATAGGATTTAAAAATTTCACTGACAGAAATTCCGTTGCTCCACTAGACTGGGACAATTCTTTCTCTCCTCTCATTACCAACAATCACATAGATACTATAGATTCAAGTCTCCGATGCCCTCTTGAGGCATCTATAGAACATCCTCCCTCCGTCAATTCTGATTAAGATACATCTATCACTGATCAATTTGTGTCCTTCAATCCTCAAGATGGCGAATCCATTTTGGAATCCAATGATGAACCCAATCTTTCTGCTCCATCCCCAACTCCCAGATATCAACTTTGAGAATGATCCGAAAAAATCAAACCCTTGAAATACTCTTACCATACACAAAAAGTTGATGATTATTCAGATGCCATCTACAAAGAATTCCAATCAATAGAAGAAAAAGATGTGTGGGAGGACTACCATGGCACTCCTGAAAGTTTCCTGGATACAACTTTCATTCTAAAAACTAAACCAAAAACTGCCTCCTCCAAGGAAAAAAAGAAGGCAAGACTTTGTATCCGGGGATTCCAACAAATTCCTGGCATCGACTTCTTTGATACTTTTGCCGCGACGGGGAAATTCCCTTCTCTCCTTGCTCTTCTCGCTCTCAGCATTGACAAAAAACTTCCCCTAAGACAGTTTGATGTCAAAGCTGCCTTTCTTTATGCCCCTCTGCAAGAGGAAATCTTCATCAAAACTCCCAAGTATTCCAAACGTACCTGTCCCTTTCTCAAGCTAAAAAAATCTTTTTACAGTCTCAAACAGGCTCCAGCCAACTGGTAGAAAAAACTAACCTAGTGGCTCAACAGTATTCACTTTTTCGTTTCTGACTCTGACCCCTGTCTCTTCATACATCAAGACAGACACACCTTCCTTTTCTTTAATGTTGATGATCTTATAGTAGCCGGTGTTAAAATACGTACGCACTTACGCGGGTGCTACGTATAAGTGTAATCCAAATGGGATGCACAAATGGGCCTCTGAGGCCCATTGGACACACACACGGACCATACGGGCCCATGTGGATGTTACAGAGTTGGGGAAACTGGCCTCAAAACGCGTGAAACAGACCCATTGGTACACGGGCCCTAACGGGCCCAATGGGGTATATGGGCAAATACGGCCAGATGGGCTTGTATGGGCATAATTGGGCCCAAGGTTTATTTTGGACATACTTGGCCAGACGGGCTGGCCCGCAAAAGTAGTCTTTTCTCACAATTCGGGCTTGGGGCGGCCCATTAGGGTTGCCACCCGTGTCGCGGCCCGCTCGGGGCCGCTGCTCGCGTCGCGGCCCGTTCGGGGCCGCCTGTGTTCCTCGGCACGGCCCACGCGGGGCTGTTGCGCGGCCGAGGGATCCCGCGCGGTGCGATGCCGCGCGGGCCCGGCTGGTCGCGACCGGTGACCAGCGCCGCGGAGCCGGGGCTCGCGGCCCCGGCTCGCTCCCCCTCCCCTTGCTCGTCGTCGCAAGGGGGAGGGGGCAGGCTGGCTGGGTTGAACCAGCCAGCAACCGACCTCGACAGCGCGGTCGGCCAGGGCAGGGGGGACCTGACCACCCCCTTGCCCAAGGAGGTGGCGGCGCCGGCCGCAAGGGTAGCAACCAGCAGGTGGGGGGGAATTCATCACCCCCCCACCATCGATCGTTCGAGGCGACCGAGCAGGGCAGGGACGCTCTCCCCCCCCCCTTTACCAAGGGGGAGGAGCGATGGGCCTGGGGGGACCTGATCACCTCCCAGGCCAACGTACTTGACGACGCCCTGGAGGTATCAACCCCCAGGGCCCCTGGTGAGGGGATTTGACCGCCCCCACCAGGGATTTGAGAGAAAAAGGGGGGGGGACAACATGTCCGCTGGTCACCCCCCCCATGTGAGTCTGAGACCGGACCCAGGTTTGCCCTGGGTCCCACCTGGTCCATTTGAGGGGCCAGGGGCTGGCTGCATGAGGCAACCAGCCCATAAACAAGGCAATAAAGGTCATCATGGCTGGTTGTAAAGGACAACCAGCCAAGGGGATTGAACAGTTAAGGGGCTGGTTCAGCCCCATTGAGGTGGAAACACCAGAAATAACCAGAATAGGCTGGTTGTAAGGGTACAGGGACTGATTCCATGTGGGCTGATTTAGTCCAAACCAAGTAACAAGGCCAGTAGAGCCTGTAGAGCCCTTTTGGGGCGGAAAATTTGCCTTTTGGCTTGTTGTATCATGGGCTCACAAGAGGCCAATCTTTTGTACTTAAGGAGCTCTTCTCCCTGCTGTTTTCCATCATTCATTCATCATCCAATCGAATTCATACAACATATTGCCCCATTGTGAGAGCCCCATTAGCCATTATTGACACACAGTGTCCAGCATTTCTTTTGCTTTAAATACTTCTCATTTGCCTAAGCTAATTGCTGGCCATAATTATAACAGCCGGAAAAATTGATGATTTTGAAAAACTGTTTCTGTCCAGGTTCCCCAAGTCTTCTGCTCATGATCCCAATCTTCTCCTGGGAATGGAAGTCAAGGTCAATGACAATCATATCACTCTAAATCAAAGAAAACTGATCAATAAAGGTTTGGAACTCCTGAACCTGAATAACTGCAGACCTGTCTCTACTCCTCTCTCCCCAAATGTACAACTCTCAGCTGCCAGCAAAGAAGAAAAAGTAGAATTTAACCGTCTCAAAGTCAACTATCAAACATTCATCGGCATCCTCAACTTTCTGGCGTGCAGGACCAGACCCAAAATCTCTCCTGCTGTCTTGATCCTCTCCCAATTCAACAACAACCCCCGCATGAATCACTGGAAGGAGGTGATTCATGTTTTCATGTAGTTAGCTAGCTCCATTGACTTTTCATTCAAGATTTCTCCACATCAATACAACAATGTAAAAATTCAATATTACAGCGATTCAACCTGGGGGGACAATCATGAATCTAGGAAATCTAGAAGTGGATATCTTTGTTTTTGGAAAAACTGTCTCTTATCCTGGTGCAGTGCAAGTCAAAAGAACATCACACTGTCCTCAATGGAAGCCAAAATGTGTGCGCTTTTGGACGCTTTTCAAGAAAATCTGTGGACATCTCATCTAATCAAGGAACTCTGGGACATCAATCTCGAACCAACAAATTTCAAAATTGACAATAAAGGACTTCTCAATAAAGTCAAACACTTCGTGAACAATTCAAAGACCAAAAATCTTGACATTAAAACAAAAAAACTTAGAGAACTTCATAATGAAAGTATGATCTCAATCACCCTTGTCAAATCCAAAGACATGCTTGCTGATTGTCTTACCAAGGCCTGTAACCAGTCATCACTCAATCTATTTCTTTGATCCTTTCTTCAACCTCCTCATACCAAATAATGGGGGGTGTTGAAACTTCTTCCGCGTCTTCCCTCCTTGCATCAACTGGATTTCACAGATGTGACATCCTTGCTTTCTTCCGCCTTTTTTCTCTTCGACCACCTTCTCAACCTCCATCCGTTTTCAGTTGTCCTCTTTCTCTTACCTCACAAAAATTCTTCTTCTTCCTTTCTCACTTGCCTTCCCCCTCTCCTTTCATCCTTTCTCATCTCATCTCTCCTTATCAATACCTCACCCAATATCCTCAAACTCCTAATCAATCAACTTGATCTCCTCCTTCAGTTGTGACTCGACTCAATCTTATTTCTCTCCTCCCTCAAACTCATCAACCCAATCTCAACCTGTCCTTGTCTCACGGTTATTTGGTATGAGCCCAAATGGCTGTCTCTCTCTTTCCTTTGCTTGTGTATTTCTCCTCATGCTGCTTATCAAGACATTGATCCGCCTTCATCTGATTCATGTAGAGGATGTAACCTGCCACAACTTTCTCATGGGCCTCTTTACACTTATCCATCTTATTTTTTATTTCTGGAACTTATTCTGTTTGACCTCTTTGGTCTCTTGTGGTGCAACGCTCTCCTTTGATTTTCTTTCTTCTTTTTTTTGTTTTTTCTTGTCTTAACTGTTCCTTTCCATTTTCTTAGTCTTGGCTCTTTTTTGGCAATATCAAATTATCTCAAAATAATTCAACAAATACTTAGAGAACTGATTATTTAAAAAAGCTACATATATTCACATAGCTTATATTTTTAATTAATGATTCCAAGAAAATCAACAGAATTTTGAAAATAAGGATCAAAATCAATATCACTATTTTACTTCCATCAGCTAATACATAATGAGAACCCATCTGACATCAGATTAACCGTAGAAGTTTCCACTAAGAAAACCTATTAACATTGTGGAAGCATTCACTAAAGATGATTAATTAAATGATGATCATGTGGATAGATTATTGTTATTCACACATAAAAACATCAATTAAAATGTAGAATAATTCCCATACCCTGTGGAATTAGATGTTACCCGTGCTACATGTTGAATTGCTGTGAATGAATTTTATGAATATTGAACAAAGAGGGATTGAGCAAATTGAAGAAGTTAAGAATTTCCAAGTTCTTCACAGATATGGTTGACGGTGGAAAGATAAGATATGGAGAAAAGGTAATAAAAGACTTTGAAAGAATTGAGAATAGAGTGTTAGACTTTGTTGATGTGAGAAAGATGACAACAATCACAAGTCTTACCAGTCAGGACTTGACAATGAGTTGAGTTGAGAATTTGGGTTCAAGGAGTTGTGAGCAGGTGAGTGGTGGTTGAAGATGATGAGGAGAATGAGAGATCAAAAGGAAGAATGACAAGAGAAGAGAAGGAAAGAGAGTCGCGCGTTTGAAGAGAGTAGAGATAAGTTGAGAGACATGGATGTGACATGTAAAGGTAGACTTGTGATAGTAACTAGAGGCGCGCGGACATGACAGAGACAGTAAAAGAAACTGGATAAAGAAAGAGGAAAAATAGAAGGAAAAATAGAAGACAAATAGAAGAAGAAGAAAGAGAAAAGAAAAAGAAAAGAGGGAGAGTGATTTATTCAACACCCCCTGTGACTTGTAAGACTTATGTTGGAGTAGAATAGGAAGGGTTTATTAAATGTAAGAGAGAGATGAGGAAACAGAGCGGAAGAGCTTTAGTAAGACCATTGGCCTTCATATTGGTGGAAGGAATTAATTCTATAGGAAGATTTCCAAGTTTGAGTTCTTCTTGGAGAGCCTTGGTTTTGATATTGATGTGACAAGCTTTAGAATTGCACCCAAATTTCTTGAGCTTATCTTTGAGACCCTTGTTGTCAGTGAAGTGTTGACTCGGAATGATTTTTGATTTCCAAAGTTTGGCCACAAGTCCCCTCATCCAGATCGCTTCCAGAAATGAGTCTACAAGAGGATTCAATTTGGCTTCCGTAGTTGAGTGGGTGAAGTTATGTGCCCAATAGCTACTCCAACAGATGAGAGAGTTGAACAGAAGAGAAAAATTACCTGATTGGGATCTTCTTGTTTCCAGGTTGTTGCTCCAGGTGGGGTCACTGTAGCATTTAATTTGAGTGTTGGTATGATCAACTTGAAGCGTGAGTTTGAGATCTTTTGTAGCCTTTAAGTATTTCCAACATCTTTTAACTTCTCTCCAGTGATGCATACCAGGTTTTTTGCAAAAACTTGCAAGACTTCAAACGGCAAAGCTGAGATTGGGGCAAGTTAAGCAGGCGATGTAGTTGATGAGGAAGACAGCTGATTGATAATTTATTTCTAAGGCTTTGAACTCTTCATGTTCTTTGTTGCTGGCTGGAGTCAGATTTATATTGGCAGTAAGAGTGATTGAGGCGGGTTTGCAATTGCTCATGTTCAGTTCTTCAAGCCCGTGTTCAATATTTTTGGGTTAAGATAGTTGAATTTTATCATTTGAACGTTTTTATTTCATTCCAAGGATTGTGTTTGGCTCATGGTGACTTGAATTAGGGAAACGTTTGAGAAAATTTTTCTTGAAGTCATTCCCAGTGACAACAAGGATAAGGTCATTGACATTAAAGAAAAGAACAGAGTTGGAATCTGCGTGTATGTATAAACAAGGGTAGGAGATAGATTTGTGGAACCCTTGTTCTCAAATCCAAGAAGTAAGGGTATTGAACCAATTGGCAGGTGCTTGCTTCAAGCCATAGAGCAATTTTTGGAAGATGAGGCAGTTGGATTTCCTTTTTGAGCCCTTGGGTTTCTTGATTATAACTTTGTCGGATAATGGCGCATGGAGAAAGGCGCTCTTTACATTGAATTGGGAGATAGGAAGGGAATGAAACAAGCCAAAAAGCAAGGCGATGCAAAGAGAGGCGGCCTTTCCAGTTGGGGAAAATGTCAGCCTCCTGGATTCTGAGACCCTTGCTATCCTTTAGCTACCAGAGGTGATAGAGTAAATAATAAATATATTATTTAATAAATGCAGCAGAAATCCGTAAAATATGTGGATTAAGCTTATTGCAAGGTTAAGTGGTTTGTTTATTATTTATTGTTTTAAATCAATATGAATAAATTGATTATTAAATATTTTTATAGAGGGGCCACAATTATATTGGGGATCTTTAACATCTCTCTTCAGGGATTTCAGTATGAAAACACCTAGTCCTCATTACTTTGGGCTCTTTAGTTTAAAGAATATTTTACCCAAAGATAATATGTATATAAAATACACAATGGAGTGGTAGGGCCTTGTAGCCAAGCTACCACGACAGAGAAATGATAATAAGACTTACTGGTATATTATGAAATCCTTTGGTTATCTGTTTGAGACGTTTACTGATGGGTTAAACCTGTATATTGTGGTTATAAGGTTGTTCAGCAGTTTTAATTGATAAAAAGAGGTTTGAGGACAGATATTACTGATCAGAAATTGCCATAAATCACTTACTTATTTCCTATAAGTACTTGATTACCTTGGCATGGGGTCTGGATATGAATATTACTGGGTCTCTGCCCATCAATATCCTCAAAAGAGCTCTTTATTTATAGCTTTTGGAGTCCCAGTATGATCCTTCTGAGGGTTGTAGGTGCTCAAAGGGACGGACACTAAGGCTATCAGGGTAACCAAAGGTATCCTGTCATGTGTTCTTGGTGCTATAGCACGGTTAGCATCTAATTCCACAAGGTATGGGAATTATTCCACTTTATAATAGACATTAGGACGTGTGAATAACACTAATCTGTCCTATTTATGTATTATTTAATTAATTATCCTTAGTAAATGTTCCCAGTAGTTTAATAATTCTATAAATAGACATTTTTACGGACATCTTGATGTCAGGTAAGTTCTCATTATGTATTATATAAATGGATTAAAAGTCATAATATTGATTTCACTCTTTATTTTCCAGTTCCAGTTGATTTACTAAGATAATTACTTGAAAATATAGTTCATGTGAATTCATGTAATATTTTTACATAATTATTTTCCTTAGTATGTCACAAAGATATTGATGTATAGCAATTCTCATAAAAGTATTCTAAAGTATTTTAATACATTTTTAGAAGTTTTCATTGTCTTATTTTCGACATCCTTGGTACTTTGCATTATATTAAGTAAAAAATACGGGTAAGGATTATTTATGGATTTTTATATAATATGAAGTATTGTTAGACAGTCTACTATCCACGGGAACATTTATTACATATGTAGAAAGTTCCTGTGTATGTTTTAGCATGTTTACGCGGTACCTGAGCCTCTCAGGCCGCCTGTCACTCTGTCAAGCCGTAGTCCCGCGGCTGCGTACTCGTCAGAGGCCCAGGGCTGCTTACACAACCTCGATAGAGTGACAGGGCTGTATCTCAGCCGCGTGCGGGTGCATTGGCTGCTGCGGCTGCGTGCGGGAATTGTGACAAAACACATTTCCGTCCGTCACTCCTAAAATATACACAACACCTCAATTCTGACCAAATTTTAGTTGTGAAACCTATACGTGAAAATGTGTGTGAAATATTTAATTGGCCAAAAAGCTCAATAATGGGGCCGTAGAATTTTGGTTTTCTTTCCTTAATTATTTAAAAATATAAGGGGTTGGATTTCAAGGGTGGGGTCAGTGAGTGACCCTACCTAATTATGGGTGGAGAATACATTTCTGTAATAATATTTATGGTTTCCCTACTCCTTCTCAGGTTAATTGTATTATTATTATTCTTATGTTATTTTTGTTACTTTTGCAGCTTGCTCTGAAATAGGAGCAAGCTGACAGAAAAAGTATCTTGAAAATCTAGGCCGTAGATTTGGTCAAATCCTTGAACACACGATCTGCTTTTATAAACTAAGGGATCCCCGTGGCAATTGTCTTTAAGGCAATAGAACCACGTTGTATTGAGAGGATTAATGGCTCGGGACCCTCATAATCTTCCCAAACGCCAAGATATTCTATGCCGTTAAGTTTGACATCCATGGAGGCTTCCCATTTCGGACTGTTGTGGCATCTTTTTGCTTGTTTGTATGTTCTGGGGATGTAATAATGATGGTACCCATAATTTTGAGGAGGATTTAAGCTTGATCAATTTCAAAGAGCGTAGCTGGGCACAAGATGTTCAGCCAGTTCTTCAGAAGGATCAGACTTGGAATTGGAGGGAGGATTGTTACGGGGTTTGGGAGGAAGGACGGGAGAAGAGACTGGATTGTTGGAAGAAGATTGAGGATGAATGTCATTGGAAGGTGAGATAGGAGAAGACAGGATTGTAGGAAATTTGGAAAGGTCATCATCCATCTTAATTTGAAGGCTATTTTTGGAGGTATTGGAGTCGGAGGAGATTGGGGAAAGATTGTCAAACTTGAGAAATTGAAAATCTTTGGAGGAAATTATAGAATTGTCAGGTTTTAAGATTTGATATGACAGGAAATTTGGGTTATAACCCATAAGGGTGCCTGAAAGACCACGGTCCTTGAATTTTTCGCCGCAATTGATTTTGTTGTTGAGATAAACAACTTTGCACCCAATGGGGTGAAAGTAGCTGGTAGGAAGGGATTTTTTGAAGAAAAGTTGGTAAGGAGACGGAGAATGGGGAGATTTAGGGATTTGATTCAATGAAAGACTGGCGGATTTGGCAACTTCTGCCCAAAGATTGAGAGGAAGCTTTGAGCTTTGTAGGATGGCTCTCATTGATTTGGTTAGCGTACAATTGGCTCTTTCCACCCTTCTGTTGTGCTTGTGATGGTACGGTTTGGAGATTAGATTTTGGATGGATTTAATTTTAAAGAAGTCCTTAAGTTCAGAAGATGGAATTTTCCACCTCCTTCAGTGCAAATGGTGGCCGGAAAACAATCCCGTTTTTTGCTTCTCATGGTTTAAGATGATCTTCAGTTGAAGGGAGGCGTCGGACTTGTATTGAAGAGGAATCGCTGCAATGTATCCAGAAAATTTATCAATCACCGTCATGATATAATTCATATCGTTTCACAAAGAGGGATTGATGGGACCTATCAAGTCCACATGGAGTCGTTCAAAAGTTCTTGAGGAAAACATTGACATATTCTTGAAAGGTTTTTTTGAAATTTTGGAGAAGACGCAGTCTTTGCATTGGAATTTGGAGAGATTTTTGGAGGATAGGGACGGGAAGAGATTCTTGAGTCGGGATGCACTGGCATGACCAAAGGATTGATGCAAGGATTTGATTTGAGTTAGATCTGGATCTTTAAGTAAGAGATGGCAGAATTTGTAGAGAGTAAAGAGAGCTTGAGCTCTAGTGAGATGAAAGGATTAGAGACTGAGTGAAAGGGGCTTGTAACGTCAAGCGTAACAGACCTGAGATCAGGAGGAAAAGGACACTCTGGTTGATGTATTGGCTGAACAGATGATAAATTCCACTTGAGAGCACCATGGTTTATATAGACTAAATAGGTGATTGGCCAACAAGTGGTTGAGTACAAAATAAATAAGCCAAAATTAACATAAGCAGTTGAAGTGACATGGTAAGTGAAATGTTATGCTTGGACAGTCTGAAAATCACTACTGAGAACACAGCCTAGTTATATTTGAGCCATTATTTTAATACTTCAATAACAACAATAATATAAATCAAATCAATCCAATCAATGATACTTTGAACTCCAGTGAAAGTCACATATATATAAACCCAAATTCTAACAGAATTTTGTGTTGTTGCAAATTTGAGAAGGTGGCTTAAGCACAAAGAGGTTCTCTTGGATGAATCCAGAAAAAGCACGTTCAGATCCAGCAAAAAGGGAGAATTTATTCTTGGAGGTCAAGAGAGTACAATTCTTGGAGAAGATTAGTTCACCAGGACTTATTAAGTTGACCACAAGATTGGGGACTTAAAGGCAGTTGCTAAGAGTTACTGAAGAGCCTTTCCAGGACAGTTTGACAACAACTTTGCCCTTGATGGGTAAACTGGCTCCTTCTTTCCCAGTATTTATGAATTTGTCAGTGGTGAGATTGTCGAGATGGGTGAAGAAGAGAGGAGAGTTGAACATGTGGCATTAAGCGCCAGAGTCAATGATGATTTGATTTAACGGATTGATTTCTTCAATCCACGTGGTGAGCAGGGTCATGTAATGAGGGACTTCTCTGGTTTGGATTGGGAGTTGAGTTGAGCTCTCCACCAAACTTTTTATTATTTCCACCAATCAGGAGCAAGATGTTTGTGGAGATTCCAGCACTTGATTTCAGGATAATTGGGTGATTGAGGGTTGTGATATCCCCTTCTGCATATGAATTCTGCTGGGACTGGTTTCGTAGTTGGCCAAGAAGAAATAAGAGCTGTGTTGCCGAGCTTGGTTTCTTTGAATTTCACCTTGGTTTTGTTGTCTAGCTGAGTGAGGTGGTTAAGAACAAGATCCATGCTGACTATTTTATCTGAGTGCATGATTTGTTGATGTAAGGAGTGGAGAGAAGGGGGGAGTTTGAATAGAATGAGGTAGGCAAGAATATTGTTGGGAAGATCTATTCCAACATTGACCATCTTTTTGAGAGAGATTTTAGTTTTAGTGATGAAATGATTAATCACGTTGTAAGACAAATGTAAGACTCCAAACGGTGCTAAGCCGTGGCAGTTCTGTGGAGGGGAAAGGTGCTGTTTAGGCTGCCCTCCTAGGAGTTACAATAATATTTTAATGTAACCGGAATCAAGGTCCAGAACCTTATGGATGAGAAATCAAACTAAGAGAAGAGGATAAGAGTTGTCGGTAGCAATGGAAACAACACTATCTGAGACAAGATGGCGCAGGGAAAGACTTGAACAAATAAGTCAAAGTTTGTTCAGAGTTCAATAGAACAAGGCAGTTGTAAGTAACAACGCCCACAAGCTAATAACTCTGGTCGTCAGCAGCTGATTAGGAAAGATCAACTCAATCCCAACCAACCTCCAGGTTCTCAATGAACCTGCCCAACTCTCCGCAATCAAGCGCTTGAAGGGTACCAGATAACTGTGGGAGGCTGAACAAAACAAAAGCAATTTGTTTATGAAGCTCTAGAAGCAAATCAATAACGAATTTGAGCAAGAATATCCCAACACTTCTCAAGGAACTCAAGAATAGCGTGGCGAAATTCAACCTCGAAGAAGAAGGGAGGTATAACACTCCAGGTTTTAAGCTTAATAAAACCTCTTCAATCAAACGTGATTGGCTCCAGAAAGATGATCAAGGGAGATCAAGACCAGTATGGTCGGAAAAAGGGATCAGAGTGGTATAACACACTCAAGAATTCAGGCAGACAGGAATTCTTCTTCAACCAGCAAGGCTATTGGTTGGTGATAAGGATCAAGGTCACAAAGGACAGAGTTTTGAGTATGGAGGCTCAAAGGATCAAGGGGCAATCATAGATATACCCGGATAATTTGCTCGGATAAGTGGGGAAGGATGCCCACGGATAAATTGCTTATGATTATGAGATGCTGAGGCAATGATGATGCGATGATCTGAGATCTGAGATCCTAGGATCCAGGATGATGGAATGATGCCTGCTCCGCCAAAAGGCAGGGGAGAGCCCCTCCTTATATGGGCAGGAGGCCCTGTTAGACTATATACAACGGATTCTACAAATAGAGCGGAAACGGGAAGGCAACCATGCAGTCGCTCGCGTTGGTCAAGGATCTGCCAAATGCTTGCAGGAGCGGTCGGGATGGATTCAGTAGATCATGGATGAGCGTCGCGCGACGGTAGCGATGAGGAGATTGGGAGGTTGCGCAACGACAAAGATGAAGACACGCAACGAACAAAGATGGGGACGTTCTATAACAACGGCGGAGATGAGAAGCAACACGGATAAAGAACGCGCGACGCGCGCGGATGAAAGGAGCGCGGCGCGGCGCGGCGCGGCGCGGAGCGGAGCGCGACGCGGAGCGCGACGCGGATAATGGAAGCGCAGCGCGGCGCGGACGCGGCGCGGCGCGGAGCGGAGCGCGACGCGGAGCGCGCGCGGGTAAACAATAGTGGGATGAGCCTGAGGATAAGTTGTCCAGCCGGGCGATACGTTTGCAACCGTTTATGAATTGAAGTCTTAAGGCGGTCCGGGTGTCCAGGATGGGGCACCACATCTCTCCCCAACTTACAGACTGTCCCTAGTCTGCTCCCGAGTTTGATGCCATAGAAAGAAAGAAAGGAAAGACAGATGATTGAAACCAAAGAATGACCATTTTGATCTTGAGAGTGGTTGAAGAGTTGAGGAAAATATCTTGATTCTTCCAAATGAACCCTAGAAGCGGCAGGAATAGAACAAGGAGGGCGTCCCAGGTGCTCACATATGTGGCATACAGTAGAGTTTTACAACAAAAAACGCAGCAAATGACCCTGGTGGTGCACAATTGGGAGGACTTACTTCTGAGATAAGTTGCCCCCACGACAATGGAACTTCTTGACTTGATCAGCAGAGAACCTTCTGGCCAACCGGGTACCATCCAGCTCTTCCAAAACATAAGATCCACCTCTAACTTGATGAACCACTCGATAAGGGCCATTCCATCGATTAGAGAAAAGCTTGCCCCACTGGGTTTCCAAAGATCGATTATAAGCTAAAACTAGGTCACCAGGGTTCAAGGGCTCCCTGATTCGATTAGAGTGCTTGTCCTCCCAATACTGGACGGATTTTGCTCTGGCCTCCATCATCTTTTGATAAGCTTCATCACGAACGTCTTCACTTTGCTCCAGTTGCTTGGATCTAGCAACTAACAGATCAGTGGTTGAGGACACCTCTTCCCAAGAGATACCCAAGAAAGATTCCATTTCCAGATCCAAAGGAAGGACTGCTCTTTGACCAAAGATGATTTCGTAAGGTGAGTAGCCAGTAGTCCTTTTGGTTGAGATTCGATCAGAAAAGAGAACAAGAGGAAGGAATTTGCGACAATTCTTGCCACTTTCACCAGCCAGTTTAACAAGTGCAGCCTTCAAAGGGGCATGGCCTCGTTCCACCATGCCTTGGCCTTCAGGATAATACGGAGTAGTAACTCGATGTTGTCCAGGAAGGGATCGGATCATTTCAGCAAGCTTGCCCCCAAATTCAGAGCCACCATCAGTAGAGTAAGATCAAGCCAGGCCATAACGCATTGTCCAGGTCTCGTAGAGGAAAGCTGCCACTGATTCAGAGCTAAGGTTCTTAAGAAATTTCGCTTCAACCCATCCGGAAAAATCATCCCTAGCCACAATGAGGTACTTAGCACCACCTGCCTTAATATGAACCACATCCATAGCAATCCTTCCAAAAACAGTGGACTCCCCAGTGGGATAACGAATTTCGGCTGGGCGCCTAAGATCACGTTTTTGGCAAACTTCACAACTCTTGCACCATTGGGAGACGGATTTCTTCAAAGATGGCCACCAGAATCGTTCGGATAATCGTCGATAAGTTTCAGTTTCCCCACGATGACCAAGGCCTTCATGGAGACTTTCAAGGATGGAATCTTGTTTAGAGGGAATAGTAACGACAATAAGAGCACAAGGATTGCCCCTCTTCATAAGTCTAGAGCCTTGAACAAAAAAATTAGAAGACTTTCGTTTGAGAGATCGAAATTCTTTAGCAGAGAGATCAGGAGGTTTTTGAAGAGTTGAAAGGTACTGCTCTAATTTAAACCAGAAGCCTTGTTGAAAGCCAGAATAATTTTGTGAAGAAAAAGAGAAAATAGGTCGAATTAAAGGTTCCTCTTCATTGAAATTGGTTCCAACATCAGATTCGTTGTCCCCAAAAGGTCGTCGAGATAAACCATCAGGCATGGTGAAAGATTTTCCAGGCCTGTGAACAATATCAAAAGAGAAAAGCTGGATAAAGGCCACCCAACGAGTCATAGGAGCATTGGGAAGACTGGGAGCGTTGATCATTTCAATGATGGATCGGGCATCAACTTGCAATTCGAAATGTTGGCCCCAGAGAACGGTTTGAAGTTTCTTCATCATTCGAGCCACACCACAGAGTTCCAGTTTGGGCTGGGAGTATCTGGATTCTACATCTGAAAACAACAAAGATTCATAAAGAACAGGACGGTCCCAACCATTTTCATCTTCCTGAGTAAGGACGGCCCCAACAGATTGATAACTAGAATCGACAGCCAGCTTGATCTTGCCAGCTCCAGGTCCGTAAGAGATCTTTTTCAAAACTATGTCTTCACCAACTATCCTTTTGAGTAGCTGGAAAGCACATTCACAATCTTGGGTCCAAATCCATTCAGCATCTTTTCTGGTTAGACGACGCAAGGGTGCACAGATTTTGGATAAAGATGGGATAAAGATTCTAACATAAGTGACAACACCTAGAAAGCCCCTAACTTCAGTTGGATTGATTGGGGTAGGCCAAGAGATGATCTTGTTGACTTTGGCTGGTGCCATCCTTCTTCCTTCCTTGCAGACCACATGACCGACAATTTCCAGAGCAGGGACACAAGCCGCCAGTTTGGATCCAGAGACAGTAAGGCCAGATTCCTCGATTCGAAACAGAATCCTCTCCAGGGTAGTAGCGTATTCCCAGATAAAACGACGAACTCCTGAATGCCAAGGTAAGAGCTCATTATCATAGTCAGATACTGGACCTTTAATTCCGCCATCATCAATAAAGATACCAGCATGATCAGGGATTTCATCCTGGAGGATCCACATCATCTGAGCCTGATAGACTGCGACCGAGTTGGTGGCTCCTTGAGGCAATCGAGTAAGTTGAAATCGACCAAGAGGAGTGTCAAAAGTAGTGAGAGGACGAGAAATAGGATGTAAGGATCGTTCGTCATAGCCACCCATAATATCCCCTAGACCATAGCAAGCTCTTCCCGCAAAGGATTCAACAAATTCTTCAGTAGCAGGAGGGATACCAGAGTCTTTAATAGTAACTTTATTAAGAGGTTGAAGATCATGAACTATTCTAAGTTTACCATTACTCTTGAGGACACAGAAGACGGGGCTGGAGTAACTAGAAGTTGACTGTTCATACAGGCCAGTTCGAACTCGTTCCCGGACCAACTTGATGAATTCTTCAATTTTAGCAGCAGGGATAGGGATCTTTTTCTTTTGCCAAGGATCATGTTCAACTACAGGGATGATATAAGGGAGGCCATAGGATTCTCGCAAGAGACCTCTCTCTTCTTCACAGAAAGCAATAGATTTTTCTCTTAGAGATAAGACATTTTTAATTAAATTTAACTCATCAGGAAGAAGCCATCCATCTGGACCAAAGTTGACCACCTTCAGACGTTCTTCAGTGACCCGTCCATTAGGCACAAAGGGACCAGTAAGAGATTGAGGAAGACCACAGTAAGGATCGCGAGATAGAGGAGGACGCATAAGGGGGGGATTGAGGTTGAGAGGCATAGGCTGGTTGACTGGTTGGACCTTTTTAGCAACTGGTTTATACTTGGTGGCAAAAGAGAGAATTTCTTGTTTCCTCCAAGAGTTGACCAGTGAGACTTGATTACGAAAGCTGATTCCAAGTTCCAACATCTTCCAAGTCCGATGTTCTGCAATATCCTTGAAGGGTGCCTTTTCCATAAAAGGAGAACCAGGAGATAATACGTTGCTCACATGTGTGGCACAAGGTAGAGTTTCGAAAATGATGGTAGAAGATTGCCCTGGCAGTGCACAATTGGGAGGACTTACTTGTACCCCAAATTGCCTCCACTGCAGCCCATATTCCTTCATACCAAAATCGCCAAAAACGGAATTGCAATTAGGATCTAGTTTAGACTCATTGCGGAGATTCGAACCGGAACTGAGAGAAGTTTGATCAAGAAAAGTAGAAGGAAAAGAAGACACAACAGATCCAGAGAGAGAAGGAGATGGAGGAGAAATATTTTTGGATTTTTCTATTTTGACATGTTTTCGTTTTTTAATATTCTTAAGCTCAGAAGAGGATGATGAAAGGAATGAAAAATAAGCCTGAGGGAGGGGAGTTGACCCTTGAGTTGCAGTCTGAGGCTGAAAAGAACTACAATCATTAGTAGGATCAACTATTCCCCTAAAAAATGAGAGGAACTAGAGTTATCCTTCTGCTTCCCCTTAAAAGATGATTTGGGAGAATAACCAGGAAAATCTCTTTCCCAACGACCAGAATCCAAAGAGCAAAGAGGGACTTCAATTTTCCTGCCATCAGCATCAGGGAGAAGAATTCTCTCCCCAACTTGATCAGAAAACATCAGGGTTGCACCAAAGTCCATTAAGAAGGGTCGTCCCAAGATCATAGGACTGTCCAAACGAGTAATCCAAAAATGGCAGGTTCCAACAATATTTCGACCAATCCTGACTGGTACATCTTCAGCAATACCAACCAGTTCACAAGCTTGATTTCCTATCCCATAAACTGCAGAGTTGAAGCTGACCCTAGGACTAAGTTTGAGCTTGCAGGCCATAGCATCCGAGATTAAGTTAAGCTGAGATCCAGAATCCACAAGAGGAGAAACAGTTTTAGCTGAGTCACCAAGATAACAAGGAAGAAAGCCAAGAGGACAGGAATAAAGATTGGATTCTATAGAAGGACTGGTTCCACCAGAGTCCTCCATTAAAGTGCCAGAGGAGACTTTGAGTTCTTCAGGGCCAATTTCCACACGTCGACGAGAGACCCATTTCTTCATTCCTTCAGCAACAGATGGAGAGATCGATAGAAGTTCAGCCACAGATAGATCAGGAATTTTGAGATCAGAAATTTTCTTTAATACTCCCTCCACAGCATTGGGGTGATCCTTGGAGATGCCTCTTTCAAATCAAACTTTTGGCTGGGTGAGGGGAGGAAGTTCAGGTGACGCAGAATCTAAGATTGGATTAGAAGGTTGAGGTGAGGGAGAAGGACCAGGGTGATCTGGGAACCTTTCCATGAGTGGTTCCTTTTCCACCTCCATGTCTTCTACATCAGAGGAAGGAGGCTCAAGTGTTGATCGTCGTTTAACGGGTTTTCGAAGGATCGAAGTTGGCAAGGAAGGAGCCTTATGAGGTTTAGGTTCCTCATGTCGTTTCCTGGCTGGATCGGATTGATAAGTAGTCCCAGCAAGACTAGAGGAAGAAATGGCTGGAGGATACCAAGGTTGGAGGGTACCACAGGATGATCGAAATTCAAAGGAAGCAAGAGATGCTTTCACAGGAGGTGATGGCTGGTAAGAGGCCACCACATGTCGGATAGGACGAGACGAGTCAAAAGGGATTAGGGCACCATTAGGGAGGAAGTAATTGTTTCCCCTCTGCTCTACCAACTTTTCCTTTAAGTCCTTCTGAAGTTCTTGACATCGTCCGGTTCCATGGCCTTCCCTATGACAGTAGTAACAGACCAGAGTTGATTTGGGGACGGAAGAAGGAGTTTTAGGAGTAGCTAGCGAAGAAATCTTTTGATCTATTTTGTTCTCAAAGGCTCTAAGTAACTTGGTGATTTCATCAATAGTAGTCGGTTCTCGATTGGAATTAGGATCTGCTTTAGGCCTACGATCTGCCTCCATTTTAATCATAATATCGTTTGACTCTTTAAAAGAAGGAGCATGGACTGGTTCAGTAGTTCTAGGTTTTTCAAAGGTAAGAGCAGTTTGACCTTTCATGACTTTATCCACAGTACTCCTAAGGGTAAGAAAAACAGGGAGCTTGAATCGATTATCCCTGGTAGTAATCATGGATCCAGATTTGACCAGTTCGTCTTTAATCCTTTCCTGCACAGCCGACGAAAAAGATTGAAAGAACTTTGCTCGAATTTCGTCCACTGTGTCAATGTGATCGTTTCGGATAAGATAGTTTTGAATAGGGTCCCAAGACTTCCTAAAGATCTGATAGTCAGAGGCTGAAGAAATACCACCATTTGAGATCCACTGAGAAACAAGAGCATCCAAATCCTGCAGAGTAAACCTAGCCACATCTATTTTACCCCAGTATGCCAACATAGCCTCCCTGAGAAGCGTCCAGTTGTGGGATTCGAATCCCTCGAAAGACTCGATTACCTCCATAACTTCATCAGAGGAGATAAAGAATCGTAACTGATAAGCCATATCGAATTCACTAGCTCCATCTACTTCAGCAGCCATTTCGTAGGAGTCCAAGAATCGCTCGACATTTGTACCGTTGAAGCCTAAGTTCTTGTTCTGGGGTTTGATCTTTACCATCTTAGGTCGAACAGAGGTGGTTGGAGTAGCGGGAGATGCCATATCGAATAACAGAGTTCCTAGGGGATCCAAAGAGCAGATTTCCAAAGTGGCTCACGAGTGTGGCAAGAGTAGGGTTTCGCCAAAAACGACAAGTATCTTGCCCGAGCGGTGCAAAAATTGGGAGGACTTACTTCTAGACCAGGCTGCCTCCACGGATCGAAAAAAAGAACAAACAAAAAAAGAAAGAGAAATTGGATAGGATTTCGGAGTTGATTCTTCAAGATGTTGGGACTGTAAATCCCAAGGTTGCTGGTTCGATCCCGGCCCGGGGGACCAAATGTAAGACTCCAAACGGTGCTAAGCCGTGGCAGTTCTGTGGAGGGGAAAGGTGCTGTTTAGGCTGCCCTCCTAGGAGTTACAATAATATTTTAATGTAACCGGAATCAAGGTCCAGAACCTTATGGATGAGAAATCAAACTAAGAGAAGAGGATAAGAGTTGTCGGTAGCAATGGAAACAACACTATCTGAGACAAGATGGCGCAGGGAAAGACTTGAACAAATAAGTCAAAGTTTGTTCAGAGTTCAATAGAACAAGGCAGTTGTAAGTAACAACGCCCACAAGCTAATAACTCTGGTCGTCAGCAGCTGATTAGGAAAGATCAACTCAATCCCAACCAACCTCCAGGTTCTCAATGAACCTGCCCAACTCTCCGCAATCAAGCGCTTGAAGGGTACCAGATAACTGTGGGAGGCTGAACAAAACAAAAGCAATTTGTTTATGAAGCTCTAGAAGCAAATCAATAACGAATTTGAGCAAGAATATCCCAACACTTCTCAAGGAACTCAAGAATAGCGTGGCGAAATTCAACCTCGAAGAAGAAGGGAGGTATAACACTCCAGGTTTTAAGCTTAATAAAACCTCTTCAATCAAACGTGATTGGCTCCAGAAAGATGATCAAGGGAGATCAAGACCAGTATGGTCGGAAAAAGGGATCAGAGTGGTATAACACACTCAAGAATTCAGGCAGACAGGAATTCTTCTTCAACCAGCAAGGCTATTGGTTGGTGATAAGGATCAAGGTCACAAAGGACAGAGTTTTGAGTATGGAGGCTCAAAGGATCAAGGGGCAATCATAGATATACCCGGATAATTTGCTCGGATAAGTGGGGAAGGATGCCCACGGATAAATTGCTTATGATTATGAGATGCTGAGGCAATGATGATGCGATGATCTGAGATCTGAGATCCTAGGATCCAGGATGATGGAATGATGCCTGCTCCGCCAAAAGGCAGGGGAGAGCCCCTCCTTATATGGGCAGGAGGCCCTGTTAGACTATATACAACGGATTCTACAAATAGAGCGGAAACGGGAAGGCAACCATGCAGTCGCTCGCGTTGGTCAAGGATCTGCCAAATGCTTGCAGGAGCGGTCGGGATGGATTCAGTAGATCATGGATGAGCGTCGCGCGACGGTAGCGATGAGGAGATTGGGAGGTTGCGCAACGACAAAGATGAAGACACGCAACGAACAAAGATGGGGACGTTCTATAACAACGGCGGAGATGAGAAGCAACACGGATAAAGAACGCGCGACGCGCGCGGATGAAAGGAGCGCGGCGCGGCGCGGAGCGGAGCGCGACGCGGAGCGCGACGCGGATAATGGAAGCGCAGCGCGGCGCGGACGCGGCGCGGCGCGGAGCGGAGCGCGACGCGGAGCGCGCGCGGGTAAACAATAGTGGGATGAGCCTGAGGATAAGTTGTCCAGCCGGGCGATACGTTTGCAACCGTTTATGAATTGAAGTCTTAAGGCGGTCCGGGTGTCCAGGATGGGGCACCACAACGTCTGGTTTGAATTGTTGGTAAAGGAACTCGTTGAAAACTCGGGCACAATTGGCGGTTTGGGAGGAGGCAAAGCGTTCTTTGATTTTTTTCCAGAGAAGTCAAGCCAATGAGATGTTTGCCGGGTCCACCACATTATTGTGGGTAATGGAGTTGATACGTGAGAGAAGAATGACTCTGGTTTCCATATTGTTGACCAAGCTGAGACTTTTTGAATCGTCTTCCAGGGCTTCCTTGATGCCTTTGAGCTCTAGAAGCATGGACATTTTGTCTTTCCATATTGAATAGTTTTTGTCCAAGAGTATAGGAAAGGCTTTGAGAGCGGCCTTGAGAATTATTTGTCTGAAGCCATCATTGCTGGATCCCTCCATTGCTTTGGTTAGGTTTGTCAGACAGATTTTTGGCTTTGAACCATGTTGAATTGCTGTGAATGAATTTTATGAATATTGAACAAAGAGGGATTGAGCAAAGTGAAGAAGTTAAGAATTTCCAAGTTCTTCTGAAATATGGTTGACCGTGGAAAGATAAGAGATGGAGAAATGGTAATAAAAGACTTTTAAAGAATTGAGAATAGAGCATTAGACTTTGTTGATGTGAGAAAGATGACAACAATCACAAGTCTTACCAGTCAGGACTTGACAATGAGTTGAGTTGAGAATTTGGGTTCAAGGAGTTGCAAGTGGGTGAGTGGTGGTTGAAGATGATGAGGAGAATGAGAGATCAAAAGGAAGAATGACAAAAGAGAAGGAAACAGAGTCGCGCGTTTGAAGAGAGTAGAGATAAGTTGAGAGACATGGGTGTGACATGTAAAGGTAGACTTGTGATAGTAACTAGAGGCGCGCGGACATGACAGAGACAGTTAAAGAAACTGGATAAAGAAAGAGAAAAAATAGAAGGAAAAATAGAAGACAAATAGAAGAAGAAGAAAGAGAAAAGAAAAAGAAAAGAGGGAGAGTGATTTATTCAACACTAAAGCACCAAGAACAAGTGAAAGGCTACCACTGGTTACCCTGCTAGCCTTATCACCCGTCCCTTTGAGCCCCTGTATCCCTCAGAAGGACAGAATTGGGATTAAAAAAGCTATAAATATAGAGCTCTTTTGAGGTTTTTGATACCCAGAGACCCAGTTATATTTACATCCAGACACCGTTCCAAGATAATCAAATACTTCAAAGAGATAAGTAAGTGATTTATGGCTTTATTCTGATTAATAATATCCATCCCAAAATCCTTTTTATCAATTTAAACTGCTGAAAAACCTTTTAAACCCCAGTAATAGTTTTAACCCATCAGTGCAAGTCCCAAACGGGTACCTAAAGGATTCAATAATATACAAGTGAGTTTTATCGTCCTTCTTCTCTGGTGGCAGCTTGCCTACGAGGCCCTGTCACTCAATCATATATATTATATATATATTTTCTTTGGGCAATATCTCCTTTAAGAATATACATCAAAGGTTCCAAAGGAACCAGGTATACGTGTTTTGAAAGTGAATTCCCTGAATAGAGGTGTTAAAGATCCCCATATTATTTTGGCCCTTCTATTAATTTATTTAATAATCAATTTATCGATATTGATTAATAATATTAAGGTTAATTTTAAATTCACAACTCTTCAAGTTGTGTACACAACTCAAATGGGCCATGTGGAGTTGTGTACATGACTCAAATGGGCTGTGTGGCACACTACGCAGCTCAAATGGGCCGTGTGGAACCCTAAACAACTCAAATGCGCTGTGTGGCATGCTAAAACCCTCAAATGGGCCTTGTGGCATGCTACAAAGCTCAAATGGGTTGTGTAGGTTTTTACATAACTCAAATCTAGTTGTGTTAACTGCCACACAACTAAAAGAATTGCAGGCTTGTAAAAACAAAAATAAAGTAAATTAAAAAAAAAAAAAAAAAAAAAAAAAAAAAAAAAACAGAAATCAACCAAAAAATCAAAAAAATTTTATCTTTTGGTTTAAAAAAAACAAAAATATGAAATATGAAATATAAAATATAAAATACACAATAAAATAAAAATAAATAACTTCTTGAAAAACCCTGGTGGTTTTGTATACCCCCATACACAGGTCTAAATGGTTGTGTACAGGGGTAAAAAAATCAAAACTGCCCATTATGGGGGGTATATTCCCCCCCAGGGGTTGCACGTGTTTGGAACAACCCTTTGGAGTATTGTATTGGACCCCACGCATTGAGGGGCCCTACACGACTCCTACAGATTGTGTGGAGCCCTAGACAACTCCCCCAGGTTTTTTGGGGCCCTGCACAACTCCCACAGGTCAGGTGGGGCCCTACACAACTCCCACACGACTGGAGTTGTGAATTTATCATCACCCTGTTAAAATACATAAGGACTTACGCTTGTTCTACGTTGTGGAAACTTTAGAGGTTATCCCTCACAAAGTTGCCGCAGGTTCAGGAGTTCTTGGGTTGAAGCGTCTTTAAGGATTAGATACCAAGCGTAAAGAGATTTTTTCGAGAGCCTTAAGAGGAGAAAAGGAGAGAAGAGGGGAGAGATTCTGTTTTCCTAAGTCCGCTCCCTTTTCCGCTCCCCGCCTCCTGATGATACAATGGTAAGATGCCCCCCCCCTACAACCCGGAGTTGAGGGGAAAGGTATTTAAGCCCTCCCCCTCAACCCTAACCTAATTACAAGCACATGAACAACCCGAAAACAATGAAGAAGGAAACCCTAGGCCCAAAAACCCTATCCCATATCCTAACCTGTACCCTGTCCATATCCTATTCCGCTTGCTTGCCTGCCATTACACGCATCCGGTTCGTCCCCTGCGGCGCGGCCCTCCTCCGCGTGCTTCTCGAAGTTCACCGCGATTGCCCATATCCGCCCGACGCGCCGTCGTGAATTTCCTAGTCCCGTAGCCGGCCCGTGCTTGCGCGCAGCCGTCCACGGGTATAGCCCCGCGATTGCTCCGCCCTTTCCTTCCCTAACTAACCGCCCAAGAACCTGATTGGCCCGGCTCCATCACTGGGTTGGACACCCAAGCGGGTCGCGGCCCGCATCCCCTAGTCAGACCCGGCCCGCAGCTGCGTGCTTCGCCCTGCTGCGCCTTCTGCTGAGCCCGCAGCGGCCACTGCTGAGAACAAGCGCACCCCAACTGCTGAGCCCGACCTACCAGATGCTGAGCGCGCAGGCCGCAACACAGTTCCCAATCCGAGGCTATATATTGACACCACATCCCCCCCAACTTGAGTTCTGTCCCCAGAGGTCCTCCCCATTATCACCTTGGCCGTCCTTTGCGCCCTACCCCCTCTACCAACTCTAAACTCCGCTCCGCATCCCTATCCCTCTACTCCATCGTCATCATGGTCCGCTGCGACTTCTGCGCCCGACACGGGCTTGAATTCTCTATTGTGTCCGGCCGCCGCGCCTGCTCCGCGTGCAGCCGCGGACACCGCCGCTGCTCGCTTAGCAAGGGTATGCCCCGTGCCCCCAACCAATCCGGCTCTCGTCCTTGGCCGCGCAAGCGGGCTTGTCCGGACCCGTTCGTGGTTTTGGATGACAACGCTATCTCGGAGGACTCGTGGACTCCACCCGGGTCACCTCCCCGCCGTCCTCGTCCGAACTCAGACCGCGACTCCTCTTCTCCGCCTTGCCGCGCGGGACCACCGTGTAAGGATGACTATCTGGACTTCGCGGCTTATCGGAGGGCTTTGCGATTTTGGGCGGATCGCGTCCGGGTTACGCAAGGCATGAGGGACCGGCGAATCGACAAAATCCTTAGGCAACGCGCTGCTCCGGCCCCAGCTCCTCCTCCGCCCCCTGCTCCGGCTCCTCCTGCCCCAAATCCCGTACCGGCTCCTCCTCCTCCGCCCGCTGCTCCGACTCCTCCGACTCCACAAGGCCCTACTCCTCCGCCCGCGTCGCCGGTGGTCATCTTGTCATCGTCTCCTATTGGACTGGACCCTCCCGTTGGATCCCCTGAGCGCCCGTCTGCACCAGCCCCTCCTCCCACCGACTCTCCCGAGATCCCGGAGATTCCGGTCGTGATGGCGCTCCCGGCAGCCGGCTTCAAAGTTTTCGCGGAAAGGTCGACTACGATGCTCCACCAATACCTTGCGACTCCCGGAGCCCAATCCTCGGAATCCCGGCGTGAACTCTTGGCGTCATTCCGGGCTCTACTGGCGTCATCGAGGGCGGAAATGGAGGAAATGATGAAGATGGCTTAAGCGCCTCGGCCTCGTCCCCTCTTCCCCTTTTCTTTTTCCCTTCCTTCTTTTATCCGCTTTTTGTTGTACTGCGTTTCCCTATTCATTGAGAGAAATACACGCCTCAAACGCGAATTTGTTTTAGCAAGAAAAATCCGCGCCGCGCGCATTGTGAGGGCGAGAATGAGAGCCGGGTCCGCGCCTGAGTGAGAACTAAGACGCGAGGTTGAGAACCGCGTCCGCTCCCAAGAAATGATAAAAAAAAAAATGAGAAAATAAGAAAAAAAGTGACGAGTGAGAAATGATAGAAAAGGTGAAAGATTTTTTTTTTTTTTTTTTTATATCCCATCGCCGTGCCCGCGCCCTACCCTCTAGTTCCCCCCCCAAACTTAGCTGCTGTCCCCAGCTGGTGGCTTCAGCCAATGCCATGAGGGTAGCGTCCGTCGCCCAATCTCCCTGCATTCCTCCAAACCATGCCGTCAGTGCCTGATCCGTCCGATTCTCTTTCCCGTTCGGCGTCCGTCTCCTCCGCCGTCAAAAGGGTCTCGCCTTGGTTACAATCGCCCGACACATGACTTGCTCCCACCACCGCTTGTCCCCCACCTCCCATCAGATTTATCCGCCGTTCACCAAATCCCAAACCGCGCGGAGTATCCTCTTCTCGCTTTGTCCTCGCTTGCTTCCCGCCGTTAGACTGAACCGGTCCTGCCAATACCCGCTTCCCCAACACGCACCCCGCCTCTGCCGGCCTCGGATCAATCGGGTTTGCCGTCCAACTCTTGTGTCTTGTCCACCCACCATCACCGTTGCTTCCACGTGCGCCCGTCCTTTCCGTTGCTGCCACTACCCTTTCCAAATGCGCGCTCTCCGCCATCAAAGAGGTCTGGCTTGGGTCTTGATTCTCCAACGTGTGGTCCATCTCTTCCGCCGCCGCGTGTACCTTCTTTGCAAGATCCGTCCGCCGCTTGCCAATTCCCAGTCCGCACGGAGCATCCATTTCCCGTTCCGTTGTCCTCGCCCGCTTCCTGTCAGTAGGCCGCACCGGTTCCATCGAGTCCCGCTTCCCCAACACGTTCTTAGCCCCCACTGGGGAAATCAATTCCGCGTTTGAATCCGCTGTCCGGTCCGTTTGTCCCGTCCGCCAACGGTTGTTGTCCTCCCCATTTGCGTACACGCGGGGCGCAGAAGCGCTGGGGGACTGAATACTCTCCAGATAGGCCTTGAGGCCCCTTGCCACCTCCGCAAGTTTGCTAGCCCAAGAGATGGTTGCCGGTGGTGGGGCCGGAACATACTCTGCCCTGTAGTACTCCAGTTCCGCGTAGTCCACTTCTGCTTGCATCTGGGTCCCGTCGCGCGCGCCTGCCTTGTAACCCAATTCCACGGATGGCTTGAGATCGTCCTTCCGAAAGCAAGAACCGTGCCTCCCCCATCTTGCCAGCATGTCCTCCTTCAGTTCCGGCCAATCCAGGTTCAGGTATCCTCCCATCTCCTCCACTTCCCAACGCGCTTCCGCGTCCTTGATGAACAGGACGAAATGGCGCACCTTCTCAAAATCCAAAACGCCTTCAGAGTCCGCGATTGATTCATAACGTGAGATGAATCGCTCCACCTCCGCAATGTTGAGTCAAATATGCGGGTAAATCCATGGAGTAGCGCAGAAGCCGTTGGAGGAGGAAGGAAGAGAAGCGGCTGTTGGTAGCATCCGTGAGTACCTTCGAGAGACTTTGACGAAAGATTGTTCCTGGCCAGACCCCCAGATGTGGAAACTTTAGAGGTTATCCCTCACAAAGTTGCCGCAGGTTCAGGAGTTCTTGGGTCAAAGCGTCTGTAAGGATTAGATACCAAGCGTAAAGAGAAGTTTTTGAGAGCCTTAAGAGGAGAAAAGGAGAGAAGAGGGGAGAGATTCTGTTTTCCTAAGTCCGCTCCCTTTTCCGCTCCCCGCCTCCTGATGATACAATGGTAAGATGCCCCCCCCCTACAACCCGGAGTTGATGGGAAAGGTATTTAATCCCTCCCCCTCAACCCTAACCTAAGTACAAGCACATGAACAACCCGACAACAATGAAGAAGGAAACCCTAGGCCCAAAAACCCTATCCCATATCCTAACCTGTACCCTGTCCGTATCCTATTCCGCTTGCTTGCCTGCCATTACACGCATCCGGTTCGTCCCCCGCGGCGCGGCCCCCGCGCGCTTCTCAAAGTTCACCGCGATTGCCCGTATCCGCCCGACGCGCCGTTGTGAATTTCCTAGTCCCGTAGCCGGCCCGCGCTTGCGCGCGGCCGTCCACGGGTATAGCCCCGCGATTGCTCCGCCCTTTCCTTCCCTAACTAACCGCCCGAGAACCTGATTGGCCCAGCTCCATCACTGGGTTGGACACCCAAGCGGGTCGCGGCCCGCCTCCCCTAGTCAGACCCGGCCCGCAGCTGCGTGCTTCGCCCTGCTGCGCCTTCTGCTGAGCCCGCAGCGGCCACTGCTGAGAACGAGCGCACCCCAACTGCTGAGCCCGACCTACCAGATGCTGAGCGCGCAGGCCGCAACACAGTTCCCGATCCGAGGCTATATATTGACACCACAACGTATGATTGTAATCCAAATGGGATGTACATGAGGGCCTCTGAGGCCCATTGGACACACACATGGACCATACGTGCCTGTGTGGATTTCACGGATTTGGGGAAACTGGCCTCAAAACGCGTGAAACAGGCCTATTGGTACATGGGCCCTAACAGGCCCAGTGGGGCATATTGGCAAATACAGCCATATGGGCTTGTATGGGCATAATTGGGCCCAAGTTTTATTTTTCACATACTTGGCCAGATGGCTGGCCCGCCAAAGTATGTTAAACTCACCTTTTGGGCTTGGGGGCGGCCCATTGGGGCCGCCGCCTGTGTTGCAGCCCATTTGGGGCTGCCGCCCGTGTTGCGGCCTGCTTGGGGCCGCTGTTTTTTGCTTACGGCCCATTTATGAGGCCTGACAGCCGGCGCAGGGCCGTTGTAGGGGGAAGGGGGACTCAAAATGGAGCCCCCCCACCCCGGTGGCGGCTGTTGAGCCCGTCGCGGCTGCTGCGCTGGGTGGCAGCGGCGGGGATGGTGGCCCCGGCTCCTCCCCCTCTCCTCACTTGCCATTGCAAGGAGGAGGGGGAGGGCTGGCTGGATGGAACCAGACAGCAACCGGTTGCAAGCGGAAACAGGTCATGGTGGGGGGGACTTGATCACCCCCCCAACAAAAGTGGTGGCTAGGCCGGTTGCATCGAGGCGACTGGCAGTGGGGGGAATTGACCATCCCCCCACCATTGAAGCAGCGCTGTCCCCCCCCCCTTTACAGAGGGGGAGGAGCAATGGGCTGGAGGGGACCTGACCACCCCCCAGCCCACCTAGCATGATGACGCCCTGGGAGAATGGACCTCCAGGGCCCCTGGCAGGGGGATTTGACTGCCCCTCCAGAGATTTGAGAGAATGAGGGGGGGGGCATGTCCGCCAGTTACACCCCCCCCCCAATGTGTGTCTGAGACCGGACCCAGGTGTGGGTCCTGGGTCCCTCCTGGCCATTTGTATGGCCAGGGGCTGGTTGCATGAGGAAAACAGCCAGCATGTGAGGTAACAGGGCAGTTTTAATAGACAAACAGCCAGGTTTTTGAACAGCTAAGGGGCTGGTTGAGCCCCATTGAGGTGGAAACACCAGAAATAACTGGGATAGGCTGCTTGTAAGGGTACAGTGACTGATGCCATGCGGGCTGATGTAGCCCAAACCAAGTAACAAGGCGTCTAGAGCCTGTAGAGCTCTTTTGGAGCGGATAATTTGCCTTTTGGCTTTTTGTATCATGGGCTCACCAGGGGCCAATCTTTTGTAATTAAGGAGGTCTTCTCCCTGCTGTTTTCAATCATCCAATTGAATTCATCACCAATATCATCCAACGTATTGCCCCATTGTGAGAGCCAATCAGCAATTATTGACACAAGGTGTCCAGCATTTCTTTTGCTTTAAATACTGCTCATTTGCCTAAGCTAATTGCTGGCCATAATTATAATACACCCTAATATTAAATCATAAGAAAACCAATCAAACTTGCAATATCTCTATCCAAATATTTTATGCATTTTTGTTGCATTTATTGAAAAATATATTTATTATCTGTTCCATCACACCTGGTAGCTAAAGGATAGCAAGGGTATTGGCATCCAGGAGGCTGACAATTGGGGGTCTGGCAAGAAAATATTCCATTATATTAAATTTAATACCTTGGACAAGACATTTTGCATAAAATTAATAAAAGATATAATTTATGTGACTTTTTCAACCTTGATTTATCATTAATTCTTTTTGCAGTGGATTTGAAAATCAATGCAGAATTAATAATATATTTTTTAAATCTTCTAAAAATAAGAAAAGAAGAATACATTCAAAATTATAAACCAACTGGTTGGGGAGCTATGACTCAAGCTGAACAACTTGAAATCTCTTCTGTCCATAAACAATTAGATAAAATCCTTGAACAAGAAGATCTTGAGAAGCATATCAACTTTCAAGCTCTATTAAAACAACATAAAAGTTGGAAAAAATACTGGATAAATTACTTTTTAAAATACAAAAGTAAACAAAAACCTTATATTAAAAAATTATTTCATTAAAATAATATTCATATATTTTATTAAAAAATAAAACATGTTTCTCATACTATTAGTGAACCCTCCTATCCCAGGAAACACAGCCACTGAACTTGATCTGTTGGATCAAGAGTTGCCGGATATTTCTGGACAACCTGAAAAAATTGACTGGACAACTGAAGATTTCATTGGAAAACACCAAGACCCTGTTGGATTACCTTTTAAGGACAAATATAAACCAAGAAGGTCTTAGTACCTCTAAATATCAACTTAAGTAAGTTAAAATAAAATATTATTACCAATGGTCCTTTGAAAAAGAAAAATACTTATAAATATTTTCTTAAACATGAATAGACGTAAAATCAGGGCCTCAGGAAGAGTTCCTTCCTATGGATCTCTTCCAGGAGACCCCAGTAACCGTGAGGCAGCCAACAATGACCACCACAAGGGGGCTGCAACCTGTGAATCAAATGTTGGTGGACAACAAACAGAGGCAAGTACTGTTGCCCTCCCCCAACCTAGAACCACAGAAGGTAGTAAAATGAAGCCCCCCTCCATGAAAAGGAGGTTCCCTGCAGCGATCCCAGCAAAATCTGGCCAAGGAAGCCAGGATCAAAGGCTTAGTCAAAGAGCACGTGAAATATTGAGAAGAATTCAAAGAAGCCCAAGCCAAGGGGGATGTAGTATCTATGAAAAAGATAATATCCCAAGCAAAGGCTACCCAGATAGCTCTTCAAAAAATGATCCCCAGGAAAGAGGTGGAATCCTAAGTAGAAAAGTGGAATCCATGGTATCAATTAGCCCAACTGAAAGGCAGAGAATCAGGCAAGAAGAGATCTTCTTCCCATGCAAAGCCAAAGGGAAAGAAGGATTAGAACTGTAAAAGATTAAACTGAGCTGATAAACCTGAACCAGGCTAATTCATTTCACAGGAAGATAAAGCAGTATAAGGACCAACATAGGATAACTCTTAGGAAGAGATGAAGAGGAACAAACATGGGCAGTATCTCTACAGACAGGGTTATGGCCCTTGCACGGACTATGTAGAGAGTAAGCGCGTTTTAGTAATCCGACAAATCCACAAACAAGATTGAAGAAGGTTAGTTTTTTAAGTCCTGATGTTGAGTTGAAGACTAGGTCAGTCATGAGCCTACCCTGCTGTCGGAGATTGAGGATGGTTGGATTGCGAGTTCGAAGTCGAGTGCCGTTCCAGTCCAAGGTTGAAAATTTCAAGCAAGGAGGAATGGAAGCTGAGATGATTGAGACAAGCCAGACCAGACCAAGCAGTTACAAGGAAGAGGCTCCCGGCAAGGGAGTACAGGACTTTGGAGTGACAGACTGAAGACAACTGGAACTCACGCTACAACAGGTGACATCTATGCACAAGGTAGACGTGGGACAGGAAAACAGAAAGACACAGGACATGAGAGAAGAACGGAAAAGGACTGAAGGGTCCTGTGTGGCAGGTACATGAGTTGGGTGCTGTATAGTTGAGAAAAATAGTTAACACGCCAGCTCAAATCAACATCAGGATTGATCTGATGCCCCAACATACTTGGCCAACCAATCCACCGCGGTAGTAGCCGCGGCTTTGGTGAGGGAATCCGCTAACATATCTTGAGACAAAATTAATTTGATGTCTATCACTCCATCTTCCCAGTTGTTTCAAAGGCTCTTCAGCTTGATGTCAATGTACTTGGCGTGAGACTTACAACCAAACTTTGTTATCTTGTTGTTCAACCCTTTATTATCAATAAGATGGATGGGTGAGAGAGGTGCAGTTCTCCAGATTTCACCTATCAGATGATTGATCCATCTACCCTCTAGGTGACCAGCTGAGAGAGCATTTCATTCTGACTCAGTGGAGGAGTGGGCTATGCTTTGTTTCCGGCGACTGGTCCAGTAGATTGGGGAGCCTTTCAGAAGACAGATCAATCCAGTTTGCGATAGACGAGTCGTGGGATCATCTCTGCACATTGCATTGCTATAGATAACAAGCTGAGTTGCGGGAGTCCTGGCGCAAAATACAAGTTGGTAATTGATGGTCTTGAGCAGATACCTCCAAACGTGCTCCACCTCTTTCCAGTGGGAGATGCCAGGGTTTTCGGAGAAGCGCGCCAGACTTGACACAGCATAGCTGATGTCTGGTCTTGCAAGGGTTGCGATGAAATTGAGTCGACCAATTGGAGATCTGTAGCTCTTATTTAACTTCTTGAAAGCCTCAGAGTCTTCCTCAGAGGCAGGTAGAAGATGTAACCCAGAAGTGCATGGATTTTTCATTGGTTTGGCATTGAATAAGTCCATTTCCTCTAGTCCTTTCTTGATGTGATTTGGTAGAGAAACTGAGATACAGTCCTTACCAATGTCGACTTTCATCCCCAACAATTGTCAACCTCATGAGCAGAGGAATCTTCAAACCGCTTGAGAAATTTTTCCTTGAAGCCTTCAGCGTCACCAACAACAACTAGGTCGTCAACGTGAAAGAACAGAGCTGTGATGTTGTCCTTATGAAGATAGAGACATGGATCGCTGTTGCTTTCTTCAAATCCTTTGTCTTTGAACCAAGAGCTCAGGGTCTTGTACCAGTTGAGTGGTGCCTGTTTTAGGCCGTACAAAGACTTTTTGAGCTTGAGGAATTTAGAACTTCTTTTTGACCCAGCTGGAGTTTTGATGAAAACATCTTTTTCTAGGGGCGCATGGAGGAAAGCACCCTTTACGTCGAACTGAAGGATTCTTAGGCGTTTGTCGACTGAGTAGGTGAGTAGAGCTTGAAGCAAAGCAACTTTGCCTGTCGGGGCAAAGGTGTCAAAGTAATCAATACCGAACCTTTGGTTGAAAACCTGGACACAGACTTGAGCTTTCAAAGTAGTCTCACCAGTGTGTAGGTCTTCTTTGCTCTTAAACGCCCAAGTAGTATTGAGAGGGTTGACCACCTTGGATTCCTTGGCGTCTTCCCAAACTCCAAGGTCTTTGATTGTGTTCAACTCCTTCTCAATAGGCGGCAGCCAGATGGGAATCTTCAGGGCCTCTTTGATGTTCCAAGGAATGGTTTCATGGTGATAGCCATACTGATTGGGAGCTTTCAGATTGGATCGATCCCTTAGCCTGAGCTTCAGAACTTCTTGAACTTCAGTTGCAGAATCATCCGAGTGGGAAAATTCTGAACTGTCCAGATCAGTAATCTTAGGCTTCAGATCTTCAGAGCTATCTTTATCCAAGTCATCACCGGCTGCACCTGTGTCAGTTGGTTTACCGGGTAAGCACGTGATGGTTGGCACGCCATTGTCTAGGGGCAAGGAGGAGTCAAGAGTGGTGGCCTTGAGAAACTTTACGTTCTTGGTTTCAATGATTTTTCCGGATTTTGAGAGGACCTTGTAAGAGAGTAAGCAAGGAATGTAACCTGTAAGAATACCTTCTTCGTCTTTTTCATTCAGTTTAGACTTAATATTTCTATTGCTGAGAAGATAGACAACGCCGGTGACTATTGGTTGGATATAGTCATCTGGAAGTCAAGTGTTGTGCATCATTTCCCAGGGGGTTGTCCCACCTTTCTCCAACGGGATTTGATTCAATGACAGACAGCGGCTTTGGATAACTACGTGCCAATAGCTCTTTGGGATTTTGGCTGAACTGAAGACGGACCTTAGGGACTCCATGATGATCCGATTGGCTCTTTCAGCTTTACCATTATGCGGAGAGTGATACGGTTCGCTTATCAGGTGGTTAATTGATTTTGACTTGAGGAAGGTTTTGAGAGATTCATTTACAAACTCACCTCCTCGTCAGAGAAAATCTTGACTGGATACCTTAGCTTTTTCTTTGCTTCATTTTCAATTATGAATTTAATGGTTTCTGCGGCGGCATCCTTGGATGGAAGAGGAAAGGCTGACAGATATCCAGATTTGTTGTTGACTACTTTGAGCGAGAATCTCATCCCGTCTTTTCTGGTAGGATTGAGAGGACCCATCAGATCAAGGTGTAATCGGTCAAATACTCTAGCTGCTGGGATTTGATCCTGGTTGATGGGAGTTTTATTGATTTTGCTCTTCTTGCAAGAAAAACAGTCAAATTGATCGGTAACTTCCTTGTCCATGGTGAACCCAAGATGTTTCTCTATTCGCTCAACACTAGCATGACCAAGTTTCAGATGGAGTTCTTGGAGCTCGACGAGAGACAGATAGCAGGAGTCGTCCTTTTTGGCTGTTGAATACTTTGAGATCAAAGAGGGAGATGGTTTATTGATCAGAATCATGAGAAGGTTATTCTCAACGTTACCAGTCATAACAAAGTCTTTGGATCGACAAAGAATGAAGGAGGGAGGATCTGTCCTGGAGTTGACTCTGAGTGAACACCCTTTTAGCAGGAGGGCACCGAGCAACACTAGATTTACGGTTGCGTCAGGCACCCACACAGCATTTTCAAGATGAACAATTTTTCCTCCACTTGAGAGAGTGGCAGTGCCTAGGCCTTGAACAGCTATCCCTTCTCCTTTCTTTCCTGTTCTAATGTGTTCATCCCCGGGTTTTTCAGTGAGATACAGGAACGAGCTTCAATCTCAAAACATGTGAATGGAACATGCACTGTCCAAGATGAATCAATCTGAATGAACGTCCAAGAGATGATTTGAGGCGCAGAAGAAGGAATAGTCGTGGAAATGGGACTCGGCCTGAGGTTTCTTCTTAGAAATCCGTTTACCTTTGTTGGCAGGTGGATCTGGACGAAGCACTGGGAACTCAACCCAGCAAGAGGAAGCAGGATGTGATTTGAAAGTCGGATTGTGCTTTCCATTCTGGCATCTGGGGGAATCATTGCCACTTGAGTTTTTAGAGTGAAACAAAGCGGAGTTGGTTTTGGGGGGTTCAGTAGACTTTTATTGAACTTCATTCCGGTGTTGGACCAATTGATTAAGAACAAATTTAACAGACAAGTCCACGCCTGAGTGAATGATCTGAGATTGCATTGTCTTGAGAGTATCTCGTAGCTTAAAAAGGATGAGGTAACTGAGAATGTTGTCAGGTAAAATGATACCCACTTCTTCGAGTCTACCAAGATGTGCCTTGACAGAGGTGACAAAGCCGTCTATGTTTTTCTGATTGAATCCAAGGTAAAGGAAGTTGAAGAAAATTCTAGCTTGATTAGCAGCCTGACTAGAGGAAAAATGGTTCTTAGCAGCAAGCTAGATCAATTGAGTTGAATCTTTGTTCTCCGTAGTGATGATGTTGGTATGGGTGCTGGGGTCCAATTTAGACATCAGGTATCCGGCCATCTCGTCATTGTCAGGAATTTCCATGGCAGAGTCTGAAGAATTGATAAGGTTCAAGATCCCTCTCATCTTGAATAGTCTTTCCATTTTCTTTCTCCATATTGAGTAGTTTGTTATGGTCAACAGGGGCGTGGATTCCATCAGAGATTTCAGCGCCAGCGCTTTAAAATTGCCATAGAATCCTGGTCCAGGTGATACAGAGTTTCTTGTCAGGTTGGTTGAGCTTGGGTGATCCATCTTTGGCTTTTAACCATGTAAAAGATTAAACTGAGCTGATAAACCTGAACCAGGCTAATTCATTTCACAGGAAGATAAAGAAGTATAAGAACCAACATAGGATAACTCTTAGGAAGAGATGAAGAGGAACAAACATGGGCAGTATCTCTACAGACAGGGTTATGGCCCTTGCACAGACTATGTAGAGAGTAAGCGCGTTCTAGTAATCCGAAAAATCCACAAAAGAGATTGAAGAAGGTTAGTTATTTAAGTCCTGATGTTGAGTTGAAGACTAGGTCAGTCATGAGCCTACCCTGCTGTCGGAGATTGAGGATGGTTGGATTGCAAGTTTGAAGTCAAGTGCCGTTCCAGTCTGAGGTTGAAGATTTCAAGCGAGGAGGAATGGAAGCTGAGATGATTGAGACAAGCCAGACCAGACCGAGCAGTTACAAGGAAGAGGCTCCCGGCAAGGGAGTAAAGTACTTTGGAGTGACAGACTGAAGACAACTGGAACTCACGCTACAAAAGGTGACATCTATGCACAAGGTAGACGTGGGACAGGAAAACAGAAAGACACAGGACATGAGAGAAGAACAGACAAGGACTGAAGGGCCCTGTGTGGCAGGTACATGAGTTGGGTGCTGTATAGTTGAGAACAATAGTTAACAAGAACCAGAAAATATCCTTAGCTCAAAAGTGGAAAAAGTGTACAATAATTAGACTCTAATTCTGAACCCAGTGTCTTGTCTTAACCAACTTCTGATGTCATTACTTCCTTTTCTAATGATATGTGTCATAATTTCAAAATTGTTTGTGGAAATTTGGACGGTTTTTACACCCAATTGGATAAGCTAACCTCAGTAGCGGCCAAATTAATTAGTAACCAATCAAAAGCTGTAGGGAAAGAAGATATTAAGGAACATACAGAACAATTATTGGAAACAATAAACCAAGGTAAAAAAGTCAAACTCAAATCATTGAGAACAAGTTATCAGGTAACCAAGAAGATTTTATTATGTCCCTCCAGCAATTTAAAGAAGAACTGATGAATAATACTAACAACTCTTTTGTGCCCCTTAGTTAAAAATTAGAACTGCTTCATAATAAATTGGACCTGCAACTTAATCTGATCAAGAATGATCTTAGAGACTTAAAAGTCCATCTGACCAACCCCTTGGGGAGTACCACAGAGGAACCAAAACCTCCCAGATAAACAACTACCCCTTATGCACCTGAGTAGCACTTTCAGGCCTAGTCCTACTCCTGAAATGGAACAAGCCCTCAAAACTTTAGCCTCTATCTCTGAATGGCCTAAATTTTCTGGTGAAGGAGAATAAAACCATATAAATTTCATCAAATTTATTGACTATACCATAAATTCCTATGACCTGCCAGAAGCTATAGCCATGGTCAGAAGGCCTAGAATCTTTGAAGGAGTAGCATTAAATTGGTTTATCAGTGAAAGAGACAAATTAGGATCCTTACCATGGAATTCTTGGAAACTCTTAATTAAAGAACAATTTGGTTCTAGGATGTGGAAAAGGAAAATGATGAAAGATTTCAAAAATTCCTCATTTTACCCCTCTAAGGATAAGCCTCACAAATGGTGCTTAGAAAAGAAGAGGATACTACACTGCTTCTATCCAGATGCTGATAAAGAGGAATTTAATGAAATACTTCTCAACCTGTGCCCTGGAAACCTTACACATAGTGTGAGATGCAGAATGAGTATGAATGCTGACTTACCAACTCTCATCAATGTTTTGGAAGAATAAATGGATATGAATGGGCTAGACAAGAAGGCTCCTTCTAGACCCAAAGATAGCTTCAATCCTAACAGAACCCCAGAACAACATCCTCTGATAAATATCCCTGGTAATAAGAAATCTAATGAGAACAAGGATAAAAAAATAATACCTGGAACTTGTTGGTACTGTAACAAAACAGGGCATATGAGACAATACTGCCCTTTAACAAAGAGAAAGATAGTATTAATGGAAGGAGAACTTGAGATTAAAGGGAACCAGAACTACAAGGAAACCGCGGATACTGAAGGATCACTGCCTGAATCTGAATTAATCTTGACAAACCTTATCAATTTAATAAAAGGAGATATAGGCACTTCTGTAGAAATCAATAATATCAATGGTGACTCTAGTTTGACCCAACAATGGGACACTTCCATAATTCCTAGACAATTCACTGAAGTTGAACCACTAACAGTTAAACGTATGAGTGTTAAGAGTTATACTAATGTTCAAACTTGTTACGCAACAGGACTGTATAAAGACAGGCCTTTAAGGTTATTACTTGACAGTGGGGCTTTCTGTTCATGTTTTTTCACTGAATTCTTAAACAAAGGGGATCCCAAAAGGAAAGACCACATTCTTCCCATCCCAAAGTTCAATTTTAGCTCTTGAAACTCCACTATGAATGCTATTGGAGTATGGACTGCTCCCATCATACTGCCCCATACTACAGGATCTTTGAGGATTCAAGTGGAATTTTAAGTATTTCTAAACTGACTATTCAACTAACTGATAATTTTTCTTTATGTCTATTTGGCATAGATTTGTTCGAAAGTAAAGGAATTTATTTCACTGTGGGTGGTAACTGGGACAAGGAGTTTAAGATATGCGCTATCCAAACTAATTTCCCCTTTTCTAATTATCAAAAGCACTTAGAAGAATTCAACCAAGAATTACACCTAGACAGATCAAAGACACTGAGAAAAGGTATGTAGCCATTCAGATGGAATGCTTGGCTCTAGTATGCACTCTAAAGAAGTTGCACTATTATTTATAAGTTGCTAATTTCCAATTAATCACGGATTTTAATGCTGTAAAAACCCTCATGAACATGAAGACCCCTAGTAGACATATGCTCAGGTGGCAAATTGCTATACAAAAGTATAGAGGCCAGATGAATATAGTGCATAAAGCTGGAGCTAAACACCAGAATTCTGACAGTTTAAGTAGAAATGCTTTTCCTAATGACCCTAGAAATCCAGCATGTGACCCTTACAATAAGGATATCTTTCCTATCTTAAGCATCAATCTTTTTACATCAGATTCCCCAATTATGGGGAACTACCTATGTGAATTAGATAATTCTTTCTTTTATCTAGTAAGAGAGAACTATTCCACCAACATCGAAGTGCTGATTACCATCATGGAATGTGAATCCCCAGAAGCAGCCCTAGTAAATAGTTTATTAGCCTCATGACTCAAACCATACAAAGCAGGAAGGTTCACCTTTTGGGATGGTTTCCTATAATATAGAAACCAAAATTCTAGTGTTTTGATACTGAGCAACAAAGCGCATATAAAACATATACTTTGGGAATGCCATGACAGCTGTTAATTTGGGCATTTCTCCACTGAAAGTACCTTGGAGAAAGTGAAGCAAACGGCTTGGTGGATAGATTTGAAAGAGACTACTATTAATTATTTTGATAGCTGTGAGACTTTCCAAAAATCTAATAAAACTACTGGAAAAAGTTTTGGACTCCTGCAAAAGATCTCTGAACCCAAACCTAGGTGGGAAATAATTAATATGTGTTTTGTCACAGGCCTCCCCCCTGGAGGAATGCACTCCTATAACTCTGTCCTGGTTATACTGGACAGATAATCTAAGAAGGCAAATTTATTAACTAACCACAAAGAAGAAAATGATATGGATGTGGCTTTGTTATTTTGGAACAGGATTATAGCTGATGTAGGTATACCTGAAATTATAATCAGTGACAGAGACCCCAAATTCACTTCTGAATTCTGGAGGAATCTACATGATATACTGGGTACTACTTTAGCCTTTCCTAAAGCATATCATTCCCAGACTGATGGATTAGCTGAAAGGATGATACAGACCCTCAAAGATATGTTAAGAATGTTTTGTAGCTTTGGTATAGAATACAAGAACTCAGATGGGTATTGCCATGCCTGGGTAAGCTTACTCCCAGCCCTGGAGATGGCTTATAATATCAGTAAACACTCTACCACCAAAGAAGCCCCTTACATATTAGAAAGATGATGGATTACAAAACTCCCCAGGAATACCCTGAACCAAAACTTAGCCACCATCCAACCCACATCTCTGGACTTTCAGAAAATGATAGACCTGGCAAATAATCATGCACAAAAATTTGTAGAAGAAGCAGTTTAATAAAACCAACAGAGATGGGATAAATCACACAGAGAGCCCAACTTCAAAATAGGAGATCAGATCTTGATATCTCCTGCTAACTTCAACAAGTTAGCAGGGAACAGAAAGTTGAAACCAGGTTTTTTAGGGCCATTTGTTATCAAGAAAATGCACAGCAAAAATGCTGCCAAAGTAGTCTTGAGTGAAGAATTGTCAAGAAAGCACCCAGTATTCCCTGTTAGCTTATTAAAGCACTTTCAACCAAGAGAAGGTAGCAACCTCCCTCCAGTAATAATCCTTATAGAACCTGACCCCGTTGTGGAAAGAATAAGGGTTATCCCCCTATAATTGTCCCAAGGTTCTGAAGTTAAAGGTTCCCTGCGTTTGAAAGGAGATAAGGATTCCCAAAGTTGCACTTAAATGAGAAATAGAAATAAGGAGATAAGAGATAAAGAAAAGTACAGAGAGAGTGAAATCGCCAATCCTTCAATCCTAAGAACTTTCCACCTGGATGTGTATCCAGTATGAGTTCCTTTAATCTCTTGGTGAGATGATTGATCCAATCCAATGATGTGATGGTCTGATTCCATGCCATGCCTCCCTCCTAACCTGGAGCTGAGAGTGAGGATAATTCCTCCCTCTCAACCCTAACCTAAGTACACGCGCAAATAACAGTATGACAAAGAAACAGAAAACAATCCCAAGACAGAAACCCTAGCCTCCTGTCCACACCTCCTCTGTACCAAACTCCCCCCGACGTCCGTACGCCGTTCTGTCCATCTGGTTCTTCCTTCTCATGAAGCGGTCCTTGCACTGCGCCCTACTTGGAGCCCCCCGCGCCTGTCTGTATCCGTTTGTCTGCGCCCATCGTGGGTGTCCGGTATTATCCGACATGATCCGCGCGCTCCATCTGTTCCTTTATAGCCCGCGGATTGCTCCGCCCCTACGTATCCAAACCGGCTCGCCCGCGAACCTAGTCAAGCGCACTACCTTCCAAATCTGATCTCTGGGGCGGATCGCCGCCCACGCCGCATTTGATACTGAGCCCAACCCGTCCAATAGGTGCGGAGCCAAACAGCAGCTGCTGCTGATCCAGCAGCTGCTGCTGATCCAGCAGCTGCTGCCGCTGCTGAGCACTCCGCATACCCTAATGCTGAGCCCGCTTGCCCCCAATGCTGAGCGCGCAGCTGCAAAGCAGTTCCCAATCCATATCTATAAATTGACACCACACTGCTTTCCTCCAATGCTGAGCGTGCAGCCGCGAAGCAGTTCCCAATCCGCGTCTATAAATTGACCCAAATCCCCCCCAACTTGAGTTCTGTCCCCAGAAGTCTTCCATTGCTTCACCATACCACCACCCCGCTACTTCCACTACCACCCCCACCACTCCCACTACCACCTTCCCCATCCTCCTCCCGCTCGATCGCCACCATGCTCCCATGCAAGTTCTGCGCCCGGAATAGGCACGCGTGTTTGATTTTCCCTGGTCCATGCGCCTTTGTTGCTTGCCTTCGCGGCCACCGTCGCTGCTCACTTAGTGACAGCATGCCCCAAGCTCCCCCCCAGGCCGCGCAAGAGGGCTTGTCCAGACCTGTTTGTAGTTTTGGACAACAACTCAATCTTGGAAGGCTTGTGGACACCCCCCAGTTCACCGTCATCCCGCCGCCCCCAAGCTCTGTCACCCCCCACCTTGCACGTGAGCTGGGACTCGGCATCACCTCTCCACCGGGCCGGACCTCCGCAACAAAGAAAATACAAAACCTTGGAGGAATGGCGCACGGCGGCCTGCGCTTGGGCTGCCGCTGTTGGCGTGAATCAAACGGTACCGGACCTAAGGCTTTTTGGACGACCCGCGGCTGCGCCAGCACCCTCTCCTCCTCCTCCACGACTGCCGACACTGCCCGCGCCACCAGCGGCCTTGGATGAGAGGCCTACGACCCCCAACGTCCCTCCGCCTCCGTCACCCATCATTGTCCCATCATTGCCTCCAGCTGGACCAAGCCCCCCTGTTGATTCCCCGGAGGCCCCGTCTTCACCGGCTGCTCCTTCCCCCAGCCCTCCCCAGATCCCGGAAATCCCGATTGTAATGGCACTCCTGGCGGCCGGCTTGGAGGTTTTTGCGGAAAGGTCAACCACTATGCTTTGGGATTTCCTTGCAATCCCCGGCGCCCAATCCTTGGAATCCCGGCACAAGCTCCTGGCGTCTTTCCGGGCGTTACTGGCGTCGTCAAGGGCAGAAATGGAGGAGATGATGAAGATTGCTTAGGCGCATCGCCCCCCCCCCTTCCCCTTCTTCCCTTTCTTTTCTTTTGGTTGTACCGCGCTTCCTTTTCCCTAAGAAAATACACGTATCCGCGCGAGGTCTTAACCTTCTGAGAAAAAGTGACCGACCGCGCTTTGTGAGAATGAGCTTGAGATTGAGGTCAGCGTCCGCGCGCTTTGCTTTGTGAGCAACCGTAAGTGACTAGCCATTCCATAAGAGGCACCTGGACCGCCCCACATGAACTGCCACTCAGTTCCCCGTACCCATCCTGTAACAAACACAACAACCAAACACCAGCGCGCGCCACCGTAAGGGAAGAGAGAGAGAGAGAGTAAGAGAACGGACATTCTGGGGTGTCTAGTTGTTCCGGCTGTGAACTGGCTAGAGCACCCCCTCACCAAATCAAGCTTATTCCCATACCAACCACCCATCCTTGAGATATCCTGAGAGAAAAGAAAAAGAGAAAAAGAAACCAACAGAGAAGAAAAATAGAAAAGAACAATTTTTTTTTTGCACAACACCCATATACCACCCGCAAATTGCTCTTTGTCCCGTTTCCCCCATCTGCAGGATTGTCCTTGCGTCCCGGTTCCATGGGGCTTGTCCTTGCGTTCATGGACCTGGCTTTGTGCCGCGCCCGCGTTTCCTGCAAAAACCCCAAGCCAGCAAAGACCCCACAATCCAGATAAGAAAGAAACATAGAGAAACAAACATTCTGGGGTGTCTATTTGTTCTGGCTGTGAACCAGCTAGAGAACCCCCTCACCCAATCAAAACTTATCCCCTACCCCCACCACCTCCCCCCCAACTTGGCCACTGTCCCCAGCTGGTCGCAACCACCTACTCCGTTGCAACGGCACTTCTCCGCTTCTCCGCCCAAAGACAAGTCCCTGGATTGCGTCTGCTCCTCATTAGTCGACCGCCTGCACAAAAACAGAGCTTGTTCCGTGCGGTCTCCTCGGTCAATTAGAAAAAATCCTCCAAGGGTCGCCCGCCGCAGACCAACTCCGCACCTGGTTCCTCCTCATACTCCAACACTCTCCTCCGCTTTCCCTGCCCGTGATCGCAGATGGTTGTCTCAAACCTTCTTCCGGACAAATCCTCCACCTTCAAAGCCTCCGTTCCCGCCCCCGGATTGAAAACCATTTGTGCTCGGAACCCAAACATGAACGGCCTTCCCAAAATCACATCCCCACAATCAACCAAAAGAAAAGAAAGAGGCCTACAGAACCTTGCAACCTTGACCTCCTCCTCCTTGACTACCCCATCCACACAACACTCCCCTCCGTTAAGCGCACGGAGACCCATTGCACATTCGCGCCAAACCAACCCCAAATCATCCACCATTGGCAATGGCAGCAGGTTCACCATTGAACCGCTGTCCACCATAGCCCACACCTTCCTCCCCGCTATGACCATTGGAACGTAAGCAAGCGGAGTCAAAACCAATTTCAACTCACACTCCTTGCACCCTTCCTCCTTCCACGCCACATGAACCCGCTGCACCGTCTGAGGTACCCGGCCCTGACCGCAATCCCGCAACGCCTGCACCATCTTGTCTACCACCACCAGAGACACAGCCGCCAGTTCCCGCAAGGTCAGTGGGACCGGAGTCTTGTTCCCCATCACCCTACGCACGATGTCCGCCGCTTTCTTCTTCCCTACAGGATTTGCTGCCGGCGTCTTGATTCCAGGCAAGCGTGTGGCCGGTTTTGGAACGGTTGACGGGGGTTGCTCCTTTGCATCCACCTCCATCTTATTGGAGACCGCCACCTTCTCTTCTGTTGCCACTACCCTTACCTCAGCTTCCACCCAAGGTGGTTGCCATGATCCGGGACCAGTAACAATGCCTAGTGACGCTCGCGCTGTTGTTCCTGCCTCCTGACCCCGTGTGCATGCCTTCTGCATTGCGGTTGGCTGGCTTGGCTCCATTGGAATCTGTTTGCCCATCGGAAACATGTACCCCATCCCCGCCAGTCAAACCAATCCCATGTTGAGATCCTTTGTAAGCTCCTTGCACGCCAATTGCCAATGACTGTTTGCCCCACAGTACAAGCACCCCCTCGGCACAAAGGTACTGGGCAACTGAAACCCTTCCACCATGTGAGGTGGAGGCCCTTGCGGCTGCTGCTGTCCCATAAGGCTCATGCAGATCTTCAAATCCTTCATCAGTTCCGTCAATTCACTTACCGGAGGGGCGGGCGCGGGTTGAGGAACCGGAACACGCGTGGAAGTAGGTGGAACCGGGGCTGGAAATCGCGCCAGAGCCAAAACCTGGGGGGCGGATTTCTTTGGTCCAGCTGGGAAGGACTTAGCAGTATCCTCAATAAGCTCTTCTAAGTCAAGCTCACTCTCCACAGCCTGGCAAATGACAGCCAACTCTGGAAGGAGTGCAATGCTCCTGTCCAACAACCGCTTTACCAAGTTGTGATTGTAAAGATGCTGCTGCACCCTTGCCCGGAGATGAGCGCCTAAACCGCCCAGAAACGCGTGTTTCATAGCCTCCGTCTGTCCCTCCACCACCTTGTTCTTTGACAAGTACCAATAGATCCAATTGAACGTCAAGGTGTAATCCGCCAGCTCCACCCGCGTTCTGACTCCTCCGCGCGCGCTTGCCTCCAAAGCCACACGGTCAAAATTGCTTTCCCGGAATCAAGGTTTGCGGCTACCCCACCGCGTTAGGATCTCCGCCTTCAGTTTTGGCCAATCCTGATTCTTGTAGCCTTCCATCTTGTCCACATCCTGGAGCTTCTCTTCGTCCATAATGAACAGGAAAACAAGCCGGGCCTTATTGGCGTCCAATGCACCTTCCGCATCTGCAATACCTTTTTATCTCGAGATGAAACGCTCCACATCGGCGGTGTTGAATTGGATGTGAGGGTAGTTGCGCGGCCTGATGCAAACCGGACAAGTGGGTTCATGGTCACTGGAGACCAATGGGGGAACGGCGTAGCTTGTCCTGGGTTGAGCAGAGGGATGGAAGACGCAAGTGGGGTTGGAGTAGCAGACCCGGAAAAGGAAGGAGAAGAAGAAGAAGAAGAGGAAGCAACTGTAGGGAGGTATGGATAGGACATCGGGCCCAGTTACCTTGGAAAGACAAGAAACGGAAGGTTACTTCCCGGCCAGACCCCCAGATGTGGAAAGAATAAGGGTTATCCCCCTATAATTTTCCCAAGGTTCTGAAGTTAAAGGTTCGCTGCGTTTGAAAGGAGATGAGGATGCCCAAAGTTGCACTTAAATGAGAAATAGAAATAAGGAGATAAGAGATAAAGAAAAGTACAGAGAGAGTGAAATCGCCAATCCTTCAATCCTAAGAACTTTCCAGCTGGATGTGTATCCGGTATGAGTTCCTTTAATCTCTTGGTAAGATGATTGATCCAATCCAATGATGTGATGGTCTTATTCCATGCCATGCCTCCCTCCTAACCCAGAGTTGAGAGCGAGGATAAGTCCTCCCTCTCAACCCTAACCTAAGTACACGCGCAAATAACAGTATGACAAAGGAGCAGAAAACAATCCCAAGACAGAAACCCTAGCCTCCTCTCCACACCTCCTCTGTACCAAAATCGCCCCAACGTCCGTACGCCACTCCGTCCATCCGGTTTGTCCTTCTCATGACACGGTCCTTGCACTGCGCCCTACTCAGAGCCCCCGCGCCTGTCCGCACCCGTCATGGGTTTCCGGTATTATCCGACAGGATCCATGCGCTTGCACGCGCGCTCCATCCGTTCCTTTATAGCCCGCAAATTGCTCCGCCCCTACGTATCCGAACCGGCGCGCCCGCAAACCTAGTGGAGCGCACTACCTTCCGAATCTGATCTCTGGGGCAGATCTGTTGAACCAGTGGGCTCTGCAAGCCTATGTATGCTCTCAACCCAAACAACTCAACATGTCACGCGAGAGGTGTCACAGGAACATCATGTAACCAAGTCAACCAAACTAGATATTGACGACCCCCGGTTACCCGAATTACAAGCCCAAAAGCACGCTGAGCATGTCCAAATGACATTAAGCTATAGGCAAAAGCAAAAGGGAAAAAAAGCACTCCTTCAGCAAAGGAGTGACACAAGTGCATATCAAGCCGTGCTTATAGATAAGAATGCGGAGCTTTTGGCTCACAAAATAAGAACGATTCACAGATCAAATGCCCGTAAGAGAAAAGCAGCTCAGGCAGATATGGCTGTAAGGAAAAGATGGCAAATGGTATGTAAAAAGCCTAAATTGAGAGAGCTAAATGCACCACAAAAGCAGCTTTTCTTTGGTGCTTTAGCAGAAGGGGAGGACCTAATGGTCTCAACCACACACACGTGCAAAGATCCATCATATAAATAGACCACTATTACACCGCTCAAGTTGTATTTCTTTTGATCATTGTCTTATTATTATCATCATTTTTGTACATAGAAAATCATAGCATCTGTGTCTGGTAGCCTCCCTCAACAGATATATAAATCTACAATATAAACACTTAATTAAAAGGCACAAGTTTAACAGGATCGCCGCCCATGCCGCATTCAATGCTGAGCCCAACCCGTCCACTAGGTGCGGAGCCAAACAGCGGCTGCTGCTGATCACTCCGCATACCCTAATGCTGAGCCCGTTTGCCTCCAATGCTGAGCGCGCAGCCGCGAAGCATTTCCCAATCCGTGTCTATAAATTGACACCACACCATGAAAGAAAAAGGGAAATTAAGCAGGATATTGAGAGACAAGAAGAAGAGGGTGCAAGGTAAAGATGTCAGACTATACTTAGTAAGATACAAAGTAAAATCTGCAGAAAAAGATGAATGTTTACCAGAGAGTAATATACCTGATGGACCAATACATCTTAGAAACCACAGATCCAGTACAAGAAACTGAAGTACACATAGAATTAAGAATTAATTTATTTCCCAGAAACCTCAGATTTTTTTGAGATATGGCCATACCTTGGAGTTGGGGAATGACAGCTTGCTACCATTGCAGAGCAAGCTGCAAAAGTAAAAAAAAATATAAATAAATAAAAATCTTATCAAAGGAGAAATAATATCAAAAAACTTATTTCAAATTATGATTCTACATAAAATTTAAGGTAGGGTCACTGACTGACACCTACCTCAAATTCTTCCTGATTATATTTTTAAATAATTTATGAAAATTTGGAAAGATACACAGCCTTGGGATTTTTGCCATTTTAATATAATCTTTCACATGAAACCCCATTTATCGGTTTCACAGTGAATTTTGTCACAGAATCCAAGAATTCTTTTATTTAGAGGATTTATGGGCGTAAATGTGATTTGTCACAATTCCTGAATGCAGCTGTGGCAAACAACACATCCGCGCGCAGCTGAGCAGCGGCACTTCCACCCTGTTGGCGTACCCTGACAAGCCATGTATGCAGCCCCAGGCATCTTACAGGTAGGCAGCTGCTGGAATACAGACTGACAGATTGACAGATGGCTTGAGAAGCCCAGGTACCACATAAAAGTGCTACAACTAAGACAGGGACATGCTAAATATTTAATCAATGCCCTGTGGATAGTACATAGTCTAAAAATACATAAATTTATATAAAAATACTTAAATAAACTTGTTAAAGATTTTTTGTAAAATACAATATAAATACCAAATATTTCAAAAAATAAGATGGCTAAAATTTGTAAAATATCTTAAAATACTTTAAATGTACCTTGTGAGAACTTCAACAAATTAGTATCTCCATAACATACTAAGAAAACTGATTATGTAAAAAAACTGCATATATTCCCATAGCTTATATTTTTAATTAATGATTCCAAGAAAACCAACAGAATTTTGAAAATAAGAATCAAAATCAATATTATGATTTTACTCCCATCAGAAAATAAATAATAAGAACCCATCTGACATCAGATTACCCGTAGGAATTTCAACTAAGAAAACTTATTAAAATCCTGGCAGCATTCATTAAGTATAATTAATTAAATGCTGATCATTTGGATAGATTAGTGTTATTCACACATCAAAACATCAATCAAAATGTAGAATAATTCCCATAACCTGTAGAATTAGATGTTACCCGTTCCAAAGCACCAAGAATAAGTGCAGGCTACCCCTGGCTACCCTTCTAGCCTTAGAACCCGTCCCTTTGAGCCCCTGTATCTCTTAGAAGGACATAGTTGGGACTCAAAAAGCTATAAATGTAGAGCTTTTTTGAGTTTGTTGATACCCAGATACCCAGTTATATATACATCCAGAAGCCGTGCCAAGGTGATCAATACTTATGTGAGATAATTAAGTGATTTGCGGCTTTAGTATGATTTATGATATCGGTCCCAAAACCCTTTTTATCAATTTAAACTTCTGAACAACCTTTTAAACCCCAGTAGTAGGTTTCACCCATCAGTGCATGCCCCAAAAAGGTTCCTAAAGGATTAAAGGTTATACCACTGCCTTTTATTATGCTTTTTATGTTGTGGAAGCTTGGTTACAAGGCCCTGTCACTCCACCTTATATTTTATATCTATGTTATCTTTGGTCAATACCTCCTTTAAGAATATAAATTAAAGGTTCCAAAGGAACCAGGTATACGTGTTTTCAAAGTGAATTCCCTGAAGAGAGGTGTTAAATATCCCCAATATTATTTTGGCCCCTCTATTATTTTTTTTCATAATCAATTTATTAACATTGATTAATAATATTAAATCATAACTAAACCAATCAACCTTGCAATAGCTCTATCCAAATATTTTATGGATTTTTGCTGCATTTATTGAATAATATATTTATTATTTATTTCATCACCTCCGGTGCCTAAAGGATAGCAAGGGTCTTGGTATCCAGGAGACTGACATCCCTAACATATTGATATCATCAATACCATGGTTGAGGGCAGTGTTCCTGGTTGAGCAAGTTTACAAAATTTTAAAAAAAATGTGCTTTAGGTTAAAAACTACAAACGATGAGTTGAGTTTGTTAATTTACTTTCACACAACCAACCCACGTACTATAGGGCAATCTTAGGCAATTTTTAGTGCAAATAGGAGAGGCTCAGTGCAAAGCGGAGTGCAAGATAACAAGGCTAACTGTGAAGTGCAAACAGATTGTTTGATTGCTCGAAAACAGTAAGACGTATTCATTTTTCCAATGGAAGGAAAATAAGGCAAATTCCAATGTGATAAAATGGCCTCAGCAAAAGGAAAGAAAGTATTAAATTTACTAAATGATGAAACAATCTTCAGGCAGATCTTTAGCCTTTATAAGGTAATCTGATTATTACTAGATAAAAACTGATTAAAAGTCATCCACAGAGAGAGAGCAATGATTCCATGAATGACAGTGATGGAATGCAAAAATCAAATTAATTGTACAATTTTATCCAAGGCCATAGGGTAGGTGCAATACAACAGAATTTGCAAGTAAATGGGCTTAACGGATGAGACATGGAAGGAATGAAATGCAAAAACAATGGAAATGAATGAAGGTAATCATGCAGGGAAGGGAGCTAGTTCCTTGGCAGGAATAGACATTTGATGTGTCTATCTATGCATATGTGCAAACTAATTTCTTTGTGTGACCAAGAATGGAAGTCCAGAGTCTTTAGTTACCCAAGGTTAGAAGAGAAAATGTTTGAAGAATGGTCAACCTCATTGGGGTTAACTGCGTGGATTTCAAGTACGGATCAGTCACCAAGGTTAAAAGTTCATTTTTCACAACCCAGAGGTATTAAGCAGAATGCACCAGTTTTTTTGTGCTCTTGGTTTTTTTTACTCTTATAGACTGAGTTAGAAGTTACTGTGGAAAGGGATATTTCAAATAAGTGATGAGGAAAATAACCCCTTACTTTTTAGTGTGAAAACAGCATTTTATCAATTTCCATTTCCTCAAATGTACCCATAAGGTTGGCTTCAATCTCCTCAAGCAAACCAAAATCTCTTTTTAAAATCTGAACCAATTTAAAGAAATTGTCTATATTTCAGCTGTGATCATGATTTCTTAACAGTGGTAAAACAGAACATGATTTTTTACATGAATACACAAATTTCATATTATTGATCTTGTCCAAAATTTATTGATTCAATTGATGAATTGACTCAATATTATTCAGGAATATTCTGAGACATACCAAGAATCATTTAGAAGTTTTCCTCCAAAAACCAACACATTCAAATGGGTTACACACAAAATTCTCAGTCGTGGCAAATTTTTTTGGTCAATTACCATGTGTCCCTCTATATAAATTTAAAAAATTTATAATTTTGCTAGGGTTCTTTCTATCAAATTCCATTCAATTCATCTTGAAACTCCTGAGCTTCTATATTCTATTTGGTTCTAGAATTGGCTGCCAGATCTGCCCTCTTTCAAAGATTCTCTCCTCAAACTTTTTTTTTAAATTATTTTTGGTGTTAAAATTGGCTTAGGGCCAATATATGCAGGTGTTTGTCATCGAGTAGCCATTGGTGCCTTTGAAAAATTGGAAATCATACCATTTCTTTCTAGTATCTCCTTGTTAAATTTTTTTCATATTCATTTATTATTCAAATAAAATGTTTTTTTTTACCTATCAACTTGATTTTGGGAGTTGGAGGTGGTTTTTAATTTACCCTTTGAACATAAAACAGTTCCAAGTTTAAATCTTCAAAACAAGATGACCAGAATAATTTTTGTTTTGATGCTCAAATAGGCTAAAATCATGAGATATTATTCAATGCCAAAATGGTTTTCATTTGACCCAATCTTCACAATCAGAAGTGCTCAAAAGGGAAAAGTTATTTTTCTTGACAAAATTTTTTAATTGTTGATTATTTGTTAATTTTTTTCATTTTGTATCATTGGGTTGTATCAGAATTAGAAAACCTGCCATTAGAAACCCACCATTTTTCTTGACCAAACCCGCCATTTTTAATGGTTGGTTTCTGAAATACACATACCCCCTAACTGGTGTATTTCAAAATGGTGGGTTTTAAACATGAAATCCACCATTTATTCATCAAAACCTACCACCTTCATCATCATCTAACCCTAGCCTCTCAAACCATCCTCTCCATCCTCATCCTCCTCTACAATCTTATCTACTTGCGTTAGGCACACCTACTCCTCCTTGATATTGTCAAAATAAGGCCTCTAAGAGCCCAACACAAATCCCCATGATCAATACTTGTCCATCTTTCTTTCCAAACCCTATAATTAGACCACTATGGTAGACCAACCCTTACCTGTAGCTATCCAACTCAATTTTCTAGTATAAATATAATTCCAATCATAAAATAACCTCAGAAATGTATTCTACACCAAAAAAAAACATATTCACCTAGACAAACTACCCCTCTATCTCCCATGGCTTAGAAGATACAGCCAAAATCAATTAAGGAAAGATCATATCACACCCAGGTATCAAAAACCAGTGAAAGGCCATATTGGTATACTTGGAATCCCAAAACACATACCGGTAACATCTCACCACAATTCCTCAACCAAAAATATAACCAATCACCTGACCTGTATGCTCAGAATCATAATCAGGCCCTTGTAGTGCCAAAAAACCCCAGCTTCACAGCAATTTATGCAGGCAGCCAAGATCAGCTACCCCTAAATCTATGCAGGCAGCAGTACACAAACAACCCCATCATCACACATAAATTTATGCAGTCAGAAGCATGTGAAACCAAAAATCCCAACAGTAAAAGTCACCACAGGACTACCCAGACATATATGCAGGCAGTCTGAAACACTTGTAATCAAACAGCCAGCAGTAAAATTCACAACAGGAATACCCAGTAGTATATGCAGGCAGTCTGGACCATGTGTAACCAAACAACCAGAAGTACAAGTCACCACAGAACTACCCAGAAATTTATGAAGGCAGCAAAGAGCATGAAGTACCAAATAACCGCAGCTACCCAACAATCTATGCAGGCAGGCAAGACCATTTAGCACCAAAAAGCCCACCAGTACAAGCCCACCACAGGCTATCCTGGAATATATGCATGAAGGCAAGACCATGCATTACCAAACAAAAACCACAAGTGTTTCACAGCAATACATGTAGTTAGAACCAGGTAGCACCAAACCAACCACCAGTACTGCACATAAATATATTTTTTCTTCAATATACAGCAATTTATGCAGGGCTGTGCATGCATGAAACCCCTTTGAAAACTTTTTTGCAACCAGCAGAAATGCCTCCTGTAGCTGTAAAACCTGTGTTCCAACCAGCAGGAATGCCTTATGTAACTGTAAAACCTTTTTTCCAACCAGGATAAATGCCTCCTGTACCTGTATCCCACTGTTCTTCACCAGAACAGGGAGAGGCTCAGGGGCAGCCATGAGCACCCCTGGGGGCAGGAGTTTTCTATTTGAGGAGGGCCTCTCTGCCCTATCCAGGTTGTATCCCCCCACTCACACTCCATCATACCACCAATAACTCATCCCACACCACTCATCACCATCTCATCAGCCATTTACCACCTAACCATCTGTGGTCCTACCCAGATAAAAAGAAAGGAGATTGTCAGTTCACCAATAAAAAAAAGGGAAATCAAAACCAATTATTACCTCATCAACCATTTAAACCACCCCATTTGGTGCTTTTGATAAGGTTTATTCTGCAATCTGAACTATTCAGCACCAAATTCAAGGAAACCACCCATCACTAAATAATAAACCCTTAAATAAAAGAGAGCAAAACAAGAGGTAATTCCAACCTTTTTTCCTCTACCCAGCCCCCTATTGGTAAAACCCATCCTTGGGCCCTCTCCTGAATCATCCCTTTGATAAAAAAACGAAACCTTGAACCCTTTAAAATTGGCTTATTAGTTAAGATCAAATATATCTTGTCAACCACTATCCAATAACCCAATACATCTGGTCAACTCTTCAAAAAAAATCCAACCAATAAACAGTTCAATAATTAATCAAGGTCTGATCTGAGACCTTTGTTAAATATCAAAGAAATCAGCCATTAATTTAAATAAATTATTGTGCAGAATCAATATAGTACTAGAAGGGCAGGAAACTCAAAACCACCCTTATTTTTACTAATAATCTAAAGGATTAGAAGTAATACAAAACTCCCCTTCAAGGACTGCAAGCAAGCAATTTGGTACATTATTTATATAATCCCACAGGAGTCTTTACGCTTCTCTGCTCCTTGTGGTTTAAACTTTCTGATGCAATAAAAATTCTTCAAATTCTATCAGGTCAAAGCTATAATTGTTCATGATCCTGACCAGGTAATCTCTACCCTGTGGCTAGAACTGGATTTTTTCAGCATCATATATCAGACAAGCTTCAACTATGGGATGTCAGCTTTGAAAAAACTCATCTCTCTAATGGGTTCTTTGGCTTTTAATATTTCAACAAACATCAAAATTTTAATAAATTAATTCCCAAAGTGTTACCAGGTCCAGATCAAAGGGTAAGTTGGTCATGTCATTCTTACTCAAATCATCTGCTCAATTTGAGATCATTTGCTAATTCTTCTGTTGTGGCAAGGATCCCCCCACCCTGATTTTTTTTCTCTGTCTCTCTCCAACCTGTGCCCTTTGCCCTACCAAGATTTTGCATTGGTTGGTTTGTAGGGAATTGAATCTTACCAAGGCCCCAATCAGCAATGTAAACAAGCCTTGCAACACTAATTTTTATTATAGGCCTGATCATCTTACACCATCAAATCCTCCTGTTCATTGTCAAGTTCTTAAGGTAATTGAAAATTTGAAGGTCTGGCACAATTTTTTGCTTGTGTTGGTGAAGGATTTTGCTTGAATTTATGATTCTCAATTTTTTTTGTTTCAACTTTTTCATTTTCTTATTTTCTGCCCTCCCCTCCGTCAAAAAAAAAACAAACCTTTCTCATCACTTGGGTCTGAAAACGTTTCCAACACCTTCATGGTCTCCAAGAGAATTTATTGCACCCCAAAATCAATCATGGGATAATAACCACAACAAGAATGAGAGAGATTGATAGAAGATACTGTACAGTACATACATCTTCCTAATGTTACTGTGGATTCATAGGTTTGGCTCAATTCTCAGCTTTTTGAAGACTCCAACTTCAAAAATTGAGAAAGGGATTAATAGGAAAGAAAGAATAGATAAATCTTATTTAATATCATGGATAATATGGTGGCAAGGAAGGGAAGAAGAAATGCCTTTCTTTTGTATATTAAGTTTAGATGTGATAGGAAGGGAAGAGACATGGATGATGACCAAGATGAGATAGAAAGATACAAAATATTTTGAAGGGATGAATGAGATTGTAGATATTCTTCATCTTTGGATATGCATTGGACTGGAAGACAATTTTTAAGAATGAGGAGAAACAGAAAGATGAAGTGTAGAACTTGATTGTAATCCTTTATCACCAAAAATTGGTACAATGAAAACTACAAAATCAAAGAAAAGTAATAAAAAACAGAAATAGATCTTGAGTTATTAATTTCCATATGCATTGCTTCAAGCCATTCAAAGGATCTAAAGCACTACATTAGGCATCTTGCACATAGCCTAGAATACAAAAAGCATTCCACTTAGTTAAACAACCCCAGCGAAAAATGGTGACAGATGAGTAGAAAGAGATCTGGTAATCATTTGACAAACTCACAGCTCAAATAAGACCTCTGTAGTAATTAAAAGTTTGGAGTTGGAGTGTTTTTTTTTTCAATAGGGTCAAGAGTTGGAAAATGAAATGTTCAGTGTCTGTTCCCCTTTGTATGGTAAAAATAAAGAACAGATGCACCTGTGACAAGAAGGAGGAAGAGTAGATAAATCACCTTCAGATAAACCAAGGATGGAATCAAACTTGTAATAACACTGAAACATCTCAACAAATCTACCAATCAAGATTCCAAACAAGCATCTAGCCTTGATTGGTACCCAAGACTGAGGCAGTGTGCCATCTGATTTTTCAAAGTTTGGATAAGAATAATGAGACCAACCAGAATGGTAAGATTGATTGGATGACTTGAAATTAGGAGGATGTGGATTCAAAGGGCAATTAGAGCTTGAATTTTTGTGATGATGCTGACCATCACCACTCAGTTTTCCACATGACAGCTTGAGAGGAATTAATACATGGGAATAACCAGATCTTGTTAATGATGAACAATTTTGAAGGGAGGAAGTAGGATGCAGATGAATGTGGCTCCCTGTCGGAGGGATGAATTTATATACTTTATTGGAAAAAACCCATTTATTTTTTTGGGTAACTCTAGTGTTTTTTTAATTTTTTTCTTTGAGTCTAGAAGTTTGAAATATTTTTTGGAAATTCTATTTTTAGAAAACTGAGAATGTATGTTCCAACAGTGGGACTTATCCTTTTGAGATTTCGTTGAAGTGTTTCCAATTCTCTCAGATTTCTATTTTTTTTTTCAAATTAGCTGCTGTGAGCTTTCATTAAATTGTCTATTCTATTTTTTCTTTCTTTCTAATTTGAAATATAATAGTATAGTTTTTAAATCAAAAACATGCATATAATTTGAATTTTGCTCCTTTCTAAAAAAAACTTGCAAGCAGGACTTTTTGGTTGAGTAATAATTTCACTTTTTCTAGGAGCATTCAGCTGGTTACAGACACTTTATCCAGCTTTCCATTTGATACGCTTCATACATTGAAACATGTTTTTTGATTACTTGACTTTTTTCATTTTTTTTTCTGGGGAGGGGGATCTTTACTTAAAACATATTGGGATATATGTGAGAATAAATCAGCTATTACCAGAATATAATCATGAAAATAAAAATTGGCTTATTTTGAGATTCAATTCATAAAGGGGGAATTGTCAGCTTGCTACTATGTACAGAGCAAAACTGTCAAATAGTAACACAAAACTATGAAAAATAAGAATATCTCAATTTAAAAAATAAGGAGTGAGAAATCCATAAATATTATTACAGGAATGGATTTCTCACCCAAAATTAGGTAGGGTCACTCACTGACCCCACCCTTGAATTCCAAGTCCTTATATTTTTAAAATAATTAAAAAAAAGTACTAAAAATTACGACACCAGTATGGCACTTTTTGGCCATTCTAATATTTCACACATATTGTCATGTATAGGGTTTACACCTAAAATTCACTCAGAATTGAGGTTTTGTGTATATTTTAGGAGTTACACGCGGAAATGTGTTATGTCACAATTCCCGCGCGCAGCCCCGCATCATTACATATCCCTACGTACTAGTAGCAACAGGTTCCTGCGTACTAGAGGCCTGCGCGCAGCTGATCCTGCCACGTGCACATCTGTACTAACTGATCCCCGCGTCTGGATCAGTCGTGACTAATCTGACAACCAGGTACCGCTCAGAAGAGCTACAACCTAGTTAGGGTTGCCTAGTATATGTAACAAACGGACATATGCATTACTAATGATCTAAAAAGATCAAAACTTAAATTAAAATTAATGAAAATTAAGTTTAAAACATTTTTTAATAATAAATCAAAGATCAAGGATTATCACGTAAATCACTGATCCTGATCTTTGAAGACCACAAAACACTACAAGAAGTGTTCATAAAAATTATTCAAAATTATCTACATGATCAGCAGATGATGGAAAATCAGTAAACATCCACATCTGCACGCTTTAAAGCAATATCAATAGTACAAATGAAGGATGAGTACAGAATGATCAAATTTACGCCATAACAGATTAACAGATCCTGTGGCTAAAATAGTACAGAAATCCAGCAGATCTAAGGACAGCTGATTGACAGCACCAAGTGGACGTGCTAATCTTGCCCTGACTGGCTTGCCAGCCTCAGCCCACAAGCAGAACCCTCTCTACGTGCCCTGAGAAGACCAAAATCACCCCAAAAAGGTATTTATACAGACCTCTTTGGATCCATTATTCCATCATCAGTTACCAGGAATTATTTATTATCAATCAGACACCGTGTCATTATTCATCAAGTGCTTATATGAAGATAAGCAAGTGATTTATGACTTAGCCTGTAGTAGTATTATTTACCTTTATTAACCAATCAACCATTGAAGTTTAGTCAAGCAATCTACCCCATCTGCTCTGAAACCCTTCCAATTATTCCAGGATTTTTGTGGTAAAGTGCTCAGAGTGAGTGTTACCCTTCCTGTCTTGGCCATTTGTGCTGTTAAGCCCGGCCATTAGTGGAATAAGTCCTTTCTAAGGCACCCATCTTTATTCCAAGGTTCTTAAACTGCCTAAGGAGGCCCCTTGAAGAGAGGTTGCTAGTCTGTAAAGATCCCCAGTAGTATAATACTGTGGCCCCTGTTTTATATTATATTGAAAACCATTTATTACCAAACCAATTAAACCTTGCAACTGCTCTTATTATATCATTTATTTGAGCTTCTAAGTGTTTATCATTGGAATAATAATCATTATTATTATTCCAGCATTCTTATCACTCTCTGTAGCTAAAGGACTGCAAGGTTCCTGGTATCAGAGAGCTGACATATCCCAACCCTGGTGGGTGGGTCTTTGAAAGACCAAAGTTGTCAATAGCTTATATATGCATATTCCAAACGAGCGATGCGAGCGCAAATCTTCACCAAAAGAAAAAAAAAAAGGTTGAGTCGTCTGCGACATCTCCTGGTGTCTCATGCGTTTCAGTCCTGTCATAACTTCTGTTGTTTGATCAGTCGGGTTGGCTGGATTGAAGTAGTCCGCTTGGATGGTCGAAGCCATCCTATAAAAGGTTGGATGAATTGCTTGAAAAATATACAATCGGAGTGTATAACAGCTGGTATGCATATTACGCATGTCTCGCTACGTCAAGGGGGAGGTACCAACTCCAGAGATTCCTGCCGCCTGCGTTGACGAGGATAATTGCTACCCCGGAGGTCACACATGAGTTGCCGATGAAGGGACTGACGTCGGCTCATGAATGAATGGTGAATCTGTAGCTTGGCGGACGGCGTTACGATCCCGGTGACCGTTCTTAATCCGCTGTTCGTCTAAGGAATTGACAACATAGATATTTACCTTTACATCATCCGTAGGTTTAGTAACTTGGCGGAAGATTGAATACACGACCTAGTAGATCCCATCCTAGTTACCTTGAGAGATAAGGTAGATCACACGCTGGACTGGGACGTGGACTATTTCTAGAGTTAGATGATAAAGTATCGAATGGTTCTTGCCTTGAGGCAGGATTTTCAACCTCATCGGACCCCATCGTCTATCTCGAGCCAAAAACACGTTGTAATTCAGCTTCGCCGTTCCCTCCAACTTCTCCAACCGAGCCAAACCAGCCCACTATGGAACTCAGATATCTGAGACCTACGAGTATAATTGCCGGCATCAGGTCACCGATTTTTATTGCGACTCTCAAAGGTGTGTGTGGATCGACTCTAGCGGCTTAGAGCCAATTCGTATGAGTAGAAAGGGAAGATCATCTCCTGATCATCTGGGTTCCACAGGCACGTTATCCTACGTGATATTCTTCGTCCTTTTCTTTTTGGATTCCTACCGCGGATTATTCCCCTACCCGGCCGTCGGCGGGAGCGCTATTCTGTTTGTCATAGCCGGTTGGTCGACATATTCTAAGATCTCACTCAAACTTGTCATACCCAACTCATGAGCTATCGTTCTGCTTTAGCTTTTCCCGGTAAATCGATCGGAGTTTCTTTGCTCAGTGTGTTACTGGGTCTAGCAGGAATCGCCGTAGGCTCCTTCAATTTTTTTTTGTTAGCAAATCTCGCCGCTATTCCGGCAATTCAAGCCATCGTGTTTGCGGTCATCGTATACTGTAAGGCTATCTTTCTTTCTTCCTCTCTCTCTCTCTCTCTCTCTCTCTCTCTCTCTCTCTCTCTCTCTCCTTTAAGAAAAACAAAATCTATCTCTATATCATGCTCGGCGTCTCCCAGATTGCTCCAAACTACGATTAACTGGTTCCTGACTTTTAATCTGCTTCCTTTGATCAATGCTAATCGCCCTACTTGACCTTGGATCAACTATCTCAATCAAATCTCAACAGTCTTGGGTCGCGTCAAAGCTCTTGGTCCTCATTCCTTCATTTTTGCTCTTCTATGCATTCTTATGTCGTGGAACGGGATCTATACGCCCTTCTTGCTCCCACAGCGAAAGTTCTCCTCGGACTATCTGTCCAGCTATCTAGAAGCTTACTGTTGGGGAGCCGCGATCGGGCTATCGATAAATATGCTCGTCTTTCCTCATTCTGCTGAACAGGCAAGTTTTACAACTGTTACCTACTTTCCTCGTCTTAATCACTCCTCGTTCACAACTAATTTCTACTCGAACGTTAGGAGCTTCGGGTCGCATTGGTGACATCTCTCGATCATACTAAGACTTTTTGCCATTTGATTGAAAAAACCTACCGATTTACCATCACGGAAGATGAGAAGCAGATGAGGGATCGCTTGGCTCAATCTATTCGAGGGGATGCGGATCAATTGGAAAAAAAGATTGGCGAGACGATCCTCGAAGTGACTTATTCAAGGTGGACCCTATCGGAATACGCAAGAATGATCAAAATCCTCAAATCCATGAACTACTCTCTGGCAACCGCTCACTCGAGCTTATTACTCGTCGACGAAATCAGCTCGGGTACCTTCCGTGAAAACTTCCTATTATCCTGTGGGAAAGATATGGCCTTGGTGAGAAAGCAGGTTCATATCGCCTTGACCGAGATTCAAAAAGGTCTTGCCCTCGAATCAATGTTAGCTTCTCTCGATCAAAATCAATGTGAATGGTTGAGGCAAGACGCCGAACAGAGCAGGTTGGCGAAATATCCCTTGGAGCGTGAATATTCCGATAAATCCAGTCCTGGTGCAGTAGCATTACCCCTATTTAAAGTCAGTGGAAGCCACGAATATCCCGACCTGACCGCAAGTCAAATGAGGAAGACAAGCGGTCACTTTCCTCTAACTTTTTCGGCGACCGAGCCACTGCTTCGTAACACGAATGAAGGTCCTTCATCCACTCCCGTCGCCTCACGAGAACCCCCACCATCCACTCCGTCTCCAACGCGATTAGAGCCCTCCAGTACGAGCGAGCCCATCAGTGAATTGATTAGACTTAGTTGGCAAGCTTTTCTCGGCATGCAATATCGACGAATCAACGAGATATTATTGTTCGGTAATTGTGGCCGTACGAAGGATGAATTGATGACCGTCAACTCTCCCCAGACTTTCGGAATTTCACTCAAATCGCCTTGTTTGACACCCGGTGCGGCGGTACCTCAGTTATCTGAAACGCGGTTCAACCCTGGTGCTGTTACATCTCAAGCTTCACTCTTGATCGATGAAGAAGCGTCATCGGAGAGTTCTTCACAGGAAGGTGAACGGACGGATGACTCGACTCTTGGATCACTCGAAGAAATGATGAACATTGAATTGCGTCGCTCGCTAATCAGGGCCTCGTCCTACTCCTTCTCGATGGGAAACTTTATCGATGAGTTGATCGAATTGCGTGGCTTGGCCCAAGATTGGAATAACTTGAACTCCAGCAGGCCCATGCAACTTCACGTACATCCTCTCGAGACTTTCCAAACCACATCTCGCTCGAAAGCTCATTCGGATATCGACGATCAAGATGATCGGCAGCCTTATCTGTCGATAAGTTCTGATCGAGAGGCATTCGATCTTTTAGCCGGTGGCCAGCACCCACCTCGTCGAATCAACTTGATCAGTAAGCTGATTGCAATCGAAAGATTCTTCAGAGGGCACAACAGTATCCACGCGTTGAAAATGACGTTTGCGTTGACCACGATCGGAATCTTGTTCTGGGCCGATAAGACTCGCCGATTCGCCCTGGATTATGGATTGAGTGGTGCCATCCTGACGAGTGTAGTAGCCGTTGCGCCCACCTTAGGACAAACTTGGTTGTCCTTTTTCGCCCAGCTCACGGGTCAAGGCTTTGGTTCTATCTATGGAATGATGTCAGTGGACTTTTCTGCTTCATCGTCACTAGCTTTTATTATTATTATTATTCTCCTTCTCAACTCATGCTGCTATGTCATCACCTGGATGAATCGTGGTCACGTCCACTGAAAAGCATCTTGAAAATGTTTGGGGACCTTGGTGGTTACCGCTACAACCCTTACGGACTGGTCGCAGGAATGGCGATCTACGCGGTCCCGATGTGTTACATTCTATATTCCAAACCACATTTATTCGTCATGCCATTTCTGGCGATGAACTCCGCAGGTTCTTTGGTCTATATCGAGTACATCAATCAGTATCGCTCCTTCGATCCCCCGCCTCTCAAAATGGCAAAGAACTTGACCAGTCTCATGATCGCTATCATGACGGTCACTGCTGTCCAAATGCTCGTTCTCAGAAACCCAGCTCGACACACTCTCAGAAGTGCCGTGGCTAAGATTATGCAAGCTAACTCAACTCATACGATAATGCTCTATGCATACATCAAAGCAGGCAGGTTGATCTCCACATCCCTAAGCACTGATTTTTATCATTCAATCTTTGTTTTATTTTTACTTCATTTTTTTATTGATTTTCGACAAAAAAATCCTAATGCAGGTGTTCAGCTGCTGAATCAAATCGTTTTGGTATTTGATCTATCCTCAGTATTGAACCCTGATCCTAGTCTTCGACCTTCGGCGAATGCACTCGCCCAAGTCCACGATTACTTGATCAAAACAGAAGATCGACTTCAGCGAGATATCTTGGCTTTGATTCCTTTGCTACGGTAAGATACTTGCGGTGCCCGGTCGGCTTAAAGCTGATATCTAGACTTCAGATCACCCCTCTGATTCCTCGTACGACTTCAATTTTTAAGTTTTGCTGCCGCCGAGCCTTCACTGGGGAACGTCGATTCGGTCGAAGTTGAATATTTGAGAATTTCGACGTAAGTCGCATGGCTGACTCGACCGACCAACGTTGAGACAGAACTTCTGTATCTCTCTATTGAATTAACTTCCTTTTTTTTTATTGTTGTCTCGGCTTCATCTTGAATAAAATCCGGATTTTATTTCCTAGAGCAAATCAAGTTATCTTGGGTGGGTGAAATTTTTTGTTCACCGATTAGGTCTGACAGATTTGATAACCTTGTGACCGGCGCGAATAGATCGGAACCGTGAAGCAAGAATCGCTATGGGTAATGCTCCATTCTCGAATCTGATGTTGGCCGAATTCGCAGAGGTCCTAAAACCTCATCGGCAAAGGGCCTCGGCCCTTATTAATAACATGTTCTACGCTTGTACCGCGTCTTTGAAAGCTAAGGTCAGTACGAGCTCAGAAAAAAAAATTACAGGATCATGAACCAGTCAACATTGTCTTCTTCAGTTCTCAACTCGTTTTGGACTTTTTTTTTTTTTTTTTTGGGGGGGGGGGTGACGGCTTTAAAGCTTCCACTGCCTAGTGTTGATCCACTCGAGAATTCCATTCGGGAATTATCATTCCAAATGTTTGACGATACGGTGGCACTCTCGGGCACACTGGCACAAGCGCCGGGTGGGATAAGCATCCTCCAGGATGATGAACTTCCTCGATATTGTGGGTGATCCTCGATTAGATTGCCGTCGATTGGTGTGGTCAAAAGCGATTAAGATCTGATCAATCTTCCCTTTCCCGGCCTTACTTCAGGGATGTATCTATTGAGTGTCAACGGTGTATTGGTTCAATTGGAAAATATTCGTCGATCATGGTATGTACATACATACATACTACTGCCTCCCCACTCCTTATTTGTTGTCGTAATGGCATGTCCTGGTGTGAATTCACTGAACTCAATCTATGGTTCATTCCTCCTATTTTTGTTGTGCCTTGATTCATCGTCGTCTCGTCTGAACCACTGTTGGCTCAGTAAATCAATACTGGGGAGGGTGGGGGCTGAGGAAACGGTTTAGAGCTCTATCCATGTTCATCAATCCTATGTTATTAATCAATTGATTCCCTGTTATTGTCCCCCTCCCACCTTTTTTTAAAAAAAATGGTGGACTATCTCTAAACCGGTGGAAGGTTTAAGTTATCAAACAATCGAAATCTATTTAGTCAATTTGAGTTCTATGTGGTGTGATGTATGAGCGCATATGCGTCTAGAGGTATAACGAATGATCCACTACTTGTATGTTGTAGGCCTCTCCTGATTCTTTTTAATATTTCACTCTCCTGCCGCTTGAGCTTGGATTTCACCTTCTGTTGTGTTTTTTTGTGTATTTATGCATACCCAATAAAGTCACTGTGGCCATTTTGTTCATTTTATTATTTCTGGGGGGGGGGGGAAGGTCATCTGGGTCTAGGCTTTAGTAGTTTTAATTTGAACCCTTCACCTTTGTTTTTGCTTCTCATTGAGGCTTCATCCCTTTTTTGAAGAGTGGTAGTAGTGCGTGATGAAAAGTTGAAGAATGACTATATTGCCATGAGGGATGAAACGGTAATGGTAGGCTATGGAGGAGCCCGATGAGGAGGAATAATAAGGCTACAAAGAGCCAATAGAGAGGGGATAATTCTTGTATAGTCAAGAGGAACTGATCTGATGAGGAGGAAGGGGCACACCGGTATTGTTGACTGGTAATCAGATGAGTTTCATTCCTGGTCCAAGGGGAGGACCAGTATTTAAGCACAACTGGAGAACCCCAAAGGGGGCCTAGGGTAGCAGGGTTAAAACAACTATAGAGCCCCCAGAAGGGGCCTGAGACAATAATAATAGGATAATAAAAGCAGTAAGATAGATCTAAGGCTGACTAAATTTGTCAGTTACAAAATATGAACAGAAAAATGACAACACGTGATATCTTGGCAGAAAAGGATATCAGAGTTTGGAAGTCCACCATTTTTGTGATGGCAGGTTTCATCCCAATCTTCCATGAAAAAAGAAAAAATGCCAGTTATTTCACAAGAGGGGTGTCAGAGCTACCCACAATATAAATGTGTTCTTTCAGATATTACATATAGAGGCACCAAAAGCCTCAAAGACATCAAAAAGCATCACCCCTTTGTTCCCACTTCCATGCAAATCTAACCTCATTGGAGATATCCTCATCCTCTCTACACATAAACCACTCCACCCTCTTGTACCCACTCCATACCTCTCCAGCCTCATCCTCACATATTTAAATCACTACTTATACATATCTCATCATTTCATTACTCACAACTTTTTGTGTACAGGAAAATGGCTGATCAGCAAACTCAAAAAAGCCAATTTGGCCAATCAAACCTCTACAAAGAATTCAACCTTGGCCAATCCTCCCCAATCCACTTTGAAAATTTTAAACCAATGAAAGCTAGATGTTCATATGATCCTTGAAAACTGACTTGAAACTCCTACTGACTGAACCACCTGCTTTGGGAGCAAAAATGAAACTTGTGTCGACCAACCTTTGTCTTCCATAGTTATTCATTATCTCCTGACAAAATAAGGTAAAGAAGAAAAAAAAAGGCAGTCTAATTTTTTCATTAAATAATATGAGGTAGGGGTGCTGTTGAAATTCTGGTCTGAACCAAGTGTTGCCTCAAGCTAGAGTGCAACCTCTTTAGTCTCTCCTTATGTTTGCCATTATTCTTGTGCTCTTGAGTACCCTGATCTAATGTGTTCTCCATGCTATGCTGGTTTAGTTGCATTTCAACAGGTCCTCCAAGTCATGTGGACTCTAACGATCCAGTGTTGAATAATCTTATTCAATTTGTTATTTCTCACTTGTCAACCATGAGTCAGACCTGCCTGTACCTATTCCACCTTAGTCCACTTAAAGCAGCCTTTACTCAAGTGAATGAACACTCATTGGTTCCCAGACCTTTGATCCTCTTGCTGGCACTTAAGCCCCAGCAAGAACATACTCTGTAGCAGGACTTAAGCCCCATTGAGTGTATTATCCAGCCATCAGACTTTGGCTTCCACACCATAATTTCAACAGGTGCAGAACCATTAGGAAAAGTACAACTGAGCTGATTCCTTTCCTACCTCCACTCACTTTGGCCTAAAATATGTTGATAAATTCAAGGGGCTCAACTTTTTTATAGAGAAACAGGAATCAATTTCTTCTTCCTAGAATGAAGTGGATGAAATATTCAGAAAAAAAGCTAACATCACCCTATTAGCTGATTTTAATCCCCAAAGATCCCAGTCCATCAATCCCAAAAATATTTTTGCCAGTACTCAAATTAGTGATGCCAATACCAAAAAATGCCTTCCGGGAGGCTATGTGAGCGGGGGGATGCACACAAGCGCTGTGGTGTCATTATATAGCCTTGGATCGGGAACTGCATTGCGGCCTGCACCCTCAGCTTTTGGTGGGTCAGGCTCAGCAGTTGGGGAGCGCGTGTTCTCAGCAGTGGCCGCTGTGGGCTCAGCAGCAGTTGCTGCAAGGCTCAGTGGTAGGCAAAGCAGGACCAGCACATGGCTGCAGGTCAGGCCTGACTATGGGGGGACAGGCCTCAACCTGTTTGGATATCCAACTTAGGAATGGAGCCGGGCAAATCCTGTTCTTGGGTGGTTAGTTTGGGGAGGGAAGAGTGGGGCAATCGCGGGTCTATATGTGTGGACGGCTGCGCGCAAGCGCAAGCTGGCCATCCAATGAGGAAATTCACAATGGAACGTTGTGGTGCCCCATCCTGGACACCCTGGCCGCCTTAAGACCTCAATCCATAAACTGTTGCGCAAACGTACCGTCCCGCATCAAAAAAAAAAACCAACTTATCCTCAGGCTCATCCAAACCGTCATTATTGCGCGTTGCGCGTTGCGCGTCCTTTATCCGCGTGCGTTTCGCGTCGCGCGTCCTTCATCCGCGTTGCTCATCATCCTTGCTGTTGCGCGTTGCTTGTCATCTCCGCCGTTTTCATTGCGTGTCCTCCTCTTTGTTGTTGCGCGTCCTCATCTTTGTTGTTGCGCGTCCCAATCTCCTGTCTGCCTGTTGCGTGGCGCTCATCCATGATTTACTGAATCCATCCCAACCGCGCCTCCAAGCATTTTTCAAATCCTTGGATCCGTCAAATCTCCCATCTCACTGGATCTATCAGTCATGAATCTCAAGCCTGTCAGGATTTACTCAACCGTCTCAAGCCAATCTCCTATCCGCCCATCCGCGCTCTCACAAACTTCATCTGTCACCTTTCCTGGGGCTCTCCCACCCACTTCCGCCTTTGGACAAGGGGTGAAGAGTGTCAACTACCGCCCGCGGACATCCGCAGAGGTTTGGTTCATTTCTCTTTCCCACCCTGTCCGCCTTTGGACAAGGGGTGGGTGATTCCGGTATTGTTGCGTGCGCCCATCCACAGACGGACGCAAGTGACCACATGATTTCCTTTCCTTTTTTTCTCTATTTGTAGAATCCATTGTACATAGTCTAACAGGGCCTCCTGCCCATATAAGGAGGGGCTCTCCCCTGCCTTTTGGATCCATCATTGGAGCATGGAATCATCCAGCATGAAATCAGCACACCCTTGATCCTCTTGAGCTTCCATAATCAAAACCTTGATCCTTGATCCTTATCACCAACCACAGCCTTGCTGGTTGAAGAAAAATTCTGTCTGTTGTAATTTTTGAGTGTCTTATACCACTCCTTGATCCCTTTCTCTGACCATACTGGTCCTGATCCCTGATCACCTTTCTGGAGCCAATAACAATTGATTGAAGAGGTCTTATTAAGCTTAAGACCTGGAGTGTTATACCTCCCCTTAGCTTCTTTGGAGTTGCATTCTGCCAGCCTACTCTTGAGTCCCTTGAGAAGTGTTGAGGTTATCCTTGCTTCAAATCAGTTACTGTTTGTTTTAGAGCTTCTTAAACATTGTGCTTTGTTCTGTACAGCCAACCACAGTTATCTGGTACCCTTCAAGAGCTTGATTGCAGAGAGTTGGGCAGGTTCATTGAGAACCTGGAGGTTGCTTGGTTTTGAGTTGATCATCCCCAATCTTCTGCTGATGACCAGAGTTATTAGCGTGTGGGCAGTGTTTACATACAACAGCTTTTGTTCTTTGAACTCTAAGGGGACTTTAACTTCTTTTGTTCAAGTTTTTCCCTGCATAATCTTGTCTCAGATAGTGCTGCTCCATTGCTACCAAACTATTATCATCTTTATCCTCTACTCCTTGATTCCTCATTTACCAGGTTCTGGACCTTGATCTTGGTTACATTTAAATATTTTTGTAACACTCAGGAGGGCAGCCTAAACAGCACCTTTCCCCTCTGCAGAACTGCCACGGCCTAGCACCGTTTGGAGTCTTACAACGTTGGGCAGACACGGGAAGGGGAGGTGAACTTTGGGTAGCCCGCGGCGGAGGGCCGCGCAAACCGGATGAGTGTAACGGCAGGCAGGCTGAAGTGATAGGGTATGGGTTAGGTTTCTGGGTCTAGGGTTTCTTCTTCAAATTTTTTTCAGGTTGTTTTTGTGCTTTTAATTAGGTTAGGGTTGAGAGGGAGGATTCAAATACCTCCCTCTCAAACTCCTGGTGGGGGGGGGGGGGGGGGAGGGGAGGGGATCTGATCATCTCATGTTAGCACCGGACTATGGAAAGGGATTGAAAGGAAAGGAACCAGGAAATCACATTGTCATTCTCTCTCTCTCTCTCTCTCTCTCTCTCTCTCTCTCTCTCTCTCTCCCTTAAAGCACCACATCTATTCCTTACAGACACTTGGACCATTGAAAACTCTTGAACCTGAGGACAACCTCTAAAGTTTCCACATCTGGGGGTCTGGCTGGGAAAAATCTTTTGTCAAAGTCTCTCAAAGGTACTTACGGATGCTAGAAGCAGTTTCCCCTCCTTCTTCCTTGTTCTCCCACCGCCTCCGCACCAGCCCAAAGGATTACCCTCATATTTGATTCAACACCATGGATGTGGAGCAATTTATCTCATGGTATGAAGCAATTGCAGACTCTGAAGGCGCGTTGGATTTTGAGAAGGCGCACCATGTTGTCCTGTTCATTGAGGACGCGGAACAACATTGGGACGTAGAAGAGATGAGAGGCTATTGGAACCTGGATTGGCCAACACTGAAGGGGGACATGTTGGCAAGATGGGGGAGGCGCAACTCTTGTTTTTGGGAAGGCAATTTCAAGCCATCTGCAGAATTGGACTACAAAGCAGGGGTGCATGGCGGGGTCTGGTTACAAGCCGAATTGGATTACGCAGAGCTGTATTACAGGGCAGTTTGAGTTCCGGCCCCATCACCGGCAACCATCCCTTGAACCAACAAACTTGCAGAGGTGGCAAGGGGCCTCAAGGCCTATCTGGAGAGTATTCAGCATCCTAGCGCATCCGTGCCCCAGGTGCGCACGTATGGGGATAACAACAATTGTTGGCAGCTGAGATGCAAGGGTTGGACAACGGATTCAAACACGGGACCAGCTTCCTTGGTGGAGGCAGGGTGCGTGTTGGGGAAGCGGGTCTTGGCAGAACTAGTTCAGCCTGCTGATAGGAAGCGAGTGAGGACAAAGGAACGGGGAGTGGATACTCCGTGCGGTTTGGGAACCAATGAATGGCCAATGGATCTTGCAGAGAGGGAAGGAGTGGCGGCAGTGGGAACAGGCCAAGCTTTGGAGGATTGTAACCGGGGCTGGGCCTGTTTGATGGCGGGGAGAATGCGTGCGGGACAGAAGGACGTGGTGGTGGCCAGGAGGATGAACGCGGAATGGAAGGATGAAGGGCGCGGGAAGTGGGGGAGGGATCAACATAGGGCAGGCCCATTGCCATCATGGCTAGCGGAGTTTTTGGCATTGGTTCAACAGAAACTTGTGGCAGGGCATCAGGTGCAGAATGGGGAAGGATTGAGAGCCAATGAGATGACTGGGAGAAAGGAAGGAGGGGTTGCAAGGGATTAAGCAGCAGAAGGCGCGTTGGGATGGAAGTTTGGAGAATTGGCCAGTGGACGCAAACTTTGTGGGATTTGTTGAGGCTGTCAGCTGAGGACAGCAGCCAAGTTGGGGGGGAAGCTAGCGCAGGATGGGACCCGGGCGCACAAAATATATATATATATATGTAGTAATAATAGAGTATTTCTTTCTTTGCTTTTGGTCTGGGCTGTTTTCCTGTTTATCTGTTTCTCTCTCTAGGGTTGGGTGCAATAGGTTGCAGATGCTTATACAGTTGGAGTGGAAACAGGACAAGCTTGATTTGGTAAGGGGGTGCTCTAGCCGGTTCACAGCCGGGATGACTAGGCACCCCAGAATGCTTGTTTCCCATTGCTTCTCTCTATCCCTCCGGTTGTGCACGCGTGCTATTAGCGTGGTTTTTTTGTTTGTAGCATGGGTCAGGAAAATGTGTGGCAGTTTGTCTTGGGCGGTCCAGGTACCTTTTGGAACAACCAGTTATTTACGGGGCAAAGTGCGCAGGCAGGACTCATGGTTGCGCAGTCGCGTGCAAAGCGGATTGGATCCCAGATCTCTCTTTTTTTTTCTCTCTATCAAGGCTCTCACAAGCCCAAAGGCTACTAAGGATGGCACGGCAAAAGTGTATGGTTCTTTGCAAACAGGCGCAAAGATGGATACAAGGTGAGATGGAACAAAGGAAAAAGGAAAGGGGGCAATCCGCCTACAACAGGCAAGTCCTCATCACCTCCTCCATTTCTGCGCAAGCTGCCGCCGCTAGCCCTTGGAAGGTTGCTAGAAGTCGTGTCGCACATGGGTAGTGAGAGCATGGGGAACCACTAGGAACAGTTGCAGTAGGCTGTCTGTGTTTTTCACCATTGCGTCAAACCTCTCTAGCGGAAGCGCCGGGATGATGGGAATGTCCCGGATCTGGGGGGTAGCTGCGCAAGGGGGTGCCAAAGTAGGAGCGGAACTTGATCCAAACAAAAAAGGTGGCAATTGGAGAGGGTGGTGTGGAGTGGAAGATAGGGCACGTAGAGAGGGGTTGGTAGGAGGGAAGGGCGCAAAGACAATCAAGGTAGCAATGGGAACACCTCTGGGGACAGAACTCAAGTTGGGGGGGATGTGGTGTCATTATATAGCCTTGGATTGGGAACTGCGGTGCGGCCTGCCCGCTCAGCATTTGGCAGGTCAGGCTCAGCAGTTGGGGAGCGCGCGTTCTCAGCAGTGGACGCTGCGTACTCAGCAGAAGTTTCTGCAAGGCTCAGTGGTAGGCGCAGCAGGACCAGCACACGGTTGCGGGTTGGGCCTGACTATGGGGGGACGGGCCGCAACCCGTTTGCATATCCAACTTAGGAATGGAGCTGGGCCAATCATGTTCTTGGGCCGTTAGTTTGGGGAGGGAAGAGCGGGGAAATTGCAGGGCTATATGTGTGGACGGCCGCAGGCAAGCCCAAGCTGGCAACGGGATTGGGAAATTCACAATGGCGCGTTGGGCGGACATGAGCAGGGGAGGTGAACTTTTGGTAGCGCGCGGCAGAGGGCTGCACCACGGGAGGACAAACGGGATGAGTGTAACAGCAGGCGGGCTGAAGTGATAGGGTATGGGTTAGGGTTCTGGGTCTAGGGTTTCTTCTTCAAATTGTTGTCAGGTTGTTTTTGTGCTTGTACTTAGGCTAGGGTTGAGAGGGAGGATTCAAATACCTCCCTCTCAAACTCTCGGTGGGGGGGGGAGGGGAGGGGATGTCAGCCTCCTGGATGCCAAGACCCTTGCTATCCTTTAGCTACCAGAGGTGATAGAATAAATAATAAATATATTATTTAATAAATGCAGCAAAAATCTGTAAAATATTTGGATGAAGCTTATTACAAGGTTAAGTGGTTTGGTTATGGTTTATTGTTTTAAATCAATATGAATAAATTGATTATTAAATATTTTTATAGAGGGGCCAAAATTATATGGGGGATCTTTAACACCTCTCTTCAGGGATTTCATTATGAAATCATGTAGTCCTGGTTACTTTGGGCTCTTTAGTTTAAAGGATATTTTACCCAAAGATACTATGTATATAGAATACACGGTGGAGTGGCAGGGCCTTGTAACCAAGCTTCCACAACAGAGAAAGGATAATAAAACTCACTGGTATATTATTAAATCCTTTGGGTATCTGTTTGGGATGTGCAATGATGGGTTAAACCTGTATACTGTGGTTCTAAGGTTGTTCAGCAGTTTTAATTGTTAAAAAAGAGGTTGAGGACGGATATTATTGATCAGACTTAGCCATAAATCACTGAATTATCTCTTATAAGTACTTGATTACCTTGGAAAGGTGTCTGGATATAAATATAACTGGGTCCCTGCCCATCAATATCCTCAAAAGAGCTCTTTATTTATAGATTTTGGAGTCCCAATACTATCCTTCTGAGAGGTACAGGGGCTCAATGGGACGTACACAAAGCTAGCAGGGTAACCAGTGGTAGCCTGTCACGTGTTCTTGGTGCTATAGAATGGGTAGCATCTAATTCCTCACGGTATGGGAATTATTCTACTTTATAATAGATATTAGGACGTGTGAATAACACTAATCTGTCCTATTTATGTATTATTTAATTAATTATCCTTAGTAAATATTCCCAGTAATTTAGTAATTATTTAAATAGACATTTCTACAGACATCCTGATGTCAGGTGAGTTCTCATTATGAATTAAATAACTGGAGTAAAGTCATGATATTGATTTTACTCCTTATTTTTGAGTTCCAGTTGATTTACTAAGATAATTACTTAAAAATATAAGTAATGGGAATTCATGTAATATTTTTAAATCATTAGTTTCCTCAGTATGTCACAAAGATATTGATTTCTAGAAATTCTCATCAAAGTATATTAAATTATTTTAATATATTTGTAGAAGTTGTTATTGTCTTATTTTCAACATTCTTGGTGCTTTGAATTATATTTAATAAAAAATACGTATAAGGGTTATTTAAGTACTTTTATATAATATTATGTACTTTCAGACTATCCACTATCCACGTGAACATTTATTACATATGTAGAATGTTCCCTTGTTGGTTGTAGCATGTTTACGCGGTACCTAAGCCTCTCAGGCCGCTTGTTACTCTGTTGACCTGTATTCCCGCGGCTGCATATTTATCAGAGGCCAGGGCTGCGTTCACAACCTTGAAGGAGTGACAGGGCTGTATCCCAGCTGCGCCCAGGTGCATTGGCTGCGGCAGCTGGGTGCAGGAATTTTTACAAAACACATTTCCGTCTGTAACCCTTAAAATATACACAACACCTCAATTGTGACTCAATTTTAGGTGTGAAACCTATACGTGACAATACGTGTGAAATATTTAATTGACCAAAAGCTCAATAGTGGAGCCGTGGTATTTTGGTCTTTCTTTCCTTAATTATTTAAAAATATAAGGAGTTGGATTTCAAGGGTGGGGTCAGTGAGTGACCCTACCTAATTTTGGGTAGGGTATCCATTTCTGTAATAATATTTATGGTTTTACTACTACTTCTTAGTTTAATTATATTATTATTATTTTTATGTTATTTTTGTTACTTTCTGCAGCTTTACCTGCAATAGTAGCAAGATGACAGGGGATCTGATCATCTCATGTTAGCACCAGAATATGGAAAGGGATTGAGAGGAAAGGAACCAGGAAATCACATTTTCTTTCTCTCTCTCTCTCTCTATCTCTCTCCCTTAATGCCTTACAGACACTTGGAACATTGAAAACTCTTGAACCTGAGGACAACTTTGTGAGGGACAACCTCTAAAGTTTCCACAGCACAGACCGCTCCACGGGCACTGGAAATCTTGATGGTGTGTTGGGCGGATGCAGAAAATCACAGGGGGCTCCAGGTAGGGCAGGGTAGAGGGCCATGTCATGAGAAGGATAAACTGCATGTGCGTAATGGCAGGTGAGTATGAAGGAATGGGCGGTACAGAGATGGGTTAGGGTTAGGATAAGGTTCTGGGTCTTAGGGTCTCTTCTTTATTTGTTTTATGGGCTGTCTTTGTGCTTTTACTTACATTAGGGTTGAGAGGAGGGCGCTTGTACTTAGGTTAGGGTTGAGAGGAGGGCAATTGTACTTAGGTAAGGGTAGAGAGGAGGGTGTAAAAGCCCCCCCCACAGCGTGGAATGAGGGGGGGGGGATGCTACCATGGATCATGGTTTTGGGGAAAGGAATTCATCTATTCATCTCTCAACTCAAAGGGTGCATACCACACCTCACAGACACTAGAATTAATAACTTCCAAACTTAAGGACAATCTGGGGAGTACCTTTCTCTTATTTCCACATCTGGGGGTCTGGCCAGGAAATTATCTTTTGTTCTCAGTCTCTTGGAGGTAACACAGGATGCTTCCAAAAACTTTTCCCAGATCCAATGTTCCACCTGCCTTTCCTCTACAATCAGCTCCTAACACCCTGACTCCACAACAAACTACACCACCAGCCGCTCACACAGCTAGGACAGACGGTTTTGCCCCCCATCAGAGGAAGGGTCATTGGAGATGGCGGTCAAGACCCCTTGCGGCGTTTGAAGGAATTTCCAACTCTGAGGGTGCAATGGGCGGTGATAAGGTCCGGACTATTGTCCTCTTTATAACCAAGGATGAGAAACTGGGGGATGCCCCTTAAACAGAAGGGCACTTCCTTGCATGTGAAGCACTTCTTTGCACGTAGATCCACCTCATTTGACAAGACCACAGGGGACAAAAGTGTGGCTTTGGAAGTGATTGATGGTCAAAGCTCTTTGGCAAAAAAAGGGTCCATGACACTAGTGCTGGAATAGCTTGATTTGGTGAGGGGGTGCTCTAGCTGGTTCACAGCTGGAATAACTAGACACCCAAGAATGTTTGTTTCCTTACTTCTTGGATTGGATTTGTTCTTTGAATTGGTACTGGCTCTGGCCTATAACTGTTTCAGGAACATGGGAAAAGCAAAATTTTGTTTCTGTGACGGGAAGGAAAAGCCCTGAAAATGGGAAGAAGGAAAAGGAGAAATGCAAAAAAAAAGAAGAAGAAGAAAAAGAAAAAAAAAGAAGAAAAAACCCTTTTTTTTCTCTGGGTCTGATTCTTTTTATCTGTTTCTTTATCTACGGACAGGTGTGATGGGAATGGGCGGGTATGGTTAGAGTGCGCGGGGGACAAGATTGCTTTGGTAAGGGGGTGATCTAGCTGCTTCACAGCTGGGACAACTAGGCACCCCAGAATGTTTGTTTCCCTATTTTCTCTCCCTGTTCAATGGTTGTGTGTGCGCACTGGCATCTTGGTGTTTTGTTTGTTTTGTAGTAGGGGTAGGGAGAACTGTGTGGCAGTTTGTCTGGGGCAGTCTGGGTACCTTCTCAGAACTTTTGGTGACTTACAAAGGTATGGTGGACTCAAGGGGCGCAGGGAAAATCAGAACTCATGTTTTCTCTCTCTCACTCACTCAGGGCGCAGGATTGTTCTCACAGGACTACTCAGTTTAAGAAGGAATGCGTGCGCAAGAAAACATGTATTTCTCTTGATTTAAGGAGAGGCACGGTGTTGAATTCAGAAGAGTACTTCTCCTTTAAAGGTTCCCAAATTGGGAAGTTGTTGATCCCTTGCGCCTGTAAACCCTGAGTGAAACTGTTCACCCTTTGACTGAGAGATAGAGAATTGAGAGTAAAGATCCTTCCAAAACCTATGATGATCCAATGTGATCCTCCATGATCTGATGTCTGTGATCTCCTCATCTCCCCTCTGGGTTGAGGGTGGGGTTTAAGTAACCTCCCCCTAAACCATAACCTAAGTAAAACAAGAAACAAGCAAGAATAATGAAATACAACCCCTAAGCACAGAACCCTAGCCCCAACCCTACCCTTCCCATCCCATATCCAATATCCATCTGTATTTCCCACCTGCCATTATGTCCACCCAGTTTATCCTTCTCATGACAGGGCCCTTGCGCTGCTCCCAACTCAGAGCCCCCTGCGCATGTCCACATCTTCCTGACGCGTCTTTCCAGATATCTGAGATATATCCCCCCAATCCAATCCGCATCTTGCAACGTGCAATTGGCCCATGCAATCCAATCCAATCCATCCCGGGTCTCCAGATACTGAGCCTGGTTTGAATGCTTCTGAGCCCGCAACACGGCTTTCTGCGGCAATGCCGCACCCATTTCTGAGAGTGCTACCCCTGCTGAGCCCGCGGCTACTGCTGAGCACGCAGGGCGCAGCCAATTCCAACAAGCGTCTATAAAAGACCACCACAAGGGATACAAAGTGGAGTGAAGGAAAGAGTAGAAAAAAAAGGGGAAGGGAGGGGGCAATGTGCCTAATCCATCTTCATCATCTCCTCCATTTCTGCCTGCAATGATGCCAGCAGGGCCCAGAATGACGCCAAGAGCTTGCGTTGGGATTCTGAAGATTGTGCGCTGGGGGCCAAAAGGAAAGCCTGTAACATTGATGTCAACCATTTGGCAAGATTCTCAAAGCTGGCTTCTGGGAGTGCCATCACAATTGGGATCTATGGAATCTCAGCAGGGCTTGGCAGAGGAGGATCTAGTGGGGAAGATGGGTCCCTTGGTGGACCATTTGGCGGGCTTGGTTCAGGCAGAGGCAATGATGAGATGAAAACTGGACATGGCCAATTTGGAGGCGCAACCAGAGGGGTCAAGGCCTTCTCCTCCAAGTCCAACAAGTACCTCAACACGGGATCCAAGGCCAGAGCAGGGGAAGGGTGAGGGGTTAATGGAGGGGGAGGAGGCAGAGCCGGTGGAGGAGCAGTGCATTGTCCAAATAGTTCATTGACCCGTGGGTCCCTTGCGTCTTGATTAATCCAGACAGTTTTGGCCCAGTATTGAAGCGCAGTCCGGTAAGCCGCAAAGGACAAGAGGTCCTCCCTCTGGGGTGGCCCCGCACAATGAAGAGGGGAGGCGCAATGGTGGCTCTCACCTGAAGCTTCTGGGGGGGGGAGCCCGGGGGAGTCCACAAATCCTCCAAAATGGTATCATCATCCAAAATCATGAATGGGTCCTGATGCGCCCTCTTGCACAGTTGAGGAAGCAAGCCACATTGGGGGGGATCCCAAGGCATTACTTTGCTGAGGGAGAAGAGACAGTGGCCACAACAGCAGGAGGTGCACATGCGGTGGCCAGGGATCAGCAAGCACTTGTACCCATTTTGAGGACAGAAATCACAAGGTGGCATGGTGGCAATGGAGGATGCGGTTTAAAAGGGTAGAATGGAAAGCACGGGGGTGGGGTTGATATAGGGGAGGTTCAAGGTATGGTTGAGGTAGCAATGGGAAGACCTCTGGGGAAAGAAATCAAGTTGGGGGGGGATGTGGTGTCATTATATAGCCTTGGATCAGGAACTGCATCACAGCCTGAGTGCTCAGCATTTGGTAGGCCAGGATCAGCAGTTGAGGTGCGCGCGGTCTCAGCAGTAGGAGCTGCAGGACTCATCAGACCAGGTACGGTTGGGGTTTTACCAAAATGCAGTAGGTGGCAAACCACTTGGAAGTTACGGACCTATGAATGGAGCTGGACCAACCAAGTTTGCAGAATGGTTATTTTGGGGAGGTAAGGGCAGGGCAAGTGGGGGGGGGGATGCACGCAAGAGGGGACTGCTCTGCGGGCACCAGGAAATCTTGATGGCGCTTTGGGAGGATGCGGACAATTGAAGGGGGCTCCAAGTAGGGTGTGGCAGAGGGCCATGTCATGAGAAGGACAAACTAAATGTGCATAATGGCAGGCAAGTATGAAGTATCGGGGGGTATGGAGATGGGTTAGGTTTAGGCTAGGGTTCTGGGTCTTAGGGTTTCTTATTTATTTGTTTTACAGGCTGTCTTTGCGCTTGTACTTAGGATAGGGTTGAGAGGAGGGCTTAAAAGCCCCCCCTCAGCAGGGGATGAAGGGGGGGCATGCTACCACATATCATGGTTTTTGGGAAAGGAATTCATCAATTTATCTCTCAACTCAAAGGGCACATCCCACACCTCACAGACGCTAAAATCAATAACTTGCAAAATTAAGGAAAATTTGGGGAGTAACTTTCTATTATTTCAACACCAGAGTTTTCATTGTGCGTCTCTGGCCTGCCATAATGCTGAAATGGCTGGACAGCCTGGGGCAAAACCCAGACGCACAAGGGAAAAATGTTTTGCTCAATTTTTCAAGTGACAGGTCACCTGTGTCAGGTTTCCTGTCTGCGTTTTTCACAAACCAGACAGGAGACTGCGCGGGCCTTCACACCACACCCCAAACCTTTGATATCCACTTCTGACATCAACCAAGCCAATGGAAGTAGGGGGGCAGAGGGTCAATGAGGAGGATGAGGAGGAGGAGGAAGACAAGGAGGGATGAGAATGAAGTTTGTTGGATGATTTATGGCAGGTTGAGCCAGAGGTGGAAAATTTCTTCCATTGGATTGGTTGCTCAATAGAAGAAGGAGCTCAAAAATCAGGATCAATGGAAGTTTGAGACTGAAAATGGATGGAATGAGAGGAAATAGACCTGTGTGCTACTTTGGTTGTAGTATTAGCCGGTGTGGTGGTCTTTTATAGACGCAAATTGGAATAGGCTGCATGCTGCGTGCTCAGCAGTAGGGGCGCGCTCAGCAGTAGCGGCAGGCTCAGCAAGGGAAGTGCGCTAAGCAATGGGTGCAGATTTGCCTCAGAAAGTCGCGCTGCGGGCTCAGCAGCAGTCAAATCAGGCTCAGCATCTGGAGAAACAGGATGGACAGATTGGATTGGATTGGACAGATTGCACGCCAATTGCGCATTTCAAGATGCGGATCCAGATGGCACGGATATATCTTGGATATCTGGAATGGCGCCCCAGGTGGATACAGACATGCACGGGGGGCTCCAAGTTGAGTGTGGGGCAAGGCCGCATCATGAGAAGGACAAACTGGGTGGAAGTAATGGCAGGGGGTAATACAGATGGATATGGGATATGGGATATGGGATATGGGTTGTGGATTATGGGATGTGAAAGATAGGGCTGAGGCTAGTGTTTTGTGCTTAGGGGTTGTATTTCATTATTCTTGCTTGTTTCTGGTTGTAATTAGGTTAGGGTTGAGGGGTAGGCTACTTAAGATGCACCCTCAACCCGGGAATCATGGAGGATTGTATCAGGGAGGATCATTGGTAGTCATATGTTTTGGAAGGATCTTTACTCCCAATTCTCTATCTCTCAGTCAAAGGGTGAACAGTTGCACTCAGGGTTCACATACGCAAGGGATCAATAACTTCCAAACTTGGAACTATTCAAGGAGAAGTCCTCTTCTGAATTCCACACTGGTAGGATTGAAAAAAGAATTCATCAAGGTTTGGATTGGGACATAAGGGGAGGAATCATGAGCATCAACCTTGGGAGTAGGATGAGACCTTTTACAAGCTTCTTTGTGCATGTTATGCAATCCAGAGTTAAGTGAGGTATTCTCTTTGCATCTTGCAGGATTAAGTTCCATTCTGACTGTTTGCTTTGCCCAAAATTAGAATGAATCTTCAATTTTCAACATATTTTTTAGACTCAATTTTTCCAACAACACAATCTTGTCTGCCAAAATTAACAGGAAGATAGAAAATCAGAAACTTCAAGAAAAAAACATCATAAGACTGGACAGCATTTTTTTATGTCAAGGACATTTTTTTTTCATTGCAGGACATAAATAGTAAAAAGGAGGACATAAAAATTCAATATAGGAAAATAACTTGAAACTATAGGAAAAATGAAATAAAAAAGAGTGCAAAAACTCTGAAAATTTGGACAAGAATTATGAAAAAATAGGACATTTTTCTTGAAAATGATAGTATCAGAGTTAGAAAACCTGCCATTTTTTAAATGGAGGGTTTCAAATCAAATCTTCCATTTTAATCCCACCATTAAAAATTAAAAAATCACTCATTCCACAATAGGAGTGTCAGAGTTATCTAAAAAAATAAGAATTTTTTTTTCAATAGAGTATATAAATTCATCAGTCTAACAGGGAACCACATCCCTCCGCATCCTCTTCCCTTCCTTCAATGTGTTCATCATGCATAAGATCTGGTGATTCCCATGCAGTAATTCCTCTCAAGACATCTCAAGGGTTGCAACCTATCCTTTTTGTAGGGTCAAACCCAAATATGGGATTTCACATGTTGAATATGACGGAATCCATGACATATTTACATAATTTATATAATTTCACTCTCACATGAAATTAAAAACCTTAAGGGAGTTTCCATTCCCAATTTTTACTGAAATAGAGCTATCTGATCCTATAGGTTAAAAGCCAGCTTACCACACCAAACGCCCACCCATGACCTTACCCAGGCCATGATACCGCAACAAGGCCAATCAAGACATACAGAACCGCAACAAAAATCCAATAATCCAACCTTGAGAATAACCCAAGCAAACAGAACCAAGCAACCGTTGACAAAATGACTGCCAAAGACTGAACAGACATCATTGACTACAACAACCCATGCCATGAGCACTTCCAGGAGAAAATTCTAAGCAAATACAACCAAATACACAGCCACTGTGGAAACGCTCCACCGCAATGGTAGAAATATTGAGAAATTGATCAGCAGAATCAATACTATCAGCCTTTTGGTTTTTGGGACATCAAACTTCTCCTTGGAAATAAATAACTTGAAATCCCTTGACCACTTGAAAAGCATCTCCCTACGGGTATTATTCACCCTTACTGTTGACCAAGAGCTGAAGATGATCATATCCAACCGGCCAACCATGTGGGAGGCTTTTGAGACAATCAGGAAAAATTTTCAACTATGAAACCGTACACATCAAGCCAAGCTGCTCAGCAAACTCTTTTTCAAACTCACAATGATGGATTCAAGCATATTGTTGCACTTGACCTGTATATCAAACATCATCAAACTGAACTGGTTAGGCTGTGCAGTGCGGGAAAGGTTAATTTTGCTGGTAATGAACCCCTGCCGGGCTTGAAAAGCTTAAAAATGCTCCAAAGCATTGGACCACAATTGGACCGCATGCAAAAAATTGATAACCACCTCATTCTACAGCAAAATGACCCAAGGCAGCTCTTCCAAAGACCCCTACATGGTGAATGCCATGAAATCCTATACCTGTCCCTGACAGCAAAAACCACCACCATCAGACTGCTCCTGTGAACATCCAGCTGGGCCTTTGAACTTGCGGGTATACTGCCAAAAACCAACCATGGAGGACATCAATGCTGCCCGGAAAAATATCAACAACACAAAACTACCAACACCACCCAAAATCCAAAGCCACTTGGGCCAATGCTGCGTATACTGCCATTCACCAGACCACTTGCCTGCGGAATGCCCGCTGCTATGGGAAGATGAAGGCCTGCCACCACCAGGAAACCAGCAAGACGGTCCCCCACACTTCCAATCAACCACTAACCATAACAAAAAACATCCCCTCACCCAACATGTCAACACCATACCCAGAACCAATGTGACTGCCAACAGCACCACCAAAAATCCCCCCAAAAATCAGGTAGTCCGCTGTTTAACTGGTTTGACCTCCTTAGTTACCAACTCCAGGGCAACTTTGATGGTAATTGGCAGCTTAGACTCATTCATCAATTACACCCCCTTCCAAAATCCCTTACATCTACAACTGGCAGACCCTAATGCCCTATTGTACGCATTAGGCAGAGGGATGATACAACTGTCACCAACATGTTTTAGGGACCATTGGGCCCCCCTTCTGAGTGACATGCTTTACTGCACCAATACGCAAGGTACGCTGTTCTATTTGGGAAATCTCATTGATACCGGCTACCAGCCGTCCTTTGAAGGCGCCACCATCATCCTTTGTTCCACATCTCACACTCTAAAACCCAAATACAAGAATCAAGCCTGGTACATTTGCAAAATCATTCCTGTCCCCTCTTCTTGCTTTTCTGTCTCCCATGTTTCCCTTTCCCTTTCCCTTTCCCCCCTTTGATTCATATCTCTTCCCTTCTACCACCACTGCACGCTTTGTCATGTATCCAACAAGACAGTAAAAAATTACCTAAAAACCCACTTCCCCAAATTTCAAATCAAATCCTGGTCTCCTTTCACCTGAAAATCTTGTGAAATTGTGAAAATTACACGCCAGCGGGAATCCTTCCCCAAATCATGCCCAACTACAAAACCACTCAATCTACTGGTGACCAAAGTCCTGGGCCCTCTCCTGCCTGACTGCAAAGGGAACCGTTAACTCCTAAAAATATGTGACCATGTCCACACCTTTAAACTCCAATCCAAAGTACCAAAACTAATCCTTTCAACGGTCCACTACCCAAAACACCGGCTAGGAACCACTCCAATACATATCCAATCCAACAACAGCAAAGAGTACCATACAAAATCCCTCACCCAATCCCTCAAATCTTTTGGTTTGAAAATATTATTCACTTATCCATACACCCTCAAACAAAATTGCAAGGCCAAGAAGGTAAACCACACACTTGTTGACATGGCTTGGAAAATGATCAAATATGCGGGCCTCCCAGACAAGTTCTGGTCCTTTGCATACTGCCACGCATGCTTTCTACACAAAAAACTCCCCGACTCCCGCTCTGGAAAGAAAACTCCAACCAATCTCCTTTACAGAAAACCCCCAAACAAGATCACCTTACACCCTTCTGGCTCAATTGGCCTTGTACACACCCCCAAAGAAAAGCAATCAAAGCTTGACCACTGCACTGAACGTATGATGTTCCTGGGCTTCCAGGATGACATGCGTGGGTAACTATTCTGGAAGCCCAACTATTCTTCTCTATGCTACACCAACTTGGCCAAATTCCCCAAATCCCTTCCTAAACCCAACACCACAAGGAAATAACTTGGAAGCTATCTCCAAAGTCCCCTCCCAGAAGCTGTGGAAGATTCATTTGGAACTGAAAACAACTGACCTCCAGGACCACCAAACTCATCACTCCTATCTGATCTATGGTTATCACCATGCAGGCTCAATACCTATCACCCATCTCAGAAGCTCTCATTCAGACCCCAATAACTATGGCTAATACCCTATAGAAAAAAAAATTTCAAACTGAATACACCCACCAACTGTTATGCAGTACTTCTAAAATTGGAGCTATAGGGCTCACAGAGATGAAGACAAAGAATTGACCCTTGTGTCTGTGAAAATTATGGCCAGCAATCAGCTTAGTGGAAAGAGGAGCAGTAATTAAAGTAAAGGAAATTCTGGACACCTTTTGTCTATAATAAATAGTGGGCTCTCACAATGGGGAAATTTTTTGGTTAAGTGATTTGATGAATTTGAAAGGATAATGGAAATCAGCAGGGAGAAAAGCTCCTTAAGTACAAAAGATTGGCCTCTGGTGGGCCCATGATACAACAGGGGAAAAGGCAAAAATTATGTCCCAAAGAGGCTCTAAAGGCTCTAAAATCCTTGTTAATTGGTTTTGACTACATGAGCCCACATGGGGTCAGTCCCTGTACCCTTCAAACAAGCCTATTCTGGTAAATTCTCATTTTTCCATCCTTACAGGGATGAACCAGTCCTTTGGCTTTTCAAAAACTTGATTGGTTTTCCCTTAAAACCAGCGCGGTTATCTCTATGACCTCAAATTACCGGCTGGTTGCCTCATGCAACCAGCCCCTGGCCCTTGAAATGGGCCAGGTGGGACCCAGGACTGACCTGGGTCTGGTATCAAACTCACACAGGGGGGGGTATAACCCACAGACATGCCACCCCCCCTCTTTACCAACTAGGTGACCAGAAGGGATGGTAGAATCTCCTGCTTGTTTCCTGGGAAATTTTTTGCCCCAGGAAAGCCATCAAAAATGGTGGGCTTGAGGAAGATCAGGTCCCCCAAGCCCTTGGTGCCTCCCCCTTGGTAATGGGGGGGGGGGGGGGGAGTGCCCCGCTTGTTTGTTTATCCCCACCTTTTCCAGGTGGCAGGATGATGAAATCCCCTCCATCACCGTTTTCCTTGCTTCAAACAGCCTGGTCCACCTTTCTGGCTGGTTGGGACCAGCCAGCCATCTCCCCCCCCTTTGCAATGACAAGCAAAGGGAGGGGAGGGAGCTGGAACCATTAGACCCAGCTCCCACAGCACTAACCTCTTGCTGCAACCAGGGTGGGGGGAGTCCATTTGGAGTCCCTCTGCACCATAAAACTTCCCTGCCTGGGCGGTTGGGCCCCCAAAAGGGCCAAAAGCAAGAAACAGCGGCCTCAAGGGGCCTGCAGCATGGGCAATGGCCCTAGAAGGCTGTAACAGCCCAAATACAGGATATGACAACTTTGGAAGGCCAAGAATGTCCAAAATGAACCTTGGGCCCAATAATGCCCACACAAGCCCATTTGGTTGGGGTGTCCCATCCATTTCAACAGGCCTGTGATAGCCCATGTACAAAATGACTTATTTTACGTGTTTTGAGGCCAGTTTCCCCAAATACGCAACATCCACACAGGCCCATATGATCCCTGTTATTTTCCAATGGGCTTTAGAGGCCTATGTGTGCATCCCATTTGGATTAAACCTATATGTAGCACACACAAATGCATACATATTTCAAGAGTGTCTTTGGTCTCTGATCTCAATTGTGGTCTTTTTGTAAAATCTGTAAAGATGACCAACAAAAATCCGTCTTCCCTGTGTTGAGAAAGGCCAGTAAAAGTCAATACTACTGGAAAAGGAGCCAGACCAAGTAAGCTAGACCTAGAACTTTCCACATTGAAGCTGTGCATCATCCTAACCAGGCTGTCTCCACCTGGTCTCCAGGAAAAAACTAGACACTGGAACTCAATTTTCCATCCCGGGGAGGGATGCAGAAATGTACCAGTCAGGGCTGTAACATGCAAAAATGGCTCTCCTTTGCACACAGCTGCAATTGAATCTTCCTGAACCTGAACTATATAAGACACAGTTTTGGGATTACTGTCATTTCATTATTAATCCCATTTAGTTTCTTCTTAGTCTCTTTATCATTTTCTATTTTGTTTTATTTTTTTTTCTTTCTAATCCTCTTTCTTTTCTTTATTTTCATCTTTCATCTATTCTATTTTCACATGTCACTCTAAAATCTTCCATAACAAATCCCTTCTCAATCATCAACAGCGCGTTTCCTTTTCCAATTATTCAATATTCATTTTGATCTCAATATGTCACACTGCCTGTGAAATCTCAACTACCAATGTATACCTGAGGACAGAACCCGCGCCTAGTAGAAGGATCTCTTTCCTCATCCTTCTACTTTCCGCGTTCTTTCTGCTTTTCCTCAGGTAAGTCTTGTGTTTCCTTTATTTCCTTTTTTTCATTTTCATATCATCTCTTTTTACTCATGAAATCATAATCCTTCTACTTTCCGCGTTCTTTCTGCTTTTCCTCAGCCCAACAGGTTATGAGCCCAGAGTCGCCAGACAACCCATCCAACTAAATCAATCATTAATCTTAGAAGGATCCGGCACTAAACGTGTCGTTATAAACTTTTAACTATGGAAGACGGACAAAATGGTCACCCAGTGCTCAAAACTCCATCTTTTCTTCCTCTTAGCTCACCTGGATCCGACTCAAACTATCTCAATTGGTCCATGATCCTGCGAATCCATTTCCGAGCAACTGGCGTAGGATACTTACTTACTAACAATGCATCCAAGCTTAACTCCGAATTATGGACTAAGGATAACCTAGCAGTATGTTTGGTCATATCAAGATCAATCAATCCTTCAAACTTTCAGTTCATACAAAAACATGAAGAAAGTGCCATAGGGATGTGGAACGCTCTACGAGACGCCCATCAAGACAATTCCTCAGGCGGACGAATGTACTGGTTAAGAAAATTACTCCTGACTAGACTTAACAACAAAGAAATGACCACCCACCTTTCCAAAATAACCTCGTATGGCAAAAAAATTGCTTCCTTGATTACCGCCAAAAATCCTCTTACAGCCGATGATCTTCTGTCCACCGCAATTCTACTGTCACTCCCAGACAACTGGTTAGGATGCGTTTTGAGTATGATGAATGAGGAATCTCTCCCATCATCTAAACTTATTAATGCACTCAAACAAGAACATTTAAGAAGACAAACCAGGAGCGAAGATCTTCAAGCTGCTAGCTTTGCAAAGCAAACCTTGTCAAACCACCATAGACCTCAAAATCGACAAGACAATAACCATCAAACCCAACCCAAAAATTATTTCTGTACCAATTGTAAAACCAAGGGACATTCTTTCTCAAGATGCCCCGAGGTTCTTGAGGCTCTTGCTCTCTCAAAAAGAAACAAGCAGCACAACCAAACTAAACCAACGGTTTTGACGAATCACAAAGCGAGTCTTGCAAAGGCCAATGAAGACAAAGAGGACAATTTTTACGATTCAGAAATCATCATCCACGCCGGATATGCCTCCTGTAATCTTGCACAGTCAAGCTCAAACTCAGTCGGGAATTCAGATTTCAACCTTGACTCCAGTTGTTCACTTTCTATGACCCCGCACTTATGGCAACTGGATTCTCCAAAATCAAAGTCAACCACCATCCAACTGGCCAATGGATCTTCCATAAACTCAACTAAAGAAGGTTCCATGTCTCTGCCTGTTGGTACGGTCAAGGCTCTACTTGTACCCAATATTCATGAACCCTTAATGTTGATCTCAAGTATCTGCGATGCAGGTTATCAAGTTACTTTCACCTCCTCTGGATGCGAAATTCGACAACGACAATCATCAGCCAACAATAACTCAATCACCCTCCAAGGATACCGCAAAGGCAACCTCTACTATCTTCCAAGAAAATTTGTGAGCCATCGAGAGACAGCTCTCTCAACTTTTTCCAACCTCCTTGATGACAGTCTTTTTGGTTATCACTGTAGGTTTTCTCATCTTAATCTGAAGTCGCTTCGAAAATTACTCAAGTCCCTTGGAATCACACCAAAGCCCAACAACGAACTAGACGTACAACAGTGCACAACCTGTATTCAATCTAAGATGTTGCGAAATCCATTTCATTCAAGATTAATCTACCAATCCAACAAACCAGGTGAAATTGTACACTCTGATTTGTGCAGTTTTGAAGTAAACTCAAGAGAAGGCTTCAAGTATTTCATCACATTCATTGATGACTGCTCTAAAGCTCTTTTCGCCTATCCCCTACGTTTCAAATCAGATGCTTCCAACTCAATTAAATCTTTCATTTTGTTTTTTGAGGCACAATTCCATCACCCTGTTCTATCTCTTCGCACCGACAATGGTGGCAAAAACATCAATACAAATTTGCAAGAATTTCTTCTGTCCAAAGGCATTCGTCACAAACCTGGCCCTCCCCACTCCCCTCAATTGAACGGTGTAGCTGAAAGCTCAAACCAAACTATTCTCAACCTAATCCAATGTTCTCTGTCATCCTCATATTTACCAAAGTCGTACTGGTCCGATGCGCTAAGCCACTCCCTCTTTGCTTTCAATTTTTACCCCTGCAAAACACCACATGGTTTTGTGTCACCAAATTAAATTCTCAAACATAACTATGTCTCCCCTAGCTATCTTCATCCTTTCGGTTGCCTGGTATGGTACAAGGTAACCAAGCCAAATCAATCCAAACTTGACCTGAAAGGTTGTAAAGCAGTCCTCCTCTCTTATCTCTCAGACAGAAATGGTTATCGTATACTAGATCTTGAAAATCGTAAAATTATAAAATCTAGGGATGTCATTTTCAACAACACCTTTTTCCCTTACGTCGGTTCTTGTCAAAACCCCGCCGATACGTCTTCTCTCATTCCCCCCGAGAAGGAGTAATTAACCTTCAAACCTTGCACCCCCAAAAAACTAACTTTTCCATCAATCAGGAATTAAACAGCCTACCTGACACTGTCATTGAGTTGGATGACACTTTTCTGCCAGGAGATTTGCCATATCCTGACCTTCATTCCCAAATTCCCTCTTCAGATTTAGGAGTTATCGCTTACCTATCCAGCTTACCTCTTTCCTGTTCCTTTGAAGAGAAAGATACACCAAAAAAACGGTGTATTTTGAGCTCCCTAATCCTCTCGCACCATGCAAGAACCTCGAACCCGGTGCTTGAAGATGACAAGATAGAAGATTTAGAAATCATTCAAGAGTCTTTACCTTTGGTTTTTCATGACTTTGCTGACGTCTTTTCAGCTGCAAAAGCAGATAAAATGCCTCCATCCCGTCCTTACAATCACAAGATCAAACTTACTGGCCCACCTCCGGCACCAGGACCAGTTTACTCTCTCTCGACGCAAGAATCAATTGGGCTTCAAGACTTCATTGCCGAAAATGTAGCAAAAGGATTTCTTCAACCAAGCGATTCAAACACCGGTTCACCTGTCCTATTTGTTCCAAAGAAGGATGGCGGACTTTGCCTTTGTTTTGACTACAGGAAACTGAACCAGGCAACCTGGAAGAATGCCTATCCAGTAATGCCTATGTTACATCTCCTCACCCTCTTCCATGGAGCTGCTTATTTCTCAAAGTTAGACCTTTGAGGTGCCTACAACCTAATTTGCATTAGGGAAGGTCATGATTATTTGACCGCAATGAGAACCCAGTTTGGCAGTTATGAGTATCCCGTCATGCCTTTTGGCCTCTGTAACGCTCCTTCCACTTTTCAGCATTTTGTCAACAACATTTTCTCCGATCTTGTAGGTAAATACCTTGTGGTATATCTTGATGATATACTAGTCTACTCAAGAAACCTTGAAGATCACATCACACATGTGCAAGAGGTGCTGCAGCAACTTTTCAAGAATGACCTGTTTGCAAAAGCCTCTAAGTGCAAATTCCATTCCTCTTCTCTTCGGTTTCTAGGTGTTGTAGTCTTGCAGCAGTTGGGCACTGAGGAAAAGCAGAATAGGAGAATGGTAGAAGGATAAGAAAGGGAAACAGACAAGGAAGTATAGAAAGGAAATAAAGACATATGTGGGATTAATGATGATCCCAACACACCCCCTTGCTAACCACCAGCGACAAGACCAAAAAGAGCTTGATGAGATTTCAGAAGGACACAAGACAGCGGTTTGGTTAGCATGTCCCCCACCATGTCTTTAGTGCCTATGTGCCAAACAGTGAATACATTTTGTGCAACGCACTCGCGGATAAAGTGATGCCGGGCATCTATGTGCTTTGTGCGTGAATGATGTTCTGGATTTTTTGCTAGGGACTTGGCGCCTTTGTTGTCAACGTAGAGAGGAACAGGGTTGGGGTTTCTGAGACAAAGTTCAACCATGATGTTGCATAGCCACAGTCCTTCCTTGCAGCAGTCCAAGAGAGCCTTGTATTCGGCTTCCAAGCTCAACAGGGATACCATAGGTTGTTTTTTGGATTGCCAGGAGACGGAGCCACCACCAACACGGAAAGTGTAGCCTGAGATGGACCGGCGGTCATTGCAGTCTTTGGCCCAGTTGGAATAGGAGAAACCAACAAGAGTTAGGTCCGAGCCGCCAAGGGTGAGTCAGGTGTCTTTGGTGGTCAGGAGATAGCGCAGGATACAAATGGCGGCGTTCCAGTGATCCATGGAGGGGTCCTGGAGAAATTTCAAAAGTTTGTTGATGGCGAAGGAGATGTCGGGTCGCGTACATTGGGATATCCATAAGAGAGACCCAATGAGTTGGTTGTACTGGGGTGGGGAAGCAGGCGAACCAGGTTTTTGCTTGACCAGTGACTTGAAGGATGAGTCAGTGGGAGAGGTGGAGGGGGAGCGACCAGAAGGAAGGAATGACAATGAAACGGAGTCAATATAGTGTTGTTGGCAGATAGAGACCGTTCTGGACTCTGGGTTGCGTTGGATGGAAATGGATAGGAACAAGGAGAGATCCTCATCAGTTCCTATGGTGAAGAGATGGCCAACGTCCGCAATGAATGAAGAGACAAAACTTTGGGATCCAGCCACGGCAAGATCATCGACATGGGCAGTGAGTGCGCCCACCAGGGAGCCATTAACGAGCTTGAAATAGAGCAAGGGATTGTAGGAAAATCTGGTGAGACCAAGAGACAGGAGGGCCAAGTTTAGCTCCACATTCCACTGGCGGGGGGATTGCTTTAGACCGTAAATGGCCCTGGATACTTTGCATACCCAGTCCGGATGCGCGGGGTCTTCAAATCTGGGGGGCTGAGACATGTACACCGGCTCATTGAGGTGACCATTAAGAAAAGCAGTTTTGAAGTCGACTTGGCGAACAACCCAGCCCTTGTTTCCCAGGAGACTGAGAAGAAGGCGGAGAGTTTCAAGACGGAGAGTTGGGGAAAAGACCTCGGAGAAATTGAGGCCGTGAACTTGGGTGAAACCCATGGCGACTAGACGGGCTTTGAGCTTTATAATTGAACCGTTGGCGCGGCGTTTGAACTTGAAGATGTCAGCTCTCTGATACCAGGAACCTTGCAGTCCTTTAGCTACAGAGAGTGATAAAAGAATTTGGAGCAATAATATTCCAAATAATAAACACTTTAAAGCTCCAATAATGGTATGCTAAGAGCAAGTGCAAGGTTTAATTGGTTTGGTTATAAATATTTTAAATATAATATAAAAAGAGGGGCCACAGTAATATACTACTGGGGGTCTTTACAGACTTGGCAAACTCTCCTCAAGGGGCCTCCTTAGGCAGTTTATAACCTTGGAATGAAGATGGGTGCCTTCTAAGGCCTTATCCACTTATTTGGGCGGGCAAAACAGCACAAAAACCCAGAGCAGGAAGGGAACAACTTACTTGGGAAGTAATCCACAGAAATCCTGCAAAGATTCAGGTAAGAAGCTTCAGAACAGATGGGGTTGGTGGCTGGTTCAAACTTCTGGTTGTTGATAGTTATTTAGAAAATAACAATAATAATACTTCAGACTAGATCATAAATCACTTGCTTTCTTCTTGATAAGCACTTGACTAACAATTACACAATGTCTGATTGATAATAATAATATTTCTGATAACTGATAACTGATTGGGAACAGAAGGGCAAAAAGAGACTGTTTAAATATTCTTTTTTGGGTGCTTGAGGGCCTCTAGAAGGGGTACTAGCCATGGGCTGAGGCTAGGGGGGCAGTCAGGGCAAGATTGGCACGTCCTCAAGGTGCTGTTAGCCTGCTGGCCTTAGATCTGTCAAGGAACAGCTCCTTTTTAGCTGCAGGATCTGTTAATCAATAGATTAGTCATTATGCTGATCCTGCATTGATCCTCAATTTGTACTGTAAGTACTTGTCCAAAGTGAGCAGACGTGGATGTTTATTGATTCTCCATCCTCTGCTGATCCTGTATGTAATTTTTAATAATTTTTACGACCACTCCTTATGTAGTTTTGTGGTCTTTGAAGGTTCTGATCAACTCATGTCATGGTGAGTCTGGATCTTTATTTAATTAATAAAAAATACTAAAAATTAGTTAATAACTAATTTTAATTGATTTTTAAGGTTTTTGAACTATAATCTATGCTTGTGTGGTAGCTTTACATATGTAGTGTAGATCCTACTATATTGTAGCTCCTCTGAGCGTTACCTGGATGTCAGACTGATCACGGCAGGAGGCGCGGGGATCATTCCATTCAAATGTGCGCGGGGACTGATCTGCTGCTCAGATGCGCGCGGGGGACTGAACCGCTGCGCGCGTGACTAGGTCACGGGATTACCTGCGCGGGAGTTCAGTTGCGCGGTAGTCCAGCGCTGTAGGGACGCGGGGCTGCGTGTGGGAGTTGGCGTATGCGGGAGTCCAACGCTGTAGGGACGCGGGGCTGCATGCGGGAGTTTGCGTACACGGGAGACCAGCGCTTTAGTGACGCGGGGCTGCATGCGGGAATTGTGACAAAACACAATTCCCCGTGTAACTCCTAAACTACACACAACACCTGGATTTGGACTGAAATTTAGGTGTGAAACCTATACATGACATATCATGTGAAATATTAAAATTGCCAAAAGGTGCCATACTGGTGCTGTGGTCATTTACCATTTTCTATGAAATTAATTAAAAAAATATAAGGAGTAAGAATTCAAGGGTGGGGTCAGTGAGTGACCCTACCTTATTTTGGGTGGTGAATCCATTTCTGCAATAATATTTATGGATTTCCTACTCCTTCATTTTATAATAATTTTATTTATTCATTTATTTTTGTTCTTTTTATTTTTGTTAATATTATTATTGTTGTTGCTTTGTCAGGTTGCTCTGTGCTAATTAGCAGGCTGACAGAAGATCCATTTGCAGCGAATGATCTTGCGGCCTTTCGGCGGAGGAACAAGTACCCACGTCTTCATACCCCGGAGTGAGGATATTTTGTTGTGGGCGGAAGATATCCAGCGCGCTTGGTGAGGATTTACCATGAGTTTTCTCCACGTCTTTGGCACAAGGATGTTGTCCTTCACCTTTGCAGATCAAGAGTAGTTCCCAAAACATGTGGGAGGGCGGGAACGCCTGGAGGAGCATCTGGGAGCAGACGGCGGTAGACTGGAGGGAGCGGGGACAGGGAGAGAGGAGGGAGGGGAGGGGGGAGAGGGAGGGCGGTTGGGAGGTGAGGAAGATGGGAAAGGAAACTGTGAGGAGGATACAGGGGGAGAGGAAGGGGGAGAGGGGGATGGCAAAGGGGAAGGCGGAGGGGGGGAGAGGGGGTCAACAGGGGAGGGGGAAAGACGGAGCTGTCCAACAAGCATGGGCTCACCAAACAAGGTACCTCAGCGGGGTTTGAAAATTGGCTGTTGTTGTCGGCGGAGCCCGGTGGGAGAGAGGGGATGGGGAGGAGGGAGAAAGAAATGGTGGAGCAGGAGAGGCGGGAGAAAGCGTAGAGGGATTCACGGATGGGGTGGGAACAATATTGGGTTGAATTGGCCAGGTAAGGTCAACAACGGTTTGATCGGGCTGGGGGTCAGTAGTTGGCAAGTTGTCTCCTCTGCAGGGAAAGACAGTGTTGTTGAAGATGGTGTCCCTGGATTTTATGAATTTGCGATTTTCGACATCCAGGAGGAGGTAACCTTTTCCTTGAGTCAGATAGGACAAAAGAATTGCCCGCCGTGCTTTGGGGGAGAGCTTAGAACTGTCGTTTTCAGGGACTTTGTACCATACAAGGCAGCCAAAAGGATGGAGGTAGGATGGCAAGATGTCCTCTTGCTCGAGTAAGGAGTTTGGAGAAACAAAACCAAGTGGAGTTTTGCATGGGTAGGAGTTGAATGCAAATAGAGAGTGACAAAGAGCATCCGCCCGGTAAGAGTTTGGTAAATGAGAGGATGAGAGTGCGCAGCAAATGAGGTTCAAGATGGTGCGTTTTAAACGTTCAGCTACACCATTCAGTTGCGGAGAGTGTGGTGGTCCTGGCTCATGGACAATCCCTTTTGAGGAAAGAAAGGACTTGAGTTTTTGATTGACGTACTCCCCACCATTATCAGTGCGCAGGGATCAAACAGGTCGGTGGAATTGAGTTTCAAAAAAGGATATGAACGTTTTGACTGAGTCGCAAGTGTCTGATTTGTGACGAATAGGGTAAGAAAATAGCGCTTTGGAACAGTCGTTGATAAAGGTGATAAAATACCAAAAACCTTCTCTTGAGCTAGTTTCAAAACTACACAGGTCAGAATGGATTATTTGGCCCGGTGTGCTGGATTGATGACTGAGAGGGGAATGGAAGGGTGTTCTGGACATTTTGGACTGGATGCATGTCTTGCATTGTTGTACATCAAAAGTGTTGTTTATTTTTGGGCTAATCCCGGATGAGCTGAGGAGTTTCCTCAGTGACTTCAAGTTCAGGTGTGAGAGCCTGCAGTGATAGCCATAGGGACTGTTGTCAGATATTGGTGACACAGTTGAAAAGATTGATTCTTGGTTTCTCACAAGTTTCCTGGGAAGGTAGTACAAGTTTCCTCTTCTGTATCCTTTGAAGGATGTGGGTTGCTTATCATTGGTGCCGGTATTCAGGCGGTGGATCTTGCAGCCTGTGGAGGTGAAAATAACCTTGTGCCCGGAATTGCAGATGCTGGAAACAGATAGTAGGGGTTTGTGTAGGTTTGGAACAAGAAGAGTTTTCAACTTTCCTGTTGGTAAGGAGATTAGACCTTCTTTGGTGGCATTGATGGTTGTCCCTTCAGCAAGACAAATCAACGTTGAGTTTGGTTTTTTTAAGTCTAGATTCCACTCATGTGGAGTCATTGACATGGAACACCCAGAGTCTAGATTAAAATTGTTCTTATCCAATGAGGCGGTGCTAATGAGATTGCAGGAGGCGTATCCAGCTTGAACCACAATTTCGGAGTCTGAGAAATCATCCTCCTCATTTCCATAGACATTTGAGTCAGCGTTGGCCGCGCTTGCCAACTGATTTACCGAGGTTTTTGGCTTGGCTTTCTGCGGTTGTTTGTTTCTCTTGGAGTATGCAATGGCTTCTAAGACTTCAGGACATCCGGAGAAGGAATGCCCTTTGGTTTTACAGTACGTGCAGTAGTACAATTTTGAGGGGTTTTGAGTGGTCTCTTGGTGAGCTTTTGGTCTATTGAGACTGGATGACAGCTTTGTGGAGTTGACCGTCTTTGGATCCTTGTTTTGCGTTTGCCTTCTCAGATGTTCCTGCTTGAGTGCATTGATGAGTTTTGATGATGGGATGGATTCCTCATTCATCATACTTGACACACATCCTAACCAGTTGTTGGGAAGTGAGAGTAGGATTGCGGTGGACAGAAGTTTATTGGCAGTGAGGGGATCATTGGGTGTGATTAAAGATCACAGTTTTTCTCCGTATGATATTATTTTGGTGAGATGAGCTGTCATTTCCTTGTCGTTGAGTTTTGTGAGAAGAAGCTTTCTCAGCCAGTACATTTATCCATCGGAGGAGTTGTCCTGATGTGCCTCTCGAAGAGCATTCCACATTCCAATGGCACTTTCCTTGTGTTTTCTTATGTACTGAAAGTTTGATGGATTTATTGATCTGGATATTACTGAGAATACTGCCAAGTTGTCCTTTGTCCAGGTTTTGGATTTAAGGGAGTCGTTATTCATAAGATAGCTGACGCCAGAGGCATGAAAGTGGATTCTTAGGATCATAGACCAGTCAAGGTAATTCAAATCTGATCCAGGTGAGTTGAGGGGGAGAATGGACGGAGTTTTAAGCACCGGGTGATTATTTGGACCATCTTCCATAGTGGTTTAAATAGTATTGACACAATTAATGCTGGATCCTTCTGAGATGATTGGTTTTATTCGCTAGTTGTTTTCCAATAGCTCTGGGCTCATAACCTGTTGGGCACTGAGGAAAAGCAGAATAGGAGAATGGTAGAAGGATAAGAAAGGGAAAGAGACAAGGAAGTATAGAAAGGAAATAAAGACATTTGTGGGATTAATGATAATCCCAACAGCAGCAAGGACTATTCATGGACCCAGCCAAAAGCAAATGCATATTGGACTGGCCTCAACCTTCTTCCATTAAATCCCTTCAAGTTTTCCTTGGTTTCAGTAATTTTTATAGAAGGTTTATTGCTTGTTACACCAAAAAAACTGTGAATCTTACTAACCTTCTTCAAAAAGACACTCCTTTTTTTTTTACCAAACAAGCTGCTTTTGTGTTTGAAGCTCTGAAGAAAGCGTTCACCACTGCTCCAATACTTGCTCACTTCAACGAGCTAGCTTGCACTATTTTCAAAACAGACGCAAGTGACTATGCAATTGCAGGAGTAATATCGCAGTTCTCTTCCTCCACTTCTCTCTTCCATTCCATAGATTTTGAGTCTTTCAAGTTGCTTGCTGCACAGCTTAACTATGAGATTCATGACAAGGAAATTCTTGCAATTGTTTATTGCTTGAAGAAATGGTGTTCATAACTTTTGAGCCTTAGGGAATCCTTTGAACTTTTAACTGATCATAATTCTTTAAAGTATTTCATGAGCTCAAAAGTCCTCACACGTAGACAGGCACAATGGGCCAAATACCTCTCCGATTTCCACTTTACAATCACGTACCGTCCTGGGAAACAAGCGGTAGTCCCTGATGCTTTATCATGTTGAGACAACGTTTACCCAGGGGGGGGAGCACCTTTGCCAAAAACAACCCTGAAAACGTTAGGACACTCTTCTCAACCCAATCTGCCCAACTCAGTTCAATCATTGCTCACTTACAAGATTTGGCTTCCAAACTCCAACAAGCTCAACACAACGACCCCAAGTGCATCAAACTTTGCAAAAGTGCAAACTTATTAGATAGTAGTTACAGTATTGATGATAATGACTTTTTAGTCTATGATAATTGTATAGTAGTACCAGATAATTCTTGCATTAAGTTAGATATCTTTGAGTCACAGCACGATTCTCCGCTTGCTGGTCATCATGGGCAGGATAAAAGCTACCAATTGATTGCACAAGACTTCTACTGGCCTGGTATGACCAAAGAAGTAAAAGACTATGTTAGCGCGTGCTATGATTGCAATTGTAACAAGTCCTTGAAACAACGGAAGTATGGGCTGCTCCAGCCACTTCCAATTCCGCCTCATCCTTGACACTAGCTTTCTATGGATTTCATCTCCCAATTACCTTCTTCTAGTGGATATGGTTCTATTCTAGTAGTAGTAGATTGCTTCTCAAAGATGGCTTTATTTCTGCGCAGTAATGTGACGGCCTCTTCAGAAGACTTAGCTAACTTGTTCATAGAATATGTATTTTGAAAACATGGTCTCCCTGATAATATAGTTAGTGATTGTGGATCTCTGTTTTTCTCAAGCTTCTGGACCTTTCTATGCCAACATTTGAAGATTACTCGCAATTTATCAACGGCTTACCACCCGGAAACGGATGGGCAAACCAAGCAATTTAATCAGATTTTCAAACAATATCTTTGAATGTATGTTGCCTATCAACAAGATGACTTGTCCCAATGGCTCCCACTAGCCGAATTTGCCTACAACAACTCCACTCATTCCTCCACCAAACAGTTGCCCTTCCAAACTATTTATGTTAGAAACCCAACTTTCTCTTCCCTTCAAATAGCACCTTCTCAACCTGCTACCGATTACATTGAAAAAATTCAATCCCTTCAATTGCAACTTTGAACCAACCTCGAAGAAGCAAACCAGAGCTATAAGGATCAAGAAGACCAATCTCTCACTTTGGTTCCAACCTTTGCAGTAGGAGATCAAGTATGGCTTGATGCTTGCAACATTTTCAGCACTCGCCCAACTCGCAAACTCTCCTAAAGAAAGCTTGGCCCCTTTAAAGTAGAATCAGTCATCTCCCCTAACTCCTTTAAACTTACTTTACCTGCAAAATGGAAAGGTATCCACCCGGTCTTTCATGTGTCTCTCCTAGAGCCAGCTCGAGTCCTATACCCAGGCAAGACTCATCCCCCTCCTGAACCGGTCACTGTCCTCAATCATCAAGAGTGAGAAGTAAGCTGTATTCTGGATTCCAGGTTGCGCAAATGAAAACTTCAATATCTTTTCAAATTGTCTGGCTTCCAGTCCAACAAAGATTGCACCTTGTGGGAACCAGCCCATCACCTTTGCAATTCACCCAATCTGATTCAAGACTTCCATGCAAGCTACCCTTGCAAACATTGACAATCATGATTCCATCCCATCCAATCCCATTACATTCCACATTACATCCAATCCAATCCAATCCCATTTCATTCCACATTCTATCTCATCCAATCTCATTTCATTCCACATTCTATCTCATCCAATCTCATTTCATTCCACATTCCATCTAATCCAATCCCCTTCCATTCCACATTCCATGTCATCTAACCCCATTTTATTTCACACCAACATCCCATCATTCAAATCCTCCATCTCACCGTGTTATTCCTTTTTCTCATTTCCCTTTCATTTCTACTAAATAAAACTTCATTCCTTATTAAAAAAAAAATTCTATTTATAAATTAAAAAAAAAAAAAAAAAAAGAGAAAATATTTATTTATCATAAATAATTAAAAAGTTTCCTTTACTTCCTTCTCCGCATCCTCAAAATTTGCAGTCAATTCTGCAACCATGGATTGAAAAGTATCCAGGTCTTCATCATTGATAAGTGCAGAAATCCTTTGGAGAACTAGCACCTCTGTTACAATATGCCTCTCGAAGATCTCCTTGCACCTTGCAATCCAAGCTTGCTTTGGCCAAGCATTCCAACCACCTTCCTCCAAGAGATCTTCATACGCTCTCTTCCTTTGGCCTCCCAACAAGCCTTCTCCAATATTGCCCTTCAGCCGCCTCGCATCTGTTTCTACCGGCCCTACGACTTGCACCAGATCTGCTTTGCCTTGGCCCTCCATTCCTTCCATTACATCCACTCCATCCCTTCCATCTCCTCCATTCCCTTCTCCTAATTGTTCCGTTCCTTCTCTCCCTCCATTTCCATCTCCTTCATTTCTCAATCCTCTTTCCGCTTTGTTTCCTTCCTCCTCCCTCACTTCCTTGGTTATGACTCCAACCGGTTCCCCACCAAGCACTTTGCCTCGCACCTGGGAATTCATTTTGGCCCCCGGGATTTCAGTTGGCGGTCCCCAATAGGGTGGTGGTGGCGGTGGTGTGTTTGTAGTATACCTTTGGAAACAGGGCAACACTATCAAAACAAGCAAAATTTAGTTACTATTTTTATGATCATTAGTCAGTCCAGATTAGTACTTACCAGGAACTCAAGTCCCCAAGTATTCAATCTCCGGCAACAGTGGTAGCTTGTATTTAACCCTTGGCACGGACCTACAACTCCGCATTTCCCTTGATGACTCTGCGGGAACCTCAACAGTCGACTCGACATTTATAGGGAAATTGCAGGCAACTTTGCAAGGGCAACATTTCTCGCACTTTCCTGGAAGGCCTTGGACGGCAGTACTAGGGACACATTGCTTGTTTTGGCAAATACAGTTTTTGCAACGGCAGGACAACGATGAAGAAATTTTATATAAAGTATAAATCTATGGAGTAATGAATTAAATAATGTGTAAGGGTATACAGTAATTATTAACAACTTGAATTCGATTGGAAAATTTATCTGAGCGCTCGCAGGAGCTCGCGTCTTTATACCTGGGCAACTGTCACGCCTTGCACTTAGGAATTATTGTCTTCATCACTTTGACATGTCCTCTCCTCAGTACCATCTACCTCAGTCTAAAAGCATGACACAAATAAAGCTCACAACATCAATGGTGCAATCCGCTACTTCCTCTGGCTTGCGTTGACCTTCCAATCTTGGCAACAAACTCAGTATATACTTGCAAACTTTGCGGTTAACTACATACCTGTTGGCCATCCATTATGAGATCCAATCTCCTTCCCTGGCCAATCAACAGCCTCAGACTTCCATCTTTGGTCATGCATTGTTCTTTAGTTCGCATCTATGTCTAACTAAGCCATCATTACTTTAAAGTTCACAATTGGACTAGTCCCTACCCTGCATACACTATTACTTCTCATTGGCATTACCTTCAACTTCACTCGCTCCTGTCCCAATTTGTTATAACAATTGTACGCTCAGATTCTATTGTCTTGCACTTACGCTATGACCTCAGATATGTACTACTGCTTCATTTCCTATCCCGTTCCTGTCATTCATTGCCTCACCGCTTCAACTGTAGTAACCTCATCACCAGGTTGTATCTAGTCACTTCGGTTTACCTTATAAAGGCTATCCCCTTGCCTGATGATTGTCTCCTCAGTTAGTTAATTTCATACGTTCTCGTATTTTGCTGCAACCTAGTTATCACATTGAACTCAGGTTGAGTTTCCTTCCTCGGATCACATTCCATTCCTCTCGCCGTTTGTTGAGTGGCATAACCAAGTTCGCACTTTGCAACTGAGTCTCGCTACTTGCACTTGCCCTTGCACTCAGCATTCCTTTGCACTCATAATCATCTAAGAATTTCCCTATAGTATGTGGGGTGGTCGTGTGACAGTGTTAAATGTTCTGGTGGATAGTAGATAGTCTAAAAATACATGAAAGTATATAAAAATACCTAAATAAACTTCACACGTATTTTTTATTAAATACAATTTAAAATACCCATCATGTCAAAAATGTGAAAACAAATCCTTCTAAAAATATATTAAGATACTTCAATATGCAAGTATGAGAAATAGAAGAAATCATTATTTTTGTGACATACTGATCAAACTAATGATGTAAAAATATTACATAAATACTCATGAATTATATTTTCAAATAATTATATAGTAAATCAACTGAAATTCAAGAATAAGGAGTAAAATCAAAGTCATGATTTTACTCCAATTATTAAATACATAATGAGAACTCACCTGAAACCAGACTATCTGTAGGAATGTTTATTAAAATAATTATTTACTTACTTGTATTATTTACTAAGGATAATTAATTAGATAATAAATTAAATGGGCAAATTAGTGTTATTCACACATCCAAACATCAATTATAAAGTAGCATAATTCCCAAAACCTGTGGAATTAGATGCTGACTGTGGGCCAAAACCAAGAACATGTGACAGGCTACCACTGTTTACCCTGCTAGCCTCAGTTTTGTCTATTTGAGCCCCTGTACCCCTCAGAAGGACAATATTGGGACTCCAAAAGATATAAATAAAAAGCTCTTTTGAGGATATTGACGCCCAGAGACCCAGTTATATATGTTAAAATGCGGATGCACTCAGGTAATGTGCATAGGAGTGTGTAATCAAAATTAGATGCAAAAATGGGCCTCCACGGCCCATTGGACATCACGTGGGCCACATGGGCCTATGTGGGTGTTATTGGTTTTGGGAATTTGGGCGCCAAAACACGTTTTTATGGTCCTTTGGGACACAAGCACTCACGGGCCCACCAGGGTGGATGAGCCACCCAAGCCAGATGGGCTTATTTGGGCATAAAAGGTCCCAAGCTTTATTCTGGACATACTTGGCCAGACGGGCTGGCCCGTCAAAGTATGTAATTCTCACAATTAAGGCTTGGGGCAGACCACTGGGGCCGCTGCCCCTGTCGCGGCCCGCTAGGGGCAGCCGCCCATGTTGCGGCCCGTTTGGGGACGCCTGTGTTCCTTGGTACGGCCCACGTGGGGCCCAAAAGCCCGCTCAGGGCTGTTGCGCGGCCAAGGGATCCCAGGCAACATCCCACTGCGCGGGCCTGGCTGGTTGCGCCTGGTGACCAGCGCCACGGAGCTGGGGCTTGCGGCCCAGGCTTGCTCCCCCTCCCCTTGCTTGCCATTGCAAGGGGGATGGGGGCAAGCTGGCTGGGTTGAACCAGCCAGCAACTGGCCGCGACAGGGCGGTGGGTCAGGGAAGGGGGGATCTGACCACCCCCTTGCCCAAGGAGGTGGAGGCGCCGGCCACAAGTGTACCAACCGGCAGGTGGGGGGGGATCTGACCACCCCCTTGCCCAAGGAGGTGGAGGCGCCGGCCACAAGTGTAGCAACCGGCAGGTGGGGGGGGAATTCATCACCCCTTCACCATAAAGCGGTTGAGGCGACCGAGCAGGGGCGGTCTCCCCCCCCCCTTTACCAAGGGGAAGGAGCAATGGGCCTGGGGGGACCTGATCACCTCCCAGGCCAACTCTCTTGATGACATCCTGGGGGTATCAACCCCCAGGGCTCCTGGTGAGGGGATTTGTCCGCCCCCACCAGGGATTTGAGAGAAAGAGGGGGGGGACAGCATGTCCGCTGGTCACACCCCCCCATGTGAGTCTGAGACCGGACCCAGATGTGCCCTGGATCCCACCTGGCCCATTTGAGGGGCCAAGGGCTGGCTGCATGAGGCAACCAGCCCGTAAACAAGGTAATGAGGTCATCATGGCTGGTTGTAACGGAAAACCAGCCAAGGGGATTGAACAGCAAGGGGTTGGTTCATCCCTGTAACGGTGGAAACACTGGAATAGACCGGAATAGGCCAATTGTAAGGGTTCAGGAACGGACGCCATGCGGGCTGATGTAGTTCAAACCAAGTAACAAGGCCAGTGGAACCTGTAGAGCCCTTTTGGGGCGTAAAATATGCCTTTTGGCTTTTTGTATCATGGGCTCACAAGAGGCCAATCCTATGTACTTAAGGAGCTCATCTCCCTGCTGTTTTCCATCCATTCATTCATCATTCCAATCAAATTCATCCAGCATATTGCCCCATTGTGAGATCCCCATTAGCCAATATTGACACCCAGTGTCCAGCATCCCTTTTTCTTTAAATACTTCTCATTTACCTAAGCTAATTGCTGGCCATTATTCTAACAAATTATGATTACCATCATCATAATTATTTCCAAGCAAGATACACCCTTATACCTTACTTTGGACAACCTCAAGGACCTCGAATTTTCCAAGAAGACGTTTTATATCCCAGAGTCCAGCTCCACCAAGTTATTTTTGAATAGTAAGAACTATAATGATTGGGCTGTCCTTATGGACAGTGAGTTGGATAACATCTGTTGTGGGGATATTATGAAAGGCAATGATACTTTGATCAGTTCAGAGGTGGAGAAGAAGGCCTATCATCTTATTCTTAGACACTTGGATGAGCATCATGTAACATTGGTTGCTGATTCTCTGTTGGAGGAACAGAAGAGGAAGGGGAGTGTTTTATGGAAAATTCTCAAGTCAAAGTATGCTGGTGACTTTGTTCATCAAAAGGGGATTGCTTTCAATAGATTGTTTAAGTTGAAATTTGGCAACTGTAAACAATTTGTGGGGGAAGCTAGATCTAGTATTGCTAAGTTTAAGTCATCTGGGCTGAACATGGATCCTGAGTGTTTTTCACTCTTAATTCTTCAAAAGCTGCCAAAATATCATGAGTCCTTGGTCAGGATCATATCTCAGTTGGATCCCCTTCCAGGAGAAGAGGATGTGCTTAGAAGGATTGAAAAGGATGATCTTCAATTCAAGATGAAGGAGAGCACAGGAACTGCTCTGGTGGGCAAGACAGGAAAATCTGGGAAGAAGGCAAAGGCCAAAAAGGATTTATCAAAGGTCTTGTGTTATAATTGTCAGAAGAAGGGGTACTATGCAAAGGATTGCAAGGAGGACAAGAAGAGGAAGAAATCCAAGGAAAGTGAAAAGGAAGAAAAAGAAGTCAACCTTTCCATGGAAAATTTTGCTATGGTGGCAGTGGATGTTGCAATGGAACAAGATGTTGTGGAACAAGTCCCCAACAAGAAGGCTAAAATCAAAGAGGATCAAGAAATGGACTTGATTGATTATGAAGTATGTAATCTTAACCTTGAAAATGAGAACTTATCAGTGGATGATAATTCTTCTTTCATTACAGGAGGATTGTTGAAGGAGGATGTTCTTGTTTTGATTGATTCTGGTTGTACAGACCACATGTTTTTTGAGCCAAATTCTTTTTCAAATAATAGAGATTTTGATGGTGTTGTAAATATTGGCCAAAAAGGAAGAACAATCCAGATTAAGGGGATTGGAAAAGTTATTCATGCAAATCGCATGGGTTTCAAAATAATTTTTGAGAAAGTGTTCTATGTACCAGATTTACCTTATAACCTTGTGTCTCTTGGAGTGCTGTGGAAAAAGGGTTTCCAGATTTGTTATTTTAAAGAAGATAATTTTGTTATTGATTTGAATTGGGGAACTATCCTGAGTGGAAAAGTTCAGAATAAGTTGCTCTGTGCTGACTTGTTCAAGATTTAAGCTCTGAGCACTGTTGCTCACAATAGAAGTGGCCATAAGGTAAAGGACAGCAACTGTGAGAGTTTTACCTTAGGGGCCAAGACCAGGAATGTTTTCTCAAAGAGTAGAGACCACACAGAAGTTCCTAGAGAGGAATTCTCCATTGATTTGGAAGGGCCATTTTCACCAGTGTCTCTTGGAGGGGCAAGATACTTCATCAATTTGGTTGATACAGCAACTAATTTTGTTTGGGTAAAACCAATATGATCAAAGGATCAAACCAAAGAGGAGGTTTCAGTAATCTTCAAAGTCTGGAAACTGAATGGGTTGATGAGGGAGATCAAGAGGGTTATTACTGATGGAGGGGGTGAGTTTGTGAGTAAAGATTTTGAGAATTATTATGGTATCACTGATATATTTACTACTGCTAGTACTCCACGAAACAATGGAATAGTTGAGAGGATGAATAGGACTTTATTGGAAAAAGTCAGAACTTTTATGGCTCAATCTGGTCTACCAAAGTTTTTATGGGCTGAGTTGGTGTGCACAGTGTGTCTTTTGCACAATATTGTAAGTGTTAATGCAAAGTTTCCTCATTATCAGTTTTGGAAGTTGTACCCCAAACCATCACACCTAAGAAAAATTGGTTGCTTGGTGTATTATAGTGTCCACCATAATGAGATGGTTGGAAAGTTAGATCCTAGAGCCAGAACAGGGGCACTTGTGGTTTATGACTTCATAAGTAGGTCATAAAGGATTTATTGTCCAGGGACAAGAAAGGTTATCCATAGTAGGGATGTAAAATTTGAAGAAAGTACCTTTCCACTCAAAAGGGGTGAACCTAGTGCTGTTCAGGAATCACAGCAGGAAATGGCATTGGAGCCTATTTCACCAGCAGAGGCTGGAGAGAATATCATTAGTGATGATTTTGAGGTGGAAGACGTGCCACAGGAGGGTTCAGTACCCACTTCAGGGGAGTCTGTGGAATCAGAACCTGATGAGCCTCCACCTCCAGTTAGAATGAGTGGCACAATGAGAATGCCTGTTGATAGGTATGGGGAATGGAAGTCCCATTATGCTTCTGTGGAATATGAGGAAGATACACTTCAGGAAAAGTGTATGCTTAATGAGATTCTACAGTTGAGTTCAGAAATGGGTAATAAAGTTAACCCAAATAGCTTTGGCCAAGCTATGAATTCTGATGAGAGAGCCAATTGGGAGACAGCTATTTTTGAGGAATTTGATTCTCCAGAGAATAATAGTGTGTTTTAAGTGGTTAAGCGGGATTCAGTTCCAAAAGGAAAGACCATTGTTGGGTCCAGATTAGTGTTAACAAAGAAGTTTGATACTAATGGAGTTTTGAAGAGGTTCAAGGCTAGATGCATTGCACAGGGCTTCAAACAGAGAGAGGGTATTTATTACCAGGAGACTTTCTTGCCAACTGGAAGGCTGTCCACCTCCAGGTACATCATTGCTTTGTCAGTGGAGTTGTGTGAAGAAATCAGACAGGCTGATTTTGTGACTGCATACTTGAATGCAAAACTTGGAGAGGAAGAGACTGTTTATATGACGATTTCTGATGGATTCAAGGAATGGATGGTCGAGACCAATCCAGAAACTATGAAGAAAATCTGTGTGAGAATTTTCCTCTCAGCAGATAAAGGGGAGTATGTCATCAAGCTGTGTAGATCCCTGTATGGATTGAAGCAAGCAGCTAGGTCATGGTATAGTACTATGAGCATAAAACTGATAGAGATTGGTTTCAAAACAATTTTGGCTGACCCTTGTCTCTTTTTGAGAAAGGATGCAATTTTGTTTTTATGGGTTGATGACATTATCATTGTTGGTAATGGTAAGGAGAGAGTCATGGAGAAACTCAAAAAGGAGTTCAAGATAAAAGATCTTGGTCTGGAACAGCAGGTGCTGGGAATGAAAGTTAGTAAGAGCAAGAATGGGATCAGGTTGGATCATAACCATTATTTGTCAGCTCTACTTAAGCAGTATGGCTTAGAAGATGCAAAGGAGTTTGGTACTCCAATGAAGTATAACATTTTTTTAGAAAATTCTACAGATGAAGAGAATCTAGAGTTTGTTCAATCCAGGAATGATTATAGATCAGCTATTGGATCTTTGAATTATTTGGGGAAGTGTACAAGGCCAGATATTACTTATGGGATTGGAATTTTGTCAAAACACTCAGAGAAACCATGCATGAGGCATTGGTCAGCGTTTAAGAGAGTTATGAGGTATCTTAAAGGAACAAGAAGTCTGGGACTGCAGTTTTCAAAGTCATCAAACTTTGACTTGGTTGGTTATTCTGATGCAAGTTGGGCAGATGGTAACACTAGGGAATCAACAAGTGGTTTTGTATTCTTCTTAGGAAAGAATCTAGTGTCTTGGGTGTCTAAAAAGGTGTCAGCAATAAACCTTTTGTCAACAGAAGCAGAGTACAGAGCTTACTTGTCAGCTTCACAGGAAGCAAAATGGTTGAGAAAGGTCTTAGAGGATACTCATAAACCACAAGGGTTTACTTTGTTGTATTCTGATAAACAGAGTGCCATTGCATTGGCAGAAAATCAAGTGTTCCATTCTAGAAAAAAAAAATTGATGTTCATTATAACTATGTAGGGGATGCATTTAACTGCAAAGAGATATTTTTACAGTACATGCCTACTGGGGCAATGATTGCGGATATATTAACTAAGGCTTTAGATAGGAACAAAAATGAAGGTTTTGTGTCTAGTATGCGTATGGAATCCTTTTTGGATTAAGGGGGTGTGTTAAAACGCAGATGCACTCAGGTAATGTGCATAGGAGTGTGTAATCCAAATGGGATGAAAAAATGGGCCTCCACCGCCAATTGGACATCACGTGGGCCACGTGGGCCTATGTGGGTGTTATTGGTTTTGGGCATTTGGGCGCCAAAACACATTTTTATGGTCCTTTGGGACACAGGCCGTCAAGGGCCCGCCAGGGTGGATGGGCCACCCAGGCCAAATGGGCTTATTTGGGCATAAAAGGGCCCAAGCTTTATTATGGACATACTTGGCCAGACGGGCTGGCCCGCCAAAGTATGTAATTCTCACAATTTGGGCTTGGGGCGGCCCACTGGGGCCGCTGCCCTTGTCACGGCCTGCTAGCCACCACTGCCTGTGTTGCGGCCCACTCGGGGCCGCTGCCCGCGTTGTGGCCCGTTGGGGGCCGCCTGTTTTCCTTGGTATGGCCCACGTGGGGCCCAAAATCCCGCTTGGGGATGTCGCACGGCCAAGGGATCCCGCGCAGTGGGATGCCCCATGGGCCTGGCTGGTCGCGCCCGGCAACAAGTGCTGCAGAGCCAGGGCTCGTGGGCCTGGCTTGCTCCCCCTCCCCTGGCTTGCCGTTGCAAGGGGGATGGGGGCGAGCTGGCTGGGTTGAACCAGCCAGCGACCAGCTGCAACAGGGCAGTTGGTCAGGGCAGGGGGGACCTGACCACCCCCTTGCCCAAGGAGGTGGCGGCGCCGGCCGCAAGTGTAGCAACCGGCAGGTGGGGGGAATTCATCACCCCTCCACCATTGAGCGGTTGAGGCAACCAAGCAGGGGCGCTCTCCCCCCCCCCTTTACCAAGGGGGAGGAGCAATGGGCCTGGGGGGACCTGATCACCTCCCAGGCCAACTCTCTTGACAACGCCCTGGGGGTATTGACCCCCAGGGCCACTGGTGAGGGGATTTGTCCGCCCCCACCAGGGATTTGAGAGAAAGAGGGGGGGGGGACAGCATGTCCGCTGGTCACACCCCCCCTGTGAGTCTGAGAACGGGCCCAGGTGTGCCCTGGGTCCCACCTGGCCCATTTGAGGGCCAAGGGCTGGCTGCATGAGGCAACCAGCCTGGAAACAAGGTAATGAGGTCATCATGGCTTGTTGTAACGGAAAACCGGCCAAGGGGCTGGTTCAGCCCCATAACGGTGGAAACACTGGAATGGACCAGAATAGGCCGGTCGTAAGGGTTCAGGAACTGACGCCATGCGAGCTGATGTAGTCCCAACCAAGTAACAAGGCCAGTAGAGCCTGTAGAGCTCTTTTGGGGCGGAAAATTTGCTTTTTGGCTTGTTGTATCATGGGCTCACAAGAGGCCAATCTTTTGTACTTAAGGAGCTCTTCTCCCTGTTGTTTTCCATCCATCCATTCATCATTCCAATCAAATTAATCAAACATATTGCCCCATTTTGAGATCCCCATTAGCCAATATTGAAACCCAGTGTCCAGCATTTCTTTTGCTTTAAATCCTGCTCATTTGCCTAAGCTAATTGCTGGCCATAATTCTAACAATATTTACATCCATACATTGTGCCAAGGTAATCAAATACTTATAAGAGATAATTAAGTGATTTATGGCTTTGGTCTGATAAATAATATCCATCCCCAACCATTTTTTATCAATTTAAACTTCTGAAAAATCTTATGACCCCAGGAAACAGGTTTAACCCAACAGTGCACATCCCAAACAGGTAACCCAAGAATTCAATAATATTCCATTGAGTCTTATTATCCTTTCTCTGTCGTGGCAGCTTGATGACAAATCCATGCCACTCCACTGTGTATTATATATACATATTATCTTTGGGCAAAATATCTTTTAAGAATACAAATTAAAGGTTACAAAGTAATCAGGCCTACATGTTTTCATAATTAATTCCCTGAAGAGAGGTGTTAAAGATCCCCAAATAATTATGGCCCCTATATTAAAATTTAATAATCAATTTATTTATATTGATTTAAAACATGGAACCATATCCAAACCAATCAACCTTGTAATAAGCTTTATTTAAATACTTGACATATTTTTGCTGCATTTATTGAATAATATATTTGTTATTAATTCTATCACCTCTGGTAGCTAAAGGATAGCAAGGATCTTGGAATCCCGGAGGCTGACAATTGGGGGTCTTGCTGGGAAATATTACATTTTATTATATTTAATACCTTGGGCCAGACATTTCACATAAAATTAAATCAAAGATAAATTTATCTGACTTTTTAACCTTGGTTTATCATTAAATTCTTTTGCAGTGGATTTGAAAACCAATTCAGAATTCATAATCTATTATATAAATCTCTTAAAGATAAGAAAAGAAGAATATATTCAAAATTAAAAACCAAGTGGTTGGCTAGCTTTAACTCAAGCTGAGCAACTTAATATTTCTTCTGCACTTTAAAACCCAGATAAACTCCTTGAGCAAGAAGATCTTTAGAGGCGTTTCAATTTACAGGCCCTATTAAGGAAACATAAATCTTGGAAGAAATACCTTATAAATTACTTTTGAAAATATAAAAGTTGGTATAAAACTTGTATTACCATATAAATTTTTTTGAAATAATATTAATACATTTTATTGACCAATGAAATATCTTTTTACCATCAGTGAACCCTCCCATTCCAGAAACAACCCTCACTGAAGTTGATTTATTGTACCAAGAAGTCCCAGATATCTCTGAACGCCCTGGAAATATTGATTGGATGTGAGAAAAACTCATTGAAACACACCAAGACCCCCTAGGATTACCTATTAAGGACTGATTTAATCCCAATAAAGTTCTGATACCTTTGAATATGAACTCAAGTAAGTTTTAAATAAACTTATTTCTAAGGATGAAAAAATACTTATCAAAATTTTATTCAAATGAATAGATGTATTACAAGAGCCCCAGGGAGAATTGCCTCCTATGGATCTTTGCTAGGAGCCCCCAATAATTTTGAGACCAGCAATAATGACAATCATCAGGGGGCTGAAACCAATGAATCAAATATTGGTGGAAATGGAACAGCCCCAAGTAATGTTTCCCTCCCCCAACCTAGAGTTGGAGAAGGTAGTAGAATTAAGCCCCCCTCCATTACAACTGCAGCCACCCAAGCAGAATCTGGACAAGGAATCCAGGATCAAATACTTATTCAGAGAGCATGTGAAATATTGGGAAGAGTTCAAAGAAGCACAAGCCAAGGAGGACATGGTATATATGAAAAAGATAATCTCCCAGGCAAAATCTACCCAGATAGCTCTTCAGAAAATGATTCAAAGGAAAGATTTAGAATCCTACGTAGAAAAGTGGAATCCTTGGGATAAATTAGCCTAACTGAAAGGCAGAGAATCAGGAAAGAAGAGATCTTCTTCCCATCCAAAGCCAAAGGGAAAGATGGATTGGGATCAGATAATATCCTTAGCTCAAAAATGGAAAAAGGTGTACAAAAATTAGCCTCTAATTCTGAAACCAGTAACTTCTCTAAACCAACCTCTGATATAATTAATTCCTTTTCTAATGATATGCGCCATAATTTCAAGATTTTTTGTGAAAATTTGGAAAGTGTTTACACCCATATGGATAAGTTAACCTCAGTAGTAGCTAAATTAATTAATAACCAAACAAAAACTGTAGGAATGGAAGATATTAGGCAGCACACAGAACGATTGCTGTAAACAATCAATCAAGGAAAAATCAGACAAACCCCAAAAATTGAGAATATGTTATCAGGTATCCAAGAAGATTTTATTATATCTATTCAACCTTCAAAAGAAGAATTGGTAAATACTACTAACAGCTCCATTCTATCCCTTAGTGAGTAATTAGATCTGCTTAATAATAAAGTGGACCTGAAACTTAATCTAATCAAGAATTATCTAAGATACTTAAAATTCTGTCTGACCAACCCCTTGGGGAGTACCACAGAGGAACAAAAACTCCCAGAAAAACAACTACTACTTATGCACCACCCTTATTAGGAATGCGTAGGAGTGACACGTTTAGGCCTAGTCCTAATCCTGAAATGGAATAAGCACTCAAACCTTCACGCCCAATTTTTAAATGGCCTAAGTTCTCTGGTGAAGGAGAATAAAATCATATACATTTTATTAAATTTATTGAATATACCATAACCTCTTATGACCTTCCAGAAGCTATAGCTGTAGTCAGGCTTCCCAGACTATTTGAAGGAGTAGCCTTAGACTGGTTTAGAAGTTAAAGAGAAGAAGTAGGATCTGTAACTTATTAATGCATGATTTGAACAACAGAACAGCAGCTAGGAAACAAAAGTGATAACATGGGAATCTGGAGTCGTCCTAACAGTAGAGTTTGAATAATAAATGAAGTAATACCAACACAGAATGATGAATAGCCGGTGCTTGACTATGGCTGAAGCAGGAATAAACAATGAAACAGGAGAGGCTGAGAAGGAAGAAGAAGATGAAACGGATTGAGTCCCCTGTGACTTGGAATGACTTGGATTGATCTCACCAGTTATGAATGAGTAGGCTGAGGACAGATCACAATATGTTGAGTTGAGATTGAGTGGAGATCAAGGGTTGAGTTGGAATTGAGATGAGAGTTGATCTTGAGGGTTGAGTTGAGGTTGAGTTGAGGAGTGGTTGAATAGAGAGGATAACAGAAGGGAAATTTAGATAAGGAAAGAGAACAAGAAAAAAAATGGAATACATGAAAGTTGGATGAGATTGTCTTGCCTCCCCCCCATCTTTGGTAGGTGGTCAAGGGAGGTTGATAGTCCGGGTTGTCTGCATGGGCTGTCTTTCCATGACCCAGATTACCCACATGGGCCGTCAAACTTCAGCCTAGAGCTAACACTCCCCTTAACTGGAGATTAGTCCAAGTTGTTGTTGAAGACCGCAAGGGTGAATTTTCTTAGTTGATTTAGATTGACAGCCTTGGTGAGAGGATCTTCAAGCATGTCTGACGTAATGATAAGGTGGATAGTGAGGGGGTTGGGCTTTAGTTGTTCTCTAAGTCCTTTTGTTTTGAGGTCCATGTGCCTTGTTTTGGCGTTGGAGCCAAACTTTCTAAGCTTATCTTCTAGTCCTTTGTTGTCAATGAAATGTTTGGAGAAGGTTAGACTGACTTGGAAGACTTTATCCAATAGGTGGCGAAGCCACTTGCCTTCTAGGTAACAGTCAAGTAGTGAGTTGAGTTCGGCCTCTGTCAATGAGTATGTGATGTTCCATTGTTTGTAGCTGTTCCAGGACAGGGGGGACCCAAAAGATAGACAGATGTAGCCAGATTGAGACTTGCAACTGGTGGGATCCTCACCCAGTACTCATTGCTGAAGAATTCAATTGGGTCTTTTGACCCATCATATCTAAGGGTCAGCTTCAAATTCTTGGTGAAATTCAGATATTGCCATGTCCGCTTGAGTTCCTTCCAATGCATTAGGCCAGGTTTGTTCTGAAAGCGAGCTAAACTTGATACTGGGTAGCTCAAGTCTGGTTGAGTTCAATTGGCAATATAATTTAACAGTCCTATTGCCAATTTGTAATTGATGTTGAGTTTCTTGAATTGTTTGAAGTCCTCATCTGAGGCGTTGCTGAGCTGACAGTGAGGAGTCAACAGAAAGAAACAGGGCCTTGATTTGAGTAGTCCCAGCTCCTACAGTCCGTGCATGATGTGTGGGGTTGGCTCAGCAGAATAATGGTGGGCGTTGGTTCAAATTTCATACCTAGAATGGTGTTGGGTTTGTGAGCTTGCAAGTCTTTGAAACGAGCGCTGAATTTGTCATCAAAGCTGTCCCCATCCCCTACTAAGATGAGGTTGTCGACATGAAAGAAGAGAAATGATCAATTGTTGTCCAATTTGTATAGGCATGGGTCACTGCTTGACTCGTTGAAGCCTATTGATTTAATCCAGTTGGTGAGTGTCTCATACCAGTTCTTTGGAGACTGCTTGAGTACATACAATCTTTTCTTGAGCCCTAGATACTTGCAGGATTTTTAGCACCCTTGTGGTTTTTGAATGATTACTTCTTCTTCTATGGGAGCATGTAGAAACGCGGCCTTTGCGTCATATTGGCGGATGTTGAAATTGCACTTCAGAGCATACAGTAGGATTTCCCTTAGTGAAGCAATCTTACCAGTTGAAGCAAAGGTCTTGTAAAATTCCAGGCCATAGACTTGGTTGAAGCCCTTGAAACAGATCCAGGCTTTGTGGATGATAATATCATTGTGGGCATTGTCCTTGATTTTGAAGACCCAGGTGGTGTCCAGAGGATTCAGCGGGTCATTGCCTTTGTAGTCTTCCCAGACTTCCTGAGCTTCACATTGATCAATCTGCTTCTTGATTGCTCCTCCCCATTTTAGGCTGTCCTCGCACCAACCTGCCTGATCAAACGTCTTGGGCTCAAAATAGTGGTGGAATCCATACCTTTGCGGGGGTTTGATGGAAGACCGGTTCCAGAGGACTCTGGTGGGCATTTCAGTTTCCTCCGGCATCCTTGTGCTGATTTCTGGGATGATTTGTTTAGGAGGAGGATCTGATGAGTTTTCCCTGGTGCTTGAACCAGAGTCAGAGACCGGTGAGTCTTCATTGGATGAGTTGAATTTGGTGGATGGATCTTGATATTTCATATGAGCTGTGAGGCTTCATTTGGCTGTGGTGTGATGTTGCTTTTGTTGGACTTGGCTAGACTGAAGTCCATATCCACAACAGAGTTGATTCCAAGATATTCAACGGTCTGTTTTAAGAACCGGACGTGCTTTGATAGTATGATCTGCCCATTAGGTAGGAGAATTTGGTAAGAAAAGTGATCAGGGTTGTACCCAATTAATCTTCCTTCTATTCCTTTGGGGTTGAATTTTTTTCCCTTTATCCATTTTTGATTCAGCAAAATTGCAGTAATACCAAGCGCTTGTAGACAGTTAGGCAAGAGTGGGTGTAGTTTGATGAGTTCCCATGGGGATCTTTCCATATCTTCTTTTGGAATCTGATTGAGACTGATACAGCACGACTTGAGCACTTCTGACCAGTATTTCTTGGGGAATTTCGCCGAGCTCAGGGATGATCTCACACTCTCAACAATTTTTGGATTGGCTCTCTCAGCCCTGCCATTGTGTTCGGGGTGGTATGGTTCAGTGATAAGATGGTTGATGAATCTCTCCTTGAGATATTGTACTAACCTGTTGTTTGTTAATTCTGTACCGCCGTCCAAACATACGGTGGATGGATAGTAGCCACATTTATTCTTCTGCTTCTTTATGACTTCCGTTAGCACTGAGGCAAAATTGTCCTTCCAAGTTAGGGGAATTCCTGATATATAGCCTGAATGATTTTCCACTACTGTCAGAATGTACTTTTTGTGTCTATGGGATTCCAGATTTATTGGAAAAATTTAATCTAGGTGTATCTTTTTGAAAGGTTTGGTAGCTGAGGTAGAGGTGGCCTTGAGTGGAGACTTGGTGATTTTGCACAAAAGGCAGTCTATTCATTCAAAGGTGTTGCTTTTTGTGATGTAACCTTGAATTCCCTTGATCTTGGATAGACTACCAAAAGAGGCATGGCCATAGGTTAGATGAAGATCCTTCAAGGACCTTGGTTGATTTTGGTGCGTCCAGAAGCATCATTCTTCTCCTCCAGTTTTGAGCCGCATATCTAAGGAGAAAAGATTGTTGATGATAGAACCTCGGCAGACCTTGTCATTTCCTTTACGGAGTTCAAAATGTCCCTTTTTTGCTTCCAGAGAACATCCCTGCTCAAGAAGCTTCCCTGGGCTGATGAGTTTGAAAACTATATCCGGGACATACAGAAAATTGGAGAGAGAGATGGCGTGGTCCTTCCCCTTCAATCTTATGGTTCCCATTCCTTGGGTTGGAAGTTTTGCGCCCATCTTTCCAGTACTGATGTATTCTCCTGAGTGCGGCTTGAGAGTGGAGAAGAATTTGGACTCGTTGAAGATATGAGAGGTGGCTCCGCTGTCGACAAGAATTTTCTTCTCTGCTCCAATGCTTGAGTTGATCCATTGGGTTACAAAGGCCTGAAAATGGGCGGACTTTTGGGAGTTTTTCTGTTTCTCTTTCTATTTACTTTGGTTTTCTCTCCACCATTCTGGAGCTTTTTCTGGATTAAGATGGAAGCACTCCGATTCTGAGTGATTTTTATCTTGCTTTGGATTTTGGTATCCTTCGATGCATTGGCTTGCAACATGGTTTTTGGTCTTGGTCCGCGTTGTGGCAAATGCCATTTTGGTAGTACCTTGGAGTGTTCCTTTTTTGGTGAGTTCTGCCTTGACCTTGTTGTGGTATTGGATGAGGTGCTTACATATGAATTTGACTGAGATCTGCTTTTCTGAGTGCATGAGCTGTTGTTTGAGGTATTTTAGGCTTGCAGGGAATTTGAAGATTGTCAGATATGCCAAGATGTCGTTTGGAAGTTCTATGCAAATATCTATCATCTTCTTGATGGAGGTCTTGACGTTGGTGACAAAGTTCATAATTTTGTCCTCTTTGAAGGTGATGTGTAAGAAGTTGTTGAAGATTCTTGCTTGGTTTGATGCTTGGGACAAGGATAATTGTTCCTTGATAGCCTGCCTGATCTCTTTTGCCAAATTAATGTTGGCTGCGCTGATGACGTTGTTGTGCGTTATAGAGTCAGCCTTGGATATGAACTGTAATTGAATTTGATTGTTGTCTTGACTTGTGAGGGTTCTGGACCCTGATTTGAGTGTTTCCAATAATCCCCTGAGCTTCAGAAACGCCATCATCTTATCCTTCCAAATGCCATAATTTTTCTTTGGTCAGTAATGGGGTATTTTTGAGGGCCGTTTTGAGCATTGCTTGTTGGAAGGAGTCCGAAAAGAATACCAACGCGGAAGCCATAGTCCCTTGTCTTGCTAGTCAAGTTGGTGGAGCCTTTGGCTTTTAACCATGTAACTTATTGATGCATGATTTGAACAACAGACCAGCAGCTAGGAAAAAAAAGTGATAACATGAGAATCTGGAGTTGTCCTAACAGTAGAGTATGAATAATAAATGAAGTAATACCAACACAGAATGATGAATAGCCGGTGCTTGACTATGGCTGAAGGAGGAAGTATCAAGGAAACAGGAGATGCTGAGAAGGAAGAAGAAGATGAAACGGATTGAGTCCCATGTGACTTGGAATGACTTGGATTGATCTCACCAGGTATGAATAAGTAGGCTGAAGAAAGATTGCAATATTTTGAGTCAAGATTGAGTGGAGATCAAGTGTTGAGTTGGAATTGAGATGAGAGTTGATATTGAGGGTTGAGTTGAGGTTGAGTTGAGGAGTGGTTGAATAGAGAGGATAACAGAAGGGAAATTGAGACAAGGAAAGAGAACAAGAAACAAAATGGAATACATGAAAGTTGGATGAGATTGTCTTGCCTTTCCCCCCATCTTTGGTATGTGGTCAAGGGAGGTTGATAGTCCGGGTTGTCCGCGTGGGCCTTCATGCCGTGACCCAGATTATCCACATGGGCCATCAAACTTCAGCCTATACCTTACAGGATCTTTACCATGGAATTCTCAGAAACTTCTAATTAAAGAACAGTTTAGTCCTAGAATGTGGAAAAGACAAATGATGAAAAATTACAAAAATTCCTAATTTGATCCCTCCAAGGATAAGCCTAACAAATGGTGCTTAGAAAACAAGAGAATACTATACTGCTTCTATCCAGATTCAGATAAAGAGGAAGTAAATGAAAGACTCCTCAAGTTGTGTCCTGTAAATATTAACCATAGTATAAGATGCAGGATGAGTATGGATGCTGACTTACCAACTCTAATAAATGTGTTAGAAGAACTCATAGACATGAATGGGTTAGAAAAGAAAGTTCCTTCTAAACTAAAAGAGAACTTCAACCTTCAGAAAACCAGAGAACAACCCCCTCTGATAAATACCTCTGAAAATAAGAAACCTAATGAGAGCAGGGATAAAGAGTGAATGCCTGGAACTTTTTTGAACTTTAACTAGAAAGGGAATATGAGAAAAGACTGTTCATTAACAAAAAGAAAGATAGAAGTCTTGGAAGGAGAGCAGGAGGTTGAAGGAAATGAGAACTATGAAGATATAGCTGATAGTGAAGGATTCCTTTCCAAATGTGAAATGAGTCCAACCAAATCTGTTAATGTTATAGAAGGAGATATAGGCACTTCTATAGAAATCAATAACATCCATGTTGACTCTAGTTTGCCCCAACAATGGGACCCTACCATGATTCCTGGGCATATCACCTGAGGTTAAACCATTAACAGTTAAGCGGATGATTGGTGAGAGTTATACTACTGGTCAAACTTGTTATGCAACAGGATTAGATAAAGACAGACCTATCAGGCTATTACTTGATAGTGGGGCTTTTTTGCTCATGTTTCTGTACTGAATTCTTCAACAAATGGGATCCCAATTGGAAAGAACACCTTTTTCCATCCCAAAAGCAAATTTTATCTCTTAAAATTCTACCATGAATTCTATTGGAGTACAGACTGCTCCTATAATATTACCCCATACTGAAGAATTTTTGAGGATAAAAGTGGAATTTGTGGTATTGCTCAAAGAATTATGGGACTACCTGATAATAGGAAACGATGCTTCATTTCTATATGGCATAGATTTGTTGCAGAGTAAAGGGAGATACTTTACAGTGGGTGTTAATTGGGAAAAGAAGTTTAAAATTGGAACCATCCAATCTGACCTCCCCTCTTCCCCTACCAAAAGCATTTAGAAGAATTTAGTCAAGAATACTTCTCTCAAGCAGCTCTAAATATGAAACTTTCTGCAAAACAGGAGAAAGATATATTGACAGTTATCTTTGAGAACCAAAATGCTTTTTGTACTAAATATTATCCCTTTGATGATTTCAAAGGACATGAAATGGTATCAAAATTGACTACTAAGCCTCCTTATCTCAAGTACAAAGAATGTAGGGCACCATGAGCAGTTAGATGTGACTACAACTGTAATCATAGCTTGTCATAATGACAATTCAAGAATGGTAGGAGACTTCAGAATGCTCAATAATTATACTCAGGAAGATTATTATCCTATACCCCAGATTTATCATGCTCTACATAACTTGTCCAAAGCCAAATATATCACTAATATGGATATGCTTAAAGGTTTCCACCACATACGTATAAGCCCTGAAAGTAGAAAGTTCATGAGGATAATTGGTCATTTGGGAATATATGAATATCTTAGGATGGCCTTTGGTATAAAGAATGCCCCATCACACTTCCAGAAAAAAATGGATACAGTTCTAGGTACATAAATCAGACAAGGATGGATGATGGTATATATAGATGATGTTATCATATATTCTGATGATTGGGATACTCATATTAACCAAATAAAATTAGTACTCCAAAGTATCTCCAAAGCAGGATTAAAAGTATGCATGAAGAAATTCTGCTTTGGATATGGAGAATTGAAAGCTCTAGGGCATATAGTCTCTGGTGTAACTCTAGCTGCTGATCAAAATAAGATAGCTTCTTTCATGAACAGACCCATTCATCAAAATAAAATATAGTTAATGTCATTCATTAGTTTTTGAATTTACTACAGACAGTACATCCCAAAGTTTACTATGCTAACCAAAAGTCTGTATGAAATTTGCAACATTAACAATCTCTTTAAAATGACACATGAGTGATTGAAAAACTATGGGGAACTTAAAATAGCTATGGCCACTACTCCTCTACTCATTCAACCAGGTTACTCCAAACCCTTCAAAATTAACATTGTCCCCTGTATGGAAGGGTCAGGAGCTGCTCTACATTAAGAAAGAACAGAAGAAGACAAACCAGTGGAGAAACCAGTACTCTTCATATCTAGACAGATCAAAGGTACAGAAAAGAGATATGGAGCCATTCAGATGGAATGCTTTTCTCTAGTAAGGGCTCTAGAAAAGCTAAAATATTACTTAGAAGGCACCACTTTCCAATTAATCAAGGACTGTAAAGCTGTAAGAGCTCTCATGAACATGAAGACCCCCAGCAGAAATATGCTCAGGTGGCAAATTGCTATACAACAGTATAGAGGTCAGATGGCTATAGTGCACAAAGCTGGATCTAAACACCAGAATGCTGATAGTCTAAGTAGGAATTCTTTTCCTAATGACTTTAGAAATCCAGCATATGACCAAGAGGATCAGGAATTTTTTTCTACCTCAAACATCAATCCTTTTGCATGAGATGATCCAATCATGGGGATACACCCATGTGAATTAGATACTGCTCTCTTCAATCTAGTAAGGGACAACTACTCCTCTGAAATCAACCTTCTGATTACCATTATCAAATGTGAATCCCCCAGAGCAGCTCTGATAAATATTTTACCTGCTTCATCACTCAAAACCTATAAAGGAGGAAGGTTTACTTTTTGGGATGGTCTCCTTTACTACAGGCACCAAAATTCCAGTGTATTAGTACTGATTAACAAAGAACATATGCAAGACATACTCCAGGAATGCCATCACAACTGTTCATCAGGGCATCTATCCACCCACCAACATTGGAGAAATTAAAACAAACTCCTTTCTGGATAGACTGGAAAGAAATCACCATTAAGTTTGTTACTAGCTGTGAGACTCACCAAAAATCTAATAAAACTACTTGCAAAAGTTTTGTACCCCTAAAGAAGACATCTGAACCTAGAACTAGATGGGAAATCATTAATATGGATTTTTTGACTTGCGTCCCCCCTGGAGGTACTAATTCATATCAATCTGTCCTGGCTTTAGTTGACAGATACTCTAACAAGGCAAAACTCTTACCTAACCACAAAGAAGATAATGCTATGTATGTAGCTCTACTATTTTGGAATAGGATCATAGCTGATGTTGGTATCACCAAGATCACAATCAGTGACAGAGAACCCAAATTCACCTCTGAATTTTGGAGGAATCTGAATGATATACCTGGTACTACTTTAGCATTTTCTACAACATAACATCCCCAAAATAATGGATAAGCTGAAAGAATGATACAGACCCTAGAAGATATGTTAAGAAGGTCCTGTAGCTTTTTTCTAGAGTACAAGAGCTCAAATGGTTACTGCCATGATTGGGTAAGCCTACTCCAAGCCCTATAGATGGCTTATAACAGCAGTAAAAATTCTACTACCAAAGAAGCCCCTTACATAGTAGAAAGAAGATGGATTCCAAAACTCCCCAGGAATAACTTAAACTATAACTCAGCTACCATTCATCCAACATCTCTTGACTTCAAAAAATGATAGATCTGGCAAATAATGATGCCCAAAAATTTATAGAAGAAGCATTAGAATAAAACAAACAAAGATGGGACAAATCACACGGGGAACCTGACTTTAAAATAGGAGATGATATCTTGATATCCACTTCCAACTTAAACAATTTATCAGGGAAAAGAGAGCTGAAACCAGCCTTTGTTGGACCATTTGTTATCAAAAAGATGCATGGAAAAAACGCTGCGGAAGTAATACTGAGTAAAGAATTGTCAAGAAAACACACAGTATTTCCTGTTAGCCTAGTAAAAAATTTTCAACCAAGAGCAGGTAGAAACCTCCCTCCAGCAATGATCCCAATAAAACCTGACCCTGTGAAAGAAGAAGGCAAAGTCAGCAGGATATTCAAAGACAAGAAAGATAGAGTGCAAGGAAAAGATGTTAGACTATACTTAGTAAGATACAAAGGAGAATCTGAAGATAAAGATGAGGGGTTACCAGAGAATAATATAACTGATGGAACAATACATCTTAGAAACTACAGAGCTAGCAAAAGGAATAGAAACACACATTGAATTAATTTTTTTCCCAAACATGCTCCAGATTTTTCTTCAGATATGGTAATATCTGGGAGTGGGGGAATGTCAGCTTGCTACTATTGCAGAGCAAGCTGCAAAGTAACAGAAATAATATAAAAAGAAGAAATACTTAAATTAACCTAAGAAGGTTTAAGAAAACCATGAATATTATTTCAGAAATGGAGGTTCCACCCAAAATTAGGTAGGGTCACTCACTGAACCCACCCTTGAAATCAAATTCCTTACATTTTTAAACAATTAAGGAAAGAAAGACAAAAATACCATGGCACCAGTATGGTACATTTTTTTTCAATTGAAAATTTCACATTTATTGTCACGTATAGGTTTCACACCCAGAATTCAGTCAGAATTGAGGTGTTGTGTATATTTTAGGAGTTAAAGATGGAAATGTGTTCTTTCACAATTCCAGCACACAGCTGCAGAATCAAATACACTTACGCGTGGCTGAGCTACAGCACTTTCACCCTTTCAAAGCCATGTAGGCAGCCCCAGTCCTCTGAAAAGTGCGCAGCTGCGGGACTATGAGTTGACAAAGTGACAGGCAGCCTGAGAAACGTAGGTAATGGATAAACATGCTACAACTTACACAGGAACAATCTACATATGAAATAAATGTTCCGGTGGATAGTGGATAGTCTAAAAATACATAAAAGTATATAAAAATATCTACATAACCTTTACACATATTTTTTATGAAATATAATTTAAAATAACAAGAATGTCGAAAATGAGATAATGACTACTTCTAAAAATATATTAAAATACTTGAATATGCAATTATGATACCTAAAAGACTTAGGTTATTTGGCGACATACTAAGAAGACTAATGATGTAAAAATATCACATAAATACTCATGAATTATTTTTTTAAATAATTATTTTAGTAAATCAAGTAAAATTCAAAAATAAGGAGTAAAATCAATTTCATGACTTTACTCCAATTATTTAATAAATAATGAGAACTCAACAGAAACCAGACTATCCGTAGGAATTTCTATTAAAATAATTATAAAATTACTGGGAAAATTTACTAAGGATAATTAATTAAATAATAAATAAAATGGACAAATTAGTATTATTCAAACGTCCAAATGTCAATTATACAGTAGAATAATTCCCATACCCTGTTGAAATATGTGTTAAACCTGCTGCAGCATCAAAAACACCTGAAAGGCTGCCACTGTTTACCCTGCTATCCTCAGTGTCTGTCCCTTTGAGCCCCTTTACCCCTCAGAGGGAAATATTGGGACTCAAAAATCTATAAATAAAGAGCTGTTTTGAGGATATTGATACCCAGAGACCCAGTTATATTTACATCCAGACACTGTGCCAAGATAATCAAATACTTATAAGAGATAATTAAGTGATTCATGGCTTTATTCTGATTAATAATACCTTCACCAACCCTTTTTTATCAATTTAAACTGCTGAAAAACCTTATAACCCCAGTAAACAGGTTTAAACCATTGGTGCACGTCCTAAAAAGGTACAAAAAGGATTAAATAATATACCATTGAGTTTTATTATCCTTTCTCTGTGGTGGCAGCTTGGTTAAAAAGCCCCGTCAATCTACTGTGTATTTTATATACATATTATCTTTGGGCAATATATCCTTTAAAAATATAAATTAAAGGTTTTAAAATAACCAGGCCTACGTGTTTTCATACTGAATTCCCCAAAGAGAGGTGTTAAAGATCCCAAATATAATTGTGGACCCTCTATTAAAATATTTAATAATCAGTTTATTTATATTGATTTATAAAAATAAACTATATCCAAAGAAAACAACCTTGCAATAAGCTTTATCCAAATATTTTACTGATTTTTCCTGCATTTATTGAATAATATATTTATTTTTAATTCTATCACCTCTGGTAGCTAAAGGATAGCAAGGATCTTGGCATCCAGGAGGCTGACACAATCCTTCTGTCTCTTTAAGCAATGAAGATCCGCTGGATGCTAGCAAGCAGGTAGGAGACCAAAGTGAGGAAATTGTGGAGGTATTCTACTTGAGTCAATTTAGTGCAACATTTTTCATCTGGAAACTCTGAGACAGTGAGGGAAGAGTTTTCAACAGTGGATGCTGGATGTTCTTTGCGCTTGGGCTTTTTCTTCTAGCAAGTGACAGGCTCCTTTGGGTCTTTCTGGAAATGAGGTTGAAGTAAGGTGAAGCTGATCATGATATCAATAATGAGGCTGCGTTTCTCTTGAAGAAAGTCCCTTCTCAATGGCCATAGCCTCTGACTAATTTGTGGGAATAGCCTCTGACTGATTGTTCTTGGCCTCATGGTTAGAACCATGTGATGCTCTATCATCTTGGGCTGGAGTGAATTTGGAAATTTCTTGAAGATTTGGAGCCACATGAAAATTTTTAGCTTTGCATTGAAATTGGATATGGGAGATATGAGAGGATGGGGATTCTGTGCACACAGTTCATCAGCATTTTTTTGAACAGAGAAAGCCACTTCCTTGGCCCATTTATTTATTTCTTTCCCAGTGGGATGGTCCAAAGAAATGGGGTCATTGCCCCACGTAGCATCACTATAGCCTGAGATGTCATCTTTGGATGAGTCGTAATTGAGAGTTAACTTGAATTCTCTAGTGGTCTTGAGGTATTTCCATACCTTGCAGACCTCTTTCCAGTGTGTGAGTCCCCGTTTTGCATTGAAACTTGCTAGACTAGAAACAGCAAAGGAAATATCTGGCCGGGTGTATTGAGAAAGGTGATTCAGTAGTCCAATTATAGATTGATAGTTGATGTTGAGTTGGCAAAACTGAGGATGATCTTCATCAGAAGCTGGCTCAATGTGGAAAATTTGAGTGAGAGGCATATTAATGCTTTTATAGTTGGTGAGACCTAATTCTTCCAGACCTCTTTCAATATGTTTTGGTTGACTTAGAAAGATGCTTTCACCATTGAATTGCATTAACATTCCAAGGATTGTGTTAGGCGAGTGGCAGGAAGAGTTCAAAAACCTTCTTACAAAGTTTGCTGCAAACAAGTCAGATTTCCCTACCAAGATCAGATTGTCAACATGGAAGTAAAGAACTTCCCCAGACTTAGAATTGAGGTACAGAAATGGGTCGCTGGTGGATTAACTAAACCCTTGAAATTTGATCCATGCGGTAAGTGTCTTGTACCAATTCTTGGGCAATTGACATAAGCCGTAGAGTGACTTTTTCAATTTGAGATATGGAGATTTTCAATTTGATCCTTTGGGAGTCTTGATTATCACAGTCTCATTCAAGGGAGCGTGATGGAAAGCCCCTTTTACATCAAGCTGAGTGAACGTCAGTTTATTCTTCAAGCCTTAAACCAAAGCAAGACGGAGGGAACCAAGTTTTCCAGTTGGAGCCCAAGTCTCTTCAAAATCTACACCTTGAACCTGGTTGAATCCTTGCACGCATAAACATGCCTTGTATTTCACGGGCTCTCTGTGACAGTTCTCTTTTACTTTGAATACCCATGTGGTGTTTAGTATGTTTTCAGTTTTTCCATAATTTTCCTCCCAAACTTCTTGGGTTTCAATCAAATTGAGTTCTTCTTCTGAGGCGGCTTTCCAGCTATGCCATTCGGACCATTTTCTGGCGGCCTTATAGGAGGGAGGTTTGTCATGATCATGGAACCCATATCTCTGAGGTTTCTGGAGTTCATGCCTGGGACGGATATTAGGTTGTTGCCAAGGTGGATTCGGTTCAGGATGGAAAGCAGGAGGTGGAGATTGGGGCGTGGAGTGGAGAGCATCTTCTTGATCAGAGTCCAAGTCAGAAGGTTCCAAGGCAGGTTCCCTAATTGAGTATTGCTTTTCATTTGTGGAGAAATCATTTTCATAGGCATTTGAGTTGTGCTGAGAGAATATGTCTAAGCCCAGCGATTCAAAGAAAGGGAATTTGTTGAGTGCATTCTTGAGGAACTTAATGTGTTTAGTCTCTACTACGGGTCCAAGCGTGTTTAGAATCAAGTAGGAGTGAAAGATAGGATTGAATCCAACTAGGACTCCTTCAAGACCTTTTTTGTCAAATTTTCTTCCTTTTTGAAGGCAATTGGCAAGGTAGATCACAGAGGAGCCTACGGGTTGTAAGTAATTAGCTGGGAGAGTCTTACCAAACATGAGTTCCCAGGGAGGTGATTGGTTACCTTCTCAAGGGATCTGATTCAGCATAAAGCAACAGCTACGTGTTACTATATGCCAGTAATTCTTGGCTAGACTGGACAAAGAGAAGGTGGACCGGGCGGATTCAATGATCATCCTATTGACTCTTTCAGCTTGTCGGTTATGTTGAGGATGGTACGGTTCAGAAGTATGGAGTTTAATGAATTTCTTTTTGGCAAAGTCTTTCAGGGTGGAGTTGGTGAATTCCGTTCCTTGATCTGAGAATATTTCAGAGAGATAATAATTTAAACATCTTTATTTGGTCTCTAGAATGTTGATTATGGTTTTGGGAGTCTGATCTTTAGAGGTCAGAGGAAAGCAGGAGAGGTAGCCAGTATAGTTGTCAACTAGAGTGAGTAAGTATTGATTTCCAGCTTGTGATTGGGGAGTGATTGGGCCAACCAAGTCAAGATGGATTTGTTCTAAAGGTTTGCCGGCGGGAGTGGAAGTATTGGAGAAGGATGATCTGGTGATTTTACTTTTGATTCAGCCGTCACATTGAAAGTTCTGGAGCTCGTCATTGGAGAAACAGTCCTGTAGGAGAGGTTTGAGAGTGGAGATGGATGCGTGACAGTACATTTTTTGTAGTTCTGATATCTATTTGAAGAGTTGGCGGATTGATTAGCGACATTTACAGCATTACTTTGGCCAGTTGATCGAGGTTTTTCAATGACAAATAGGTTGTCTCTGATCAAGACTTTCAGCACAATTTGACCTCCTTGAGTCACCTTGAATGCATCGCGGGTTTGAGTGAGGTCACAACCTTTCTTTGCAAGGATACCGGGACTGATCAAATTAACCACTATTTCCCGTACGTAAGCGCAATCTTCAAGTGTGATCATGGAATCATTCCATTCTAGTTTGACAGTTCCAATTACTTGTATTTTGAGATTGGCTTCCATTTTCCCGGTTATGATTTCTTTGAAATCATCTTGTAGTTCTAGGGAAGAGAAATACTTCAGGTCATTAAAGATGTGGATGTTAGCTCCGGAGTCCAAGAGTAAATTAGGATTATTATCTGTGTTGATCCAGAGAGTCAGTAAGGCATGGTAGTTGATTGTTGGATTCTTTTTGATCTTATTTTTCCATTTGTTTTGTTGTTTGATCCACCCTTCAGGAGCAACTTTGGGGTGAAGATGAAAGTACAAAGATTCTGCGTGGGGTGCGTTGGGGTTGTGATACCCCTTGCGGCATCTCATCTTGGTTTTCTTCTTGTCCTTATAGTTCCTTGTTTTAGTTGAGACTAGTGAAACATCCGTGGGGGGTTTATTTACGTTGAATTTGGCCTTTCTATTTTTGTTATATTGTATAAGATGGTTGAAAACCACATCCATTGTCAGGTTCTTTTCTATGTGCATAATCTGTTGCTTGAGATTTTTGAGTGTTGGAGTGAATTTGAACAGGAGTAGATAAGCCAAGATATTGTTGGGTAGTTTGATCCCAATGTCCCTCATTCTTGTGATAGCTTTTCTCATTTTGGTGATGAAACCCCAAATGGCATTTTCCTGGAAGATGGAGTGGATGAAGTGATTGAATAGTCTTGCTCAATCTGCTGTCTCTGAGGAGGCAAATCTTCTTGTGATTTTGGCCCATGAAAGCTTAGAAGAGGAGATGTTTGTGGAGTTGACAACATTTGCGTGAGTAGGGTGTCTAGCTTGGATAGTAGCTTGGATAGTAGTATTGCTATGATTTCTCTATCTGTTTTTGATGAAAGTGGGCCAGAATTTCAAGTGATAGCGTCCTTGATATCCTTGAGGTCAAACAACATGAGCATCTTGTCTCGCCAGATGGAGTAATTCTCTTCATTTAAAGGGGGTATGGCATTGACTGATGCTTTTAGAGAAACTTGGTGAAAGTAATCGTTTGCTCTGGCTGGTTTGTTCTTGGCGTGATTAATTAAGTTGGTAGGTCCTTTGGCTTTTAACCGTAATAAGATTTTATTTCATTTCTTGAGAACTTATAACCAGCTTAGGAGTTATAGATTGAGACGGACTCTTTGAAGCATTGAGTCAGACTTGATTCAATGAGGCCTTGTTGGAGAGATAAAAATCTTACCAGCAGAGTTAGACGTATTTTATTCGAGTGGTTATTTGATGGAGGAATGTTGATTGGAGAGGAAATTGTGAAAGAGAAGACATAAATGGAAGAGAATGAGAAAGATAGAAGAGAGGAAAAATAAACAGAGGAAAAGAAAGATAGAGATCATAAGAAAAGGAAAGATGCCGTCTTGGAGGTCCCGGGATTTAACAGAGCGGATAAGATTGAGTGTCGATGAGAAGAACACATCGGGGTCCCCGTCATAGGCTCAGTGCGCATCCACACACAGAGGCCCGGTCATAAATGGGAATGAAGAAGTACTCAAACACGCAGAGGCGCAGTGAGAGATGAGGGCGGGAGAGTGAGAATATTCAACACGGACTTACGTGATATCAAAGGGGAGGTTTTTGGACGGGGTGGGTTGTACAGGGTAGGGTTAGGGTGTAGCTAGGGTTCTGTACTTGGGGTTATGTTTTCATCTATCTTGCTGCTTGTGGTTGTACCTAGGTTAGGGTTGAGAGGGAGGACTCAAAAATAACTCACTCTCAACTCCAGGTTGGGGGGGAGGCTATCAGATTACAATACATATTATATAATTCATATCACCAGACCTCCAGGAAATGGTATAAGAAGGATTGGAGGGAAGGAACTTATCTTATCATCACTCTCTCTATTCTTAAACTCACCACATCCAATCTCCTTAAAGACGCTTAGAACAATAACTTCTGGAACTTGAGGACAACTTTGAAGGGTATCACCCCTCTTGTTTCCACATCTGGGGGTCTGGCCAGGTAAAATCATTTTTCTAGGTCTCTCAAAGCTAGCGGTTGCAATGTTTCCAACAATTACTCCAGGATCAAACGTCCCACCTTCCTTCCCTCTCCGGTTGGGAGCTGGCGGGCCAACACCTCCACCACCACTGGCTACTTGGTCTGGCGGTTTGGCTCCTCCTTGGTTGGAGCCTTTGGAGGCGGCTGAGGCTCCACAATGGGTATGGCTTAGGCTGCAGAACTTCCCTCATCTCCGGTTTGACACCGCGGATTTTGGGCACTTTCTGGAAAGGTTTGAGGATATTGTGGGCTCCAAACGCGCAACAGGTGAGGATAAGGTCTGTACGGTCGTCCTCTTTATCATGGACAAGAATAAACTCTGGGACGTGGAGGATATGTCCGGCTAAGAGGCCCAAGACTGGGAAAGGCTCCAGAACAAGATGATGGCAAGGTGGGGAACGCCTGAGCCCCGCTTCCGGGAGACATACTTTGAGCAGGTGGCGGCAGAGGCAATTTTGCAAGGTGGGGTGCGGACGCGGAGTGATTTGTCCAAATACAAATCTACGCTTGACCGCATCTACAGTCACCTAGAGAGGAACCAGGTGGTAGCGGGTCAAACAGGGGCAATGAAGCAGGCGTTTCTAGGCAGGCTTGCGCCGCAACTTTGTGCCTGGGTCCAGCGGTATCTATTCAAACACGGGTTGGTATTGCGGTCAGTAGATTGGAGGGTTCAGCTTCTTCCAAACCTAAGCCTGATCAACCAGGCGGTAAAAAGGGAGATCAATTTTGAAGAACTGATCAAGGATACGGCCAGGTTGTTCCCGGAGGTTTCAAGGCAACCAACGGCCTCTTCCACTTTGGCTCTGAAACAGGTACCACCCGCGGGCCCACCAGCAACGGAGTGGCCGGCAGCCCCTTTGCAGTCAATGGAAGTACCAGTGAACAAGGTAACGGATATGTTACGGGACCTACGGATACTTTTGAATCGGATAGCGGCCCCAACAACGTCTCTGCCTCCTCCTCCTCCGCCCAGAGTGCCCCTTCAAATGGGGGGGCTTTACAGCCCAGTAGGGGGCCGTTGAGCGGGTTTTTGGTTTTTTTGTGCACCTATTGCCGCGATAAAGGTCACTGGAAGTCTGGTTGTGCGGAACTGACCAAGGACATGGACAAGGGTTTGGTCTGCACGTCCGGGCTGACTTACATATTCCCAACGGGCAAGCCTGTGGATCTGGGGGCCGGTCAGCCACCTCCGGTGGAGAAGGTTAGGGCAAGAGCCTGGCCTGCAGGGGCGGCTTGGGTTTCACTTGGGATTTTTAATGGGCCCAATAAGTGGCAAGCTCTACGTGTGGAGGCGGAGGTTAGGTCATTGGCTTCAAAAAAACAGATTGTGTCAGAGAAGATGGATGTGGATTTCAGGGAGCAGCCATTGACCCACACCCCAAAAACTCGAACACAAGGGCTGGTAGGCAACGCGCCGTCAACCAGTTCAGGAGGAAAGAGAAAGGCCGCAAAAATTGTGCAATGGGTGATGGGGAGCAAGGCATTGATAACCCTGACGCTGCAAGAGCTGGCCACAGTCTTCCTGGTGGTTTTCAAGGAAATCATTCAGGCGCTGAGGGAGCACAGGGGAAGCAGGGTTACGGAAAGGGTTCAGCGCGTAAAAATGGCGGGGGGAGGAAGGGGAATGCAAGTTGTGCCAATCCAAAGCCGTGTTGGTGCCGCTTGTCTATGTCACAATGAAGATTGCGGGCAGGAAGGTGTGGGCAATGCTGGAAAGCGGTTCAATGGTAAATCTGCTTCCTTTGAAATTGGTGGATGAGTTGGGGCTGGTTTGAAGGAAGTGCGCTATGGCACTACGGGCACTCAACGGAGGGGAATTTAATGTGGATGGGGTGGGGAGGAAGAGGAGGTGGAGGTTGCAAAATTCCAGAAGTCACTGTTTTTTCTCTTGGTTGATTGAGGCGATGTAATTTTGGGTTGACCATTTATGTTTGGGTTCCAGGCCCAAATGGTGTTTAACATGGAGGAATGGAGGGAGGCGCTGACAGTGGAAGACGCGTCCGGGGCAAGGTTTGAAACCACAATCTGCAACCATGGGAAGGGTAAATGGGTGCGGCCAGCGGCGGCCAGCAAAGAGGCAGGATCTGACAGGGGGGACAACCGTGAGGGTTGCCCCGTGGAGGATTTTGCCTAGAAAACCGCAGGTACTGCGTGGGACAGGCTCCAGTTTTACGCGGGCGTTCAACTAGGAAGGAGAAGGAGGGGGAAGGAAGCGCGCGGAGGGCGCGGGCAGCAGAAGTAAGTCCTCTTACTCAGTATGCATCATTGGAACGTACTGTCTTTTAAAAACCCTACCATAGTGCAACACTTGTGAGCAAAGGCAATAGCCGTGGGTTGATTATTTCAAGGAATCACGAGGACACCAGTGGACACATGAGGATGGTCAGGTGCAACACGGGGCAATACAAGCCTGTGGCACAAAAGCCTAGGCCCCGGAACAAGCCAATTCTGCAGGGACTGAACAGGCCTATAAGGCCAATCTCCTGGTCTCAGGACCCCTGGGTAAGTCCGTTAAAAAAGTACGGGTGGGTAACAAGGTCAGGGCAGATCACGGATGAGCGGATCAAGGCTCTTAATTTTGGACTGACGGAGTGGTTGAGTGCGGAGGAGAAGGATTTTCTGGCATTGGTTTTGATGCCCTGCAAAAAAACCCTTGCCTTTGGGCCTGACAAGCGCGGATTGCTGAGGAACAAGTTTGGCAATCCCCATGTGATCCCCACGGTGCTACACAAGCCCTGGCAGATCAAGCTGATCCCAATAGCTTGGACCGTGCGGGAGAGGAAGGGGCTGTACAAGCAGTCCACATTGAGCTACTCTAGCCCACTCTCTGCTGTTGTTAAGCAGGATATAAAGTTGCTTAGAATTGTTCACAACCTGCAGCAGCTTAACTCATTCACCATCTGGGACGCTGGATTGCCTTCGCATGTGGACAAGTTCTTGGCTTTATGTCAGGGCGCGTGTGTTAAGGATTGGTCAATGTAAGGGGGGGGTATGATCAGCGCAAGCTACATCCGGACCTGCGGCCTTTGACAGCGTTTGAGACAGGATTGGGGATGATGCAACTAATGTGGTTGCTGCAAGGCGCAACAAACTTGGGAGCGGTTTATCAGGCTCAGATGAAATGGATTCTGCAGGAAAACATTTGGGAAGGGTTTCTGATTTTCATCAAAAAAGCGGGCATCAAGGGACCAAAGACGGATTACGGGGGCCCGGTGTTGGAAGAAGCCCCAAAGATCCGCTGCTTCATCTGGTAGTACACGCAGAGGTTAGAGCGGGTTTTCTTCCAGATTGAGGAAGAAGGGCTAACAGTGCCAGGGAGAAAGTTGGCAGTTTTTTTTCCGGCGCTGGAAGTGCTAGGACATGTGGTGGCTTTTGGCGGCAGAAGAATTGCGGAAAAGAAACAGAAAAAAGTCATTGAATGGCCAACCCTGCGGACTCCTTTGCATATCCTCCAATTCCTGGGACTGTGCAGTTATGTTTGCATGTTGATTGAGAGTTTTGCCAAAGTTGCCAGTCCGCTGCGGGTGCTAACAAGGAAGGGCGCGGTGTGGGAATGGAAGGCAAGCTGTGACACTGCCTTTGCAAAGCTCAAAGAGACTGTTGGCCGCAACATTTTCCTCCGGGACCTTGACTATGATGCCGGAGGGATCTGCTTGGCCATTGAATCTAGAAAGTTTGGCGCAGGCGGCGTCCGGACGCAGGAAGAGGATGGTAAGGAAAGGCCAGTTATCTACGAGTCCATGACGTTGACAGCTACGGAGAGTCAGTATTCGCAGCCAAAACTGGAATTATGCGGGGTCACCAAAATTGTGAAGAGGCTTCATCACCTGCTTTGGGGGTTACACTTTGAGCTGTTGGTCAATGCGGAGGCCCTGGCGCGGATTATCAATTCTCCGACGCTTCCAAACGCTCCTATGACTAGGTGGGTGGCGTTTCTTCAGCTCTTCCTTTTTGGTGTGGTCCATGTTCCGGGGAAGCCGTTAACAATTCCCAAAGCGCTGTAGCGGTATCCCTGGGAGGACCTGTTTGAGGGGGCAAAACCCCTGATAAATTGCTCAGATAAGTGGGAAGGATGCCCACGGACAAATTTGATTATGATGATGAGGGGATATGATGATGGATTGCTTGGATGCTGGGCCAAAAGGCAGGGGAGAGCCCCTCCTTTTATAGACATGAGGCCCTGTATACTATGTACAAGTTATACTACAAATAGGTGCGGAAAAATGAAAACATAAAAAAAAAAAAAAAAAAAAAAAAAAAAAAAAAAAAAAAAAAAAAAAAAAAAAAAAAAAAAAAAAAAAAATGTCACCCGCGTCGAGAATGACCGCGGCAACCAGATGGACACCCGCGAAAGCGGTTGCGGGTGTCAAAAACGGCTGTCATCGCCCGATCGGCAGCGACAAAGGGGTGAAGGTTCCAACGGCCGCGAGCGGTCGCTTGCGGTTGTCGGTCGGATCGGATGATGGGCAAGGAGGAGGTAGAAGAGGGTTGAAGGATGAGAGGGTAGGTAGAAGAGGCGGAGGATGAGACGGAGGTGGATCTAGAGCAGATTGGATTGGTAGGACGGGTGAGATGGTGAGGATTGAGGCAAGATTTAGAGGTGGCACGATGGAGGACGCCGGATTGAAATCAAAAGGTGAGGGGGTGAGAGGAAGGGGTACAACGGATGGGTAGAAGACAGCTTGTTGAGTTGGGGGCAGGAGAAGGGATCGTCGAAAGTGGTTCAACAATTGCTTGCGTTGCCAAAAGTCGGGGCCGCGAGCGCCACAAGTGGGAGTTGAACATAGGAAGAGGGGATCAAAGCGGAGAGACAGGCAAGAGGCCTGTCCTAGACCGCTAGGACAGGGAGAAGTTGAGAGATGGGGGTAAATGAAGGTACCCATAGGGGTACAACTGAAAAAGATTTTTTTTTTTTTCCCGTGGTGTCCCGGATTGGTCACCACACCGCAACTTATGCAAACTCTCTTGTGTGATGAACTGCTCCTAGAAAACCCACAAAAGCCAATGACTAGACTAACAAAAATTTCCAATCACGATGCGGTGTCATACACCTATGTGTGTCCACTAAGAAGCATGGCGGCTCTCCTCAGCACAAGGAAAAGAGAATTCAACTATGAGGAAAGAAGGTGAAATGGATGAAAGTTTTGAAATAAATGTTCTAAGATGCAGTTGAGAAACTTGAGGGGAGGAAGATGAAATTTTATATTGCTAAGAGGAGCAGATCCAGGAGTCAAAAGGGGCACTCAGTTTTGTTATGAGTCAGAATGGATGATGATTGAGTGGCTGGACTAGAACAGGCTTAAATAGTAAAGATACAAGCCATGTATTCAAGACCAACTTGTTGTTCAAAAAACAAGAATGATAATGAATAATGGATGAGGAATAACCAAAGAGCTGTTGCAAATTCAGTGAAAGACAGTATGCAGCAAGGCAGAGAGACAACATGCCATAAGCCAAGGCACAAAAGCTATCAAAAGAAGAGCTGGAACCACCATAGAACTGATGAATTAATTCAAATGATTTGGCTACTTAACAAACTGGAAAAAATCAACAGGAAAAGGAAAAATGTTGAGATAGAAAAATCTCCTTCATCCATTCATTTTTATTTTAATTTATTTTTAAATTTTATCTTCATATCTTTATTCTTTATTTTATTCTATCTTTATATTTTTATTTTATTCTTTTTCTTCATTCTATCTTTTCTTTTTCTCTCTCTTGCACTGCGCACTTCTATACAGTTCACCTGCGCGCCGCAGTATATTTTTCTCTGTGCTTGCTATCCAATCACCGGCAAGCTTTGTTGTAATTGAATATGCATCAAGACCTACCAAGCAAGAGGACAAGTCAATTTTATCTGGGGATGCAACCTGATTGGAAGCTGATCCACACAAAATCCGATTGTCAAGATTTCTTCTTGACCCATTAGGCTCTCAATCTTGGTGTAAAGATTTTTTCTCAACACCTCAGGCTCTCCATCATTGCATCAAGATTGAATTCTTGTGGCACCTTCAAGGAAATTGTAATCTGGTAATTCTAATTTGGTACAACAAAACCTGGCCCAAGAGTAATCAGAATATGAATCCTTATCTATTCCTTTCTATTACATAGAATCATACAACACTGGAGGAAATAGCTTTTCAAAGTTTTCATCTACTCTGTCTTATTGTCTCAGTCATTTGATGAAAAAGCCGGGGTAGGCTATAAGTTTTACGCTGTTCTTATAAAATATTCATCAGCCATTTCTAATCTGTTTTCTTATTCAGAACTGGTTTTAGTTTGTTACTTCTGAAATAAAAAATTAAAAGGAATTCATCACGATTAACAGTCAAATCCCAGAATCTGGCCCAGATTGAACATTCTAAAACCCAGTTATCCAGAATGACCGATTCATTAACCGCCACCATTCTTAAGACAGCTATAGAATCTATTCCTCCACTCAATCATGACAACTTTTCAATATGGCTTAATCATGTTATAAACATGATGGACCTGCAGGAGGACCTCCACGCCAAACTTACCAAGAAAAGTTCAGACGCTAGTGGAGTTCCTATTGGCCTTAGTCATATGGAAAATGTTTGAATTTGAACAATTCTAATGTCTAAACTTGACATCACTGTCCAAGAAAACGTAATCACACCTGATAATGAGAAGGAGGCACACCTTATTTGGGCGGATATCAACAATTACTTTGCCTCAAATTGCGCATCAAATTGGGCTAAAATTTTTAAGGAATTCCTTCAGACTCCATTTACACACTCTAACATACTTGGATTTATCACAGACACTAGAACGTCTATTTCACGCTTACACAAAGTTGGAATTGATTTACCACCCAATATTATCACTTATCTCATCTTGGAGAAATTCCCTGCTTCAATGGACACCGTTTTTCAGAAAATCACCCATTCAGATAAGTCAATCAATCCGGACCAAGTTCTAGATCATCTTTGTATGTTTCACAACAACAAATTCCTTAGCAAAGCCTCATTCCTCCAAGATAAAAAGGAAGAAATTTCAGTCTCTTTTCTGACTTCTAACATCAAGCCATGTGATGAAAAGTGGCATAACCCAAAAGCTAATCATCCTGAAGGCAGATGCTGGAAACTCTAGCCTCAGCTTAAACCGTTGTTTCCCTCAAAGAAGAAGAAATTTGGATCTAATGACTCTAGCAGTGAGATCACCTTGGTCAGCTCCCTTCATACAAGCTTTATATTCTCCAAAAACAGTTTTGTACTGGATTCTGGGTCCTCAAGACACATAGTGTCTGACCCGTCCATTTTTGTTCAATTAGACCAATTGTTGAATGGTCTTATATTGACTAGCTCTGGCACCAATTCTTTAGCTAATGAAGGTGAAGGTACTATCACGCTGGAAGACAACAAGAAATCTACATTCTCTATTCCAAATGTTCTCTTTTTTCCCTAATCAACGGCTAACTTGTTGTGGATGAGAGCTTTGATTCTTGATGGATTTGTTGTGAAGTTCAGAGAAAACAATTTTCTTGTAAAGAAAGGGAATCGGATCATGTTTGGTAGCTATAATTGCAACATTCAAGTTCTAACTTTCTCTACTGAACAGAATCAACCAGTGTCCTCCCTTTCTCAAAGTGAAACTCTACATAAATTGCTTGGTCATGTGAGTTATAGTCAAATTTGGCAGAAATTAGGAATGGAAATGAATAAACCCTCTGTTTGTGAAGCATGTGCCATCAGCAAAATATCCTGTTCACCTTTCAAGAACAAACATCCAAGAGCCTCCAGGGGTTACACTACAACCTTGTTGGACCTATTACCCCTATGAGTATTAATGAAGACTCTTATATCCTAAGGGTTGTCAATGAAAAAAGTTGAGATAGCTGAGAAACCTGAAACAGACAGGTTTTGATAGATTGCAAAAGGAATGAGCAAATATTGATATTGGAGAAACATCAGAGAAGACAAAAGCACCAACGCGGAGGTAAGTTCTGCTGGCGGTAAAGTGGCCGGTGAAGTATGAGCAGAACCAAGCTAACTGAGGGTGACTAGGAGAAAAGAATAGATATGAATAAAGAGACCGTAGTAAAGATGTTTGAGATCAAACAGATTTACAAGGTACTAAAGTTATAACTCCCAACTCTTGAACATCCAGTAACTGATCCAAACTGGTAGGGATTTTGATCTGAAGCAGAGAGATTGCGTTTTGGATAAGCCTTGATGTAGAGTTGAAGACAGTAGGAATACCCACACGCAATCCGGACAAGAGGTGATCAGGTTATTGATGAGTCGAAGGAGTTGAGTGAGTTTGTGTCGCGCCTCGTATGTTGTGGTTGGAGTTGAAGTTGAGGAGCGGAGTTCGATAGGAAACGCCGCGAGGATGTGGAAACTACCCAATTGGGTTTGGGGTTCAGATACGGTGTGGAAAAGAAGGGATAACAGGAAGAGACTTAGTAGGAAGATGAGACAGCGTAGGATAGACAAGGAAAACAACAGAGAGAAATCAACACGCCGGCACAACTCTACATCAAGAGAAATTAGGAATTAACAAAATCAGCCAGCCGTTTTACAGAGGCATTGCTCGCAGCTTTAGTTAAGGCGTCTGCGAGCATATCTTGAGAGAGGATCAGCATAATTTTGATGATTCCTTTGTTCAAGTTGTTGCGTAAGCTTTTCAATTTTATGTTGATGTGTTTAGCATGAGATTTTGTACCAAACTTTTTTAATTTGTCGTCTGGGCCTTTATTGTTGATCAGGTTTATATGAGGATTCAAAGGTTGATGCCATAGTTTGCTTAATAAGTGATGAAGCCACTTTCCTTTAAGATGACCCGTGGAAAGAGAATTACACTTGGCTTTGGTCAAGGAATGAGCAATGCAACGTTGTCTCCAACTAGTCCAGCAGATTGGGCTTCCCTTGAACAAGCATAAGAAACCAGATTGGGAGAGACGAGTGTCTGGGTCATCTCCCCAGGTCGCATTGCTGTAGATTGTGAGATGTTGGGCAATGGACTTGCTTTTGATCACAAGTTTGAAGTCGATTGTGTTTAATAAATAACGCCAAACATGAATGACTTTTTTCCAGTGGGTAATACCGGGTTGTTCGGAAAATCTAGCTAAGCTGGAAACAGAAAAGCTGATATCTGGCCTGGCGAGATTAGCAATGAAATTGAGACAACCAATGGGGGAGCAATAGTTGACATTGAGTTCTTTGAACTTTCTAATTTCTTCTTCCAACACTGGAAGGAGATGAAGCCCCGGAGTGCAGGGGTTGCTTAACGGTTTGGCGTTGGTTAAGTTGAGTTCTTCAAGGCCTTTTTTAATGTGATTTGGGAGTGATAGACTGATGGAGTTCTTCCCCCATTCCAATTTCATTCCCAGGAGGGTGTCAACTTCGTGCGCAGATGAGTCTTTGAACTTCTTCAAGAAGACAGCTTTAAAGTGTTCAACGTTGCCAACCACGACTAGGCTGTCCACGTGGAAAAATAAACTGGTGTGAGAGTTGTCGTGTAAATACAGACAGGGATCAGAATTGCTTTCTCTAAAGCCTTCACTTTTGATCCAGTTGACCAAGGTTTTATACCAGTTTGAGGGAGCCTGTTTTAGGCCATAGAGGGATTTGTTGAGTTTAAGATATTTACATGTTCTCTTTGATGCTACGGGAGTTTTGATTTATACATTTTCATCTAGGGGAGCGTGCAGGAAAGCCCCCTTAACATCAAATTGAAGTATGGGGAGTTCTTTGTCAACTGAGTAGGCCAGAAGAGCTCAAAGAGAGGCAATTTTGCCAGTGGGAGCAAAGGTGTCCAAGTAGTCAATGCCGTATCTTTGGTTGAAGCCCTGGAAGCAGAATCTGGACTTGAGCGTGACAGCACCAGTGTGTAGGTCTTCTTTGCACCTGAACGTCCAGGTAGTGTCCAGGGGGTTGGTAACTTCTGAGTCCTCGGCGTCTTCCCAGACTTCGAGGTCTTCAGCGGTATTGAGTTCTTTGTTGATGGAAGGAATCCATTCGGGTCGTTCGAGGGCCTCATGAATGTTTGAGGGGACCTCATTGGACTTGAAGTAGCCATACCTGACTGGGGGTTTTATTAATTTGAGATCCATTAGATTAGGTTGCAGTGAGGTTTGAATCAACTGAGCAGTCTCTTCAGAGTCGGAATCTAATCCATAGGAAGAGATTGACTCGGAGATGGATGGTTTTTGGTCTTCAATATTGGTTAAGTCCTCAGTGGTTGAGGGCCCTTCTATGGGTTCAGCTGTGACGGAGTTAACAGGAGTGAGCTCTAAGTCACTGGGTTTTTCGAGAGGAGAGGCCTTTTGACTTGAGGAACTCTACATGCTTGGTATCTATAATCTTACCTGACTTGGAGATTAGCTTATAGGATAATAGCCTGGGGTTGTACCCAATTATGATGCCTTCGGCCCCTTTTTCAGATAGTTTGGAGGGAATTTTAGTGTCGCTGAGAAGTTAGATCACTCTTGATCCTATAGGTTTTAAATAGTTGGATGGAATGTCGGTTTTCTGCAGTAACTTCCAGGGACTTTCTTCACCCTTTTTTGCTGGGATTTGGTTCAACGCAAAGCAACAGCTTTGGATGACAACGTGCCAGTAGTTTTTTGGAATATGAGATTCAATGAAAGCGGCTCTAAGGGACTCCATGATTGTCCTGTTTGCGCGTTCAGCTTTCCCGTTATGCTGAGGATGGTAGGGTTCACTGACTAAATGGAGGATCAATTTTGATTTGAAATATGCGGATAAGGCGTTGTTGACGAATTCACTGCCTCCATCACTGACAATTTTGATAGGGTAATGGCCTTGCTTTTTGGCTTCATTGTCGATCATGAACATGATAGTGGCCGTGGTTGCGTCTTTTGATGGTAAGGGGAAGCTGAACAAATAGCCGGAGAAGTTGTCAACTACTGTAAGGGAGTATCTCATACCTCCTTTGCTTGTAGGATTCAGGGGCACCATCAGGTCAAGATGCAGTCTGTCAAAGGCTTGTTTGGTGGGGTCTGTTTGAGGTTGAAAGGAGTTTTCAAAATCTTAGATTTCTTGCAGGCAACACATTTGAAGTTGTCCTTGGCCTCTTGTTCAAGATTATAGCCTAGATGTTTTTCAATTCTGTCCAGACTGGCGTGACCGAGTTTAGTGTGAAGCTTTTACAGTTCAGTTTGGTTTAGGTAGCAGCTTTTGTTGCTGAGAGGAGGCATGTTGTTGAGCACCAAAAGATTGTTTTGTATAGAACCGTCTAGGATAGTTTTTCCATTGAATTCAACAGAGAACGTAGGCATATTCAAGTTGGTATTTACGGAGATAGTACACCCTTTCTTCAGTAGCGCTCCCATGGATATGAGGTTGAACGTAGACTCAGGAACCCAAGCGGCGTCTCTGAGAGAGATGGAGTAGTTGTTGACTGACAGGTTGGGGGTGCCTAATCCCATGATGGTCAAATCACTCCCCTTCTTGCCAGTTTTAATTTTGCCGAGTCCGGATTGGAATGTGAGCTCGCTGAAGAGACTTTTGTCTTTGAACATGTGGATAGAGCAGCCACTATCCAGTATAAAACAATTCTCCTCAGGTTGACGGATGTGGTTGAGAGCGCAGAAGAATGAGAGAAAATGGGCTTCTTCTTTTGTTTTAGCATTGCTCCTGGCTTTATTTGGCGGGTGTTCTGGTTGGAGATTGGGGAATTTGACCCAACATGAGGACGGAGGATGAGATTTGACATGAGGATTATGTTTCCCATTTTCACAGCAAGGCGCATTTGGATCTCAATGGTTTTGATGGTAGAGGATGGTGGAGGTTTCCAAGGTCTCTTGATTTTTTATTGAACTTCATTTTGATGTTGGATCAGATGATTGAGAACTAGAGTGACAGTGAGATCGGCGCCAGAATGCATTATTTGAGAGCGAATAGATTTGAGAGAGTCAGGCAGCTTGAACAAAATTAGGTAAATGAGTATGTCTGAGGGCAAGTCAATGCCGACTTCATCGAGTTTACCTAAATGCTGCTTGACCAACGTTACGAATCCATCAATGTAGTTTTGGTTGAAACCAAGGTACAAAAAGTTGAAGAACATGCGGGCCCTGTTGGCAGCTTGGCTGGAGGCAAAGTGGCTTTTTGCAGCCAACCAGATGAGTTTAGAAGAATCTTCATTATCGGAGGTGATGATGTTAGTGTGGGTAGCTGGATCAAGCTTGGACATTAAGTAGCCGGCCATTTTGTCATCTTCTGGAATCTCCTCGTGAGGATTATCTGATTTAATGAGATGAAGGATACCTCGCATTTTGAACAGCCTTTCCATTTTCTTTTTCCAGACTGAGTAGTTGAGGTCGGTAATTAGTGGAGTTGATTCCATGAGGGATTTGAGGGCCAGCGCTTTGAAGTTGCTTTCTCCGCCTGGTCCAGGTGTTTCAGAGGGCGGTGCCATTGTGGTTGAGCTTTTCGAGTCCCTTTGGCTTTTAACCGTGAAAAAAGTTGAGATAGCTGAGAAACCAGAACCAGACTGGTTTCAATAGATTTCAAAAGGAATGAGCAAATATTGATATTGGAGAAACATCAGAGAAGACAAAAGCACCAACGCGGAGGTAAGCTCTGCTGGCGGTGTAAGACTCCAAACGGTGCTAAGCTGTGGCAGTTCTGTGGAGGGGAAAGGTGCTGTTTAGGCTGCCCTCCTAGGAGTTACAATCATATTTAAATGTAACCGGAATCAAGGTCCAGAACCTTATGGATGAGAAATCAAAGTAAGGTAAGAGGATAAGAGTTGTCGGTAGCAATGGAAACAACACTATCTGAGGCAAGATGGTGCAGGTAAAGACTTGAACAAATAAGTCAAGGTTTGTTCAGAGTTAAATAGAACAAGGCAGTTGTAAGTAACAACGCCCACAAGCTAATAACTCTGGTTGTCAGCAGCTGATTAGGAAAGATCAACTCAATCCCAACCAACCTCCAGGTTCTCAATGAACCTGCCCAACTCTCCGCAATCAAGCGCTTGAAGGGTACCAGATAACTGTGGGAGGCTGAACAAAACAAAAGCAATTTGTTTATGAAGCTCTAGAAGCAAATCAATAACGAATTTGAGCAAGATATCCCAACACTTCTCAAGGGACTCAAGAATAGCGTGGCAAAATTCAACCTTAAAGAAGAAGGGAGGTATAACAATCCAGGTTTTAAGCTTAATAAAACCTCTTCAATCAAACGTGATTGGCTCCAGAAAGATGATCAAGGAGAGATCAAGACCAGTATGGTCGGAAAAAGGGATCAGAGTGGTATAACACACCCAAGAATTCAGACAGGAATTCTTCTTCAACCAGCAAGGCTATTGGTTGGTGATAAGGATCAAGGTCTCAAGGGACAGAGTTTGAGTATGGAGGCTCAAAGGATCAAGGGGCAATCATGGATATACCCCAGATAAATTGCTCAGATAAGTGGGAAGGATGCCCATGGATAAATTTTATTATGATGATGAGGGGATATGATGATGGATTGCTTGGATGCTGGGCCAAAAGGCAGGGTCCTAGACCGCTAGGACAGGGAGAAGGTGAGAGATGGGGGAAATGAAGGTACCCATAGTGGTACAACCAAAATATATATATATATATATATATATATATATATATATATATATATATATATATATATTTTTTTTTCCGTGGTGTCCCGGATTGGTCACCATAGCGGTAAAGTGGCCGGTGAAGTATGAGCAGAACCAAGCTAACTGAGGGTGACTAGGAGAAAAGAATAGATATGAATAAAGAGACCGTAGTAAAGATGTTTGAGATTGAACAGATTTACAAGGTACTAAAGTTATAACTCCCAACTCTTGAACATCCAGTAACTGATCCAAACTGGTAGGGATTTTGATCTGAAGCAGAGAGATTGCGTTTTGGATAAGCCTTGATGCAGAGTTGAAGACAGTAGGAATACCTACAAGCAATCCGGACAAGAGGTGATCAGGTTATTGATGAGTCAAAGGAGTTGAGTGAGTTTGTGTCGCGCCTTGTATATTGTGGTTGGAGTTGAAGTTGAGGAGCAGAGTTTTATAGGAAACGCCGCGAGGATGTGGAAACTACCCAATCGGGTTTGGGGTTCAGATACGGTGTGGAAAAGAAGGGATAACAGGAAGAGACTTAGTAGGAAGATGAGACAGCGTAGGATAGACAAGGAAAACAACAGAGAGAAATCAACAGTCAATAGCTGCACAAGGTTTTTCAAAGTGATACCATTAAAGAACAAAAGTGAAACGGCGACGAATCTTCAACTCTTGATTAATACCAAGGCTAAGAGGTTCAATTAAACTCCCAAAATTATTCATTCAGATCAAGGGATGGAATTCTGGAACTCCTAAATGTCCCATTATTGTAAGGAAAATCACATTAAAAAGACCTTTGCTGATTCTTATACACCGGAGCAAAATGGATTAGAAGAACAATTCAATAGACTAATATTGGAATCGCTGAGAACTGTACTGGTGGATTCTCAAATTCAGAAAAGATATTGGAAGGTTGTTATCATATTGTGTGCCCTAGCATTCAATCAGATTCCCTCTCATAGGTCAAAACCGTCTCCATACAAGCAATTTAAAGGGAAAAAGTTAGATGTTAACTACTTTCTTCCAATAGGAAATCCTGTTTCCTATATTGTTGGAGACAGGAAAACATTTTTGAAGCTCAAACCTTGGGGACTTACTGGACGACTGATTGGGTACAACAACAATCTTTGCTTGTACAAAGTGCCAACTTTTGACTGTAAGATTGTAGACAAAAAGCATGTCCTTGCAGTCAAATTTGACAGCCTTCACAAAAAGATTAATAAAAAAATCAAGATTGTACGTCCATTTGAAGGATCTCCCTTTAACCAACATGATGTTGCCAGTAACGACTGTTTAATAGAAGAGACAGTTTCCTCCAATCAACATGACCAAGTTCTTCATAATCAACCCAATATTTATCAAGTGACGCTGGAGGAGAGCAGAGAAGACCCAGACCTCTCAGTCTCTCCCAGTGAAGAAGCACCAAAAGAAGCACCAAAATACAATTTGCGCAAGCGGGGTCCAACCGTCCGACCCGTCAAGTACTCTTACATTTCACTTCCTAAAAAAACCATTTGGAAGATTTGTCAGTCGAGCAAAGGAGCGAGTTGGATGCTATTGAGGCTCAGGATGTGTGGGAAGACTGTGACACAAATCCAGAAAACTAATTGAAAATCATGTGGGTCAATAGGATCAAGCCAGGGAATAGTCTTACACCAGAAAAGCGGAATTCAAGACTTTGCATTATGGACAATCACCAAATTCTTTGAGTTGACTGCGGCAATACCTATGCACCAACTGGGGAGTTCACCACGCTGATCCTGCTTCTTTTGAGCTCATTGGATCTCCTTTTTCCTCTGCGTAAATTTGACATGAATTCTGCGTTTCTGTTTGCTCCTTTAGAAGAAGACGTTTATATTTTAAGACCAAAAGAAAGCTCTCAATCATCTAAATTCCTGAAACTCAAGAAATCTCTCTATGGACTCCGTCAAGCACCTGCAAATTGGTATAAAACATTAACCGGATGGCTTGAGGAGGTAGGATATAAGCAATCTACAGCGGATCCCTGCCTATATCTTCAAAAAGCTAGACGTCCATCCTTGTTCTTTCATGTAGACAATCTGATTGTTGCCGGAGAAAAAGATTGGTTTGAGGGCATTTTTTTAAAGAGATTTAATAGATCAAGTGCACATGATCCCAACACAATATTGGGAATGGATTTCCAGCAGGGCAAGAATCAAATTATGCTCAATAAGAGTAAGTTGATTAGCCGCGGACTCTCTGAGCTCAATTTGCTATCAACCAAGCTGGTTCAAACACTCCTCACTCCAGGAGACCAACTGCTTCTGGCCTCTCAACGGGATCAAGTAGAGTTCCTCAAACTGGGAATTAACTATTGGAAATATACCGGTTTTTTGAATTATCTCTCTTGTAGGACAAGACCCAATCTTGCGGCCGCAGTGTCTATTCTCTGCCAGTTCAATCAAAAACCCGGGCTAACTCACTGGAAACAAGTACTTAATGTTTGGAACTATATTGCAGGAACGTGAGAGTTGTCTCTTCTCTTACAACCAGATGGCAGTTCAAAAGACTGCTTAACCGTCTACACCAATTCTACTTGGGCGGACAATACTCACTCAAGAAAATCTCAAACGGGGTACATCATGTTCTGGAAAAATTCACCAGTCTCATGGAAGAGTCGGAAGAAATCAAATGTGAAATTGTCCTCCACTGAGGCGGAATTTAATGCGCTTTTGAATGGAGCGCAAGAATCTATATGGATTAAATCAATTAGTGAGGATCTTTGCAAAGAGAAAAAACTTGAGAGGACATAGTTTATGGTGGACAACAAGGGTCTGATTTTTAAGATTCAACAATTTTGTTTGAACTCAAAGAATAAGTACATTGACATGAAATTCAAATGGCTGCGCAACAAATGCAATGCCAAGAATATTGATGTCAAGCTGATACGCACAGACAGAATGGTTTCCAACTCTCTAACAAAGGCTTCAAACAGACAGGCAAATGATTTACTCATATCAAGGAGTCTGAAAGTGTAGGTTTGCACCAAATTATGGGGGGGTGTTGAGATAGAATAATCTCCTTCCTCCATTCATTTTCATTTTAATTTATTTTTATGTTTTATGTTTTATATCTTTATTATTTATTTTATTCTATCTTTATATTTTTATTTTATTATTTTTCTTCATTCTCTGTGTTATTTTTTTCTCTCTTTCACTGCGCGCTTCTATACAGTTCACCCGCGCGCTGCAGTATATTTTTCTCTGTGCGTGCTATCCAATCACCGGCAGGCTTTGTTGTAATTGAATATGCATCAAGACCTACCGAGAAAGAGGACAAGTCAATTTTATCCGCGGGGAGCAACCTGATTGGAAGCTGATCCACACCTCATCTGATTGTCAAGATTTCTTCTTGAACCATTAGGCTCTTGATCTTGGTATAAAGATTTTGTCTTGACACCTCAGGCTCTCCATGTTTGCATCAAGATTTAATTCTTGTGGCACCTTCAAGGAAAGCATAATCTGGTAATTCTAATTTGGTAAAACACAACCTGGCCCAAGAGTAATTATAATCTGAATCCTTATCTATTCCTCTCTATTAAATAGCGTCATACAACTCTGGAGGAATTAGCTTTTCAAAGTTGTCATCTACTCTGTCTTATTGTCTCAGTCATTTGATGAGAAAGCCTGGGTAGGCTATAAGTTTTACGCTGTTCTTATAAAATATTCATTAGCCATTTCTAATCTGTTTTCTTCTTTGGAACTGGTTTCAGTTTGTTACTTCTGAAATACAACATTCAAAGGAATTCATCAACAACTATTGAGAGATATGACATATTTTGTAATAATATAAGACTACTTTTATGAGGCCCATAATACCAGAAAATATTAAAGTTTTGAAAATAATTTTTATTTAATTTTTTAATTCAAATAAGAATGGAAAGAGTTGCAATGATTCCAAAAGACAGCATAATTCACTCTCTGGCCACACTAAAGATCAGTTCTGGATATTGCACCCAAACCTCAGACCACCCAATCAAACCAGGGGAGTGAACATGAGCGTGATTGCCAGCACAGATCAGTGGCAAACTCTCTGACAACCTTGATTTGGAACCAGCCTCCTCAACACAGTTCGCAAAGGCAATGAAATTGTTGTTCTTGACTCAGGAGAAAGCCAACACCTCCTGAACAACTACAGCTCTTTCACCACAATTTGGCCAACAGAGATGAAGATACTGACCAGAATGAATGTAGCAATCCTTGAAGCGGTCAGAAAAGGAAACGCCAAATTATCACCAGAGGATGGGAGCAGAATCAACATAATGAACTGTCTATACATCCAAAAGCTGATTAAAAATCTACATTCCATGTGTAAACTAATTAATTAGGAAAATGCAACCATTTGATTGACTAGAGACATTGCCTCTATTTGCATAGACAACTCAATCAACTTCATATGCACAACATCCAAGAGTGTCCTAAAAATTTCAGCAAGACCTGTCCTAGAAAGCTCAGAACAATGTCTCATTTCAAGCTTTCCATCCAAACATTTTGCAGCAGGTAATCAGCGTCTGGGACACGCCAGATTTGCTAGGAAAAAATCCATAATCCCCTATCTGTCCATTGGCAAAAAGGTGCCATTTGAAACATACATTAAACAAAAAATGACAATGAAGCCCTTCAACCCGCAGTTAATGATTTAAAAAACACCCCTAGAAATTTTCTAAGGTGATCTTTGAAAGACCAACTCTACAGCCACCAATAGCCGGAGGAGATGATTCTTTACCTTAGTGGACCAGTTCTCTGGTTAAATAAGTAAAGCACTATTGAAAAGGGGTGATGATAAATTCACAACTCCCAGTTTTTTGGTAGTCATTTAAGGCGCTAAAGCGCCAAACCGACACATGGGGGCACATAGAAGCGTCAAAAGCGCGCGTGTGGGCCCATACACGCGTCTGCAAGAGTCAAAAGTTTTGTTTCAAACACGCGCAACCCACGGGAGGTGATATGCCCGCCATAAATGGAATTTTTGAGTTGTTTACCCCTGTATACCGCTGTTTTGATGCTTCTTTGGGGGTATAAAACCATCAGGGGGGTTTTCCAAATTTTTTGGGACCCCCTGGACCACATTTAGGTTTCATCAACCCAAATTTGGGATCAACATATACTATGTGGGACTGTTGAACCACCACTAGCAATCCCCAAGTGAAACTAAATGAAATCTAAAGTGAAATATAGTGAAACTGCAAACCAAATCATTGAAAAAAAAGTGAAACTGAGTTCAAACTGCAAACAAAGGTCCCACTAAGCTTTGACTTGCTTAAATCAAAATTGAGAAAAATTTGTAGTTGTTCAATTGAAAGTTGGATTTAATACTGAAGTACCATTGCATTTTCTCTTTAATTATGGGAAAAATGGCAAGCCCTCCTTTTTTGAAATTTTTGCGTTGAAGCACTAAATTGATACTGCCATGAACAAAGCTGTGGACCAGAAGGGTTTGGGTAATGAATAATTGGAAGCCCACATTGCATCCTCATCTATGGTGATAATTAAGGAACAAAATTTATCACAAACTGACATGACCTCTGGTGGTGAGTAACATTTTATGTTACTCTGGTCTTTGCCTCATTTAATTTGATGGAAACTGATTTTTGGCTGGTAAATATAACTATGTAACTATGAAAGATCCAATTCACCCACCTCCTGTGAGAGCTTTTCCTACTAGGGAAGAGGCACAAAAATATTGTCAAACATTGTTAATGAATCATGGTTCTGCTTTGAAAGTTTTCAACTCTGTGGTTTGGTCAATTGACCAAACTGCAAGCAACAAATCAATCATTTGTATTTTGGTTGGAAAACAAACAATTTTTTTTTTGCCATTCCATTGATTGATGGCAAACTCAGCAAACGATTGTTGGTTTGCCCTTCAATCAATTGATTGAAACACAAGCAAAGGATTGTTTTCTTTCCAATTGATTGACAAGGAGGAGGAGAGGATGAAGCAGAGCAGGAGGAGCAGGGAGGGTGCTTACCGGAGGTGCCAATCAAGGAAAAAGGAAGGCTTCTAAAAGGAGGAGGGAGAGGGGAGAGGTCAGAACCAATGAATCAAGGAGGGGGAGGGGGGGCTTACCTGGGGAGCTGATTGAAGAACAAGGGGACCTGGATAAGGAGGAGGATGACCAGGTGAACTTGGAGGTGGAAGTGGACGGTGAGGTGGTTTGATGAGGAGGAGGGAGGAGTGGACCTGTAATTTGGTGGAGTGAGGTGGGCCTTTTGGAAGTTATGGTTCTTTTTTGTTTTCCAAGTCCACCAAAAAAAAAAGAAAAGAAAAGAAAGAACCAAGTCAGCCTAGGATTTGAACAACCAAAACCAAAAAAATTCTTTGATGTGATACTTCAACTATTTAACATTTAAAAGTCACTCATGTGAGCAGTAGAATCCCCTCTCTCAATGCAGAAGATGAGGTACTAGATGAGACAAGGATGACTTGAGGAGGATCAGGAACACCTTCTTCAAAAATTTCTTCCTATTCATGTTTGATGTTGGCAGAAAGGTTGTGAAGGATTACACAATTGATAATCCTGTTGATAAGGATATTCATGTCTTTGGAATTTTGTAGTTGGTTTTGCATCTCCTGTAAGCTGGCCCATCTTCCTTTCAGGATTTCTATTGCATGGTCAATCCAAACTTGTTATTGGGAAAGATAATAGTTGAAATTGGTTTTGGCTTGATCATTTCATTAAAAATTGTGGTATTCTGGAACAACATATATTCCACTAGCATAAGCTGAATCAGACAAAAGCTATTGATCTTTCTCAAATTATTTACCTGTCCTTGGGCAATCTGAATCCAATTGAAAAAAATTACTTGTGACAAAAACCTGAAAGGACAGCATGGAGGGATGTGAAATTCTTGATGTTATCACAGAAAAGTTGTATTGACACAGAGTATCTTTTTAAAAAGAAAAAATAATATTTGGTCCGTGTATGATTGAAGGCTTTGGAAAGGAAATGAATTGATTGCCCTTTTTTCCAATCAAAATACTGGTTGCGATCTAGCTTGGGTTTTTGACTCAAGGGGATATTGGTTCCATCAACAAAAGCAATGCAACTTGGAAAGCCTTCAGTGTCCATTAATTGAGATATCTCCTTGAACTCTATTTTTGGTGCCAAAAAAGGACTGAGAAACAGAAATATAGGATAGAAATCTGTTATTTTTTGTCCATTCTTACTCCCTGCAATCAGGCTTGCGGGTGCTCTGGCAGTGATGACACTTCAATTGAAGTCACCTGTTCCTATATTTCTTTCTCAAATGTACCTATTATTTCATGTTGTCTTTTTCATTTCTGCTCCATTTTGATTCCGCTCCACTCTCATTTCTACTCTGTTTCTCATCTGTTACCTTCAGTTCTCATAGGCTCCATCTCTCATTTGTCATTGCTTGCTTCCTCTCATGACCGTTGAATAACCAGTTGTCTTGTTGGTGTTCCTGGTGAGATATTCTTGGCTTTTTCTTTCTTCCACAAATTTACTTCTCATCTTTTTGATTAATTGTCCTTTCAGCCTTCTCTTCTCCATCCGCCTCATATCCCGCCAACCTCTGCTGCTCGTATCTGTTCCTCAACCTCCATTGCCTGTTATCCTTAGTTTTTTCTAACCATGCCAGATGTTTGTTCATTTACACTTCATTACTTTATGTTGATCTTTTTTCTTCCCTCAGTTTCCAGTTTTGTGTTCAATCAATTTATCACTTTAACAAAATCATGACTCCTTTGGTTTATAATTCAATGCACCCATACCCAACTGAGAATATATTTTCTAATTGATGAATTGCTGCTCCATTTCCATTTGAGCAACCACAACACTTTCCAGCAAGTTTAACAAGTACCTCTGTGAATCAGATGTTCTTTGGACATCCTCTGAAATTCTTGGAGGCTATAGAGGATTATCCATCAATTCAATTGTTGTTGATGATTATTTCCACTTTTGACTCTGGACCAAAGCAGACTTCTGCAGAAGGTCTAGATGAAGACAAGAAAACTGAATAAATTGAAACTATGATGGAGAGAGTTCCTAAAGCTTAGCATGCCTTTTTAGATGTTTTTTAAAAAGGTTGAAGCCAATAAAATCCCTCCTCACGGTGCTTACAACCACCATATTGAATTGGAATGCTCTTTGCCTCCTTTTGGGCCCATATACTGTCTCAGTCACCATGAGAAGCAGTCCCTACAAGCCCATACAGTGGAAAATATAAAGAAGGGTGTTGAGATTGTAATCCATTTTGAGGGAAAAAATACTCATTATAAAAAATTGATTTCATTACCAGTTGAGATAGAAGACAATTTGGACCATTATGGAAAGAAGAATCAACTCAATAATTTGATTAATGATAATTTTATGAAAGATTAAGTATCTATGAAATATTTCACAGAAGTATTAACATATCCCAGTAACCGGGGTACATCATACTAATGAAAAAAAAGAGATAGTATGAATTGTATAAACATAAATAATTAAAAGAATATCTTATTTATTCAATTCTGAAATATCCTATACAGGTATGAATAGCAAGGACTATCAGAGAATATTAAAATTTCATGTTCATTACACTCCATGTTAAAAAAAAGAAACCAAGGAGAAAAGCATATTTTTTTCCTTTTCCCCTTAGCTTGTACTGTCACCCTCCTGTATTCCAAGACTCTTGCTTTCCTTTACCTACCAGAGGTGATAGAACAAATAATAGATATATTATTCAATAAATGCAGCAAAAATCCCTAAAATATTTGGATAAACCTATTGCAAGGTTTATTGGTTTGGTTTATGGTTTAAAATTAGAAATCAATATTAATAAATTGATAATTGAATGAATTAATAGAGGGTTCACAATGATATTGGGGATCTTTAACACCTCTCTTCAGGGAATTCACTTTGAAAACACGTATAAAGGTTTAATTTGGAAAGTTTAATTTATATTCTTAAAGGATATATTGCACAAAGATAATATGTATATAAAATACACGGTGGAGTGGAAGGGATTTTTAAAAAAGTTTCCACAACAGAAAAAGGATAAGAAGACTCACGGGTATATTATCTAATCATTTGGGTATCTTTTCGGGATGTGCACTGATGGGTTAAACCTGTTACTGGGGTTAAAATGTTGTTCAGAAGTTTAAATTGATAAAAAGGGTTGGGGATGGATATTACTGATCAGAAAAACGCCATAAATCACTTACTTATCTATTATAAGTATTTGATTACCTTGGAAAGGTATCTGGATGTAAATATAACTGGGTCTCTGTGTATCAATATCCTCAAAAGAGCTCCTTATTTATAGCTTTTTGAGTCCAAATATTGTCCTTCTGAAGGATACAGGGGTCAAAGTGATGGACAATCAGGCTAAGACGGTTACCAGTGATGCCTGTCACATTTTCTATGTGCTATAGCACGGGGAATATCTAATTCCACAGGTTATGGGAATCATTCTACCTTTTAATTAATGTTTGGGACGTGTGAATAACACTAGTCTGTCCATATTATTCATTATAAATTAATTATACTTAGTAAATGTTAACAGTATTTTAATAATTCTCTTAATAGACATTCCTACAGGTAATCTGATTTCAGTTGGGTTCTTTTTATGTATTAACTGATTGAAGTAAAATTGTGTTATTGATTTTACTCCTTATTTTCTAAATTCAGTTGATTTACTAAAAATAATCACTTAAAAATATAAGTTATGAAAATTCATGTAATATTTTGAAATCATGAGTTTTCTCATTATGTCACAAAATTATTGATGCGTTATAGTTATCACAATTGTATATTAAAGTATTTTAATATATTTTTACAAATAGTAGTTATCTTATTTTCGACACTTTTGGTTTTTTTAATATATTAATAAAAATACGTATAAAGATTATTTAGGTATTTTTAAATACTTTTATGTATTTTTAGACTATCTACTATCCATGGGAACGTTTATTACATATTTAGAATTTTCCTGTGTAGTTTTTAGCATGTTTATGTGGTACCTGGGCTTCTCAGGCTGCCTGTAACTCTGTCAGCCTGTAGTCCCGCGGCTGCATACTTTTCAGAGGCCCAGGGCTGCGTACACGGCTTGTCAGAGTACGCTGCCAGGGTGGCAGTGCTGCAGCTCAGCCGCGCGCGGGTGTGTTGCTTGCGGCGTCTGCATGCGGTAATTGTGCCAGAACACATTTCTGTATGTAACTCCTAAAATATACAAAACATTTCAATTCTGACTGAATTTTAGGTGTGAACCCTATACGTGAATGTACATGTGAAATATTTAATTTTCCAAAAAGTCCCATAGTGGTGTCGTGGGATTTTGGTCTTTCCTTCTTTAATTATTAGAATTATAAGGAGTTGGGTTTCAAGGGTGGCGTCAGTGAGTGACCGTACCTAATTTTGGGTGGCGAATTCATTTCTTCAGTAATATTCAAGGATTTCCTACTTCTTATTAATTAAATTTTAATATCATTATTTTTATGCTATTTTTGTTACTTTTGCAGCTTGCTCTGCAATAGTAGAAAGCTGACACGTACATAGTCAAAGTGGTGAGGCAGATCTTGTCTAGAAAAGACCCCCTATACCCAGTTGTATTCCCCTTCCATTTTGATATTTACTCATTCACATTCATTCATTTAATCAAATTGAATCAATTACCAATCATTATAAATAAATTATCATTATAAATAAATTGAATGCTCATCATAAATAAATTAAAAAATATCAATGTTATATATTGACTATATTACTATTGCTCATAAAGGTTTAATTTGGCCCAGGACTTCAAGCACTGTTTCACCTGTACTCTTTGTGAAAAAGAAAGATGGTGATTTGTAATTGTGTGTTAACTATTGCAAGCTTAAAGCTGTTACTTGAAAGAATCAGTATAATATTCCTGCCATGACTCATTTTATAAACAGCCTTCTCTGGTTCCACTATCTTTTCTAAAATTGACCTCAGGGGTGCTTATAATATCCTTTAAATCAAGGAAGGGGATGAACATCTCAAAGCATTCAGAACTTAATTTGGAATTTTTGAATATTTGGTCATTACATTTGGACTGAACAATGCTCCTGCCACTTCTTAATATCTTTTTAATGAAATTTTTTCAGACCTTCTTACCATCTGTTTTGTGGTATACCTAAATGAAATTCTTATTTTTTCCAAGGACTTAAAAGAAAACACAGCCCATGTGTGTGAGGTTTTGAAAATACTTTGGAATAACAAATCATATGCAAAAGCTTCTAAGTTTGAATTTCATTCCTTCTCCATGAATTTTTTAGGCTAAATTATTCCTAGGATTGGTATTGAAATGGAAAATTCCAAGGTCCAAAAGTTATTGGATTCACCGGCACCACCAAATAAAAAATCTTTGCTGGAGTTCCTGGGTTTTTCTAATTTTAATCACAGGTTTATCATTAAATTTTCCAAGAAGGTCCACCTCCTAACTGCTCTCACTGGTTCAGACACCATCTTTCCTTTATCTCCAGGGGATTTACAGGAGTTTGAGGACTCAAACGGGCCTTTACCAAGGCCCCTATCCTCAGAAATTTTGATTTTTCTTTACAAAACATTTGGGAGACTGATTACAGTGACTATTCCCTAGGGGATTTTTTCACCCAATTCTCCCTTGATGGATCCAAGAACTCAACTGCTTTTGAATGCAGAAAATTAAGAAGTGCTTAACTTAAATATGAAATCCAAGAGAAATAGCTGCTAGTCATTTTATGAGCTATCAAGATCTGTAGTGCTTACCTCCTCAGTATTAACAATCCCTTTGAGGTTCTTGAAATCTTGAATCATTTCCAACCTTTTTGGGCTGAGTTCTTATCCAAATTTGACTTTAAAATAGTCTACATCCCTGCAAAGCACTCTATATTCCTGTTTCTTCTCAAGTTGAGACATTTGTTATCCCAAGGGGCTTATGCCCTATGCAGAAAAGAACCCATGAAATGTTAAACAACTCTTGAAAAAGACTGACTTTGAACCTTCTACAATTTTCTTCATTTCCACAAAGCAGGTTGATGGAAACTTGGAAAACCTAATTCAATGCCAATCTCCACCAGATCAACCCAAAAGATTATTCAGAAGCTACATAAAAAGGAAAAACTAAAAATTTATTTGATAAACCCAGACACAGGCCTTCTTATCTTTTAGAATAGAATAGCAATTTCCAAGGAAGATGAACAGGTCCAACTTGAAAGAATTTGGGAACAGAAAAACTCCACACTATCTGGTCACCCTGGACAAGACAAGACAATTTACCTATTCAAAAGAGATTTCCATTGGGAAAATATGACTTCTTTTATCAAAGATTATGTTTCTTCTTGTTAACTTTGAAGTAGGAATAAACCCAGTAACCACAGGAAGGTTTGACTACTTTAGACCTTACCCATCACAGATTCTCCCTGGAATACAATCTCTATGGACTTTATTTCACAGATTCCACTATTCAATGCATTTGACTCAATCCTTCTGGTAGTTGATTGTTTTGGAAAAGTTTATATCTTTATTAAAAACAGAACTGATATCTCCTCTGTGGAATTTTATAAACTGCTCATATCTCATGTCTTTTCTAAACATGGACCCCCCACTGACATTTTCAGAAATAGAGGATTTTTCTTTTATTCTTCCTTTTGAAAAATTTGTGTGAAAAATTACAGATAAATCAAAATCTCTCCACAGCTTATTTCCCTGAAACAGATGGTCTGAGGTAACAGCTAAATAAGATCCTGGAAAAATTTCTTAGGAGTTATTTCATCTATCACCAAGGTGACTATGATACCAGGATAACTTTTGCTCAATTTGCCTAGAACAACTCCACTCCCGCATCTACTAAGAAATCTTCCTTCTTCACCATTCATGGATAAAATAAAATTTTGAAAGCCTACATGTAGTGAATATCAAACCTGCCAGTCACTATATAACTCAGATTCACCAAAATAAGAAATAATTAGGAGTTGAATTGGAGAATTCAATTAAATCCTATAAGGGATATGCTGACCTTAAAAGAAGTGACTTTCCTGACTCATTTTCTTTTTGAAAAAAAGTTTGGCTTTCTTCTAAAAAATTCAGAACTAACCGTCCAACTGATAAGCTTTCAGAGTAATGGTTAGGCCCTTTCTTGATTACATAACACATTGGAAGAAATTCTTTAGGATTAAATCCCCCAAAACAATGGTCCACTATCCACCTAGTGTTCCATTTCTCACTTCTCAAACCTTACCAGGCCAAATCTTTATCTTCTAGGCACCAACCACCAACTGAAGCAGTGAAAATAGATGGGGAAGAAGAATGGGAAGTGTCTCAATTATTAGACTCCAATATAAAGAGTAGGAAATTAATGTATGTTTTCAAGTGGAAAGGCGTTCAAGACAACAAGGAACACACTACCTGGGAAACTCATCATAATCTTACCAACTCCCCTACTTTACTTAAATATTTCCCCACTCTCTACCCTTCAAAACAAAAAAATCCTTAAAATACACAAAAACATCTCTGAAAAAAATTAAATATAAAAAAATCTTGAATTTATTTCTTTTCCCCTTGCATTATCTTCTCTGATTGAAAAAATATATATAATAAAAAAAACATCTAAAAAAATATATAGCCTTAGCCAAACCAGCCTTCATGGTATCAAACTCTTTATCAAAAAAAAAAACCATAATAAAAAATAAAATATAATAAAAATTTCCTAAATAGCCTGAAAAACGATTTCTTCCAATTTTTTGAATCTAGACATCCAAGTTTTAAATAGTTTTAACTCTTTAGCTTCATAAGAGTTAGCATCCCTTACAGAAGGAGCTAAATAATTGGTAATACCAGAAAAAGCTAAAATATCTGATATTCTTTTTTTTATCTCCATAATTATTTTATTTCTCACCTCTATAAAACCACATTTTTCTTTCCTTATCTCCAACAGAATTATTTTTTTTGATCCTTCCTGCAGATTAGAATTAAAAGTTTTAGAATTTTTTTTATGAATCACAAAAGATTGATTGAACTGATCTTCATTCATAACTGAATCTTACCAAATCTATTCCCCATAACACTACCTTTCATCATCTCCTCTAACCTCTCTTCATTTTCCAAATCTTCCAACCATGCTTCTGAAGCATTTCTCCTGCAAAACCCACTTACTTCTTCTACTCTTCCAACCCCTTTCTTCTTATTTTTCCTGTTGGCCACCATTTTCATCTTCACCTCCAAGCTCTTCATCTTCTTCCTAAGGTCTTTCAATTCCACAGAATCATCTGATCTTCCCCCCTCTTTGACAATGGCCTCTCTTGGCTCCTTTCCTTTCCATTTACCTACTCCTGTTTTGTAGTGTTGTTCTTCTCAAATTTCTTCCACTTCCCTCAAATCCATCTCCAAACTCCCTCTTCTTCAAAATTGTATTTGGCACCCCAACATTTGCTGCTTTGAAGCTTTGACTTACGGGTTGGAAACTTTGACCATTGACAGTATGATGATTGAATTTGAAACTTTCAGGGACAGTTTCATCACTTTTACTTCCCGCTTCAACAGGTTATGATAAAATACTTGCAAAGTGTTAGGTAAAATAGGCGCTTCAACAGCCTCCTTTGATGCTTCAATTGATTGCTTCAACAGGTTGAAGGGCTTGACCAAATACAATAAATTCCTATTATTTCTTCTTTTTGAAGGGAATTTGATAAAATTTTCATCTCAATCAATGTTGTGAGTACCCCACCTTATAAAAACCATGCCAAGCTTCTTCACACACAACTCAGATGTCCTGTCCAGCGCCAATCAACTGTTTAAATGAAAATTGTCCCTTTTTGACTTGGTCTTTTTCAATCTTTCCTGCATCAATTAAAATAAAAAAACCAAGCATCACAACCTGAAACTCTTGAGAGCTTCAAAAAAGGACTTACCTGACTCTGCAGTCAATGTCAGCTTGCCACTATTGCAGAGCAAGCTGCAAAAGTAACAGAAATAACATAAAAATAATAAAAATATAAATTAACCTAAGAAGGAGAAGGAAAACCATAAACATTATTGCCAAAATGGATTCTCCACCCAAAATTAGGTAGTGTCACTCACTGACCCAACCCTTGAAATCCAACTCCTTATATTTTTAAATAGTTAAGGAAAAGAAAGACCAAAATACCACGGCACCACTATTGAACTTTTTGGCCAACTAAATACTTCACATTCATTGTCACATATAGGTTTCACACCTAAAATTCAGTTAGAATTGAGGTGTTGTGTATATTTTAGAGGTTACAGACAGAAATGTGTTCCGTCACAATTCCCACACGCAGCCGCGGTAGCCATTGCACCCGTGTGCGGCTGAGGTTCAGCCTCGTCACTCTGTGAAAGTCTTGTACGCAGCCTTGGGCCTCTGACAAGTACGCAGCCACGGGAATACGGGTTGAAAAAATGACAGATGGCCTGAGAAACCTAGGTACCACATAAACATGCTACAACCTACACGGGAACATTCTACATATGTAATAAATGTTCCTGTGGATAGTAGATAGTCTAAAAATACATAAAATTATATAAAATACTTAAATAACCTTCATACGTATTTTTTATTAAATACATTGGCCAACTAAATACTTCACATGTATTGTCACATATAGGTTTCACACCTAAAATTCAGTTAGAATTGAGGTGTTGTGTATATTTTAGAGGTTACAGACAGAAATGTGTTCCGTCACAATTCCCACATGCAGCCGCGGTAGCCATTGCACCTGTGTGCGGCTGAGGTTCAGCCTCGTCACTCCGTGAAAGTTTTGTACGCAGCCTTGGGCCTCTGACAAGTACGCAGCCACGGGAATACGGGTTGAAAAAATGACAGATGGCCTGAGAAACCTAGGTACCACATAAACATGCTACAACCTACACGGGAACATTCTACATATGTAATAAATGTTCCTGTGGATAGTAGATAGTCTAAAAATACATAAAATTATATAAAATACTTAAATGACCTTCATACGTATTTTTTATTAAATACAATTCAAATTACCAAAAATTTCGAAAATAAGATAATGACTACTTCTAAAGATATATTGAAATACTTTAATATGCTATTATGAGAACTTCTAGACATCAATATTTTTGTGAAATACTAAGAAAAATTATGATGTAAAAATTTTACATGAATACCCATGATTTACATTTTTGAGTAATTATTTTAGTAAATCAAATGAATTTCGAAAATAAGGAGTAAAATCAATATCATGAATTTACTCCAATTATTTAATACATAATGAGAAATCCTCGGACATCAAAATATCCGTAGGAATGTATATCAAAATAATTATTCACTTAATGGGAAAATTTACTAAGGATAATTAATTGTATAATAAATAAAAAGGACAGATTAGTGTTCTTCACACGTTCAAATATCAATTATAAAGTAGAACAATTCCCATACCCTGTGGAATTAGATGCTACCCGTGCTACCGAACCAAGAACATGTGACAGGCTGCCACTGGTTACCTTGCTAGTCTCAGTGTTTGTCCCCTTGAGCCCCTATACCCCTCAGAAGGACAATACTGGGACTCAAAAAGCAATAAATAAAGAGCTCTTTTGAGGATATTGATACCCAGAGACCCAGTTATATTTACATCCAGACACCGTGACAAGGTAATCAAATAATTATAAGAGATAAGTAAGTGATTTATGTCTTAGTCTGATTAATAATATCCGTCCTCAACCCTCTTTTATCAATTTAAAATGCTGAAAAACCTTATAACCCAAGTATACAGGTTCAACCCATCAGTGCACGTCCCAAACAGATACCCAAAAGGATTTAGTAATATAAAAGTGAGTCTTATTATCCTTTCTCTTTCGTGGCTGCTTGATTACAAATCCCTGCCACTCCACCGTGTATTTTATATACATATTATCTTCGGGAAAAATATCCTTTGAACTAAAAGGCCCAAAGTAATCAGGCCTACGTGTTTTCATACTGAATTTTCTGAAGAGAGGTGTTGAAGATCCCCAACATAATTGTGTCCCCCTATAAAAATATTTAATAATAAATTTATCTATATTGATTTATAACAATAAACCATAACCAAACCAATTAACCTTGCAATAAGCTTTATCCAAATATTTTAAGGATTTTTCTGCATTGATTAAATAATATATTTATTATTTATTCTATCAGCTCTGGTAGCTAAAGGATAGCAAGAGTCTTGAAATCCAGGAGGCTGAAAGTCAACCTGGAAGATAAAGAAAATTTCATAGCATCATCATCTGGCGCCTCCTTCACATCAAAGGGATGGCTCTTCTCTAGGACCCACAAGGTTGGCCTCATTGCCTTCCTCGCCTTATTTTCCATTTCACAGGCTCTTCTATATTTTTCACATTTGGTGGGGTTTTTCTTGATAATGGGAGTACAGATCCTTTCCGTCTTGATACATATGTCACAACTAGGAAATCATTGTTTTACTGGATGGTAGTTTTTGGTCTTTGCCATGATTTAAGTTGGTGTATGTGATCTGTTGAAGGAAGATATATATTTTAATGGGGTGCATTGTGGGAATTTTTGTGGATATAGTGAAAGAAATGTCCAATTGGACATGGCTGAAGGAAACAAAACTAGGTGGCCTCTTCAACCTGCTCTTTTTATTTTCATCCATAGATGCCCTCCTTTAAACCAGGGGGTACTTTCATAATGACACCTAACTCATTCCAACATCAGAAAACTTGGTCTAACCCTCAGGCCCAACCTACTTTCCGAGGAACTTCAACCTCAGGGCTCAGGAGAAACATATCAAAATCTGTCCAGTAACTATATACTTCAGGATCTTCATGAAATACATATGTAAATATAGTCTAGCCTCATAAAATATGCAGATAGACTCCATAGGCTTGCACAAACTAAATCCACCAGGCCTGCAATTACTTTAAAACTATTAAATCTGTCTAACCCATACTCTGTGATGGTGTATCATTTGGGAATCCTTATGTACATCCTCTTGCAGATTTTATCTCATACTCTCTCTACTTATTACATAATGTCATGAACTTCATGTGAACTTTCCATAATTCAACCGTACTCTCCCAACTTAGAAATCTCAGACCTATAACCTTGCCTCAATGTCAAAGCAGCCTAATCTAATGTAGTAGCATAACTGATCAGCCCTCTCTGTTACCTAGACTACTCTCTTTTCATTACATATGTTTTCTGAGCCCCAAAAAACTGTACCTCTTTTTTAGCTCCAGCCCTTGTCTATTTAAACTGGCCTCCTCTTTCTCCTTCCTGATTTTTCCCCAAGAAATCAGTTTACTACTTCTTACTAGGAATTCATCCCAGCAAGTGGTATTAGAACCTTATCTTCAGTCAACTCCTACTCTGCTCCTTGTAGCATCTTCCAGTATCCTTGCCCCCAAGTCTACTGAGGCTAGAGTCCCCTTTGTTCCAGGCTCTGCTTGCATGTCAGCAGCTCTTGTTTCAGAAGTTTCTGCAACCCACATGGGTTTTTGCTCATTTAAATGACCTTTCTATCTTTCGCAGGTTTCCAGAGGCCTTCTGCAATAATATTATCAATCAGTTTGATATAAAGTTCTTAGGGGAAGCACAATTCTTGTTTGGAATGACCATCCAACAATCCAGTGAGGGAATCAGTGTATCCCAGAATTAATATGTCAAGAGAAAGCTTAAAGAATTTGGTTTGCTCCATCTACACCTGATAGGATCTGAGATTTTATCAAGAATCTTTATTTAAGAACATATATATAAACTATTGTAGAAGTAAAACTATTGAAAATTGAATGAGGATAAAATAGTGTGATTAATATAATTTGAGGAATGAAGATGAAACAGTATTAGTTTGAGAACAAGGGTCATTACCTACACTTGAAAAAAAGCAGGTGGGCTGAATTTGGTGGTTGCAGGCAGTAGTTTAGATCAGACTTGATCAACATGCTGAGGGTTAAGAAATATTTTAGCCCAAGGGTGCATATAAAGATGGTGAGCAACCAGTCCCTATTTAAAATCCACTGAAGTCCATCTTAGCTCCTGCTGAAGTCTGCAAATTTAGTTTAGGTTTGTTTTCTGGTGGATTTGGATTCAATTTTGGGCATGCATGGCGGATGGGGGAATGGGCTGAGTTCGAGGTAAATGGATGAGTGAGGGGTCAGTCCAACGGGTGTAGAGAAGATCAGTTTTTGGTAAGCTGAGAGGAGATTGAGATGGTTGCTGGTCCCTTTCAGTTGTAGCAGTCAGTGATCCGTGCGCATGCTAGGCTTGCGGTGTCTCTAGCTAATGCTCCTCCTAGACTCCAACAACCTCAGGTGGATCTGAAGTCTGGGATTAAATACCTTCATGTAGCCAAGTGGTTTGGTCAATATATTGGTGATCATGTGTTCCAAGGGTTTCCGTTCAATTTACATGAAGGATTTCTTTACCAAGTCCCTGATGTACTGGAAGCAGATTCCAATATGCCTCAAGTTGGGATTAAGCTGCACTTCTTTGCTTATGAAGTTAGTGCCTTGATTATAGTTGTTGATCTTAGGCTTTTTGATTGCAATTCAAAGGCTCAGGTTGAGGTTTGAGAGCCACCTCACCCATTTAGCGCAGAAACTCATGGCTAGGAATTCTGGCTTGGTGGTTGATTGGAAAACAATGGATTGTTTTTTGGTGGTCCAGCTTATTGGATTTCCATACAGGGTGGCCACGTAGCTGGGTGGACTTTTGGGTTAGGGTGGTGCGGCCATAGTTGATATCTGCCCACCGGCAGATTTGATCTTCCCAGTTGGTTGACTTAGCAAAACAAGGCTAAATGTTTTTTTCCCCTTGAGGTAATGGAATAGGTGTTTCACCATATTCCAATGTGCCTGTGTTGGTTTGTTTCTATGCTGGCAGAGTAGGTGGACTGTGTATTGGATTTTGGTTTGCGTGTGCATGGCCAGGTGGATGAGGTTCCCTAGTGCCTTCTGAATTGTCTTCACATCAAAGCTGGTGACTCCTGGTTGATCACCTCAATTATATTCATTGGAGTGCAAACGTTGACTTTTTCAAAATTTTCAAATCCAAATTTTGCAATTGCCTTTTCAGTGAAGATGTGTTGATTTGATGTAACCAACCTGTTTCTGTTTCAGTCTAGTGTGTAACCCATTTCATCACAAAAAATAGGGTGCCACCCATATGCAGGTGGCAACTTTTTTTGTTGGAATTTTTGTCATGTCCTTGTTTTGCCTGAATCTTTAGTGCATCTCAATGTGAGTTATCATTCATATTGTTATGCTCTTGAGTATCACTGCCTAGTGTTTACTCTATACTTTAATGATTCAGTTACAGTTCCATTTACACCTTTGTCCTTGATCCCAGTGTCCTCCCAGTTCCATGCTGTCCTCTAGTTAGTGTGGAATCCATGGTTCAATATTGAATCTTCCTTATTCATTGTTATTATTTCTACTTAACCCCTAGTCAGCCATATTGTGCCTACTCTATTCAAGTCAGTGTCTGATCTAGTGAAATTCATCATCTTTTCTTCCCTACACTGAACTGGAGTGCCCCCTTGAATCCCAAGATCCGCTCCTCTTGGTGTCACAAGATTTTTCCTCATCTCCTCTTAAGTTTTTCAAAAGGAGCTTTGAACTCAAAAATAAACATGTTTCTCATCTTTATCCAAGCTATATCTTTAGAATTATCTCTGTTGTTTATACAGTTGATCTCACCTCCCCCCCTCTTTTATTGACAGAGGTTTTCACATCACCCTCACCTCTACATCCACATATCTTTACCCTACTACTCCTTCAATACCCTCTGGTCCTTGACAGAATCCATGAGTGGAGTTCAACCCACATTTCTCCACCAAATTCCAGGGGCAAGTAGAAAGCACTTTCAACCTCCAAATCATCAGAAATGCTACCTCCAATTATATAACTATATAATTGGTGGATTGGTAAAATTAACTGAGGTGTGAGCCACCAAATCTGACACACTGTTGGAGTGAAGAATTCACTTCTTCAAGCACCAGGTTGCACTGATAATCTTACTGCCTGTTGAACCAGGGGGATAAAAATTTTCTTGCAGGAACATAGTTCTAAATAAAAACATAGTTATCAGTTACCACATTTTAGTTCATAATATGAACAAATAGGTATAATCATTATTTGTTCCTCTGAGAATGGAGCTAACAACTTGAATTTGATTACAGAATTTGAATATTTTTTTCAACTTTATTTTTATAATTTATTTCTATTTTATTTATATTTTTTCTCATGGTTTTTTATCTTTTTCTGCTTGAGGTACTAATTGTATGATGTGGGGGAAAATTACATGAGTGTTATCTGCTGGGAAACCCAGCATGGTATGGTGTCCTCTGAAATATATAAATATATATATTTTATTGTTTTTTTTTCCTCATGGTTTTTTATATTCTCCAGCTCGAGGGACAAATTGGATGATGTGGGGGAAAGGTACAGTGGGTAGACAAAAGTCATGGGACTGTTTTTCAAAGCAACTGAACCTGGGTACTTCCAACAATCTAGACGAAGCCCAGCAATCATCATGGTTCATCTTGAACATTCCACAATTGGGCTCCCTCAACAGTCAATAATGATCAACAAGATGACTTTCTTGGTTTTCCCTTTTCAATGCAATTAATCACAATCAATCACTGAAACAGTGTTGGTGAGTAAATTTTTTACAGTTTCATATGCTGATTTGAATAATCATTTTACCTGATTTTTTATTTGAAATCCATTTATTTCTGATGATTTTTGCATTCTTTAGACCCAGGTATTCAACAAGCTGAAAACTTGGAAAATTGCGCTTGCTCAAAGGAATTCTAGAATGATCTGAAGGTCTCCCTCTCAAACCCTCAAATAAAAAATCTTCCCTCAAACCTTTCAACAACAGCAAAGAGCTAGAAATAAATGAACAATAAGAAAATTTAACTTTCAAGGAGCTTATCCAAGTGGTTTTCAAGAATTGAAATACACCCTTCTAAGCTATTCATTTGAAATTGGACCTGAATGTAAAGAAATCAACCTTGATCAAACTTAGCATTAAAAACATGTGGAATCAATTGATATAGATTTTTTTCATCTAATGTGTTCCTTTTCATTCTCCTCCAAGAGATATTCAATGAGAAGTAATCTTAATGGCACAAACTTTTTCAATTTTTTTATTGCTAGAACCTGTTTTTATGAGGATTTTTACTGTTGTTATTTTACTTTATAAATTCTGAATTTGATTTTCAAAAACTTTTTTATAGTTTTTTAAGTGAAAAAGAGATGCAAAAATATCAAAACCTATCAATCAAAATAAATCCTTGTTTTTTTTTTTGGGGTGATTGAATTCAGTTTGGAATGAGTACTTGGAAGTACAGGGGCTGATTTAGTTTAATCAGTCCCATTATTTTTTTCTACCCACTTTACATGAATGGTATGTGCTGCGCAACCCACCCAGCTGTCACAAGGTCTGCTGACATGCAAGCAGGGCTTGGAACAGAGGGGTCTCTACCCACAGTAGGCTTGGGGGCAAGGTTTACTGAAGGAGGCTAACAGGAGCAGAGGAGGATTTGGTTGAAGGGTGCTGAATGACACTTGCTGGGAAAGATCTCCTAGTAAGAAATAGTAAACTGATTTCTTGGGGAAACATCATGAAGAGGGAAGAGGAGGCTTATTAAATAGACAAGAGGTTGGAACTACAACAGAGTTACAAGTGATTGGGGCTCAGATTATAAACATGATGTCATTGGAACAGTCTAAGTAACAGAGAGGGTTGATCAGGTATGCTACTACATTAGGTTAGGCTGCTTCTACATTGTGGAAAGGTTGCAGGTCTGAGCTGTCTAAGTTGGGAGAGTACAGTTGAAGGATGTACAGTGTACATGGGGGGTCCTGAAACTATGTACTAAGTAGAGATAGTATGTTATACAATCTGCAAGAGGATGTACATAAAGATTCCCAAAGGATAAACCACATAGAGGGGGTATGGGTTAGACAGAGAGATAACCCAAAGGGGTATGGGTTAGACAGAGAAATAACCCAAAGAGGTATGGGTTAGACAGAGAGATAACCCAAAGAGGTATGGGTTAGACAGAGAGGTAGAGTAGAGCCTGGGAGATTGAGTATGTGCAAGCCTATGGAGTCTATCTGTGTATAGTATGAGGTTAGACTATATGTAGATATGTACTGCATGAAGATCCTGAGGTATATAGTTACTGGAGGCATATTGATGTAAGTCTCCTGAGCCCTGAGGTTGAAGTTCCTGAGTAAGTAGATCAGGCCTGAGGGGTAGACTGAGGTTAGACTGAGTTTGGTGTCAGTATGACAGTACCCCCTGGTGAAGAAGAGGGAATCTCCTGATGACCATAAAAGGAGAGGTTGAAGAGGCCATCCAGGTTTTCCTTCAGCCATGTCTAACTTGAGTTTTCCTTCCCCTTACCCACAACCATCACCACCATCCACCCCATTACCACCTTTATCTCCTTAAACCAGATCACCTACACCAACCTATCCAATGGAGAAGACCAACAATTATTATCCAGTCCAGCAATACTACCCAAGTTGTGATAGGTGCATCAAGCTTGGAAGAATCTGCACTACCAGTATCAAGCACAATTCTGCCAAATGTGAAAGTTGTAGGCAGTATGGAAGAATGTGTGATATGGATAAGCAAGGTAGAAAGGCCTTGCGGCCAACCTTATGGGTCCTGGAGAATATTCAACCTTTTGAAGTGAAAGAGGCTCCAGATGATGATGCCATGACCCTGGGTTACTCATCCAGACTCAATGAATCTTCAGGTAAGTGCTTTTGGATTTAGAATTGGAGGTGCTGGAGTTCTGATACAAGTTTTGCAATAGTTCGTTTGATGCAGGAGAGGTTGAAGAAAACGCAAGAAAAGAGGGAGGCACTGTGCCGAACTGGCAATTTGGCCATAGATGGTACGTCGAGGCGTCCGCAGGAGGAGTGCGGTGAGGCATTTATACAATGGGGAACCCCTCACATAGATTCGGACAAGGAGGTGGTTGAGGTCTCCCCAAAAAGGGTACAAAACAAGGGTATTCTGGAGTCTGTCAAACCCGTCAAAGGAAATCATCAAAGCGTCAAAGGGGTTTGTTGAAGCGTCAAAGGGATTCGTCAAAGCGTCGAAGGGGTTTGTTGAAGCGTCAAAGGGATTCATTGAAGCGTTGAAGCAACCCGTCAAAGCGTCAAACGTCGAAGCGTCAAAGCAAATCGTCAAAGCGTCAAAGCAAACCGTTGAAGCATCAAATGAAACTGTTGAAGCGTTGAAGCACACCGTCAAAGCGTCAAAGCACACCGTCAAAGAGTCAAACCTCGAAGCGTCAAAGCAAACCGTTGAAGCGGATTGTCAAAGTGGAGACAACAATGAAGACGCCAAAGGAAATGTGGAGATGGAATTGAGTGATATGGATGAAGATAGAGAAACCACTAAAGAAAGATAAATTCAATCATTCTTTGGAGATTTATAGTAGGAATTCTAGGACTTTAGATTCAAATTTTCAGGAAGGTTTGAAGAAGGGTTGGGGTAGTGAGATAAGAAAAGAGAAGCATGGTTTTTAAGAAGCTAGAAAGAAAAAAGTTTTAGAGATAAAGAAAAGACTAGCTGATATTTTGGCTTTAGCTGGACATACTTTTGAAGTAGGAACTACTATAAGGGGGCCAAATTCTTATCAATTTGCCAAGTTAAAATTAGTAAATACTTGGATGTCTAGAGTAAAAGAGTTGGAAGAATTGATGTGTGAAGCTATCTAAAAAGTTGTTTATATGAATTTTTTTTTATTTTATTACTTATTAATTTATATTTTCTTTGGAAGGGAGTAATTGATTTTTTTTTCTAAGGTTGAAAAAGGGAAAGGAGAAAGAATTTTTATTTTATTTTTTATCATGTTATTGATATTAATTATTATTATTATTATTATTATTATTATTATTTTTGAAAAGAAGAATATGGTTTATATTGTTTTATTTTAAGGATGTCTTTGGTTTTGAAGGGTAGTGTGTATGGAAGTCTTGAAGTAAAGTAGGACAGTTGGTAAGATTAGAGTGAGGTTCCCAAGTAGTGCTTTCCTTGTCATTCTGGAAGCCTTTCCATTCAAATAAGTAAAATAATTTCCCTCTCTTAAGTTGGGAATCCAATATCTGAGAAACTTCCCATTCTTCTTCACCATCAATTTTGACTGGCTCAGTTGGTGGTTGGTGCCTAGAGGATAGTGAGTTGTCCTGATATGGCTTGAGTAAGGGGGAGTGGAATACAGGGTGAATGGTGGACCATTGCTGAGGGAGTTGAAGCTTGAATGAACTTTTTACAATCTGTTCTGTAATCAAAAAAGGACCTAACCATCGCTCTGAGAGCTTATGAGTTGGACAATTAGTTTTGATATTTTTAGAAGAGAGCCAAACTTTGTTTCCAACAGCAAATGAGGCAGGAAAGTCACTTCTTTTTAGGTCAGCATATCTTTTGTAGGTTTTAATTGCCTTTTCCAGTTCAATACTCAATAAATCCTGATTCTGGTGAATCTGGGTTATGTAGTGGCTGGCAGGTTGATCATCTACTACATGGAGACTCTCAAAGTTGGGTTGTTGTCCATAGATGGTGAAAAAAGTAGATTTCTTAGTAGAAGTGTGAGTGGAATTATTGTAAGCAAATTCAGCAAGGGGGATCCAGGTATCCCAGTTGTCTTGGTGATAACTGACATACATCCTAAGAAATTGTTCTAGGATCTGATTTAATCTTTCCGTCTGTCCATCTGTTTCAGGGTGATAAGCTGTGGAAAGATTTCTTTTTATCTGTAATTTTTCACATACAAGTTTCCAAAAGGAAGAAACAAATAAAGATCCTCTTTCACTGGAAATGTCAGTTGGGAGGCCATGTTTAGTAAAAACATGAGAAATTAGTAGGTTAGCTAACTCCACAGAGGAGATATCAGTTCTGGTTTTAATAAAGAGTGACATTTTTTGAAAAACAATCAACTACCACAAGGATTGAGTCAAATCCATTGGATAGTGGCAGTTGTGAGATGAAGTCCATAGAGAGTGAAGTCCAGGGAGAATCTGGAATTGGTAAGGGTTGGAGGAGTCCAAAATTTTTGTGGTGAATGGCTTTGTTTCTGCTGCAAAGGTAACAAGAGGAAACATAATCTTTGATAAAGGAAGTCATATTTTCCCAATGGAAATCTCTTTTGACTAGATCAGCTGTTTTGTCTTTTCCTGGGTGGCCAGAGAGGGGAGAGTCATGTCTTTGACAAAGTATTTCAAGTTGGAGTTGTTCATCCTCCTTGGGGATTGCTATCCTATTTTGGAAAATAAGGAGTCCAGTGTCTGGGTCTATAAGATAACTCTTTACTTGTTCCTTTTTATGTAGCTTCTGAATAATCTGCTGGGTTGATTTGTTGGAGATCTGGGACTGAATTAGGGTTTCCAATTGTTTGTCAACCTGTTTTGCAGAGATAAAAAAAATTCTAGAAGGTTCAAAGTCAGTCTGTTTCAAGAGTTGTTTGACATTTGCTGGATTCTTTTCTGCACAGGGCATCCCCCCCTTGGGATAAACGTTGTCTTGACATGACAAGACATCAGGCACTATTGATTTCTTTCCAGGTCTATAAACTATAATGAAGTAACTCAGCCAAATGGGCTTGGAGACAAGTCAAGACTTTGGAGGTCATGAAATATTTAAGAGATAAGTGATCAGTGAGAACTTCAAAGGGAGAAGAAAGACTGAGGAAGTAAGCTGTCCAGATCTTGATGGCCCATACAATGGCCAGGAGTTCCTTATTTTGGATTTCATAGTTCATTTCAGCACTACCCAATTTCCTGCTGTCAAAAGCAATTGGGTGTTTGGATCCATCAAGGGAGACTTGGGTGAGGACAGCCCCTAGGGCATAGTCACTGGCATCAGTCTCCAAAAAGGTTTGTAAGGAAAAATCAAAATGTCTGAGTACAGGAGCTTTAGTAAAGGCTACCTTGAGGTCCTCAAACTGCTGCAGAGCCCCTGGGGATAAAGTAAAAATGGGATCTGCTCCAGTTAGAGCAGTGAGGAGGTGCACCTTTCTGGAATAGTTAATGATAAACCTGCAATAAAAATTAGAAAAACACAAAAACTGTTGCAAGGCCTTTTTGTTTGTTGGTGGTGGCCAGTCCAAGATCTTCTGGACCTTGGAGTTGTCCATTTCAATGCCACTTCTGGAAATGACATATCCTAGATAGTCCACTGGGGAGGCATGAAATTCACACTTAGAACCTTTTGCATATAAGATGTTCTTCCAAAGTCTGTTCAAGACTTCACACACATGAGCTGTATGTTCTGCTAAGTTTTTGGAAAAAATAAGAATTTCATTGAGGTATAACACCACACAGATGGTCAGAAGGTCTGCATAAATGTAATTAACAAGACATTGAAAAGAGGCAGGAGCATTGGTGAGCCCAAAAGGCATTACCAAATATTCAAAACTCCCAAACTGAGTTCTGAATGCTGTAAGATGTTCATCCCCTTCCTTAATTCAAAGGAGATTATAAGCACCCCTGAGGTCAATTTTGGAAACAATAGTAGAACCAGAAAAGACTGTTAATAAGTGAGTCATGGGAGGAATGGGATACTGGTTCTTTTGAGTCACAGCGTTGAGTTTGAAGTAGTCAACACACAATCACAAACCACCATCCTTCTTTCTCACAAAGAGGAAAGGTGCTCCAGTGCTGGAAGTGCTGGGGCAAATGAAAACTTTCTCTATATTTTCCGCTATATAGGCTTGTAGGGCCTCCTTCTCATGGTGACTAAGGGAGTAGATAGGCCCAACTGGAGGCATAGGGCCTTCCAGTTTGATATTATGGTTGTAAGCGCAATGAGGAGGGAGTTTATCAGCTTTGACCTTGGAAAAAACATCTAAAAAGGCATGATAAACATCAGGAACTCTCTCCATCAAAGTTTCAATTTCATCAGTTTCCTCATCTTCATCCAAACCTTCTGCAGTAGCCTGCTTTGGGTCAGAGTCAGAAGTGGAAATAATCATACGCAAAACTTGAACAGATAGATCATCCTCCATATCCTCCAAGAATTTCAGAGAATGTCCAAAGAATATCCTGTTCACAGAAGTAGTTGTACTTGAACTCAAAGGAAAGTGTTGTGAGTGCATAGATTTTGAAAAGGGGACAGGAGCAGTGACCTGCAGGTTCACTGGCGGAAAGGAAGTAGTGGCCAAGGAGAGTTCAACAGAAGAGGAATGATCAAAAGTTGGTTGGTGTCTTGGGGTGATCAATCCCAGTTGCCAATTTACCTCTGGGTTCCAGAAATGGAGGAAGTCAATACCTAGAATAATGTCTTCTTTGGGGGGAGTATCAACAACCAAGAAATCCCATTCTAAGTTGGGAAAAGAGGGCAAAGAGGCATTGAAGGAAACCTTATGGGTGATTTCCTGGGAAGGTGAGTCAGAAGGACTGAAGGTAATTAAGAAGATAGGACTGGTCAGAGGTTTGAGTGACAGAGAAAACTTTGAAACCATAGATTTTGAAATAACAGATTGAGTTCCTCAAGAGTCGACAAGTACACCGTAAGCCTGTTTATTGGACAAGCAAACAAAACGTAAGTCTTTAGAAGGAGGGTTAGAGTCTTTCCTTTCCAAGGTTTGTACTAAAATATTGGGAGGGTGATGGTCAAGGAGTACCACATTCCCATCACCTAGTCTTTTCCCTTTTTGAGTTTCATAGGATTGGGCTTCTGGCCAGGCTTAAAATCTGGAAGTTTCCTGCAGAGGCTAATTTTTTGAGTTCCTCCACAGTAGTTACACAAACCCTCTCTTTCTCTCCTAGCTTTTTCTTAAGCCTTGAGGTGTCCATCCTCTCCCATGTTGGGATTGGGAACATAGGTTGGAGTAGAATTAGTAGGGGTTGTGTTAGCCTTTCCCTTAAAACTACCTGGTTGTCTGGTCTGTCAAGATTTCTGAGGATTGGGAAGACTGGGTCCAGGTCTTGAGGTCTGAGGGAGAGTGAAGGACTTCTCCTGGCTCCTTTCATGGTAACAAGTGTTGTACTTAAGAACAAAATCCATTAGGTCTTGCAAGGTTTCTTGAGGTCCATCATAACCAGCTAGTTGGTCCAGTAATCTGGCTGGGAGACCCTGTCTAAAATGAAAGAAAAAGGCTTTATCACCCCATCCAGAGACCTTGGTCATAAGTGTCCTGAATTAAGTGATATAGTTAGTAGCATAACCACTGTCTTTCATCTTAAGAAGGGTTAACTACTTCTCAGCACACTGGATTTCCAGACAATCCCCCAAAAGGGTATGAAGCTGTTGAGTGAATAGAAGCCAGGAGTTAAGTATGAAATCTGGCTCATGATTACCAATTTGAGCAAGATAGGGTTGGATCCATTGACTTGCATTTCCTGAAAGGTAAGAGACTGTAAAAAATACTTTCTTTCTGTCATTAGCAAAATCTCTCTCATCATTTGCAAAGATGAGTTCAAAAGCTTGAAGGAAGGGTCTAAGCTTGGTTGGGTTAGTTCCATCAAATTTATCTGGGGCATTGATAGATGGAGATTTAAAGTTAGCAGAGGGTCCTTGGTCAGCAGGTTTAGAAAGATGAGTCATTGCAGTGGTCATTTGCTGAAGAATGGCCAGCAGGGCAGGGTCAGTTGAAGGAACCTGAGTGGTGGAAGGAAGGTTGGTGTGTGGGGAAGGTGAAGGAACTGCTTTTGCATTTGAAGTTTGACTAGGATTACCCTCTGGGGATGGTGAACCCAGGCCACTCAAGATTCTAGAATCAAATCCTGAGTCCTCATCCTCTTCATCTTCCTCACCTTCTCCTGGGATTGGGAACATGCTTTCATCATAGGAAGGAGAGTCCAAACCATGGTAACCTGGGCTTGGAAACTGACCTGTGACTCTTTGGAGGCTAGCATTGTCAGACGAAGGAATAGTAGAAAGGGATACTTGGGGAATAGGTTCCAATAAACCTGTATCCATAGGAGTGGAAGTGGTAACCACTGGTGCAGCCAAGTTAGAAAAACTCCTACCTGTTCCACAAGATCTAGGGGTAGAATGGTCAGTAGGTTCAGTGGCACCTCTCCCCCTGGAGCTACTTAGACTGCTGGGCTAGAAATGTGAGAAAAAAGAGCACGTTGTGGGGGCATTCTTACTTCTAAGAATAATTAGTTACCCAAAAGTTGTTCTTCACCTTGGAGCAAGAATAAAATGATTAAAAGGAATTTTTCTTCCTCTGATTACCTTTATGGGACAGTCAAATACTGGTTACTATGCCTTGTCTAAGTGTCAAAGCTTCAAAGTGTCAAAGTGTTGAATCATTGAAGTGTTGAAGCATTGAAGCTTCAAAGTGTCAAAGTGTCGAAGCGTCAAAGTGTCAAAGCGTCAAAGTGATACTTAGAGGATGGAGAGCTGGATCTTTGAGTAGGTTTGACAGTAAGGTAAGGGAAGCAATGAAAATTGCCACAAATCAAAGAGCCAAGTTCAAGGTTGGGACAGAAATAAAGAAAACAAAAATTTCCACAACTCAATAGCAATATTTGATGCTGTCTAAAAAGGGATAGGGAGTGTGGTTGGTGAAGAAGGGGTTATTGGGGAAGAAATCAGTTTAATGTTGCAAGGGCTTCTGACATGCAGGCAGGGCTTGGCACAGAGGGGTCTCTACCCACAGTAGGCTTGGGGGCAAGGTGTACTGAAGGAAGCTAACAGGAGCAGAGGAGGATTGGGTTGAAGGGTTCTGAATGACACTTTCTGGGAAAGATCTCCTAGTAAGAAGTAGTAAACTGATTTCTTGGGGAAACATCAGGAAGAGGGAAGAGGAGGATTATTAAATAGACAAGAGTTTGGAACTACAACAGAGGTACAAGTGATTTGGGCTCTGATTATAAACATGATGTCATGGGAACAGTCTAAGTAACAGAGAGGGCTGATCAGGTATGCTACTACATTAGGTTAGGCTGCTTCTTCATTTGGGAAAGGTTCCAGGTCTGAGCTGTCTAAGTTGGGAGAGTACAGTTGAAGGATGTAAAGTGTACATGGGGGGTCACCACACTATGTACTAAGTAGAGAGATTATGATATAAAATCTGCAAGAGGATGTACATAAAGATTCCCAAAGGATAAACCACATAGAGGGGGTATGGGTTAGACAGAGAGATAACCCAAAGAGATATGGGTTAGACACAGAGATAACCCAAAGAGGTATGGGTTAGACAGAGAGGTAGAGTAGAGCCTGGGAGATTGAGTATGTGCAAGCCAATGGAGTCTATCTGTGTATAGTATGAGGTTAGACTATATGTAGATATGTACTGCATGAAGATCCTGAGGTATATAGTTACTGGAGACATATTGATTTAAGTCTCCTGATCCCTGAGGTTGAAGTTCCTGAGAAAGTAGATCAGGCCTGAGGGTTAGACTGAGGTTAGACTGAGTTTGTTGTCAGTATGACACCAGCTAAGGAGTGCTTCAGGATGGAGTTGTATGTTAGTTGGCCAGCGTACCACACCCAAGTGAATTATTCCCATGCCTTTGCAAAGTGCTCCAAAATGAAGTTGCACCCTGGGGAGTCAGCATGCAACAACCAAGTTCATTATTCCCACACCCTAGTGGAGTGCTTCAAACCAGAGTTGTACACTTAGTGGCAAGCATACAGCACCCTTTTGGTGTGAAAAAAATGGGGTTGTATGCTGAGAAGCCATGGTAAAACACGTTGAGTAAATCTTTTCAACACCCATGTGGAGTGTGTTGTCTTTTTCTATTCATATTCTGTAACTAACAAATTTAGTTACCTTTATCTCTAACTTACTTTTTCCATTAAATAAATACTCATGTCTCCGGCCCCCTCTGGGGCTTTCTAGTTGTCACTAACCTGCTGTCTAGGGCTCCTTTTGGGGGTTCTCTAGTTGTGCTTAAATACTGGTCCTTCCTTGGGACCATGAATGAAAGATCATCTGATTACCAGACAACTAAAATGGAGTGTCCCTTCCTCCTCTTCAGATCAGCTCCACTTGACTTTACAAGGAAATCCCTCTTCCTTGGCTCTTAGTAGCCTTATCCTTCCTCTTCATTTGACTCTTCAGAGTCATACCGTGTCCCCTACTTCAACAAATAACCTTGCTCCTTATTTTAAACTTTTCACAGTTAAAAGCCAAAGCCCATCCCGCCAAGCCATCCGGTCAACTTCATTGTTCCAACTGGTTGTTTCACCACCAATCTCATGAATCCTACACTTCTCTTCATCCTCATCCCTCTGCTCCAATATCCATTTTCCTTACTCTCCCATTCATCGTGTCTCCTCTCCTCCGCTTCAACCTTAAACCACGCTTACCCTTACTCAATGCTCACCAAATCCAATCTCTTTCCTTGGCTCATTATCCTCACCATCCTTGACAAACTCATCATCATCCTTGGCTCTATGGATTATTATAGCTACATTGGCGCCATTCATCTCAATCTTCAAGCTCAGTTTGGGCTTCAAACTCTACCACTCTATCCTCATCACCATTGTACTCTGATTTGAGTTGTCTCTCAACTCTTGCTGATCCTCAGAAGGTCTCATTGCAATGGACTGTGGCCATCCCTTCAACTCATTCCTGTTATCCTACTCTCCAAACCTTCAACTTGGAAGTGGCTTTCATCCCAATGCTCATCTCAATCAACCATCAATTCAAACCCTTACCCAATCCAAAACCTCTCCCTCCATCCTTATCTAATCTCTGTTGGGATATCCTTGACCATATCCTTGCCAGTCTCCCATCAGCCACCAAACTCAAGTCCCATCTCACCTTCAATACCATTGACACCAGGACGCTTGCTGAATCCTCCTTCCTCCCTGATGTGCTTGCTCAGCTTTGGATGGGTTGGGATTGTTGGGCGCGCTTGATGCCACTCATTAGGCCCTCTTTAGTCGTTGTCACCTTGAATCCATCATGATTGGAACTTCAAGTTGGGTTGAAGCATCCAAGTACCAATCTGGAATCCAATGCTTCCCAACGCCTTTGCCCTCTCAAATCCTTCTCTTCCTCTACCCATATCATCAGGATCATTGATTCCCTAGAGATCCCAACCAAGGTAATCTATTTTCTCCATCAATTCCTAACCATCTATCTCAAGCTATACTGCCCCATCATCAATCAAAACTTTGCTTGCAATCTCTCATCATCTTGGAAACCTTGTTTGCAACCTCAATGGAGACCTCAATTGTATTGCGCTTTATCCTGCCATCCCTGTTGTTCTTCCACATCTTCTGCTTCTTCCCTCAGTCTTCTCTACCTCTCCGGTCTTTATTCCTCCTCCTCTCTCACTGCCTCAATGGCGTATTCAAGCACCTCTCAACTCCATTTGCTATTCATTCCCCTTGCCTCTCAGCTGCTCACCATCCGCAACCTTTCCCGCTTCTCAGCTTGCTCCTCCAGCTCATCCTCCGCTCCATCACTTTGGACTGCAAGATTGGCTAATCCTACAACCTCGGTTGCATCCTCCCTTGCAATCTTGCTTGCACCCTCCCTCGCGACCTAGCTTGCACTATCACTCACAATTCAAACCACTACTGATTCCCACCTCACTTGAAACATCAATAGCCTCCAAGCTTCCCACTTTCCAACCTTGCTCTTGCAACATCTCCTTCACCTTTGCACGCTTGCTTGCGCCACCTGGGCTCCACTGCTTGGTTCATTGACTCTCCAACTTTGGTCCCAACATTTCCCGCAACATTTCTCACATCTTTAGTTACTCTTAAACAGATTGCTCGCGACCTTGTTAGCGCTCCTCTCCTCGCTTGTCCACCAATTCTCTTGCTACCTTGATGGCAGCCTAAATGGCAACCTTGATGGAAACCCCCATTGCCACTCACCTCTGGCTTGGCTTGCTTGCTCACTTAACCTTGCTTGCAACTTTGATTGCCTCCCTTTTGCTACTCACCTCCAGCATCTTGCGCAATCTTGCATCCTCAACATCTGCAACCTTGCTGGAAATTCATCTGCAACTTCCCCTACTGCTTCACTTGCCATTCCTGCTCAAAATGACGCATCCTCCCTTGCGACCTTGCTCTTCCACCTCTCAATGTTGCTTGGTCTCTTCTCATCCCCACATTGCTCCATTGCTCCATCTCAACTGCTTGCTTGCTCCCATCTATCTCCTACGCTCCGCCTCTACACCCAAACTCACTCCATCTCAAAAATTGCTTGCAACATGTTTCCACTCACCTCCACCCTTGCGCGCTTGCTCTCAAAATATTTTCAATGATCCAATCTTGCCCAATCTTGCTTGCACCTTGAATGCGACCTTGCTCGCTTCAAATTCCCTCTCTTGCTGCCTCAATGGCGGCCTCATTTCTCCCTTGCTTGATCATCAACTTTTTCACCCCATCCGCAACCTTGCTCTTGATACCTCTTGCTGCCCATCTCCACCTTGATTGAAATTATCATCCATCAACTCAGGTGCTTGCTCCCCTCATCATCATCTTCACCTTTGTCATCCTGATTGCTCTCACTCCCATTCATCAAACTTTAGGGATGGTCAATTAATTTTGCCCATCCTGTAACCCTTGCCATTCTCCCATTGCTCTGCCTGCTACCTCTCTCCTTGCTTCATCTCATCTGCTCCTCATGCTACATCACTACTTGCTTTCTCCAATCCTCATGCTACATCACCACTTGCTCACTCCCATCCATCTCATCCGCTTCACCTGCTGCTTCTCTACTTGCTCCATCTCCAACATCAATACACCCATCAGCAATCCAATTCAATCATCATTCCATCCATCAACCATACCAACAACATGCAACTCTCATCACCATCAACAACATTCAATTCAACCTCAGCAACATATATATATTCCTTTTCATCCAGTATTGAACAGGCTGGTGTGTTGGAATTCTTCCTTTTTTTTTCAATAAAATCTTCTTCCACTCTCTCTCATTACCATCACCACATTCATTATTATTCAATACTGCCATCACCACATTCATTATTATTCAATACTGTCATCACGAACCATCATCAAATAACTGCCACCACTCCATTCCAACTTCATCTCTATCATCATCACCGTCACCATTACCATCACCATTACCATCACCATTGCCATCACCATCACCATTACCATCACCATTACCATCACCATCACCATCATCATCATATCATTCTTCCCCATTAAGCTTTACCATTACCCTCATCATCATCATCATCATCATATCATTCTTCCCCATATCATGCTAGGCAACTATGCCTGAGGTCCTTGTTGCTCCTCTTAAAACAGGCTACTATTTCCCCATCTCATATCCTGACAAGTTGGTGTCTTGTCATTTATTACTCAACTCTCATATCTCTATCATTCTCATATTCTCCTCTCATTTCTCATGAATCACTGGAATGTTGGCTGGTCTTAAATTGGTTTGTAAATTTGTCAGTTAAGGTGGTGTGTTGTCTTTTTCTGTTCATATTCTGTAACTAACAAATTTAGTTACCTTTATCTCTAACTTACTTTTTCCATTGAATAAATACATATGTCTCAGGCACCCTATGGGGCTCTCTAGTTATCACTAACCTGCTGTCTTAGGCCCCTTTTGGGGGTTCTCTATTGGTGCTTAAATACTGGTCCTTCCTTGGGACCATGAATGAAAGATCATCTGATTAACAGAAAATTAAACCGGAGTGTCCCTTCCTCCTCTTCAGATCAGTTCCACTTGACTTTACAAGTAAGTCTCTCTTCCTTGGCTCTTAGTAGCCTTATCCTTCCTCTTCATTTGACTCTTCAGAGTCATACCGTGTCCCCTACTTCAACAAATAACCTTGCTTCTCATTTTAAACTTTTCAGAGTGCACTAAAATTAAGCTGTATTCTGAGGGATCAACATATTGTGTATCTTTTAGAGTAGTGTAATCTGGGGTCTGTATGTCTGCTTCTCACCTGTCTTGTACATGTCTTGTGTGTTTCATTTCCTCCCTGGTTTTCTTCTCCATTTCATGTGTAGGTGACATTTCTACTCTTTATCCCTCACCTGAGGGCAGCCCAGGTGGAAGGATTTTCTACTAATCCTTCCACCATCTCACCTGGCCTATCTCTGGCACTGTTTCTGCTGCTCTCAGGTGATTCTTTATCTCATTCTGTCTCATTCTCCTCTTGTGTCTTCTCTCTGTCTCAGTAACATCATTATTCCACCATCTCACCCAGCCTATCTCTGGCACCGTTTCTGCTGCTCTCAGTCTGATTGACTCAACAGTATCAAGGCTGGTTCCCAGGGAGCTTGATTAGGGGGGCTTTCAGGGGTTAAAACTTGGAATCAAATCAAGCTCTTGTTGCACCAAATTAATCTTATCAAGCTCTTGTTGCACCAAATTTACCAGTCGCCCTACCCCCTGAACTCCAACAGTTCTTTTAAACTAAATATTATTATGTTTTTCATGGGCCAATGCAACCAGCTTTGATCAATGCCAAAATTAACCTTCCCAGGTGCCAGACGTTTTTGGCCAGGCACCAAGTTAAACTTGGCCTGGCATAAAGGGCGCTTTGATTAAGGCCAAGATCACTTTGATCAGTGCCATGTGCTCTTTAAAATAATGGGGAATGCCTTTAGGAGCTTCCAAGACAAACTGGATACACCATACAATCCTGTTTTCAAGCCCTTGACAAGGGTATTGGTATAAATCACCTAAACACCTTATTTTTTGATCACCCAGCACACAAAAATTTGGGCTCCGTTCAGCACATTGGGTGTAACTTGTGCTGCCATGAATAAGAAGTTACACCCTGTATGTCACACATGCAACATGCAGGGTGGTTCAACAAAGTGTACGTGTGCATGTGCATCACTATGCACACTGTGTCTTGTGGCCCATAATTCTGGTGGAGCCAGAAATCCAGGGTCATCCCTCTATATCTCCCCCTGAAATCTGGGATATACTGGACTGATTTTCTGGTAATCCAAGTGATTCCAAGATCTCTGTTTTTTTATTTGAGAGCTCTAGGCAGAGAGGAAAAACCATGTGAAAGCATTGGGGTAAAAAATACCGTGGGATGATAGGGAGTAATTGCTTACTTGTTTTTGCCATCTTGATTTTCTTTGTTTTGCTGCATGGGCTTCTGAAAGATATTTTCCAGAATTAATATTGGATCTCCTTCCCATGAACCACCTATTGAGGAAAATGGTATGGTTGAATTTGGTGTTATGCACCAATTTCAATGGGTAGTTTCAAGATGCACCATGTGCATGGGCATCATTCCAATGTTTAATCAGGAGTCCCATGAAAAAATGATTCCAATGCAATTCCCAAGGCTCAGACCAATGTGGTCTCCAATCTGGGACACCTCTGGACCAGGATGGAAAAATTAAAATTTTTAAGAACTTTTCTATAGCCTCCATTTAGATCCAAAAAAAAAACTTTTTTTTGGGAATGATTCCCATATCCAGTTCCCAAACTTCCAGCTCCCACTCTCCTAGTTTTCTAGGATCATCTCTTGGGTGCCTAGTGCCCGGTCCTATGTTCAATTTGCCCTTGCTTCGCATAACCCATCCACCTGGTTTTGAAGTTCATCAGTCATGACCTCATAATCCAAGAGGTGAACGGATCAAACGCAAAGCTCTACTGTCAATGTTTATTCATTTTTGGTAAACTGTTTATTGATCACAAGTACATATTCTTTGAATTCAAATTCTTCATATTTTACGTCCTGACGATCAAGGATAAGAGGGCACAAAGGGAAGACATTGTTGGATATTTTTCCAAGGAGAAGATCACTTATGATGGCTACAATCTAGCCTGTATTGTCACCTTACCCCCCTATGAAAAAAAGGATATGGAACTCTCTTGATTGAATTTAGTTATGAATTGGATTGATTCAGAGCTGAGGTTGATGAGAATTGTCTGGAATCAGGAAATTATACCAACTCGTACCTAGGCACTCCCAAAAGGCCATTATCCAAATCAGGCGCCAAGGGTTATCTGAGCTTTTGGACTTTGGTCTTGGTCAGATTCTTTAGAACTCTCTTTAGACCTCCTCTACCTAGGATCAAAGATGAAATTTTCAAAGATCACTCCAACTTGGGCTTGAGTCCTACTAAACCTAGAGCTCAACATCCTTCCTCCTCTTTGATGTTGATTGAGATCACTCTAGAGGAGATCTCTTGGTCAACTAGGTTAAGACCAGATGATGTAGCGTTTGCTCTGATTAGCTCAGGCCTGACCAAACTTCAAAAAAGCATCAATGATTCACCCATTGTACCCCATTTGCCTTCTTCAAGCCTCTATTGGTCCTCCCATCCTTCCTTGCCCCAATCCCCAATCCCAATCCATTGGCCAATGACCGCAAGCATTGCTTGCGGTTGTCGGAACCTTTGCACCACCGGCTTGATCCACCTCCAGCTCACCGTTCTCTTGCGCGGCTTTTCCGTTGCCCGCGCAGGTCTCAACTGTTGCCCGGGCCCGTCAGCATGTTGGCGGGCGTCTCACTAGCTACTCTCTTGCCCATGCCCATCATTGGCACGGGCCAGGGTTTTGATTCAGCTCTTCTTTTTTTTTGAGTGTTTGTTGTTTCTTTTTTTTCCCTTTTGTTTTCTCATGACAATCTATGAACAAAAAAAACTTTTTTTCCGCTCTGTTTTTAGTATCTCTTGTAAATAGTCTACAGGGACCCATGGTCTATAAAAGGAGGGGCTCTCCCCTGCCTTTTCCAAAAATCCATGGGAGTGTGTGCATATGTCCCCCCCATTATCATTGAAATCTGACCCTCATCCTCATCCTGGGTATATCTATGATTGCCCCCTGATCCATTGATCCTTAGTCTTTGCCCCTCTGTGGCCTGATCCTTATCACCAACCAATAGCCTTTCTGGTTGAAGAGAATTCTGTCTTTTGGAATTCTTGAGTGTTTTATACAATTCCTTGATCCCTTTCTCTGATCATACTGGTCTTGATTCCTCCTTGATCATCTTTCTGGAGCCAATCACAATTGATTGAAGAGATTGTATTAAGCTTAAGACCTGGAGTGTTATAACTCCCTTATTATTTTTGGATTTGCATTCTACCAGCCTATTCTTGATTTCCTTGAGAAGTGATGAGGTTATCCTTGCTTCAAATCAGTTTACTGTTTGCTTTTAGAGCTTCTTAAAAATAGTGCTTTGTCTTGTACAGCCACCCTCAGTTATCTGGTACCCTTCAAGGGCTTGATTGCGGAGAGTTAGGCAGGTTCATTGAGAACCTGGAGGTTGGTTGGGTTTGAGTTGATCATCCCCAATCTTGTGCTTAAAACCAGAGCTATTGGCTTGTGGGCTTTGTTTACATGCAAAAGGTTTGTTCTTTGAACTTTGAAAAAACTTTAGCTTCTTTTTTCCAAGTTTGTCCCACATAATCTTGGCTCAGATAGTGCTGTTCAATTGCTACCAAACTAATATCATCTTGATCCTTTACTACTTGATTCCTAATTTACCGGGTTCTGTACCTTGATCTTGGTTACATTTAAATATTTTTTTAACACTCAGGAGGGCAGCCTAAACAGCACCTTTCTACTCCACAGAACTGCCTCGGCCTAGCACCATTTGGAGTCTTAAACCAATTGAAACCACAGCAAAGAAATTTGATTTTTTCAAGGTCTTAAAGAATAACCTCTCTTGCTAGGGTTGATATTCCATGTAGTAGTCATGAAGACTTTGATGGGAATAGAGAGGTAGTGGAGTGAATCTGTTGATGAATGCAATATGATGGCAGTGATTGAACCTGGGATTTTTGCAGGGAATTGTGGATTTGTTGCAATGGAGTATCTATTGAATTGGTGATATTCATCACAACTCTAAGGTAGGATGAGAGACATAAAGAGAAGTGGGAGTTGGAGCCAGGGACCTGCTGGAAAGAGCTTGATTGAAGAGTCTGGGATTTTTTGAAGGGGCTCCATTCAGGAGGTATTTTACCATGATGGGTTGTTTTTTGTTTTCACTGCATGATTATCAAAAGTAGGAGAGAAGGGTCAGCATTCAATAATTGCAAAGCACAGGGGGATGATGAATAAAAACCTAAAAAAAGTGGAATTTTAAAAATGGAAAGCCACCATTGCAGCAGGCTCATGGTCAGAAACCATGGGGGTAACCTAATGGTTACCTACCCTTGGGGCAAGCTAATGGTTGGCAAACATTGGGGCAAGATAATGGCTGGCAACCAGTGGGGAAAGGTAATGTTTGGTGACCTTTAGGGCAAGTCAATGGTGGGAAACCATTCAGGGTTGGAAACCATGGGGGAAAGGTAATGGTTTAAAACCAAGTCTGCAAGCTAATTGCTGGAAATCATTGGGGAAAGCTAATAGTTTCTGACCATTGGGTAAAGCAAAAGATTGGAATACATTGGGGCAAGTGAATGGTTGGCCACCATTGGGGAAAGCTAATGGTTGGCAACCATTGGGGCAAGATTATGGTTGGCAACCATTGGGGCAAGCTTATGGTTGATGACCATTGGGGAAAGCTAATGGTCAGCAACCATTTGGGCAAGGTCATTTATATCAACAATTGGGGCAAGCTCAGCCTAATCTAATGAAAAAAAAAAATTAGTCTAAGGTGATGGATGGTGACAATTGATAGTGAGGAACTCCTCAATGCATATATGCCTACCAGGTAGTGTATAAGATGTGGGTGGTTAGTGCACCCAGCACCCAATTGATGAATCCCTCCATCATTTGACAAATCCATCCATCCATCCACCCACCCGTCCACCCATCCATCCATCCATCCATCCATCCATCCATCCATCCATCCATCCATCCATCCATCAATCCATCAATCCATCCATCCATCCATCTACCCATCCATCCATGCATCCATACCTCCATCCATCAACTGATATGAAGACAGCCCAATGGAAGATATGCCAATGTCTGGAATTCAAATGTGACAAGGGCACATATGAAGATTCCAATGGAAAAAAATGACAGGAATGGCTTTTTATTTCTCTGCCTTCAAAATAAATCAGGCGGCTAAAAGCAGACTCAATCAGGCCCTGCAAGTCACAACAGATATATTGCCATTACAAGGGAGCAGTCATGTTAGTGGAGAGGAGGGATGGGAAAATAGTTAACAATGTAAATTAATGTGATGATCTTCTGATTTGCCTGCTATAATGATTTTGAGGTTTCCAAAAATCCAGAAAGGAATGAAAGAAAAGAGAAGATTCAGATTCTCCTTCACTGGGGAAGGCACTGGTTTGATACTCAAGACCCTAAGTATAACTCTTTTCATCTATTCACAAGGCACAGTCTTCTTGTGCTTCTCCAAGCTGAAAAACTGTGCCTTGTTCATCAACTTAGTGAATTGGAAATCACAGATTTCATGAAGACAGAGCGGGAGAAGATTAAGATTATGGGGAGGGAATTCAATTTTGATTCAAATAACATCATAAAGGCAAAACCTAAAATCAAAGTCACTCTAATCCAAAGGCTAGATTTTCAGCCCAACCTGGAAACAAGGATATGCTTTCCAGAACGCTTCAAGCTGTATTCAAGCCAATATAAATCCAAAAACCAAGCATCAATTTTCAAGAAATGTAATTCCAAGTTCTATTCCACCTGGCAAAATCTTTGTGCGCCAAACTGGTAATGAGCAGGGAATTTAATGCAATACAGAATTTCTGATGAAGACCAGTGGGAAGCATAAAAGAATCATCAAAACAGCTCAAACATTTCATTATAAAAACTTGAAGGCCTGTTTTGGTAGAAATTTATTTTTTTCAGGGTTTAAAAAGCTCATTGAAAGCAATCTTCATCATAAAAACCTCAATTCAAATTTGATGAGTAATGTTTGGGTTGGCTCAGTTTGGCGCGAATTTGTTGGAGGTGAAGAAAAGAAGACAAAATCTACCCAACAAACAGGTCACCTTGTCTTCAGTATCTATGTGGTTTGGTTCAACCCATTTGGAAATAAGGTTGGGCACAAATCAATCTCAGTGGGAGCATTGATCTTGATCTGTCTCAACATTCCACTAGCAGAAAGTTACAAGATAGAGAATTTTTTCATTTTTGGTATTATCCCTGGGGCCAAGGAACCCAAAGTGGAAGAAATTAACCACATTCTAGATTCATTGGTTGATGAAAAAAAAGAACTCTGGGAAGGAGTATGGTTTTCTGAAATGAGCCAGTTTCCCCAAGGTAGGGAGATATTTGTTGCACTGTTCCCATTGATTGGGAATTTGCCAGCTATGCGCAAGGTGGCAAGATTCTCTGGTCATTCCTCAACCATTTTCTGCTCATATTGTCAAATCAAAAAACAAAAGATCAATGATCCAAATGTCAAAGAATTCCAGCCAAGGTGAAATGCCAAGCACATGAAGAATTCAAAGAAGTGGGAGGAATTTCAGACATCATGGGAGCAAGATCAAATTACCAAGGAGAAGGGGGTCAGAGTAATCTGTTTCAACAGGATTCCATATTGGTGCCCAATAGAATATTCAGTTATAGAGCTCATGCCTGGGTGGATTTTGGGAAATCTCAAGGATAAAAGAATGAGTTATCTGAACATTGCTTTAGCGGGAGAAGAATTTGAGAAAGAAAAAATCCAAGAGAAGAACAGAGTAGAGAAAACTGGATCACTGGGTAATGTGAAAAGCATCATTGGAAAGGGGAAGAAAAGAAATTCTCCTGAAGATCAATCAGAGGAGGGTGATCACCACCAGAAACTTCCCAAGTGACGGCTTAATTCCAGAAATCTGAGAGCACTTGCACAAATAATGTCTCAGCCCAAGATCCTTGCTATCCTTTAGCTACCAGAGGTGATAGAATAAATGATAAATATATTATTTGTTGAAACATCCAAACATCCTGAATCTCCTCCTTGATTAGAATCATGCTGCTCCATGCCCTCTTTTCTTTATTTCCTTTTGTTCTTTCTCTGTCTCTTGAATGTCACATGTACATACTGTGCTCCCCCCGCTCTTCCTCTGGATTCTATGTTGCAGATGGACTTTTTTTCAGCATTTTTCATTATTTAGATCTAACTTCTTTTTTATTCAGACCATCCAAGTAGGCTTCACTCGACCTGTTCATCTGGTACCGCCTTTTCTCCTTTTTCCTTTTTCCAAGTCTTCTCCCTTTGTCTTCTTCCTCAATTTTTTATTTTTTTCTTCTTCATTAGTTCACCTCAAAACACTCAACCCTGAACCTTCAACCTCATGTCCTCAATCTCTTCTCCATCCTGCTCTGTCTGGTAAGACTTTAACCCAATCTTGCTGCCTGTCCAATTGTTGCTCCTCAACTCTGATCTTCTTTCTCCACCGTACAAAGAATCTTTTTCCTATTACCAAATTATCTGTCTGTCTTTAGCGTCCCCACTCAACCAACCCTAAATTAGCTATGTGGCGTCTTGATGTTTGTTTCCTTCTTATCTCTTTCCTTCTCTTTCCTCTATTTTATGATTCCTCACGCTGATTATCCTCTTTCCAGCCCTCTTGAAATTATGAATTCTTTTTGTCCTCTTAGTAAACTTCAGAAATACAACATTATTCAATAAATGCAGCAAAAATCAATAAAATATTTGGATAAAGCTTATTGCAAGGTTTATTTTTTTGGATATGGTTTAATTTTATTAATCAATATTAATTAATTAATTATTAAACAAAATAATAGCCAGGCCAAAATTCTATTTGGGATCTTTAACACTTCTCTTCAAGGAATTCAGTATGAAAACACATAGGCCTGGTTAATTTGGAAGCTTTAATTTATATTCTGAAAGGATATATTGCCCAAAGATAATATGTATATAAGATACACAGTGGAGTGGCAGGGCTTTGTCATCAAGCTGCCATAAAAGAGAAAGGATAATAAGACTCACTGGTATATTATTAAATCCTTTGGGTACCTGTTTGGGACGTGCACTGATGGGTTAAACCTGTTTACTGGGGTTATAAGGTTGTTCAGCACTTTAAATTGATTAAAAGGGTTGGGGAATTTTTTTATTAAATCAGAATAAAGCCATAAATTACTTATTTATCTCTTATAAGTATTTGATTACCTTGGCATGGTGTCTGGATGTAAATAAAACTGGGTCTCTGGGTATCAATATACTCATAAAGAGATCTTTATTTGTAGCTTTTTGAGTCCCAATATTGTCCTTCTGAGGGGTACAGGGGCTCAAAGGGACACACACTGAGACTAGCAGGGTAACAACTGGAAGCTTGTCACGTTTTCTTGGTTCTGTAGCACGGGTAACAACTAATTCCACAGGGTATAGGAATGATTCTACTTTATAATTGATGTTTGGATGTGTGAATAAGACTAATCTGTCAATTTGAAAATCCCACGTTCTTTATGGCAATGGGTGCTCTTTTTGATGGGCATTCCAGAAAAAATAACAAACTTCTCCTCACCTCCCTCTCCTGAAGAGATACTGAAATTGGAACAGTGGGCTCCTATGAGGGCGCAGCGGGTCATGGCGCATCTGGAGTCTGTCCAGACAGAACATGGAAAAGAAAATCAGGCAGATGGGAAGCTGCAATACAACAAAGAAGTGGCTAGACTCAAAACCAACATTTTAACCCCACAATTCCACCCAGAACCCAATTTTCCATAAACCAACAATTTCCCATGGAGTGGTAAGAAAACATGTGAGAGGAATTTCCAAAAGGCAGGTTTTTCAAGGATTACGTTCAAGTGCCATGCAAGGTACTTTTTATCATTGGCCTGGAATGCAGCAATAGGTGCAATCATATTCCAGCATTACTCAAACTGGAAAAAGGCACAACCCTGGTATGGTGTGGGATGGCATGGAGAACATGAGCAAATTATTGGAGAGAAGGGTCTTTAGGCAGGGAAAATGAATATGGAAAGCTGAAATATTAGGGTCAAATTTACAAGAAAATAAAATTACCAAGGACCAACGTGCATCCATCCAGAAAGCCAAAAAGAAGGTTAGAGTATGATTCTTGGGGTTTTCTATTCAAATTAAGGACGCTGATGGTGTTTGTTGGTTTGCATTCCAGATAAGTGAAAAGCGTTTTGACACAGCCCGTAAATACCTTCCCAAAGAAGCAGCAGAATTCATTGCAATATTTGACCATGCGGATGTTTTTTCTGATTTGGAGCAGGCTAAAGATGGCACTTGCACAACCATTGAAAAACCCTGGAGAAGCTGTGAACTAAATAATCTAACTCAACTCCTAGATGGGATAGCATTCAAAGTTGCTATGAAGCACCAAGAAATCAAGCAGTTGCATTAACTACTTGATTGTATGTCAGGCAAGGTGAAAACCAAGAAAATCACCCTCCTTGGATGCCCCAAAAAGATCCAATTGATTCTTATCACCCTGCAGCACTGAAAGCCGTTTAGTAAATTGACCTCAAACTTTTGGCTCCTTGTGACAACTCAAAAATTGTTGCAGCAATCATCTTACTATCAGAAAACATCAAGAATAATCCTGGTACCACAATTATAATAGTTCCAGCTCACACCCCTGAGGCAAGTGGATTGTGCCAACAATAGTTGAGACTTGGATGGTCTTTGGTTTCTTCCTGTATCTTGAGAGCCTTTCTATTCTTATATTTCCTAATGAAATAAAAGTCAATATACAAGTTTAAGTGTTTATGTCTCTGTAAGTGATGCATGAGCTTAAGTGATCAAAAATTATATGTATCAAACGCAACCAAGAGATTGGGGACTTTATATTGAGCTTGATGTTGAAATACATAGATGGAAGAGAGTGGAAATGAAATTGAGGTCATGAAAAGTTTCAATGATCAGGTGACCTTGCATTTCAGGAAGTGATTGGTTGGCACAAAGAACATTGCAGATGCCATTCAATCTTGTGAATGCAGGAATAAAACAACCACAGATGAAAAAATGATTGTGTTTTTAAGAATTCTTGGACTTTGTGACAATTGGTTTTGGATTTAATCAATTTTTCCCAGGTTTAATAACATGGTTTTGAGCCAAATTTTTGGACTACAACAATGGTTGCTGTCCATAGATCTATCACAATGAATCTAGCACATTGGGCAAGTGAATAAACAGTATGAATGAACTTTGAGTGTCTTGCATTACCAGAAACTTACAGTGGACTAAAACAATGGTCATTTCATACCTCTCACAACTGCGAACCAACTGAGAGGCAAAGCCTAACAAAAAGGCTATGAGACTGGATGAAAGCCAGTCCACTTCACAGTTGTTATGGTGTCACATACCACCGTGTGACAGGTCACTGTTCATAGAGCTATCACAATGCATATGGCCCATGGTTCAAGTGAATAACCAGTTTGTATGAACTTTGAGCCTCTCAAATTACAAGATGTTTTTAGTGGAAAACAACAATGGATGCTGTCCATAGAGCTATCACAATGCATCTGGCCAATGGTTCAGATTATTGAGGAGTCTCTCACTTTCTCAGATGCTCATGGGACTCAGCTCACTGCAATGTCACATGATATTGAACCCATTTATCAAGGATTAAATTGCATAAGGCATACATGAATTCATTTATAAGCATGATGATTAAAAGAAATGGAGGAAGAAAAGCTTGTACACTAAGAAACTGATAAAGTTGGGATAGCTGGAATAGAAAAATTATATTTGTGAGGTAAACTAAATACAATATTATCAGTTGAAGGGAATTTGGACAGCCAATTATCACTGAAATTGCAGACAAGAAATTTTGGATACCTGTGTTTTTGGCCATAATTCAGGGCTGAAAAAGCAGTCTTGGATAAGCTGCACTATGTAAGCATTTTTCTGCTTCCATACCTGTTTCTTGATGTCCTTGGGCTCTGGCTGACTGGCTTTGGAGACAAGGCTCAGGAGCTTGAGGGATTGAACCAGGGGAAACTTCCTAATTTCTGATGGTATCAGCAAGAGGCCACCTACTCCGGCTACAAGGTAGGCCACAAGAATCAGGTAGTAGGGTTGGGATGTGATGGTGAACATGATGGTGTTGAACTTGAACTGCTGTGGTTCCACTGCTGTGGAGAACCCCTCCAATCAAAGTTTTGTCCGCAGGAGAGAAAATTCAATGAGCAGGTGGTAGATTTTGTCAACCAATTTTTTCAGGGAGTTGAAGCCAGATTTTGAATAGGGATTTCAACTGTGCATCCTTTAATCCAAGCCATTTCTTCATGTGGGCCAAGAAAAGCGTCAAAATAATTGATGATTGAGATATCATGGCTTGCCTCATCTTGAATATCTGGTGGTTGGATAAATGGTGGTGGCTGGGTGAGTTCTCTCAAGACCAGGAGAATGGATTGGAACCATAATTGTTCCCATCTACCCTGCAAAAACTCTGGAGGTTGAGTAAGGTGGATCCAGAGATTTTGCATCTGAGACCCTATGATTGTTGCTGGTGGGGGCGGTGAACAAGGTAGAAGATGCAGAAAAAATGAATCTTGCATGTAATATGGCTCAGAGATGCAAGGTGGGAAGGCATTTGCATATGTAGGAATGAGGAGAGGTTGGCTACTGTGAGGGCAAACAATACCAGTGGAATCAAGCTTACCACTTGTAGCCCATTGACTTATCCATTGCTTAATACCAGCACCAATGGTGTTGAATAAAATTTTTTGAGATAAAAATTGAGGGTAAGATCCCCATTCTTTTCGGTCTTTTTAATGCAATCCAAAGAGGTGCACTTCTTCCTCTGTAAAAGTTAAAGATTTCTGAGCAACCTAGAACCGGCTTAATTTCCAATGATAGCAAAAAGAATGAGCAGATGTACATGGTGGACATGATCAACCTAAACTTAGTGATGAAAGATTGAAAATCAAAAAAAGGATGACAGTTCTGCAGGCTGGGTTATGGCCAATGGAGTGACTGGGCAGAAATGGATAGAAAACAGCTAACAGCAGAGAAAAGGAAAAAAATTAGAACAATGGAATTTAGAATGAATGGTTGAACAGCCATTTACAAAGCACTGTTACAGAAATCAATTGATGACCAGCAACGTATCCAAACTGAGCAGGAATTGATCTGGAGAGGTGTTTGCAACTGGGAATGAGATTTTGATGTAGTTTGAAGAGATTCAAGAAACCTGAAGTAATTTTCATTACACGGCAATCAAGTCTTTGGTTGGACAGGTTGATGAGCGTCTAAGAATGTCATAGTAAGCAGCCAATGGTTGCTCACGGTGAAAGGTTGTTCATTTTCTGATCCCTTGAGATTGAGGGATTCCCAGGGGTTACCAGGTAGTTTATGGCAATGCGGAGGTGGTTAAAAAAAGTGAACCAAGGGGTTTCAGATAGAAGAGACATGGAAAAAGCAAAAAAAGGAAAGAAGGAGAAAAGAAAGGAAGCAGAGAGTAGAGTTCTCAAAGAGAGGTAATGAAGGAAATAATCAACATTCTGGCTCAAATCTAAATCCAGAGAATTCAGGAGTTTACATACTCTGAGAGTTGTTTGACAGCTGTGTTTCAGGCAGCTTTTGTGAGTACTTCAGCCAGCATGTCTTGCAATACAATTAATTACACTTTGATAATACCATTGTTTAGGTTTTTTCAAAGGATCTTAAGCTTGATGCCGATGTTTTTGGCCTGAGACTTGGTTCCAAACTTTTTCAGCTTGTCTTAAAGGTATTTGTTATCTATGAGATGAACGTTTGGGTTGAAAGGTTCTTTCCATATTCCATTCAGCAGATCATGGAGCCATTTTCCTTCAACATGACCAGTTGAGAGTGAGTTACACTTGAATTTGGTAGATGTGTGGGCTATACTCCGTTTGCGCCGGTTGGTCCAATAGATGGTACTTCCCTTGAAAATGCACAAGAGCCCAGATTGCAACAAGGGGGTATCCGGATTTTTGCCCCAGGTGGCATTGCTATAAATCATCAAATGATTTGCAGCCGACTTACTGCTGATGACAAGCTTGAAGTCAATTCTTTTGGGTAAGCATTTCAAAACATGAACAACCTCTTTCCAATGTTTTACGCTGGGACTTTTGGAGAATCTTGCCAAGCTGGACACAGAATGTTAAAATAAGTAGGCACTTACGCGTGTGCTACATATAAGTGGAATCCAAATTGGATGCACCTATGGGCCTTGCAGGCCCATTGGACACTTGCACGGACAATACGGGCCTGTGTGGATGTCACTGATTTGGGGAAACTGGCCTCAAAACACGTGTAACAGGCTCATTGGTACACGGGCCCTAATGGGCCCGGTGGGGGATATGGGAAAATACAGCCAGATGAACTTTTATGGGCATAATTGGGCCCAAGGTTTATTTTGGACATACTTCGCCAGATGGGCTGGCCCGCCAAAGTATGTTTTACTTGGTTTTTGGGCTTGGGGCGGCCCGTTGGGGCCGCTGCCTGTGTTGCAGCGCGGTTGGGGCTTCCACCAGCGTTTCAGCCCGCTTGGGGCCACTGCCTGTGTTTGCATCACGTGTCTTGGCCCGCTTGGGGCCGCTGCCCATGTTGCGGCCCGCTTGGGCCACTGTTTTTGCCTTTGGCCCGTCTATGGGGCCCAACGGCCTGCGCAGGGCCATTGTTGCAGCTGCGGGGCTGGTGGTCCTGGCTCCTCCACCTCCCGTTGCTTGCCATTGCAAGGCGGAGGGGGAGGGCTGGCTGCTTGTAACCAGGCAGAAACCGGTTGCAAGGAGAAACGGGCCATGGTGGGGGGGACTTGATCACCCCCCCACAAAAAGAGGTGGCCAGGCCGGTCACATTGAGGCGACCTGCGGTGGGGGGGGGAATTGACCACCCCCCCACCATCAAAGAGGCACTCTCCCCCCCTCTTTACCAAGGGGGAGGAGCGACGGGCTGGAGGGGACCTGACCACCCCTGAGCCCACTTACCCTAGAAACACCCTGGGAATATCAACCTTCAGGGTCCCTGGTAGGGGGATTTGACAACCCTCTCCAGGGATTTGAGAGAAAGAGGGGGGGGCGCATGTCCACTGGTTAAACCCCCACCCAGGTGAGATTTTGGTTGGACTCAGGTGAGTCCTGGGTCCCACGTGGCCCAAATGAGGGGCCGGGGCTTTACAGGTGCTAAGATAAGTAAAAGGGCTGTTTTTAACGGAAAAACAGCCAGGGATTGAACAGCACAGGGGCTGGTTCAGCCCCATAAGGGTGAAAACACAAGAAAAGACCAGAATAGGCTGGTTGTAAGGGTACAGGGACTGATTGTATGTGGGCTGATGTAGCCCAAACCAAGTAACAAGGCCTGTAGAGCCTGTAGAGCTCTTTTGAGCGGAAACTTTGCATTTTGGCGTGTTGTATCATGGGCCCACAAGAGGCCAATATTTTGTACTTAATGATCTCTTGTCCCTGCTGTTTTCCATCTATCAATTCATCATCCAATTGAATTCATCAACAATATAATCCAAGTTTTTCCCCATTGTGAGAGCCCATCAAGCAATCATTGACACAGGGTTTCCAGCATTTCTTTTGCTTTAATTACTGCTAATTTGCCTAAGCTAATTGCTGGCCATAATTATAAAAAATTATCAGTACCAAAATCATCATTAATTCCAAGCCATCTAGACCTTTGTACCTTACTCTGGAGAACCTCAAAGAACTCAAGTTTTCCATGAAGATTTTCTATATCCCTGATGTTAGCTCCACCAAGATAGTTCGGAAAAGTCAGAATTATAATGGTTGGACTGTGCTTATGGATAGTGAGCTGGAAAACATCTTCTGTGGGGAGATAATGGATGCAGACAACACTTTGATCAGTTCAGAAGTGTAGAAAGAGTGTTATCATCTCATCCTTATGCATCATGATTAGAATCATGTGACTGGGGTTGCTGATACTCTTTGGGAAGATGAGAGGAGGAGGGGCAGCATCCTTTGGAAGTTTCTTAAGTCCAAGTATGCTGGTGATTCTGTTCACCAGAAGGGTATAGCTTTCAATAAACTGTTTAAGTTACAATATTCAAATTGTAAACAGTTTGTTGCAGAGGCTAGGTCTAGCAGAGTCAAGTTTAAGTCATCAGTAATTAACATGTATCCTGAATGGTTGTCACTCTTAATCCTTCAGAATCTACCAAAGGAGTTTGATTCTTTAGTCAGAATTATTTCTCAATTGAATCCTCTTCCTGGGGAGGAGGATGTTCTGAAAAGGATTGAAAAAGGTGATCTTCAGTTCAAGATGAAGGGGGTTCTGGAACAGCTTTTGTTGGAAAGACTTAAAAATCTTGCAAGAAGGAAAAAAAGGATTTTTCCAAGGTCTTATGCTATAATTTTCAGAATAAGGGGCATTATGCTAAGGATTGCAAGGAGGCCAAGAAGAGGAAGAAGTCGGAAAAGAAAGAAAAGGAGGTCAATCTCACTACCAAAAATGTTGCAATGGTCGCATCTGATGGTCCAATGGAAATGTTTGTTGGGGAAGAAGGCCCCAAAAAGAAGGCCAAAATTGATGAGGATCAAGAAATGGACTTGTTTGATTACAGAGTGAGTAATCTTAACCTCAAAGATGAGAACTTATCAGATACTGATAAAGCTTCTTTCCTGTTAGGAGGATTGAAGGAGGATGTTCTTTTTTTGATTGATTCTGGCTGTACAGATCACATGTTCTTTGAACCCAATTTATTTTCAAATCTTAGTGATTATGATGGAGTTGTAAATATTGGTCAGAAAGGCAAAAAATTCAGCTTAAAGTAATTGGAAAATTTATTCTTGCAAACCACTTGGGTTTCAAAATTTCTTTTGAGAAAGTTTTCTATGTACCAGAGTTGCCTTATAAACTTGTGTCCCTTGGAGTGTTGTGGAAAAAAGATTTCCAGATTTGTTATCTTAAATAAGATAAGCTTGTTATTGATATGAATGGGAGAACTGTTCTTAGTGGATGGGTTTGGAAAAAGCTTTTGTGTGCAAGCTTGTTCAAAATCTCAGCTTTTAGAACTGTTTCTCACAATAAAAGTGGCCATAAGGTAAAGGACAGCAACTGTGAGAGTTGTACCTTAGGGGCTAAGACTAGAAATGTGTTCTCAAAGAGTATAGATTGCACTGATGTTCCTAGAGAGGAATTTTCCATTGATTTGGCAGGGCAATTCAAACCAGAGTCCCTTGGCGGGGAAAGATACTTCATCAATTTAGTTGATACTGCAACTAATTATGTTTAGGTTAAACCAATTTGATCTAAGTATCAGACCACAGAGGAGGCTTCTGTTATCTTCAAAGTCTGGAAACAGAATGGTCTAATGAAGGAGATCAAGAGGTTTATCACTGATGGAGGTGGTGAATTTTTAAGTAACAAGTTTGAGAGGTTATTAAAAGATTATGGTATCATTCATATAGTCACTACTACAAGTACTACACATAATAATGGAATAGTTGAGAGAATGAATAAGAATTTCCTGGACAAGGTCAGAACTATTATGTCTCAATCTGGTCTACCAAAGTTCTTATGGGCTGAGTTGATGTGTAAAGTCTGTCTGTTGCATAAAATTGTAAGCGTTGATGCAAAGAGTCCTCATTATCAGTTTTGGAATTGGTACCCCAAAACATCACATCTAAGAAGAATTGGTTACTTGGTGTATTATAGTGTCCACCATAATGAGATGGTCAGAAAATTCGACCCTAGAGCCAGAAAAGGGGCACTTTTAGGCTATGATTTAATAAGTAAATAGTATAGGATCTATTTTCCATGGACAAGAAAGGTTATTTGTAGTAGGAATGTTAAATTTGATGAAAGTACCTTTCCACTCAAAAGGAGTGAAGATTTTGTTGTGAATAATTCACAGAAAGAAATAGGATTAGCACCTATTTCACCATCAAAGGCTGAGGGACATGTGGTTCCAGTAGATGAAGATATGGCAGATGTGCCACCAGAGGGTTTGGTGCCCGCTTCAGGGGAGTCCGTTAATTTGGAACCTGATGAGCCTCCACCTCCAGTTAGAAGGAGTGGTAGGGTTAGAGTACCAGTTGATAGGTATGAAGAATGGAATTCCCATTATGCTGCTGCAGGATATGAGGAACATACATTTCAGGAACAGTGTATGCTCAATGAAGTCCTGGAGTTGAGTTCAGAAATGGGTAACATGGTTAACCCAAATAGCTTTGGCCAAGCTATGAATTCTGATGAGAAAGCCAACTGGAAGAGTTCTATTTTTGAGGAATTTGATTCTCTAGAAAATAATAGTGGCTTTGAAGTTGTTAAGCAGGATTCTGTTCCAAAAGGAAAGACCATTGAGGGGTCTAGATTGGTTTTAAACAAGAATTTTGACACAAATGGAGTTTTGAAAAGATTCAAAACTAGATGCGTTGCACAGGGCTTCAAGCAGAGAGAGGTTATTGATTACCAAGAAACTTTCTCACCAACTGGAAGGCTTTCCACCTTCAGGTTCATCATTCCTCTGGCAGTGGAGTTGGTAGAAGAAATAAGACAAGCTGATTTTGTAACAGCATACTTGAATGCAAAACTTGGAGAGGAGGAGACTTTTTTATCTCATGTTAACACCATCCTCTTCTTCCCTATGCTCTGATTCTCACTCAGTCTCTGTACCAGCAGCTCCGCGGACAAACTGAGACAGGTTTTTGTGACATTTCTGTACCATCCCAGTCTCCCACCTTCTGAGACGACCCGGGTGAACTTCTGGCGACTTTCCTCTCTTCATTTTTCCTCTCTTCAATTTCCTTCCTTCTCATCAATTTATCATCTCATTCTCATTCTCTTCTCTTGATCATTCTCTACTTTTATCATTTCTACTTTTCTTATCTTCTCAACCCGAATCCTCCTCAACTCAATCCTTCCAACCTGGTCTGAAATCTCTCCTTCATCCAATCTGATGAGATTTGGATAGAATTTCTTAGAGCTAGAACCAGCAGAGTATAAACAAAGATTAGAACCTGGGAGGATTAGACAAGTCGTAAGGAAAGAAAGAAAAAGAATACCAACAGCTTATAGAGACTTATCACTTAGAAAGGAGATGAGATCGCACGAGGTGTAGATGTCGAGGAGGTTGAGGAGATGGAGGCAACAAAGATGAAAGACAGGGCGTAGATAGATGGAAGACTATGACGAGAAAGCTGAGTGGTTAGAGAGCTCGAGTGAGAGTGGTCTTGAGGATTAAGCTCTTACCAGGCATAGGTTCAAGGGCAGATTGACAAGACTGACCAGAATAGGAATCTTGAGTTGGTGAGAGACATTGGGCAAGAAGACATAGACCAGATAAGAAGGGATGGAAGATAGGAGGAGAAGGAAGATAGCAAAAGAGAATCGATGATAGAACTGAAGAATTGGTCACTGAGATCATGAGATGTTCACCCGGGTCTACTCGCCGAGCGGGGAGTCCCGGTTAGTACAGATATGTCACAGGATTTGCCTCAGTTCACAGAAGTACTGAGGCGGAGACAGACAGAGTAAGCGGAAGAAATGGAACACGGAAATGAAACATAAGAATGAAACAAAATAGATAAAAATAGATCATGATAATCTAAACACAATCTATTCCTGATAAGAAACTACTCCTCAGGATTGTCTCTACATGATTGTTCTGAAAACCCAACTCAATCTTGTCGTCTCAATCCTTGTCTTGTTCCTCATGGTTCTAACTCTTATCTTTAGTCGGCTGGTTTTCAGTTTGGAAGTAATTCATCTCAATTTTATCTTGGTTAAAAGCCAAAGGACAACTCCTTATTATCAAAGATGAACAAACCAGCTGGAGCAAATGATTATTTCCACCAGGTTGATCTCAAGGCATCCGTTGATGCCATCCCCCCACTTAATGAAGATAATTATTCCATCTGGCGCGACCAGATGTTGATGTTGTTTGATCTCAAGGAAATTAAGGACACCATGATCAAAGACCTAGGAAAACTGCCAGTACGACAAGACCAAGAGATTCAAGCAATTATCTTATCCAAACCTGACAGCACCACACATGCCAATGTCGTTAACGCCTCAAACATCACATCCTCCAAGCTCTTCTGGACCAAGATCACCCAAAGATTTGCCTCATCCAAAACAGCCAATAGAGCAAGGATCTTCAACCAATTTATTAAAGCTCCATTCAACAAGCATGCTATTGAAGGATTCATAACTGACATCCCAAAATCTCTGAATTACATGGCGGATGTAGGAATTGATCTACCAAACTACATATTGGTGTACCTAATATTATTCAAATTTGCACCAACTCTAGAGAAATTGAAACAGAAAATTATGCAAGGAGAGAAGTTGATAACAATAGAAGTCGTATTTAACAACTTAACTCAATACAACAAAAAGAGGAAGGCGTAGCTCAAGACTGGGAAATCTGCCACAGACGTCTCATTAGTGACCTTCAAGAGCAGACCCAACAAAGACAATAGGAAGCCCCCAATCAGATGTAAAGAAGGGTTCCACAACCCAAATGCCCCAAATCCTGAATCCTCCTTCTTCCACCTGCATCCTCAAATCACTCCCAACTGGTGGGTCAAACAGAAAAATGAGTGGAAAAACAGAACAAAGAAGACACCTACCATCAATTATAATACCCTCCTAACTCTTTGTATTAAAGCAGATAGTACACCCAATCTTCTTCTCAACTCAGGAGTGAATATAAATATTTTCAACAATCTAAAATACTTTACTTCTATTGATCTACAAGACAAATTAGATAAAATCAAAACAGGAAAGTTGGAAGAAAACCTCAAGATACGAGGAACAGGTACTGTCCAACTTGGGTGGAAAGACTCCATCATCATGCCCAAAGAGTGCATGTACGTTCCAGATATTTTTGTCAACTTGATCAGCCCCGGTCTCTTGGCAAATAAGGAATGCAATCTCTCTCAAACACAAGATCAATTTTGTATCACCCAAGATACTCAGATGTTCCTTAGAGGTCTAATTTGGCACAACTTATTTGTAATTGAGAAACCCCAAAGTGCCGGAAACAACCTCTTGGTCAATCTCTCTAGTCAATCATCCACAACTCCTCTAAATCAATCTCAGTCTTTGTATCAAGACGTATGGACACGCTTTAATCTCAATGCTCAAACCAATCCTCAAAGTTTGATACTCCAAAGACAAACTTGACAAATTTTAATGTGATGGCTGTGTGAGGAGTAAGATTGAGCAATCCCTGTTCTCAGGCACCTCATCACTTACATCTAAACCACTCAAACAAATCCATCCAGATCTTATTGGACAGATCACTTCTCAGTCAAAAGCTGTCCACCAATACATCCTGACGCTTGTGGAAAACTTCACGGTTTATTTGGGGGCTTTTCCGCTCCAATCCAAAGAAGAGACTCCCAGAGTCATCATCAGAATTCTCAAGAAAGAATACAAGCGACTAATTTATTAACCCACAGAAATCTTTTCTGACAAAGGAACGGAATTCACCAACACCACCCTGAAAGAATTTAAAAAGTCTAAACACATCAAACTCTTAACATCAGAACCATACCATTCTCAACACAACGTTCGAGTCAAACGAGCCAACCGGCCAATCATAGAATTGGCTTGCGCAACGTTCTCTTCATCAAGCTTGAACAAATGCTACTGGCATATTGTGGTCCGGAGCTCCTGCTTTGTGCTCAATCAAGTCCCGAGGGAAGGTAATGACCAATCCCCTTGGGAACTTATGCTTAACAAGAAGCTCACTACTAATTATCTCAAAACTGTAGGATCCTCAGTCATCTATCTGGAAAACAGACTACAAAAAGGAAGAAAATTCAATGATAAAGGATGAGAAGGGATTTTAGTTGGGTTCAATCACGTTTTTCATTCTTACCTGATCCTCAGCTCATCTAGGGCTGTCATTGAAACCAAACAGGTACATTCCCTCAAAAATACGCTCCACAAATATCCACTCCTTGAATCACCAGGGATCAATCTCTTTACTCAAACCAATCCTGAGCCAAGAGGTCCCAATTTTTTGTCATTGAAAAGAAATATAACTTTTGAGAGTCTCAAGACATTCTCTCCAAATCAGACTCAGATCAAGATAATTTGGCATCTGAAATTTACTCACCTTCTGATCATTCTGCTCTACCTTTGCCAGTTCCTGATGTTCCTGTTCAAGTTTTCTCTCAAAGGCCCAGAAGAGAAATAAGAAACCCCCAACGGTACGGTTTCCATCACTACTACAAGCCTCCCTCCTATAAGGCAGCACGCAAGTGTCTTGAATGGCCTAAGTGGAAGAATGCCTTGGAAGACAAATTAAATTTGATTGAACTCCAAGATGTTTGGGAGGAATACAAAGGCACTCCACAGAATGTCTTAAATACAACGTGGGTCTTGAAGGTGAAAGAAAATTGCCATGGTGATCCTGTCAAATATAAAGCTCAACTCTGTGGTCAAGGATTTTATCAAGTTCTGGGAATAGATTACAACAAGACTTGGGCACCTACCGGCAAACGTGGATTTCTTTGAGTGGCTCTTGTCTATTCCTTGAAGAATAAAATGAAGCTGATGCAATTCGACGTAAAGGGTGCATTCCTTCCTGCTCCTATTGACCAAACCATAATCATACAAACTCCAGAACGATCTGCCGGAAAATCTCCTTATGCAAAACTAAAGAAATTGCTCTACAGTCTGAAGCAATCTCCAAAGAATTGGTAAAAAACCCTGAAATCTTGGATCAAATTGCAAGGATATCACGAGTCTACTATTGAACCCTGTCTCTATCTCAACACCAAAACCGGCAAGATCCTCTACTTCCACGTAGACGACCTCATTCATGTAGGAAACTCCAATATCTTCAAAACCAACTTTCTCCAAAGATTCAAGAACTCCTTGTGTCATCCACCCAACACCATACTCGGTATGCTCATGGAAATCAAAAAAAAATAGGATTCTCTTGAGCCAACCCAATCACATTGCAAGAGGCCTGGAAGAACTTGGCCTGACCTCCTGTAAGGACACTCACATTCCATTGACTCAAAACCTGAACCTTGAACCCGCCTCTGACTTTGACCACGCCAAATTTTTTCAACTTAACATCAATTATAGATTGGCAATTGGACTTCTAAATCATTTGGCACACTACTACCAACCCAACATCTCATTCTCTGTCTCTAGCCTAGCTAGGTTTAACACCAAACCAGGCATGACTCATGAGAGGGAAGTCAAGAAGGTATGGAAGTATCTCAAGACAAGGAAAGACCTTAAACTTATAATCAAGTACGATTTGGAGCAAAAAGTTCTCTCATGTTTCAGTGATGCCACCTGGGGAGATGATCCAACCCTTCAAAAATCTCAAACTGGATACTTGATTCTTCACTATGGCTGTCCAGTCATCTGGAACTCCACTCAACAGAATAATATCACTTATCTTCCACCAAATCCAAGCTAAATGCCCTACTCAACTGCTACACCAAAATTAAGTGGATCAAACATCTCATCAGCAAGATCCATCAAATTGCCGAACCCAAGCCTACTCTACACATCAATAATAAAGGTCTAGATGACGAAATCAAGAAGTTTGGATCACACTCTAAATCAAGGCAAATAGATATCAAAACCAAATTATTGCATGAAGACTAAAAGAACAATAAATTTATACTCAGTCTAATCAAGAGTCACTTCATGATTGCGGAATCTCTTACAAAGGCTTCTTAAGAAACCTTGTTGGGACTGCTCCAGAATACAATCTTTGATACTACCAACAACTGATCTCTTGGATTACATTCTCACCAGTCACAAGGGGTGTTAACACCATCCTCTTCTTCCCTATGCTCTGATTCTCACTAATTCTCTGTCCCAGTAGCTCCGCAGACAAACTGAGACAAGTCTTTGTGACATTTCTGTACCATCCCAGTCTCCCACTTTCTGAAACAACCTGGGTGAACTTTTGGCAACTTTCCTCTCTTCATTTTCCTTCCTTCTTGTCAATTTCTCATCTCTTTCTCATTCTCTTCTCTTGATCATTCTCTACTTTTATTGTTTCTACTTTTCTTATCTTCTCAACCCAAATCCTCCTCAACTCAATCCTTCCACCCTGGTCTGAAGTCTCATTGTCATCCAATCTATGCCTGGTAAGAAACTAATCCTCAACATTGTCTCTACATGATTGTACTGACAACCCAAATCAATCTTGTTGTCTCAATCCTTGTCTTGTTCCTCATGGTTCTAAATCTTATCTTTAGCCCACTGTTTTTCAGTTCAGAAGTAATTAATCTAAATCTTGTCATCTAAACCCCTGATAGTTTTCATGAATTTTTAGTAGAGACTAAACCAGAAACCATGAAGAAAATCTGTGTTAGAAGTTGTCTTTCAGCAGATAAAGGGGAATATGTCCTCAAGCTGGGTAGATGCCTTTATGGATTGAAGCAAGAAGCTAGATTGTGGTATAATATCATGAGTGAGAAACTGATACAGATTTGTTTCAAGAAATCTGAGGCCAACCCTTGTCTTTTTTTAAGAAAGGATGCAATTTTTTTGTATGGGTTGATGAAATTATCTTTATTGGAAATGGTAAAGAGAGAGTCATGGAGAAACTCAAAAAGGAATTCAAGATGAAAGATCTTGGTCTGGTGCAACAGGTGCTAGGAATGAAATTCAGTAAGAGCAAGAATGGTATTAAGTTAAACCAGAGCCATTATGTGGCAGCTCTTCTTCAGCAATATGGCTTAGATGATAAAAAGAAGTTTGGTACTCCCATGCAGTCAAAAATTTGTTTAGATAAGGAATTGGATAGGAACAAGCATCAAGGCTTTGTGACTAATCTGCGGATGTGACCCCTTTTGGATTAAGAGGGTGTGTTAAAATACATATTGACTTACGCGTGTGCTGGGTATAAGTGTAATGCAAATTGGATGTTCATATGCGCCTCTCCGGCCCATTGGACACTTGTACAGACCATACAGGCCTGTTTGGATGTCATTGGTTTGGGGAAACTGGCCTCAAAAGGCGTGAGATTTGGGGAAACTGGCCTAAAAAAGCGTGAGATTTGGGGAAACTGGCCTCAAAACGCGTGAAACAGGCTCATTGGTACACAGGCCCTAACAGGCCTGGTGGGGGATATGGGAAAATACAGCCAGATGGGCTCTTATGGGCATAATTGGTCCCAAGGTTCATTTTGGACATACTTGGCCAGACGGGCTGGCCCGCCAAAGTATGTTTTACTGAGTTTTTGGGCTTGGGGCGGCCCATTGGGGCCACCGCCCTTGTCGCACCCCACTCAGGGCCGCTGCCCATGTCGTGGCCGGCTCACGGCCGCTGCCCGTTTTGCGGCTGGCTCGGGGCCGCTGCCCGTTTTGCGGCTGGCTCGGGGCCGCTGCCCGTTTTGCGGCTGGCTTGGGGCCGCTGCCGGTTTTGCGGCCCACTTGGGGCTGCTGCCCGTGTCTTGGCCCGCTTGGGGCCATTGTTTTTGCCTTTGGCCCGTCTATGGGGCCTAACAGCCTGCGGGGGGCCATCGTCGGGACTGCTACGCTGGGTGGGGGCTGCAGGGCTGATGGTCCCGGCTCCTCCCCCTCCCCTTGCTTGCCATAGCAAGGGGGAGGGGGAGGGCTGGCTGGTTGTAACCAGCCAGCAATTGGTTGCAAGGGGAATCGGGCCATGGTGGGGGGGACTTGATCACCCCCCCACCAAAAGAGGTGGCCAGGCCAGTTACATTGAGGCAACTGGTGTGGAAAAAAGAGGGGTGATACCCTTCAAAGTTGTCCTCAAGTTCTGGAAGTTATTGGTCTAAGCATCTGTAAGGAGATTGGATGCAATGAGTTTAAGAATAGAAAGAGTGATCATAAAATAAATTTCTTCCCTCAAATACTTCTTATACCATTTCCTGGCAGTCTGGTGATATGAAATATATGATATGTATCTTAATCTGATAGCCTCCCCCCCCAACCTGGAGTTGAGAGTGAGGTATTTTTGAGTCCTCCCTCTCAACCCTAACGTTGTGATGCTCTTTCATGGACGCGATTTGGGAAAGGCTGCGCGCTGTGGGGTCGCGCGGATCAGAAGGCTTGCACATATCAGACGGATTGTGCAGATTGGAAGGCTCGCGTGGATTGGAAAGCTTGCGCGGATTGGAAGGCTTTCCCGGATCGGAAGGCTTGCGCAGATCAGACGGATTGCACGGAGATTAAAAGGCTTGCCCGGATTGGAAGGCTTGCGCAGATCGGAGGGATTGCGCAGATTGGAAGGCTTTCACCAATTGGATGGCTTGCGCGGATTGGAAGGCTTGCGCGGATCAAGCAGATTGCGCATCACAAGACGCACGGATTGGATTGCGCCGGTACACCCCGGATACCTGGAATGGTGTGGTTTCAATTTATAGACACGGGTTGGGAACTGCTTTGGGGCTGAGCGCTGTGGTGTCATTATATAGCCTCGGGTCGGGGACTGCGTCGCGGCCTGCGCGCTCAGCATCTGGTAGGTTAGGCTCAGCAGTTGGGGTGCGCCGGTTCTCAGCAGTAGCCGCTGCGGGTTCAGCAGCAGCCGCTGCGGGCTCAGCAGTAGGCGCGGCGGGATTGAGCACGCGACTGCGGGCCGGGCCTGACTAAGGGAGGCGGGCCGCGACCCGCTTGGATGTCCGACTCATGGATGGAGCCGGGCCGACCGGGTTCTCGGAGCGGCTAGTCGGGGAAGGAAGAAGCGGGGCGGCAGCGGGGCTATACGCGTGGCAGCCGCGCGCAAGCGCGGGCCGGCCACGGGACGGGGAATTCACGACGGCGCGTCGGGTGGATGCGCGCAAGCGCGGTGGATCTTGGGTATCGCGCGGCGGAGGGCCGCGCCACGAAAAGACGAACCGGATGCGCGTAATGACAGGCGAGCTGGCGGGGGTAGGGTATGGGTATGGGTTTAGGGATGGGTTAGGGTTCTGGGTCTAGGTTTCCTTCTTCATGGTTGTCAGTCTGTCTTTGCGCTTGTGCTTAGGTTAGGGTTGAGGGGAGGGTTCAAACACCCTTCCCCTTGACTTCGGGTTGTAGGGAGCAATTTTCTCTGATATTCCATCATTCTCGGATTCTCCCATTCTCTCATTATCTCTCTCTCTCTCTCTCGGAGTAAAGGAAAGGAAGCATTCTTGGTCTTACAGACGCTAGAACCATCGATCCCGTAACTAGGGACAACTTCGTGAGGATTAACCTCTAAAGTTTCCACAGCGCTCAGCATTGGAGGCAAGCGGGCTCAGCATTAGGGTATGCGGAGTGCTCAGCAGAGGGAGCTGCTGGATCAGCAGCAGCCGCTGTTTGGCTCCCCACCTAGTGGACAGGTTGGGCTCAGCATTGAATGCAGCGTGGGTGGTGATCTGCGCCGGAGATTGGACTTGGAAGGTAGTGCTCTCAACTAGGTTTGCGGGTGCCCTGCTTTGGATATGTAGGAGAGGAGCAATCCGCGGGCTATAAAGGAACGGACGGAGCGCGCGGATCACGCCGGATAATACTGGACATCCACGACGGGCGCAGACAAACAGATATGGACAGGCGCGGGGGGCTCTGAGTAGGGCGCGGTGCAAGGACTGCGTCATGAGAAGGAGGAACCGGATGGACGGAACGGCGTACGGACGTTGGGGGAAGTTTGGTACGGAGGTGGGGAGAGGAGGCTAGGATTTCTGTTTTGGGATTGTTTTCTGTTTCTTTGTCATACTTTTGATTGCGCTTGTAATGAGGTTAGGGTTGAGAGGGAGGACTTATCCTCACTCTCAACTCCGGGTTAGGAGGGGGGGGGAGGGGAGGAGACCATCATATCATTGGATTGGATCAATCATCTCACCAAGAGATTAAAGGGACTCATACCGGATACACATCCAGGTGGAAAGTTTGTAGGATTGAAGGATTGGAGAATTCAATCTCTCTCTATTTTTCTTTATCTCTTTATCTCCTTATTTCTATTTCTCATTTAAGTGCGACTTTGGGCATCCTCATCTCCTTTCAGACGCAGGGAACCGTTAACTTTCAAACCTTGGGAAAATTAAAGGGGGAAAACCCTTATTCTTCCCACATCTGGGGGTCTGGCTGGGAAGTAACCTTCCGTTTCTTGTCTTTCAAAGGTAACTGGGAGCAATTTCCTATTCATACCTCCCTACAGTTTCTTCCTCTTCTTCTTCTTCTTCTCCTTTCGTTTCCAGGTCCGCTACTCCGACCCCACTTGCATCTTCCATCCCTCCTCCTCCCCCTCCCTCCGCTTGACCCAGGTCAAGCTATGCCGTTCCCCCATTGGTCTCCAGTGACCATGAACCCACCCGTCTTGTTTGCATCAGGCCGCGCGACTACCCTCACATCCAATTCAACACTGCAGATATGGAGCGATTCATATCAAGATACAAAGGTATTGCAGATGCAGAAGGTGTGTCAGACGCCAATAAGGCCCGGCTTGTTGTCCTGTTTATTATGGACAAAGAGAAGATCTGGGATGTGGAGGAGATGGAAGGCTACAAGAATCAGGATTGGCCAAAACTGAAGGCAGATATCCTAACGCGGTGGGGTAGGCGCGAACCTTGATTCCGGGAAAGCAATTTTGACCGCATGGCCTTGGAGGCAAGCGCACGCAGAGGAGTCAGAACTCAGGTGGAGCTGGCGGATTACACCTCAACATTCAATTGGATCTATTGGTACTTGTCAAAGAACAAGGTGGTGGCAGGACAGACGGGGGCCATGAAACGCGCGTTTCTGGGCGGTTTAGGCGCTCAACTCCAGGAAAGGGTGCAGCAGCATCTTTACAATCACAACTTGGTAAAGCGGTCATTGGAGGGGAGCATCACGCTCCTTCTGGAGTTGGCTGTCATTTGCCAGGCTGTGGAGAGTGAGATAAACTTAGAAGAGCTTATTGATGAAACCGCTAAGTCCTTCTCAGCAGGACCAAAGAAATCCGCCCCCCAGGTTTTGGCTCCGGCGCAATTTTTGGTCCCGGTTCCACCTACTTCCAAGCGTGTTCTAGTTCCTCAACCCGGGCCTGCCCCTCCGTTAAGTGAATTGAAGGAACTGATGAAGGATTTGAAGATCTGCATGAGCCTTATGGGCCAGCAGCAGCCGCAAGGGCCTCCACCTCACATGGTGGAAGGGTTTTGGCCGCACGGTACCTTTGTGCCGAGGGGGCGCTCATACTGTGGGGCAAAAAGTCATTGGAGATCGGCGTGCGAGGAGCTTAATGCGGGATTGGTTCAACCAGCGGGGATGGGGTACATGTTTCCAACGGGCAAACAGATTCTGATGGAGCCAAGCCAGCCAAGCGCAATGGAGCAGGTGCGCACACGGGGTCAGGAGGGGGAAACAACAGCGCAAGCATCACTAGGCATATTTACCAGTCCCGGATTGTGGCAACCACCTTGGGTGGAAGCTGATGTAAGGGTAGTGGCAACGGAAGAGAAGGTGGCGGTCTTGGATAAGATGGAGGTGGATGCAAAGGAGCAAACCCCGTCGACCGTTCCAAAACCGGCCACACGTGTACCCGGAATCGAGGCACTGGCAGCAAATCCTGTAGGGAAGAAGAAAGCGGCGGACATTGTGCATAGGGTGATGGGGAACAAGACTCTGGTTCCGCTGACCTTGCGGGAACTGGCAGCTGTGTCTCTGGTGGTGGTAGACAAGATGGTGCAGGCGTTGCAGGATTGCGGTCAGGGCCGGGTACCTCAGACGGTGCAGCGGGTTCATGTGGCGCAGAAGGAGGAGGGGCCCGAGGAGTGTGAGTTGAAATTGGTTTTGACTCCGCTTTCTTACGTTCTGATGGTCATAGCGGGGAGGAAGGTGTGGGCTATGGTGGACAGCAGTTCAATGGTGAACCTGCTGCCATTGCGGATGCTGGATGATTTGGGGTTGGTTTGGCAGAAATGTGCAATGTGTATCCGCGCGCTTAACAGAGGGGAGTGTTGTGTGGATGGGGTAGTTGAGGAGGAGGAGGTTGAGGTTGCAAGGGTCCGTAGGCCTCTTTCTTTTCTTTTAGTGGATGGTGGGGATGTCATTTTGGGAATGACATTCATGTTTGGGTTCCAAGCACAAATGGTTTTTGATCTGGAGGCGGGAACAGAGGCGTTGACGGTGGAGGATTTGTCTGGCGGAAGGTTTGAGACAACTATCTACAATCACGGGCAAGGAAAGCGGAGGAGAGTGTCAGAGTATGAGGAGGAACCAGACGCGGAGTTGGTCTGCGACGGGCAACCCTTGGAGAATTTTTCCTAGTTGACAAAGGAGACCGCACGGAACAAGATCTGGTTTTGTGCAGGCGGTCCACTAATGAGGAGCAGGGAGGGGGAGGAGGGAAAGTGCAGGGCGCGCACGTCGCAGAAGTAAATCCCTTTTCTCAGTATGCATTGCCCAAGGGTACTACGCTTCAAAAACCCTATCATTGTGCCACACTCGTGAGCAAAGGCAAGAGCCGCAGTTCCGTTCTGTGCAGAACCTACAGCAAAGGATGCGTGCGGATGATGCAGTGCAACGCTGGCAAGTACAAGCCGGTGTCAGGGAAGGTCCGACCGAGGAATGAGCCAATTCCCCAGGTATTGAATGGACCGCTTCAACCAATCGCTTGGTTGCGGGACCCTTGGGTCGTGCCAATTAAGGCTTTGGGGTGGTTTACTAGTTAGGCATGGATCACAGAGGAGCGGATTGCAGTTTTCAATTTCAGCCCAACTGGATGGTTGAGTACGGAGGAGCGTGAGTTGCTGGTATTGGTTCTGGTTCTTTGGGAAAAGTGCTCGCGTTTGGACCTGAAGAGCGGGGGCTTCTGAAAAACAATATCGGCAACCCCTATGTCATCCCCACTGTTGATCCCGAGCCGTGGCAGATCAATCCAATTCCAATACCGCGGGCGGTCCAGGAGCAGTTTCTGGAGTTGGTGCGGGAACAGGTGAAGACTGGCCTTTACAAACAGTCAACGTCCAGTTACTCCAGTCCGATCTTTGCGTTAGTTAAGCAGGACAGAAAGTTGTTGAGGATTGTCCATGATCTGCAGCGGCTCAACTCCTTTACAACCCGGGACGCAGGACAGTCCCATTGCGTTGACGAGTTCCTTGAGTCAATGGCGGGGCGCGCTTGTTACAGTTTAGTGGATGTGATGGGGGGATACAACCAGCGCAAGTTGGATCCTTTCTTGCGGCCTGTAACAGAATTTGAGACTGGGGTGGGAAGAATGCAGCTGACTTGGCTACCCCAGGGCGCGACCAATTCTGTGGCGGTGTACCAGGCGCAAATGGCTTGGATCCTGAAAGATGATCTTCCGGAGGGAGTCCAAATGTTCATCAACAACGTGGGCATGAAATGTCTGAAATCCAATTACAGAGGAGCAGAGCTGGTTGAGGTTCCCGGCATCCGACGTTTTGTGTGGGAATTAGCGCAGACGTTGTAAAACATCCTGTTTTGCATTGAGGAGGCAAGACTGACGGTGTCGGGGAAGAAGTTGGAAGTTTTTGTTCCGGCGCTCAAAGTCCTTGGCCTGTTGTTGCTTCCAACGGCCGGCCCATTTCAGAGAAAAAGCGGAACAAGGTCCTCAAATGGCGGATCCGGCGGACGGTGTTGCATATCCTTCAGTTCTTGGGATTATGTAGCTATGTCCGTATGTTCATCAAGCGGTTTGCGGAGGTGGAAAGCCTGCTCCAATCACTAACGCGCAAAGGCGCGGAGTGGAATTGGGGAGAAGAGTGCAATAGCGCGTTCCGAAAGCTCAAGGAGATTGTGGGACATGACATTGTGCTCCGCGATCTTGACTACAATGCAGGAGGAATTAGGCTAGTGGTTGATTCCAGCAAATTTGGTGCAGGGGGGGGGTTCTCAATCAAGAGGACAACGGAAGGATTGGCCAGTGCTTTACGAGTTTGTCACCTTCACTCCAACAGAAAGCCTGTACTCTCAGCCAAAGTTGGAGTTGTGCAGGGTCACCAAGATTGTGCAGCGGCTTCAGTATCTTTTGTGGGGGGTTCACTTTGAGCTTTTTGTAGATGCGCAGGCGCTGGCGCGGATGATTGATTCTCCGGCTTTTCCCAATGCTCCCATGACCAGGTGGATGACGTTTCTTCAACTTTTTTCCTTTGGTGTTGTTCATGCTCAGGGGAAAGCGTTCACTATGCCTGACGCGTTGTGGCGGTATCCAAGGGACAATCAACGTGGAACTGCTGGATGTGGAGACCCCGGTTGTCAAGGTAGGGGTTGTGGAGGCGGGATTTCAGCTGCCGCTCCGGCAAACCGGGCGGTACGCAATTCTTTGTGATCACTTGCGGGACCTTTGTTTTCCCAACTGAACTATGGACAAGCACATGCCATGGGCAATGTGGCAAGCGGGAAACTTCTATGTACAGGAGGGGCAGCTTTGGAGGCGGAAGACTCCATTTCCTCTTGTGGTTACCACTTAAAGGGGGGATCAGGAAGCTATGCTCCGAAGCCTTCACAACAATCTTGGCCATCAAGGGGAGGTCAAAACGCGCAGGCGGGTGAAAGAGGGGTTCTGGTGGCTGGGGGTAGTGCGTGCAGTACGGGAATGGTTGGCGTCCTGCAAAGGCTGTCAATGGCGGAGTGCAAGATTGCCTAAGGAAGTCGGAAACCCCACAGGGGAAGACACCCTCTTTGGTCAAGTCTTGCTTGATGTCGTCCACATCAAGGCCGGTAAGTTTGCCTATCTGCTTGTTGCGCGGGACAACCTGTCCAGTTGGGCGGAAGCGCGTCCGTTGTTCAAGCTCTTGGCAGACAAAGTTGCTCTGTTTCTGGAGGAAGATTGGTTTGCCCGGTACGGGTTGCTTTGTCTGGTTACAGTGGACGGAGGGGCTGAGTTTCGCGGCCGTTTGGTTGAGTTGGTGAAGAGTTGCGGAGACAAGTTTAACCGAGTAATGGAGTATTATCCCGAGGGAGCCGGCATGATTGAACGCGGGCATCCACCAATAAAGGAAGCCCTGGTCAAGATGTGCGGGGAGGAGGGTAAGCGCTGGCAGGAGACCCTTCCAATGGTTCTGTTTGCGGATTGGATTTTGGTGAAGTTGTCAACAGGCTACTTGCCGTACGAGTTACTTTTTGGACAGCGCCCCGTGCTTCCGGTGGACATTGAGTTGGAGACGTTCCTGGGGGTTGACTGGTGGAAGGTGAAGACCTCCGCCAAATTGCTTGAGGCTTGTGAAGAACAGCTCCTTTGATGGGAAGGGATGCTCGCCAAGGCCGCAGACCGGCTGAAGAAGATGGTGCGCTATTGGGACAAGCGCTGCTCGCATTTTCTCCGGGATCCATTGCTGAAGGGGGATTTGGGGCTCCTGTACAACTGGAGTCTGGAGTCTCAGTGGGGGAAGTTGTTTGCTAACCGGTGGAACGGCCCGTTTGCCTGTCGTCCAAGTTCAAGGGTGGCAGCTATCAGTTGGAGGAATTAGACGGTACTCCACTGAAACGGAAGGCCGCAGCTTTGCATGTCAAGCATTTCTTTGCGCAAGGATCTACCTTTTTTGACAAGACAGCGGAAGGGGGTGAAGGATCAGATGAGGCTAGTGTGGAGCACGGAGATGATTTAGGAACGTGATCCAGGGATTAGGCTTTGGGCGAAGAAGCGGAAAACGTGCTGTTGCAACGGAGTAGGCGGTTGCAACCAGCTAGGGACAATGGCCAAGTTGGGTGGGAGGTGGTGGGGGTAGGGGATAAGTTTTGATTTGGTGAGGGGGTGCTCTAGCCGGTTCAGAGCCAGAAAAACTAGACACCCCGGAATGTTGGTTTCTCTATTTTTCTTTCTTATCTGGATTGTGGGGTCTTTGCTGGCTTGGGTTTTTTGCAGGAAACGTGGGCGCGGCACAAAGCAGGGTCCGTGAATGCGAGGACAAGCCCTGCGGAACCAGGATGCAAGGAAAATCCCGCGGATGGGGGAAGGGGGACAAAGAGCGATTTGCGGGCGGTCTACGGGCGTTGCGCGGAAAAAAAAAAAATTATGTGTTCTTTTCTATTTTTCTTCTCTGTTGGTTTCTTTTTCTCTTTTTCTTTTCTCTCAGGATATCTTGAGCATGGGTGGTTGGTATGGGAATAAGCTTGATTTGGTGAGGGGTTGCTTTACCCAGTCCACAGCTGGGACAACTAGGCATGCCAGAATGTCTGTTCTCTTACTCTCTCTCTCTCTTCCCTTATGGTGGTGCGCGCTGGTGTTTGGTTGTTGTGTTTGTTACAGGAGGGGTTCCGGGAACTGTGTGGCAGTCCGTCTGGGGCGGTCCAGGTACCTTTGCGGAGCACCGGAAGGTGACTTTGCAGAATGCACGGATCTTGCGCGCGGACCTACTCTGGCTCCGCCCCCTCTTCTCTTGACTTAGATTTTTCTCAATTTTTACTCGCGGGGTCTCTTACTTTTACTTAGGCCGCTCACTGCCTCACTTGGAAGTGGTACGCGCAATGGGTAATTGATTTCAAGCGCAGAATGATGAGAAGAAAAAGTACAACAAGAGTGTGAAGAAAAGGAAAAGAAAAAGAAAGGAAAGAGGGGCCCCGCCTAATCCGCCTCCATCGCCCGGACGATTCCATTCCTTGCGTCCGCCAGGAGCGCCCAGAATTGCGCCAATACTTTGCGCCGGTATAAGACTCAAAACGGTGCTAGGCCGTTGCAGTTCTGCGGAGGGGAAAGGTGCTGTTTAGGCTGCCCTCCTGAGTCTTACAAAAATATTTAAATGTAACCGAGATCAAGGTCCAGAACCTGGTAAATGAGGAATCAAGGAGTAGAGGATAAGGATGATAATGGTTCGGTAGCAACGGAACAGCACTATCTGAGACAAGATTATGCAGGGAAATACTTGAACAAAAGAAGTTAAAGTCCTCTTAGAGTTCAAAGAACAAAAGCTGTTGTATGTAAACAACGCCCACAAGCTAATAACTCTGGTTTTCAGCAGAAGATTGGGGATGATCAACTCAAACCCAAGCAACCTCCAGGTTCTCAATGAACCTGCCCAAACCTCCGAAATCAAGCGCTTGAAGGGTATCAGATAACTGAGGGTGGCTGTACAAGACAAAGCACAATGTTTAAGAAGCTCTAAAACCTACAGTAACTGATTTGAAGCAAGGATAACCTCAGCACTTCTCAAGGGACTCAAGGGTAGGCTGCCAGAATGCAAATCCAAAGAAGCTAAGGGGAGGTATAACACTCCAGGTCTTGAGCTTAATAAGACCTCTTCAATCAATTGTGATTGGCTCCACAAAGGTGATCAGGGATCAGGACCAGTATGGTCAGAGAAAGGGATCAAGGAGTGGTATGACACACTCAAAAATCCCAATAGACAGAATCTTTCTTCAACCAGCAAGGCTATTGGTTGGTTATAAGGATCAGGGATCAAGGCTTGAGTATGGAGGCTCAAGGATCAAAGGTGTGCTGATTTCATGCTGCATGATTCCATGCTCCCCTGATTGATCAAAAAGGCAGGGGAGAGCCCCTCCTTATATGGGCAGGAGGCCCTGTTAGACTATGTACAACAGATTCTACAAATAGAGCGGAAAAGGGAAGACAATCATGTGGTCACTCGCGTCCGTCCGTGGATGGGCGCACGCAACAATACCAGAGTCACCCACCCCTTGTCTGAAGGCAGACGGGGTGGGAAAGAGAAATGAACCAAACCGCCGCGGATGTCCGCAGGCGGTAGTTGGCACTCTTCACCCCTCTTCCAAAGGTGGAAGTGGGTGGGAGAGCCCCAGGAAAGGTGACGGATGAAGTCCGTGAGAGCGGGGATGGGTGGATAGGAGATTGGCTTGAAACGGTTGAGTAAATCCTGACAGGCTTGAGATTCACAACTGATAGATCAAGTGAGATGGGAGATTTGACAGATCCAAGGATTTGCCAAATGATTGGGGTTGCGGTCGGGATGGATTTGGTAAATCATGGATGAGCCCCGCGCAACAGTAGCAATGAGGAGATTGGGACGCGCAATGACAAAGGTGAGGATGTGCAACAACAATGGGGGAGATGACAAGCAACGCGCAACGGCAAGGATGATGAGCAAGGAGGATGAAGGAGGCGCGACGCACAAGGCGCGCGGATAAAGGAAGCGCAGTTTGGATAAGCCTGAGGATCAGTTTTTTTTTTTGATACCGGACGGTACGCTTGCGCAAGAGTTTATACGTTTAGGTTCTAAGGCAGCCAGGGTGTCCCGGATGGGGCACCACACCGGGAATCCATTCCGTGGGCCCTTGGGATTGAAAGGAAGCCACAAAGTAGCTGAACAGTGTCGTCCACAAACCAATCAAATTGAACTTTGGGTAGCATGCGGCCGATTGGAATCTCCAGGACCTCTGGAGACGTCCAACCAGGGGCAGGTGGCGCGGGGGGAGGTGAGGAAAAGATAACCACCCTCTCCGGTGAGGGGGCTGGCAAGGGGGAGGACGCCGGGACCGGAGATGGCAATGGTGGTGGCGGTGGAGTAGGTGACCAAGCCAGAGGCAGTGTTGGTGGTCCTGGAGGAGGAGGAGGGGGTGCTGGCGCGGCCGCGGGTTGCCCAGAAAGCCTTGGGTCTGGTACCGTTTGATTCACGCCAACAGCGGCCGCCCAAGCGGGGGTTGCCAAGCGCCATTCCTCCAAGGTTCCGTATCTTCTTTGTTGCGGAGGTCTGGCCCGGCGGAGAGGTGATGCAAAGTTGCGGCTCACGTGCAAGGTTGGGGATGACGGAGCTTGGGGGCGGCAGGGTGAAGGTGAAACGGGGGATGTCCACAAGCCTTCCAAGATCGAGTTGTCACTCAAGGCCACAAATGAGTTGCGGCTGGTTCTCTTGCGCGGTCGTGTGGGGTTGGGTCCGGGAGGGGCTTGCGGCATTGTGTTGCCGAGAGAGCATTGGCGGTGGCCGGCACGGCAGGCTGAGCAAGCTCAACGGCTGGAGAGGAGTGTGCAAAATTTGTTGCGCAGTAGGTGCAGCGAGGGACCATGATGAGGGTGAGGAAAGAGGATGGGGGAAGGTGGTAGTGGAAGTAGCGGTGGTGGTAGTGTGGTGAAGCAATGGAAGACTTCTGGGGACAGAACTCAAGTTGGGGGGGGATGTGGTGTCAATTTATAGACACAGATTGGGAACTGCTTCGCGGCTGAGCGCTCATCATTGGAGGCAAGCGGGATCAGCATTAGGGTATGTGGAGTTCTCAGCAGCGGCAGCTGCTGGATCAGCAGCAGCCGCTGTTTGGCTCCGCACCTAGTGGACGGGTTGGGCTCAGCATCAAATGCGGCGTGGGAGGCAATCCGCGCCGGAGATTGGATTCGGAAGGTAGTGTGCTTGACTAGGTTTGCGGGCGCGCCAGTTTGAATACGTAGGAGCGGAGCAATCCGCGGGCTATAAAGGAAAGGACAGCGCGCGTGCAAGCGCGCGGATCACGCCGGATAATACCGGACATCCACAACGCAAACGGATACGGACAGGCAAGGGGGTCTCCAAGTAGCGAGTGGTGCAAGGACCGCGTCATGAGAACGATGAACCGGATGGACGGAACGGCGTACGGATGGTGGGGGAAGTTTGGTACGGAGGTGGGGAGAGGAGGCTAGGGTTTCTGTTTTGGGATTGTTTTCTGTTTCTTTGTAATACTGTTATTTGTGCTTGTACTTAGGTTAGGGTTGAGAGGGAGGACTTATCCTCACTCTCAACTCCGGGTTAGGAGGGTGGCGGAAGGGAGGAGACCATCATATCATTGGATTGGATCAATCATCTCACCAATAGATTAAAGGAACTCATACCGAATACACATCCAGGTGGAAAGTTCTTAGGATTGAAGGATTGGGGATTTCACTCTCTCTATTTTTCTTCATCTTTTTATCTCCTTATTTATATTTCTCATTTAAGTGCAACTTTGGGCATCCTCATCTCTTTTCAGAAGCAGGGAACCAGTAACTTCCAAACCTTGGGACAATTATAGGGGGAAAAACCTTATTCTTTCCACAATGGGTTGTTGGTCAGATGCATCATGAGAAGGACAAACCAGCGGGCAACACAAATGAAGCATGGGGCAGGGGAGGTGGAGCATGGGTTACGGGACAGGGGACAGAGGGATAGGGTTGGGCTAGGATTCTGTGGCTTAGGGGTTGTATTCCATCATTCTTGCTTACTTGCGCTTGTACTTAGTTTAGGCTTGAGAGGGAGGACTTAAATACTTCACTCTCAACTCTGTGTTGTAAGGAACATCATCACATCATCACATCATCACTTTATCACATCAGATTGGATTGGATTGGAAAGGAAGGAATTCATCTCATTATCACTCTATCACTCTCTCTCCCTCTCTCTCTCTCTCTTGACCGGCTGCATCCAATCTCCTTACAGACGCTTTGATCAATAACTTCCGGAACTTGAGGAAAACTTAAGGGGTATTGCCCCTTCTTGGTTTCCACAACGTAGGTACAACTACAAGCAGCAAGATAGATGAAAAAATAACCCCAAGTACAGAACCCTAGTTCTACCCTAACCCTACCCCTTACCACCCACCCCGTCCAAAACCCTCCGCTTTGATCTCACATACGTCCGGTTTGTCCTTCTCATGGCGCGGCCCTCATCCGCGCCCTACCTGGAGCCCCCAGGTTTATCCATCCGCACGCGACCGCAGATCCCGCAATCTGTGAGTTGGCCCACGCTTATGCCTGCGCAAACCTCCCCGACACGTATAAACCCCAATTGCCCCGCCCTCCCCTTCCAGAATATTCCCCCTGCAAGCTTGGTCAGGCTGGCTACATCACTTGTTCCGCGTTCCCTGGGCGGGTTGCGGCCCGGCGCCCCCCCAGAGTAGGCCCAACCCGCACCTGGTGCCAAGCCCTGCAATCCCTGCCGCTGAGCCCTCAACCTCTGCGGCTGAGCCCTCAACTCCTGTTGCTGAGCCCGCAGCAGGCACTGCTGAGATTGCATGTACCCCAAATGCTGAGCGCGCAGCAATTGTGGAGGAATCATGGACTCTGCCCAGATTTCCCCAATTGCCATTCTTCCCCAAGCTCCATCCGTGATTCCTCTTTGCCGTTCTGCTGCGCAGGAACTCCCCCAAAGGAGGAATTCCCAAAATTTGGGGCTTACCGAGTGGCTATAAAATTCTGGGCGGACCACGTCCGTGTTATGCAAGGCGCAAGAGACTGGCTTATCGATGAAATCCTTTGATGTTGCGCGGCTCCTCCTTGAGATCCTACTCCGCCCCTGCCCCGGCTCCTACTCCACCCCTGCCCCGGCTCCTCCTCCAGCCACTTCCCTGGCTCTTCCTCTGGCCCCTGCCCCGGCGCCTTCCCCCGCTCCCTGAGGCACCCCTCTACCCCCAGAGTCACCCATTTTTGTCCCGTTGTTGCCTCCCCTTGGACCAAGCCCCCCAGATGGTCCTCCAGAGGTCCCCTCCTCACCGGTCCTGCCTCCTCCCAGCCCACCCAAGATCCCAGAAATCCCTGTTGTTTTGGCACTCCCGGCGGCTGGATTTGAAATCTGTGCTGAGGGGTTGACCGCAATGCTCCCCGACTTCCTAGCAACCCCGGGCGCTCAATCCTTGGAATCACAGCGCAAGCTCTTGGCGTCTTTCTGGGCCTTACTGGCATTTTTGGGGGGGAACATGGAGGAAATGATGAGAATGGCGCAGGCGCATTGCCCCCCTCTCCCCCTTTCCTTTTTCCGCGTTTTCCTTCCCTTTGTACCGCTCTTCCCTTTTTGAGAGAAATACACGTCTTCTGCACGTGCGTCCTTTCCCAGCAGGTTGTCCTGCGGACAAATCCCAGCGTCCCAAGTGAGTTTGAGAGTGAGATTGAAATTGGCGCCCGCGTCCTGGTGAGAATAAGAGTGAGATTGAGATACGCGCCCGCTTCCTGGTGAGCATGAGAATGAGATTGAGATCTGCTCCCGTGTCCTAGTGAGAATGAGAGTGAGATTGAGATCTGCGCCCGCGTCATGAGCCAAAAAAGTTCCCCCAAAGGTACCTGGAAGGCCCCAGCCGAACTGCAAGACAGTTCCCCGTACCCAACCTGAAACAAAAACAACCACTCCCCACCAGCGCGTGCACACATTCATCCAAGAAAGGAAAAGAAGTTGAGGAAACAAACACTCTGGGGTTTCTAGCTGTTCAGGCTGTGAACCCGCTAGAACACCCACTCACCAAATCAGGCCTGTCCTGCACGTGTCCAACGCATACTCTGCAACCATTACACTTTAGGAGAAGAAAACTGATTAAGAGAAGACAGAGAAAATAACCAAACCCAAACAGAAAAAGTTTTTTTTTTTTGCTTGCACCGGGCCTCCCCTCCTTGTCCCGCATTACCCAGCGGCAGGGCTTGTCCTTGCATTTAGGGACCAGGCTTTTGCCGTGCCCGCATTCCTGCAACCAATCATAACTAGCACTGGGCCTCCGCTCCTTTTCCCGCATTACCCAGCCCCAGGGCTTGTCCTTGTGTTTACGGACCTGGCTTGCGCCGCGCCCGGGTTCCTGCAACCAATCAAAACTGAAACCAGTACCAACTTGCAAAGCAATGTATTCAAGAAATAAGAAAAAAAACATTCTGGTGTGTCTAGTTATTCTGCTGTGAATGGGCTAGAGCACCCCCTCACAAAATGAACCTTTAATCCTACTCAAGTCCCCCCCCAGCTTGAAGGCTGTCCCCAGCGGTTTGTAGCCTCTTGCTCCTTTGAAGCGGCGCATTGCGCATGGGCTCCTCTTCAGACAAAGAGCCTTATCCATCTACCAATCCTGAACCACCGGCACCATCCCCTGCGTCCGCGCCATTGCCTGCTGTCTTGTCAAAGGAGGTGGAGCAGCGTGCAAAGAAGCATTTTACGTGAAAAGCCATGGCCTTCCGTTTGAGCAGCGCCCCGTCCAATTTCTCAAGCTGATAACTCCTGCCCTTGAACTTGGATGCCAAGCGGAAGGGGCCGTTCCATTGGTTGGCAAAAAGCTTACCCCACTGAGACTCCAGACTCCGGTTGTGCAGCAAGACCAAGTCCCCCTTTGGCAAGGGATCCCAGAGGCAATGGGAAAAACTCTTGTCCCAATAGTGAAACAAGGCCGTCCTAGTCTTCTTCCACCTTTCTGCGGCCTTGGCAGGGTCTCTTCCCGTCGGAGAAGATGTTTGGCGCGCACCTCCACAAGCTCCATGGAGGTCTTCATCTTCCACCAGTCCAGGCACAAGAAGGTTTCCAGCTCAATTTCCACCTGAAGCACTGGACACTGTCTGTAGAGAAGTTTGTAAGGCAAGTAGCCTGTTGAGCGTTTGACCAAGATCCTGTCTGCAAAGAGAACCGCCAGGGGGGCCTCCTGCAACTGCTTTCCATCCTCACTGCACATTTTTACCAGGGAATACTTGATAGGCTGATGACGGCGTTAAATCATCCTGTTGCCCTCCGGATAGTACTCCATGACCCGCCCAAACTTAGCTCCATAATTTGGGACCAGCATCATCAGACAACCCCAGAACTCCGCGCCTCCATTGACAATGACCAGGCAAAGGAAACCGTACCGTGCAAACCAATCTTCCTCCAGAAACTGAGCAACCTTCTCCCCCAACAACTTCACCAGAGGACTAGCCTCAACCCAACCCAATAGATTGTCCTGCCCAACCAGCAGGTACACCAACTTTCCCGCTTTTATGTGGACTACGTCAAGGGAGACCCCCCAAAAAAATGCTTCCTCCCCCGTAGGGTGACCCACCTCCCTGGGAGCCTACAGCTCCGCCGTTGAAACGCTTCACAAGACTTCACCCATTCACGCACTGCCTGCACCCCCCCCGGCCACCAGAACCTTGCTTTCACCCGCCTCCGCGTTTGGATCTCCCCCCCGTGGCCAAGGTTGTTGTGAAGACACCTCAGGATCATTTCCTGGTCTTTCCTTGATGTTGCGACCACCAAAGGCACTGGGGTACTCCGCCACCACAGCTTCCCATCCTGCAAGTAGAAGTTGGCTGTCCCCCGTTTCACCCATCAAATTACCGCCCCTGACATACCTTTGGGAAAACAAAGATCCTGCAAAAAGGAGCACACAGTTGTGTAACGCCCAGACTGCTGCAGCAGAAGAATGACCTCCGCCTCCACCATACCTATGCAGATAGCTGGATGCCTGAAGTCATCAAGTCCCGTCTGTGCATCCAAGGATTTAAGCAAAAACCTGGGATCGACTACTTTGACACCTTTGCCCCAACCAGAAAGTTTTCCTCCTTACTGCTTCTCAGGACTCTAGCCATTGGCAAAGACCTGCCAATCCAGCAGTTTGACGTTAAAAGCCCCTTCCTGTTTGCTCCCTTAGAAGAAGATCTATACATTAAAACTCCCAAAGAATCCAGTCAAATGTCCCCCTTTCTCAAACTCAAGAAGTCCCTTTACCGCCTCAAACAAGCTCCAGCTAACTGGAACCAAACTCTCACCTCCTGGTTTGAAGAAATTGACTTTCAGCAATCCACCTCTGATGCCTGTGTCTACATCCACAAGAACCAAGACTCCTTTATCTTCTTCCACGTAGATGACCTTGTGGGTGTTGGGAAGGTTGACTGTTTTGAAGAACTGTTTCTGAATTGCTTTCCAAACTCCTCTTCTCACAATCTTTTTACTGTGCTGGGGATGAAGGTGGAGTTCAACGGCTCTTCTTTTGCACTTTTGCAGCCTGATCTGATCAAAAAAGGAGTTAATCTCCTCAACCTATCCCAGTGCCAATCCGTCAGATCTCCCCTCACTCCTAATGTCCAGCTTACGCCTGCCTCAAATGAAGATGTCAAAGAGTTTGAAAACCTGGGTGTCAACTACCGGCAACACACTGGAATTCTGAACTATCTATCCAGTCAATCTTGTCCCAAAAAAGCTTCTGCGGCGTTCATTCTCTCCAGCTTCAATCACCAACCTGGCATTCAGCAGTGGAAGGAAATACTTCACTGCTGGAAGTACTTGAAGTCCATCTCCAACTACAAGCTTGTCCTTTCTCCCTCTCCTGCTGACAAACCTCAAATTCTGATGTTCACTGATGCAACATGGGCCAATGAAATGGACGCTCAAACCTCACAGAGTGGAATCATTGGATTCTGGAAAGGCTTCCCTGTCATATGGACTAGCAACAAGCAAAGGAAAATAAATCTGTTGTCAACCAAGTCGGAATTGAATGCTCTGTGTGATGGAGTCCAGGAGAACTTCTTGATGAGTTATCCTATTTCTGAACTCTGGGGCTTGCAGCTGAAACAGAGTCTATTCCATGTGGACAACAAAGGTCTGATTGAAAAAGTAAAGAATTTTGCATCTGATGCCAAAACCAAACACCTTGACATCAAAGTGAAGCTTATTTTCTCTCTTCTTTGCAATAAAAAAATCAAAATTACCCTTATTCCGTCCTCCAACATGATTGCTGATGCACTAACAAAAGCTGCCAATGCTTGGTCTCTATTGCTTCTAAACTCCAGATGCTTTGGCTCTCCAATTCTTTTCTCATCAAATGATCTGGGGTTTTTAAATTTTGCCTCTCTCTCTATCTTTTTCCAACTCGTAGTCTGACATCATCTGTCCTGTCACTGCTGCAAACACTTCATTCTTGTCTTTTCTTCCTTCCACTGTGTCTCTGTTCATATTACTTCTACTGACTGACCTCTTTGTTCTCCTCTGAAAATTCTGGCCCAATTCCTACAATCTCTTCTCTTAACAAGATTGAACTTATAAATTGCCATCTCACACATGCTGAAGCTCCAAGACCAATTGGCTCTACTCCCTCAAGGCCACTCAGCTCATCAACCATGAGTCCTTCTTCAATCCTTGCTGACCGTCTTCTACTGCGTGACTGTTCTCATTTGGTGAGAAAAGCATTGTTTTCTGTGTCTCTGTTATCTTATTTTTTTTCTGATCAAACTGTTATGCTAGCTCCTGGCTCTCCTTGTCACTTCTTCTTGTGGTATTCTAATTCAAGTTGTGTTACCTCAAGTCCCTTGTCATCCAGGATAGGGTCCTTTCTGTTTTCCTTTCTCTCTCATCTTGTTTCAAGTTTGAAGGAATAAGAGACTTAAAAGGACGTTTGATTTCAGCAAGGAAGGATCAGAGAGGAAGAATCAGAAAGAAAGAAAACATAGTAGAGTAGACACCTTAAAAGGACCAGATGGCGTGTTGACTAGACAAGGCAGTGAAGAAGAAGAAGGGGAAAAGAAGGAATAGCTGAGGAGTGATCCGGTGTAGCGCTCCAGGAGTTGGGAGTTGGTAATTGAGTGAGCTTGAGCTTGAGCTGTAGCGGTGGCTGGTGAGTGAGCTGGTTGATGTCGAGCTTCCAGTTGGTTGAAGAGTGATTGCCCGTCCAGGTGATTGAGGATGAAGGTTTGAGAGATCCAGGGGAGCAGTCTTGCGAGCCTTCAGAAATGGAGTATTGGCAGCAGTTGAATATAGGGGGCGCACGGGAGGAAGAGAAAATGAAGGCAGCAGGTTGGGAGCTTATAGGAAATGAGGTAAACTTATAAAGAACAAAGTAGTAGGTAGAGAATATGAAACAAGGTAAGGATGAGATAGAACAGAGAAAAATAGAAAAGAGATAGGGTCAAATAGAATAACATGGAACAGAATAAGGTAGACTGATTTGAGCAGATACTTGAATACCAACAGCCTCCCTTGCTCAAATCACTTTGAGATGTTTAGAGTGTCTAGCGCATGATGAAGTGCTATCCTGCTTAACGGTTTGGTGAGGAAGTCCGCCAGGTTCATCTTGGAGGACACCTTCTGGAGCTTGATCGCGTTTTTCAGAATTTCATTGCGAACATAGTGAAATCGCAATTCCATGTGTTTGGTGTGAAACGTGGCGTGATTAGCTTGGTTGAGAGCTAGTTTAATACAGCCCTTGTTGTCCTCGTGGACGATGGACGGTTTGATTGCTTCTTCCGGCAGAAATTCGCTCATGAGCGATTTTACCCAGCTTATTTCCTTGATGACGTCGCCCAGCGCTTTGTACTCGGCTTCAGTGGTGGATAGTGAGAGAGTCGGCTGTTTCTTACATTTCCAGGTGATGACGCTGCTGAGCCAGCGGATGACCATCCCGGAGACAGACCTCCTCGTGGTGGGACAGGTTGCCCAGTCGGCATCGACATATGCTTCAAGGCCGGGGGGAGCAGAGGAGGAAGTGAAAGTTATTCCTCCGCTAGAGCTGTGCTGGAGATACTGGAGCACTTGCAGCGCCGCCTGATAGTGGTGAAGATTAGGTTTGACGAGGAATTGAGCCAGGTAGTTGACCGCAAAGGTGATGTCGGGTCTTGTGCATATGCTGATATGATTGAGCTCACCAACAATCTTTCTATAATTTGCCCCTGAATGTAGAAACTCGTGATGGTGTTCCTCGCTTGAGGCATACAGCTTTCCATGAGGCCTGAAGGGAGTTGAGAATGACTTGTGCGGCGGAAGCGCATATTGTCCGCAAATTTGGTTGATGTACGAGCAGTGGGAGAGCTTGAATCCATTCGAAAGGTGAGTGACATTCATTCCGAGAAGTATGGAGGCCGGTCCCAGGTCCTTTGTCTTGAATTTGGAGCTGAGTTGGTTAACAAAAATGTCCGGGCGATCACTGAATATTGCGATATCGTCGACATGGACGTAGAGGTAGGTGGAATCTTTCCAGAAGACACATTGGTCGGCCTTGCTCTTGTGGAAACCAAGGTCGACAAGCCAGCTGCTCAGTGTGTCGTACCAGGCCACTGGTGCCTGTTTGAGACCGTACAAGGCCTTCTTGAGCCTGAGATACTTTCCGCTTGCCACGGAGATATAGGGTGGAGGGGTGAGGTAGACTTCTTCGCAAAGAGGGGCGTTTAAAAAGGCAGCCTTTACGTCGACCTGGTTGAATTTGAGTTTTAGCTGAGCTGCCAGGGCGATGAGCATACGGAGAGAGGTCTTGTCCCCAGTGGGCGAGAAGGTGGAAGTGAAGTCAATGCCATACTGTTGGCTGAAGCCTTGTACACATAGGCGGGCTTTGAACTCAACGATCCGGTTTTGCTCGTCTCGCTTTGTCCGAAAAACCCATACGCATCGAAGTCCCAGCTTGCCCTCGGGGAGGTTGGTCTCTTCCCAGACTTGATAGTCGAGTAAGTTGAGTTCCTCGTGCCTCATCGCTTCAAGCCACTCTTCTCGGTATTTCGAGTTGAGGGCCTCTTGGACTGACTTGGGATCCAAATAGCCGTTGTCGACAATGAGATAGATGGCGGGAAGGCCCACTTTTGAGTTGAGACGACGTGGATGGGAGATAATGTTGTCGTGGGTTAGCCTGTCGTGTGACAGTTGAGGAGCAGAGAGAGGGGGATTGATCGCAGCTGGAATGGTGAAGCCAGGGGTGCTATGAGAAGATACAGGTGTGGAGGTTGAGTTGGCGGGGGAGACATCAAGGGAATTCGGGGAGGAGAGAAGAGGAGCAGAGGTAGGATTCAAAGAGTTGTATGTGGAAGGGGAAAGAGGAGAGAAGGGGGTCAGTATGTGGTCGGAGCTGGTAGGACAATGCAATGGTTTTGAGCCGGGCAGGGAAGGAAAGGAGAGCTCGTCAAACGACGTGTTTGCGGAGATGAAGATTTTGGAGGAGTCCAGGTCCAACAGTCTGTATGACGAAAAGTCATTGACGTACCCGAGCAGAATCGCTCTTTTGCTGGTGGGGAGGAGTTTGAAGGTTTGAACAGCTTTGGGAATGATAGCAAAGGCGGCACATCCAAAAGGTCGTAAGCAGTTGAGATTGAAAGGTCCTCCGTGCCAGGTGTTGTAAGGAACAGTGTTGCCACGAGTTCTAGAGGGGAGAGCGTTAAGGATGTGGGTGGCGGTGTTGACGGCTTCGTCCCAGAACTTGAGCGGTAGATTGCTTTGGTTTAGCAGGCAGCAAGCCTTCTCCAGAATCAGGCGATTTGATCTTTCAGACAGTCCGTTTTGCTGAGGAGTGTAAGGGGGAGAGAAGTGTTGAGAGATTCCTTTTTCAAGGCAGTAGGCGTGAAGTTCGGAGGAGATGAACTCGCCGCCGTTATCAGAGATCAGAAGTTTCACAGAATGGCCAGTTTGACGTTTGGCTCGCGTCACAAAGTCCTTGATGGCGGGAAAAGCCTCGCTTTTCTGTTTGAGCAGAGCCACGGAGCGATAACCGGAGAATTGATCTGTGAGGGAGAGGAAATAGGAGAACCCCAAGTTTGAGGTGATGGAGAAAGGTCCGACCACGTCCAGGTGGACAGCTTCAAGAAGGTCGGTGACCCTTTTGAATTTGTGGTTGAAAGGAGTCAACACTTGCTTGCAAGTCTTGCATATTTGGCAGACGGAGGATCAAGCGTCAGAGTCATCGGAGCGTAGATTGAGAGTCTTGAGGGATTGATTACTAGCGTGGCCAAGTCGCAGATGCCAGAGGTTGTCCGGAGCCTTGAAGAGCATTGTGGATTGATCGCATTGCTGAAACTTAGTTCCACAAAGTTCCGTTAGTTTGTTGTTTGTGGTGCCCACGAAGCTAATCTTATCCAGCTTCACTTCAAAGCCCAAGTATCCAATTTTTGAGAAGTTCGCCTTAGAAGAGTTTAGTTGAGTGAGAGAGATGAGACACCGGTTAATTGACGGAATGAGAAGAACGTTTTGGAGGATGATAGATGAGCCAAGATGGTTGGTGAGTTTGGCTGATCCAGAATGCGTAGCTGTAAGGGAGTTGTTTGGGGAGCCGGTTCCCACCTCAAGATGAATGGGAGTGCAATCAAACATAACCTTGGGGTCATTGACAATGTGGTGACTTGCCCCAGAGTCCAAGACCGGGAGGTGAGAGTCTTTTCTGTGAGATGACAGGTAGATTTGAGCGTTGAAGTGTAGTTCGGCACCTTTGGAGCTGCTTACATCCTTGGTGGAAGGGCATTTGTTGACTGAGTGGAGATTTGATGAGGGGATCTTGTTCCATTCGGGTCTGAGGTGAGGGTGGACAAACCAGCATTTGCTCTCTGGGTGTTCAGCTAAGGGATTGTGATGTCCTTTGGAGCAGGGGTGTTTGGGTTTTTTCCTTGTTGTGGACCTAGCTGTGGACTTGTGCAGAGCGACTGAAGGAGTTGTATCTAGTGATGAGTTGACCTCCGGTAGTCGAGAAGATTCAAGGTGAAGGACCTCGCAAAGCTTGTTCAAGATGCCGGTCGGGTTTTGAAGTAGGGAGTCATTGAGAATTAGGGAGTCGACGATGTGGTAGAATGAGCTGGGGAGTTTGGCAAGGATGGTGTAGCTGAGGATTTCGGGAGGAACCTCAAGTCTAACAACTGTTAGTTCTTTCATGAGCTTCCTGCAGTCCTTGATGTAGGTCTTCAGATCGCCTTTGAAGAGATACCGGATGAAATTAAGCCAGATGCGGCCGCAATTGTTGGAGGATTGTGAGGCGTATCGTTCAAGAATGGCCTGCCATATGGCGTGAGGATTACCGTCGTTGTCGTCATTGATAATGGATTCGAAAGCCGATTCGCTGAGGTGTTGGATGATTATGTCAGCGGCCTCATATATCTTCTTCTTTTGGGGCCCGGTCATGGGTGAAGGAGGGGGTTCAACGGTCAATTCAAGAAGTCCTTTCCTGCGGAGATAACTCTTGATCCTGAGACTCCAAGATGGGAAGTTTGAGTCATTGAGGAGGGGAATGTTGAGCTTTGAAGAGTTGAGTTGTTCATCCGAGTCGGACATAGAGCCTATCTGGTCCAATAAGTGGTGGGACTGTAAATCTGAAGGAATAAGAGACTTAAAAGGACGTTTGATTTCAGCAAGGAAGGATCAGAGAGGAAGAATCAGAAAGAAAGAAAACATAGTAGAGTAGACACCTTAAAAGGACCAGATGGCGTGTTGACTAGACAAGGCGGTGAAGAAGAAGAAGGGGAAAAGAAGGAATAGCTGAGGAGTGATCCGGTGTAGCGCTCCAGGAGTTGGGAGTTGGTAATTGAGTGAGCTTGAGCTTGAGCTGTAGCAGTGGCTGGTGAGTGAGCTGGTTGATGTCGAGCTTCCAGTTGGTTGAAGAGTGATTGCCCGTCCAGGTGATTGAGGATGAAGGTTTGAGAGATCCAGGGGAGCAGTCTTGCGAGCCTTCAGAAATGGAGTATTGGCAGCAGTTGAATATAGGGGGCGCACGGGAGGAAGAGAAAATGAAGGCAGCAGGTTGGGAGCTTATAGGAAATGAGGTAAACTTATAAATAACAAAGTAGTAGGTAGAGAATATGAAACAAGGTAAGGATGAGATAGAACAGAGAAAAATAGAAAAGAGATAGGGTCAAATAGAATAACATGGAACAGAATAAGGTAGACTGATTTGAGCAGATACTTGAATACCAACAATACCACTCTGATCCCTTTTTCTGACCAGAGATAACTCTTGATCCTGAGACTCCAAGATGGGAAGTTTGAGTCATTGAGGAGGGGAATGTTGAGCTTTGAAGAGTTGAGTTGTTCATCCAAGTCGGACATAGAGCCTATCTGGTCCAATAAGTGGTGGGACTGTAAATCTGAAGGAATAAGAGACTTAAAAGGACGTTTGATTTCAGCAAGGAAGGATCAGAGAGGAAGAATCAGAAAGAAAGAAAACATAGTAGAGTAGACACCTTAAAAGGACCAGATGGCGTGTTGACTAGACAAGGCGGTGAAGAAGAAGAAGGGGAAAAGAAGGAATAGCTGAGGAGTGATCCGGTGTAGCGCTCCAGGAGTTGGGAGTTGGTAATTGAGTGAGCTTGAGCTTGAGCTGTAGCGGTGGCTGGTGAGTGAGCTGGTTGATTTCGAGCTTCCAGTTGGTTGAAGAGTGATTGCCCGTCCAGGTTATTGAGGATGAAGGTTTGAGAGATCCAGGGGAGCAGTCTTGCGAGCCTTCAGAAATGGAGTATTGGAAGCAGTTGAATATAGGGGGCGCACGGGAGGAAGAGAAAATGAAGGCAGCAGGTTGGGAGCTTATAGGAAATGAGGTAAACTTATAAAGAACAAAGTAGTAGGTAGAGAATAGGAAACAAGGTAAGGATGAGATAGAACAGAGAAAAATAGAAAAGAGATAGGGTCAAATAGAATAACATGGAACAGAATAAGCTAGACTAATTTGAGCAGATACTTGAATACCAACAATACCACTCTGATCCCTTTTTCTGACCATACTGGTCTTGATCTCTCCTTGATCATCTTTCTGGAGCCAATCACGTTTGATTGAAGAAGTTTTATTAAGCTTAAAACCTGGAGTGTTATACCTCCCTTCTTCTTTGAGGTTAAATTTTGCCACGCTATTCTTGAGTCCCTTGAGAAATGTTGGGATATTCTTGCTCAAATTTGTTATTGATTTGCTTCTAGAGCTTCATAAACAAATTGCTTTTGTTTTGTTCAGCCTCCCACAGTTATCTGGTACCCTTCAAGCGCTTGATTGCGGAGAGTTGGGCAGGTTCATTGAGAACCTGGAGGTTGGTTGGGATTGAGTTGATCTTTCCTAATCAGCTGCTGACAACCAGAGTTATTAGCTTGTGGGTGTTGTTACTTACAACTGCCTTGTTCTATTGAACTCTGAACAAACCTTGACTTATTTGTTCAAGTCTTTACCTGCACCATCTTGCCTCAGATAGTGTTGTTTCCATTGCTACCGACAACTCTTATCCTCTTCCCTTACTTTGATTTCTCATCCATAAGGTTCTGGACCTTGATTCCGGTTACATTTAAATATTATTGTAACTCCTAGGAGGGCAGCCTAAACAGCACCTTTCCCCTCCACAGAATGCCACGGCTTAGCACTGTTTGGAGTCTTACAGCGGCCGAGAAATAGGATGCAAAGATTGTTTGTTGTAACCCCCCATGATGTCTCCTAGACCATAACAGGCTCTCCCAGAGAAGGATTCAACAAATTCTTCAGTGGCAGGCAGAACACCAGAGTCCTTAATAGTAACTTTATTGGGAGGTTGGAGATCATGAACTACTCTAAGTTTACCTTTACTCATTAGAACACATAAAACAGGGCTAGAGTAACTGGAGTTTGACTGTTCATATAGACCGGTACGGACTCGTTTGCGGACCAACTTGATGAATTTGTCAACTTTTGCAGCAGGAATAGGGATCTTTTTCTTTTGCAAAGAATCATGTTCAACTACAGGGATGATGTAAGGGAGACCATAGGATTCTTTCAAGAGACCTCTCTCTTCTTCACAGAATGCAATAGATTTTTCCCTTAGAGATAAGATATTTTTGATCAAATTTAACTCATCAGGTAAAAGCCATCCATCTGGACCAAAATTTACCACCTTCAATTGTTCTTCAGTGAACAACCACAAGGTACAAAGGGGCCAATAAGGGAGTAAGATAGAGCACAATAAGGATCAAAAGATAGAGGATGATTGAGGTTGAGAGGCATGGGTTGGTTGACAGGCTGGACCTTTTTCGCAACTGGCTTATATTTAGTGGCAAAAGAGAGAAGTTCTTATTTCCTCCAAGAATTCACCAGCAAGACCTGAGTACAACAATTGAGACCAGATTCCAACATTCTCCAAGTTTGATGTTCCATAAAATTTTTGAAGGGTGCCTTTTCCATAAAAGAGGATCCAAAAAATAACGCTTTGCTCACATGTGTGGCACAAGGTGGAGTTTCAAAAACTATGCTAGAAGAATGCCCTGATGGTGCACAATTGGGAGGACTTACTTTTACCCCCAAGTGCCTCCACTGAAGCCCATACTCCTCCATAACAAAACCATTAAGAAAGGAATCAAGATCAGGATCTAGTTTATACTCATTGCGGAGAATCAAACCAGGGCTAGAGGAAGACTGATCAGTGATAAGGGTAAAAGGAAAACAAGAAAAAACAGAACAAGAGAGAAGAGAAGTATTTTTTGGAATTTTGTGTTTTAACATGTTTTTGATTTTGGACTTTTCACAAGATCAGAAGAAAAAGAAGAAAGAGATGAAAAGGATGAAAAATATGCAGAGATAAAAGTTGGCCCTGTAGTTGAAGTCCAAGGCTTAGAAGAATACAACTATTTGTATTACCAACTATTCTGCTAAAAAATGAGAGGAGTTAGAAGAATCCTTCAGCTTCCCCTTCAGAACCGATTTAGGTGAAAAACCAGGGAAATCTCTTTCCCAACAACCAGAATCCAAAGAACAGAGAGGAACTTCAATCTTCCTACCATCAGCATCAGGAAGAAGAATTCTCTCCCCAACTTGATTGGAAAACATCAGGGTGGCTCCAAAGTCTATTAAGAAAGGACAACCCAAAATCATAGGACCTTTCAAACGAGTGATCCAAAAGTGACAGGTTCCAGCAATATTTTGACCAATTTGAACTGCCACATCCTCAGCAATACCCACCAACTCACAAGATTGATTCCCAATTTCATAAACCGCAGATTTGAAGCTGACCCTTGGACTGAGATTGAGCTTGCAGGCCATTGCATCCAAAATTAACTTTAGTTGGGACCCAGAATCAACAAGTAGAGAAACCGTTTTTGATGAGTCACCTAGAGAGCGTGGTAAAAATCCAAGAGGAGAAGAATAAAGATTTGAATCAGAAGGAGGATCTGTTCTACCGGAGTCACCAATCAAGGTTCCAGAGGAAACTTTCAATTTGTCAGGACCAATCTCCACACGTTGCCAAGAAACCCATTTCTTCATGCCTTCAGCCACAGATGGTGAGATGGAAAGGATTTCAGCCATGGTTAGATCAGGGTTTTTTGGATCAGAGATTTTCTTTAATACCCCCTTCGCAGCATTGGGGTGATCTTTTGAAATTCTCCTTTCAAATCAAACCTTGGGTTGAGTTGGAAGAGGAATTTCAGGTGAGGGTGGAACTATAACTGGATTGGTTGGTGAAGGTGATTTGGATGGGGGAGGAGCAGGATCAGAGTATTCTGGGAACATATCCATGAGGGGTTCCTTTTCTACTTCCATGTCTTCTACCTCCGAAGAAGGAGGCTCCGATGAAGATCGACGTTTGACCGGTTTTTGAAGAATTGGGGATGGAACAGGAGGGCTTTATGAGGTCTGGGTTCCTTGTGTTGTTTCCTAGCTGGATCAGATTGATAGGTTCCAGAAAAGCTGGAAGAAGAGACAGCAGGAGGATACCAAGTTTGAAGGGTTCCACAAGCAGATTGAAAATCCAAATGGGCCAAGGATGCGTTCTTGGGAGCAGAAGGCTGGAAAGAGGCCACCACATGACAAATTGTGCAAGATGAATTGAAAGGGATAAGTGCACCATTAGGAAGAAATAAGTTACTCCCTTTCTGTTCCACCAACATTTTCCCCTTGTCCTTCTGGAGTTCAGGACAGCAACCGGTTCCGTGACCTTCTCTGTGGCAATAATAGCAAACTATGGTTGACCTAGGAACAGAGTTGGAGGCTTTAGAGACAGCCAGAGAGGAGAGTTTCTGATCCATTTTATTCTTGAAAGCTTGCAGGAGTTTGGTGATCTCATCAATAGTAGGTGTCTCCCAGTGGGTCTGAGGATTTGGTTTAGACCTGCAATTGGCTTCCATCTTATTCATGATTTTGTTAGATGCTTGAAAAGAGGGGGCAAGGACTGGTTCAGTGATTCTAGGTTTTTCAAAGGTGAGAGCTGTTTGAACTTTCATCACTTTATCCACAGTGTTCCTAAGAACCATGAAAGCAGGGAGCTTGAACCAATTATCCCTTGTGGAGATCATGGATCCAGATTTCACCAATTCATCCTTAATTATTTCCTGCACTCCTGGAGAGAAAGACTGAAAGAATCACACTCAAATTTTTTCCAAAGTATCAATGTGATCATTTCAGATAAGATAGGATTGGATAGGGACCCAAGATTTTCTGAAAGCTTGATAATCAGAGGCTGAGGAGATACCACCGTTGGAGGTCCATTGGGAGACTAGGGCATCCAGATCTTGGAGAGTGAACCTAGCTATATCAATTTTTCCCCAGTAGACAATCATTTCCTCCTTAAGAAGTACCCAGTCATGGGATTCAAATTAATTGAATGATTCAATCACTTCCATGACTTCATCAGAGGAGATAAAGAATTGCAGTTGATAAGCCATGTCATATTTGCTGGCACCGTCCACTTCAGAAGCCATCTCGTAGGAATCCAGGAACCGTTCAACATTTGTACCATTAAAGGATAAGTTCTTGTTCTGAGGTTTGATCTTGATCATCTTGGCCCGAACAGAGGTAGAAGGAGTACCGATAGATTCCATTTTGACAAAAAATTTCCTAAGGGATCCAGAGAACAGATTTCCAAAGTGGCTCACGAGTGTGGCAATGGTAGGGTTTACAAAAAACAACTAGGATCAAACCCCTTGATGGTGCACAATTGGGAGGAATTAATTCTGGAACAAGTTGCCTCCATGGATTGGATCTAGATGATGAAAGAAACACAGAAAAAAAGAAAAACAGAAAAAGGAGGAAAAGATCGGAGTTGACTCCACAAATTTGGGACTGTAAATCACAAGGTTGCTGGTTAAATACCGCCTGGGGGACCAAATGTAAGACTCCAAACGGCGCAGAGCGTTGGCAGTTCTGTGGAGGGGATAGGTGCTTTTTTAGGCTGCCGTCCTGAGTGTTAAAAAAATATTTAAATGTAACCAAGATCAAATTCCAGAACCTGGTAAACAGGGAAACAAAGGTAAGAGGATAAAGATTTTAGCGGTTGGTAGCTGGGAGACAACACTCTCTGAGGAAAGATGATCTTGGAGAACACTTGAATAGAAGGAGTGAAGAATTGTTCAGATTTCAACAAGACAAGGCAATTGTAAGTGAAAAAGCCCACAAGCTAATAGCTCTGGTCGTCAGCAGGAGCTTGGGAAAGATCAACTCAATCCCAAACAACCACCAGATTCTCAATGAACCAGCCCAACTCTCCAAAATCAAGCGCTTGAAGGGTACCAGATAACTGTGGGTGGCTGCACAAAGCAAAGCTAATTGTTTGAAGAAGCTCTAGAAGCAAAACAATAACTGGGTCAAACAAGAATAACCCAAAACTTCTCAAGGGACACAAGAGTAGCGTGGCGGAATTCAACTTCAAAAGAAGGGAAGGGAGGTTTAACACTCCAGGTTTTAAGATTAATAAAACCTCTTCAGTCAAAAGTGACTGGTTCCAGAAAGATAATCAAAGGGTGATCAGGACCAGTATGGTTGGATAAAAGGATCAGGAGTGGTGTAACACACTCAAGAATTTGATCAGACAAATTCTTCTTCAACCAGAAAAGCTATTTTTTGGTGATAAGGATCAAGGGTTTGAGTATCGAGGCTCAAGGATCAAGGGGTATTCATAGATATCTGATTTGATGATAGGATTATGCTGATTCCCTTCTGGCTGATTTGCTCCAGATTGATTCCCCCCCTTCCAAAAGGCAGGGGAGAGCCCCTCCTTATATGGGCAGGAGGCCCTGTTAGACTATGTACAACGGATTCTACAAATAGAGCAGAAAAAGAATGAAAATCAGGTCATCTCTTGCGTCTTTCCATGGATGGGCGCGCACGACAATACCGGAATCACCCACCCCTTGTCCGAAGGCAGACAGGGTGGGAAAGGAAAATGAACCGGACCGCCGCGGATGTCCGCGGGCGGTAGTCAACAATCTCCACCCCTTGGCCGAAGGCAGAAGAGGGTGGGAGAGTCCCAGGAAAGGGTGACGGATGAAGTTTTTGAGAGACCAGATGGGCGGATAGGAGATTGGCTCAAGGCAATTGAGTATTTCCTGACAGGCTTGAGATTGGCGACTGATAGATTGAGGGGGGTGGGAGATTGACGGATCCAAGGATTGGACACACGCTTGGAGGTGCGGCCGGGATGGTTTTGGTAATTCATGGATGAGCTCTGCGCAACAATAATGGATGAGCGGCGGCGAAAATGATGATGAGGGGCGCGCAATGATGATGGTGCGGATGAGGGACACGCAGCGGGCAAGGACAAGGATGTGCGACGTGCGACAGGCAAGGATGAGCGACGCACCACGGGCGAGGAAAAGGATGAGGATGCAGGAAGGCCAAGGATAAGGATGAGGACGCGGGAGGGCCAAGGATAAGGATGAGGACGCGGGAAGCGCAAGGATAATTTTTTTTTTTTGATATCCCTTTCCATGGTGTCTCAAATGGTGCACCACACCGTGTGGAAACACAATTTCCCAATGTGACAGGAGGCTGGGTGGATTCAATGAAGAACTTTCAAAGACTGTAAGTGATTTTTGAAGAGGGAAGGGAGTTTCATGAAATACCCTTGTCTTCTGATGAGAGCTGTGGAAGACATGGAAATAATTTTATAGAAGAAAGATCAGTTAGGAAATGGAAGGCCTGTGATGCTTAAGGGGTAAGCACCCTGATATCAGTTTTGGTGAGGATGGTGGAACCTAGGAAGAAAGTCATTGAGAGTCATTGGAGGAATTGGGTGAAGGCTCTCCTTTATAACAGCTTCAGGTTTACAAAAATCAACACACAAGTGTAAACACTATCCTTCTTCTTGAAATGAAAAATGAAAGGTGCTCCAGTGTTTGAAGTGCTGGGGCTAGATGAAACCTTTCTATACATTCTCTGATATGTATTCTTGTGGGGCTAAATTTTCATTTTGAGGTGGTGAATAGAAACACCCAACTTGACACAATGAAGTTTCCAGTTTGACATGGTCATTTTAAGGTCTGTGAAAAGGATGTTGATCTGCTTTAACCTTGGAGAGATAATCTAGGAAAGAATGGTAATCAGCAGTAAATTTCTTTAACACGGTTTCTGATTCTTCCGGGACTTCATCATTAACAAAGAGAAACATCAGAAGAAGTAAAAAATCGCATTGTTTGCAAGGATGAATCCAATATATCTTCCTCCTGCAAAAAATAAAGGATCAATGAATATCCAAGGAAGTGGAAAGAGTGTTGAACTCAAAGTGAGTTGTAAGTTGTTTTGGGGAATTGCAAAAAGTTCTGAAGTTAGGGGAAATGCATTGGGCTGCAGCACCAAAGGCAGAGTTGAGGGAAGGACAGCTGTAGGCAGTGTAGCCAGTTTGAGTTCCAAAGGATTGGAGGAAAGGTCAGTGCTTACTTGTTGTCTTGAGGTGATAATCCCCATCTTCCCAGTTTGCCTCTGGAATCCAGTGGTGAAGAGAGTCAATTCCCAGGGTAATTTATTCAGGGAATGGTGCATTGACTTGAAGGATTTCCCATTCAAAGCTAGGAAAGAAATTCAGTAAAACCATTTGGGAACTAGATTTGATGAGCTGGGATTTGAAGGATGAATATGTTTTCCCAAAAGGAAAGGGATGTAAGTTATAAATACTTTTGAACCATTGAATTGACCATTACAGATTGATTTTCATCCAAATCAAAAAAACAATTGAGTTAAGCCTTAAAAGAGAGGAAGAAAAGGGTGAACCTGATCTTGGTTTGGCTTTGGGGAAGCACTGGAAGGTCCTGGATTTGGAGAATAAGATGAGTTGACAGGTTTCTTTCTACAGTCTTATGACTTGTGTTTACCACCACAATATAAGCATAAGCCTTCCCTCTCTCTTCTTGCCTTTTCATCTGCCTTGAGTTTTCCATCTGGAACTAGGCCCAAGGAGGGTCTGGTAAATGCTTTAGTTTAAGTTGACTTTTCTGGGGACTGGTCATGCTCCCTACCCTCACCGCTACCCTTGTCAGCCTTATGAGAGGTAGATTGAGATTGAGAAGAACTGTGGGGTTGAGAATTATTGAGAGAAGAAGATTTTTCTTTTACCCTTTCATGATACCTTGTATCATAGTCCAAAAATATATCCATAAGATCCTCAAGAGATTCTTGAGAGTCATTGTATCCTACTAGTTGATCCAGAAGGCTTGAAGGAAGGCTTTGTCAAAAATTGAAGTACAAGTCTCTATTACCCCACCCAGAGACTTTGGTCATAAGTGATCAAAATTCAGTTATGTGGGATGAAGCATAGGCAGATTCCTTCATCTTCAGGTTCACCAGTTCCGTTTCAGCCTTGATGACTTTTAGTTTGTTTCCAAAGAGGTTGTGAAGTTTCTCTGTTAAGTAGGACCAAGGTTGAGGGGGAAAGAGGGATCTTGGTTGGAACAATGAGCCAGATAGGGTTGGATCCATCAATTTGCACTTCCAGAGAGGTAGGAAGCTGCAAAGAGTACCTTCTTCTGGTCCAAAATAAAATTTCCTTCATCATTTGAAAAAATAAGTTCACAAGATTGGAGGAATGATCGGATTTTGCTAGGATTGTTGCCTTCAAAGGTATCCAGAGCATTCATGGAAGGAGACTTGAAGGTTACAGAGTGAAAAGTACTGGTTGATGGAGGTTGATAAAGTGTTTCCAAAGCAAAAGTAATGGTCTTAGGGAGGGCTAAGAGATTTGGGGCCACAGCAGATGTTGGAGGTTGAGGTTGGGTTGAAGGACCAGGGTTTGCAGTTGAAGCTGGAGATGGAATTGCTTTTTGAGGTTCCATAGTTGGTGAATTAAGATTATTTAGGATCCTTGAATCAAAGTCCAATTCCTCACTTCCTTCCTGATCCTCATCTTCTGGAATAGGAATGATGCTGGGATCATAAGATGGGGAATCTAATCCAAAGCCTGCTTGGGTATATTGACCAATTACGCAATCAGTGATTCAACTAACTGCAGGTGGGAAGGGAGAGGGAGAAGCTCTAGGAGGAGCTGGACGAAGGATACCAGTTTCCATGGAAGTGAAGTATGCTGGCATTGGAAGGTTTGAAGGGTTCCTCCCATGTCTACAAGCTTGAGGAGTTGACTGGTCCTGATTAGAGATGTTGATGAGAGAACCTCTGCCTCTTGCTTCTCTGGTGAGAGGTGGACTTGAAATGAATGAAATTTTCCCATGTTGGGCCGGAATGGTTTCCAAATATGCCAGAGAAGGGAAATGACCCAAAAAAAAGGACGCAGAGATAAAAGAGGAAGAATTTTGCAGCAAAGGTCTTGAGTGTGTACAAGGTTTCCTCAAAGCTCCTTGAAGTGGGTCAAAGTCAAAGGTCCAAGGCAAATTGTCAAATTCAAAGTCAAAGTCAAAGTTGAAGTTGAATTTGTGGTAAGTCAAAGTTCAAAGTTGAAGTCAAAGTCAAAGTTGAAGTGTCCAAGTCAAAGTCAAAGTTTCAAAGCCAAAGGTTCAAGTCAAAGTTTCGAAGTCAAAGGTCAAAGTCAAAGGTCAAAGTCAAAGTCAAAGTTCAAGTTGAAGTCAAAGTCAAAGTAAGTCAAAGTTTGAAGTTCGCGTCAAAGTGTCATTAAAGGGCCAATTCTTGGAGAGGGATTGAGGTAGATAAATTCCGCATGATGATCCTTTGGGAACGTGGAGCAAACACTGTTTAACTTTATACCACGCGCGCCAACAAATATCCTAGGTAGTGTTATCTGTGAAATGAAAATGGTTTCAAAAATGGATGGAATGGGTCTATTGAGATTTAGAGATGGGTATTAATAAAGGGGGAGGAATTAGTATAAGGTCACAACTGCCCCTGGCAGGCAAGGGGCTGAAGGAACAGGCACCACTACTGTCAGCTTGCTACTATTGCAGAGAAAGCTGCAAATGTAACAAAAATAACATAAAAATAGTAATAATACAATTAACCTAAGAAGGAGTAGGAAAACCATAAATATTATTACAGAAATGGGTTCTCCACCCAAAATTAGGTAGGGTCACTCACTCACACCACCCTTGAAATCCAACTCCTTATATTTTTGAATACTTAAGGAAAGAAAAACCAAAATACCACGGCTCCATTATTGAGCTTTTTGGCCAATTAAATATTTCACACACAGTGTCACGTATGGCTTTCACACCTAAAATTCAGTCAGAATTGAGTTTTTGTGTATATTTTAGGAGTTATGGGCGGAAATGTGTTTTGTCACAATTCCCGCATGCAGCCGCGGTAGCCAATGCACCCGCACGCGGCTGAGATACAGCCCTGTCACTCAATTGAGGTTGTGTACGCAGCCGCGGGCCTCTGAAAAGTACGCAGCCATGGGACTATGGGTTGAAAGAGTGACAGGCCCCTGAGAGGCTCAGGTACCGCGTAAACATGCTACAACCCACACGGGAACATTCTACATATGTAATAAATGTTCCTGTGGATAGTAGACAGTCTAAAAAGACATAATATTATATAAAAATACATAAATAATTCTTATACATATTTTTTCTTTAATAAAATTCAAAGTACCAATAATGTCGAAAATAAGACAATGACAACTTCTAAAAATATATTAAAATACTTTAATATACTTTTATGAGAATTACTAGACATCATTATATTTGTGACATACTCAGGAAACTAATGATAGAAAAATATTACATGAATTCCCATGACTTATATTTTTAAGTAATTATCTTAGCAAATCAACTGGAACTCGAAAATAAGGAGTAAAATCAATATTATGACTTTTAATCCAGTTATAGAATACATAATGAGAACTTACCTGACATCAAGATGTCCGTAGAAATCTCTATTAATATAATTATTAAAATACTGGGAACATTTACTAAGGATAATTAATTAAATAATACATAAATAGGACAGATTAGTGTTATTCACACGTCCTAATGTCTATTATAAAGTGGAATAATTCCCATAACCTGTGGAATTAGATGCTACCCGTGCTATACAACCAAGAAAACATGACAGGCTACCCCTGGTTACCCTGCTAGCCTTAGTTTACGTACCTTTGAGTACCTACTACCCTCAGAAGGACAATATTGGGACTCCAAAAGCTATAAATAAAGAGCTCTTTTGAGGATATTGATGGGCAGAAAACCAAATATATTCATATCCAGACACCATGCCAAGGTAATCAAGTACTTATAAGAGAGTAGTAAGTGATTCATGGCAATGTCTGATCATTAATATCCTTCCTCAACCTCTTTTTATCAATTAAAACTGCTGAACAACCTTATACCCTGGTATACAGGTTTAACCCATCAGTACACGTCTCAAACAGATACCCAAAGCATTCAATAATATACCAGTAAGTTTTATTATCCTTTCTCTGTCCTGGTGCTTGGCTACAAGGCCCTGCCACTCCACTGTGTATTTTATATACATATTATCTTTGGGTAAAACATTTTTTAAACTAAAGAACCCAAAGTAACCAGGAATACGTTTTTTCATACTGAAATCCCTGAAAGAGGTGTTGAAGATCCCCAATATAATTGTGGCCCCTCTATAAAAGTATTTAATAATCAATTCATTCATATTGATTTAAAACAGTAAACAATAACCAAACCACTTAACCTTGCAATAAGCTTAATCCAAATATTCTATGGATTTTTTGCTGCATTTATTAAATAATATATTTATTATTTTCTCTATCACCTCTGGCACCTAAAGGATAGCAAGGGTCTTGGAATCCAGGAGGCTGAAAACTACTCATAGAACTCAAGGATGATTTGTTGTAATTGCAAAGAAGAAGATGAGGGGTTGGAGTATAAGTGATGAGAAGATGTAAGGATGGAATGGAGAAATCCAGGAGGAGGTTTTTGAATAAGTCATTATTGAATCCTTTAAGAGTAACACCAGGAAGGGAAAAGGTGATATGAGTTAAGAAGGCTGGGTGAAGGTTGTCTTGTGCTGAGATGGCACCTACAGGCAGAGGGACTAACCATTAAGAAGGAGCATACTAATTCTTTCGGGTGAATCATTCCAGGAGGGAAGGAGAGGCCAGTATATGTGAGAGCTGAGAATGAGGCCTAGAGGGATGAGTGGGTGGTGTTGCAGGTTGGAGTTCCCATGGTATTACATGTTGACTGATTGGTCTGGAGGCTGTAGTTGACTAATTGGGTGATGGGCCAATCCAGGAAGGTATGACATATTACATAATCTCCACTGTCTGTTCAGCCCAGACTCCCAGGACTACAGATCAGTATATTTCAAACCTTCCTGGATAGGCCCATTACCCAATTAGTCAACTACAGCCTCCAGCCCAATCAGTCAACATGTAATACCATGGGAACTCCAACCTTCAACACCACCCACTGATCCCTCAAGGCCTCCTTCTCAGCTCTCACATATACTGGCATCTCCTTCCCTCCTGGACTAATTCCCCCAAGGAATTATTATACTACTTCTTACTGGTTAGTCCCTCTGCCAGTAGGTGCCATCTCACCACAAGAAAACCTTCACCTAGCCTGCTTAAATAATATCACCTTTTCCCTTCCTGGTGTTACTCTTATAGGATTCAACAAAAACTTATTCAACAACCCCCTCCTGGACTTCTCCATTCTATCCTGACATCTTCTCATCACTTGTACTCCAACCTCTCATCTTCTTCTTTGCAATTAAAAAAAATCATCCTTGAGTTCTATGAGTAGTAGTGCCTGTGCCCTCAGCCCCTTGCACACCAGGGCCAGTTGTTACAGGTAGCACCAAAATCCATCAAGAATGTTCAACCTAAGATCATAAGACCTTCCAAACAAGTGATCCAAAAGTGAAAAGTTCCAACAAAATTTTTTCAAATTCAAACTGGGACATCTTTGGAAATTCCAACCAATTCACAAGATTCATTCCCTATCCCATAAAAGGCATAATTGAAGCTGACCCTAGGACATAGCTTGGCCTTTCAGGCCATAGAATCCAAAATTAAGTGGATCTGGGAACCAGAATCAATAATAAGTGAAACAGTTTTAGCTGAATTGCCAAAATAAGAAGGAAGAAAATCAAGAGGACAGGAGTAAAGTTTGGAATTTGTGGAGGGATCTGTTCCACCAGAGTCCTCCATCAAAGTGCCAGAGTAGACCTTAAATTTTTCAGGACAAATCTCCACACATTGCCAAGAGACCCATTTCTACATTATTTCAGAAAAAGATGGCGGGATCAACAGTAGTTCATCCAAAGATAGATCAGGAATTTTCAGATCATAAATTTTCTTTAATAAAACTTCCACATCATGGGGGTGATCCTTTGAGATTCCCCTCTCAAAACAAACTTTGGCCTGGTTGGAGGGAGGAAGTTCAGGTGAAGGAGGAACTAAGAAGGGATCAGAAGGTTGAGGCTATATAAAAAATGAAGGAGGATAATCAGAGTGGTCTTGAAACCTTTCCATGAGATGTTCCTTCTTCATCTTCATTTCTTGTACATCAGAGGAAGGAGGCTCAGGCCAGGGTCAACTTTTATTGGGTTTGAAAATAATTGAGGAAGGCAATGGAGGAGCCTTATGAGGTTTAGGTTCCTCATGTCATTTCCTAGCTGGATCAGATTGATAAGCTCCAACAAGAATGGAGGAGGAGATGGCTGGAGGATCCCAAGGTTGAAGTTTACCACAAGAAGATTTGAACAAAAAAAAATCCAAAGATGTCTTCATAGGGGGTGCTGGCTGATAAGAGGCCACAAAATTACGTATAGGGAAAGATGAATCAAAAGGGTTCAAAGCACCATTAGGAAGAAAGAAATTGTTCCCCTTCTGTTCCACAAATTTTTCCTCCTTATCCTTCTGGAGTTCTGGTGATCTTCCGGGTCCATGACCTTCCCTATGACAAGAGTGTCATACCAGAATTGATTTAGGAACATATTTAGAGTTTTTAGAAGTAGTAAGAGAAGAAATCTATTGATCTATTTTGTTTTCAAAAACTGGTGATTTTTTTGTTGGTGGGAGATTCCTTGATGGACTGAGGATTTGTTTTAGGCCTGAAATCTGCCTCAATATTATTTATAATTTTGTTTGAATCTTTGAAAGAAGTAGCTAGGACTGATTTGGTGGTTCTAGGCTTTTCATAAGTCACATCAGTTTTAACTTTCATAAATTCATCCACATTACCCCTAAGTACAAGCAAAACAGGGAGCTTGAATTGATTATTTCTCGTGGTGATCATTGATCCAGAATTTACCAATTAATCCCTAATGCTTTCATGCACTTCTAGAAAAAAAGATTGTAAAAATGGCACTCAAACTTTGTCCACCGCATCAATTTGATTGTTTTGGATAAGATAATTTTTGATTGGTTCCAAAGACTTTCTAAAAGACTGATAGCCAGAGGCGGAAGAGACACAACCATTTGAGATCCATTGAGAGACAAGAGAATCCAAGTCCTGCAGAGTAAATTGAGCTAAAACTATTGTTGAGTTATTCCATGCACGCAGGTGCGGGTGAGCCCAACTTTCAGTGGATCAGGGAAACCTACTGCGGCCGCAAACCGCGCACTTAGAGTAGCCCATCTGATGGAGGTCTATCTGACCATTCAACTCGACGCGGGGTTACTTCATAATCTTCACTGGATCATTCATCCTTCCACTCATCCCTAGATTCCACGTCTCTTTCATTCATCCAGTTTCTTCTTTGCTCTTATTCTTTCACATCATATACATTGCGTGCTCCATCTCTCAAGATCATTCTTCTGCCCTTTGCTCAAAACACACCACCCACACGTTCGACATGCATCAATGATTTCTTGGTGAGATTCATCACCTTTAATTTCTTTCTCATATTTGACGCACTCACTCATGCTAGAATCTATCAGCCTCTGCTTCAGCCTCTGCATCTCAACCCACAAATCTTCCTCAGATCATCTCCTCCAATCTCTCAAATGTCTGCTTGTTGAGTGCAGTCTTATCTTGTTTGTTTTTCATGTTTTCATTTCATTAACTCTCCTCATGATATTTGTGCTCAACAAGTTGGTCTCCTCAGTCTTCAGTCTTGTGTTAGGTCTTTTGTCAATAAAATCACTTTATCTATTTTCCCCCAATATGCCAACATTGCTTCCCTCAGAGCGTCCAGTTATGGTATTTCAATCCATTGAATGACTTAATTACTTCCATGACTTCATCAGAGGAGATAAGAATTTGAACCAATAGGCCATAGTGTATTTACTTTCCCCATCCACTTCAGCAGCCATTTTGTAAGATTCCAAGAAAAATTCAACATTTACTCCATTCAACCCTAAGCTATTGTTTTGAGGTTTGATCTTGACCATCCTAGGTCAAACAGAGGTGGTTGGAGTACCTGTAGAGCCCATGTAAAATAACAGAATTTCCCACAGGATCCAAAGAGTGGAATTCCAGAGTGGCTCACAAGTGTGGCAAGAGTAGGGTTTCCCCAACAACAAAAAGAATTTTGCCTGGATGGTGCACAATTGGGAGGACTTAATTCTGAAATAAGTTGCCTCCACAGATCAGATATGAGAGAAAAGAAGCAAACAGGAAAAAAAATTGGATTTTGAGGTTGATTCCAAAAGTATTTGGACTGTGAGTCCCAAGGTTTCTGGTTTGATCCTGGCCCGGGGGACCAAAGCTAAGACTCCAAACAGTTATTAGCTGCAGGTAGTTCTGTGGAAGGAAAAGTAAATTTTTAGGCTTCCCTCCTGACTGTTAAAAATTTTTTAAATGTAACTGGAATCAAGATCCAGAATCATGTAAACAAGGAATCAATGGGGAGGGACAAGTTTAATTTTGATTGGTAGGCAGGAAAAAGCACTATCTGAGGCTAGACGTGATAAGTTGAATATTGAAATAATAAAAACTGGACTTTATTTCAAACTAAGATCAATGGAACCAAGAATTTTTCTGACAGGAGTAAAAAAAAAGGATTTGTAAGATATGAAAAAGAAAGCTAAATGAAGTATAGAAACTGATAAGAATAATTCAAAATAATTGTACAAAAATGAAAATAAAAGATTGATGATTTGGATGTTTCTCACATCTGATCAAAAGAGTGCTGAATGATCTGTGGACTTGATTTTTATTGGAGAGACTTGAGAGGTTTATATTGAATGTTGATGAAGCAAATAGATGATGATGAATAGTTTATCAACAGGAGTATTAGTTGAGGTGATTTGTGTAGCAGAATGATGAGGATGGTCCAATGATAATGTCGTGATGGAGAAGACAGCTTGAGGTTGAGGTTATTGAAGATGGAGAAGACAGCTTGAGGTTGAGGTTATTGAAGAAGTTGGAAAATGAGGGTTGGAAATAATAAGAAGATGGAGAGAGAAAAGCGTATGGGGAAGAATGAGGGAAGATGAGGATAGGAAAGGATAGAGCTGAGCGGAGCGGAGCCGAGCGTAGCAAGATTGAAGAAGGAAGGAGAAAAGCGTGGAAAGATGGAGGAAGTTCAGGAGGTTGATTGATGGATCATGATTCATGGGAATGAGCATTGGATGGGAGGAAGAAGAATAAGAAAAATCTAGAATTGGAATTGGAGTGTTTGCAGCCTCACAGACGCGGGTGAGCCAAGTGAAAATGACAAGATGGTGCGGGAAAAGACTTGAAAAAAATAATGTAAAGGTTTTTCAGAGATTAATAGAACAAGGCAGTTGTAAGTAACAATGACCACATGCTAATAACTCTGGTTGTCAGAAGAAGATTAGGAATGATCAACTCATCCTCATGAGTCTCAATGAACCTGCCCAACTCCCTGCAATCAAGTGCTTGAAGTGTAACAGATAACTGTGGGTGGCTGTAAAAAACAAAGCAATTTGTTTTATGAAGATCTAGAAGAAAAGCAATAACAGATTTGAACCAGAAAAAACCAAAACTTCTGAAGGGACTCAAGAATAGTGTGGAAAATTTCAACTTTGATGAAATAAAGTGAGTTTGAAAACTCAAATTTTTAAGCTTAAAGAAACTTCTCAGTCAAAGCTGAATTCATCAGGAAAGCCAATCATGAATGATACAGACCAGTATGGTTGGAAAAGGGATCAAGGAGTGGAATAACGCACTCAAGAATTCAATGAAATGGATTATTTTTCCGCAACCAAGGCTATTTGTTGGTTATAATAGATAGTTTAACACAGGAAGGATCAGAGGTTTGAGTATGGAGGCTCAAGGATGCAGGGGTAATCAAAGATATACCCACATAAAGATGATTAATTGCTTGGGTCAAGATTGGATAAAATGATCATGATGATGATATATATATATGACACTATTATAGCATGCCAGAGTGGCAAAAGGCAGGAAAGATCCCCTCCTTTTATGGGAAAGAGGCCCTCTAGAATACTTACAAGAGATGACACAAACAATAGGCGGAAAGCAAAGCGCAAAAAGATTTTTTTTTCTTCTTGATGATAGAGTTAGATGAAGGAGTATGAAGACCTAATGAATTTCAATTTCAAAGATCAACCTATTAGCCAGCAAAAATAAATCACAAACAGGAGGAAGCAGAAGAAAATATTTAAGAAATGGCAACAGAAGATCAATGAAATAAAGAATATTTGTAGGACAGTCATTCCTTACTTCAAGCCAGCTGAGTTTCAGAAGAAAAATATTTATAACTCGGCAATCAAATTTGAATGAAATAAAACAAGAACGTGAGAAAATAGAATATCTGGCAATATTGAAGGATCAGTTGATGATTTGAATTGAGCGAGTTTATTTGAGTCAATCTCACATCTGAACACAGGAAATGAGATACAATGAATGTCAGCCTCCTGGATGCCGAGACCCTTGCTATCCTTTAGCTACCAGAGGTGATATTGTAAATAATAAATATATTATTTAATAATTGCAGCAAAAATCCGTAGAATACTTGGATTAAGCTTATTGCGAGTTTAAATGGTTTGGTAATTGTTTATTTTTTCAAATCAAAATTGATTATTAAATATTTATAGAGGGGCCAAAATTATATTGGGGATCTTTAACACCTCTCTTCATGGATTTCAGTATGAAAACACTTAGTCCTGGTTACTTTGGTTTCTTTAGTTTAAAGATTATTATACCCAAAGATAATATGTATATATAATATACAATGGAGTGGTAGGGCCTTGTAGCCAAGCTACCACGACAGAGAAAGAATAATAAGACTCACTGGTATATTATTAAATCCTTTGGGTATCTGTTTGGGACGTGTACTGATGGGTTAAACCTGTATACTGGGGTTACAAGTTTGTTCAGCAGTTTCAATTGATAAAAAGAGGTTTGAAGATGGATATTACTGATCAGACATTGCCATAAATCACTTAATTATCTCTTATAAGTATTTGATTACCTTGGCACGGCTTCTGGATATGACTATAACTGGGTCTCTGCCCAACAACATCCTCAAAAGAGCTCTGTATTTATAGTTTTTTGGGGTCCCAATATGGTCCTTCTGAGGGTTGTAGGTGCTCAAAGGGACGTTCACTAAGGCTAGCAGGGTAACCAGGGGTAGCCTGTCATGTTCCCTTGGTGCTATAGCCCGGGTAGCATCTAATTCCTTATGGTATGGGAATTATTCTACCTTTAATGGACATTAGGACGTGTGAATAACACTAATCTGTCCTATTTATGTATTATTTAATTATTTATCCTTAGTATATGTTCCCTTTAATATAATAATTATATTATTAGACATCTCTACGGAAATTTTGATGTCAGGTAAGTTCTCATTATGTATCATATAACTGGAGTAAAAGGTCATAATATTGCTTTTACTCTTTATCTACAAGCTCCAGTTTATTTGTTAAGATAATTACTTAAAAATATAAGTCATGAGAATTAATGTAATATTATTAAATCATTATCCTCCTTGGTATGTCACGAAAATGTTGATGTATAGTAATTCTCATAAAAGTATATTAAAGTATTTTAATATATTTTCTGAAGCTGTCATTGTCTTATTTTCGACATTCTTGATTCTTTGCATTATATTAAATAAAAAATACGTGTAAAGATTATTTAGGTATTTTTATATAATATTATGTATATTTAGACAGTCTACTATCCATGGGAACCTTTATTACATATGTAACAAGTTCCCGTGTATGTTGTAGACTGTTTACGCGGTACCCGGGCCACCTGTCACTATTTCAGCCCGTAGTCCCACGGCTGCGTACTTTTCAGAGGCCCGAGGCTGCGTACACAACCCTGACGGGTTGACACGGCTGTATCTCAGCTGCGGGCGGGTGCTATGGCTGCCGCGGCTGCATGTGGGAATTGTGACAAAACACATTTCCGCCCGTAACTCCCAAATATACACAACACATCAATTCTGACTGAATTTTAGGTGTGAAACCTATACGTGACAATGTGTGTGAAATATTTAATTGGCCAAAAAGCTCAATACTGGAGCCGTAGTATTTTGGTCCTTTTTTCCTTAATTATTTAAAAATATAAGGAGTTGGATTTCAAGGGTGGGGTCAGTGAGTGACCCTACCTAATTTTGGATGCAGAATCCATTTCTGTAATAATATTAATGGTTTTCCTACTCCTTCTTAGGTTAGTTGTATTATTATTATTTTTATGTTATTTTAGTTACTTTTGCAGCTTGCTCTGCAATAGTAGCAATCTGACAGTGAATAAGTTATTGAGAAAGCAGGGGATGAATGAGGAAATTTTAAGCCTTGAGAGGGAATGCAGGTCAATGGTTGATCCTTGAGCAAGATTAGAAACTTGCATTTGCAGCTTGAGGGAAGAATGCAATTAATTTTGGTTGGGTTGGAGGATGAAAGGAAGGAAAGAGAAGAAAAGAAAGCAAGGGAAGAAAGGAAGGATGGAAGCAAGGAGGTGAGAGGTAATGGGAAGAAAGGATAAGCGTGATAGAAGGAAGGAGTCAGAGGGTGCAGAAATGGGATGATGAGAGAGTATTGTTTGGAAAGATATTGTGTGTTTGGTAAATTCCCCATAAAAATATCAAGCTATGTGCAACAATCTTGCTCCAATTTCCAGAAGGCCCACTAGCCCTTGAACCACAGTCCTGTACCTCTGCAGTTCTTATTCAAACTTGACTTCCGCAATCCAGCCGGAAAACACTAAAGCTAACTTGTAATGAAATAATAGTAAAAAAACAAGATGGACTACCCAACAAGCTCCGCACTTGAATTATTTCCCTAAATATTACCTGCGAAATTCTGCTTCTGCACACAAGCTAGAAACCACTAAAGGTAACTTGCAATAAAATAATAGTAAATGAGCAAGTTGGACTTCCCAAAAAGATCCGCACTTGAGAAATTTCCCTAAATATGACCTCCAAGAACTTTTAGTGGCTCCTACACTCCAAAGTAACAGAAGGAAAGAATCTAACTATAATTTGCCGTAAAGATATACTCCTATAAAGTTAAAATATTCTGATGGTAAACTCCAATAATCCAGTATTCATTAATAATTTCCAATAATTCTCTCCCCATCCAATGATGATCATAAAACCCTCCAACTTGAGAAAAGGTTCCTTATATATACAATAATAGAATGCAAGCCACAAATGAAAGACCCCCTGGTCTCCGTGCATTGTGCACAGACCTGTCTTTGCTACTCTGAAAAAGGAACGTGAACTTCTCATGAAAGACTCCTTTTCCCACCGCCTCTGTGCATTTGCACTGATCCTCCTTACCAATAGTCTGATCCTTACCTTATTCAATGATCCTTTTGCCAATTCCCCCTAACAGTCAAGTCTCATTGATGCATAACTAACAAAAGATCCTTGTTCATCTTCCCTAGCAGATCACTCCCAATCCCGCATGCGGAATAACTACAAATCCCCAACAAACCGCATGCCACCTCCTCAACTTTAGCGTTTTTCACCACACAGCGCTCCGCATTCTCAGTGCATATCCCATAATTGGCCTAATCTGTGCTAATTAGCTTTGATCACTTGCTTCTGCATTATTAAACCCACCGCAGAGGAGGGAAAGTTATGTTACACTGCGCAATGTCTGCAGAAGGCAAAATCTCTGGCCCATTCTTGTCATTGTGCCCACAAAAAGAGCGCACCACACCAATGCCAAGTCCTCAGCTATTTTACTCTGGAATAGACATTCCTCCAACACGCTTCTCTGAGCCTATTGTACTGCGGACTTCCACCCACAGCTAAGCCCCCCCAGTCAAATTTCCAGTTGTGAGCCCTCTTGCCTCTGTGTCTATAAATCACCACCGTAGTGAGGAGAATTTCAGAGTGAAGGATGAAGAAGGAATCCAAAAGGTATTGATTCATTGAGAGTGGGGTGAAGATTGAGTGTTGAGAGTCTGCAAATGGAGTATCAGCAGTTCTCCAGGAGATTGTGATTGTGTCTCATTCCAATAGAGTATGTATACTTCTTTTTTAAAAAAAATTCCCTTTGTCCCAAGGCGTCCCAAATTGGTCACCACAATGGTCAAGGAAGACTAACACAAGGAAGTTTGGGTGCATGTTTTTAATCCATTCAGGTCACACAAAGGCAGAAAACTTTGGGCAAATCTCCTACACACATGATTGATATAACCATGAACCGTCTGCAGACCCCTCAGTGCATCCTTACCTGAGGAGAATTCCTGGTGTGGCCTTAGTGATTTTAAAAAAGGCATGAACTATGGGCTCAATACTATCCAACTGAAAAAAAAATGAGCAAGATTGATGGCGGCAAATATGTTGATTACCAAAAAATCTACAAAACTAAGAGTAAGTTAGTGCTTGCAGAACTAAAGTGAAAATGTTTTATGGAGGTCCTATTTGAAAAACTGGGTGATTCAGATCATTTTCATTGGGAAAAACTCAGGGAAGTGGTATACTTGGAGGCTGTATTCTTGGCTCACCCTGAGTCATTCAAACGTTTCAAGGAATTCAATCATTTTTCTATTTTGGCTTGTACTTATAAAAAAATAAGTAAAACATCCCCATATTTCATGTTGTAGGAATTAAAGCCAACTGTAAAAATTTTACAAAATCTCTTGCTTTTATAACAACAGAAATTTTTGATTTCTACTGTTGTTATGTAAATGCACGAAAGGAGCTGGCTTATTGTCCTGAGAGACTTCCCAAATTCTTTTTGACGGACCATGAAAAAGCTCACATTTGTGCTATAGAACAAATTTTCCCTGAGTCAACAAGACAGTATTGTCAATGGCACTTTTCTAAACAAATATAAGAAAAGTGCAAAGTGCACTTTAATAATTATGTTAAAGGATTTCCAAGATTTATTTCTATGTGGGATTTGTATGGGGCCTTGAAAACCAAGGAGGAGGCAGAGCTCAATGATGCAGAGCTTAGAGTAAGTTCCAAATCACAGCCTTTACTGTTAATCTTCCTAGTTTTGGTTTCCTTACATTATGACTGGTATAAAGTTTTTCTTGACATACTGTGAGGATGTGCTTGAGTATATGGATCATAAAATATTCCATATCAAAGAAACGTGTGTAACTTCTTGGACTTGAAAAAAGAATAGCTTTGGAAATAAAACCACTTCTTGGGTTGAAGGGGCCCATGCTACTCTCAAAAAATTACTTGCAAATTCTTTTGGAAAAATATTGGATATTTGGCAAAACCTAGAGGGAACAGTTTCCAATCAAATTAGATTGGATCAGGCTGTGCTTAAAAACTCTTGAATCAAGATAAGAATAGTTCTTCCCACGGAAGTGTTACATTTGGAATACAAGTTGTCTTTAGAAGAAATTAAACTTGTTTTGGAACAACTTGAGAAATTGAAGCAGGACCATGATGGGGAAGTGTGCACCAACTAATACTGCAAGACTGTGGGTTTTTCCTGTTCCCACAAGTTAGGTGGCCTAGTAAAGTTTGGAGGATCTTTTTTGCCTGTGGATTTCCATCCCCAGTGGAGGTTTGATTATGAAACTTGCAGTTCTAGTTCTGTAAGTTGGTTTAAGTTGGATGGTTGGATTGTTCAAATCAATTTGTGATAAATTCTTTTTGTTAAATGCTTTTTGAGGGATTATTCCTTCTTTGATATTATTTGATCCTTTTTAATTTTGAAAGGTTGATGTTGATTAAATTTTTAACAATTCTCAGCTACATAAAGATCTCAATGCAATGATCTTTGGATACCCTGAAGAAGATCATTTCAGACTGTTGAAGCACTTGATGAAGGAGACCAGAAATTATCAAACAAATCCATGACTTGAACATAAAGTCTTGCAATCAAGCAGAGGACTTCCAGAATTCACAAATACTGGTATAGATCCTTCTATATTTGAACATTTTGAGAAGCAACTTAAGCTAGAACATAGAATCAGAGGGGAACCAAATAAGAAAATAAAAAATATTTTAAGTCTTTTATTTTGTGAAATGTTCATTTTTTTCGTCTAATGAACTGATGATGATATGATTTTAATTTTTATTCAAAGTTTGCAGGATCAGAATCTGAATTTCTTAGTTTAGAGGAAGGTACTGAATGAAAGTGAATTAGCTTCACTTCATTTGGATTTGGTATCCTCTTCAGAGGAAGAATAATTGCAGGAAGTATCAACCACAAGCTCATCTTTGGTGAGTATTGATGCAATTAAGGAAGGTTATTGGAATTTTGGGTAATTTTTTTTGATTATAGGAACCTAAATTGAAATAACTCAATAAAATACCTTTGAAATTACGTAAATTCTTAAGTGAGTTTTGGGATCCAATTGGTGATGGAAATTGTGGACTTAGAGTCATTGCTAAATTGCTTGGGTATGTTGAACATTGTTGGTTTAAAGTGAGAAAGGAAATTATTGAAAAATTGGAGAAAAATAAAGCATGCTACATTAAAATTTTGGTGGTGCAAAAGAGGCAGAAAAGATTAAAAAAAGACTTGATTTTGAGGACATCAATGCAAAGATTTCCTCTTCAAAATGGCTGTCTAAGTTTGATATGGGTCAAATAATAACAGACACATATGCCAGACCTATATTTTTAATTTCATTGGAGTCATGTTTCTCTTATACTCCAATGAAATAAGGTGTTGCAGATCAATCAGAGCCTACTTATATTACCTTTTTCAACAATAACCACTGGGTTCTATTATCAATTGAGAGAGAAATGGTTCCAATCCAGTCCATTTTAGAAAATCACTCTGATTTCCTTTCAAATACAGCTTCTGGTTGGGTTGATCATCTCAAAGTTCAACTGCACATGTATTCTATATTATAGACTTTAATTATAAAGATCACCTCATCATTGATTTTGCATATGATTTGTAAATCTGATGCAGCTAAATTGTACTTGTATTAATATAAAAGGTTATCACATTTTTAACATCATCATTATGTTGAGTGTTTTGAGTTAACATCATTATGATGAGTGTTTTGCAGGATATTTTATTTTTAAGTCAGTTCAACTTGTGTGGGGATGATCCCATAATAAGAATTATTTTAACTTCTTGTGATGAGATCAGCTTAACACAAGTCAAACTTGTTGTTTTTTTTGGTGCTTTTACTTTAGGGCTTGTCAGTTTACTTGTCTTTTTTTCAGGGTGTTTTCAATTCAGGGCCTTTCAAGCTACTTGTCTTGTGTTTGGTGTTTTCAATTTGGGGCTTGTCAAGTTGAACTGGTATTTTTTGGCACTTTTAATTCAGGTCTACCCAAGTTGAACTTGTATTTTTGGAAATTATAATTTAGGGCTTCTCCATAGATTCTTTCATTGTTTATTTAATTTTTGGTGTTTTTTTTGTCTTCAGTTATCTTTTCTTTTTTTTTTTGATTTTTTCTTTATTTTTTTTATTTAACCACAACATCAACATGTTTCATTCTGTTTTCTGATTTTTTTTTTTTTTTATTTTTATATTGTTTATTTTACATTTTTATTTGTTTTATTATTATTTATATTTTTTTTCGGCCCACAAAAAATAAAGTGTGTGGACGCTGCAAAACTAAAACCAATTTGTATGGCGGCTAAACAACTACAATGAGCCATTTAGAATGCCAAAATTGTTTACCAGCTCATTTGGGCCATGAATTGATCATAACCCATAAATAGATCAATTTGATTTCAAAAAGATTCTTATTTTTCCTTCAATTACTTCCACATTCAGATCTTCATATTTTCAATTCCTCCTCCTTTCAATTTATTGATGAGCTTATGGTAATTTATTTGAAAAATAGCACTTGATTACCATTGCAGGCTACCATGGACGTCTCAAATTTCCTTCTTTCATTTCACTAATAGTTCTTCCTTAATTTTGTTTACCACTAAAACACTTGAAAAAAATAATCACTCAGTCTCTCAATCAAAAAAAAAAATATAATCCGTCTTGATTCCATTGCTTACAACCTCAGGAATATCCATGGGAGATTCTACCTGGATCTTCCAACTAATTATTACAGGCTTTCAAATAACTCATAGTTTTTTCTCTGTCTACTATATGTGAAGTTTAAATGAAGATAATTGAATAACAATAGTTGGTCCATTTTATACATACTCTCCAGACGTTTTAAATACTACCTTAGATCACTCTATATGTAAAACCTTTCCAGTATATCAGGTACTTAGAACATGTAACTACCCAAAAAATCAAGCTCCTATTATTTGATTTCATCTTATTGGGGATTCCTCCTTGATCCCACCTGAAACCAAGATATTCCCTATTTAAACATGAATAATTACAGTTCCAAGTCTTCAGTAACTCCTTGCACTTAAATATTATTTATAAATGTCAGCTTTCTCTTTTTTACTCCTCACTCCCTCTGGTCTATTACTTACCTCTATTGAATTATTGACTCCAAAACATGAAAACTACGCGTATGCTGTGCAATCATATGGGCCATATGGAGAATAGTGAAAAATAACTGCATGCCCATAAAAACCGCACAAAGCATAGTGAGAAATAGAGTTGAAACCTAATCTCTCTTCCTCAAAATCACCAAGCTGTGACTGGAGGGCAGAGACTGTCTTTCATTCAATATTCAACCTACTTATTTTAATTTGCCAGTATCCTCTTTCCTCCAGTTAAGTTCTTGGTCAAGGTGCTTGTGTTCCATTGTCTCATTCCTTCAATCTCTAAATTCTCCACTTCAACCCTCAAAATTTACTCATCAAGGTGTGAAGAATCAAAAGCTCTTTTTTCCTGTTTGTGTGCTTGCCCAACTCACTTCCTGCTGGTGTTTAATGAGGTACCTTCACCAGATCCTGTTTTTTCTTTCAAGAATCTCTTTGATTGACTCTTCAACCTACTCATTTTAATTTCCAGTCTTCTATTTCCTCCAGGTGTGAAAAATAAGAAGCTCTTTTTTCCCATTGGTTTTCTTGCCCAACTCACTGCCTGCCAGTGTTTCATTAGGTCATGAGCCCAGGTCAAATATTGATATAGAATAATTGCAGTAAACGGAGGAGATAAACTGAAAGGTCTCTTCATCCTCCAAGACAATAGCTTTCCAGTATGGAAATCCTCCATCAAACTTCACCTCAGAATGAAAAAATTGATTGTTCACCTCACCACCGCAGATACCACTTTGGCAAAAGATCTTCACCTGATTTATGCTCCCACCAGCCTCTCCACAGCACTCAGGACTGCTATCTCACTTGAGCTGGCAAAGGGCTAGGTAATCCATCAGATGGATGCAAAAAATGCCTTCCTGAATGGTGAAATTGAAGATAACTTCTTCCTTAGCCCCCCCGCTGTAAGACTCCAAACAGTGCTAGTCCGTGACAATTCTGTGGAGGGGAAAGGTGCTTTTTAGGCTGCCCTCCTGAGTTTTACAAAAATATTGAAATGTAAACAAGATCAAAGTCCAGAACCTGGTAAACAAGGAACTAAAAGTAAGAGGATAAAGATGATAGTAGTTGGTAGCTGGGGAAACAACACTGTCTGAGACAAGACAATGCTGGGGAAAACTTGAATAGAAGGAGTCAAGGATTGTTCACAGTTCAACAAGACAAGGCAATTGTAAGTGACAACGTCCACAAGCTAATAGCTCTGGTCATCAGAAAAAGCTTATGAAAGATCAACTCAATCCCAAAAAACCTCCAGGTTCTCAATGAACCTGCCCAACTCTCTGCAATCAAGGGCTTGAAGGGTACCAGATAACTGTGGGTTTCTGCAAAAGACAAAGCTAATTGTTTGAAGAAGCTCTAGGAGCAAAAAAAATAACTGATTCAAACAAGGATAACCCAACACTTCTCAAGGGACTCAAGAGTAGCATGGCGGAATTCAACTTCAAAATAAATGAAGGTAGGTTTAACACTCCAGGTTTTAAGCTTAATAAAAGCTCTTCAGTCAAACGTGCCTGGTTCCAGAAAGATAATCCAAGGATGATCAGGACAAGTATGGTCGGATAAAGGGATCAGGAGTGGTGTAACACACTCAAGAATTCAATCAGTCAAATTCTTCTTCAACCAGCAAAGCTATTGGTTGGTGATAAGGATGAAGGATCAGGGTTTTGAGTATGGAGGCTCAAGGATCAAGGGTCAATCATAGATATACCCAAATTTTAGACTCAGATGAAGGGGAATGAGACCCTACGGATGATTAATTTCAAGCTGAAGGTGATGGTGTTCCTCTTCTTTGATAGGATGCCATATCCCTCCCAAAAGGCAGGGGAGATCCCCTCCTTATATGGGCAGGAGGCCCTGTTAGACTATGTACAATTGATTCTACAAATAGAGCGGAATTTTTTTTTTTTTTTTTGAATGACACGGAAATGAAAGAATCATGAAATTGTTTTTGAATTTTCCGCGTCTGGTCCAGGGTGTCCATATTTTTTCACCACATCTATCCCCAACTTACAGACTGTCCCTAGTCTGCATCTGAGCTTGATTTCATAAAAAAAAAAAGAAAGGAAAGATGATCAAACACAAGAAATGGCCATTTGATCTTGAGGGTGATTTGAAAAGAATATCTTGATCCATCCAAAGAAAAATCCTGCAGTTGACTGCAATAAAATGAAGAAGGCATCCCAGGTTCTCACGTATGTGGCATAGAGTAGAGTTTCACAACAAAACGCAGCAGATGACCCTGGTGGTGCACAATTGGGAGGACTTACTTGTGATCGAAGTTGCCTCCACAACAATGAAATTTCTTGACCAGATCAGCAGAGAACCTTCTGGCCATCTGAGTACCATCCAGTTCTTCCAAAAAATATGATCCACCTCTGACTTGACGGACTACTTGATAAGGACCATTCCAGCGATTGGAAAAAAGCTTTCCCCACTGAGTTTCCAAGGATTTATTATAAGCTAAAACTAGATCACCAGGATTCAAGGAATCCCTGAATCTATTGGAATGCTTGTCCTCCCAATAATGGACTTATTTTTCCCTTGACTCCATCATTTTCTGATAAGCTTTGTTACAAACATCTTCACTTTCCTCCAGTTGCTTGGATCTGGCAACCAATACATCAGTTGTGGAAGAAACCTTTTCCCAAGAAATACCTAAGAAAGATTTCATTTCCAGATCAAGAGGAACAACAGCCCTTTGGCCAAAGAGGATTTTTTAAGTTGAGTAGCCAGTAGTTTGTTTAGTTGAAATTCAATCAGAGAAAAGGACGAGAGGAAGAAATTTGCAACAATTCTTTCCACTTTTGCCAGCTACCTTGACAAGAGCAGCGTTCAAAGGGGCATGGCCTATTTCCACCATGCCTTGTCCTTCAGGAGAATAAGGATTGGACACCCTATGTTGACCAGGAAGGGATTGGATCATTTTGGCCAGTTTTCACCAAACTCAGAGCCACCATCAGTTGAATAAGATTGAGCCAAGCCATAACACATTGTCCAAGTCTCATAAAGGAAGGCTGCTACTGATTCAGAGCTGAGGTTCTTAAGAAATTTGGCTTCAACCCATCCAGAAAAATCATCTCTAGCCACAAAGTGGTACTTTGCTCCGCCAGCCTTAATGTGGACCACATCCATAGCAATCCTTCCAAAGACAGTGGAATCTCCAGTGGGATAGCAGATTTTAGCTGGGCGCCTGAGATCACGTTTCTGAAATAATTAAGAACTCTTGCACCATTGAGAGACTGATTTCTTCAAAGATGGACACCAGAATTGTTTGGATATACATCAATAGTATTTGGTTTCTCCATGATGCCCAAGGCCTTCATGGAGACTTTCAAGGATTGAATCTTGTTTAGAGGGCATAGTAACAACAATTAGAGCGCAAGGATTGACTCTTTTCATAAGCCTATTACCTTGGACAAAGAAATTGGAGGACTTCCTTTTGAGTGATTGAAAATCTTTAGCAGAGAGATCAGGAGGCCCTTGGAGAGTGGAAAGGTACTGCTCCAATTTTAGCCAGAAACCCTGTTGGAAGCCATAATAATCTTGGGAGATAAAGGTGAAGACCGGAAAAATTAAAGGCTCCTCCTCATCAAAGTCTACTCCAACATTCAATTCTTCAACTCCAAGGGGGCGTTGAGATAAACCATTGGTCATGGTGAAGGATTTTCCAGGCCTATGAACCATTTCAAAAGAGAAAAGTTGGATCAAGGCCACCCAACGAGTCATAGGAGCATTTGGGAGGGTGGGGGCATTGATCATTTCAATGATGGATTGTGCGTCCACTTGTAAATCAAAGTGTTGACCCCAGAGAACAGTTTGGAGTTTCTTCAACATTCGAGCCACGCCACAGAGTTCCAGTTTTGGTTGGGAGTACCTGGATTCTACATCTGAAAATAACAAGGATTCATAGAGAGCAGGATGGTCCCAACCATTTTCATCTTCCTGAGTGAGGACAGCCCCAACAGATTGATAACTGGAGTCAACAGCCAGTTTGATCTTGCCAGCTCCTGGTCCAGAAGAAATGTTTCTCAAGACTATGTCTTTTCCAACCATCATTTTAAGTAGCTGAAAAGAATGTTCACAATATTGGGTCCAGATCCACTCAGCATCTTTTCTGGTCAGGCAAAATAGGGGAGCACAGATTTTGGATAGAGATGGGATAAAGATTTGAACATAAGTAACAACACCTAGAAAACCCCTGCATTCAGTTGGATAGATGGGAGTAGGCCAAGAGAGGATTTTATTGATTTTGGATGGAGCCATCCTTCTTCCTTCCTTGCAGACCACATGACCAACAATTTCCAGAGAAGGGACACAGGCAGCCAATTTGGATCCGGAGACAGTGAGGCCAGATTCTTTGATTCAAAACAAGATCCTTTCCAAAGTGGTTGCATATTCCCAGATAAATTGACAGATTCCTGAATGCCAGGGTAAGAGCTCATTGTTATAATCAGAAACTGGTCCTTTAATTCAGCCATTGTCAATAAAAATACCAGCATGATCAGGGATTTCATCCTGGAGGATCCAAACCATCTGAGCCTGATAGACTGCAACCGCTTTGGTGGCACCTTGAGTAAATTGAGTAAGTTGGAAACAACCAAGGGGAGTATCAAATGTAGTGAGAGGGCAAGAAATTGGATGTAAGGACCGTTCATCATAGCCACCCATAATGTCACCAAGAACATAGCAAGCTCTCCCAGAGAAGGATTCAACAAACTCTTCAGTAGCAGGGGGAATACCACAGTCTTAAATAGTAACCTTATTTAGAGGCTGGAGATCATGAACTATTCTAAGTTTAACGTTACTTTTAAGGACACATAAAACAGGACTTGAATAGCTAGAAGTTGACTGTTTGTATAAACCTGTTTGGACGTGTTCCCGGACCAACTTGATGCAATTATTGCCTTTGGCAGCAGGGATTGGGATCTTTTTCTTTTGCCAGGGATCATGTTCTACTACAGGAATGATATAAGGCAGACCATAGGATTCTTTCAAGAGACCTCTCTCTTCTTCACTGAAAGCAATAGCTTTTTCCCTAATAGCCAAGAATTTTTGATCAAATACAGCTCATCAGGTAGAAGCCATCCATCTGGTCCAATGTTGACTACTCTCAGAAGTTCTTTGGTGAAAAAACCAGAGGGGATGAATGGACCAGTGAGAGATCAAGGTATCCACACTAAGGATTGCGGGATAGAGGAGGACGCCTAAGAGGAGAGTTGAGATTGAGAGGCATTGGTTGATTGACTGGTTGGATTTTCCTTGCAACTGGTTTATATTTGGAGGCAAAAGAGAGAGGTTCTTGTTTTTGCCAAGAGTTGAACAGAGAGACCTGACTAAAAAGATTGAGACCAAGTTCTAATGCCTTCCAAGTTTGATTTTCCGCAACATTTTTGAAAGGTGCCTTGTCCATAAAATAAGTCCCAGGAGATTATACATTTCTCACATGTGTGGCACAAGGTAGGGTTTCAAAAATGATAGTAGTAGGATACCCTGGTGGTGCAAAATTGGGAGGACTTACTTCTACCCCAACTTTCCTCCACTGAAGCCCATATTCTTCCATACCAAAGCCACCAAAAATAGGATTGAGATCAGGATCTAGTTTAAAATCATTGCGGAGATTCAAAACGGAACAGAGAGAAGGTTTATTAGGAATAAGAGTGCAAGGAAAAGAAGAAACAACAGATGAAGAAGAAATATTTTTGGATTTTTCCATTTTGATTTGTTTTTGATTTTTGATATTTTTGAGATTAGAGGAAACCGTTAAAAGGAAGAGAAATAAGCCTCTGGGATGAGAGTTGAACCTTGAGTTGAAGTTTGAGGCTGAAAAGAACTACAACTATTAGTAGGATCAACTACTCCCATAAAAAATGCAAAGAACTAGAATTATCCTTCTGTTTTCCCTTTAGAGATGAATTAGGAAAATGACCAGGGAAATCTCTTTCCCAGAATCAAGAATCCAAAGAACAAAGAGGAACCACAATTTCTCTACCATCTGAATCAGGGAGAAGGATTCTCTCCCCAACTTGATTGGAAAACATAAGAGTTGCTCCAAAATTTATTAAGAAAGGTCAACCCAAGATCCTAGGTCCATCCAAGTGTGTGATCCAGAAATGACAAGTTCCAACAATTTTTTGTCCAATCCGGACTGGAACGCCTTCAACAATTCCAACCAATTTGCAAGACTGGTTTCCTGTTCCATACACTGAAGAGGTGAGGCTGACCCTAGGGCTGAGTTTAAGTTTGCAATCCATAGCATCTGAGATCAAGTTGAGCTGAGAGCCAGAATCAACAAGGAGTGAGACCATTTTTGCCAATTCACCAAGATAGCAGGGAAGAAAACCAAGAGGACAAGAGTAAAGACTAGACTCAGAAGAGGGATCTGTTCCACCAGAATCTTCCATCAACATTCCAGAGGAGACCTTGAGTTCCTCAGGAGAAATTTCCACAAGATGATGGGAAACCCATTTCTTCATTCCTTCAGCAACAGATGGAGAGATTGACAGGAGTTCAGCCACAGATAGATCAGGAATTTTAAGATCAGAAATTTTCTTTAATACCCCTTCCACAGCATTGGGGTGATCTTTGGAAATTCCCCTCTCAAACAGAACTTTGGGCTGGGTGGAGGGAGGAAGATTGGGTGAAGCAGGAACAGGATAAGGGGATTGAGGAGGTTTCATAGGTAAGGGATGAGGATAAGGGTGATCTTGAGACCTTTCCATTAGTGGCTCTTTTTCCACCTCCATGTCATCTACATCAGAAGAGGGCTCAGGTGAGGATTTTCTTTTTGGGTGGTTTTTGGAGGATTTAGGTTGGCAAGGAAGGAGCTTTATGAGTTTTGGGCTCCTCATGTTGCTTCCTAGCTGGATTGGATTGGTAAGTACCAACCAGAGAGGAGGAGAAAATAGCCGGGGGATACCAGGGTTGAAGAGTACCACAAGAAGATTGGAAATCCATAGAAGCCAAGGATGCCTTCATGGAAGGGAGTGGCTGGTAAGAGGCCACCACATGACAAATAGGGTGAGACAAATCAAAGGGGATTAGGGCACCATTAGGGAGGAAAAAGTTATTCCCTTTTTGCTCTACCAATTTATTGTTTTTGTCCTTCTGGAGTTTGAGCCATTGACCTTTTCCTTGGCCTTCCCTGTGGCAATAATAGCAGACTAGAGTATTTTTAGGAACATTACTAGAAGTTTTAGGAACAGCAAGAGAGGAAATCTTTAGATCCATTTTTTTCTCAAAGGCTTTGAGCAATTTAGTGATCTTTTCCATTGTAGCAGTTTCTTGGTTAGGCTGAGGGTTCTTGGTCCTGCGCTCAGATTCCATTTTATTCATAATCTTGTTTGACTCTTTGAAAGAGGGGGCATGGACTGGTTCAGTGGTTTTAGATTTTTCAAAAGTGAGGGCTGTTTGACCTTTCATAACTTTATCCACCACTCCCCTAAGGATAAGGAAACCAGGGAGCTTGAATTGATTATCCCTGGTAGTGATCATGGATCAAGACTCGGCCAGTTTGTCCTTGATCCTTTCTTGCAATACAGGAGAAAAAGATTGGAAAAATCGGACTCAAATTTTGTCCACTGTGTTGATGAGATCTTTTGGACAAGGTAGGATTGGATGGGATGCCAAGATTTCCTAAAGGACTGATAATCAGAAGCAAAAGCCACTCCACCATTGGAAATCCACTGGGAGACAAGGTTATCTAGATCCTGCAAAGTAAATCGTGCTACATCTATTTTTCCCCAATAGGCCAAAATTTCTCCCCGCAGAAGGGCCCAGTTATGTTGTTCAAAACCTTCAAACAACTCAATTATTTCCTTAACTTTATCAGAGGAGATTAAAAATCGTAACTGGTAGGCCATATTGAATTTGCTAGCCCCGTCCACAAAAGCAGTCATCTTGTACAAGTCTAAGAAGCGTTCCACATTTGTCCCATTGAATCCTAAGTTCTTGTTCTGGGGATTGATCTTAACCAACTTAGGACAAGTAGAAGAGTCGCTGGTAGATTCCATTTTGACAAGGTTTCCTAAAAGATCAAAGGAGCAGAATTCCAAAGTGGCTCACAAATGTGGAAAGAGTAGGGTTTCTTGAAAAAAAACAAGTATCTTGCCCAGATGGTGCACAATTGGGAGGACTTACTTCTAGAACAAGTTGCCTCCACGGATCTAAAGAAAAAAAAAGAAAGAGATTGGATTTTGAAGTTGATGATTGTTGGGACTGTAAATCCCAAGGTTGCTGGTTGGATCCAGGCCCGGGGGACCAAATGTAAGACTCTAAACGGTGCTAGGCGGTGGCAGTTCTGTGGAGGGGAAAGGTGCTGTTTAGGCTGCCCTCCTGAGTGTTACAAAAATATTTAAATGTAACCAAGATCAAATTCCAGAACCTGGTAAACAAGGGACCAAAAGTAAGAGGATAAAGATGATAGTAGTCGGTAGCTGGGTAACAGGGTTTTGAGTATGGAGGCTCAAGGATCAAGGGGAAATCATAGATATACCCAAATTTTAGTCTCAGATGAAGGGGAATGAGACCCCACGGATGATTAATTTCAAGGTGAAGGTGATGGTGTTCCTCTTCTCCAATAGGATGCCATATCCCTCCCAAAAGGCAGTGGAGAGCCCCTTTTTATATGGGCAGGAGGCCCTGTCAGACTATGTACAACTGATTCTACAAATAGAGCGGAATTTTTTTATTTTTATTTTATTTTATTTTATTTTTTGAATGACACCTAAATAAAAGATTGTGAATTTTTTTTTGAATTTTCTGCATTTGGTCCGGGGTTTCCAGATTTGGTCCTGACACTGCTGACTGAGAGGTTCCTTCCTGCTACTTCTTTTTCCTAAACAGGTCTATCTAGAGCCTGAAACAGGAGCTGCAGGTATGGTATGGCAAACTCAAGTTTTTCTTCCTCTCTGCTGGCTTTTTTCATTCAACAATTGACCCCTGTCTCTTTCTGTCAACCAACAACAACTGGGGGTGCTATGTTCACGTTCATTTTGACAACCTGATTATCATCAGCTCCAATGTCAACAGACTCAATTGTTGCATCACCCAGAACTACCTAATGGAGGAACTGGGGAAGGCTACCCATCTCCTTGGCATTCATCTTTCTCAAAACAGGGACTTCATGACGCTCTTGCAGCATGCCTATCTCAATTGCATCCTGCCAAAATACAACATGACAGACTGTAGGCTGGTCAACACTCCCATGGTTCCTAACACCCATCTCACAGCTTCAACATTTGAAGTCCATCAAATATTCATCTCAAAAGGGATAAATTATTGTCAGGCCATTGGGCTGTTGAGATGCTTGGCTGTATCAACAAGGCCCAACATTTTGTTCACCCTGTCTCAGCCTTCTCAACATCAGAAGATGCCCAAAAATACCCACTTGGAATCTGTTCTCAACCTCCTCTGTTACCTGTCTGGCACTTGCCATTTCACCCTTGTCCTGTGAAGCTTTCATCAAGCATTGTTGAGAGTATACAATTATTCTGACTTTGGAAATTGCCCAACACCTGGCCCTTGTACTCTGGCTCTGTGGCCATGTTGGGAAATTCTGTGGTATACTGGGGGTCCAAAAAGCAAGATAAATTCTCTACTTCCACCAAAGAGGCACAATAAAAACTGGTCTACAAGGGGCTCCAGGAGCCAGTGTGTATTCTTACTCTATTAAAGTCCCTTGGCCTTTCACTTTCTGGACCCCCCTCTTGTCTTGTCAACAATTGCAGAGATCTGATGCTATCTCTTAACCCAATGTACCAGTCAAGCTCTAAGCACATTTTTGTGAAGTTTCACTGGAACTGGGAAATCCTCAAGGAAGGCAACATTGAGGTCTCTTATATCTCCACTACCTCCAATCTGGCCAACATGTTCACCAAGGAACTTCTGTGGGTTGAGCACTCCATGGACTGTGCGGCTCTGAATCTGACAATTTCAAGAGGACCCCCCGTGGGTATTTTTCAGCCTCCTAGATGTCAAGATCCTTGCTATCCTTTAGCTACCAGAGGTGATAGAATAAATAATAAATATATTATTCAATTAATGCAGAAAAAATCTGTAAAATATTTGGATAAAGCTTATTACAAGGTTGATTGGTTTGGATTTGGTTCATTGTTAGAAATCAACATAAATAAATTGATGATTAAATATTTCAATAGAGGGGCCAAAATTATATTGGGGATCTTTAACACCTCTCTTCAGGGAATTCAGTATGAAAACAAGTAGACCTGGTTACTTTGGAACCTTTAACTTATATTATTAAATGGTATATTTCCCAAAGATAATATGTATATAAAATACACGGTGCAGTGGAAGGGCTTTGTAACCAAGCTGCCACAAAATAAAAAGGATAATACAACTCACTGGTATATTATGAAATCCTTTGGGTACCTGTTTGGGATGTGCACTGATGGGTTATACATGTTTACTGGGGTTAAAAGGTTGTTCAGCAGTTTAAATTTATAAAAAGGATTGGGGACAGATATTATTAATAAGAATGAAGACATAAATCACTTACTTATCTCTTATAAGTATTTGATTACCTTGGAACGGTGTCTGGTGGTAAATATAACTGGGTATCTAGGTATCAATATTCTCAAAAGAGCTCTTTGTTTATAGCTTGTTGAGGCCCAATATTGTCCTTCTGACGGGTACATGATCAAAGGGACGGACACTGAGGCTAGCAGGCTAACCAGTGGAAGCCTGTAACTTGTTCTTGATGCTCTAGCAAGGGTAACATTTAATTCCACAGGGTATGGTAATTATTCTACTTTATAATTGATGTTTGGACGTGTGAATAACACCAATATGTCCATTTTATTTATTTTTTAATTAATTATCCTTTGTAAATTTTCCCATTAAATGAATAATAATTATTTTAATAGGCATTCCTTCCGATAGTCTGGTGTCAGGTGAGTTCTCATCATGTATCAAATCATTGAAGTAAAGTTATGACATTGATTTTACTCATTATTTTTGAATTTTAGTTGATTTACTTAAAATAATTATTTAAAAGTTTAAGTAATGAGTATTTATTTAATAGCTTTACATCATTAGTATCCTTAGTATTTTACAAAAATAATCATATCTTTTAGTTCTCATAACTGCATATTAAAGTACTTTAATATATTTTTAGAAATAGTCATTATCTCATTTTTGACATTCTTGGTATTTGAAATTATTATTTTCAAAAATAATCCTTAATAAAAAATAAGTTTAAAGGTTATTTAGGTATTTTTATATATTTTTATTTATTTTTAGACTATCTACTATCCATGGGAACATTTATTAGATATGTAGAATTTTCTTGTGTAGGTTGTAGCATGTTTACACGGTACCTAGGTTTCTCAGGCCGCCTGTCACTTTGTCAACTTGTAGTCCCGCAGCTGCATACTTTTCAGAGGCCTGGGGCTGCGTACACAGCTTTGACAGGGTGACAGTTCTGCAGCTCAGCCATGCGCAGGTGTATTGGCTGCTGCCGCTGCGTGCGGGAATTGTGAAAGAACACATTTCTGTCTGTAACTCCTAAAATATACAAAACACCTCAATTCTGACTGAATTTTAGGTGTGAAACCTATATGTGAAAATACATGTGAAATGTTTAATTGGCCAAAAAATTACAATAGTGGTGCCATGGTATTTTGGTCTTTCCTTTCTTAATTATTTAAAAATATAAGGAGTTGGATTTCAAGGGTGGGGTCAGTGAGTGACCCTACCCAATTTTGCCAGGAAAATCCATTTCTGCAATAATATTCCTGGTCTTCCTGCTCCTACTTAAGTTAATTTTAATGTTTATTATTTTTATGTTATTTTTATTACTTTTGCAGCTTGCTCTGCAATAGTAGAAAGCTGAAATTCCCCCACTCCAAGATATGGCCATATCTGATAAAAAATCTGGAGCATGTTGGGAAAAAATTAATTCCATGTGTCTTTCAGTTCTTTTTTTGGATCTGTAGTTTTTAAGATGTGTTGGTCCATCAGGTATATTATTCTCTGGTAACCATTCATCTTTGTCTGCAGATTCTCCTTTTTATCTCACTAAGTATAGTCTAACATCTTCTCTTTCTTGTCTTTACATATCCTGCTGACTTTCCATTTTTCTTTCACAGGGTCAGGTTCTATTGGGATAATTGCTGGAGGGAGGTTGCTACCTTTTCTTGGTCAAAATTTTTTTTACTAGGCTAACAGGAAATAATTGGTGTTTTCTTGATAATTCTTCACTCAGGATTACTTCTGCAGCATTTTTGCAATGCATCTTTTGATGAAAAATGGTCCAACAAAGGCTATTTTCAGCTTTCTGTTACCTTCTAAATTGTTGAATTCGGCTTTTGATATCAAGATCTGATCTTCTATATTAAAGTCAGGTTCTCTGTGTTATTTGTCTCATCTCTGTTTGTTGTATTGCACTGCTTCTTCTACACATTTTCAAGCATTATTATTTTCCAAGTCTATCATTTTCTTGAAGTCAAGAAATGTTGAACAAATTGTGGCTAATTTATAGTTTAAGTTGTTCCTAGGTAGTTTTGAAATCCATCCTCTTTCTAGTTTGTAAGGGGCTGTCATAACCGTAGTTCTGACACTCCTTCAACTAAACCAATCCAATCTCTTCATCAAACTCACCCTCATATCAAACCCAAATTCACTACTCCTGTACCTTCCACCAGATAGTACAACCTCTGCATCTCTTGCAGCCTCCATCCTCTTCCACCAGCTCACCCTTTCCCTGTATGGTATAAGCTTTATGTCCATGTACACCTCACCTGTCATGTGATTCAGCCAACCTTCTCAGGACCTCTCACTCTCTCCATGGCTTGGTACAACCTTCATCACTCCTCAACCCAATTGGTATATGAGTTAGTACATACTGCACTTAGTATATACATAGTACATACTCTCCACTGTCTGTTCAGCCCATACTCCCAGGACTCCAGATCAGTACATGTCAAACTTTCCTGGATAGGCCCATCACCCAATTAGTCAACTGCAGCCTCCAGCCCAATCAGTCAACATGTAATACCATGGGAACTCCAACCTGCAACACCAGCCACTCATCCCTCAAGGCCTCCTTCTCAGCTCTCACATATAATGGCCTCTCCTTCCCTCCTGGACTAATTCCCCCCAAGGAATTAGTATACTACTTCTTACTGGTTAGTCCCTCTGCCAGTAGGTGTCATCTCAGCACAAGACAACCTTCACCCAGCCTGCTTAACTCATATCACCTTGCCCCTTCCTGGTGTTACTCTTATAGGATTCAACAACTCTTTCTTCAACAACCTCCTGGACTGGTCTTCTCATCCTTCCTCTTCTCATCACTTGTAATCCTCCTTTCATCTCCTTCATTGAAATCCAATCAATCATCCTTGAGTTCTATGAGTAGTAGTTCCTGTGCCTTCAGCCCCTTGCACGCCAGGGGCAGTCGTGACAGGGGCTTCTTTGGTAGTAGAATGTTTACTGCTGATATAAGCCATCTCTAGCGCTGGAAGTAGGCTTACCCAATCATGGCAATAACCATTGGAGTTCTTTTATTCTAGACCAAAGCTACAGAATCTTCTTAACATACATTCTAGGGTCTGTATCATTCTTTTAGCTAATCCATCAGTTTGGGGATGGTATGCTGTAGAAAATGCTGAAGTAGTACCCAGTATATCATGTAGATTCCTCCAAAATTCAGAGGTGAGTTTGGGGTCTCTGTCACTGAGTGTAATCTTGGGTATATCCACATCAGCTATGATCCTGTTCCAGAATAGTAAAGCTAAATCCCTAGCACTTTCTTCTTTGTGGTTAGGTAAGAATTTTGCCTTCTTAGAATATCTGTCAACTATAACTAGGACAGAGTTATATGAATGAGTACCTCCAGGGGGGAGGCTGGTGACAAAATCCATATAAATGATTTCCCATCTAGTTTTGGGTTCAGGGATCTTCTGTAGGAGTACAAACCTTTGGCCAGTAGTTTTATTATATTTTTGGCAAGTCTCACAGCTAGTAACATACTTAATAGTGATTTCTTTCCAGTCTACCCACCAAGCAGTTTGTTTCAATTTCTCCAAGTTTCTTTCAGTGGATAGATACCCTGATGAACAGTTATCATGGCATTCCTGGAGTATGTTTTGTATATTTTCTTTGTTACTTAGTACCAATACACTGGAATGTTGGTTGCTGTAGTAAAGGAGACCATCCCACAAAGTAAACCTTCCTGCTTTATAGGGTTTAAGTAATGAAGCAGGTAAACTATCTATCAGAGCTTCTTCTGGGGATTCAAATTCCATAATGGTAATCAGCAGCTTGATATCAGAGGATTAGTTGTCCCTCACTTGATTGAAGAAAGCAGTATCTAATTCACATAAGTGGATCCCCATGATTGGAGGATCTAATGCAAAAAGATTGATGTTTAAGATAGGAAAGATATCTTGATTCTCAGGGTCATATGCTGGATTGCCAGAGTCATTAGGCCAATAATTCCTACTTAGACTATCTGCATTCTGGTGTTTAGCTCCAGCTTTATGCACTATAGTCATCTGGCCTCTATACTTTTGTATAGCAATTTTCCACCTGAGAATATTTCTGCTGGGGGTCTTCATTTTCATGAGAGTTCTTACAGCATTAAAGTCCGGGATCACTTGGAAATTGGAATAGTGTAGCTTTTCTAAAGCCCATACTAGAGCCAAGCATTCCATCTGACTGGTTCCATATCTCCTTTCTGTGTCTTTGATCCGTCTAGATATGAAGAGTACTGGTTTCTTGACTGGTTTGTCTTCTTCTATTTATTCCTGATGTAAAGCAGCTCCCAACCCTTCCATAAAGGCGTCAATTTAAAGTTAAAGGGATTTGGAGTATCCTGGTTTAATGAGTAGAGGGGTGGAATTCATGGCTATTTTTAATTCCTCATAGTTTTTCAATCTCTCATGTGTCATTCCAAAGAGAGTCTTATTGATGCATATTCCATATAGACTTTTAGTTAGCATAGCAAATTTTGGTAGGTACTGTCTTTAGTAACTGAAAAAACTAATGAATGACAGTAACTCTTTTTTGTTCAGAGGCATGGGTCTATTCATGAAAGCAGCTATCTTTTTTTGATCAGGAGCTAGAGTTAGACCAGAGACTATATTCCCTAGAGCTTTCAATTCTCCATATTGAAAGTTGCATTTATTCATGGAGACTTATATTCCTGCTCTGGAGATATTTTGGAGTACTAATCTTATTTGATTTATATGAGTATCCCAATCATCAGAATATATGATAACATAATCTATATATACCATCATCCAGCCTTGTCTGATGTAAGTACCTATAACTGTATCCATTGTTCTCTGGAAGTGTGATAGGGCAGTCTTTATACCAAAGGGATTCCTAAGATATTCATATATTCCCAAAGACAGATTAATCTTATAAAGTTTCTGCTATCAGGGCTTACAGGTATCTGGTGGAAACCTTTAAGAATATCCATAGTAGTGATATATTTGGCTTTGGACAAGTTATGTAGAGGATGATCAATCCCGGGTGTAGGATAATAATCTACCTGAGTATAATTATTGAGCGTTCTGAAGTCTCCTACCATCCTTGACTTATCATTGTGCCAAGCTATGATTACTGGTGTGGTCACATCTACTTGTTCATTGTGCCCTACTTTCCTTAATACTTTGAAGTTTATTTGTTCTTGGATATGTTCCTCAAGAGCTATTCTAGATTTAGGAATAGAGTGATAAGCTGGTCTTCTTAGGTTTAGAGGATAAGGAGGCTTAATAGTCAATGTTAATACCATGTCATGTCCTTTGATAACACCAATGGGGTGATATTTTGTACAGAAAGCATTTTGGTTCCCAAAGCATACTGTCAATATATCTTTCTTTTGTTCCTCAGAAAGTTTCATATTCAGAGCTGCTTGAGAGAAGTATTCTTGATTGAATTCTTATAAATTATTTTGGTAAGTGGAAGAGGGGAAGTTAGATTGGATGGTGCATATCTTAAACTTCTTCTCCCAATTACCACCCACTGTGATTTACCTCCCTTTAATCTGGAACACATCTATGCCATGTAGAAATAAAGCATCATTTCCTATTATTGGGTAGTCACATAATCCGTTGATAAATACTAAATATTCCACTTGTATTCTCAAAGATCCTTCAGTATGGGGTAATATTATAGGAGCATTCCATACTCCAATAGCATTCATGATAGAGTTGCAAGAACTAAACTTCGCTTTTGAAATGGGGTAAAGGTGTGCTTTCCAATTGGGATCCCATTTGTTTTAGAATTCAGTACAGAAATATGAGCAAAAATCCCCACTATCAAGTAACAAACTTATAGTTCTGTCTTTATACAATCCTATTGCATAACAAGTTTTACCAGGAGTATAACTCTTACCACTCATAGGCTTAACTATTAATGGGTTAACATCCATGATATGTCTAGGAATTATGGTAGGGTCCCATTGTTGGGGCAAACTAGAGTCACCATGAATTTTATTGATTTCTATAGAAGTGCCTACATCTTTTTCTATCAAATTAACAGGGTTGGTCAGGATCAATTCACATTCAGAAAGGGATCCTTCAGCAGAAGCTATATATTCATAGTTCTGATTCACTTCAACCTCATTCTCTCCTTCCAAGACTTCTATCTTTCTTTTTGGTAATGGGCAGTCTTGTCACATATGACCTGTCTTGTTACAGTTACAAAAAGTTCCAGGAAATCTCTCTTTATGCCTTTTCTCATTGGGTTTCTTATTATCAGAGATATTCATCAGAGGGGGTTGTTGTCTGGTTTTGTTGAATTTATCTTCAGGTCTAGAAGGAACCTTCATGTCTAACCCATTGCTGTCTATGAATTCTTCTAACACATTGGTTAGAGTTGGTAAGTCAGAATCCATACTCATACTGCATCTTACACTATGGTTGAGATTTCCAGGAAACAAGTTAAAGAGTCTTTCATTTAATTCCTCTTTATCAGCATCTGGATAGAAGCAGTCTATTCTTCTCTTCTGTTCTAAGCACCATTTTTGAGGCTTATCCTTGGAGGGATAGAATGAGGAATTTGAAAAGTTTTTCATCATTTTTCTTTTCCCCATTACAGAACCAAATTGTTCTTTAATTAGAAGTTTACAAGAATTCCATGGTAAGGATCCCACTTCTTCTCTTTTACAAATAAACCATTATAAAGCAACTCACTCAAATAGTCTGGGCAGCCTGAATACAGCTATAGCTTCTGGTAGGTCATAAGAGTTAAGGGTATATTCAATAAATTCAATGAAATTTATATGATTGTATTCTCCTTCACCGGAGAACTTAGCCCATTCAGCAGTTGGGGGTAAAGTTTTGAGGGCTTGTTCCATTTCAGGAGTAGGACTTGGCCTGAAGGTGTCACTCCTGTAAATTCCTAGTAAGGGTGGTGCATAAGCAGTTGTTGTTTTTCTTGGAGGTTTTGGTTCCTCTGTGGTACTCCCCAAGGGATTGGTCAGATATACATTTAAGTCTCTAAGATCATTCTTGATCAGATTAAGTTGCAGGTCCACTTTATGATTCAGCAGATCTAATTTCTCACTAAGGGACATAATGGAACTGTTATTATTATTTATTACTTCTTCTTTTAATAGCTGTAAAGACATGATAAAATCTTCTTCAATAACTGATAAGATATTCTCAATTGTTTGAGTCTTTCTAATTTTAACTTGATTAATTGTCTCTAATAATTGTTCTGTATGCTCTTTAATATCTTCAATTCCTAAAGATTTTGCTTGGTTATTAATTAATTTGGCTAGAACTGAGGTTAAATTATCCATTTGGGTTTAAAAACCCTCCAAATTTCCACAAAAAATCATCAAATTATGGGGAATATCATTAGAAAAAGAATTAATTACATCAGAGGTTGGTTTAGACAAAGGACTGTTTTCAGAATTGTAGGATAATTTTTTTACACATTTTTCCACCTTTGAGCCAAGAAGATTATCTGATCCCAATCCTTCTTTCCCTTTGGCTTTGGATGGCAAGAAGATCTCTTCTTTCCTGATCCTCTGCCCTTCATTTGCCCTAATTGATCCCAAGGATTCCACTATTCTGCGTAGGATGCTACCTCTTTCCTTGGAATTCTTTTCTGAAGAGATATCTGGGTAGCGTTTGCCTGGAAAATTATCCTTTTCATGAGTACCATGTCCTCCTTGGCTTGGGCTTCTTTGAAATCTTACCAATATTTTACTTGCTCTCTGACTAAGTCTTTGATCCTGGCTTTCTTGGCCAAATTCTGCTGGGGTGGCTGCAGCGTGCAATTTAGGGGGGCTTAATTCTACTACCTTCTCCAGCTCTAGGTTGGGGGATGGCAACAGTACTTGGGGCTGTTCCCTTCCCACCAAAATTTGATTCACGTATTCCAGTCCCCTCATGGTTTTCATTATTGGTGGTCTCATGCTTCTTGGGGGCTCCTGGCAAAGATCCATAGGAGGGAATTCTCCCTGAGGGTCTTTTTTTATGTCTATTCATATTGAATAAAATTTTTTTAATTATTTTTCAAAATAAAAATATGTAAAAATTTTAAAAATCAAAAGAGCTGAAGCTCAAATTGGATGAAGGGATTAATAAATGAGTGAAAGGAGCTTCTAACGTCAAGCGTAACAGACATGAGATGAGGAGGAAAAGGGAACTCCAGTTGATATTATATCAGAACAGATCATGAATTCCACTTCAGAGCACTGGTGTTGATATAGACTAAATACACAATAGGCTGACAAGTGGTTGAGTACAAAATGAATAAGGTAAAATTAGCATAAGCAGTTTAAGTGACATGTTAAGTGAAATGCTATGATTAGACAGTCTGACAATCAGAATAATACAACACAAGATACTCTTTTAAATAACAGATATAATTTATCTTGGTTATAACACAGCCTAGTTATATTTTACCTGTTGTTTGAGTACTTTAAGACAACAATAATAAGATCACATCAATCCAATCAATTACAATTAAAACTTCAGTGAAAGTCAAATATATGAAAACCCAAATGCTAACACACCCACTTGACTTTTACTGGAGTAATTTACTGTCTGAAATGAATATAAATCTTTTTCTTCAATTAACTTTATGTTCTACTAATTGTTGGAATTATTCTACATACAGGTTAGTGACTGATAAAGAGATGAGCTGATTGACTAGTAAAATTCCTGTGGCATATTTGAATTTAACTGCTATCTTTAAGTATGATGTCTAATATTTTCTGGAAAATTCTTCAGTTCAAATGTGATTGACTTGTAAGATGCATTGAATTTGTTCAAGGTTGGATTTGATTGTGTAGAACTGATAAAATTTGTTTTGTTGAATTTTGGAGTACATTGATGGATGATGGATGATAAAAGAAGGTATTGTCAGTCCATAGGATTGAGATCTGAAGACTGGTCAAAAAAAATTTGAACAATCAATAAAACATTGAAATGCTTGAGCCTCGGATTTGGTCAGATGGGTAGGTGATTGAGATCTGAATGTGACAGCAAAGAATGTCTGATTGAGTAGTAAAAATTTGATCAGATAAGTGAACCAGTCCCTCTTGTTCTTTTGCTGAAGGTGCCAATTATCCAGTGCTTTGATATCTTTGTTGACTTGGGTCACTGGATTGGATTGGACTCCTAGTACGCCATCCATTCCCTTCTCAAAATTGAGTTGTAGCGTTCTTCTCTGAATTGATTTACCTGGTTTGTCAGAATGATCAATTGACAAGGAATCCTCCATTGCCTTCAATCCAATGATCACTTGATGATTGTTGAAGCATGGATGATTTATCAATGAGAGACATTTTGATGGTTAACACTGGGGCTGAGTTGTTTGAGCTAGAGAGATTTTCTTTTTTTTTAAGGCAATGGTGTTTTAATATGGCCAATTAGAGGAACATGGGATTAACAAGAATTGTCCTCTGTCATCTGTAGCTCCATCGCCGTTTTTGTCTTCATGAACCGCACCAAGGCTGATGCTTCACATTATCTTCTTTGGGTTCTAGAGTTTGATGATCTTGTGGTTGGCAAACGTCTTCATCCAACTTGACGGCTTGATCCATCTTTCTTGGAAACCCATTGACCAAGAACCAAGTTTTTCCTTCTGCTACGGCAAGATCAATAGCGGTTTCAATTAATTTGATAGTAACTTGCATTGGTACAATTTTGCCTCCACAAATATGATCCTTAATCATTGCACCATAAGTGGACCCTTCACCATTTTACTCGGCTCTCAAAAGATCACCAGCAGAGAGATGTACAAAAGTATATTTGGATACTAATTGTGAGCATTGGGTCCCTTTTCCAGCCCCAGGTCCACCCAGGACAACAATAACTGTGACTTTCTTGTAATTGAACGTTGGTGCCATCAAGACCAATCAAGATGGTGGTAATTTGGAGTGTGGCAAATTGGATGGTACTCCCACAGTAGCTCCACCGCCAAAACTTGGGAGTGCTTTTGATCAAAGGCGGGGATCACTGTTATTGAGCAAGCGTTGATAAGTGATGAAAGCAAAGGTCAAACAACTAATGCCAAAGATGACAACAAATATCCAAGGTGAAGGTGGCAAAAGTTTTGAAGATTGAGCTGGAGACTTGGAAGTTCTGAGGATTGTTGATGAGGTCCAGGAGTGATTGTTGGATTTGGTCTATTCCAAGTTTGATGATTGTCCTGATGGCCAATGACATGGATCATCCTCATCTCACCCCCTCGCCAGAAGAGTCAAATCTCAGGATGAGAATGTTGAAGGCAAACCAGTTGAATGAAAGACAGTTGGCTCAGGTTGAGTATAGGCTTTTAACCGTGTCAAAATGAAGAGAGCTGAAGATCAAATTGGATGAAGGGAATAATAAATGAGTGAAAGGAGCATGTAACCTCAAGCGTAAAGGACCTGAGATAAGGAGGAAAAGGGAACTCCAGTTGATATTATATCAGAACAGATAGTGAATTCCACTTGAGAGCACTGGTGTTGATAAAGACTAAATACACAACTGGCTGACAAGTTGTTGAGTACAAAATGAATAAGGTAAAATTAGCATAATCAGTTTAAGTGACATGGTAAGTGAAATGCTATGATTAGACAGTCTGACAATCCAAATACTACAACACAAGATCCTCTATTAAATAACAGATATAATTTATCTAGGTTATAACACAGCCTAGTTATATTTTACCTTTTGTTTTAGTACTTTAAGATAACAATAATAAGATCACATCAATCCAATAAATTACACTTTAAACTTCAGTGAAAGTCAAATATATGAAATCTCAAATTCTAACAAAAATAAGTTTATCTTGAACTCAATTAAGTTAATATTCAAAGGTACCAGGGATTAATGGGGATTAAATTGGTCCTTAATGGGTAATCCTATGGGGTCTTGGTGTGCCCCAATGAGATCTTCACCCTTCCAATCAATATTTTCAGAGCATCCAGAGATATCTGGGACTTTTTGGTCCAATAAATGAACTTCATTGACAGTGGTTTCTGGAATAGGCGGGTTCACTGATGGTGAAAAGATATTTTATTGGTCAATAAAATATATTAATATTGTTTTAATAAAAATAAAATGGTAATACCAGTTTTATACTTACTTTTATATTTTCAAAAGTAATTTATACGGTATTTCTTCCAAGCTTTATGTTTCCTTAATAGGGCCTGCAGGTTGATACGCCTCTCAAGATCTTCTTTTTCAAGGAGTTTATCTAAGTGTTTATGCGCAGAAGAAATATTAAGTTGCTCAGTTTGAGTTAAAGCTTCCCAACCAGTTGATTTATAATTTTTAATGTATTCTTATTTTCTTATCTTTAAAAGATCTAAATAATATATTATTCATTCTTCATTGGTTTTAAAATCCACTGCAAAAGAAATTAATGATAAAGCATTGTTAAAAAGTCAGATAAATTATCTTTGATTTAATTTTACATGCAATGTCTGGTCCAAGGTATTGAATATAATAAAATGGGATGTTTCACGGCCAGACCACCAATTGTCAGCCCCCTAGATGCCAAGATCCTTGCTATCCTTGAGCTACCAGAGGTGATAGAATAAATAAATATATTATTCAATTAATGCAGCAAAAATCCATAAAATATTTGGATAAAGCTTATTGCAAGGTTTATTGGTTTGGATATGTTTTATTGTTAGAAATTAATATAAATAAATTGATTATTAAATATTTCAAAGAGGGCCACAATTATATTGGTGATCTTTAACAACTTTCTTCAGGGAATTCAGTATGAAACATGTAGAACTGGTTACTTTGGAACCTTTAATTTATATTCTTATAAGGTATATTGCCAAAAGATAATATTTATATAAAATACATGGTGTAGTTTCAGGGCTTTTTAACTTAGCTTCCACGACAGAGAAAGGATAATGAAACTCACTGGTATATTATTAAATCCTTTGGGTACCTTTTTGGGACGTTCACTGATGGGTTCACCCTGTTTACTGGTGTTGAAAGGTTGTTCAGCAGTTCAACTTTATCAAAAGGATTGTGGAAAGATATTATTAATCAGACTAAAGCCATATATCACTTTCTTATCTCTTATAAGTATTTGATTACCTTGGAATGGTTTCTGGATGTAAATATAACTGGGTCTCTAGGTATCAATTTCCTCAAAAGAGCTCTTTATTTATAGCTTTTTGAGTCCCAATATTGTCCTTCTGAGGGTTACAGTAGCTCAAACAGAAAAAAACTAAGGCTAGCAGGGTAACAAGTGGCAGCCTTTCATGTTTTCTTGGTGCTGTAGCACAGGTAACATCTAATTCCACAGGGTATGGGAATTATTCTACTTTATAATTGATGTTTGGACGTGTGAATAACACTAATCTGTCCATTTTATTTATTATTTAATTAATTATCCTTAGTAAATGTTCCCAGTAAACCAATAATAATTATGTCAATAGAAATTCCTATGGATAGTCTGATTTCAGGTGAGTTCTCATCAGGTATCAAATAATTGGAGTAAAGTTATGAGATTTATTTTACTCCTTTTTTTGTAATTTTACTTGATTTACTAAAAATAATTATTGAAAAATATAATTCATGATTATTTATGTAATATTTTAATATCATGAGTATCGTAAATATGTCACAAAAAGACTGATGTCTTGTATTCTCATAATTTCATATTAAAGTATTTTAATATATTTTAAGAAATAGTCATTATCTCACAATTGACATTCTTGGCATTTTAAATTACATAATAAAAAAACGTGTAAAGTTTATTTAGGTATTTTTATATAATTTTATGTATTTTTAGACTATTTACTATCCCCTGGAACATTTATTACATATGTTGAATTTTCCTGTGTAGGTCATAGCATGTTTATCCAGTATCTAGGTTTATCAGGCCACCTGTCACTTTTTCAACTCATAGTCCCGCGGCTGCATACTTTTCAGGGGCCCAGGGCTGCATACACGGCTTTGAAAGGGTGAAACTTCTGCATCTCAGCTGCATGTGGGTGTATTGGCTACCGCGGCTGCGTTCAGTAATTGTGACAGAACACATTTCCCTCTGTAACTCCTATAATACAGGCAAAACCTCAATTCTGACTGAATTATACGAGTCAAACCTATACGTGGAAATAGATGTGAAATATTTAATTTTACAAAAAATTACAATAGTTGTGCCGTGGTATTTTGGTCTTTCTTTTTTCAATTATTTTAAAAATAGAAGGAGTTAGATTTCAAGGGTGGGGTCAGTGAGGGACCCTACCCAATTTTGGGAGGAGAATCCATTTCTGCAATAATATTCCTTTTCAGCCTCCTGGATGCCAATACCCTTGCTATCATTTAGCTACCAGAGGTGATAGAATAAATAATAAATATATTATTACAAAAATGCAGCAAAAATCCATAAAATATTTGGATAAAGCTTATTGCAAGGTTAAATGTTTTGGTTATGGTCCATTGTTTCAAATCAATATAAATAAATTGATTATTAAATATTTTTTAAAGAGGGGCCACAATTATATTGGGAATCTTTAACACCTCTCTCCAGGGATTTCAGTATGAAAACATGTAGTCCTGGTTACCTTGGGCTCTTTATTTTAAAGGATATTTTACCAAAGATAATATGTATATAAAATACATGGTGGAGTTGCAGGGCTTTGTAACCAAGATGCCACGACAGAGAAAGGATAATAAAACTCACTGGTATATTATTAGATCCTTTAGGTATCTGTTTGGGACGTCCACTGATGTGTTAAACCTGTATACTGGGGTCATAAGGTTTTTCAGCAGTTTAAATTGATATAAAGAGGTTGAGGACAGATATTATCAATCAGAATAAGCCATAAATAACTTACTAATCTCTTATAAGTACTTGATTACGTTGGCACGCTGTCTGGATATAAATATAACCGGGTCTCTGCCCATAAATATCCTCAAACAAGCTCTTCATTTATAGCTTGTGGAGTCCCAATATTATCCTTCTGAGGAGTACAGGGGCTCAAAGGGACAGACACTAATGCTAGCAGGGTAACCAGTGGTAGCCTGTCACGTGTTCTTGGTGCTTTAGCACGGGTATCATCTAATTCCTCAGGGTATGGGAATTATTATACTTTACAATTGTTATTGGGACGTGTGAATAACACTGATCTGTCCTGTTTATGTCATTACTTAATTAATTATACTTAGTAAATGTTCCCAGTAAGTTAATAATTATTTTAATAGAAACTCCTACGGATATTCTGATGTCAGGTGAGTTCTCATTATGTATTAAATAATTGGAGTAAAGTCATGGTATTGATTTTACTCCTTATTTTTGAGTTTCATCTGATTTACTAAAATAATTACTTAAAAATATAATTCATGGGAATTCATGTAATATTTTTACATCATTATTTTTCTTAGTATGTCACGAAAACATGGATGTCTACAAATTCTCATGATAGTATATTAAATTATTTTAATATATTTTTAGAAGCTGTCATTGTCTTATTTTCGACATTCTTGGTACTTTGAATTATATTTAATAAAAAATACTTATAAGGGTTATTTAGCTATTTTTATATAATATTATGTACTTTTAGACTATCTACTATCCAGGGGAAAATTTATTACATATGTAGAATGTTCCCATGTGGGTTGTAGCATGTTTACGCGGTACCTAAGTTTCTCAGGCCGCCTGTCACTTTGTAAACCCGTAGTCCTGCGGCTGCGTACTTGTCAGAGGCCCGGGGATGCCTACACAACCTTGACGGAATGACAGGGCTGTATCTCAGCCGCCTGCCATGGCTGCATGCGTGAATTTTGACAAAACACATTTCCATCCGCAAATCCTAAAATATACACAACACCTCAATTTTGACTGAATTTTAGGTGTGAAACCTATACGTGATAATAGGTGTGAAATATTTTATTGGCCTATAAGCTCAATAGTGGAGCCATAGTATTTTGTTCTTTCTTTTCTTGATTATTTAAAAATACAAGGAGTTGGATTTCAAGGATGGGTTCAGTGAGTGACCCTACCTAGTTTTGGGTGGAAAATCCATTTTGGTAATAATATTTTTGGTTTTCCTACTCCTTCTTAGGTTAATTGTATTATTATTGTTTTTATGTTATTTCTGTCACTTTTGCAGCCTGCTCTGCAATAGTAGCAAGCTAAAATTCCCCCACTCCAAGATATGGCCATATCTGTAAAAAGTCTGGAGCATTTTGGGAGAAAATTAACTTCATGTGTGTTTCAGTTCCTTTTGATGGCCCTGTAGTTTCTGAGATGTATTGGTCCATCAGGTATGTTATTCTCTGGTAACCATTCATCTTTTTCTGCAGATTCTTCTTTGTATCTTACTAAGTATAGTCTAACATCTTTTCCTTGTACTCTCTCTTTCTTGTCTCTTAATATCCTTCTGACTTTCCCTTTTTCTTTCACAGGGTCAGGTTCTATTGGGATTATTGTTGGAGGGAGGTTGCTACCTTCTCTTGGTTGAAAGTGTTTGACTAGGCTTACAGGAAATACTGGGTGTTTTCTTGATAATTCTTCACTCAAGATTACTTTCACAGCATTTTTTCCATGCATCTTTTTGATAAAAAACGGTCCAACAAAGGCTGGTTTCAGATTTCTGTTACCTGCTAGATTGTTGAAGTTGGTATTTGACATATGATCTCCTATTTTTAGTTCCTCATAGTTTTTCAATCTCTCATGAGTCATTCCAAATAGAACGTTGTTGTGGCATACTTCATACAGACTCTTAGTGAGCATAGCAAACTTTGGTATTTATTGTCTGTAGTAACTGCAAAAACTAATGAAAGACAGTAACTCTGTTTTGTTTTGAGGAATAGATCTATTCATGACAGTAGCTATCTTATTTTGATCAGCAGCTAGGGTTAGACCAAAGACTATATGTCCTAATGCTTTCAATTATCCATAGCCAAAGTTGAATTTCTTCATGGATACCTTTAATCCTGCTCTGGAGATAGTCGGGATTGATAATCTTACTTGGTTGATATCAGTATCCCAATCATCAGAGTATACAATAACATCATCTATATATACCATCATTCATCCTTGTCTGATGTATGTACCTAGAACTGTATCCATTTTTCTCTGGAATTGGGATGGGGCATTCTTTATACCAAAGGGCATCCTAAGATATTCATATATTCCCAAATGACAGATTATTCTCATGAACTTCATGCTTTCAGGGCTTATAGGTATCTGGTGGAAACCTTGAAGCATATCCATAGTAGTGATATACTTGGCCTTGGACTAGTTATGCAGAGCCTGATCAATCCGGGGTATAGGATGATAATCTGCCTGAGTATAATTATTGAGCATTCTGAAGTCTCCTACCATTCTTGACTTGTCATTATGCCAAGCTATGATTACAGGTGTGGTCACATCTACCTGCTCATTTTTCCCTACTATCCTTAATACTTGTAAGTCTATAGGTTCTTGAATATGTTCCTCAAGAGCTTTTCTAGACTTAGGACTAGAAGGATAGGCTGGTCTTCTTAAGTTTGGAGGATAAGGAGGCTTAATGGTCAATTTTAATACCATATCATGTTCTTTAATATTTCCAATGGGATGATCTTTAGTAAAAAAAGCATTTTGGTTCTCAAACCAGACTTTCAATATATCTTTCTTTTGTTCTTCAGAAAGTTTCATATTCAGAGCTTCTTGAGAGAAGTATTCTTGTTCAAAGTCTTCTAGATGCTTTTGACAAGTAGAGGAGGGGAAGTTAGATTGAATGGTTCATATCTTAAACTTCTTGTCCCAATTACCACCCACTGTGAAGTATCTCCCTTTACTCTGGAACACATCTATACCATATAGACATAAGGCATCATTACCTAGTATCAGGTAGTCACATAGTCTGTTGAGCAATACTAAAGATTCCACTTATTTCCTAAAAGATCCTTTAGTATGGGGTAGTATTATAGGAGCAGTTCATACTCCAATAGCATTCATGGTAGAGTTGCAAGAGCTAAAATTGGCTTTTGAGACGGGCAGAAGGTGTTCTTTCCAATTGGAATCCCATTTGTTTAAGAATTCAGCACAGACAAATGAGCAGAAAGCTCCACTATCCAGTAATAACCTGATAGGTCTGTCTTTATACAATCCTGTTGGGTAGCAAGTTTGACCAGTGGTATAACTTTTCACACTCATAGGTTTAACTGTTAATGGTTTGACATCAAAAATGTGTCTAGGAATTATGGTAGTATCCCATTGTTGGGGAAAACTAGAATCCCAATGGATGTTATTGATTTCTGCAGAAGTGCCTATATCTCCTTATATAACATTAACAGGGTTGGTCAGGATCAATTCACATTCAGAAAGATACACTTCAGTATCAGCTATATCTTCATAGTTCTGATTCCCTTCAACCTCCTGCTCTCCTTCCAAGACTCCTATCTTTCTTTTTGGTAATGGGCAGTCTTGCCTCATATGCCCTGTCTTGTTACAATTCCAACAAGTCCCAGGCATCCTCTCTTTATCCCTATTCTCATTAGGTTTCTTATTATCAGAGGTATTCATCAGAGGAGGTTGTTCTCTGGTTTTGTTAATGTTGTATTTCTTTTTGGGTCTAGAAGGGACTTTCTTGTCTAACCCCTTCATATCTATTACTTCTTCTAACACATTGATTAGAGTTGGCAAGTCAGCATCCATACTCATCCTGCATCTTACACTATGTTTAAGATTTCCAGGACACAGGTTAAGGAGTCTTTCATTTACTTCCTCTTTATCAGCATCTGGGTAGAAGCAATCTAGTCTTTTCTTCTTTCCCAACCACCATTTGTGGGGCTTATCCTTGGGGGGGTCAAATGAGGAATTTTTAAAATTTTTCATCATTTTTCTTTTCCACATTCTAGAACCAAATTGTTAATTAATCAGAAGTTTCCAAGAATTCCATGGTAAGGATCCTACTTCTTCTCTTTTACTGATAAAACAGTCCAAAGCTACTCCTTCAAATATTCTGGGCAGCCTGACTACAGCTATAGCTTCTGGTAAGTCATAAGAGTTAATAGTGTAGTCAATGATTTAATGAAATTTATATCATTGTATTCTCCTTCACCGGTGGGGAAAGAATAAAGGTTATCCCCCTTTAATTGTCCCAAGGTTCGGAAGTTAACGGTTCCCTGCGTTTGAAAGGAGATGGGGATGCCGGAGTTGCACTTGAAATGAGAGATATAAATAAGGAGATAAAAAGATAAAAAAAAGTAGAGAGAGAGTGAAATCGCCAATCCTTCAACCCTAAGAACTTTCCACCTGGATGTGTATTGGGTATGATTTCCTTTAATCTCCTGGTGAGATGAGTGATCCAATCCAATGATGTGATGGTCTGATTCCCTTCCTCCATTCCATGCCTCTCCTCCTCCCCAACCCAGAGTTGAGAGTGAGGATAAGTCCTCCCCCTCAACCCTAACCTAAGTACATGCGCAAATAACAGTATGACAAAGAAACAGAAAACAATCCCAAAACAGAAACCCTAGCCTCCTCTCCCCACCTCCGTACCAAACTCCCCCCAATGTCCATATGCCTTTCCGTCCATCTGGTTTGTCCTTTTCATGACGCAGTCCTTGCACTGCGCCCTACTTGGAGCCCCCCCCCCTGTTGGGCTGAGGGCACGCAGAGTAGAGAGAAAATGTAGAAGGATTGCATTTCATAGGTTGAGATAGCAAATGATATGAAAAGAAAATAGAAATGAAAATAAAAATAAAAATAAAGAAAACAAGACTTACCTGAGGGCACGCAGAGTAGAGAGCAAATGTAGAAGGATGAGAAAAGAAGATCCTTTGGCTTTGCCTTGACTCTGCCCTCAGGTATACATGAGAGGTTGAAGTGTCACACAATCTGTGACATTATGAGATGAGTATTGAATATTGAATAATGAGAACAGATTGAGCGCGCGCTATCATGAAATATGAGATTGATGATTGTTAAGAGCTGAAAGTAGCTTGAACAGAGATATGAAGAATTGAGAATAAACAGAATAGAAATATAAAAAGGAAAAGAATAGAAAGAAAGGACATGGAGAAGAGTATGGAGAAAGGTAATTACTCCAACACCCGCGCCTGTCCGTATCCGTTTTTCCGCGCCCGTCGTGGGTGTCTGGTAATATCTGGCATGATCCGGGCGCTTGCACGCGCGCTCCATCTGTTCCTTTACAGCCCACGGATTGCTCCGCCCCTACATATCCAAACCGGCGCGCCCGCAAATCTAGTCAAGCGCACTACCTTCCAAATCCAATCTCTGGGGCAGATTGCAGCCCACGTCGCATTCAATGCTGAGCCCAACCCGTCCACTAGGTGCGGAGCCAAACAGCGGCTGCTGCTGAGCACTCTGCATACCCTAATGCTGAGCCCGCTTGCCTCCAATTCTGAGGGCGCAGCCGCAACGCAGTTCCCAATCTGTGTCTATAAATTGACACCACACCGGAGAACTTGGGCCATTCAGAAATAAGGGGTAACAATTTGAGGGATTTCTCCATCTCAGGGGTAGGACTAGGCCTGAATTTGTCTCTCCTATGCATTCCTAGTAAGGTTGGTGAATAAGGAGTAGCGGTTTGTCCGTGAGGTTTTGGTTCCTCTGTGGTACTCCCCAAGGGGTTAGTCAGACAGACTTTCAAGTCTCTAAGATCATTCTTGCTCAGATTAAGTTTCAGGTCCACTTTATTATCAAGCAGATCCAGTTTCTCACTAAGGGATAGAATTGAGCTGTTAGTAGTGGTTACCAATTCTTCTTTTAAGGGTTGGAAAGACATAATAAAATCTTCTTGGATTCATGATAAAATATTCTCAATTGTTTGATTCTGTTTGATCCTACCTTGATTAATTGTCTCCAATAACTTTTCTGGGTGTTCTTTGATCTCTTCCATTCCTACTGTCTTTTTTTGTTTATCAATCAATTTGGCTACTACTGAGGTAATTTTATCCATTTGGGTATAAACACTGTCCAAAGTTTCACAAACAATACTGAAATTGAGACGCATATCATTAGAAAAGGAATTAATTACATCAGAGGTTTCTTTGTGTGCAGAATTAGAGGCTAATTGGTGTAAAACTTTTTCCATTTTTTAGCTGGTGATATTATCTGATCCCAATCTTTCTTTCCCTTTGGCTTTGGATGGGAAGAGGATCTCTTCTTTCCTGATCCTTTGCCTTTCAGTTGGGCTAATTGATCCCAAGGATTCCATTTTTCTACGTAGGATTCTACCTCTTTCCTTTGAATCAATTTCTGAAAAGCTATGTGGGAAACCTTTGCCTGGGAGATGATCTTATTCATAGATACCATGTCCTCTTTGGCTTTGGCTTCTTTGAACTCTTCCCAATATTTCAGGTGCTCTCTGACTAAGTCTTTGATCCTTGCTTCCTGGGCCAGATTCTGCTGGGGTGGCTGCAGGGAATCTTCTTGTAATGGAGGGTGGCTTGATTCTACTACCTTCTCCGGCTCTAGGTTGGGAGAGGGCAGGAGTACTTGGTGCTGTTCCTTGTCCATCAACATTTCATTCACGGGTTCCAGTCCCCTCATTGTTGTCCTTATTGGTGGTCTCACAGTTAATGGGAGCTCCTGGTAAAGATCCATAGGAGGTAATTCTCCCTGAGGCTCTTGTGTTACGTCTATTCATTTTTGAATAATATTTTTATAAGGATTTTACAGAAATCATCCATAAAAATTAATTTTATTCAAAACTCACTTAAGTTGATGTTTAAAGCTACTGTCAGCCTCCTGGATGCCAAGACCCTTGCTATCCTTTAGCTACCAGTGGTGATATTTTAAATAATAAATATATTATTTAATAATTGCAGCAAAAATCCGTAGAATACTTGGATTAAGCTTATTTCAAGGTTAAATGGTTTGGTTATTGTTTATTGTTTCAAGTCAAAATTGATTATTAAATATTTATAGAGGGACCACAATTATATTGGGGATCTTCAACACCTCTCTTCAGGGATTTCAGTATGAAAACACGTAGTCCTGGTTACTTAGGGTTCTTTAGTTTAAAGATTATTAAACCCAAAGATAATATGTATATAAAATACACAATGGAGTGGTAGGGCCTTGTAGCGAAGCTACCACGACAGAGAAAGGATACTAACACTCACTGGTATATTATTAAATCCTTTGGATATCTTTTTGGGACGTGTACTGATGGGTTAAACCTGTATCCTGGGGTTATAAGGTTGTTCAGCAGTTTTAATTGATAAAAACAGGTTTGAAGATGGATATTACTGATCAGAAATTGCCATAAATCACTTAAGTATGTCTTCTAAGTATTTGATTACCTTGGCACGGAATCTGGATATGAATATTACTGGGTCTCTGGCCAACAACATCCTCAAAAGAGCTCTGTATTTATAGTTTTTTGGATTCCCAATATGGTCCTTCTGAGGGTTGTAGGTGCTCAAAGGGACGGACACTAAGGCTAGCAGGGTAACCAGGGGTAGCCTGTCATGTGCCCTTGGTGCTATAGCCCGGTTAGCATCTAATTCCCTAGGGTATGGGAATTATTCTACCTTATAATGGACATTAGGACGTGTGAATAACACTAATCTGTCCTATTTATGTATTATTTAACTAATTATCCTTGGTATATGTTCCCTGTAATATAATAATTATATCATTAGACATCTCTACGGAAAATGTCAGGTAAGTTCTCATTATGTATCATATAACTGGAGTAAAAGGTCATAATATTGTTTTTACTCTTTATCTACAAGTTCCAGTTGATTTGTTAAGATAATTACTTAAAAATATAAGTCATGAGAATTCATGTAATATTACTACATCATTATCTTTCTTAGTATGTCACAAAGATGTTGATGTATAGTAATTCTCATAAAAGTATATTAAAGTATTTTAATATATTTTTTTAATCTGTCATTGTCTTCTTTTCGACATTCTTGATTCTTTGCATTATATTAAATAAAAAATACGTGTAAAGATTATTTAGGTATTTTTATATAATATTATGTATATTTAGACAGTCTACTATCCACGGGAATCTTCATTACATATGTAACAAGTTCCCGTGTATGTTGTAGCCTGTTTACACGGTCCCCGGGCCGCCTGTCACTATGTCAGCCCGTAGTCCCGCGGCTGCGTACACAACCTTGATGGGTTGACACGGCTGTATCTCAGCTGCGCGCGGGTGCTGTGGCTGCCGTGGCTGCGTGTGGGAATTGTGACAAAACACATTTCCGCCCGTAACTCCTAAAATATAAACAACACCTCAATTCTGACTGAATTTTAGGTGTGACACCTATACATGACAATGTGCGTGAATTATTTAATTGGCCAAAAAGCTCAATACTGGAGCCGTAGTATTTTGGTTCTTTTTTCCTTAATTATTTAAAAATATAAGGAGTTGGATTTCAAGGGTGGGTTCAGTGAGTGACCCTACCTAATTTTGAATGGAAAATCCATTTCTGTAATAATATTTATGGTTTTCCTACTCCTTCTTAGGTTAGTTGTATTATTATCATTTTTATGTTATTTTGGTTACTTTTTCAGCTTGCTCTGCAATAGTAGCAAGCTGAAAGGTACCAAGAGTTTATTGGGATTTAATTGATCCTTATTAGGTAATCCTATGGGATCTTGGTGTGTTCCAATGAGGTCTTCACCTGCCCAATCAATATTTTCAGGGCTTCCAGAGATATCTGGGACTTGTTAACCCAGTAAATCAATTTCAGTGGCAGTGGTTTCTGGTACAGGATGGTTCACTGATGTAAAAAGGTTATTTTATTGGTGAATAAAATATATTAATATTATTTATAAAATAATATGGTAATACAAGTTGTATACTTACTTCTATATTTTAAAAATTAATTTATAAGGTATTTTTTCCAAGCTGTATTTTTCTTTAATAGGGCCTGGAAGTTGATATGCCTCTCAAGATCTTCTTGTTCAAGGAGTTTATCTAAGTGTTTAAGTGCAAAAGAGATATTAAGTTGCTCAGCTTGAGTTGAAGCTTTCCAACCAGTAGGTTCATAATTTTTAATATATTCTTCTTTTCTTATCTTTAGAAGATTTAAATCATAGATTATTAATTCTGCATTGGTTTTCAAATCCACTGCAAAAGAATTTAATGATAAATCACGGTTATAAAGTCAGATAAATTTATCTTTGATTTAATTTTAAATGAAATTTCTGGTCCAAGGTATTAAATATAATTAAATGGAATATTTCCCCTCCAGACCCCCAATTGTCAGCCTCCTGGATGCCAAGACCCTTCCTATTCCTTAGCTACCAGAGGTGATAGAATAAATAATAAATATATTATTTAATAAATGCAGAAAAAATCCATAAACTATTTGGATAAAGCTTATTGCAAGGTTAATTGTCTTGGTTATGGTCTATTGTTTTAAATCAAAATAAATAAATTGGTTATTAAATATTTTTTATAGAGGGGCCACAATTATATTGGGAATCTTTAACACCTCTCTTCAGGGATTTCAGTAAGAAAACAGGTAGTCCTGGTTACTTTGGGCTCTTTAGTTTGAAGGATATTTTACCAAAGATAATATGTATATAAAATACATGGTGGAGTGGCAGGGATTTGTAACCAAGTTTCCAAGACAGAGAAAAGATAATTAAACTCACTGGTATATTATTAGATTTTTTGGGTGTCTGTTTGGGATGTCCACTGATGTTTTAAACCTGTATACTGGGTTCATAAGGTTTTTCAGAAGTTTAAATTGATATAAAGAGGTTGAGGACAGATATTATTAATCAGAATGAGCCATAAATCACTTACTCATCTCTTATAAGTACTTGATTACCTTGGAACGGTGTTTGGATATAAATATAACTGGGTCTCTGCCCATCAATATCCTCAAAAGAGCTCTTTATTTATAGCTTTTGGAGTCCCAATATTATCCTTCTGAGGAGTACAGGGGCTCAAAGGGACAAAACTAAGGCTAGCATTGTAACCAGTGATAGCCTTTCACGTGTTCTTGGTGCTTTAGCACGGGTAACATCCAATTCCTCAGGGTATGGGAATTATTCTACTTTAGAATTGAAATTAGGACATGTGAATAACACTAATCTGTCCTGTTTATGTCATTATTTAATTAATTATCCTTAGTAAATGTTCCCAGTAAGTTAATAATTATTTTAATAGACATTCCTATGGACATACTGATTTCAGGTGAGTTCTCATTATGTATTAAATAATTAGAGTAAAGTCATGGTATTGATTTTACTACTTATTTTCGAGTTTCAGCTGATTTACTAAAATAATTACTTAAAAATATAATTAATTGGAATTCATGTAATGTTTTTACATCATTATTTTTCTTTGTATGTCACAAAAATATTGATGTCAAAAAATCCTCATAATAGTATATTGAAGTATTTTAATGAATTTTTTGGAAGTTGTCATAGTCTTGTTTTCGACATTCTTGGTACTTTGAATTTTATTTAATAAAATATAGGTATAAGGGTTATTTAATAATTTTTATATAAAATTATGTACTTTTAGACTATTTACTATCCACGGGAACATTTATTACATATGTAGAATGTTTCCAAGTGGGTTGTAGCATGTTTACGTGGTACCTAATTTTCTCATGCTGCCTGTCACTTTGTCAACCTGTAGTCCCGCGGCTGCATACTTGTCAGAGGCCCAGGGCTGCATACACAACCTTGACAGAGTGACAGGGCTGTATCTCAGCTGCACACGGGTTCATTGGCTGCTGGGGCTGCATGCGGGAATCGTGACAAAACACATTTCGGTCCGTAACTCCTAAAATATGCACAACAACTCAATTCTGACTGAATATTAGGTGTGAAACCTCTACATGAAAATAGGTGTGAAACATTTAATTGGCCAAAAATTTCAAAAGTGGAGCCGTGGTATTTTGGTCTTTCTTTCCTGAATTATTTAAAAGTATAAGGAGTTGGATTTCAAGGGTGGGGTCAGTGAGTGACCCTACCTCATTTTGGGTGGAGAATCAATTTCTGTAATAATATTTATGGTTTTCCTACTCCTTCTTAGGTTGATTGTATTGTTATTATTTATATCTTATTTCTGTTACTTTTGCAGCTTGCTCTGCAATAGTAGCAAGCTTACATTCCTGGTTTTCCTACTCCTTCTTAGGTTAATTTTAATGTTGATTATTTTTATGTTATTTTTATCTCTTTTGCAGCTTGCTCTGCAATAGTAGCAAGCTGACAGTGCTGAATTATGGACTCCAAAACATCACACCTATGATTATCCTGCACAATAATATGGGCCACATGGAGGACGGTGAAAAATAACTGCATTCCCATGCAAACAGCACAAAGCATAGTAAGAAATAGAGTCAAAACCTAATCTCTCTTCATCAACATCACCAAGCTTTGACTGGAGGACAGAGACTCTCTTTCATTCAATCTTCAACCTACTCATGGTAATTTTCTGGTATTCTTTGTCCTTCAGATATGTTCTTGGTCAAGGTGCTTGTGTTCCCTTTTCTCATTACTTCAATCTCCAACTTCTCCTCCTCAACCCACACGCTTTAATCATCCAGTTGTTAACAATCAGAAGCTCTTTTGTCCCATTTGTGTGCTTTCCCAACTCACTGCCTGCCAGTGTTTCATGAGGTACCTTTGTCAGATCCTGCTGTTTCTTTCAAGACACTCTTTGATTGACTCTTCAACCTACTCATCTTAATTTTCCATTCTTCTCTGTCCTCCAGGTGTGAACAATCAGAAGCTCTTTTGTCCCATTTTTGTCCTTGCCCAACTCACTGCCTGCCAGTGTTTCATTAACCTCTGGGCTTTTTTGTCATGAATACTAACCTCTTTCTTGATTCATGGTTTCCTTTTTGAAGAAATCAGTTTGCCACTTTCTATTGAAAATTACCACCAAAATTATTTGTCATCAAACAATTAAAAGCCTTTCAAAACTCATTCTTTGTCATACTCCTCAAGGTACATGTGGTAAAAGGCCCTCAGTGCTTGCCACCAAATCCCAGGCCATTCTCAACTTTGGTTTTGAATTATTGTGAGTAGAGTAGTCAGCTCTACTTTCTGCATGCTTGTAACAGCTACCACTTTGAGATCTTAAGAAATATCCTTTCATTATGAAACTCCAGGTGCTCTAATTTTTTTGATGACCTTTATCAAATCAATCACTCCCATCAATTTCTGTTTCTGTTGCTGCATTGCTTCTTGAAAATGCGGCACAATTTTTTTTGTTACTTTTCCTTTTGAGATATTAGAAGCCAAAAGAAACTCATGAATAATTGTGCACTCAAAAAAAGCTCAAATATCGAAATTTATTTTATAGGTATATTTTTTGAGTCTTTTAAAAAATGAAAAAAGGAAGCCAATCAATGCAATGACTACAAAAATTACTTTCACATCCCAAATAAAATACACGCCCTCTAAAAATCATGAAAAGCTCCCCCCCGCCTGCTATTTTTTGCGGATGCAACCTTTTTTGTTCTATCTACGTGGAAGCTTTATTCGCTTTGACAAGAATCGATCGTCAAACATCTCAAGTCAAACCCAATGAATTTGACAGCCCAGCTGCTTGAGGCTTTGATTCATACGTTGATTAAGGACTACTAAAGTAATACATTTATGGAGGAAATTTTTAGTCATTACGTTTTTTTTTTTTTTAAAAAAAAAAAAATCTGATGGAAAGTATAAGCCTACTTAAGGTTGAATGTAGAAGGCCGGAATGTTGGTTGCCCCTTTTCGTCCAGCGTATCGTCAAGCATAGACGTTATGTTTCCTGATGGATAACGAAGTTGTTCAGAGGATGCCAAATGGGGAAGAACCGCATCTAAAATCAAGATTCAACTCACCGCAGGCTATACGAGTCGAAGAGTTTGGCGCATGTAAAACGACGCTTCTGCCCAAGATACTTTGTCGGGGCGGAGAAAATTTCAAGAATGGTTCGATGTATTGCTGAGAGGCGGTATTTTGAGCACTGGATATTTTCCCATACTTTCCGGATAGGTCCTGCAATCATGTAACAGTGAATTCCATGATTTAGTGCTCATGATGATGATACTCTTATGAGCGTCAGTTGCTTCTCCAAGTTCTTGGTGCTCACCCCAGTTTCACATAGCTCAGGTTCAAGCGGGTTACAAGGCAATTTAGAGCCGGCATTGAAGGGATCAAGATGATTCCCGGTTACAGAACAATCGCCATCGGCGCCTACAGGATGCGTATGAACTAGGGAAACAGAATGGTCTAGCTTAGGTTCGTAGACAAGTCTTTAAAGCGGGTTACGAATTACAGCGAATAATCAAGCTTGACTGAAATGGGTAGCCCGTTGCACTCACCATGGTAGGGGTATGCACCGAACCCTTCCGATTGCATTAAACCCCAAAAGTTTACTTCGACCTTCATCATACTGGTACCAGGAATATTCAGGAAAGTTATTTCACCGGAAATCCCTACATTCCCCTTCAGCACAGCTTTCGCAAGCAATAATTGGTCACATTCATTTCTAGTAAGGAGCGGGACTTGCCGGGCGTTTGATTGCCAAAGCATCCCCGTTATCAAAACTCGCGAAAATAATTTGCCTAACATTGTCTATGCAAGAGCAGGTTGGGTCGATTTTATCAGCGAAATGGCAACTCAGTCCTGGCATGATTATGTAGAGCTGCTTATTAAACCATCCAGGGTGAGATCCAGGAGGCGACCAAGAAAAACTCGCTGGTGTCATTTGGCAAGATCGTGGAAGCTCAGTTCAAGCCGGTCATTGAGTAGCAGATCAGGAGTTGCCAGCCAGATGGCATCACTGGTATTCGGAAGGAAGCAAAGAATTATCACTTGTTGGTGGTCAAGTCACGGACTCACGGTCAGATGGCGGAGCATTTCCCACTACAAACGCGATAATGGGAGAGAAAAATTCGTGGCGTAGCCGAGAAATGTAGCACAGGCAATTCAACTTCACATGGTGGCATACAGAGGTCTCGATTGTTCATTAAAGAAGAGACCAACAGATCTCATTGCAGATCTTTGGGCGTTCAGGACAAAAGGCAACCGGTCAGCTCTTCGCAGTCCGAAGGCATTCATAATCCGCTTTTGTGGTCATGCTACCAGTATGTAGCCCGGCTTAATTAACCCACCCGGGCAAGAGATTACACGTTGAGGCTATGATGATCGTGCCGCACCATCATGAAAAGAAAGCGGATACGATGGGAGTCTAATCCGCCCACAACAACCATATATCAGGGTTCTGGCCTCCCGCGAGATCGTGAGATCCCCAGCAGTTATTTCAAGCTGTTGAGAGGTAACACATCAAGCTTCCTTCTCCGTACCTCCACAGTGTTACCTCATTCTACCGCGGTATCCTGAAAACCCTCCCCCCCTTCTTTCTACAGCGAAGCTCTTTCCCCAATTCCCCCCCCTCACTTTTGTTGGATGATCAACGACAGCTCCAAGAGACAGCGAACATCAGACCAAGATTGCAGGCCAAGAGGTGAGCAACATTCTGCATAGCCAGCCCAGCCACAGCCCTTTAGAACTAGCAAGCCATCTTGTGCCCATAGACACCGGCCACAACAGGCCAGCCAAGCCACAAACGACCCTTGATGTCCGTGGCGCAGTGAATGACCAAACCATCGGCAAGCCATCCGAAACATAGCCAGACTGAGAGTAGTCCAGACCGAGAGTAGTCCTGACCACCCCAACCAGACCCAAGGTGGCCCTGACCGCTAGAACGATCCATGCCAACTTGTACATAGCGTGTCCACCTATTTAAACCAATGCTTCTTAGGTCCTTGTGTATTCGTCAATCCAATCCTTTTCACGGTTTTTTTTATCATCTTCATCAATTTTACCCACCCCGCACCATCACCTGCATCTTTCCTCATCCACCGCATTGTGAAGCTCTTAAAAACCAATTAAACCCGCCTTTCTCAATATGAAATCTCAAACTCTTTTTCGCTCCAAAACTTCCCCCGCTCTATATTCCTTCAATTTTCCACCCTCGAAAATGGAGGTGGAAAGTATCGACCCGGGTGATAAGCGCTGGGATCTCCCAGAACCCCCAAATCGTATGCCGCCTCCCTCGGGCTTACACTCCCTGCTCAGCAAGCTATTCCAGGATCAGGCAAATAAAGATGATGAAGGCAACATTGATCTCAACTCTAAATTTGCACGTATCATCCTGGGCCTCTCGGCGGAGTCAGATCGGACCAACGGACTCATCCGTGGCATGCTAGATAGCTTGAACACCAAACTTGAGTCAATGGCCGCCCAGATTGCCCGACTAACGGCCCTCACCTCCCTTCCTCACCAACCCCCCACTGGCCCTAAGTACGCCTCAGCTGCTGGCAGAGGCCAAGTTACCATTGAATCCACCCAGCCTCATGTCACATTAGGAAAACGTGTTTCCAGACGGGGGACCACTTACTCTGAACAGAATCCAGATGAATTAGAAACTTCTGAAATTTTTTACCTCTCTTTGAAAATTCTTGAAGCTCAACTGAGTGAATTGATCATAAATCAACAAGCCAAAAAGTTACTCCAAGATATTATTAAAAGATTGAAGAAAGGGGATGGATTACTAACAATTCTGCAGATTCCTACAGCTGCTCACTCCTGCTCATGGTTAAAGTGCGTATACCCAACATGCTGACTAACTAAAGCTAGAAATACTCCTTCAATCAACCAAAATCCTTGATCAAGATCAAAACATCCTATTGATAAGTATAAGAACTATGCTGAACTTAATAGAAACTTAATTCCAAAAGGCATTCATCCTGGGAATTAAGTATGACTATCTGGAAAGAAAACACTACTGACAGATCTTCCAAGATAGCTTTTTTGAGCTTTGGTTGGTAACCTTTTCTTATTTTGGAAAAATTAGGTACTCATGCTTCAAATCAAAAAACCTGATCAACTAATCCATCCATAAATCCATCAATCCATCCATTTATCCATTCATCCATCCTCAATCTCATCAACTACCTTCTAGGAAACAGCATCCAACTTCACCACCACTGGATTTCCCTGCTTCATCCACTAATTAAACTCTATTCATCATTCCAAAAACAACTCATTCTATAATCCTTTCCACAATCCAAATTCCAATCACCATCACTTCCCAATCACAAATTATTCAATTTATCCCCCATCAAAATAAAATACATAAAAAATATTCCATCATCAAAAAAATCAACTCATTCCAATCAATCACTTCCAAAATAAAATTAAAAAGAAAATATAAATAATAAATAAAATATTTTCCTTCCTATCCTACACCTTCCAAAGAGTCCTTTTCATCCTACATATCATTTCAAAAAATACTTCAAAATAAAAATATCCTTCAGTCCACCTATCTATTCTTTTTCCCACCCTTATATTCCTTCTTCCTTTAAATATTCAATCCTCAAATCCATCAACAGCAAATCATAATTATCTTCAACAATCCATCCCAAAAATTCCTGGAAACCTTCAAACTTCACTCCTGGATATTCATCACAATAAACACTTCAAAAAAATCTTCAATACACCATAACCTTGCACAAGCATTCATCTCAAATAATTCCAACCTCTTCAACCATCTTCCAGAACCTCCTCTTTTCCTTCTCCCTTCTCTTCCACATCAAACCTCTTTAACCTCCACAACTCCCTTATAGTTTTTCATTATTTCTTCTCCAAACCCTTTCCTTTACGTTCTTCATATTCTTCACCCCAGTCCAAAGAATAATCCTTTGCAGTCCTCCTCAATAACCTTCACACTTCAAATGGGTCCATCTAATTTTATCAAAATTCAAAAAACCAAGTTTTTCCTTTTCAAGCTTTGAAATCTTCAATGAAAACTTTGAAAGGAATTGCCAGCTTTGACATTCCTCCTATTAGCTTTGCCAGGTTCATCTCCCCTAGCTTGAACTTCAAACAATTCCATTTTGGTTCTTAGAAATTTGAGAAATAAAATTCTTCCTTTTCAAGGTTTTAAATCTTTGACAGGAACTTTAACGGGCATTTCAACCTTTGAAATTTCTTTGATCAGATATTGCAGGTTCATCTCCCCTAGGTTGAACTTCAAAAAAGTCCATTTTGGTTCATAGAATTTTGAAAAATCCAATTATTCCTTTTCAAACTTTGAAAGCTTTGATGGGAACTTCAACAGGCATTTCCAGCTTTGACATTGTTTCAATCAGCTTTTCCAGGTTCATCTCCTATATGTCAAAATTCAAACAAGTCAACTGTGGTACATAGAACTTTGAAAAAAATTCTTCCTTTTAAAGCTTTAAAGGCTTTGACAGGAACTTTGATGGGCATTTCAAGCCTTGAAATTGCTTTGATCAGCTTTGCCAGATTAATCTGCCCTAGGTTGAACTTCAAACAAGTCCATTTTGGTTCATAGAGCTTTGAAAAATCCAATTATTCCTTTTCAAGCTTTGAAATCTTCAAAGGGAACTTTGAAGGGCATTTCCATCTTTGAAATTGCTTCAATCAGTTTTTCCAGGTTCATCTCCCCTAGGTGAACTTCAAACAGGTCCATTTTGGTTCATAGAACTTCAAAAAATCCAATTCCCCCTTTTTCAACTTCAAAAGCTTTGAAGGTCACTTTAGCAGCTGTTTCAAGCTTTGAAATTGGTTCAATCAGCTTTGCCAAATTCAACTCCCCTAGGTAGAATTACAAGAAGGTCCATTTTGGTTTGTCAAAATTCAAACTTCTCATACTTCAAGCCCCAAAAGCTGTTCAATTCTTCACCAGATTCAAGCTTCTCAACCTTTCTTCCAAGCCTACCAGCGTGCAATCAGAAATTACAACAGAACTCAGTCTTCAACTCAAGGACATCCTTTTCTGGGCATCAGGAGCTGCCCCTTACCTTTCTGGGGGAATACTGTCATGACCACAGTTCTGACACTCCTTCAACTAAACCAATCCAACCTCCTCCACCAGTTTCACCCTCTCCCTTTATGGCATATGCTCTATGTCCATGTACACCTCACCACTGTGTCATTTGATTCATTCAACCTTCTCAGGATCTCTCACTCTCTCCATGGCTTGGTACATCCTCCATCTCTCCTCAACCCAAATTGTATATGAGTTAGTATATATTACACTTAGTATATACATAGTATATACTCTCCACTGTTTGTTCAGTCCATACTCCCAGGACTCCAGATCAGTAAATGTCAAAAATTCCTGGATAGGTCCATCAACCAATTAGTCAACTAAAGCATCCAGCCTAATCAGTCAACATGTCATACCATGGGAGCTTCAACCTGCAAAACCAGCTACTCATCCCTCAAGGCCTCCTTCTCAGCTCTTGCATATACTGTCATCTCCTTCCCTCCTGTAATAATTCCCCCCAAGGAATTAGTATACCACTTCTTACTGGTTAGTCCCTCTGCCAGTAGGGGTCATCTCAGCACAAGACAAAATTCATTCAGCATGCTTAACTCATATCACCTTGTTCCTTCTGGTTTTACTCTTATAGGATTAAACAACCACTTATTCAAAAAACTCCTCCTGGACTTCTCCATTCCATCCTTACATCTTCTCATCACTTGTACTCCTCCTCTCATCTTCTTCTTTGCAATTACAACAAATCATCCTTGAGTTCTATGAGTAGCAATGCCTTTGCCTTCAACCCCTTGCAAGCCAGGGGCAGTTGTGAAAAAATCATTTGAAAGTCTTTACCTTTGGTTTATCATGATTTTTCTGATGTCTCATCAGCTGTAAAAGCAGATAAACTTCTTCCTTCCCATCCTTATGATAACAGGATCCAACTTACCGGATCACCTCAAGCACCCAGACCAGTCTACTCTCCCTTGAAGTAAGAATCAACCACACTTCAAGAATACATTTCAGAAAATTTATTGAAAGTATTTCTTCAACCAAGTGATTTGAATATCAGCTTGCCCAATGAAGTTGTTCCTAGAAAAGAAAGAGGCCTTTGACTTTGTATTGGCTGAAGGAAACTGAATCAGGTAAGTTGAAGAATGCCTATCCACTACTGGATAATTTGCACATCCTCACTCTCTTCCATGGAGCTCCTTATTTCTCAAAGTTAGACCTTCAAGGCGCCTATAAACTAATTTGCATTGCAATGCATAATGAGTACTTGACTGCAATGAGAACATGGTTTTGTAGTCATGAGTATAGCTTCATGCCTTTTGGCCTCTGCAACGCTCCTTCCACTTTTGAAAATTTGGTCAATGAAATTTCTTCTGACCAGGTAGAAAATCATCTTGTGGTGTATCTTGAAAATATAATTGTGTATTCAAAAATACTTCAGTATCACCTTGCACATGTGCAAGAGGTGCTACAGCAACTTTGAAAGAATAAACTGTTTCCAAAAGCCTCTAAGTGCAAATTTCACACTCATTCTCTTCAGTTTTTAGGTCTCATATTCTTGCAGCAAGGGCTATTGATGGAACCCGCCAAAAACAAGTGCATACTGGAATGGCCCACACCATCTTCCATCAAATCTCTTCAAATTTTCCCTGGCTTCAGTAATTTTTACAGGAGTTTTATTGAGGATTACACCAAGAGAAATGTGAATATTACTCACCTTCATCAGAAAGAAACTCAATTTTTTTACAGAACAAACAGCTTTGCATTTTGAAGCTCTAAATAAAATCTTCACTACTGGTCTGATAGTCTCTCATTTTAACAAGCTAGCTTGCAGTATTGTGGAAAAATATGCAAGCAACTATTCAATTGCAGGATTAATGTTGCAGTTTTCTTCATCTTCCTCTATTTTTCATACTGTAGCCTTTTTTTCTTGAAAGCTGCTTGCTGCTGAGCTTCAATATGATACTAATGACAAGGAACTTCTCACAATTGTTCATTTCTTCAAGAAATGGTGTCATACCTTTTAAGTCTTGTTGAACCCTTTGAGGTCTTCAATGATCACAACTGTCTTAAGTGTTTCATGAGCTCAAAATTAATTTCACACAGGCAGTAACTTTTGCAAAAATAGCTCTCTGAGTTCAACCTCACAATCAAGTAACTCCCTGAGAAACAAGCAGTAGTCCCTGATGCTTTATCATGTTGGGACAACATTTACCTAGGGGGGGGGCACCTCTGCCAATAGCAACCCTGAAAACTTTAGGACACTCTTCTTGAACCAGTCTTCCCGAACCAGTTAAATCATCACCCACCTTCAAGAAAATTCTTCCAAAATTTGACAAGTTCAACTCAACAAACACAAGTGTAAAGAGCTTTGCAAGAGTGAAAAACTATCAGACAGTGATTACAGATTTGATAAAAATTGTTATCTAGTTTATAAAGATTTTATAGTAGTACCTGATGATACTTTCATAAAGTTAAATATCATTGAGCATCAGCATGATTCTCCACTTTCTGGTAATCATGGGCAGGATAAAATGTACCAATTGATTGCACAAGACTTCTATTGGCATGGTATGACCAAGGAACTAAATGAATATGTTAGCCTGTGCTATGACTGAAATTTTAACAAGTCCTCAAAACACCGGAACTATGGGTTCTCCAGTCACTTCCAATCCTGCATATTCCTTAGCACTTGTTTTCAATGGACTTAATTTTGAAATTAACAAATTATAGTGGATATGATGCTATTTTAGTAGAAGTAGATTGCTTCTCAAAGATGGATTTATTACTTTGAATTACTTTGACTGCTGTGGTGACGATTTTGGTACACCTCAAGACAAGGGGCAAAATATTTTTTAAAAAATTCTTAGTTTTTTATCTTATGGTAAAAAAAAAATATTATGTATAGCTTTTTTATCTTTTTTAATTTCTTCAACTTCTCCCTGTTGTAGAGGTCTAGGGCAAGCCCATGGGTGTTCAAGTCCACGGGATCTGTGTTCAAGTTCCCCGTTTCTCACATCTGAAAGCCCTCTGACCCTTTTTGGCCAAGGAGCGCATGCAAGCATTCTGACTTGATCAATCCACTTTCCCCATCTACTCCTACCCCCTCTTCCAATCATCTCACTTCGACCTCAAATTCTGTCTGGCCTTATTCCTATTTGGTCTACTAAACAATTTACTCTATGTCATAATTCTTTCAGCCGCCCTGGATTTGGTCCTGTCCAATCTTCCCATCCATGTCATCCTCCTTGCCAATATCTCACCCTCCCTTGTTATCATGATTGCTGGGCCCTACTTCATCAAGGTTCCCATTTGTTATCCTCAGAGGATCTTAAGCTGCTTGGCTCTCAGTTTTTCTGGAATTATGGTCATTTTCATCTTTTCATCAACCCAATGAGATTATTTGGAATCAGTCTAGCCATTCTATTTTCTGGATTAGGCAACATGGTCTTCTAACAACTCACCACTTGTTATCCAATTCAACCTGGTGTCACTTGGTTTGCATCTGGTAGCAGAACAGCTGGTGTTGTTGGTGCCACTCTTGGGTGTCTACTCAGACAATTGGGCATTCATATTGGCCTTGGTTTAAGTTTGATCCTCCAAATCTGTCTCTCAGTGATTTATTTCTTCTTATCACCATCCCAAAACCAAAATAAATTTAAGAAAAATGATCAAATAACTAGGGGTGAATAAACTATCCTAGCCAAGACAGATGAGGTCAACAGACCACCCAAGCGCAAGTTTCTCCACTTCTCTGATCCCTTCAGCTCCTCAAACCCATTGGACGCTCCCATCCAAGCCCTTGATCCATCCCACCTCCGTCAATTGGTTGGTTGGTCTCATTAGTACCTCCAATCACTCCATCAACCCCTTTCTCTCATCTCCTAGGTCCACCCACGCAAATATATCCATCAATCACTTGGAATTGATCATCTGCTCTCAGGAGTTCATCCTCCATCATGATCATCAAAAAAAAAAAAATTGCACTCATATGTGTCATCCACTTGTAAATAATTACAGGGCCCTTCTGATTATAAAAGAAGGTGCTTTTCCCCCATCTTATCTGAAGGGAGGAGACAAAACATTTTTATGCACCATCAATCTTATGTTATTGATCCATCATCTAATCCTCTTATCAATAAATAAGGGTATCCCCCTGTGTGCCTAATTATCATTATCATCACCATAAAGCTGGATATATCTATTTATTATCCCCTGTTCCTCATCCTTATCACCAACCAACAGCCTTGCTGGTTGAAGAAGAATTCATTTGTTTTAATTCTTGAGTGTTTCAAACCACTCCTTTGATCCCTTTCTCTGACCACTTTGGTCTTGATAATTTATTTTGATTGTCTTTCTGGAACAATCACATTTAATTTAGAGGTTTGTTGAGTCTAAATCTGGATTGTTAAGCCTCACTGTATTTTGGTGAGAGTTGCATATTGCCACACTACTCTTGGGTTCCTTGAGAAGTGTTGGGTTATTCTTTTTCAAATGTGTCATTTTTCTGCTTTGGAACTTCACTAACAAGTTGCATTTTTATTAAGGCCTAACACAGTTATCTTGTCAGCTTGCTACTATATACAGAGCAAAACTGTCAAATAGTAACACAAAATATGAAAAATAAGAACACCTCAATTAACAAAGTAAGGAGTGCGAATTCCATAAATATTATTACAGGAATGGATTCTTCACCCAAAATTAGGTAGGGTCACTCACTGACCCCACCCTTGAATTCCAAGTCCTTATATTTTTAAAAAAATTGAAAGAAAAAGTAATAAAAATTACGACACCTGTATGGCACTTTTTGGCCATTCCAACATTTCACATGTATTTTCACGTATAGGTTTTACACCTAAAATTCACTCAGAATTGAGGTGTTGGGTATATTTTAGGAGTTACACGCGGAAATGTGTTATGTCACAATTCCCGCGCGCAGCCCTGCATCATTACATAACCCTATTTACTAGCAGCAGCAGGATCCCGCATATTAGAGACCCGGGCGCAGCTGATTCTGCCACACACGCAGCGGATCCTACCCCGCGCGCATCTGTACTACTGATCCCCGCACCTGGATCAGTAGTGACTAATCTGACAACTAGGTACCGCTCAGAAGAGCTACAACCTAGTTAGGGTTTCCTAGTGTATGTAACAAACGGAGATATGCATTACTAATGATCTAAAAATATTAAAACTTAAATAAAATTAATGAAAATTAAGTTTTAAACATTTTTTAATAATAAATCAAAGATCAAGGACTACCATGTAAGCCACGGATCTTGATCTTTGAAGACCACAAAACACTACAAGAAGTGTTCATAAAAATTATTAAAAATTATCTAAATAATCAGAAGATGACGGATAATTAGTAAACATCCACATCTGCACGCTTTAAAGCAATATCAATAGTACAAATGAAGGATGAGTACAGAATGATCCAATTTAAGCCATAACTAATTAACAGATCCTGTGGCTAAAATAGGACAGAAATCCAGAAGATCTAAGGACAGATGATTTACAGCAACAAGTAGACGTTCTAATCTTGACCCGACTGGACTTTCAGCCTCAGCTCACAAGCAGAACCCTCTCTACGTCCCCTGAGAAGACCAAAATTACCCCAAAAAGGCACTTATACAGACCTCTTTGGATCCATTATTCCATGATCAGTTTTACCACGAAATTATTTATTATCAATCATACACTTTTTCAGTGTTAATAATTTTCTTATATGAAGATAAGCAAGTGATCTATGACTTAGTCTGAAGTAGTATTATTTTACCTTTATAACCAATCAACCATTGAATTTGAGTCAAGCAATCTACCCCATCTGCTCTGAAACCCTTCCAATTATTCCAGGATTTTTGTGGTAAAGTGCCCAGAGTGAGTTTTAACCTTCCTGTCTAGGCCGCTTGTGCTGTTAAGCCGGGCCATCAGTGGAATAAGTCCTTCCTGAGGCACCCATATTTATTCCAAGGTTCCTAAAAACTGCCTAAGGAGGCCCCTTGAAGAGAGGTTGCTAGTCTGTAAAGATCCCCAGTAGTATAATACTATGACCCCTCTTTTATATTATATTGAAAAACCTTTACTACAAAACCAATTAAACCTTGCAACTGCTCTTATTTGAGCTTCTAAGCGTTTATTATTGGAATAATAATTATTATTATCATTCCAGCATTTTTATCACTCTCTGTAGCTAAAGGACTGCAAGGTTCCTGGTATCAGAGAGCTGACAACTGGGGGTCTGGCTGGGAAATATCCTTAAATAATTAATTTTTAATTATTTATTCCTTGGACCAGTCCATTTATTTTTCAAAAAAAGTTAACATACTTATAACATATATTTTTGATCATTTGTTTCTCTAGTGGATCTTAAGACCAACGGAGAATTGATCAATTATTATTTGGACCTTCTTAAAAAGAAAAGAGAAGAAAAACTCCGTAACTTTGTCCCTGCTATTATAACTGCTGAGCAACAACAGGAGAAATTGCTTTATTATAAGCAGCAGGTTATAAAAGACAAAGAAATTGAGCTTGAAAGAATTATCAATTTCAATTCTTTATTAAGGCAACATAAGGAGTGGAAAATTTATCAAAGGAAGCTTTATATTTATAAACTAAATAATCCTGAAGATAAAGAAAAACCCAAAAATAATAAAAGTGATTATTTTTTCTAAAAATCACCTTATCACGTAAAAATACAAAAATATATTAAACTTATATTTTTTTTATCCATCTCAGTGGATTTTGTTTTTGGTGATCTCATTTACCAGGACCTCCTAGAGGATGTCCCAGAAAGTGTACCGTTGGATTTACCCTTGGATTTATCCCAGGATCTGATTGGGACTCACTCAGACCCCTTTGGAATACCTTCCAAGAATAGTTGTGATCCCAACCAAGTGTTGGTACCATTGAATTTAACTCTAAGTAAGTTATAATATTTGTAAAAAAATTATTCAAAATATAAAACACACAAAAAATATTATGTTTATAAATTTAAAGTCTTTTTTCAAAGTTTTGATAAAAAGGCGACAACCAAGGCCGCCATATTGACCAACAGACTGTTGGAGAGCCCTCCGTTGCCCACCAGGTTATCCCAGGAGGGTACAGGTCCTCCTACGCCACCCCAGCTGGACCCAACCATGGAGGAAAGGGTCAAAGTGTTAGTGAAAGAGCACATGAGCTATTGGGAACAATTCAGGTTGGCTCAGACCCAGGAGGATCAACCAGGTATGAGAAAAGCCATTTCTCAGGCAAAGAAATCTCAGATTTCTCTGCAAAGGTTGATCCCAAAGAAAGAAGTAGAAGGCTACGTGCAGAACTGGAATCCTTGGGATCAGTCAGCTTCCTTAAAGGGAAAGGACCCCAAAAAGAGGAGGTCCTCAGCCCATCAGAAGTTAAGGAACCCAAAGGATTGGGACAACATAATATCCTTAACCCAGAAGTGGAAAAAGGTGTACCACAATTAGATGTAGAAGCTCTTAATAGCTTTTCCGTAAATGTGTCTCACAATTTTACTATTATTAGCCAATGCTTTGACAAAGTTTATCACCAATCGGACAAATTAAGTTCAAGTATTATTAGAGTGATTGACACTCAGTCTCAGATTATGAGAATTCATGAGTTGGAAATACAACAAATCAAGGATATTATAAGAGCTAGTAAGTTTGAACTGATGAAACATATTGATGACAACCAATCAATTCTTCAGGAAGATATTCTTGCAACCATAGAGCAGCTTAAGGAAGAAGTCAAGAAAACTAGTCCTACTCCTTCAACTCATCTGACTAATAAAATTGACTTATTAAGCAACAAACTTGATTTAGAGTTAGGTATGATTAAGAATGATCTCAGAGATCATAAAATGAACTCTAATAACTCTCCGGTCATTGACCTAGAAAAAACTAGACCTGCCAGGTTCACCATTACTCCTAGTGTTCCTCCCAGAACCAGGATAACTAGGAATAAGTCTTTCAGACCCAGTCCTACTCTGGAAATGGAGCAGGCTTTGAAGTTACTTCCTCCCATCACTGAATGGCCTGAACTCTCTGGAGAAGGAGAATACAACCATGTCAGTTTCATTAAATTTATTGACTATAATCTTTCTTCCTATGAGCTCCCTGATGCAATAGCTGTGGTAAGATTGCCCAGATTATTTGAAGGAGTAGCTCTTGATTGGTTTATCAATAAAGTAGAAGAAGTTGGATCTTTATCCTGGAATTATTGGAAAGAATTGATCAAATTGCAGTTTGGCACCAGGATTTGGAAAAGAAAGATGATGAAAACTTTTGAAACTTCCCAGTTTGATCCATCCAAGGACAAACCTCATAATTGGTGCTTAGACCAGAAAAAGAGGTTGGACTGTTTCTATCCTGATGCTGATAAAGAAGAAGTCAATGAAAGACTCCTCAACTTATGTCCTTGACAAGTCAACCACAGTGTAAGGTGTAGAATGCCTATGGATTCAGATCTTTCCACCTTAATAGGTGTATTGGAAGAGACTATTGATATGAATGGTCTTGACAAAAGGGTCAATAGACCTCCAAGGGAACAAAATACTAGGAACAGGGAAGAATATACCACCAAAACTAAGGAATCCCCCGCTACTAATCCACCTACTTTGGAAGTCAAGAAGACTCCAGAATCAAAAGAGAAAGTATGTTGGAACTGTAACCAAACAGGACACGTAAAACCTGATTGTCCTCTACCTAGGAAAAGGATTAATCTTATTGAAGGAGAAGAGTATGACAATCCTGACCCTCACCTTGATGATACTGACGGATCACTCTCTGATTGTGATCTAATAATCACTAACCCTATCAATGTTATTGAAGGTAGTATTAAGTCTTCTCTGGACATAAATTCTGTCAATGAGGATTCTAACTTACCTCAAAAATGGAATCCCAATATGAAGATTCACCACATCTCTGAAGCTAAGGCTTTGACCCTAAAACCTTCTTCCGGTAAAAGTTAAACTTCAGGAAAAACATGCTATGCTACTGTCTTAATCCAAGGTCCCCCTGTTAAGTTACTTATAGAAAGTGGAGCCTTCTTTTTGTGTTTTGGTTCAACTTATTTGGAGAAGAAAGACCCAAACTGGAAACTGAACTTACTACCAGTACCTCAGGCTAAGTTCAGCAGTTTTAATTCTGCTCTCAATGCTGTTGGAGTATGGTTTTCTGATATCATACTCCCTCACTCTAAAGGATCACTCAAAATGAAAATTGAATTTGTAGTGCTGCAAAACGGAGTATGTGATTATTTTATCATTGGGAATGATTCTCTTTGCCTATATGGTATAGATGTATTCCAAAGCAAATTAGATACTTCACCGTAGGGGGAGACTGGAATAAGAAGTTCCAAATATGTCATGTCAATGCTCAAAATTCTGATTCAACTTATGAAAAACACTTACAGAAGTTCAATCAGGAATACTTTTCTCAAGCTTCTTTGAATTCCCTTCTCAATGAAGAACAGAAATGGGATATCCTACAAGTATGCTTTGAGAATCAGAATGCTTTCTGTACCAAAGATCACCCCATTGGTAACATCAAAGGACATGACATGATCATAACTCTAACTATTAAGCCTCCTTACCCACCTAACCTCAGGAGACCTGCTTAAACTTTGAGTCGAAAATCTAGAGCTGCTCTGGAAACCCATATTCAAGAGTTGGCTGACTTACAAGTCTTAAGGAAAGTAGGCCACAATGAACAAGTGGATATTACTACCCCAGTAATTATAGTTTGGCACAATGATAAGTCAAGAATGGCTGGAGATTTTAGAATGCTTAACAACTACACACAAGCTGATCATTATCCAATTCCAAGAATTGACCATGCTCTACATAACCTGTCCAAGGCTAAGTACATAACCACCATGGACATGCTGAAAGGTTTTCACCAAATACCTATCAGCCCTGATAGCCAGAAATTCATGAGAATTATCTGTCATTTGGGAATTTACAATTATCTTAGGATGCCTTTTGGTATTAAAAATTCTCCTTCTCATTTTCAAAGGATGATGGAAACAGTCCTAGGATTATTCATCAGACAGGGATGGATGATGGTATACATTGATGATGTTATCATTTACTCTGATCATTGGGATACTCACATGGAAAAATTAAGGCTAGTCCTCAAAACTATCTCTGCCGTAGGATTGAAAGTATCAATGAAAAAATGTAACTTTGGCTACAGGGAACTCAAAGCCTTAGGACACATTGTCTCTGGACTAAACTTAGCTGCTGACCAGAACAAGATAGCAGCAGTAATGAATAGGCCTATGCCGCAGAATACAACTGAACTCCTATCCTTCATCAGCTTCTGCAGCTACTATAGGAAGTATTTACCAAATTTTGCTCTTCTAACCAAATGTTTGTATGAGATCTGCAACAACACCACCGTGTTTGAAATGACTCATGATAGAGTCAAAAATTATGAGGAAATCAAAATGGCAATAACTTCAGCTCCAGTACTGATCCAGCCAGATTAATCTAAACCTTTCAAGCTCTACATAGATGCCAGCATGGAAGGGCTAGGAGCTGATTTACAACAGGAATTCATAGAAGATGATAAACCAGTGGAAAAACCTATACTGTTCATATCTAGACAAATTAAAGATACTGAGAAAAGGTATGGTGCAAGCCAAATGGAATGCCTGGCCTTAGTATGGGCCCTAGAGAAACTCCATTATTACTTAGAAGGCACCAACTTCACTGTTATTACTGACTGCAACACTGTCAGAACCTTGATGAACATGAAGACCCCTAGCAGGCATATGTTGAGATGGCAGATAGCTATACAACAGTACTGAGGACAGATGACCATAGTTCATCAAGCTGGGACTAAACATCAGAATTCTGATTGTTTAAGCTGGAATGCGTTACCCAATGACCCAAGTAACCCTGCCTATGATCCAGAGGATAATGACATCTTCCCTATCCTTAATATTAACAGGGTAAAAATTGAAGCTCCTATAATGGGCATCCACGTTTGTGAACTAAATGAATCATTGTTGAACTCTATCAAAGAAGCTTACAGTTCTGGAATCAAGACTCTGATCAATATTATGGAAAGTACCTCTCCACCTCCTGAATTGATCAATAGCCTACCTGAACCTATTTTGAAACCATACAAAGCCGGAAGGTTCACCATATTGGATGGTCTGCTATACTATAGGCATCAACATTCAAGTGTCATAGTCTTAACTAAGGATGACCATATCAAACATGTTCTGAATGAGTGCCATGATAACTGTTCATCTGGTCATTTGTCTGCTGATAGAACCTTGGATAAGGTTAAACAAACTTCTTGGTGGGTTAATTGGAGAGACTCCACTATACAGTACGTTACCAGTTGTGAAACTTGTCAGAAGTCCAACAGGACTACTGGGAAATGGTTTGGACTACTGCAAAAGATTTCTGAACCCAAGAAAAGATGGGAGATCATCAATATGGACTTTGTGACTGGACTACCACCGGGAGGAGCCTATTCCTAAAACTTAGTCTTAGTCATTGTGGATAGGTTCTCCAAGAAAGCAAAGTTCCTACCTAATCACAAGGAAGACACTGCTATGGTAGTTGCCCTATTATTTTGGAACAGACTCATTGCTGATTTTGGAGTTCCCAAGATTATTATCAGCAACAGAGATCCTAAATTCAACTCTGAGTTCTGGAGGAATCTACATGATATGCTTGGAACCACCTTATCTTTCTCTACCGCTTATCACCCTCAGACAGATGGATTAGCTGAGAGGATGATTCAGACCCTGGAAGACATGCTCAGGAGATTCTGTGGCTTTGGACTACAGTACAAGAATTCTGACGGTTATTGCCACAACTGGGTTAGCCTTTTACCTGCACTGGAGATGGCCTACAACAGAAGCAAGCACTCTACCACTAAGGAAGCACCTTACATACTGGAAAGAGGATGGATTCCTAGATTACCCAAGGATGACCTTAACCACCAGCTAACCAACATTCACCCTACATCACTTGATTTCAAAAAGATGATAGATGAAACCAACAAACATGCTTTGAAGTGTGTCCAGGATGCTGTGGAGTATAACCAGCAAAGATGGGATAAAACCCATAAGGAACCTGATTTCAAGATTGGTGATCAAGTCTTGATCTTTAACACTAACTTTACCCACTTGGGCCAAAATAGGAAGCTTAGACCAGCTTTTGTGGGACCTTTCACCATTAATAAACTTCATGGTAAAAATGCGGTGGAAGTAATCCTCAGTGATGAGCTTTCTAGGAAACATCCAGTCTTCCCAGTAAGCCTCATCAAACACTACCACCCAAGGAATGGAGAACATACTCCTTCACCTGCAATACCTTTTACAGAAGAACCTGAAAAGGAGAAAGTTGAAATTAGCAAGATCCTTAAGGATAAGAAAGATAGGATCAATGGAAAAGACGTCAGACTCTACCTGGTTAGATACAAGGGAGAATCAGCTGATGAAGATGAATGGTTGCCTGAACATAATATCCCTGAAAGACCTATAAACCTGAGGAACTACAGAGCCAACAGGAGGCATTAGCCCAAAACTTTTTTTTCAGATATAGACATATCTTGGAGCGTGGGAATGTCAGCTTGCTACTATATACAGAGCAAAACTGTCAAATAGTAACACAAAATATGAAAATGAAGAACACCTCAATTAACAAAGGAAGGAGTGAGAATTCCATGAATATTATTACAGGAATGGATTCCTCACCCAAAATTAGGTAGGGTCACTCATTGACCCCACCCTTGAATTCCAAGTCCTTATATTTTTAAAAAAATTAAAAGGAAAAGTACTAAAAATTAGAACACCTTTATGGCACTTTTTGGCCATTCTAACATTTCACACGTACTGTCACGTATAGGGTTTACACCTAAAATTCACTCAGAATTTAGGTGTTGTGTATATTTTAGGAGTTACACGCGGAAATGTGTTATGTCACAATTCCCGCGCGCAGCCCTGCATCATTACATAACCCTATGTACTAGCAGCAGCAGGATCCCGCATATTAGAGACCCGCGCGCAGCTAATTCTGCCACGCACGCAGCGGATCCTACCCCGCGCGCATCTGTACTACTGATCCCCGCACCTTGATCAGTAGTGACTAATCTGACAACTAGGTACCTCTCAGAAGAGCTACAACCTAGTTAGGGTTGCCTAGTGTATGTAAAAAACAGAGATATGCATTACTAATGATCTAAAAATATTAAAACTTAAATAAAATTAATGAAAATTAAGTTTTAAACATTTTTTAATAATAAATCAAAGATCAAGGACTACCATGTAAACCACGGATCTTGATCTTTGAAGACCACAAAACACTACAAGAAGTGTTCATAAAAATTATTAAAAATTATCGAAATGATCAGCAGATAACAGACAATCAGTAAACATCCACATCTGCACGCTTCAAAGCAATATCAATAGTACAAATGAAGGATGAGTAAAGAATGATCAAATTTAAGCCATAACTAATTAACAGATCCTGTGGCTAAAATAGGACAGAAATCCAGCAGATCTAACAACAGATGATTGACAGCAACAAGTAGACGTGCTAATCTTGCCCTGACTGGCTTGCCAGCCTCAGCTCACGAGTAGAACTCTCTCTACGTGCCCTGAGAAGACCAAAATCACCCCAAAAAGGTATCTATACAGACCTCTTTGGATCCATTATTCCATGATCAGGTTTACCAGGAAATTATTTATTATCAATCAGACACCATTTCATTGTTAATCAAGTGCTTATATGAAGATAAGCAAGTGATCTATGATATAGTATGCAGTAGTATTATTTTACCTTTATAACCAATCAACCATTGAAGTTTGGTCAAGCAATCTACCCCATCTGCTCTGAAACCCTTCCAATTATTCCAGGATTTTCGTGGTAAAGTGCTCAGAGTGAGTGTTACCCTTCCTGTCTAGCCCGCTTGTGCTGTTAAGCCGGGCCATCAGTGGAATAAGTCCTTTCTGAGGCACCAATATTTATTCCAAGGTTCTTAAAAACTGCCTAAGGAGGCCCTTTGAAGAGAGGTTTCTAGTCTGTAAAGATCCCCAGTAGTATAATACTGTGGCCCCTCTTTTATATTATATTGAAAACCCTTTACTAAAAAAACAATTAAACCTTGCAACTGCTCTTATTTAAGCTTCTAAGCGTTTATTATTGGAATAATAATTATTATTATCATTCCAGCATTTTTATCACTCTCTTTAGCTAAAGGACTGCAAGGTTCCTGGTATCAGAGAGCTGACATATCTGGTACCCTCCTCATACCTTTAAGCAATTGATTGTCTAATTGGGCAGGTTCATTGAGAACTTGGAGGAGGATTGAGATTGAGATGATTGTTACTGAGCCTCTTTTTACAACCAGAGCTATTAGCTTGTGGATGCTGTTACTTTCAACTGAAATGTTATATTTAACTCTTAAACAGACTTTAATGTATTTTCTTCGAGTCTTTCCCTCACCCTCTTCTCTCAGAGCGTGTTTTCTTCCTTGTTTTTGTTGACAAAAAAGTTAGCCCTGATCCTTGATTCTACATCTACAAGGTTCTGGACCTTGATTCTGGTTACATCTAAAGTTTTTTGGTAACACTCAGCAGGGAAGCCTAAAAAAAAACCTTTCCCCTCCCCAGAACTTCCAAAAAACAGCACAGTTTGGATTCTTAAATTTTATTTTGAAAGACTTCTTGATATATTCTGAGGACAGAAAAGAGACAACAAAGAAAAAAAAATTGAATTTGATTCCACAAATCTGGGACTGTCAATCCCAAGGTTTCTGTCAGCTTGCTACTACTGCAGAGCAAGCTTCAAAAGTAACAAAAATAACATAGAACTTATAATATTAAAATCAACCTAAGAAGGAGTAAACAAACCATGAATATTATTTCATCCATGGATTTTCTACCCAAAATTAAATAGGGTCAATCACTGACCCCACCCTTGAAATCCAACTCCTTATATTTTTACATAATTAAAAAAGGAAAGACCAAAATACCACGGAACCACTATTGTACTTCTGTGGCCAATGAAATATTTCACATGTATTGTCAAGTATAGGTTTCACACCTAAAATTCATTCAGAATTGAGGTTTTGTGTATATTTTAGGAGTTACCAAGGGAAATGTGTTTTGTCACAATTCCTGCAAGCAGCCGCAGCAGCCAATAAACCCGCGCGCAGCTGAGCTGAAGCACTGACACCCTATCAACATACCCTGACAAGCTGTGTACGCAGCCCCAGGCCTCTGAAAAGTACAAAGCCACGGGACTACAAGTTGACAAAGTGACAGGCGGCCTGAGAAACCTAGGTACTGCGTAAAAATGCTAAAAAATACACAGGAACATTTTAAAGATTTAATAAATGTTCCTGTGGATATTAGATAGTCTAGAAATACATAAAAAGTATACAAAATACCTAAATAACCTTTATACGTATTTTTTATTAAATATAATTTCAAATACCAAGAATGTTGAAAATAATATAATGAATACTTCTAAAAATATATTATAATAATTTAATAGAAAATTAAAAGAACTTCAAGGAATCAGTTTTTCCCTGAAATACTCAGGAAACTAATGATGTAAAAATGACCCATAAATACTCATGACTTATAGGTTTAAATAATTATTTTTAGTAAATCAATTGAAATTTGAAAATAAGGAGCAAAATAAATATCATGACTTTACTCCAATTATTCAATACATAATGAGATCTCACCTCAAATCAGACTATTTGTAGGAACTTCTATTAAAATAATTATTAAATTAATTGGAACATTTACTAGGGATAATTAATTAAATAATAAATAAAATGGACAGAGTAGTGTTATTCACATGTCCAAACATCAATTATAAAGTAGAATAATCCCTATACCCCATGGAATTAGAGGTTACCCATGCTACATCACCAAGAACACGTGACAGGATACCACTGGTTACCCTGTTAGCCTTAGTGTCCGTCCCTTTTTTCCCCTGTATCCCTCAGAAGGAAAATGTTGGGACTCAAAAGGCTATAAATAAAGAGCTCTTTTGAGGATATTTATACCCAGACACCCAGTTATAATTAAAATTCAGAAACCATTCCAAGGTAATCAAATAGTTATAAGAGATAAGTAAGTGATTTATGGCTTTTTTCTGATTAATAATATCCATCCCCAACCCTTTTTATCAATTTAAACTGTTTAACAACCTTTTAACCCCAGTAAACAGGTTTAACCCATCAGTGCACGTTGTGGTGCCCCATCCTGGACACCCTGGCTGCCTTAAGACCTCAATCCCTAAACTGTTGCGCAAACATACCGTCCAGCTGAACAACTTATCCTCAGGCTCATCCAAACCGTCCTTTACCCGCGCGCGCGCGCGCCGCGCTTCCATGATCCGCGCCGCGCGCCGCGCCGCGCTCCTTTTATCCGCGCGCGTCGCGCGTGCTTTATCCGTGTTGCTTGTCATCTCCGCCATTGTCATAGCATGTCCTCATCTTTGTTGTTGCGTGTCTTCATCTTTGTCTTTGCGCGTCCCAATCTCCTCATTGCTACCGTCGCGCGGCGCCCATCCATGATTTACTGAATCCATCCCGACCGCACCCCCAAGCATTTGGAAAATCCTTGGATCCGTCAAACCTCCCATCGCACTTGATCTATCAGTTGTGGATCTCAAGGCCGTCAGGATTGAATCAAATTTCTCAAACCAATCTCCTATCCACCCATCCGCACTCTCATAGACTGCATCTGTCACCTTTCCTGGGACTCTCCCACCCGCTTCCGCCTTTGGAAGAGTGCCAACAACCGCCCGCGGACATCCGCGGCGGTTTGGTTCATTTCTCCTTCCCACTCCCTCCGCCTTTGGACAAGGGGTGGGTGACTCTGGTATTGTTGCGCGCGCCCATCCACAGACGGACGCGAGTGACCACATGGTTGTCTTCCCTTTTTTTCTCTATTTGTAGAATCCGTTGTACATAGTCTAACAGGGCCTCCTGCCCATATAAGGAGAGGCTCTCCCCTGCCTTTTTGATTATCATTGGAAATCATCAGAACATGGAACGATCCAGAATGAAATCAGCACACCTTTGATCCTTGAGCCTCCATACTCAACCCTTGATCCCTGATCCTTATCAACAACCAATAGCCTTGCTGGTTGAAGAAAAATTCTGTCTGTTGGAATTTTTGAGTGTGTCATACCACTCCTTGATCCCTTTCTCTGACCATACTGGTCCTGATCCCTGATCACCTTTCTGGAGCCAATCACGATTGATTGAAGAGGTCTTATTAAGCTTAAGACCTGGAGTGTTATACCTCCCCTTAGCTTCTTTGGATGGAGTTGCATTCTGCCAGCCTACTCTTGAGTCCCTTGAGAAGTGTTGAGGTTATCCTTGCTTCAAATCAGTTACTGTTTGTTTTAGAGCTTCTTAAACATTGTGCTTTGTCTTGTACAGCCACCCTCAGTTATCTGGTACCCTTCAAGCGCTTGATTGCGGAGTGTTGGGAAGGTTCATTGAGAACCTGGAGGTTGCTTGGGTTTGAGTTGATCATCCCCAATCTTCTGCTGACAACCAGAGTTATTAGCTTGTGGGCGTTGTTTACACACAACAGCTTTTGTTCTTTGAACTCTAGGAAGACTTTACCTTCTTTTGTTCAAGTTTTCCCTGCATAATCTGGTCTCAGATAGTGCTGTTCCGTCGCTACAGAACTATTATCATCTTTATCCTCTACTCCTTGATTCCTCATTTACCAGGTTCTGGACCTTGATCTTGGTTACATTTAAATATTTTTGTAACACTCAGGAGGGCAGCCTAAACAGCACCTTTCCCCTCCGCAGAACTGCCACGGCCTAGCACCGTTTGGAGTCTTACATTTGGTCCCCCGGGCTGGGATCAAACCAACAACCTTGGGATTTACAGTCCCAACTTGAAGAATCAACTCCGAAATCCAATCCAATTTTTTTTCTTTTCTTTTTGTTCCTTTTTTTTCTGATCCGTGGAGGCAGCTTGGTCTAGAAGTAAGTCCTCCCAATTGTGCACCGCCTGGGCAAGATCCTTGTCCTTTTTGTGAAACTCTACTCTTGCCACACTTGTGAGCCACCTTGGAACTCTGCTTGTTTGGATCTCTTAGGAACCCTTCAACATGGAATCTGCTGGATCCTCTTTATCTGTTCGGGCCAAGATGGTCAAAATCAAACCTCAGAACAAAAATTTAGGCTTCAATGGGACCAATGTCAAACAATTCCTGGACTCCTATGAGATGGCTGCGGAAGTGGATGGTGCCAGTGAATATGATATGGCTTATCAGTTACGTTTTTTTATCTCTTCTGACAAAGTTATGGAGGTTATTGAATTGTTTGAGGGATTCAAAACTCACAACTGGCGGCTCCTGAAGGAGGCTATGTTAGCCTATTGGGGAAAAATAGATGTAGCCGGATTTACTTTGCAAGACTTGGATGCCCTGGTTTCTCAATGGATCTCCAATGGTGGTATCTCCTCAGCCTCTGACTATCAGACTTTCAGAAAATCTTGGGACCCTATCCAGTCCTATCTTATCCGGAACAATCACATTGTACGTTGTACAAAATTCGAGTGCAATTTTTTCAGTCTTTCTCTCCAGGAGCGCAGGAAATAATTAAGGATGAATTGGTGAAATCTGGATCCATGATCACGACAAGAGAAAATTGATTCAAGCTCCCTGCTTTCATGGTTCTTAGGAATACTGTGGATAAAGTGATGAAAGTTCAAACAGCTCTCACCTTTGAAAAACCTAAAATCACTGAACCAGTCCTTGCCCCCTCTTTTAAAGCATCTAACAAAATCATGAATAAGATGGAAGCCAATTGCAGACCTAAACCCAATCCTCAGACTCACTGGGAGACACCTACTATAGATGAGATCACTAAATTACTTCAGGCATTTGAGAATAAAATAGATCAGAAAATATCCTCTTTAGCCACTCCTAAACCTGCTAATTATGTTCCTAAGTCTACTATATTTTGTTATTATTGCCATAGGGAAGGCCATTGTACCGGTAGATGTCCTGAACTCCAGAAGGACAAGGAGGAGAAGTTAGTAGAGCAGAAGGGAAATAATTTTTTCCTTCCTAATGGTGCTTTGATCCCTTTTGATTCGTCTTGACCAATACATCATGTGGTGGCCTCATACCAACCACCAACCCCTAAGAAGGCATCCTTGGTCTCTGTGGATTTTCGATCATCATGTGGAACTCTGCAACCTTGGTATCCTCCAGCTATCACTTCTTCCAGCTTCCCTGGCACCTATCAATCCAATCCAGCTAGAAAACACCATGAGGAACCAAAACCTCACAAGTCTCCTCCTGTTCCATCCTCCATTCTGCAAAAACCCGTTAAACGCCGATCTTCACCTGAGCCTCCTTCCTCTGATGTGGAAGACATGGAAGTAGAAAGGGAAACACTTATGGAAAGGTCCCAGGACAACTCTGATCCTCCCCCTCTTCAACCTGCCCAACCCTCAGATCCTCTTCCATCACTTATTACACCGGATCTTCATCCCTCCACCCAGCCCAAAGTTTGATTTGAGAGGGGCATCTCCAAGGACTACCCTAATGCTGTGGAAGGAGTATTAAAGAAAATTTCTGATCTTAAAATCCCCAATCTATCTTTGGCTGAACTCCTGTCAATCTCTCCAACTGTGGCAGAAGGGATGAAGAAATGGGTTTCTTGTTGATGTGTGGAGATTGGTCCAGACAAACTAAAGGTCTCCTCTGGTACTCTGATAGAGGATTCTGGTGGAACAGATCCCCCTTCAGATACCAACCTGTATTCCTGTCTTCTTGGTTTTCTTCCATGTTTTCTTGGTGATTCAACTAAAACGGTTTCTCTCCTTGTGGATTTGGGTTCTCAGCTCAACTTGATTTCGGACTCCATGGCCTGCAAGCTTAAACTTAGCCCAAGGGTCAGTTTCAACTCTGCGGTCTATGGAATTGGGAATCAGTCCTGTGAACTGGTTGGTATTGCTGAGGATATTCCTGTTCAAATTGGTTGAAATATTGTTGGCACCTGTCACTTCTGGATCACTCGTCTGGATGGTCCCATGATCTTGGGAAGGCCTTTCTTAATGGACTTTGGTGCTACCCTGATGTTTTCTGATCAAGTTGGGGAGAGAATTCTCCTCCCTGATGTTGATGGCAGAAAGATTGAAGTCCCCCTTTGTTCTTTGGATTCTGGTCGTTGGGAAAGAGACTTCCCTGGTCACCCTCCCAAATATGTCCTGAAAGGAAAGCAGAAAGAAAACTCTCATTCCTTTCATCCTCATTTTTTAGAAGAATAGTTGGCCCTACTGATAGTTGTAGTTCTCCTCAGCCTCAAACTTCAACTCATGGACCAACTCCCACCTCAGAGGCCCATCTTTCTTTTTCCTCATCACTTTCTTCTCATCCAAATAAGATCAAAACCCAAACATATGAAAAATTTGAAAAATCCAAAAATATTTCTTCTCTGTCTGGATCTGTTCTATCTTGCTTTCCTTTTTCTTTTCAGCCTGATCACTCATCTTCTATTCCGGTTTCAAATCTCCGCAATGAGTTTAAACTAGATCTTGATCTCAATTCTTTTCTTGGTGGCTTAGGTATGAAGGAGTTTAATCTTAGGTGGAGGCAATTTGGGGTAGAAGTAATTCCTCCCAATTGTGCACCACCAAGGGCTTCTACTGCTGTTATTTTTGAAACTCTACCCTGTGCCACACATGTGAGCAATGTGTTATCTTTTGGATCCTCTTTTATGGAGAAGGCACCTTTCAAGGACGCAGCAGAACATTGGACTTGGAAGATGTTGGAACACGGCCTCAGTTTTCGTAGTCAGGTCTCACTGGTCAATGCTTGGAGGAAGCAGGGATTCCTCTCCTTTGCCACAAAGTACAAACCAGTTGCAAAGAAGGTCCAGCCAGTCAACCAACCAATGCCTCTCAACCTCAACCCTCCTCTTATGCGTCCTCCGCTATCCCGCAATCCTTACTGTGGTCTATCCAAATCCCTCACTGGTCCATTTATTCCCTCTGGTCGGGTCACTGAAGAACATCTGAAAGTTGTCAACTTTGGTCCAGATGGATGGCTTCTTCCTGATGAGTTAAATTTGATCAAAAATATCTTGTCTCTAAGGGAAAAATCAATTGCATTCTGTGACAAAGAGAGAGGTCTCTTGAAAGAATCCTATGGTCTCCCTTACATCATCCCGGTAGTTGAACATGACCCTTGGCAAAAGAAAAAGATCCCAATCCCTGCTGCTAAAGTTGACGAATTCATCATGTTGGTCCGCAAACGAGTCCAAACCGGTTTATACAAACAATCGACTTCTAGCTATTCCAGTCCTGTTTTCTGTGTTCTAAAGAGTAATGGTAAACTTAGAGTAGTTCATGATCTCCAACCTCTTAATAAAGTTACTATTAAAGACTCTGGCATGCCGCCTGCCACTGAAGAATTTGTTGAATCCTTCTCTGGGAGAGCTTGCTATGGTATAGGTGACATTATGGGTGGCTATGACAAACGATCCTTGCATCCTATTTCTCATCCCCTCACTACTTTCGATACTCCCCTTGGTCGATTTCAGTTGACTTGATTGCCTCAAGGTGCCACCAACTTGGTTGCAGTCTATCAGGCTCAGATGATGTGGATCCTCCAGGACAAAATCCCGGATCATGCGGGTATCTTTATCGATGATGGTGGAATTAAAGGTCCAGTTTCTGACTATGATAATGAGCTCTTACCTTGGCACTCAGGAATCCGACGATTTGTCTGGGAGTATGCTACTGTTTTGGAGAGAATTTTGTTTTGAATTGAGGAATCTGGCCTTACTGTCTCTGGATCAAAACTTGCCGCCTGTGTCCCTGCCTTGGAAATTGTTGGTCATATAGTCTGCAAGGACGGAAGAAGGATGGAACCCTCTAAAGTCAACAAAATCATCTCCTGGCCTACCCCAATAAATCCAACGGAAGTTAGAGGTTTCCTAGGTGTTGTAACTTATGTCAGGATCTTCATTCCCTCATTATCCAAAATCTGTATTCCCTTGTGTCGCTGAACCAGGAAAGATGCTGAATGGATTTGGACCCAAGACTGCAAACAATCATTTCAGTTGCTCAAAACAATTGTTGGGAAAGAAATTGTTTTGAAAAAGATCACTTATGGACACGGAGCCGGCAAGATCAAGTTGGCAGTGGACTTGAGTTATCAATCTGTTGGGGCTGTTCTTACCCAGGAAGATGAAAATGGTTTGGATCGTCCTGCTCTGTATGAATCTCTTCTTTTCTCAGATGTGGAATCCAGGTACTCCCAGCCAAAACTGGAACTTTGCGGTGTGGCCCAAATGTTGAAGAAGCTTCAGACTGTCCTTTGGGGTCAACACTTCGATTTACAAGTCGATGCGCAATCTATTATTGAAATGATCAACGCCCCCAGCCTCCCAAATGCTCCCATGACTCGTTGGGTGGCTTTCATCCAGTTGTTCTCTTTTGATATTGTTCACAGGCCTGGAAAATCTTTCACCATGCCTGATGGTTTATCTTGACGACCTATTGGAGACAATGAATCAGAGGTTGGAATGGATTTTGATGGGGAAGAACCCTTGGTCCGCCCTGTCTTTGCCTTCTCCTCCAAAAATTACTCTGGTTTCCAGCAAGGTTTCTGGCTTAAGTTGGAGCAGTACCTTTCAACTCTCCAAAGACCCCCTGATCTCTCTGCCAAAGAATTTTGGTCCCTTAAAAGGAAGTCCTCCAACTTCTTTGTCCAAGGTTCTAGGCTTATGAAAAGGTCAACTCCTTGTGCACTTGTTGTGGTCACTATCCCTTCCAAGCAAGATTTGATCCTGGAAAATCTCCATGAAGGCCTTGGTCATCATGGGGAAACCGAAAATTATCAACGAATATCTGAACGATTCTGGTGGCCATCCCTGAAGAAATCCGTCGCTCAATGGTGTAGGAGTGGTGAATTGTGTCAGAAACGTGATCTTAGGCGCCCGGCCGAAATTTGTTACCCCACTGGAGAATCCACTGTCTTTGGGAGGATTGCTATGGATGTGGTTCAAATTAAGGCTGGTGGAGCTAAGTACCTCATTGTGGCTAGAGATGATTTTTCTGGATGGGTTGAAGCAAAGTTTCTTAAGAACCTCAGCTCTGAATCAGTAGCAGCTTTCCTTCATGAGACTTGGACAATGCGTTATGGCTTGGCCCAATCTTATTCTACGGATGGCGGCTCAGAATTTGGTGGAAAACTTGCTGAAATGATCCAATCTCTCCCTGGACAACATAGAGTTACTACTCCCTATTATCCTGAAGGACAAGGCATGGTGGAAAGAGGCCATGCTCCTTTGAAGGCTGCTCTTGTCAAATTGGCTGGTGAAATGGGCAAGAATTGTCAAAATTTTCTCCCCTTGGTCCTCTTCTCTGATCAAATTTCCACCAAGCAAACCACTGGTTATTCTCCTTATGAAATCATCTTTGGTCAGAGGGCTGTTCTTCCTCTTGATCTTGCGATGAAGTCTTTCTTGGGCATCCCCTGGGAACAAGTTTCCTCAACTACTGACCTATTAGTTGCCAGATCAAAGCAACTGGAGCAGAGTGAAGATATTTGTAACAAAGCTTATCAGAAGATGATGGAATCAAGAGCAAAATCAGTTCAGTATTGGGAAGAAAAACACCGGAATCAAATCAGGGACCCTTTAAACCCTGGTGACCTGGTATTGGCTTATAATTGTTCCTTGGAAACTCAGTGGGGAAAGCTTTTCTCTAACCGCTGGAATGGTCCTTACCAAGTAGTCCGTCAAGTTAGAGGTCGATCATATCTTTTGGAGGATCTGGATGGTACTCAGATGGCCAGAAGGTTCTATGCTGATCAGGTCAAGAAATTTCACTCTTGTGGAGGCAGCTTGGTCTAGAAGTGAGTCCTCCCAATTGTGCACCATCTGGGCAAGATCCTTGTTGTTTTGTGAAAACTCTACTTCATGCCACGCGTGTGAGCACTTGGGACGCCTCCTTTGTTTTATCTCAGCCACTTCTAGGATTTTTGGTTGGATTGACAAATTTTTTTTCTCAACCACTCTCAGGATCAAAATGGCCATTCTTTGGTTTCAATCATCTTTCTTTCCTTTCTTTTTTCTATGGCACCAAACTCAGGAGGAAACTAAGGACAGTCTGTAAGTTGGAGAGAGATGTGGTGCCCCATCCTGGACACCCTGGCTGCCTTAAGACCTCAAACCCTAAAATGTTGCGCAAACGTACCGTTCGGCTGAACAACTTATCCTCAGGCTCATCCAAACCGTCCTTTACCCATGCGCGCGCTGCGCTTCCATTTTCCGCTTTGCGCGTCCTTTATCCATGTTGCTTGTCATCTCCGCCGTTTTCATAGCACGTCCTCATCTTTGTTGTTGCGTGTCTTCATCTTTGTCGTCGCGCGTCCCAATCTCCTCATTGCTACCGTCGCGCGGCGCCCATCCATGATTTACTGAATCCAACCCGACCGCACCCCCAAGCATTTGGCAAATCCTTGGATCCGTCAAACCTCCCATTGCACTTGATCTATCAGTCGTGGATCTCAAGGCCGTCAGGATTTAATCAACTTTCTCAAACCAATCTCCTATCCGCCCATCTGCGCTCTCATCGACTTCATCCGTCACCTTTCCTGGGACTCTCCCACCCGCTTCCGCCTTTGGAAGAGTGCCAACGACCGCCCGCGGACATCCCCAGCGGTTTGGTTCATTTCCCTTTCCCACTCCGTCCACCTTCGGAAAAGGGGTGGGTGACTCTGGTATTTTTGCGCGCGCCCATCAACAGACGGACGCGAGTGACCACATGGTTTTCTTCCCTTTTTTGCTCTATTTGTAGAATCTGTTGTACATAGTCTAACAGGGCCTCCTGCCCATATAAGGAGGGGCTCTCCCCTGCCTTTTTGATCATCATTGGAAATCATCAGAACATGGAACGATCCAGAATGAAATCAGCACACCTTTGATCCTTGAGCCTCCATACTCAATCCTTGATCCCTGATCCTTATCACCAACCAATAGCCTTGCTGGTTGAAGAAAAATTCTGTCTGTTGGAATTTTTGAGTGTGTCATACCACTCCTTGATCCCTTTCTCTGACCATACTGGTCCTGATCCCTGATCACTTTTCTGGAGCCAATCACGATTGATTGAAGAGGTCTTATTAAGCTTAAGACCTGGAGTGTTATACCTCCCCTTAGCTTCTTTGGAGTTGCATTCTGCCAGCCTACTCTTGAGTCCCTTGAGAAGTGTTGAGGTTATCCTTGCTTCAAATCAGTTACTGTTTGTTTTAGAGCTTCTTAAACATTGTGCTTTTTCTTGTACAGCCACCCTCAGTTATCTGGTACCCTTCAAGTGCTTTATTGCAGAGATTTGGGAAGGTTCATTGAGAACCTGGAGGTTGCTTGGGTTTGAGTTGATCATCCCCAATCTTCTGCTGACAACCAGAGTTATTAGCTTGTGGGCGTTGTTTACACACAACAGCTTTTTTTCTTTGAACTCTAGGAAGACTTTAACTTCTTTTGTTTGAGTTTTCCCTGCATAATCTTGTCTCAGATAGTGCTTTTCCGTCGCTACCAAACTATTATCATCTTTATCCTCTACTCCTTGATTCCTCATTTACCAGGTTCTGGACCTTGATCTTGGTTACATTTAAATATTTTTGTAACACTCAGGAGGGCAGCCTAAACAGCACCTTTCCACTCCGCAGAAATGCCACGTCCCAGCACCGTTTGGAGTCTTACAACGTCCCAAACAGGTACCCAAAGGATTGAATAATATACAGTGAGTCTTATTATCCTTTCTTTTTTGTGGAAGCTTGTTTACAAAGCCCTAACACTCCACTGTGTATTTTATATATATATTATATTTGGGAAATATATTCTTTAAGAATATAAATTAAAGGTTCTAAAGTAACCAGTTCTACATGTTTTAATACTGAATTCCCTGAAGAGAGTTGTTAAAGATCCCCAATATAATTTTGTGCCATCTATTAATTTATTTAATAATCAATTTATTAATATTGATTTATTTTATTAAACCATATCCAAACCAATCAACCTTTCAATAAGCTTTATCCTAATATTTTATGGATTTTTGTGCATTTATTGAATAAAATATTTATTATTTATTCTATTACCTCTGGAATCCAAAGGATATCAAGTTTCTTAGCATCCAGGAGGCTGACAGTTGCTGGTTTTATCTTGGCCCACGCGACCAAATGTAAGAATCAAAACGGTGCTGGTTTTTGGCAGTTCTGCGGAGGAGAAAGGTGTAATTTTTAGGCTGACCTCCTGAGTGTTAAAAAAATATTTAGATGTAACAGGAATCAAGTTCCAGAAACTTGTAGATGTAGAATAACAGAGCATGGATAACATGGTAGTAAACAAAAGTAAGGAAGAAAACACACTCTGAGACAACATTGTGAGGGAAAGACTTGAACAAAATAATTTATAGTATGTTGCTGAGTTCAATAGAACAGTGAAATTGAATGTAAAAGCGCCCACAAGCTTATAGCTCTGCTTGTGCTAAAATGGTAAAGATCAAACCTCAGAACAAGAACTTGGGTTTCAATGGGAAAAATGTAGAACAATTCCTGGATTCTTAAAAAGTAGATGTGGAAGTGGATGGAGCTAGCCAAAACAATATGCCCTATCAATTATAATTCTTTATTTCATCTGAGGAATTTAGGGAAGTAATCAAGTATTTTGATGGATTCAAATATCATAACTGGACGCTTCCAAGGGAAGAAATGCTGGCTTATTGGGGAAAGATGTCAAATAAATCACTATAAATCACTCTCTCTTGTTTTCTTTCTTTATCTTTATTTCCTTCTGTATTTCTTTCCTTATATTTCTTTATCTCTTTCTTTATATTTTTCTTTTCATTTCTTTTTCATCCTTGTCCTTTTCCTTTTCCTTTTTTGTTCTATTTCTATTTCTTTCTATTCTTGTCCACAATCTGACCTCTGTCACAAGTCACTCGTCAATTGTCACATCTGCGGGTCCCTGTCCACTGTCACCGGTCAACTTTAACATTTCACGTCTGTGTCTCTCGGTCTACTTCTTCTCAAGCTCTTCTTGACGACTCTACTTGGGGGGAAGGATTGCAGATGCTCTCTTCCCCATTTTTCTTCAACTACTCTCTCAACCCATCTTCCCCAATCGTGACATTCTACTCCAACCACTTGACTCTTGTCTTCTTCCACCATTCTTCTTTTCTTGTTATCCTTTCTCTTTCTTCTTTTCTTAGTTCTTTCTAAATCAAAAATCAACTATCCAAAACTCATCAGATTTCCAAATCAAACCAATTAGCTTGCCAAGTTCTGACTGGTAAGACCTTCACTCGTTGTGCCTGCCACTCAGTTCCCATAGTCTAACTCATGACATCAATCTCTTTCCAAGTCTTTTACCATTGCCAACACCTTACTGCTTCAACTCTACTCACCCACAAACTTTTCAAGTTCTCAATTCCTCACTGTTGCTCAATGTTGGTTTTACTTCTTTAATCTGTCTTGCTCTTAATCATTTTTATTTATGATCTTTTTTTTTATTCTTAAATGATGTTTTCTATGATTCAGCCCTCTTGATTCCTAATCCATTCAAACTCATCACAGTAATTCAACACAGTTAAAAGCCAAAGGTCCATCCAACAATACTAACCAAAAAGATGGAGGGATACAGCAACAATGGCTTTCAACAAATTATCCTCAAAGCCTCCATTGAAGCCTTTCCAATCCTTTCTGACAAAAACTATTCAATCTGGAAGGACCAAATTTTCATGCTTCTTGAACTCAAAGGTATCAAGGAGGCTCTAGAAGATATTCAAAAAGTCTGAGTTCAGCTGACAATATGGAGACTCGAGTAATATTACTTTTGCAAATAGATTCTATAACTCATAACAACGTGGTCAATCTGGCCAACATTTTCTCAGCTTGACTTATCTGGAAAACAATTAAAGAACGCTTTGCTTCCTCCCAAACCGCCAATCAAGCCCGTATATTCAATGAGTTCCTTTATCAACTGTTCAAACCCAAAGCTATCAACCTCTTCATCACCAAGACAAAAGTATCTCTTAAGAAAATGGTTGACATGGGTATTATCTTCCCAACGACATTCTTGCCTATCTCATTCTCTTTAAATTCCCACCTTCTCTGCATTCTTTACGAAAACAAATAATGCACTTGGACAAAATTGTTACCATGGATCTTGTCATCAATCATCTCACTCAGCTAGATAATGAAACTAACGTTAAACACAAGGAACCCAAGCTCAAGGACACTGCGCTCCTATCTTCCAAACCTACCAAGAAACCCATACCAGTAGAATTCTGATGCAGAAAGGTTTATCATAATCCACCATCCCCGGATCATCTCGAAAACAAATGCTGGCATCTTCACAAACATCTAGCTCCCAATTTGTGGAAAGAGTCTCAAATCCAATGGAGAGCTCAGCTCAATTCTCAATCCAAATCAAAAGAAGTTGGTCATTACTTGGCTCTCATTACCACATGGATCAAAGAAATCAATCCGTCAAATCATATTATCATGAACTCTGGTGCTTCTAGTCACATGTTCAACTACAAACTATTCTTCACTCAATTGGATGATCAAATTTCCAAGGATTTCATCAACACCAGAAAAGAAGGAGCCAGACTAACCATTAGGGGTAAAGGCGTTGTCCAGCTGTTGTGGAAAGGTTCTTCTGTCACTCTCAACAATTGCCTTTACTCCCCTGATCTTGTGGTAAACTTAATCATCCCTGGCGAACTTATTTCCTCTAAAAACTGCTCTCTCACCTCTTATAAGAATTTATTTTACCTCTATGCTGGATCTAGGCCAGCCTTTTCGGGATTCATTCAAGAAAACTTGTTTCTCCTTAATCCACTTTCTTGAATTGGTCACAACTCAAAATTTTGCCATCTCTCACTCAAGGATTTGGACTTATTCCGCATCAAATCCCTGCATCAATCATTTGGGCACGCTAGTCCTCTTTGCCTTACAAATCCTTTTCCTTCTTTAAGCTCTAAAATTCTCTCTGAATTCCAGTGCGAGGATTGCGTTTTCTCCAAAATTGCTAAAATGTCTTTCAAAAACACATCAAGAATTGCTTCAAAACCTTTCAAACAAATTCATATTGACTTAATTGGTCCCATCTCCCCATCATCTCAAAACAACATGAATTACATCATGACCGTTGTCAAAAACTTCTCTGGATATATTTCTGCTATCCCTCTCCAATATAAGTCAGATGCCTGTCAGCAGCTGAAATTTATCCTAAATCAAAAAAAGCAGAAACAAGACCCATTTCCTACAACCATCTGCACTGACGGTGGCGGAGAATTTTCCTCTTCCAAACTCAAATATTTTTTCAACAGCAACTTGATTCAGCATTTAATCTTGGAACCTTATCACCACAAACACAACAGAAAAGTTGACAGAGCTAATTGAACTCTTACCAAATCTATGAGAGCTATTCTCCAAAGCTCAAATCTTCCGCTCAATCTTTGGGCTGAAGTTGCTAAATCTGCCTGTCTTCCTCTAAATCTAATTCCCAAAACTTCTAATTCCCCTTCTCCCTACCTTCTCTTCACAGAAAAATCGCTTCCGACCAATTACTTCCATCCTATAGGATCCAAGTTAGTTTACCTTGAAAAAAAAATTAATCTTGGCGAGAAATTCAAGGATTGCAGGCTTCCTGGTATCCTTGTTGGCTACAACCCAAATTTGCTGTCATGCTGAATTCTTAAACCTGATAATTCTATTATTTCTTCCAAACATGTCCAATTTCTCAAAACAGACAATTCTTCCCAGGTTTCCCCAAACTCCAAAGTCAAAAAAGATTGCCTGATAGTTAAATTGGACAATGACCTCTTTGAGATCCCAAAGATTCCATCTTCTTAGATTTCACCTATTCCTGCTTCCTCTGTCAATGAACATATTTCATCTCCGGTCTTGTCTCCTGACTCACACAACAAACCATCTTCTGACTCCAAATCCTCCTCCTCCAATGAAATTGCTCAACAAATTTTTCCAAGATACTCTCTTTGCTATTGCTCCAGTTTGCATCCTCCTCAAAAATACGGCTACCATCACTATTATGTTCCCAGAACTTATGAACAAGCAAAAACATGCTCTGACAGCCCAAAATGGAAAAATTCCATGGATGTCAAACTTAACGGTATTGAAGCACTCAATGTGTGGGAAGATTAAGAGGTTCACAATCCAGTGAATCCTCTCAACACTAAATGGGTGTATTGTCTTAAGGAAAACTGCCATGGTGACCCCTTGGTCTATAAGAGTAGACTCTGCGTTCAGGGTTTTGATCAGATCTACAGCATCAATTTTCAAGACACCTTCTCTCCCACTGGAAAAGCTGCATCTCTTTGCATTGCTCTTCTGTTTGGTTTGTACCATTTTCTTCCTATCTCCCAATTGAATGTAAAGAGCGCTTTCCTCCATGCGCTGCTATCCAATAAAGTAATCATCAAAAGACCAAAAGGCTCAAACCAAAAATCTAAATACCTCATTCTTCAAAATTTTTTTTATGGATTAAGACAAGCCCCTGCTAATTGGTTCCTCACTCTCACGTTGTGGATTCAAGAGCAAGGATTTCACAAATCTATCTCTGATCCCTGTCTTTACATTCACTCAGCTTTGAACTCTGTCCTGTTCTTTCATGTAGATGACCTCATCCTGGTTGGTCTTGGGGACAATTTCCAGAACAAATTTTTTACTCGATTCCCTAATTCAAATCACCACAAACCAAACACAATCCTTGGAATGAAATACAAACAAACTGGCAATAAAATTTTACTATCTCAACCTAAGCACATAGAGCACGGATTGGAGGAGTTAAATATGCTCGACTGAAAACCGGCCTCTATTCCTCTCACTTTGAACATCAATCTGACCCCTGCTAGCAACGAAGAACACAAAGAGTTCAAGGCATTAAATATCAATTATTTTTCAGCTGTCTTCCTTATTAATTACATAGCCTGTTTAACTCAGTCCAACCTCAGTTTTGCTGTCTCAAGCCTTTCCCGGTGTAAGACTCCAAAAGGTGCTAGGCCATGGCAGTTCTGTGGAGGGGAAATTTTCTGTTTAGGCTGCCCTCCTGAGTGTTACAAAAATATTTAAATGTAACCAAGATCAAGGTCCAAAACCTGGTAAATGAGGAATCAAGGAGTTGAGGATAAAGATGACAATGGTTTGGTAGCGATGGAACAGCACTATCTGAGACAAGATTCTGCAGGGAAAAACTTGAACAAAAGAAGTTAAAGTCTTCTTAGAGTTCAAGGAACAAAAGCTGTTGTATGTAAACAATTACCACAAGCTAATAACTCTGGTCGTCAGCAGAAAATTGGGTATGATCAACTCAAACCCAAGCAACCTCCAGGTTCTCAATGTACCTGCCCACCTCTCCACAATCAAGCGCTTGAAGGGTACCAGATAACTGAGGGTGGCTGTACAAGACAAAGCACAATTTTTAAGAAGCTCCAAAGCAAACAGTAACTGATTTGAAGCAAGGATAACATCAACACTTCTCAAGGGACTCAAGAATAGGCTGGCAGGATGCAACTCCAAAGAAAATAAAGGGAGGTATAACACTCCAGGTCTCAAGCTTAATAAGACCTATTCAATCAATCGTGATTGGCTCCAGAAAGGTGATCAGGGATCAGGACCAGTATGGTCAGAGAAAGGGATCAAGGAGTGGTATAACACACTCAAAAATTCTAACAGACAGAATTTTTCTTCAACCAGCAAGGCTATTGGTTGGTGACAAGGATCAGGCCACAGAGGGGCAAAGACTCAGTGTCAAAATGGATCAGGGGGGCAATCAGAGATATACCCAGGATAAGGATCAGGATTCAATTTCTTGATAATGGGGGGACACAAGCACACACCCCTATGGATGATTTTATTATGTGATGATGATATCTCCTATAGAAAAAGCAGGGAAGAGACCCTCCTTTTATAGACCAGGGGCCTGTAGACTATTCTAGTTTCTGTACTCCGGCCATGAAGCAACCTAATCACTTTACACGAGAGCACTCCCATAAGCTTAGATTGTACCTACAGTTTGCAAAATCATCTTCTTCAACTATTCCAACAAGTTTCTTTCTGATAGACATAAATTTATGTATGCATCCTCATTCTTAGGGGGAAGAGAATTGCAGTGGTTTGAACCATACCTAAAATTATTATCTAATACCAGTCCCACTTGTATTCTGAAAAATTGGTAAAAAATTGAGAAACAGCTGTTCACCCTGTTTGGAGAACCCACCTAATTCTGAAACACCAAATATGTAATTTATAATGTAGTAATGAAAGAGAAAAGTAGAGATTCCATTTATATCTCCCATCTCTCACCTTGCAGTCTCCCATCAAATGGAACAAGGCAGCACTCTTATTTCACTTTTGAAAGGGTTTAAAGGCACCCCTAATTGAACATATTGCAGTTGGGGGACATAAGACAACCTCCCTTCAGCAGCTAATCAATTGGGAGATTGAGCTTGATAATTTCTATAACAACAAGAACCTCTCTCATCAAAACAACCATGGCTCTTCAACCTTGGCCCAAAAGGCTGAAGAAACTTCAAAGAAACATTCAAAGAATCCAAAACACTCAAACAAAAAAATCCAACCTGGAGCTCCAACCTGAAAGGGAAAACCATTGGCAACACTCCAAAATTACTGGATAAGGAAACTGGGATGCTCTGGAACAAGGAATGGCTAAAGAGGGAAAAGGAAGGGTTAGTTATTTATTGCGGAGGAAAAAATGATGCCAATATTTGTGCAAAGGGGCTAAGCAGTCAAAAAATTAGCTTGTAGTTTTTTCAATACTTGCAAGAAAAACTACACATTATCTAAACTACAGCAAGTCAATCTTTGCACTTGCAAGTAAATTGGTAATACAAGTTCAAGATTTGTCCTATTCCATTCCAAAAATACTCCTTATTGGGTCTTACTTGATTCCAGCTCTAATCTTTCTTTTATAAGTTCATCTTTTTCCACTGCCAAAAATCTTACGTTTCAAATTAGATCGGTTTCCTGTCTATTTAGTAAGTAGTCCAACCATGCTGTCTCATTGGGTTTCCCAAAAGGAAAATTGGACCTTTGAATTTTCCAATTTCCCCAGCTTTGGATGGGATTTATTTTTCTTGGGTTTCCCTGGAATGGATGACACCATTCTAGGCCATGAGTTCCTAGTTTACTGGAATCCAGATGTGAATTGGTGAGAAGGATTAATTAAACTTTTAACATTGAAACCCCAGGAAAATAACCTTTCTTTCAAACAGGAATTAAACAGCCTACCTGACACTGTCATTGAGTTGGATGAAAATTTTTGGAAAGGAGATTTGCAATATCCTGACTTCTATTCCCAAGTCCCCTCTTCAGGTTTAGGATTCATTGCTTATTTATCCCACTGACCTCTTCCTTTTTTATTCAAAGAGAAAAAGGCGACTACTAAATGGTGTATTTTGGCTCCTCAATTGTGTTTCATTGTATGAGCACTTGAAATCCAGTGGTTGAAGATGACAAGGTTGAAGATTTAGAAATTATTCAAGAGTCTTTACCTTCAGTTTACCATGAATTTGCTGAAATATTCTCTGCTTTAAAAGCAGATAAAATTCCTCCTTCCCATTTTTATGATCACAGGATCAAAATTACTGGCCCACCTCCCACACCCGGACCAGTCTACTCTGTCTCAAAGCAAGAATCAACCGCGCTTCAAAAATACATTGTGGAAAATGTATTGAAAGGATTTCTTTGAACAAGCAATTCAAATACAGCCTTTCCTTTCCTCTTTGTTCAAAAGAAATACAGCCTCCTTTTCATTTGAATTGAATAAAGGAAACTGAACCAGGTAACCCAGAAGAATGCCTACCAAGTACTGGCTATGTTGCTTCTCCTCACTGTCTTTCATGGAGCTGCTTATTTCTCAAAGTTAGATTTTCAAGCTTCCTATAACCTAATTTTGATTGAAACATTTCATGATTATTTGACCAAGATGAAAACTGGGTTTGGCAGTTTTGAGTATACCGTCATGCCCTTTGGCCTCTGCAATGCTCCTTCCAATTTTCAACATTTTTTCAATTATTTTTTTTCTGACCTTTTAGAGAAATACCTTGTGTTTTATCTTGAAGATATACTTGTCTACTCAATGACTCCCCAAGATCAGATTGCACATGAGGTAGAGGTGCTTCAGCGCCTTCAAAATAATAATCTTTTTGCAAAAGCCTCTAAGTGTGAATTTCATACTCATTCTCTTCAGTTTCTAGGTGTCATAGTTTTGAAGCAAGGACTATTGATGGGACCAGCTCAGAGTCAGCACATTCTTGACTGGTATGCACCTTCTTCAGTCAAATACCTTCAATTTTTCCTTGGTTTCAGTAATTTTTAGAGGAGGTTTATTAAGCATTACGCCAAGAAAACCATGAATATTACTTAACTTCTTCAAAAAAGACACTTTTTTTTACAGAACAAGGTGCTTTGGAGTTCAAAGCTTTGAATATATTGTTCTCCACTGCTCCAATGCTTGCTCATTTTAATGAGCTAGCTTGCACTTTTGTGGAAACAAAGGCAAGCGACTATGCAATTGCAGGGTTCATCTTGAAGTTGTCTTCTTCCTCATATCTTTTTCCTCCCATAGACTTGGAGCCTTGCAAACTGCTTGCTTCAGAGCTTAATTACAACATTCATGAAATGAAACTTTTGAAATTTTTTATTGCTTGAAGAAATGGGTTTCATACCTCTTGAGTCTTATGGAACCCTTTGAGGTCTTAAATGATCAGAATTATCTTGAGTATTTCATGAGCTTGAAATTCCGTACACACAGACAGGCACACTGGGCCAAATATATCTCCTAGTTTAAATTACAATCACATAACCCCCTAGAAAAAAAGCGGTAGTCCTTGATGCTTTATCACATTGGGACAACATTTACCCAGTGGGGGGGAGCACCTTTGCCAATAAAAAACATTAAAGCGTTAGGACTCTCTTCTCAACCCAGTCTGCCAAACTCAGTTTTATAATCACTCACCTTCAAGAAATGGCTTCTAAGATTCAACAAGCTCAACTGGACAACCCCACATGTAACAAACTTTTCAAGAGTGGAAAATTATTAGATACTTACTGCATTTTTGACAAAAATGATGACTTAGTTTTTAAAGACAATATAATAGTACCTGAAAACCCTTGCATTAAGGTAGATATCTTCAATTATTGGAATGATTCCCCACTTGCTGTTCATAATGGGAAGGAAAAAACCTACCAATTGATAGCACAACAATTCTATTGGCCTGGTATGACCAAGGAAGTAAAAGACTATGTTGGGGGGTACTAAGATTTCAATTGTAACAAGTCCTCAAAACATTGGAAATATGGGCTACTCCAGCCACTTCCAATCCTGCATATTCCCTGGAAGTCATTGTTGATAAATCTAAATTCTCAGTTACCTATTTCTCATGGTTATGATGCTATTTTAGTAGTAGTCAATCATTTCTCAAAGATGGCTTTATTTCTTTGAATTAATGTGACTGCCTCTTTGGAAAACTTAGCTAATTTATTCATAGAATATGTATTTTCAAAAAATGGTCTTCCTTATAATATAGTTTGTGATCATGAATCTTTTTTTGTCTCTCATGCTTCTGGACCTTGCTATGCCAACATTTGATGATCACTTGCAACTTATCAAAGGCTTACCATCCAGAAACAGACAGGCAAACCAAGGGTTTCAATCAGATTCTCAAAATTTATCTTTGAATGTATGTCTCCTATTGACAGGACTACTGTTCCCAATGGCTTCCACTAGCCGAGTTTGCCCACAAAAACTCCACTCATTCCTCCACCAAAAAGTTGCCCTTCCAGAATCTTTATGGTAGAAATCCAACTTTTGCTTCCATTCACGTAGCACCTTCTCAACCTTCTTCAATTATCTCAATCACATTCAATTCCTTCAATTAAAAATTTGAACCAACCTTAAAGCATCAAACCAGAGCTACAAGGAGCAAGCAGAAAGACTTTGCACTATGGCACCAACATTTGCAGTAGGGGATTGTTAAGTTTTTTCTGTGTTTCCTCACTGCTGCTAGGCTTGCTGGTACTTTTTGGGTGGAGATACTGCAATTTTTATCTCCACTTCTGTCAGGTACTCTCCTGTCTTGACCCATTCACACTCATCTTCCTTTCCATGAATCAACTTATCTTCCCTTTACTTGCACATATCCTCTTTTCCTTCACTCATCACTTACCCATGAATCTCCAATAATCTCAAACCTTTTTTGCGTGCCCGGTGAGATATTAATTTCTTTTTTGATTTCTTTTTTTATCTCTACCTTCTTGTATTTACCAAAATCCACATGCAGCCTACCCACATCATTCTGCAATTAAATACTTCAACAAATGCTGCTTCTAATTTTCCCGCAAACTCCAGTGTCAATCATCACCAGCCTCATCTCATTATTCCAGATGTTTGTTTCTCACAACTACTGTTGTTGTTCTTTGATTGGATTTTGATCTTGTTTCATTTTCTGAGTTCCCGGTTTTACGTTTTATCAATTCCTCAATTTGACAGGGATCAGGTATGGCTCAATGCTTGCAAAATTTTCCGTGCTTTCCCAACCCAAAAAATCTCTGAAAGAAAGCTTTTACCCTTCAATGTTGAATCAGTCATCTCCCCCAAAGCTTTTAAACTTACCTTACCTGCAAAGAGGAAGGTTATCCACCCATTCTTTTTTTTGTCTCTCCTACAGCCAGCTTGATTCCTATACCCAGGCAAGACCCATCCCCCTCCAGAACCAGTCAATCTCCAAGATCATATGGAGTGGGAAGTAAGCTTTATTCTGGATTCCAGGTTACACAAAGGAAAACTTCAATACCTCACTCAATGGACTTGCTTCCAGTCCAACAAAGATTGCAACTTGTGGGAATTAGCCCATCACCTTTGTAACTCTGATGATTTGTTTTGAGACTTCCATGCAAAGCACCCTTGTAAACCTTTCCAATCTACTTTCAATCCCTTCCAATCCTGTTTTTCACTTCCATTCCATTCCATCTCATTCATTCCATCACATTTAACATTCCATGTTATCCTATCCTCTCTTCAGTTGTTTTCAAAAAAATTTTTCTCTGCCGCATAATTTGATTGATTCTCTACATTTATTTCAAGCAAAAATTCTATCTTTTGTTAAAAAAATAATGATGATAATAATTATCAAAAAGTAATAATAATAAAATAAATAAAAAATTAAAATACATAAAATTACAAATTTTCCTTTATTTTGTGTTCTGCCTCTTCCCAATCTTTGGTCAAATCAACTACCATTGACCTAAATTTTTCCAAATATTCATCATTTATTGATGTAGAAATTCTTTGAAACACAAGTACTTTTGCAACTTAATGCTTCTCAAAGATTTCCTTGTACTTTGTAGTCCAAGCCCTCTTTTGCTGGGAATTCCATCCACCTTCCTCCAAGAGTTCTTCATAAGCTCTCCTCCAAGATTTCTTCATAATCTCTTTTCCTGTGTCCCCCCAAAAAACTTTCTCCAACATGGCCATTCAACTTCTTTGCATCAGTTTGAATTGGCACCACCACTTTAACTTGGTCCTTCTTGCATTTGCCTTCCATTCCATTCCCTTCCGCCACATTTCTTTCTTTCAAATTTCCTTGTGTCCCATCTCCTTCTTTTCCAACCCTTTCCTCTTGCTCTGCTCCATCTTTCCCTTCCATTTCATCTCTTTCATTTCCTCTTCTTGCTTCCTCCTTTTCAGCCTCCTGGATGCCAAGACCCTTGCTATCCTTTAGCTACCAGAGGTGATAGAGTAAATAAAAAATATATTATTTAATAAATTCAGCAAAAATCTGTAAAAAAATTGGACTAAGCTTATTGCAACGTTAAGTGGTTTGGTTATTGTTTATTGTTCTAAATCAATATGAATAAATTGATTATTAAATATTTTTATAGAGGGGCCACAATTATATTGGGGATCTTTAACACCTCTCTTCAGGGATTTCAGTATGAAAACACATAGTCCTGGTTCCTTTGGGCTCTTTAGTTTCAAGAATATTTTACCCAAAGATAATATCTATAGAAAATACACAGTGGAGTGGTAGGGCCTTGTAGCCAAGCTACCACGACAGAGGAAGGATAATAAGACTTACTGTTATATTATTAAATCCTTTGGGTATCTGTTTGAGACGTGTACTGATGGTTTAAACCTGTATACTGGGGTTATAAGGTTGTTCAGCAGTTCTAATTGATAAAAAAAGAGTTTTAGGACGGATATTACTGATCAGACATTGCCATAAATAACTGACTTATCTCTTATAAGTATTTGATTACCTTGGAACGGTGTCTGGATATGAATATAACTGGGTCTCTGCCCATCAATATCCTCAAAAGAGCTCTTTATTTATAGCTTTTGGAGTCTCAATATTGTCCTTCTGAGGGTTTTAGGTGCTCAAAGGGACGGACACTAAGGCTAGCAGGGTAACCAGGGGTATTATGTCATGTGTTCTTGGTGCTATAGCACGGTTAGCATCTAATTCAACAGGGTATGGGAATTATTCCACTTTATAATAGACATTAGGACGTGTGAATAACACTAACCTGTACTATTTATGTATTATTTAATTAATTATCCTTAGTAAATGATCCCAGTAGTTTAATAATTATATAAATAGAAATTTCTACAGAAATATTGATGTCAGGTAAGTTCTCTTTATGTATTATATAAATGGAGTAAAAGTCATAATATTGATTTTACTCTTTATTTTGAGTTCCAGTTGATTTACTAAGATAATTACTTCAAAATATAAGTCATGTGAATTCATGTAATATTTTTACATTATTACTTTCCTTAGTATGTCACAAAGATATTGATGTCTAGCAATTCTCATAAAAGTATATTAAAGTATTTTAATATATTTTCAGAAGTTGTCATTGTCTTATTTTTGACATTCTTGGTACTTTGCATTATATTAAGTAAAAAATACGTATAAGGATTATTTATGTATTTTTATATAATATTATGTATTTTTAGACAGTCTACTATCCAAGGGAACATATATTACATATGTAGAAAGTTCCCGTGTAGCTTGTAGCATGTTTACATGGTACCTGAGCCTCTCAGGCCGCCTGTCACTCTGTCAACCCGTAGTTCCGCGGCTGCGTACTTATCATAGGCCCGGGGCTGCGTACACAACCTTGACAGAGTGACAAGGCTGTATTTCAGCCGCGCGCGGGTGCATTGGCTGCCGCGGCTGCATGCGGGAATTGTAACAAAACACATTTCCTCCCGTAACTCCTAAAATATACACAACACCTCAATTCTGACTGAATTTTAGGTGTGAAACCTTTATGTGAAAATGTGTGTGAAATATTTAATTGTCCAAAAAGGTCAATAATGGAGCTGTAGTATTTTGGTTTTTCTTTCCTTAATTATTTAAAAATATAAGGAGTTGGATTTCAAGGGTGGGTTCAGTGAGTGAACCTACCTAATTTTGGGTGTAGAATCCATTTCTTCAATAATATTTATGTTTTTCCTACTCCTTCCTAGGTTAATTGTATTATTATTATTTTTATGTTATTTTTGTTACTTTTGAAGCTTGCTCTGCAATAGTAGCAAGCTGACACTCCTTTCCTGTCCCATTTCCTTCCTCCGTTTCTACCCTTCCTTCCCTGATTTCCTCAGTGATCACCACATCTTTCTTTTAACCTTGCACCTTGCTTTGAGCTTTGGAATTCTTTAAAATTGCCTGAAACTCTTCCAAACGTCCAATATACGGTGGTGGTGGTGGCCTATTAGTTGTATACCTCCAGAATCTTGGAAATACTATAAAGAGCAATATTTACATCAAATTAGTTTTCACTTTTCCCATTCAGTTGTTCTCAAGCCTGACTTACCTGGTTTTTCTACTCTCAATAATTCAATCTCTGCCACTGGAGGAATATGATAGTTAACTTGAGGGGACAATCTTGGACTTTGAATCTGACTTTTGGATGCCACTGGTGAATCAAACACCGCTTTGGTATATAATGGAAACGTACAAGCAACCTTCTAAAGGCAATACTGCTTGCACTTGCCTTGAAGACCCCAAAAAGCAGTACTAGGGACACATCCCTCATTTTAATGAATTCAATTCTTGCAAAAACAGGATGAGGATGAAAACATAGTTGAATTGATCTTTATTTAAAAGCAATGAAATACAGTATCAACTAAAGGGTATACAGTAGGTAAATCAATAGTTGGAATTAATGGAAAATCATCTGAACACTCACAGGAGCTTGTGGCTTTATACCAAGGCAACCTTCACACTTCAAGGTTAAGGGATCTTTATTGTCTTCATCACTTTGACATATACTTTTCCACAGTACCATCTACCTCAGTCCACAAGCGTGACACAAGTAAATCAAAATATTAATGGTGCCTTTGTCTTACCACCTCTGTCTTGTGTAATGAACTTCCCATTTCATTAACTGACTCAGTATATACTGGAAAATCTTGCAGTGAACTTTATACCTATCAACCATCCATTCAAGATTTTCTCTTCTACCCTGGGTATCATCAGCCCTTGGATGTCCATTCTTTTTTACACACTCAAATTAGTTTGCACCCATGAATAGATAGCCACATCAACTGTATAGTTTGCAAATAGACTAGTACCTTGCTCTGCTTAAAGTATTTTAATATATTTTTAGAAGTTGTCATTGTCTTATTTTTGGCATTTTTGGTACTTTGAATTATATCAAATAAAAAATACGTATAAGGGTTATTTAAGTATTTTTATATAGTATTATGTACGTTCAGACTATCTACTATTCACAGGAACATTTATTACATATGTAGAATGTTCCTGTGTGGGTTGTAGCATGTTTACAAGGTACCCACGCCTCTCAGGCCGCCTGTCACTCTTTCAACCTGTAGTCCCGCGGCTGCATACTTGTCAGATGCCTGGGGCTGCGTACACGACCTTGACGGAGTGACAGGGCTGTATCTCAGCCGCGTGCGGGTGCATTGGCTGCCGGGGCTGGATGCGGGAGTTTTGACAAAACACATTTCCATCCGTAACTCCTAAAATATACACAACACCTCAATTCTGACTGAATTTTAGGTATGAAACCTATACATGAAAATATGTGTGAAATATTTAATTGTCCAAAAGCTCAATAGTGGAGCCGTAGTATTTCAGTCTCTCTTTCCTTAATTATTTAAAAATATAAGGAGTTGGATTTCAAGGGCGGGGTCAGTGAGTGACCCTACCTAATTTTGGGTGGAAAATTCATTTCAGTAATAATATTTATGGTTTTCCTACTCCTTTCTAGGTGAATTGTATTATTATTATTTTTATGTTATTTTTGTTACTTTTGAAGCTTGCGGGATTATTGCTGGATGGAGGTTGCTACCTTCTCTTGGTTGAAAGTGTTTGACTAGGCTAACAGGAAATACTGGGTGTTCCCTTGATAATTCTTCACTCAAGATTACATTCACAGCATTTTTGCCATGCATCTTCTTGATAACAAATGGTCCAACAATGGCTGGTTTCAGTTTTCTGTTACCTGCTAGATTGTTGAAATTGGTTGTAGATATCAAGATCTGATCTCCCATTTTAAATTCAGGTTCTTTATGTGATTTTTCCCATCTTTGTTTTTTGTATTCTACTTCTAATCCTACATATTGCTGAGCATGATTTTTTGCAAGATCTATTATCTTCTTAAAGTCAAGAGATTTTGGATGAATAGTGGCTAAGTTATAGTTTAAGTTATTCCTAGGGAGTTTTGGAATCCATCCTCTTTCTAGTATGTAAGGAGCTTCTTTGGTAGTAGAATGTTTACTGCTGTTATAAGCCATTTCTAGGGCTGGAAGTAGGCTTACCCAATCATGGCAATAACCATCTGAGTTTTTATATTCTATATCAAAGCTACAGAACCTTCTTAAGATATCTTTTAGGGTCTGTATCATTCTCTCAGCTAAACCATCAGTTTGGGGATGGTATGCTGTACAAAATGCTAGAGGAGTACCCATTATATCATTTAGATTCCTTCAAAACTCAGAAGTGGATTTGGGGTCTCTGTCACTGATTATAATCTTTGGTATACCCACATCAGCTATGATCCTGTTCCAGAATAGTGAAGCTACATCCACAGCACTATCTTCTTTGTTGTTAGGTAAGAATTTTCCCTTCTTAGAATATCTGTCAACTATAACTAGGACAGAGTTATATGAATGGGTACCTCCAGGGGGGAGGCTGGTGACAAAATCCATATTTATGATTTCCCATCTGGTTGTAGGTTCAGAGATTTTCTGTAAGATTCCAAACCTTTTTCCAGTAGTTTTATTGATTTTTGGCAGGTTTCACAGCTAGTAACATATTTAATAGTGATTTCTTTCCAGTCTATCCACCAAGAAGTTTGTTTTACTTTCTCCAAATTTCTTTCTGTGGGTAGATGCGCTGATGAAAAGTTGTCATGGCATTCCTGAAGTATATGTTGTATATGTTCTTTGTTTCTTAGTACTAATACGCTGGAATGTTGGTGTCTATAGTAAAGGAGACCATCCCAAAAGGTAAACCTTCCTGCTTTATAGGGTTTAAGTAATGAAGCAGTTAGACTATTCATCATAGATGCTTCTGGGGATTCACATTCCATAATGGTAATCAGCAGCTTGATTTCAGGAGAGTATTTGTCCCTTACTAATTTTAAGAAAGCAGTATCTAATTCACATAAGTGGATCCCCATTATTGGAGCATTCAATGCAAAAAGGTTGATTTTCAGGATAGGAAAAATATATTGATCTTCAGGGTGATATGCTGGATTGTTAGAGTCATTAGGAAAAGAATTCCTACCTAGACTATCAGCATTCTGATGTTTAGCTCCAGCTTTATGCACTATATTCATCTGACCTCTATACTGTTGTATAGCAATTTGCCACCTGAGCATATGTCTTCTGGGAGTTTTCATGTTCATAAGAGTTCTTAAAGCATTACAGTCCGTGATTACTTGAAAATTGGTGCCTTCTAAGTAAAAGTGTAGCTTTTCTAAAGCCCATACTAGTGCCAAACATTCCAACTAACTGGCTCCATATCTCTCTTCTGTATCTTTGATCTGTCTAGATATGAAGAGTACTGGTTTCTCTACTGGTCTGTCTTCTTCTATCATTTCTTGATGTAGATCAGCTCCTAACCCTTCCATACAGGTGTCAATGTATAGTTTGAAGGGCTTGGAGTAATCTGGTTGGATGATTAAAGGAGTAGATGTCATAGCTATTTTTAGTTCCTCATAGTTTTTCAGTCTCTCATGAGTCATTTCAAATAGAGTGTTGTTGTTGCATACTTCCTACAGACTCTTAGTTAGCATAGCAAACTTTGGTATTTATTGTCTGTAATAACTGCAAAAACTAATGAAAGACATTAACTCGGTTTTGTTTTGAGGCATAGGTCTATTCATGAAAGCAGCTATCTTATTTTGATCAGAAGCTAGGTTTAGACCAGAGACTATGTGTCCTAAGGCTTTCAATTCTCCGTAGCCAAAGTTGCATTTCTTCATGGACACCTTCAATCCTGCTCAGGAGATAGTCTGGAGTAATAATCTTACTTGGTTAATATGAGTGTCCCAATCATCAGAGTATATGATAACATCATCTATATATACCATCATCCATCCTTGTCTGATGTATGTACCTAGAACTGTATCCATTTTTCTCTGGAAGTGTGATGGAGCATTCTTTATACCAAAGGGCATCCTAAGATATTCATATATTCCCAAATGACAGATTATTCTCATAAACTTCCTGCTTTCAGGGCTTATTAGTATCTGGTGGGAACCTTTAGGCATATCCATTGTAGTAATGTACTTGGCCTTTGCAAGTTATGCAGAGAATGATCAATCCGGGGTATAGGATAATAATCTGCTTGAGTATAATTGTTGAGCATTCTGAAGTCTCCTACCATTCTTGACTTGTCATTATGCCAAGCTATGATTACAGGTGTGGTAACATCTACCTGTTCATTATTCCCTACTTTCCTTAATACTTGTAAGGCTATTAGTCCTTGGATATGTTCCTCAAGAGCTTTTCTAGACTTAGGACTAGAAGGATAGGCTGGCCTTCTTAGGTTTGGAGGATAAAGAGGCTTAATGGTTGATTTCAATACCATATCATGTCCTTTAATATCACCAATGGGATGATCTTTAGTACAAAAAGCATTCTGGTTCTCAAACTATACTTTCAATATATCTTCCTTCTGTTCCTCAGAAAGTTTCATATTCAGAGCTGCTTGAGAGAAATATTCTTGGTCAAAGTCTTCTAAATGCTTTTGATAAGTAGAGGAGGGGAAGTTAGACTGAATGGTGAATATCTTAAACTTCTTGTCTCAATTACCACCTACTGTGAAGTATCTCCCTTTACTCTGGAACACTTCTATACCATATAGACATAAGGCATCATTACCCAGTATCAGGTAGTCACATAGTCCGTTGAGCAATACTAAAAATTCCACTTGTATCCTCAAAGATCCTTTAAGTTGAGGTAGTATTATGGGAGCAGTCCATACTCCAATAGCATTCATGGTAGAGTTTCAAGAGCTGAACCTGGCTTTTGGGACGGGCAGAAGGTGTTCTTTCCAATTGGGGTCCCATTTGTTTAAGAATTTAGCACAGACACATGAGGAAAAGGCTCCACTATCCAGTAATAACCTTATAGGTCTGTTTTTATACAATCCTGTTGCATAACAAGTTTGACCAGTGGTATAACTTTTCCACTCATAGGTTTAACTGTTAATGGTTTTACATCCGTAATATGTCTAGGAATTATGGTAGGATCCCATTGTTGGGGTAAGCTAGAATCCTCATGGATGTTATTGATTTCTACAGAAGAGCCTATATCTCCTTCTATAACATTAACAGGGTTGGTCAGGACCAATTCACATTTAGAAAGGGATCCTTTGGTATCAGCTATATCTTCATAGTTCTGATTCCCTTCAACCTCCTGCTCTCCTTCCAAGACTCCTATCTTTATTTTTGGTAATGGGCAGTCTTGTCTCAAAAGCCCAGTCTTGTAACAATTCCAGCAATTTGCAGGCATCCTCTCTTTATCCCCATTCTCATTAGGTTTCTTATTATCAGAGTTATTCATCAGAGGAGGTTGTTCTCTGGTTTTGTTAATGTTTTAGCTCTCTTTGGGTCTAGAAGGGGCTTTCTTTTCTAACACATTCATGTCTATTACTTCTTCTTGCACATTGATTAGAGTTGGCAAGTCAGCATCCATACTCATCCTACATCTTACACTATGGTTAAGATTGCCAGGACATAGGTTGAGGAGTCTTTCATTTACTTCCTCTTCATCAGCATCTGGATAGAATCAATCCTACCTTTTATTTTTTTCCAAGCACCATTTGTGAGGTTTATCCTTGAAGGGGTCAAATGAGGAATTTTCAAAATTTTCATCATTTTTCTTTTCCACATTCTAGAACCAATTTTTTCTTTAATCAGAAGTTTCCAAGAATTCCATGGTAAGGATCCTACTTCTTCTCTTTTACTGATAAACAAGTCCAATGCTACTCCTTCAAATAGTCTGGGAAGCCGGACTACAGCTATAGCTTCTGGTAGGTCATAAGAGTTAATAGTGTAGTCAATAAATTTAATAAAATTTATATGATTGAAATCTCCTTCACCAGAGAACTTGGGCCATTCAGAAATAGGGGGTAACCGTTTGAGGTCTTGCTCCATCTCAGGGGTAGGACTAGGCCTAAAGGTTTCAATTCTATGCATTCCTAATAAAGGCGGTGCATAAGGAGTAGTAGTTTGTCCGGGAGGTTTTGGTTCCTCTGTGGTACTCCCCAAGGGGTTGGTCAGATGGACTTTCAAGTCTCTAAGATCATTTTTGATCAGATTAAGTTTCAGGTCCACTTTTTTACGAAGCACATCCAGTTTTTCACTAAGGGATAGAATAGAGCTGTTAGTAGTGGTTACCAATTCTTCTTTTGAGGGGTGGAAAGACATAATAAAATCTCCTTGGATTCCTGATAACATATTCTCAATTGTTTGAGTCTGTCTGATCCTACCGCAATTAATTGTATCCAATAACTGTTCTGTATGTTCTTTTATTTCTTCCATTCCTACCCTCTTTGTTTGGTTATTAATGAATTTGGCTACTAATGAGGGTAATTTATCCATTGGGGTATAAACACTGTCCAAATTTTCACAAACAATTGGGAAATTATGACGCATATCATTAGAAAAGGAAGTAATTACATCAGAGGTTTGTTTGGGCTAAGAATTAGAAGCTAATTGGTGTAAACCTTTTTCCATTTCTGAGCAAGGGATATTATCTGATCCCATTCTTTCTTTCCCTTTGGTTTGGGATGGGAAGAGGATCTCTTCTTTCCTGATCCTTTGGCTTTCAGTTGGGCTTATTGATCCCAAGGATTCCACTTTTCTACGTAGGATTCTACCTCTTTCTTTGGAATCATTTTCTGAAGAGCTATTTTGGTGGCTTTTTCCTGGGAGATTTTCTTTTTCATAGACACCATGTCCTTCTTGGCTTGGGCTTCTTTGAATTTTTCCCAATATTTCACATGCTCTTTGACTAAGTCTTTGATCCTGGCTTCCTTGGCCAGATTCTGCTGGGGTGGCTGCAGGGAATCTTCTTGTAAAGGAGGGTGGCTTGATTCTACTACCTTCTCCAGCTCTAGGTTGGGAGAGGGCAGAAGTAATTTGTGCTGCTCCTTGTCCATCAACATTTTATTCATGGGTTCCAGTCCCTACATGGTTGTCCTTATTGGTGGTCTCACGGTTACTGGGAGCTTTTGGCAAAGATCCATAGGAGGGAATTCTCCCTGAGGCTCTTGTCTTACGTCTATTCATTTTTGAATAATATGTTTATAAGTATTTTACAGAAAAAATCCGTAAAAATAAGTTTTATTCAAAACTCACTGAAGTTGATGTTAAAAGGTACCAAGACTTTATTGGGATTAAATTGATCCCTAGTAGGTAATCCTATGGGGTATTGGTGTGTTCCAATGATTTCTTCACCTGCACAATCAATATTTTCAGGGCGTCCAGAGATATCTGGGATTTCTTGATCCAATAAATGAACTTCCGTGGCGGTGATTTCTGGTACAGGAAATAAATTTTATTTTATTGGTTAATAAAATATATCAATATTATTGTTTAAAAAAATAATATGGTCATACAAGTTTTATACTTACTTTTATATTTCAAAAAGTAATTTTTACGGTATTTCATCCAAGATTTATGTTTCCTTAATAGAGCATGAATGTTGATTCACCTTTCAAGATCTTCTTGTTCAAGGAGTTTATCTAAGTCTTTACGTGCAGGAGAGATATAAAGTTGCTCAGCTTGAGTTAAAGCTTTCCAACCAGTAGGTTTATAATTTTAAATATATTCTTCTTTTCTTATCTTTAAAAAGTTTAAAAAATAGATTATTAATTCTGCATTGATTGTTAATCCACTGCAAAAGAATTTAATGATAAATCACGGTTATAAAGTCAGATAAATTAATATTTGATTTGTTTTTTTGTGAAATGTCTGGTCCAAGGTATTAAATATAATAAAATGGAATATTTCCAGGCCAACCCCCAATTGTCAGCATCCTGGATGCCAAGACCCTTGCTATCCTTTAGCTACCAGAGTTGATAGAATAAATAATAAATATATTATTTAATAAATGCAGCAAAAATCCGTAAAATATTTGCATTAAGCTTATTGCAAGGTTAAATGGTTTGGTTATGGTTTATTGTTATAATTCAATATGAATAAATTGATTATTAAATATTTTTATAGAGGGGCCACAATTATATTGGGGATCTTTAACTCCTCTCTTCATGGATTTCAGTATGAAAATACATAGTCCTGGTTACTTTGGGATCTTTAGTTTAAAGGATATTTTACTCAAAGATAATATGTATATAAAATACACAATAGAGTGGCAGGGCCTTGTAACCAAGCTTCCACGAAAGAGAAAGGATAATAAACCTCACTGGTATATTATTAAATCCTTTGGTTATCTGTTTTAGACGTGCACTGATGGGTTAAACCTGTATACTGGGGTTATAAGGTTGTTGAGCAGTTTTGATTGATAAAAAAGAGGTTGAGGACAGATATTGTTGATCAGAATTAGCCATAAATCACTTACTTATCTCTTATAAGTACTTGATTACCTTGGCACGGTGTCTGGATAGAAATATAACTGGGTCTCTTCCCATCAATATCCTCAAAAGAGCTATTTAGTTATAGCTTTTGGAGTCCCAATATTGTCCTTCTGAGGGGTACAGGGGCTCAAAGGGACGGATACTAAGGCTAGCAGGGTAGCCAGGGGTATCCTGTCACGTGTTCTTGGTGCTATAGCAAGGGTAGCATCAAATTCCTCAGGGTTTGGGAATTATTCTACTTTATAAAAGATATTAGGACGTGTGAATAACACTAATCTGTTCCATTTATGTATTATTTAATTACTTTTCCTCATTAAATGTTCCCAGTATTTAATAATTATATAAATGGAAATTTCTATGGACATCCTGATGTCAGGTGAGTTCTCAATATGTATTAAATAACTGGAGTAAAGTCATGATATTGATTTTACTCCTTATTTTCGAGTTCCAGTTGATTTACTAAACTAATTACTTAAAAATATAAGTCATGTGAATTCATGTAATATTGTTACATCATTAGTTTTTTTACTATTTCACAAAGATATTGATGTCTAGGAATTCTCATAAAAGTATATTAAATTATTTTAATATATTTTTAGAAGCTATCATTGTCTTTTTTTTTGACATTCTTGGTAATTTGAATTATATTTAATAAAAAATACGTATGAGGGTTATTTAAGTATTTTTATATAATATTATATACTTTTAGACTATCTACTATTCACAGGAACATTTATTACATATGTAGAATGTTACCGTGTGGGTTGTAGCATGTTTACGCGGTACCTAAGCCTCTCAGGCCGCCTGTCACTCTGTCAACCCGTAGTCCTGCCGCTGCATACTTGTCAGAGGCCCGGGGCTGCATACATGACCTTGACGGAGTGAAAGGGCTGTATCTCAGCCGCGCGCAGGTTGTATTGGCTGCCGCGGCTGCATGCGGGAGTTGTGACAAACCACATTTCTGTTCGTAACTCCTAAAATATACACAACACCTCAATTCTGACTGAATTTTAGGTTTGAAACCTATAAGTGAAAATGTGTGTGAAATATTTAATTGGCTAAAAGCTCAATAGTGGAGCCAAAGTATTTTGGTCTCTCTTTCCTTAATTATTTAAAAATATAAGGAGTTGGATTTCAAGGGTGGGGTCAGTGAGTGACCCCACCTAATTTTGGGTGGAAAATCCATTTCTGTAATAATATCTATGTTTTTCCTACCCCTTCTTAGTTTAATTGTATTATTATTATTATTATGTTATTTTTGTTACTTTTGCAGCTTGCTTTGCAACAGTAGCAAGCTGACACCATCAAGGCATTGAAGTGTAGGTTTGCAAGTTCATAAAAGGGCATTTTTTTATGAAGTTTGGGTAGGGTTTGTTTTCTGGGGTAATGAGTGGTTAAAGAAGAAAAATTAATTAGAAAGCTAGAACATTTACCTAAGATAAATAGATTAGAATAAATGTTAAAAAAAGATTTCTGAAAATTCAGTAAAAATGTTTTAACCAATTTTTTAGGGTACAGAGTGGGTTTGGATAAGGGTTGCTTGTTTGGGGAAGAAATTTGTTTAATTTCACCAGAGCTGTCTGCGTGAAAGCATGGGTTAGCACATGATTGTTCTACTAAAGACAGGGCTAGAGGAAGTTTTGGCCGGGAGAATTCTGTAGGGAGCAGAGCAAGTAACAGAGTAAGGGTGAGAGTGCTTGGATGACACTTTCTGGGATGGATTTTCTAGTAAGAAGTACTAAACTGATTTCTCAAGCTAATTCTATCAGGAAAGGGGAAAAGGAGTACATTTTATAATGAAAAGTGCCTGACAAAAAGTTATCAGGGAGAATTGATGGGTAAAAGGTCTAAATGGGGGTACAAAAAGCAAAGGATTCAAGTGTTAGAATTATTGATTCCAACAAACTGTCCCAGATCCTGTCTGTTGCTTCCGCCCTAAAGCAAACTCTCCCCAGCTCTTTGGCTTTACATTGCACCTCCTTACTTCCATGAATCTATCCCCTGATCCACTCTCCTCCAAATCAATCACCTTGTCTTTGTTCTTCTTCTATCTTTCCATTTCTTCTTCTTCTCTCAAAAAAAAAAACTCAAACTGCAACCATCCATCTGCAGGACTTACTCTCAAGGATCCTCTCAACATTGAGTCATCCCAACACTCAGGATCCTCTCAACTTAAATCCCTCTCCTTATTTGGTGAGAACAATGAATAAAAACTGAATCCTCTCCTTCTTTTTATTGCCTCTCATTTTCTCATTCTTTCCTCCTTTTTTCTCCCTTCATTCCATATTCACTGGCTCTCTCCAGATTCTCTCAACACTATTGGTTTCTTCTCTTCAGTCTTAGTTCCTTCATCAACTCTTTCAATTTAATTGCAATTAAAAGGCAAATTTAACAGGAATCAAGTAAAATATTTTAAACCAGCATCCTCAAAGTTCACTCAATTAATCCACAATAATTGAGGCTACTATAGAGGCCATCCCTCTACTTGCTGTAGATAAATTTACTATCTGGAGAACAAGGGTAAATGTATTACTAAAACTTGCCAAACTGAAGGACCTAATCAACAGAAAGGAAGATTTTTTGGATGAAAATAAAACTATTTTAACCTCCCTTATCATCTCAAGGTCCTCACCTGCCATTAATTCAAACATTATCAGCTCCAAAACAAGGAGGAAACCAAATGTTTCTGAATTAGCCTGCTCAAGCACTTTGTTTCCCTCAAAACCAGCCAACTGAGCATGGATATTCAAGAGCTTCTCTTTTATTAAATCTGAAAAACCAAAAATTCAGCTCTTCATAACTGACATCAATACTGGTATCACTTGCTTACAGGAAATTTTTATTGTATTTTCCTTCCAATATTTTAGCCTATATAATTCTGGACAAACTTGCCTCTACACAGGCCACAAAGGGCATACAGAAATCCATCACTCACTTAAGCTTCAAATCTTTGATCACCCCCAATGCTGTCCTGAATCACCTTTGGATCCATATCAAAAAAAAAGAATGGCCAATCTGTACACCTACTCTGGTTTGTCTCTGTCTCTGTATACTGATGCTTCTGGGAATTGTACATTCATTCAAACCTTTCAAGCACAATACCTGAGAAAATCATCCTCAAAGCAAGTGCTGGATGCTCTATCCCCACTGATTTCCTCAAGCCACCAACCCTGATGCAGAGGAAGCAGTTATGTTTTTGTCTAAAACCCTCCAAACTGAACCCCTTCTATTTTTTCTTGACTGGGGATCTTCCTCTCACATGGTTACTGAAAGGAGCCAATTATCCCATCTAGAACTCAAACAGCAAGGCTTTGTAAACACCAACTGCAGATTTTGGTGATTGGAAATAGAAATAAAAGGGACAGTCATTTCAAGGACTGAAAATGACAGAATCAACCTCAAAGCCCTTCTCAATTTTCCCAAAATCAGAGAAAATCAACTCTTTTTTTTATTTGTTTCTCTGCTCTGATCTGGTTTAATTCTTTCTTCCAAATTCTGTCACACTCATCAAAGAGGCTCAAACTATATGCAAGGGCTTCTATATTAATAACATCCCCTATCTGCAATTGAATACTGTTCCTCCCATCTCTCATTTAAACTCCTCTGAGTTGCTACATAATTCACTTGGACACGTGAGCTACTACAGAATCCAACAGAAGTTGAACATACCTATAAAAATTGATTCTGTCTGTGAATACTGCGCCCTTTCCAAAATAACCAAGGCCTCCTTCAACAATTTTCACTCCCAATCTATTTTCATCTTTGAAGAACTCAATCTTGACACAATTGGTCCCATTCCTGTCTCAGGCTCTGGTAATATGTATCTTGTCATGGTAATCAACTCCCTCTATCAATATTTCTTTGAAATCCCAGTGAATTCCAAGGAAAAAATAGGAAAATACTTCATAAAATGCATAGAACTCGAAGCCAAGAGACTTGGGTTCTATCCAAAATTAATCCATTCTGATTGAGGAACAGAATTTTCCAACTATCAAATGGCCAACTTTTGTCAGAAACACAGGATTAAACATAGCCATGCTTACCTATACACCGCCCAAAAAAACATCCCCACCAAAATATACAACAGAACAATCTTGGACTCTCCTTGAACAATCATCCACAAATCTGGTCTTCCATCTAATCTCTGGGACACAATCATCCATTCTTCCGTCCTCAATCTAAACCCAATTCCTTCCTTAAAAAATTGAAAGTCTCCATAAAAGTTATTCAAAACTTTCTGTATTCCTCTGAATTGATTCAAACCTCTTGGAAAACCTGTCTTGTATCTGATCCAGCCAAAGAACTCCTGTGGGAAACTGAATCCGCCTGGAAATGTGGTAGAAAAACCTTATTTGTAGCCATTGGACTCAAGTTTATAATATAAATATCCCATCAATCCTAAAGGTAAACTCAGAAATGGATTCTACACCAAAAATAAACTATAGTCACCCAGTCAAACTACCCCTCTATCTCTCATGGTTGAGGAGATACAGCCAGAATCAGTTATGGAAAGCTCATATCACACCCAGAAATCAAAAAACTGTGAAAGGCCATACAAGTATACCTTGGAAATCCTAATTTAATACCAGTTAAATCTTACCACTTGGACCCATCATAAAAACAAACACTTGTAAAATGGCTAACCAAACAATCTACATAATTAATATAGATGCAACCAGTACCATGGATTACCAAAAAAACCACCAGTACCAACTAAATACAGAACCACACAGCACCATATGTAGGCAACAAAATGCAGTTCCAAACAACCACATTAACACCCAGAAATTTACGCAGCCAACAGCAGGTATTAAAAAACAATCACCAGTACAAGTAACACAGGGATACTTAGCAATTTATGTAGGCAGCCAGGATCATGTATTTCTAAACAAGCACAGTACCACACAGCAATATATGCAGCCAAAAGTAGGTAGTACCAAAAAATAACCAGTAAAATTAACACAGGGATAACCAGCAATTTATGCAGGCAGCCAAGACCTCAGTACCAAACAACCCCAGAACCACACAGCAATTTATGTAGTCAGAAGCACGTGATACCAAACAAACCACCAGAACAAGTTCACCCTGGGGCTACCCAGCAATTTATGCAGGCAGCCAAGACCATGTAGTACAAAAAAAACTAACCATTAAAAGCCCACTACATACCCTTCAGAAAAATATGAATACAGCCAAGACCATGAATTACCAAAAAACCTACCAAATAGTGCACAGAAATGAGTGTAGGGAGTAGCAAGTAGCACCAACAAAACCACCATTACTTCACAGGAATATATTTCATCTGCACTAAACAGCAATTATGCAGGGCCTTTCATGCATGGAACCCCTGTACAACCTTTTTCCAACCAACAGAAATGACTCATTTAACTGTACAAACTTTTTCTCAACCAGCAGAAATTCCTCATGTAACTTGAAAACCTTTTTCCAACCAGTGAAAATTCCTCATGTAACTGTATATCCCCTTTCCTCACTAGAACAGGTGGAGCCTCAGGGGAAGCCTTGAGCACCCCTGGGGGGAGTATTTTTTCTATTTAAGGAGGGCCTCTTTGCCCTATCCAGTTTTTACCCCCCACCAACTGAAAAAAGCATCATCCATCCCCCACTACTTATCATCCAATTACTACATAACCATCTGTGGTCCAACACAGATATAAAAACAAGAGATAATTGGTGTACCATTAAAATAAAATAAAACAGAAAGGAAATCAAAAAAAAAATTAAAAACCTCATCAACCGTTGTAACTAACCCATTAGGCGCTTTGAATAAGGGTTCTTCTGTGACCTGAACTATTCAGCACCAAATCAAAGAAAACCACCCATTACTCAATAATTTACCCTTCCAAATAACAAGAGAACAAAAAAAGGGAAATACCAACCTTTTTTCCTCTACCAAGCCCCCTGTGGGTAAACCCATCCATGGGTACTCCCCTGAAACATCCCTTTGATAAACCCTTGAACCCTTTAAAATTTGGGTATTAGCTAAGGTCACATATATCTGATCAACACTAGCCTATAATCCAATTCATCTGGTCCATTCTTCAACAAACCTACCAATAAAAACTTGATCATTGATCTAGTCCTGATCTGAGAGTAAGTCTCAGGAAACCAGCCATTATTTTTTTAAGAAAAAAAATATTTTGGGAGTTGCCATAGTACTAGAAGGGCAGGCAATTCAAAACAACCTTAGTTTTTACTAATAATCTAAAGGAGTAGAATTAATACTAAATTCCCCATCAAGGACTGCCAGAAAGCTATTTGCTAAATTATTCATATAAATCCCTCCAGGATTCTCTACAAAAATAGGGTTCATCTCATTGACTACAATCCCAAGCTGCTGCCTTACAAAGTGCTAACCTCCTCCAGCAAGATTTTTGAAAATAAAAGTGTCTCCTTTCTTGCTTTTTGTCCAACTGCATCCCCATCTTCTTCATCTGCTGATCCTGTTTTCTACCATCTCCAAAATTCTTCTTCTCCAAATGGGTCTTCCGCCCCTCTGCAAGATCTCTCCTCTTTCTAACTCTTCCTCAACCTCTGCCAACAATGCTCCCAAGGCCGTGCTGGAAGGCTTCAAACCAGACAAATCCATCTCCAATTTTGACCTTTGTAAAATTCTGTGAGAAGCAGAGTCCTCAGAGCAAGAGCTCTCAATTTGAAACCAGCCAAGTCCATCCATCTTGCACTGGCTCCAAAATCAGCAAAATTCCTTCAAGCCAAACTAGTCAAATTGTAGAATATTGAGGATCACAATTTCTGGCAGGATTTTAATGGTACAACTGAACAGTAACTCACACCTACCTGGGAAATCCGCAACATACTGGCCTCCCTGTCTTCAATCACCAAAAATAAAGCCCAGCTATGCATCCAAGGCTTCAGGAATATCCACAACATAGAATTTGGCAATACCTTTCCTCCTATGGGGAAGTACTCCTCTCTTCTCATTCTCCTAATCTTTGCCTTGGAACACCATCTTCCCATCTTTCAATTCAATTTTAAAAGTTCCTTCCTTTTTTCTCCTCTTGAAAAAATTTTACACATAAAAACTCCTAAGTAATTGTCCACATCCGCTAAATTTCTGAGACTAAATAAATTTTCCTATGGACTTTTCCAGGATCTGCTTAATTGGCACAATACTCCCACAGAATGGCTTTTATCAATAGGCTAAAATCAATCCAACTCTAATTCTTGTCTATTTTCTTATTCTTCCCATCTTTCTTATTTATACTTCCATGTTGATTAACTTGTAGTTTATTTCAATTTATATGAATTTGAGGAACTCTTCCTTCAACAATTTTCTAATTTCCGAGCTCACCAATCCAATACTCTTCTTGGAATGAACACAAAAATCAACCAGTCATGCTGCCTACTGTCTCAACCAATCTTAATAGCAAAGTGGATAAAAAAATTGCACTAACAAAACTGAAAAACGGTCCAAACCATGTTTAATCCCAATATCCAACTATCACCAGCCTCCATTACACATAAAAAACTTAAAAACTGTTGCAACCTCATTGTATGCTATCACCAGCCTCCAAAGATGAAGTTGAAGTCTTCTCCAAGCTTAACATCAATCAGAGGTCCTTCACAGGAATGCTGAACTATCTGGCCTATTGAGGCAGACCAAATCTGCATTCCAAGATCTCCATCCTTTCCAGATTTAACCACCAACCCAGAATCAACTATTGGAAGGATTTTTTCCACTTTTTGAAATACCTAAAGGCCTCATCAAATGTCTTCCTCAAACTCTTTTGGGATCCCAACCTTCCAAGCAATCTGTTTTTATACATGGATGGCACATGGGGAAATTAACAACAGGATTGTACCTCTCAAAGAAGATATATCTGCTTCTGGAAAAAGCATGCAGTAAAGTTGATGGCAAAAAACAGAAGAAAATAAATATTTGATCCACCAAGTTGGACATTAACTCACTGTTCTCTGGCTTTCAAGAGAATCAATGGATAACCAGTGTCTTTGGAGAGCTGTGGGGACGCGAAAAATTTCCCCCTCTGCTTTTCAAATTGATAAAAAGAGGCTAATAGAGAAAGTAAAAATTTTTGGATCAAATGAAAGAACTAAGCACTTTTAAATTAAGGTCAGATTCATTTGAAAGAAATCCAAATTCCCAGAAATCATACTCAGCTAATCAGTTCTGCAAAAATGATTTCCAATTCCTTAATTAAAGCCTCATCTGCTGCCTCAATGTCTCTGCTGTGAAACACCTGCTTCTCTTCATCAAACAGTCATCCTTCTACAACAGGAAAAACTGGCGTGTTGGAATTGTTGAGTTCAAAAACTTTACCAGATCCTGTCTCTTGACACCGCACAACAACAAACTCTCTGCAGATCCTTTGCTTTACTGCACACCTTCTCACTTCAGTGACTCTATCCCCTCATCTAATCTACTCAAAATCAATCACCTCCTCTTTCCTCTTCTTCCATCATTCCATTTTTTCTTCTTCTCTCAAAAAAAAACTCCAAGTATCCATCCAATCCTCTCAACTTCAAGTCCTCTCCTTGTTTGGTTAGAACAATGACTAACAACTGAATCCGCTCCTTTGTTTAATTGTCTCTTATTTCCTCATTCTTTACTCCTTTCTTTGTCCTTCATTACATAGTCACTTGCCTTCTCCAGGTTCTCTCAACAATTTCCGCGCCTTGAATTGAGTCTTATTTTTTCCTGTCTTAGTTGCTTCATTAACTCTTGCAATTTCATCATTGGGACTACATTTGTAGTGACCCAATCATTCAAAATTACAGAGATTAACTGACATGACAGTAATACTATATTTTGATAGTCTGTTTATTACATTGGGGAAAGCTCTCAGGCCTTGACTGTCTTTGTTTGAATTGTACATTTGAATTATTTACAGTGTACAGTGTGTGGGAAAAAATTTTGGGATTGATTTTTAAAGCGCCCCCTTCCACCCTTTCCAAAACAACCTGGGATCTTTGCCAAACCATGGTCATTGAAGATCTTTGAAAATCCACCTTTTAACCACATCAAAAACTTTGCCACCATCCCCTCAAAAACATTTCTTTGTTCCATCCCTCCACCAATTGTTCAATCACTCCTGTAAGTTATTTTAGTTGGTCCATCATTTTTGGTCAGTTTGATAACTATTTTTCTTTATTTCTTTCATTATGAGGTAAGACTACATGTGTAGTGACCAGATCATTCAAATTTTCCAAGAGTAACTGACATGAAATTACTAATACATTGGAATATACTGTTTACTACATTGGGGAAAGCTCTCAGGCCTGGGATTTCTTGGTTTGGAATGAAGAATGTACAGTATACAGTGGGTGATAAATAATTTTGGGACTTATTTTTTAAGCACCCACACCCACCCTCTCCAAACCAACCAATAATTGTTTCTCAACTTTGGACATTGAAGATCTTTGAAAATCCACCTCTTGACCACATCAATCAATTTGCCACCAACCCCTCAAGGACTGTCCTTTGTTCCATCCCTCAACTGATAGTGCAAGTTGTCCAGTAAGTTCTATTAGTTTTCCCATCATTTTTTTTCAGTTTTCTAACTTTTTTTATTTCTTTCTTTCATTGTACTAATTGAGATGAAGAAAATATATATATATACAAACCTATAAAAAGAGACCCAGGCCTGCATGGTGGGAATTTATGAAGAATTTTTGTCTGGGAATCACATTGCCTCCAATTTGTAGATTCCAAGGAGAACTGTCTACAATGTCATTAAACAATCCAAGTGTAACAGAACTTTCAAGCACTCAAAAAAATGAGGAAGTCCTTGCAAAATGAATTATTGGTATCTGCCTGAGCTTGGGAGTAAAATATAGCACTTTCAAAATTTGAGAGCCCCTGAAATAGAGAATTTCATCTTGAAGGAATTCTCAAGCCAGAAAATTCCACAACAATGTCATGATTTTTTTTTGCAAGGGTGGTGGTCAGGAAGCCCTTTATAAATGAATATTAGAAGAAAATACAAGTTAAATTTCGGCCCAAAAATCAAAATTGGACCACCAAGGATTAGAAGGAAGTCGTTTTGACTAATGAATCAAGTTGGGAATTGGAAAGAAATTGCAGCAAGTCCTTTTCTCAAAAAATCCCTGGAAATAATTTGATTCTGGCTTTATTACTCCCACATTCAAGGCAGAAGTGCCTCAATCATGATCTGTGGTGCTTTCATAAATAAAAGCGCCTCTCCTCTTTTTTTGTTCCTCCAAAAAAACAAACAGCCACTGATTTCATTGAAATTTTTTTCAAACGCACTATTTTTCAGCTTTCTAATATTTACAGAGCAACCTGAGAAATTAAAAAAAATGAAACAAATAAACAAAAATAAAAACAATAAACAAAAGTAAAACAAATAAACAAAAACAAAACAAATAAACAAAAATAAAACAAATAAACAAAAATAAAACAAATAAACAAAAATAAAACAAATAAACAAAAATAAACAGAATAAACAAAAAATAAAAGAAATAAAAGAAATAAAAAAACTAAAACTAATAAAACAAATAAAACAAATAAAACAAATAAAACAAATGAAACAAATAAAACAAATAAAACAAATAAAACAAATAAAACAAATAAAACAAATAAAACAAATAAAACAAATAAAACAAATAAAACAAATAAAACAAATAAAACAAATAAAAAAAATAAAACAAATAAAACAAATAAAACAAATAAAACAAATAAAACAAATAAAACAAATAAAACAAATAAAACAAATAAAACAAATAAAACAAATAAAACAAATAAAACAAATAAAACAAATAAAACAAATAAAACAAATAAAACAAATAAAACAAATAAAACAAATAAAACAAATAAAACAAATAAAACAAATAAAACAAATAAAACAAATAAAACAAATAAAGAAAATAAATGATAATAAAAAAATAAATTAAAATATAATATAACCAAATAAGGAGCAGGAAATTCATGAATATTATTTCATGAATGGATTTCCCACCCAAAATTAGGTAGGGTCACCCAGTGAACCCGCCCTTGAATTATAACTCCTTAATACTTTAAATTATTAAATGAAAATTGACCAAAAACTCACAGAACCATCATGGCACCTTTTTGCTCATTTAATATTTGACACCAATGAGTTTCAGACTTAAAATTCATTCAAAACCAAGGTTTTGTGCATATTTTAGGAGTTATATGTGGAAATGTGTTTTGTCACAATTCCTGCGCGCAGCGCCGCCTCCTTACACCACCCCTGTGTACCTGAAGGACCATATTCCCGCTTACAGAAGTCCCACGCGCAGCTAATCTTCCCACGCACACAGCGGATCCTATGGGGCGTGCAATTAAATGGACTGATCCCCGTTTTAGGATCCCTCATGACAAATCTGACAACAGGTACTGCATACAAGAGCTACAAAATACTAAGACGTACCTGGAACATGTAATAGTGTGAGATATGCATGAAAAATGATCTGAAATCCTTAAAAACTAAAAAAAATTATTAAATAAATGATTTTAAAGTAGTTTCAATCAAAAATCAAATATCAAGGATGAACACAACACAGATAGATTCTAATCTTTGAAGACCACAAAAAAAAAAGGATTGGCCATAAAAATTATTGAAGATTAATTTTTGATCAGCAGATAATGGAAAACCAATCAATATCCACATATGACCACTTCATTCCAAGATTAGTAGTAAAAATCAAGGATAAGTGAAGAATGATCAAAATGACATAATTAACATAATAAAAGATCTTGTTGCTAAAATACTAAACAAATCAGCAGATCCAGGTCAGCTGATTAAGTGCACCAATCGGACGTGCCAACTTTCCACTGGCTAGCTTGTTAGCCTCATACCATGAGCAGAACCCTCTCTAAATGCCCTGAGAAGCTCTTTATCACCCCAAAAAGGTATTTATTGAGACCTCTTTGGATTTCTTTTTCCCCATCAGTTTTCCCAGGAATTTATTATTATCAATCAGAGACCCTGTCATTTTTGAAAAATTGCTTATAAAGAGATAAGCATGTGATTTATGAATTATTCTGTATTATTATTATTATTTCCCAAGAGCCAATCAACCTGATCCATTAAATGATATTCAAGAAATCAAACCCAACTTCTCTGAAACCCTTTATCTGGATCTTTGCAGGCTTCCTGTGGAATTATTGATCAGAGTGAGTTTTTTCCTTCCTGCCTTGGCCTGTGTGATGTTTTTTGCAGACATATCAGTTGTTAAGTCCTTATAAGGCGCCCATCATCATTCCAAGGATCTAACAATGCCTAAGGAGGCCCCTTAAAGAGAGGTTGTCTGTCTGTGAAGATCCCCAGAAGTATAATACTGTAGCCCCTCTTTTGATAACCTATTAAAAAAAAAGTTTGACCAAAGCAAGTAAAACTTGCACTTGCTCTTGAAATATTTATTATTTGATCTTTTTAAGTCTTTATCTTTGGAAACTTTATATTCCATTATTTTTATCACTCTGTGTAGCTAAAGTACTGCAAGTTTCCTGGTATCAGAGAGCTGAAAAGTGGGGTTCTGGTGGGGAAATATTGCTAAATAACTAATTTCTAATGATTTATTCCTTTTAACAGAAAATTTATTTTTAAAAAAATAAGTAAAGATAGTTATAAACTATTTTTGATTTTTTTAATCTTCCAGTGGATATAAAGACCAATAGAGAATTGATCAGTTACTATTTGAACCTTTTTAAACAGAAAAACAGAAGAAAAAATCTGTAACTTGGTGCCTGTTATCATAACTCCTGAACAACAACGGGAAATGCTTCTTTATTATAATCAAAAAGCTTTAAAAGAAAAGGAGCTTGAATTGGAAAGAATTATCAATTTCAATTCTTTCTTAAGGCAGCACAAGGAGTGGAATATATATCAAAAAAAACTTTCCATCTTCAAAAGAAAACCCAAGAAAAAGAAAAACAAAAATGAAAAGAAAAAGAAAAATATAAAGAAAAATATAAAGAAAAAGAAAAATAAAAATAAAAAGAAAAAAGAAAAGAAAAGAAAAAGAAAAAGAAAAAGAAAAGAAAAAGAAAAGAAAAAGAAAAGAAAAAGAAAAAGAAAAAGAAAAAGAAAAAGAAAAAGAAAAAGAAAAAGAAAAAGAAGAAAAAGAAGAAAAAGAAAAAGAAAAGAAAAAGAAAAAGAAAAAGAAAAAGAAAAACAAAAAGGAAAAGAAAAAGAAAAAGAAAAAGAAAAAGAAAAAGAAAAAGAAAAAGAAAAAGAAAAAGAAAAAGAAAAAGAAAAAGAAAAAGAAAAAGAAAAAGAAAAAGAAAAAGAAAAAGAAAAAGAAAAAGAAAAAGAAAAAGAAAAAGAAAAAGAAAAAGAAAAAGAAAAAGAAAAAGAAAAAGAAAAAGAAAAAGAAAAAGAAAAAGAAAAAGAAAAAGAAAAAGAAAAAGAAAAAGAAAAAGAAAAAGAAAAAGAAAAAGAAAAAGAAAAAGATAAAGAAAAAGAAAAAAAAAAGAAAAAGAAAAAGAAAAAGAAAAAGAAAAAGAAAAAGAAAAAGAAAAAGAAAAAGAAAAAGAAAAAGAAAAAGAAAAAGAAAAAGAAAAAGAAAAAGAAAAAGAAAAATCACAAAATTGAGTATCAAAATTATTTTATTTTATCATAAAACCATGTAAAAATTAAAAAATTATATTTCTCTTATTTTATTCCTCTTATGTGGTCTTTTTATTTGGTGATCTCATTGATGAATACCTTCTTGAGGATTTCCCAGAAATTTAACCATTGGACTTCAGATCCAGTTGGAATGCCCCCCAAAGACAGTATTGACCCCAACCAATTTTTGGTACAATTAAAATTTAACTATAAGTGAGTTATATACTACCTAAAAAAATTTGAAAATTGAAAAAAGAACACTCAAAAGAATATTATTTTTCTATTTTTTAAGTTTCTTAAAATTTTCAACAAAAACTTATATATATATATTTTTTTTATGTACTAAAATAGGCAAAACACCAGCTCAAGCGGTAGAGCCCCATCATATGGACCTCTGCCTGGAGGAACCCATGCGTGGAAGGACTCCAGTTGAAAGCGCAATGAGGGGGCTTGAACCTGTGACCATAGCAGCATGGGGGACAACAACAGCCCCAAAAACAGCCAACTCAAGCAAATTAATGTTAAAGAGTCATCCCTCACACAATTTGTCATCCCAGGTGGATACCACTCCTCCTATGCCACCCCAGCTGAACTCAACCAAGGAGGAAAGAATCAAGGGATTAGTGAAAGAGCATGTTAGTTATTGGGAAGAATTCAAACTTGCTCAGACCAAGGAGTGTCAGCCAGGCTTGATAAAGTGCATTTCTCTGTAAAAGAGGTCTTAGATCTCTCTTCAAAAGTTGATTCAAAAGAAAGAAGTGGAAGGTTACGTGAAGATTTTGAATCCTTGATATCAATTAGCTTTGTTAAAGGGAAAGGATCCCACAAAGAAGAGATACTCAGCCCATAAAAATTAAAGGAACCCAAAAGATTGGTACAATACAATATCCTTAGCCCAGAAGTGGAAGAAAGTGTACCAAAACTAGATGTAGAAGCTCTTAAAATCTTTTCTGTGAATGTGTCTCACAATTTTACTATTATTAGAAAATGGTTTGGTAAATTATATGAGAAATTTGATAAATTAAATCTGAACATTAACAAATTGATGCAGTCTGAATCCACCTTAACCAAGATCAATGAGTTTGAATTAAAAAAAATAATAGAAATTATAATTTTAAGTAAAATAGATCTGATAAAACATATTGAAAAAACCCAATCTGCTTTCCAAGAAGAAATTCTTATGTAAATTAATTATATTAAGGAAGAATTTGAGAAAATAAATCACACCCCTTCAACTCATTTGATTAATAAAATTTACTTATTAAGTAAAAAATTGACTTGGAATTATTATGATTAAAAATGATCTCCAAGAATGAATGTTACTAACCCTCAAGATTTTAACTTGGAAGAAGATAGACCAACTAGATTTACTAGTACTCCTAGTTTTCCCTCATAGTTCAAGAACAGCTGGGAATGAATCCTTTAGGGCCAGTCCCCCACCTCAAGTGGAAAAAGCTTTAAAATTGCTTCCTCCCATCACTGAATAGCCTGAATGATCTGGAGAAGGAGAATATAACCATGTCAGTTTCATCAATTTTATTGATTATACTCTTTCCTCTTATGAACTCCCTGATACCATATCTGTGGTTCATTACCCAGGTTAATTGAAGGAGTGGCCCTTGATTGATTCATTAATAAAAGGAAAGAAGGAGTATCTTTGCCCTGGGGCTCATGGAAAGAGTTTATCAAAGATCAATTTGGTACCAGGATATGGAAAAGAAAGATGATAAATACTTTTGAAAATTCTCAGTTTGATCCATCCAAAGACAAACCTCACAAATTTTTTCTTGATCAGAAAAGAATATTGGATTTTTTATACCCCAATTCTGATAAAGAAGAGGTCAAAAAGAGACTTCTTAATTTATTTCAAGCACAATTTAACAATATTTCAAGGTGAAGGGTGCCCATGAACTCTGACATCACCACCCTTATAGGAGTTTTAGAAGAAAGCATTGATATGAATGGTCTTCAAAAGAAAATTGATAAAACTAGGGAAAAGAAGGTTAGGAATAAATAGGAATATACAATCAGAAGAAAAGATTCCTCCTTCCCTAATCCCACAAGCTAGGAATTCAAGAATACTTCAGAAACAAAGGAAAAGGTGTGTTTGGATTGAATCCAGACAGGACAGGTAAGATGTGACTGTCCTCAAACCAGGAAAAGGATTAATCCTATCAAAATAGAAGATTATGATAAGAACCCTGATGCCTGACTTGAGGAAAATTATGGATCAATTTTTGAGGGTGATTTAATGAGCACTAACCCCGTCACTGTTATTGAAGGAAGTATAGAATCTTGTTAAAATATTTATGCACTTACGCGTGTGCTACGTATAAGTGTAATCCAAATGAGATGCACATATGGGCCTCTGCGGCCCATTGGACACCTACAGACCATATGGGCCCATGTGGATGTCAAGGATTTTGGGAAACTGGCCTCAAGACGCGTTAAATAGTCCCATTGGTACACCGTCCCTAATGGGCCCGGTGGGGTATATGGGCAAATACAGCCAGATGGGCTTGTATTGGCATATTTGGGCCCAAGGTTTATTTTGGACATACTTGGCCAGATGGGCTGGCCCGCCAAAGTAGTCATCTCTCACATTTCATGTTTTGGGTGGCCCATTGGGGCCGCCGCCCAGGGCTGCTGCCCCTGTTGCGGCCCGCTTGAGGCGGCTTGTGTCCCTTGGTATGGCCCACACGGGGCCCAATGGCCCGCGCAGGGCTGTCGCGTGGCCAAGGGATCCGGCATGGTGCAACTCCAAGCGGGCCTGGCTGGTCGCGCCCGGCAACCAGCACCGCAGGAGCAGGGGCCCACGGCCCCAGCTCCCTCCCCCTCCCCTTGCTTGCCGTTGCAAGGGGGATGGGGGCGGGCAGGCTGGGTTGAACCAGCTAGCAACTGGCCAAAATGAAGCGGTTGTTCAGGGAAGGGGGGACCTGACCACCCTCCTGCCCAGGGAAGACAATGGATCCGGCCGCAAGGAGTGCAAAAAGGCGGTGGGGGGGATTTGATCACCCTCCCACCGCAGAGCAAAGTGCAAGGAGGGGCGTTCTCCCCCCCCCTTTACCAAGGGGGAGGAGCAAAGGGGCTTTGGGGACTAGACCACCCCCAGAATAACAATTCCTTGACAATGCCCTGGGGGTATTGACCCTACAAATTTATGTCCTTGATGATCCAAAAGGTATCCCAAATCACTGCCACGCTCACTGGTTTATTGAGAAAATTGGCAGCATTCTCTTTTGAGGGCACAAGCCTTAATGACACCCACTTCTGTTTGATCAACTCTTGAATGAAGTGGAAGCGGATGTCAATATGCTTGCTACAAAAGCTGTTTGAGATGTTTTGATTGATGGCAATCTCAAACTCTCCTTTATTGTCAAGAAGATTGCTGTGGGCCTGGATTCAATGCTTGTGATCTTGTAAATAATGCTTGTTATCCAGACAGCCTCCTTGCCAGCATCACTCAGAGCCATGTACTCCGCCTCTGTGGTCAACAGGCAAACAGTTTTTTGCCGGTAAGATTTCCATGAAATGATGTTGCAGCCTATTGCTGCAATGAGTCCAGTAAAAGAGCAACAACAATTGGTGCAATTTTCCCAGTCAGCATCTCCATAAATTCTAACGTTGCATTGCTTGTATCTAGAGAAAGTCAAGCCTTGCATGATGGTGCCTTTTAGGTATTGGAAGACTTGAATCTCAGCTTTGTAATTCCTTTCTTGGAATTTCCTGAGGAATCTGGATAGGTGACTTATGGCCATGTGGATTTTGGGTTGAGTCAACAGGCAAAAGTAGTTGAGTGATCCTAAAATTGCCCTATAGTTGACGCCCCTGCAAGAAAAGGCAGACATGTCCTTCTCCGTTGCTTCTTTTAAGGCAGAAAAGACTGGCATTGGAAATTTTGCAGGTAGTAGTTGGCTAAGGCCAAATTCCTCAAGCTTTCTAGCCTCATATTGCTCCTGACTGATGCTAATGCCTTGCCAAGTTACCTTTACGCTCATGCCCAGGAGAAAGCTGACTTCTCCAAGGTATTTTATCTCAAATTCTTTTTCAATTGGTGCTTTGAATTCCGCTGGGTTCCTACTGACTGTTACTAAGTCTTCCACGTGGGAGAAAACCCATGTGCCTGCTCCGGCCGGTCCTAGCTTGAAGAACACACATAGATTGGATTTAAACACTGAGAAGCCTGCGGTTTTCATAAACGCGCTCAGCCTCTTGAACCAAGCCAACGTTGATTTCATTGGCCTTTAGATTGCCTTCTTTAGGTCAAGGATGATGCCTTGGCCTTGTTTGTAGCCTGGAGGGGGGTAGAAAGTGACGGATTCTTCAAGTTTGCAGGTCAGGAAGGCGCTGCGCATATCAAGCTGGTAAATTTGCAGGTTGTGCGTCGCTGCCAGAGAGAAAAGGAAACACAGTGATGACAGCCTCCCCATCGGAGCGTAGGTTTTCTTAAAGGTGATTCTGTATTTTTGTTGGAATCCTTGAGCACATACCCTTGCTTTGTACTCAACTACCTCATTACTGCTTCCCAGCCTTGTCCCTAAAGCCCAAGTGGAGGGAATAGGCGTGTCTCCAGGCCCTTTCCTTCTTTCAATCCATACCCCATGACCCTTCATGTTCTTGATCTCCCTTTCCTCCGCTTTTAGGCATTATTCCTTGTTAATAGAGCCAAGAGCTTCTGCTTGGTTCCTTGGGTCATCACGTACCACTATGTTGACAGTTGCACCTGTTCTCCTGCAGGGGTAATTCCTAATGGAAGAGGCTGATATGTTGCCGCAGATGATGGTGGGATGCTGAGGAGGCCAGAGGAAAAGTCTCTGTTTGGTTGGGGGTTGGTCCAGCTTGTTCTTGCTTGAGCCTTCATGCTTGGTGGAGTTGAATATTTGATTGTCTGAAACTTGTTGGGGTGGTTGTTGGTTGGTTGAAGGATGATCAGTCGTGCCCACCTGTTCTTCAACAAATGGGAGCAGGGGGTTGGAATAGCTGACTGCCCTGTTGTTTTGAGACTTGTGAACACCAAGATCTGGATGGACGGCTTTGCCATGCGGGAAAGTAATTTTTTCAAAGCAAACATGCCAACTCTCAATAACTTTAGAGTAACAGGTACGGAGAATTCTGCAGCAGGTAAAGTCATTACTATAGTCTAACATACTACCTTCCCACAAGACTTTAAAAAATTTGGCTGGTTGCAGCAGGGCTGGTATGATAACCCAGGCTTTGCATCCAAAAGTCCTCAGGAAGTGAATTCTGGGAGCTTTGCCAAACAAGATCCCCAATGGAGATTTCCTGGATTTCTTGAGAGAAGGGAGCATGTTAGTGAGTTTCATTGCTGTTACAGCTGCTTTTCCCCACCACTCTTTTGCAAGGTTCAACCCAATCATTAGGAGCCGCGTCATTTTTATGATGTTCTTGTTACCCCTTTCCGCCAACCCATTGTACTGTGGCGTGTAAGGCAGAGAGACATTGTGCTGGATGTCCTCTTGAGAGGAATGTGCTCTGAACCTGCCATTCACAAATTCGCCTCCTCCATCCAATATCACTTGCTTTATCTTTTGCCCAGTTTGCTTCTCCATCATCCTCTGGAAACCAACAAATATGTCAAATGCCCCTCTCTTGCATTTGAGGAGGGAGATGTGAATGTATCCACTGTGCTGGTTGACCAAGGTCATGAAGTATCAACACTTGCTGTTAGTTGAGGGAGCAATAGTACAACACAAATCAGCATGAATTGATTCCAGCGGTGAGCAGTTTCTATTAAAGCTGCTTTTGAATGGCAATTTATTTATTTTCTCTTTCATGCATGTAGGACATGAATGGGTGACTGAGACCTGCTTCCAAATGGGGGCTTTGACTTTTTGGGTGCTTTCATGGCCTAACCGTGCATGCCAAAGGTGGGAAATGTCAATTGACTGAGCCATGTTTACGCTGGCCCATTTCTTGCCTTCAACACACGCTTCATGCCCCAACTCTAATACTCTGTTTTTAAAAACAACTGGTATTGCCATGTTGCCTGTTCCAATGCTCATCCCTTCCATGCTGCCATTGATAGCACCTCCATTGTTGATTATCTGACCAAGAGAGATGAGATTTTGTGTCAGCAGTGGAACGTATAAGGCCTCTTTTAGAATAACAGTTCCTTTTCCCATCACTGTAAGCCGCATGTTAGAATTATGGCCAGCAATTAGCTTAGGAAAATGAGCAGTATTTAAAGCAAAAGAAACGCTGGACACTGGGTGTCAATATTGGCTAATGGGGCTCTCACAATGGGGCAATATGTTGGATGAATTTGATTGGAATGACGAATGAATGGATGGAAAACAGCAGGGAAAAGAGCTCCTTAAGTACAAAAGATTGGCCTCTTGTGAGCCCATGATACAACAAGCCAAAAGGCAAGTTTTCCGCCCCAAAAGAGATCTACAGGCTCTACGGGCCTTGTTACTTGGTTGGGACTACATCAGCCCGCATGGCGTCAGTTCCTGAACCCTTACAACCAGCCTATTCCGGTCCATTCCAGTGTTTCCACCGTTACGGGGCTGAACCAGCCCCTTGCTGTTCAATCCCCTTGGCTGGTTGTCCCTTACAACCAGCCATGATGACCTCATTACCTTGTTTACAGGCTGGTTGCCTCATGAAGCCAGCCCCTGGCCCCTCAAATGGGCCAGGTGGGACCCAGGGCACACCTGGGTCCGGTCTCAGACTCACATGGGGGGGGTGTGACCAGCGGACATGCTGTCCCCCCCCCTCTTTCTCTCAAATTCCTGGTGGGGGCGGTAAAATCCCCTCACCAGGGGCCCTGGGGGTCAATACCCCCAGGGCGTCGTCAAGAAGGTTGGCCTGGGAGGTGATTAGGTCCCCCCAGGCCCATCGCCCCTCCCCCTCGGTAAAGGGGGGGGGAGAGCGCCCCTTTTCTCGGTCACTTCACACAATCAATGGTGGAGGGGTGATGAGTTCCCCCCCACCTGCCGGTTGCTACAGTTGCGGCCGGCGCCGCCACCTCCTTGGGGAAGGGGGTGGTCAGGTCCCCCCTGCCCTGACCAACCGCAATGTTGCGGCCGGTTGCTGGCTGTTTCAACCCAGCCAGCTTGCCCCCATCCCCCTCGCAACGGCAAGCAAGGGGAGGGGGAGCAAGCTGGGGCCGCAAGCCCTGGCTCCGCAACGCTGGTCGCTGACCAGCCGGGCCTGCGCGGTATCCCTTGGCTGCACAACAGCCCCGGGCGGGCCCTCGGGCCCCACGTGGGCCGTACCGAGGAACACAGGCGGCCCCGAATGGGCCGCGACAGGGCCGCGGCCCCAATGGGCCGCCCCAAGCCCAAATCGTGAGAATTACATACTTTGGCGGGCCAGCCCGTCTGGCCAAGTATGTCCATAATAAAGCTTGGGCCCTTTTATGCCCAAATACGCACATCTGGCTTTGGTGGCCCATCCACCCTGGCGGGCCCGTGAGGGCCCGTGTCCCAAAAGACCATAAAAACATGTTTTTGGGCCCAAATTCCCAAAACCAATAACACCCATATAGGCCCACGTGGCCCACGTGATGTCCAATGGGCCGTGGAGGCCCATTTTTGCATCCCATTTGGATTAAACACTCCTATGCACATTACCTGAGTGCATTCACATTTTAACACCGCAAAGTTCCACTGTGGGTCCCAACCATTGTTGCGTGCTCCTTTTCAGTAGCAATCCCCACATTGCATTGTTCTGCATCCCACAGGTACTGCAAATCAGTGACCATGTGGTGACTTGCTCCGGAATCAAGAATGGCAATAGGTGTTGTGACACGCTCCTCAGATAACAACGTTGATACTACCATGGCCACTGCCTTGTTTTCAGTGTTGGAGTCAGCCCTGTTGGTTGAGGATAGTTGGCTAGAGTTACCTTGAACCAGATTGACTTGTGACTTGGTAAGGGGACCTCTCATGGGCCTTAGCTCAGGGTGGAGCGCCCAGCACTCCTCCTTGCTATGTGGACAGGCCGGGTTGTGCTTTCCGTTTCTGCACCCTGGAGGTGAGCGTTTGCGGGTTTTGGCCTTCAAATACATAGCCTTGACCATCTGTTTGGAGAATGGCTCCTTGTGTACTGGCTCATCTTCATCAAAAATGAATCTGAGGCAGTCAATAAGGAAATCAATGCAAGTAGTAGCGTTTTCAAAATAAAGGGATTCAACAAGACCTGGCCTCTTTTTTGATAGCTGGGCCAGGATAGTACTGCAAATCAACTTGTCTATCTGCTTAAAGAAAATAGTGCTGAATTGTCTCAGGCAGCTTTCTACTTGGTCTAAGTATCCTGCCAAATTGTTGTGGAAGGTGATGGCCTTCCATCTGCTCAGTAACTTAATGGTGGAGTACAGCCTGGATTTGGCATATATGCTGTTGATCCATTTCCATATTTCAAATGAATTGCAGGTGTTTTGATTGTTGAAAACCATTTTTTAGACTCGCTCACTTAACCTCTGTATTATTATTCATTCTTCCTTGTTTAGTTGTTCCTTTGTTTTGACGCTGTGGGTATCTCCTGGATCAGTCAGAGTGACATCCATCAGTCTTTTGTGTTTCAAAAATACGGTAATCTTTTGATTCCAGGTGGGAAAATTCCTGGATCCTGCCAGAGGAGGGATACACAAAATGTTGTCCTTTCCAGAGCTGTTTGAGATCTTGTGTGTGTATTGGTTGGTGCACAGAACTCCAACTGTTAATCAGTTGAAGTTGCAAAAGCCTCAAAAGCAAATTGTATATATTTTGTAAAGAAGCGGGTGGTAACTGAGTCTAAACAATGGTTCTATAGCAATTTGACAATTTTTTCAAAGCCTAGTTTTTGATGTAGAATGATTCAGTCAAGTCCATAATTGGCGCCAACTGATTGTGCTATTTATACAAGTCTATTTACAAGGTGATGGTCAACTCGCTGCTGACTTCCATCAGCTCGGTCTGGTCTGTTGCCAAGCTGGGCTGGGCTGAACTGGTTGTCCAGCCATCTTTGCATTGGTAGCCTGAACCCCTAGGGTCCCTTGGATTGATGGGTGTCACACGACCACCCCACGTACTATAGGGCAATCCTTAGATGATTGTGAGCGCAAAGGAATACCAAGTGCAAGGGCAAGTGCGAGATAGCAAGACTTAGTTGCAAAGTGCAAACTTGGTTATCCCACTCAACAAACGGCGAGAGGGATGGAATGTGTTCCAAACAAGGAAACTCAACCTGAGTCCAATGTGATAACTAGGTTGTAGCAAATGCAAGAACATATGAAATTAACTAACTGAGGAGACAATCATCAGGCAAGGGGATAGCCCTTATAAGGTAATCCCAAGTGACTAGATACAACCTGGTGATGAGCTAACTACAGTTGAAGCGGTGAGCCAATGAATGACAGGAACGGCATAGGAAATGAAGCAGTGGTATAGATCTGAGGTCATAGCGTAAGTGCAAGACAATAGAATCTGAGCGTACAATTTTATGACAAATTGGGACAGGAGTGAGTGGCGTTGAAGGTAATGCAAATGAGAGGTAATAGTGTATGCAGGGTAGGGACTAGTCCAATTGCAAACTATACAGTAGTGATGGCTTAGTTAGACATAGATGCAAACTAACAAACAATGCATGACCAAAGATGGAAGTCTGAGGCTGTTGATTTGCCAGGGAAGGAGATTGGATCTCATAATGGATGGCCGACCGGTATGGAGTTAACCGCGAAGTTTGCAAGTATATACTGAGTTGGTTGCCAAGATTGGAAGGTCAGAGCAAGCCAGAGGAAATAGCGGATTGCACCATTGATGTTGTGCTTTTATTTGTGTCACGCTTTTAGACTGAGGTAGATGGTACTGAGGAGAGGACATGTCAAAGTGGTGAAGAAAATAATCCTTAAGTGCGAAGCATAAAAGTTGCCCGGGTATAAAGACGCGAGCTCCTGCAAGCGTTCAGGTAAATTTTCCCATTGATTTCAAGTCTTTAATTATTACTGTATACCCTTATACATTATTTAATTTATTACTGAATAGATTTACAATTTATATAGAATTTTGTCATATTTGTCCCGCCGTTGCAAAAACTGTATTTGCCGCAACAAGCGTTGTGTTCCTAGTACTGCCGTCCGAGGCCTTCGAGGCAAGTGCAAGCAATGTCGCCTTTGCAAGGTGGCATGTAACTTTCCTATAAGTGTTGAGTTGACTGTCAAGGGTCCGCGGAATCATCAAGGGAGATGCAAAGTCATAGGTCCGCGCCAAGGGTTAACTACGAGATACCACCGTTGCCGGAGATCAAATACTTGGGGACTCAAGTTCCTGGTAAGTACTACTCTGGACTGACTAATGATCATAAAATAATAAATGATTTTGCTTGTTTTGCTAGTGTTGCCTTGTTTCTGAAGATATACCACAAACACACCACCACCACCGCCACCTTACTGGGGACCACCGACTGAACTCCCGGGGCCCCAGATGAATGCCGAGGTGCGAGGCGAAGTGTCCGGTGCGGAACCGGTGGGAATTATAACCAAGGAAGCAAGGGAGGAGGAAGGAAACAAAGCGGAAGGAGAAACCGGGAATGGAGGAAACGGTAATGGAGGGAACGGAAATGGAGGGAGAGAAGGAGTGGATGAATTAGGAGAGGGAAATGAAGGAGATGGAAGGGATGGAGTGGATGTAACGGAAGAAATGGAAGGCCAAGGCAAAATGGATCCAGTGCGAGTTGTAGGGCCAATAAAAACGGATGCGAGGCGTCTGACGGACGATATTGGAGAAGGCACGTTGGGAGGCCAAAGGAAGAGAGCGTATGAAGAGCTCTTGGAGGAAGGCGGATGGAATGCTTGGCCAAAGCAAGCTTGGTTTGCGAGGTGCGAGGAGATCTTCAAGAGGCACATTGTAACGGAAGTGCTAGTTCTCCAAAGAATGTCCGCATTAATCAACAATGAAGACCTGGATACTTTTTGATCCATGGTTGCGGAATTGATTGCAAATTGGGAGGATGCGGAGAAGGAAGTAAAGGATACTTTTTAATTATTTATTATAAATATATATATTTTTTTATTTATAAATAGAAATATTATTATTTTTTTTTTAATAATAATAAGGAATGAAGTTTCATTTAGTAGAAATGAAAGGGAAATGAGAAAAAGGAATAACACGGTGAGATGGATGAATTAACTGATGGAATGATGGTGTGAAATAAAATGGGGTTAAATGCAATGGAATATGGAATGGAATGGGATTGGATGAGATAGAATGCGAGATGAAATGGGATTGAATAAGATAAAATGTGGAATGTAATGGAATGGGATTGGATGGGATGAAATGTGGAATGGAATGGAATGGGATTGGATGGGATGAAATGTGGAATGGAATGGAATGGGATTGGATGGGATGAAATGTGGAATGTAATGGAATGGGATTGGATGGGATAGAATCATGATTGTTGAGGTTTGCAAGGGTAGCTTGAATGGAAGTCTTGAATCAGATTGGGTGAATTGCAAAGGTGATGGGCTGGTTCCCACAAGGTGCAATATTTGTCGGACTGGAAGCCAGACCATTTGACAAGGTATTGAAGTTTTCCTTTGCGTAACCTGGAATCCAGAATACGGCTTACTTCCCACTCTTGATGATTGAGGACAGTGACCGGTTCAGGAGGGGGATGAGTCTTGCCTGGGTATAGGACTTGAGCTGGCTCTAGGAGAGACACATGAAAGACTGGGTGAATACCTTTCCATTTCGCAGGTAAAGTAAGTTTAAAGGCGTTAGGGGAGATGACTGATTCTACTTTGAAGGGGCCAAACTTTCTTATGAAGAGTTTGCGAGTTGGGAAAGTGCTGCAAATGTTGCAAGCATTGAGCCATACTTGATCTCCTACTGCAAAGGTTGGAGCCAAAGTGCAAGATTGGTCTGCTTGCTCCTTATAGTGCTGGTTTGCTTCTTCAAGGTTGGTTCGAAGTTGCAATTGAAGGGATTGAATTTGTTCAAGGTAATTGGTAGCAGGTTGAGAAGGTGCTACGTGAAGGGACAAGAAAGTTGGGTTTCTACCATAAAGAGTTTGGAAGGGCGACTGTTTGGTGGAGGAATGAGTGGAGTTGTTTTAGGCAAATTTGGCTAGTGGGAGCCATTGCAACCAGTTGTCTTGTTGATAGGCGACATACATTTGAAGATATTGTTTGAGAATCTGATTAACTCACTCAGTTTTCCCATCCGTTTCCGGGTGGTAAGCCGTTGATAAATTGTGAGTGATCTTCAAATGTTGGCATAGCAAGGTCCAGAAGCTTGAGACAAACAGAGATCCACAATCACTTACTATATTATCAGGGAGACCATGTTTCAAAAATACATATTCTATGAACAAGTTAGCTAAGTCTTCTGAAGAGACCATCACATTACTGCGTAAAAATAAAGCCATATTTGAGAAGCAATCTACTATTACTAGAATAGCATCATATCCACTAGAAGAAGGTAATTGAGAGATGAAATCCATAGAAAGCGAGTGCCAAGGATGAGGCGGAATTGGAAGTGGCTGGAGCAGCCCATACTTCCAGTTTTTTGAGGACTTGTTACGATTGCAATCATAGCACAGGCTAACATAGTCTTTTACTTCTTTGGTCATACCAGGCCAGTAGAAGTCTTGTGCAATCAATTGGTAGGTTTTATCCTGCCCATGATGACCAGCAAGTGGAGAATTGTGCCGTGACTCAAAGATATCTAAATTAATGCAAGAATTATCTGGGACTACTATACAATTATCATAGACTAAAAAGTCATTATCATCAATACTGTAACTACTATCTAATAAGTTTGCACTTTTGCAAAGTTTGATGCACTTGGGGTTGTCGCGTTGAGCTTGTTGGAGTTTGGAAGCCAAATCTTGTAAGCAAGCGATGATCAAACTGAGTTGGGCAGATTGGGTTGAGAAGAGTTTCCTAACGTTTTCAGGGTTGTTTTTGGCAAAGGTGCTCCCCCCCTGGGTAAACATTGTCCCAACGTGATAAAGCATCAGGAACTACCGCTTGTTTCCCAGGACGGTACGTGATCGTAAAGTGGAACTCGGAGAGGTATTTGGCCGATTGTGCCTGTCTACGTGTGAGGACTTTTCAGCTCATGAAATACTTCAAAGAATTATGATCAGTTAAAACCTCAAAGGATTCCCTAAGGCTCAAAAGGTATGAATGCCATTTTTTCAAGCAATAAACAATTGAAAGAAGTTCCTTGTCATGAATCTCATAGTTAAGCTCTGCAGCGAGCAACTTGCAAGACTGGAAAGCTACGGGATGAAAGAGAGAAGTGGAGGAAGAAAACTGCGAGATTTCTCCTGCAATCGCATAGTTGCTTGCATCTGTTTTGACAATAGTGCGAGCTAGCTCGTTGAAGTGAGCAAGTATCAGAGCAGTGGTGAATGCTTTCTTCAGAGCTTCAAACTCCAAAGCAGCTTGTTTGGTAAAAAAAAAGGAATGTCTTTTTGAAGAACGTTAGTAAGATTCACGGTTTTTTCAGCGTAACGTGCAATAAACCTTCTATAGAAATTACTGAAACCAAGGAAAACTTGAAGAGATTTAACCAAAGAAGGTGGGGGCCAGTCCAATATGCGTTTGCTTTTGGCTGGGTCCATTGATAGTCCTTGCTGCGAGACTAAAACACCTAGAAAATGAAGAGAAGAGGCATGGAATTTGAACTTAGAGGCTTTTGCAAACAGGTCATTCTTGCAAAGTCGCTGCAGCACCTCCTGCACATGTGCGATGTGATCTTTGAGGTTCCTTGAGTAGACTAGAATATCATCAAGATATACCATGAGGTATTTACCTACAAGATTGGAGAAAATGTTGTTGACAAAATGTTGAAAAGTGGAAGGAGCATTACAGAGGCCAAAAGGCATGATGGTATACTCATAACTGCCAAACCGGGTTCTCATCGCAGTTAAATACTCATGACCTTTCTTAATGCAAATTAGGTTATAGGCACCCCAAAGGTCTAACTTTGAGAAATAAGTAGCTCCATGGAAGAGAGTGAGGAGATGTGACATAGGTGGTACTGGATAGGCATTCTTCCGGGTTACCTGGTTCATTTTCCTGTATTCAACGCAAAGGCAAAGTCCACCTTCCTTTTTTGGAACAAATAGGACAGGTGAACCGGTATTTGAATTGCTTTGTCGAAGAAATCCTTTTGCTACATTTTCCGCAATGTAGTCTTGAAGCGCAATTGATTCTTGCGTTGAGAGAGAGTAGACTGGTCCTAGTGCTGGAGGTGGGCCAGTAAGTTTGATCTTGTGATTTTAAGGACGGGATGTAGGCAGTTTACCTGCTTTTGTAGCTGAAAAGACGTCAGCAAAGTCATGATAAACCAAAGGCAAAGACTCTTGAATGATTTCTAAATCTTCAATCTTGTCATCTTCAAGCACCGGGTTTGAGGTGCTTGCATGGTGCGAGAGGATTAGGGAGCTCAAAATACACCGTTTGGTTGGTGTCTGTTTCTCTTCAAAGGAACAGGAAAGAGGTAAGCTGGATAGGTAAGCAATAACTCCTAAATCTGAAGAGGGAATTTGGGAATGAAGGTCAGGATATTGCAAATCTCCTGGCGGAAAAGTGTCATCCAACTTAATGACAGTGTCAGGTAGGCTTTTTAACTCCTGATTGACGGAAAGGTAAGCGTTCTGGGGGTGTGAGGTTTGAAGTTTAATTACTCCTTCTTGCCAATTCACGTCCGGATTCCAGTAAACTAGGAAATCATGGCCTAGAATGGTATCATCCATTCCGGGTATAGCCAAGACAAATAAATCCCATTTGAAGCTGGCGAAAGTGGAGAATGCAAAGGTCCATTTTGCCTTTTGGGAAACCCAGTAAGACGGTTCAGTCACACTACTTACTAAATAGATAGGAAATTTATCTATCTTGGAACATGTAAGATTTTTGGAAGTGGCAAAAGATTCACTGATGAAGGAAACATTAGCTCCAGAATCAAGTAATACTTGATAAGGAGTGTTGTTGGAATGGAATAGGATAAATCTCAAAATTGGAGCACCTAGTGACTCGCAAGTGCAAAGATTTACTTGCGGTGATTTAGATAATGTGTAGTTTTCCTTGCGAGTATCAGAAAAACTACAAGCTAATTTTTTGACTGCTTAGCCGCTTCACGCGCTAACCGCTTTGCACAGTTGTCAACATCATGTTTTCCTCCACAATACATACACAGCCCTTTCTTTTCCCTTTGTAGCCATTCCTTGTTTTGAAGCATCCCGGTTTCTTTGTCCAAGAACTTTGGAGTTTTGGCAACGGCTTTCCCTTTCGAGTTGGAGTTCAAAGTTGGAGTTGGTTTAGATGGTTTTGGGTTCCTTGTGTTTTGCTTTGAGGAGTCTTCCACCCTTGGAGCCAAGGTGGACGGTCCATGGTTGTTTCGCCAAGAGCAATTCTTGTCATGATAGCCATTATCAAGCTCAATCACTCAATCAATTAGCTGCTGAAGCGAGGTTGTCTTATGACCCCCAACTGCGACCTGTTTGATTAAGCGTGCCGGTAGACCCTTTTGGAAATGGAATAGAAGAGCGGCCTTGTTCCACTGGATGCAAGACTGCAAGGTTTGAAAATGAGAAATATAAACGGAAGCTCTACTATTCTCCTCCATAACTAAACTATTAAGTTTGTATTTGGTGTTTTGAACTTCATTGGGATCGCCAAACAGGGTGAACAGTTGTTGCTCAAACCTGTCCCAGTTGTTGAGAATACAAGTGGGACTGTTGTTGGACAAAAGTTCAAGGTACGGTTCAAACCACTGCAAGGCTCTACCCCCTAAGAAGGACAAAGCATACATAACTTTATGTCTATCGGAAGGGAAATTGTTGTTGTTGTTTGAAAAGATGATTTTACAAGACTGTAGGTAGGATCTAAGCTTATGAGGGTGTTCTCCCGTAAAGTGATTGGGTTGTTTCATGCCCGGAGTGGGAAAGCTAGGAGTACTTGGACTAGATTGCTGGGCACCATGAGTGAGGGCCTGGATCAATGTTGAAAGAAGGGTTGGAGCATCGGGCTTGGGAGCAGTAGTGCAAACCCCTGGTCTACCACCAGTCAAGGTTTCATCGGAAGAATGGTTGGAGTCTGCAAATTCCGCAAGAGGGTCCGTCAGAGCATCCCGTGGAGGAGCCCAAGGATCATCAAGGGGTTCAACAGATGGCGATTTAGAAGGAGGAACTGGATCTAAGGGTTGTTGGGCCCAAGGAGCGCTGGTTCTCCCTACCCAATGGATCTCATCATTGTAAGGGGCAAGGGAAGCGTTCCCGGTTGAACGAGTACGTGACATCGAAAAGAAGAAGTCTACTATAGGTTGGCAGGCTACAATAGATGAGTTGAGTTAGTTAATTTACTGTCACACAACCACCCCACATACTATAGGGCAATTCTTAGATGATCGTGAGCGCAAAGGAATACCAAGTGCGAGGGCAAGTGCGAGATAGCAAGACTTAGTTGCAAAGTGCAAACTTGGTTATGCCACTCAACAAACAGCAAGAGGGATGGAATGTGTTCCGAAGAAAAAAACTCAGCCTGAGTCCAATGTGATAACTAGGTTGAAGCAAATGCAAGAACATATGAAATTAACTAACTGAGGAGACAATCATCAGGCAAGGGGATAGCCCTTATAAGGTAATCCAAAGTGACTAGATACAACCTGGTGATGAGCTAACTACAGTTGAAGCGGTGAGGCAATGAATGAAAGGAATGGGATAGGAAATGAAGCAGTGGTATAGATCCAAGGTCATAGCGTAAGTGCAAGACAATAGAATCTGAGTGTACAATTGTATGACAAATTGGGACAGGAGCAAGTGACGTTGAAGGTAATGCAAATGAGAGGTAATAGTGTATGCAGGGTAGGGACTAGTCCAATTGCAAACTATACAGTTGTGATGGCTTAGTTAGACGTAGATGAGAACTATCAAACAATGAATGACCAAAGATGGAAGTCCAAGGCTGTTGATTGGCCAGAGAAGGAGATTGGATCTCATAATGGATGGCCAACCGGTATGGAGTTAACTGCGAAGTTTTCAAGTATATACTGAGTTGGTTGCCGAGATTGGAAGGTCAGCGCGAGCAAGAGGAAATAGCGGATCACACCATTGATGTTGTGCTTTTATTTGTGTCACTCTTTTAGACTGAGGTAGATGGTACTGAGGAGAGGACATGTTGAAGTGGTGAAGACAATAATCCTTAAGTGCAAAGTGTGACAATGGGTCTCTGATGAAGTCAGGTTTCACCTGCCGTATAGGCATCCATTGGTCAAAAGGTGGTCAGTGCCTTGGTAGCAGCTTCCTCAAGGGGCTTTTATCTCATCAGGGCCTGCTTGTTTGACTTACCCAGTAGAAGGGATTACTGCTTATGTCAACTTTAGCCATTAATAGGCCCCTCACCTGAGGATGTGTCAAAGCAGCAGAAGGTCTGTTCTGACAAGTATTCCAAACAACATTTACTTACAATCCTTGGTGCAAAACTTGCTGGAAGGTGCAGAACTTTTTTTCATGGTGAATGGTGGATGTGCCAAGCAAATATATCATAAAAATTGATACTTTTTTTAAAAAAGACCACAGTGGTCACTTGACTGGTTCTATCAGCTTACTACACTGCTTAGATGTACTTGAGAAATGGTTTGGAGGTCACCAATCCTATGCTGGAAGGTCTTATCCTGTCGATGGTTTGACTTCAATTTCCTCAGCAGGGGACTTGGTGACCGGTAATGGGTCCTGTCCTTGACAAATAGACCCGGTTTACTGGCCCACTGGACTTGTTGTACTGGCAACAGTAGTGAGCAGGTGAAAGCGTAGCATTTACCAGGTGCCACCCGGGGAGCCCGCGGGAATCGTCCAGCCCCGAACGAGCGAGGTTGATTTCTTGTAGCACAGCTCAACCATGCCTGCTGAGTGGCGCTGAGGTGATCTGAGTCATCCTTTTCGACGATGACTCCGCGGCGCCTGCCACGCGTGTACTGTGTTCGCCACGGTCCAACAGAATGGTGAGCAATCATGGGGCTTTTCATTTGACTGGGTGATAAGGGGCTTTTTTCTTTCCTCTGCAAACTTGAGGTTTTTTGACGAATTGCATGATTTCTTTAGGAGCATCAACGGTCGACATGTAGGTCAATTTGTCTTCGTGCGAGTCCGACACAGACACGGCAGTACTATGTTCGATATCCCTGCCACTGGTTAATAGAGCTTTTCGATGGTTGCGATTCGTTGCGAGACAGACGGGCACTACAGACCTACCTCTGACGGAATCCGGTGAACAACTAATTGCTGAGTCATCAGCCAAGTTAGTAGGACCAGGAAGTTGAGTAGCAACAAAACCAAGGATTCCTGCTATTTTTCTCGGGAAGCAAATGTTTCACTTACGCATTCTTCCTGTCGTTCACGAATCCAGAAATCCTTGACCAGCAACTGATTTCGAAAGTGCTGATCTCTCCTCGGCAGCGTGCCAAACGAACGTTTGAACTACTGTTCAAGGACAATCTACCAGAATTTGAAATTGAAGAAGGTGTCCGCGAATGGACTTATGGCGACTATGAAGGTCAGTCGGACTGAAAATCGTTTTCAAGGGGAGAAGCTAAGCGCTCCAGCGGCTCTACTTTACCTTTCGGCCTTTAGGTCTATGGAAACATGAAGTTGCTGAGATCCGAAGAAAAAAGGGCTTACCCAGTGGCCGGGATGGATGGGAAATATGGGTGAGACCTTTGAAATCTGCTCACATTATCGTTGCTTCATGCGCGGTCGAACCTCCCCTCCGTTCCATAGGTTGACGGTTGTGAAGGTGGGGAAAGTCCCGAGCAAATGATGGCGAGAGTAGACCGCGTTGTACAACAAGTCAAAGCATTTCATCGAGCATGGGTAGAAGACCCTTGCCGTAGGCTAGAAGACGAGGGAGGTGATGTGTTAATAGTCACGCATGGGTAAGACTGGGGCTTTTTTCCTGTTCGAAAGGAGTACTGACTCTCATAATGACAGTCATTTTTCGAGATGTTTTGTGGCACGTTGGCTGGGGCTTCCTTTGCGGCAAGGAAGCCTTTTTACCGTCGAAACCGGATCAGTCACCATAGGAAAATACTATGGCGGCTTGGATTTTCCTATTCTTGAGGGATTGAACATCGGCTCGATTTGAAAAGATATTGTTTTTTAAAGGCTCAGACTAGGCTTCAAAAACCTTTTCCAAGTAAATATGTACCTTGTATCCACAAGCTACGCGCAAGCTTAGTTGCGAAGCATTGACCTGTTGCCGGAATAAAAATCATTCTTCCCATTGCAAAGTTAATCGATTTCTTCATTTGATGGTGGTGAGGGTTATTCAAACGATGTGTAAATTAAGTAAGTAACTCACGAGAAACAACCGGAGGATGATGAGTGGGAGAGAAGTTGAAGAGAGCTCAAATTGAAAAGTCTAACAATATCTTTGAAAAAAATCTTTTGAAGCAAGTTGGAATCTTGAAAAGGTTGTTCCTTGTAATTGAATTCAAGAATATGATGAAATTTCCCGATATATCGAATGAATCAAAAGGAAATTTGGATGAATTTGGAAAGAAAATGAAGGATTTTTAGTTTTGATCTTACGTTTGATTTTTTTGTATTACAAACATATATGTTGTAAATATTTTATACTGAGGAAGATAGAAGAAAGGGTTTATGATGACTAGCTAAATGTGATTTTGTTTGGTGCGATAAGAAAGTGAAAGCACTGGCACCGCAAAAAAATTGAGAACATGTACTAGCAAGCGTCATCAAGGAGCTCAGGCCAAGCCTATGACCAAGCTCAGGTCAAGCTTTCAGCAAGCTAAGGTCAAGCTTTGACCAAGACTGCATAGTCACTGTGCATTGTGCACAGTGACTGTGCATTGTGCACAGTGACTGTGCACAAACTCTTTGATTCAAGAATGGAGATAGATTCAACTAGGGAATAGAGAAAGCTTCAACTAGAGCTTCCTTGATGATGCTTGCTAGCAAGCAACATGAAACCTCTTCTAGTGTGATTAATTTGAATAAGAATAAAAGAATGGAAAGGAATTAAGGAAACAAGAAGCAAAAAATGGTAAATGAAAAAAAGGAATTAGGAATGGAAAAACTGTGAAAAAATAAATTAGATAGCCAAAGTTTGGGATTCTAGCTTGAGTGGAAATCTTGAACTAAATCAGGGGAGTTTCAAATATAATGAGTAGGTATCAAGGAGATACTATGGATTTTTAAGCAGTAGATTAAACCATGTATTCAATTTTTCCTTTGCATGATCTGGAATCAAGAATACACATTACTCCAAACTCAAGATTATCCTCAATCTTAACAGTTTTGGGAGGCAGATGAGTTTTTCCCAGGTATAAATCTTGAGAAGTCTCTAGGATAGATGTGTGAAATAACAGAGACAATTCTTATTCAGATGAGGTTTATCTACATAAATTGGTTTGAAAATCTTATTTGCCCCAAAAAAATTTGGACAATGTGAATGTTTTTCTTATGAATTAGTGGAATTGTTGAATGCAAATATGGCTAGTGGCAGCCACTATCCTTGATTTTTTTATTGATATTTGAAATATATTTTTTGTGTCCTATTTGGAAAATAATTCATTCTTTCAATGAAAGATTTCATCCAATTCCGCAATTAAAAAATAAAGAAATACCCATTTATTTGAAAAGAGGGGTGACAAATTACCAGAAAACAGTTTGTTGTTCACAATTTTATCAAAAAACGTCCATCAAAAATTTTTTAACCTAGTTATCACCTGGAATATCAATAAGAATATATTAGCCAGATGCAAAGGGTTTTTAGATCCAAGGAACTTTGAAATTGTTCTTTTTATTTTTTGAAAATAATTTTTGGGGAAAGAAACATAAAGGACCACAAAGGCAATTGTTAAAGATTGGATTACCTCATGATGACAGGCGTGATTTTTTTACAGTACATTAGTAAATTCTGGATGAAGCATGAGAAAAAATTTGTAGCCTTGTGGACTTCCAACAAATTGCATCTGGGAAATACAACTATTTCAAAGGCTGAATGTGCTTTCCTTTGAACAAATACTACTGGCATAATTCTACTGGGGATATTTTGAAATTGCATGGGATTATCAAAATTGCATCAGTAAATCAAATGAAAACAACACTATACACCATAGCTTGAGAAATATCTAAAAATATTGGCAAATCCCCATGATTTATTTCAAAAAAAATTAAAGGAAAACTTCTCATGATGCATTGATCAAATACCTGGAGGTAGGATGCAATATTGCTGAAGTAAGAACCTAATGATGCCCAAGATATTTCTTCAGGTTGATGTGAATTTGTTTCAGCCTTATTTGAGCTGACTTTGGGCACACTCAAAGGCTCCTTGAGCCCAACGAATCCCATTTTAAGTGGCATCTTGATGTGACTACTTCACATGATGAATCTGAACCCGCATTGATCTTCTGCAAGTGTGAATGAAAGAATCAGAAGATAAATTTCAGGGTGATAAATATTCCAGAAGGTAGAAAACAAGAGTTTATGGAAAAAATTTAAATTTTCCATAATGGGAACTATAATTTATAAGAAATTTTCCTGAGCCTCTGGAGTACACAAGGGTAAGTTTAACCATAAAAAATTTTACTAATACAAGGATTGGAACTAGAGGAGGAGGATTTAAGGGAAGCCTTCACCAAGCAGGGGAGTGGTTCAAGGATTCTTGAGGAAGCAGGAATTTTTTTTGAAGTAAATTCAAAGGTGTTCAAGCTGAGATTGGGCTCAAGCAACCAAAAAAAAAAAAAAAAAAAAAAAAAAAAAAAAAAAGAGAGAGAAAGAAATGGAGTTTATCATGGAATATAAAGAAGCAGTCAAATTTCAGGGAAGAAATTCAAAATATCAGAATAATTCAAAATTAATTTATGAAGAATGGCAATAAAATTCAAAAGCATTAATCTTATATAGTTGAACAAAATGAAATTGAAAGAATTATTTGAGAATGAAAAGCAGATATTGGAAGAGAAATCATGACCTTGGAAATGGTAACTTCATGTATTGAACAGGAGTGTAATATTTTCAGGTGACTCAAAAATTACTTTACATGAAAAATAAGACCAAATGGAAATAGCTTGATTTTATATTCATTCTTGAATACAATGCTGGAAGGAAAATTATACTAACTATTTGAATTGTAAATGAATTTTTTTTAGGCTTGTGATTTGAATAATCTGGAATGTTAATAAGATATTAGTGCATGTGGTGTATGTATTTAATTCAATGGCAGTAGAGAATAGTGCAGAGACTTGCATTCAATATTAATGAAGCAAGATGTAAAGGCTATAATGGGAACTGGAACATGGCAAGGGAAGATTTTTGTGATTAAATTAAGGTTGAGACTCACAATAATTAATAACTAATTTTGCAGATGAAAGTCATTAATGAGATTTTTGCTGTGAAATTTATTTAAAGAGTTTTATTTTTTTTTCTGATTACAAAGGTACTAATTCATTAGGGGTGACTGGTCAAAGGAAGGCCCTCAGAAACATCTCAAAGAAAATAGATCATTTAACAAGCAAGGTGAATTCATTTTTTGAAATTTGGAAACAGAGGTTTCAATAAGAAATCAGGAAAAAAGGAATGGACAGCAGAATTATAAGGAAGGAAGAAAATAAGGCATAAAACTGAAATCCAGAGATTTAAAGTATAATGCAGGAGTAGGGTTGAATAAGGAGGAATACTAAGGAATGGAACTAAAATAATCAAAAAAAGAAATATTGATGATGAGAAGAATTCAAATACTGAAAGATTGGAAAGGGAAATATAAAATTTGGCATATTTGAATGATTCAACACAGGATTTTGGATTGAAAGGACTAGGGAAAAAAAGATAAAATTTTTCAGCTTGAAAGAAATATGTGGAAGATATAAAACCAGAATTGGAAATCAAAAAGGATGTAGGGAAAATCATTTCAGAATTTTAAAAGCAGAAAATGTAATTAATAGGGGGAAACTTATGAAGCTGGATTAAAAGATTATGAAATATTCAAAGCTGAATTGGAAAAGAACTTATAAAATTGAAAATTCAAGGCCAATGTTAAATATCCAGGCTACATGGTTTCAGTTCTATATTTTATTTTATCCTTCCAAAAAAAATGGGCTTACTTCAATGGAGCCATAAAACCAGTTCAATTATCTTTGAATTCTTCTGTTTCAATTGAATCATCGTCAAGTTCTTCTATCACAGTTGGATCATTCTAAAATTCTCCTCTATCATTTCAATAATCCTCAAATTATTTTATTCCATTTCAATCAACTTCAAATTCTTATATGCCTATGAAGCTAAAGAGCATAAGATTTGTTTCTCATCTTTGAAGTGTTTCTTGAAATTATGTTTAATGTGTGCATAATGAACAAAGGCAGGTTAATGGCATTGATTATTCTTTAGCTCATCAATATTGGGGGAACTTTGAATATTACAGAAGGATTCAAAAATGAGATTTACTTTTATCAAGATCTTTGGATTTTTTTTATTACCCTGTGGCTTTGAATCAATTCCTAAAAAGAATTAATTTTGAGGTTTTGGAGGATTGCGAAAGAAATTAAATGAGGTTTCCACATAAGGGTAATTTATAAATAATTTGATGATTTTAAAGCAGCCAATGTGAAATTTGCCACCTTCAACCCAAAACGGGTTCAGTGACGCAATTTGACCCATTTTGGGTCTCAAGCGGCAATTTGCAACTCATTTGAGCTTCAAAATGCCGTTTGAAACTCAGGTGGGTTGTGAATGGCAGTTCCCAAACAATTTTGGGTAGTGAATTGCAAGAAAAATAAAATCAATTTTGGATTTTATTTATTTCATTTTACACATATATCTATATATATATATATATATCATACTTTTACTTTAATTAATTAATTAATTTTTTATTTATTTATTTACTTACTTATTTTATTTTATTTTATTTATTAATATTTGTTTTTATATTTATATCTTCAATTTCATCAATTAATTTGTTTTTTATTATTTCTTTATTTATTCATTTATTCCATAGTATTCATTCATATTTTTCTATATATTTATATTCTTAAATTAATTTAATAATCTACTTTTTATTTTTTATTTGTTTATTTGCTTTTTATTTTTTTATTTAAACCAAAAAGGAAATAATAGATAAAAAATTAATCAAAATGTTAAAAAAAGATGTATATATATTATAACAATGGAACACAGATGGGTCCCAAAGGGCCATTTGCGACTAAGATGGGTTGCAAACAGCTTTTTTTGCCTTTCCGTGACCACAGGGTTGCAAATTTAACATTGGCCTTTTAAAGTAGTTTGGAGCTCTAAGGCACAACAATAAAGGTTTCAAATTTTCATTTCACTTCAAATTCAAATCTCCCAGTGTTTTTGGTTTTTGGGATGAACTTTTTTTGCATCCTTCAAAATTGGTCAAAAGTGAGCTTCATTGAAGCATAATTTTCCAGTGAAATTAATTGATCAAATTTGGAAATCATAATTCCAGGATGGATTTCAACAGCTGGGAAAAATAATATGATAAGAGCTTAAATATTTGGAAAAATAAATGCCACAGAAAAATATGGTGTTCTTGAATGTTATTGATAAGATATGTTTCACATATTCTAGGGGCTTAGGAGAATTGATGCAAATTTTCATTTCTTTTCAATGGGTGTTTGTTTTTTATTTATTTTGTTGAAATTTTAATTTAGCATGTTTTTTTGTCAATTCTGATCAAAAGTAATGAATTCGATTTTATAAAGATCTTGAAAATAATCTGAAAGGTGCTGCTTAACCTTGTGTTTTTTGATTTCTCTTCAAAAATATGTATTCATATTGTTTTTAAATATTTTTTTTAAATTTGAAAATTTTGGGTTCCATTGAAACAATTTGAAAGTTTCAAATAATGTTTTACATACCAAATTGTGATTTGGTTCCCATAATTTCTTACATAGAACTTGTGTTTGTTTCACCCAAATTGGGAGAGGGAAGCCTTTTGCCTGGTGAAATACTTTAAGAAAAGTTCACGCACAGCCTATATCCACTTTGAGGCTAAGATATCAAGAAACAATACTACCTACTCAATGGTTTTGAAGTATGCTGAAATTGGCATTTTTGCAGCCTCAAAAAATCAATAATTTCATATTTGTAGATTTATGATTTATGATTTAAGATTTAAGATTTGATATTTAAGATTGAAGATTTAAGATTTATTATTTATGATTTATGATTTATTATTCATGATTAATTATTTATTATTTATTATTTATTATTTATTATTTATTATTTATTATTTATTATTTATTATTTATTATTTTCTATTTATTATTTTCTATTTATTATTCTCTATTTATTATTTATCAGGGGGTTGAGTATTTCAAGCCCCCAAACCTTGAAATCACATGGTTTCAATGCTGTCACTGAAAGAATTGAGATGGCTAAACACCAGAACCACTTATATTTCAAATAAGAAAAGATAAGAAATGTTTAGCTCAAAGAACAATGATTTTACAAGTATGAGAATCTTAACCAACAGGAATGAGAATTGATATCAATGAAATCTCAGCACAACATTGGATCCAGCATATTAAAGTAGAAACGCTTGATTGCCTTGATCTTACAGACTTTGGCAAAGTGACCTTGACACCATTGGTTGTCCTGAATGACGTTATCTGGCGATTCTGAGTGTCAGCTACGGTCTTGACCATGAAGCGCCTTGAATCACAATTACCAGATAGTAGTCCTTTGCGGTTGGCGTTGATGAGTTGTTGGTGGAGATTGAGATTGAAGTTGGTGACGGATAGAGTGAGTAACTGATCAGAAACTGGTGAGAGAAGAGTGATACAAGAATTAACTGATGAGTTGACTATGGAGTCGTCAACTTGAGAGTTGTTGACTTGCCTACTATCACCAGCAAGAGTGTTGGAGAGCACGCGCTCAGATTCTGTCTCATGCAGCATTGGAGTGTCTCCACTGCTGTCAGAATGTTGCGGACTTCAATCTGGTGCAACACAATATTCTCAATACCCCTCCTTGATTCAATGCGCAGTGAATTCAGGTACTAACATGGTGAACCAGTCTGAGTAATGAAGACTTGTTGGAGGCTTTGGTAAGACTATCTGCGACCATTTGATCGGATCTAATTAGTTGGATTCTGATTGAGTCATCTGAAACACCTTCCCTGAGTCCCTTTGTCTTCAGATCTATGGATTTGGTTTTTGAGTTGCTTCCAAAATTTTTTATTTTGCTGTCTAGGCCTTTATTGTTGATTAAGTGGAGACTGGGTAAGATTGGTTTTCTCCACAGCTCATGAATGAGATGATTTATCCATCTGCATTCCAGTTGACCATTGCTGAGTGCATTGCATTCTGCTTCTGTAGAGGAGTATGTAATGTTTCTTTGCCTTCAACTGGTCCAAAACAGTGGAGAGCCTCAAAAGAAGCAAATGAACCCAGTTTGAGAGGTTTGAGTGATGGGGTCATCAGCCCATGTTGAGTCGCTGTGACACACTAAATTTTTGGAGTTTTTTATTTGTGAGATTAGCAAACATTGATCTTTGGTGTTGGCTAGGTACTTCCAGACTTTGAGGAGTTCTTTTCAGTGGGAGATACCGGGGTTTTCAGAGAATCTGGCCAGAGAGGATACTTCAAAACTTATATCTGGTTGGGCAAGCCTGGCAATGAAGTTAAGTCTGCCTATTGGTGACCAATAGCTGACTCCCAGTTGATTAAATTCTTCAACTTCTTCATTGGTTGCAGGGATGAGGTGAATTCCAGGCGTGCAGGGAGTGTTTGTCGGTTTGCAGTCCATCATGTTCAACTTGGCAAGTCCTTTGTCTACATGAAGAGGCAGAGAAAGTTTAATACCTCCCTCCGACCTTTCCACCTTCATCCCCAATAGAGTGTTTGGTGGTTGTGCGGAGGAATTTTTGAATTTACCCAGAAAGGCGTCCTTGAACTTCTTTACATTCCCCACAACCAGTAGGTTGTTGACATGGATGAAAACAGCTGAGATTCAATCTGTTCCTATGTACAGGCAGGGATTGGCTTCGGATGGATGGAATCCTTGTTCCTGAATCCATTCGCTGAGCATCCTGTACCAGTTTTTTGCGGCTTGCTTGAGTCCATACAAGGATTTTCAAAGTTTGAGAATTGGAGATCTTCTGGAGGAGCCAGTTGGGCGTTGGATAAAGACTTCCTCATCAAGAGGAGCGTGCAGGAACGCCCCCTTGACATCAAAATGGAGCATGTCGAGATTGCAATCCACCGCGAGTAGCAGACCTGCCCTGAGGGATGCAACTTTGCCAGTTGGAGCGTAAGTTTTGAGATAGTCAATTCCATACCTTTGGTTTAATCCTTGTACACAAACCCTAGATTTATAGATTGGAGCTTCACCATGCGTGTTTTATTTCACTCTGAAGGCATAGGTTACGTTGAGCAAGTTTTTAGGCTCCGGACCATCATAATCTTCCCATACCTTGAAATATTCACATGTGTCAAGCTCTTTGTGTAGTAATTTAGACCATACGGGAGATTTCAGCGCCTCTTCAGCTGTTTTAGGAGTCTCAACCGTGTAGTAGCCGTAGCAATTGGGAGGCTTCAGTTCCAATTGATTCCTGAGTTGTCAAGCCTTGGGAATCAGATCTTCAGCTATGAAACTTTCCTCTTCCTCATTGTCTTCTTTGGATTCAGACAAGTCGTCGGACTCTGATTTGATAAAGGGTTCAATTGCCTTACCAAGATCCGCTGGTGTTGTTTCACCCGCCGGTTGGGTGATGAAGTTGGGAGTTGAGTTTTATTGGACATCTTCTTGGGTTGGAGGAAGATCTTCAGAGGCCTGAAGTTGAGACTTGCTGAATCTGAAGTTCTTGGTTTCAATGATGCTCCCGGAGGTTGTGAGGGTACGGTAGGACAGCAGTTTAGGCAAATAGCCTATCAGTTGTCCTGGTAGTCATTTTTCATTGAATTTCTTGAGGTGATGTTCTTAAAGGTTGAGAAAAGTCACCTTGCTCCCTATGGGTTTCAGATAGTCTGCTGGCAGCTGGGTTCCATGCATGAGCTCCCATGGAGTTATCCCGTCAGAGTTGGGAATTTGATTTAAGGCCAAAGAAAAGCTTCTGATGACCTTGTGGCAGTAGTGCTTTGGTAGTTTGGAGGAAGAGAACGTTGCCCGTACTGATTATGCACCTGTTCTGTTTGCTCTTTCAGCGTGGCCGTTGTGCAGGGGATGGTAAGGTTTGGACACTATCCGTTGTATTCCTTTGTCTTTTAAAAAGCTGGTTAAGTTGGTATTAATGAGTTTGCCGCCTCTGTCGCAGCAGAATTCACGCTTGTTGTACTCATTTAGGATAACAAACTTGATTGCGTCTCCAGCATCACTCTTCTGCTTTAGTGGGAAGGAGCTGATTTACCCACTGAAGTTGTTGACTAAGGTAAGGGAGTAGCAATAGCCACCTTTGGATGATGGGTTGATTGGACCAATCAGGTTGGCATGGACTCTTTTGAACACTTTTTCAGCCCTGTTCAACATGTCCTTGAAGCTGGCGCGGGTGATTTTGCTTTTTTTGCAGCTGTTGCACGAGAATGAGGCTTTGATGTTCTGGGGAATTGTGGATTTAAGGTACTTCTCCATTCTTTCAATTCCAGCATGGCCAAGTTTGAGGTGAAGCTCGTTGATTTCTTCAAGGTGAGGATCTTTTGAGGTAAAATAACTTTGCTTACACTCCATGTCAAGATACAGCAGATTGTTGATGATTCTTCCTTGGAGCACCGTGGTTTGGTTTGGGGTGAGGTTGAAGATGGGTTGACTGACTTGATCATTGACTATTAGATTTGCGCCCTTGGCTAGAAATACTCCCATGGAGAGTAGGTTTACAGCAGCTTCAGGCGTCCATGCAGCATCTTTAAGCTTGAGAGTGCCTGACATAGACTTGAGTATTGCTGTCCCTCTGCCCATTATTGCCAACAAAGCTCCTGGTTTGCCTGTTTTGGTGAAGTTTGATCCATCTTCTGATGTCAGTGTCTTGAACCAGCTCTTGTTGGTTAGCATGTGAATGGAGCACCCGGTGTGGTGTCAATTTATAGACACGGATTGGGAACTGCTTCGCGGCTGCGCTCTCAGCATTGGGGGTGAGCGGGCTCAGCATTAGGGTATGCGGAGTGCTCAGCAGCAGCCGCTGTTTGGCTCCGCACCTGGTGGACGGGTCAGGATCAGCATTGAATGCGGCGTGGGTGGCGATCCGCCCCAGAGATTGGATTTGGAAGGTAGTGCGCTCGACTAGGTTTGCCGGGGGCCGGTTTGGATACATAGGGGCGGAGCAATCGGCAGGCTATGAAGGAACGGATGAGCGTGCGCGCAAGTGCGCCAATCATGCCGGATATTACCGGACACCCACGACAGGCGCGGACAAACGGATACGGACAGGCGCGGGGGGCTCCGAGTAGGGCGCGGTGGGAGGACCGCCTCATGAGAAGGACAAAACGGATGGACGGAACGGCGTACGGACAACGTCGGAGTTTGGTATGGAGGAGGTGGGGAGAGGAGGCTAGGGTTTCTGTTTTGAGATCGTTTTCTGTTTTGTTGTCATACTGTTATTTGCGCGTGTACTTAGGTTAGGGTTGAGAGGGAGGACTTATCCTCACTCTCAACTCCGGGTTGGAGGAGGGAGGCATGAATCAATGCGGAAGAGGAAGAATCTCATAATTAGATTGAATCACTCATCTCACCAGGAGATTAAAGGAACTCATACCGGATACACATCCAGGTGGAAAGCTCTGAGGATTGAAGGATTGGCAATTTCTCTCTCTACTTTTCTTTATCTCTTTATCTCTTTATTTCTTTTTCTCATTTAAGTGCGACTTTGGACATCCTCATCTCCTTTCAAACACAGGGAACCGTTAACTTCCAAACATTGGGACAATTATAGGGGGATAACCTTTATTCTTTCCACATCTGGGGGTCTGGCTGGGAATTAAAATTTCTGTTTCTTGTCTTTTGAAGGTAACTGGGCGCAATGTCCTATTCATACCTCCCTACAGTTGCTCCTTCTTCTTCTTCTCCTTCTCCTTCCGTCTCCAGGTCCGCTACTCCGACCCCACTCTTGTCTTCCATCCCTCCTCCTCCCCCTCCCTCCGCTCAACCCAGGACGAGCTACGCCATTCCCCCATCGGTCTCCAGTGACCATGAACCCACCCGTCCGGTTCGCATCAGGCCGCGCGACTACCCTCACATCCAATTCAACACCGCGGATGTGGAGCAATTCATCTTGAGATAAAAAGGTATTACAGATGCGGAAGGTGCGTCGGATGCTGACAAGGCCCGGCTGGTCGTCCTGTTCATTATGGACAAAGAGAAGCTTCGGGATGTGGAGGAAATGGAAGGCTACAAGAATTAAGATTGGCCAAAACTGAAGGCGGAGATCCTAACGCAGTGGGGTAGGCGCAAACCTTGGTTCCGGGAAAGCAATTTTGAACGCGTGGCCTTGGAGGCGAGCACGCGTGGAGGAGTCAGAACGCCAGTGGAGCTGGCAAAGTAAACCTTGACGTTCAATTGGATCTATCGGTACTTGTCAAAGAACAAGGTGGTGGTGGGACAGACGGGGGCCATGAAATGCGCGTTTCTGGGCGGTTTAGGCGCTCAACTCCGGGCAAGGGTGCAGCGGCATCTTTAAAATCACAACTTGGTAAAGCGGTCACTGGAAGGGAGCATCAAACTCCTTCCGGAGTTGGCTGTCATTCTCCGCGCTGTGGAGAGTGAGCTTGACTTAGAAGAGCTTATCAAGGACACCACTAAGTCCTTCCCAGCCGGACCAAAGAAATCCGCCCCCCAGGTTCTGGCTCCAGCGCAATTTCCGGCCCCAGTTCCACCTACTTCCACGCGTGTTCCGGTTCCTCAACCCGCCCCAGCCGCTCCGGTAAGCGAATTGATGGAGCTGATGAAGGAACTGAAGATCTGCATGAGTTTTATGGGCCAGCAGCAGCCGCAAGGGCCTCCACCTCACATGGTGGAAGGGTTTTGGCCTCCCGGTACCTTTGTGCTGAGGGGGTGCTTGTACTGCGGGGCAAACAGTCATTGGCGATTGGCATGCGAGGAGCTTACAAAGGATCTCAGCGCGGGATTGGTTTGAACGGCGGGGATGGGGTACATGTTTCCAACAGGCGAACAGATTCCAATGGAGCCAAGCCAGCCAAACGCAATGCAGCAAGTGCGCACACGGGGTGAGGAGGCGGGAACAACGGCGCAAGCGTCACTGGGCATTGTTACCGGTCCCGGATCGTGGCAACCACCTCGTGTGGAAGCTGAGGTAAGGGTAGTGGCAACAGAAGAAAAGGTGGCGGTCTCCGATAAAATGGAGGTTGACGCGAAGGAGCGACCCCCGTCAGCCGTTCCAAAACCGGCCACACGCGTGGCTGGAACCAAGGCGCCGGTAGCGAACCCTGTAGGGAAGAAGAAAGCGGCGGACATTGTGCAAAGGGTGATGGGTAACAAGACTCCGGTTCCGCTGACCTTGCGGGAACTGGTGGCCGTGTCTCCAGTGGTGGTAGACAAGATGGTTCAGGCGTTGCGGGATTGCGGTCAGGGCTGGGTACCTCAGACGGTGCAGTGGGTTCATGTGGCGCGGAAGGAGGAGGGGCGTGGGGAGTGCGAGTCAAAATTGCTTTTGACTCTGCTCGCTTACGTTCCGATGGTTATAGCGGGAAGGAAGGTGTGGGCTATGGTGGACAGCAGTTCAATGGTGAACCTGCTGCCATTGCGGATGGTGGATGATTTGGGGTTGGTTCGGCGGAAGTGCGCGATGGGTCTCCGCGCGTTTAACTGAGGAGAGTGTTGTGTGGATGGAGTAGTCAAGGAGGAGGAGGTTGAGGTCGCAAGGGTCTGTAGTCCCCTTTCTTTTCTTTTGGTTGATTGTGCGGATGTGATTTTGGGAAGGCCGTTCATGTTTGGGTTTTGAGTACGCATGGTTTTTTATCCGGAGGCGGGAACGGAGGCATTGACGGTGGAGGATTCGTCCGGCAGAAGGTTTGAGACGACTATCTGCAATCACGGGCAAGGGAAGCGGAGGAGAGTGTTGGAGTATGAGGAGGAACCGGACGCAGAGTTGGTCTGCAACAGGCGACCTTTGGAGGATTTTTTCTAGTCAACCAAGGAGACCCCACCAAACAAGCTCTGGTTTTGCGTGGGCGGTTGACTAATGAGGAGCAGGGAGGGGGAGGAAGGAAAGTGCAGGGCGCGCACGTCGCAGAAGTAAGTCCCTTTTCTCAGTATGCATTGCCCGAGGGTACTATGCTTCAAAAAACCTATCATTGTGCCACACTCCTGAGCAAAGGCAAAAGCCGCGGTTCCGTTCTGTGCAGGACTTACAGCAAAGGATGCGTGCGGATGATGCGGTGCAACGCGGGAAAGTACAAGCCAGTGTCAAGGAAGGTCTGACCAAGGAATGAGCCAATGCCCCAGGAACTGAACGGACCGCTTTGACCAATTGCTTGGTTGCAGGACCCTTGGGTCACGCCGATTAAGGCTTTGGGGTGGGTTACTAGTTTGGCGCGGATCACGGAGGAGTGGATTGCAGCTTTCAATTTCGGCCCGACGGGATGGTTGAGTATGGAGGAGCGTGAGTTGCTGATTTCGGTTCTGGTTCTTCGAGAAAGAGCGCTTGCGTTTGGACTGGAAGAGCGGGGGCTCCTGAAAAACGATATTGGCAACCCCTATGTCATCCCCACTGTCGATCACAAGCCGTGGCAGATCAAGCCAATTCTGAGACCGCGGGAGGTCTGGGAGCAGTTTCTGGAGTTGGTGCAGGAGCAGGTGAAGACTGGCCTTTACAAACAGTCAACGTCTAGTTACTCCAGCCCGATCTTTGCGGTGGTTAAGCAGGACAGAAAGTTGTTGAGGATTGTTCATGATTTACAGCGGCTCAACTCCTTTACAATCCGGGACGCAGGACGGCCCCCTCGCGTTGACGAGTTCCTTGAGTCAATGGAGGGGCGCGCTTGTTACGGCTTAGTGGATGTGATGGGGGGATACAACCAGCGCGAGTTGGATCCTTGCTTGCGGCCTCTAACGGCATTTGAGACTGTGTTGGGAAGATTGCAGCTGACTCGGCTCCCGCAAGGCGCGAGCCGATTCCGTGGCGGTGTACCAGGCGCGAATGGCTTGGATCCTGAAGGACAATCTTCCTGAGGGAGTCCAAATCTTCATTGACGACGCGGGCATCAAAGGTCCAAAATCCAATTACGGGGTAGCGGAGCTGGTTGAAGTTCCCGGTGTCCAATGTTTCGTGTGGGAATATGCGCAGACATTGGAACGCATCCTGTTTTGCATTGGGGAGGCAGGACTGATGGTGTTGGGGAAGAATTTGGCGGTTTGTGTCCCGGCGCTCGAAGTTCTTGGCCATGTTGTTGCTTCCGACGGCCAGCGCATTGCAGAGAAAAAGCGGAACAAGTTCGTCGAATTGCCAACCCCGCGCACGGTGTTGCATATCCTTCAGTTCTTGGGGTTATGTAGCTATGTCCGTATGTTCATCAAGAGGTTTGCGGAGGTGGCAAGCCCACTCCGATCACTAACGCAGAAAGGAGCGGAGTGGAAGTGGGGGGAAGAATGCAATTGCGCGTTCCGGAAGCTCAAGGAGATTGTGGGACTTGACATTGTGCTCCGCAATCTTGAATACAACGCGGGAGGAATTAGGCTAGCAGTTGATTCCATGGAATTTGGCGCGGGGGGGGGTTCTCACTCAAGAGGACGACGGAAAGGATAGGCCGGTACTTTACGAGTCGGTCACCTTCACTCTGACGGAAAGCCGGTACTCCCAGCCGAAGTTGGAGTTGTGCGGGGTCACCAAGATTGTGCGGCGGCTCCAGTATCTTTTGTGGGGGGTCCATTTTGAGCTTTTGGTGGACGCGGAGGCGCTGGCGCGGATGATCAATTCCCCGGCGTTGCCCAACGCTCCCATGACCAGGTGGGTGGCGTTTCTCCAACTTTTCTCCTTTGCTGTTGTTCATGTTCTGGGGAAAGCGTTCACTATGCCCGACGCGTTGTCGCGGTATCCAAGGGACAACCCGTTTGAGGACGCGGAACTTCTCGATGTGGAGGCCCCAGTTGTCAAGGTAGGGGTTGTGGAGGCAGGCGTTCAGCTGCCGCTCCAGCAGACCAGGCGGTACGCGATCCTTCGTGACTACTTGCAGGACCTTTGTTTTCCTGACGGAGCTACGGAGAAGGACATGCAATGGGAGAAGCGGCGGGCAGGGAATTTCTACATGCAGGAGGGGCAGCTTTGGCGGCGGAAGACTCTGATTCCTCTTGTGGTTACCACTTCAAGGGCGGATCAGGAAGCTATCCTCCGGAGTCTTCACGACAATCTCAGTAATCGAGGGGAGGTCAAGACTTGGAGGTGGGTCAAAGCGCGGTTCTGGTGGCCGGGGGTAGTGCGTGCGGTGCGGGAATGGCTGGCGTCCTGCCAAGCCTGTCAACAGCGGAGCGCAAGACTGCCCAAAGAAGTTGGAAACCCCACAGGGGAAGACACCCTCTTTGGTTGAGTCTTGCTTGATGTCGTCCACATCAAGGCCGGTAAGTTTGCCTATCTGCTTGTTGCGCGGGATGACCTGTCCGGTTGGGCGGAAGCGCGTCTGTTGGTCAAGCTCTTGGCAGACAAAGTTGCTCTATTTCTGGAGGAAGACTGGTTTGCGCGGTACGGGTCACTTTGTCTGGTCACAGTGGACGGGGGGGCTGAGTTTCGCGGTCGTTTGTTCAAGTTGGTGAAGGGTTGCGGAGCCAAGTTTAGTTGAGTAACGGAGTACTATCCCGAGGGGGCCGGCATGATCAAACGCGGGCATCAGCCAATCAAGGACGCCCTGGTCAAGATGTGCGGGGAGGACGTTAAGCGCTGGCAGGAGACCCTTCCGATGGTGCTGTTTGGGGATTGGATTTTGGTGAAGCGGTCGACAGGCTACTTGCCGTACGAGTTACTTTTTGGGAAGCGCCCCGTGCTTCCGGTGGACAATGAGTTGGAGACATTCCTGGGGGTTGACTGGTGGAAGGTGAAGACTTCCTCCAAATTGCTTGAGGCTCGCGCTGAACAGCTCCTTCAACGGGACAGAAGGCTCGCAAAGGCTGCGGACCGGCTAAAGAAGACTTGGATGGCATTGGTGCGCTATTGGGACAAGCACTGCTTGCATTGTCTCCTGGATCCCTTGCAAAAGGGGGATTTGGTGCTCCTGTACAACCAAAGTCTGGAGTCTCAGTGGGGGAAGTTGTTTGCTAACCGGTGGAATGGCCCGTTCTGCATGTTATCCAAGTTCGAGGGCGGCAGCTATCAGTTGGAGGAATTAGACGGTACTCCGCTGAAACGGAAGGCAGCGGCTTTGCATGTCAAGCGCTTCTTTGCGCGAGGATCTACCTCATTTGACAAGACGGCGGAAGGGGGTGAATGATATGACAAGGGGAGTGTGGAGCGCGGCAATGATGTAGGGAAGAAATCCGGGGATTTGTCTTTGGGCGTAGAAGCGGAGGCCGTGCCGTTGCGACGGAGTAGGCGGTTGCGACCAGCTGGGGGGAGGTAGAGGTGGTAGGGGATAAGTTTTGATTTGGTGAGGGGGTGCTCTAGCCAGTTCACAGCAGGAACGACTAGACACCCCAGAATGTTTGTTTCCCTATGTTTCTTTCTTATCTGGATTGTGGGGTCTTTGCTGGCTTGGGGTTTTTTGCAGAAAACGTGGGCGCGGCGCGAAGCTGGGTCCGTAAACGCGAGGAAAAGCCCCGCAGAACCGGGACGCGTGGGCAATCCTGCGGATGGGGGAAGCGGGACAAAGAGCAATTTGCAGGCGGTCTACGGGCGTCGCGCGAAAAAAAGGGGTTCTTTTCTATTTTTCTTCTCTGTTGGTTTCTTTTTCTCTTTTTCTTTCTCTCAGGATATCTCAAGGATGGGTGGCTGGTATGGGATTAAGCTTGATTTGGTGAGGGGGTGCTCTAGCCGGTTCACAGCGAGGACAACTAGACATCCCAGAATGTCCGTTCTCCTACTCTCTCTCTCTCTCTCTTCCCTTACGGTGGCGCGCACTGGTGTTTTGGTTGTTGTGTTTGTTGCAGGATGGGTACGGGGAACTGTGTAGCAGTTTGTCTGGGGCGGTCCAGGTGCCTCTTTTGGAACGGCTAGTCACTTACGGACACTCACAAAGCAAGCGCCGGGGCGCGGACTCAATCTTGGACTCACTCTCTCAAAGCGCGGCCGCGCACTTTTTTCTCAGAAGGATAGGACCTCGCGCGGAGACATGTATTTTCTTAATGGAAAAGGGAGCGCGGTACAAACAACAAGAAGAGAAGAAAAGAGGAAAGGGAGAAGGGGAAAAGGGGGGGGGCGATGCGCCTAAGCCATCTTCATCATTTCCTCCATTTTGGCCCTTGAAGCCGCCAGTAAAGCCCGGAAAGACGCCAGGAGTTCGCGCTGGGATTCGAAGGATTGTGCGCCAGGGATTGCAAGGAAGTTCCGGAGCATTGTGGTTGACCTTTCCGCAAAATCTTTGAAGCCAGCTGCCGGGAGCGCCATTACAACCGGAATCTCCGGGATCTTGGGAGGGCTGGCTGGAGGAGCGGCTGGTGAAAATGAGGCCTCTGGGGAACCAACAGGGGGGCTCGGTCCAGCTGGAGGCGATGACGGGACAACAATTGGTGACGGAGGCCAAGGAGCGTTGGGGGTTTTAGGCCTCTCATCCGAGTCTGCTGGTGGCGCGGGCGGTGTTGGCGGTCGCGGAGTAGGAGGAGGAGTTGCTGGCGCGGCCGCGGGTCTTCCAAAGAGTCTTGGGTCCAGTACCGTTTGGTTCACGCCAACAGCAGCAGCCCAAGCTTGGGTCGCCGCGCGCCATTCCTCCAAAGTCTTGTATTTGCCCCATTGCCAAGGTCCAGCCGGGCAGAGGGGTGATGCCAAGTCGCGGCTCACATGCAAAGTGGTTGGTGACTGAGCTTGGGGGCGGCGGGATGGAGGTGAGCCGGGTGGTGTCCACGAGCCTTCCAAGATTGACTTGTTGTCCAAAACCACAAACAGGTCCAGACAAGCCCTCTTGCCGGGCCTGGGGCAAGAGCCAGATTGGGGGGGAGCTCAAGGGATGCTGTCGCTAAGCAAGCAGCAACGATGACCACAACGGAAAGCTACACAGGCGCGACGACCGGGGATGATTGAACACGCGTGCCCGTTCCGAGCGCAGAACTTGCAAGGGAGCATGATGGCGATGGAGAGGAGGGGAGATGGAGAAGGTGGTAGCGGGAAGTGATGGGGGTGGAGCGGAAGTAGCCGAGGTGGTGGTATGGCGAAGCGATGGGAAACTTCTGGGGACAGAACTAAAGTTGGGGGGGATGTGGTGTCAATTTATAGACACGGATTGGGAACTGCGTTGCAGCTGCGCGCTCAGCATTGGGGGCGAGCGGGCTCAGCATTAGGGTATGCGGAGTGCTCAGCAGCAGCCGCTGTTTGGCTCTGCACCTGGTGGACGGGTAGGGCTCAGCATTGAATGCGGCGTGGGCGGCGATCCGCCCCAGAGATCGGATTTGGAAGGTAGTGCGCTCGACTAGGTTTGCGGGCGCGCCGGTTTGGATACATAGGGGCTGAGAAATCCTCAGGCTATGAAGGAACGGATGAGCGCGCGCGCAAGCGCGCCAATCATGCCGGATATTACCGGACACCCACGACGGGCGCGGACATACGGATACGGACAGGCGGGGGGGCTCCAAGTAGGGCGCGGTGCGAGGACCGCGTCATGAGAAGGACGAACCGGACGGATGGAACGGCGTACGGATGAAGGGGGAGTTTGTACAGAGGAGGTGGGGAGAGGAGGCTAGGGTTTCTGTTTTGTTGTCATACTGTTATTTGCGTGTGTACTTAGGTTAGGGTTGAGAGGGAGGACTTATCCTCACTCTCAACTCCAGGTTGGAGGAGGGAGGGAGGCATGAATCAATGCGGAAGAGGAAGAATCTCATCATTAGATTGAATCACTCATCTCACCAGGAGATTAAAGGAACTCATACCGGATACACATCCAGGTGGAAAGTTCTGAGGATTGAAGGATTGGCGATTTCTCTCTCTACTTTTCTTTATCTCTTTATCTCTTTATTTCTATTTCTCATTTAAGTGGGACTTTGGACATCCTCATCTCCTTTCAAACCCAGGGAACCTTTAACTTCCAAACCTTGGGACAATTATAGGGGGATAACCTTTATTCTTTCCACACCAGAATCCAGAATGAAAACGGCTTTATTCAAAGGGAAAGTATGTGCAAAGCAGTGATAGAAGGAAAAGAAATTGGATACCTCCTCCTTTTTCTTCTTTTTGGGTTTTCAGGATTTAAATCCCTTAGGCTTGAGCTTGGGATGTTCAATCCAACACTTTTCTCGCGGATGGTTCTGTACTTCAGGATTGTGGATTCCGTTTTCGCACCTGGGGTAGTTAGAGTAGAGGCTGAGGTCTACCTTTGATGATGTTGCTCCTTCCTTGACTTTGGCGTTGATTTCATTTTTGTGTTGAACCAAGTGGTCAAGCACTTGTTCAATGGTGATTTCTTTGTTGCCGTGCATGATTTGAGAGGCCATGTTCTTCAGATTTGGAGGAAACTTGAATAAGATTAGATAGGCAAGGATGTTGGATGGTAATTCAATTCCAACCTCGGAGAGTTTCTTGAGGTGCAATAGTACGTTGGTTACAAACCTATCAATGTTATCTTTGCTGAAGGGAAGATATAGGAATGAAATGAAGACCCTCGCTTGATTTGCTGATTGGGAGGAGGCAAAGTAATTTTTTGTTGCAATCCACATCTCCTTGGCATTTCTGACGTTGCCAGGCTTGATGATGTTTGTATGCGTTTCTGGTTCTAGCTTTGCGAGCAGGAAAGGAGCCATGTCTTTGTTGATTTTGGGATCCAACTGGACTTCATCGCTATTTTTCTCCATGATGTGGAGAATCCCTCTTAGGTCAAATAAGCTTTCCATCTTGACTTTCCAGATGGATTAGTTGTATTTTTTCAAGAGTGGAGTTGACTCTACAAGGGTTTTGAGCGTTATTGTCCTCATCGTGCTGTCTCACCCTGGTCCTTGTGTTGATTGATAGTTGGTCATCTCAAGAGAGTCGTTTTGGCTTTTAACCGTGAAAGAATTGAGATGGCTAAACACCAGAAACACTTATATTTCAAATAAGAAAAGATAAGAAATGTTTAACTCGAAGAACAATGATTTTACAAGTATGAGAATCTTAACCAACAGGAATGAGAATTGATATCAATGAAATCTCAGCACAACATTGGATCCAGCATCTAAAGTAGACACGCTTGATTGCGTTGATCTCACAGACTGCAGCAAAGTGACCTTGACACCGTTGGTTGTCCTGAATGACGTTATCTGTCAATTCTGTGTGTCAGCTACGGTCTTGACCATGAAGCGCCTTGAATCACAATTACCAGATAGTAGTCCTTTGCGGTTGGCGTCAATGAGTTGTTGGTGGAGATTGAGATTGAAGTTGGTGACAGATAGAGTGAGTAAGTGATCAGAAACTGGTGAGAGAAGAGTGATACAAGAATTAACTGATTAGTCAACTATAGAGTCGTCAACTTGAGAGTCGTCAACTTGCCTACTATCACCAGCAAGAGTGTTGGAGAGCACACGCTCAGATTCTGTCTCATGCAGCGTTGGAGTGTCTCCACCGCTGTCAGAATGTTGCGGACTTCAATCTGGTGCAACACAATATTCTCAATAGTCACAAAATCCCCCAACATCCCCAATTGACACAGTAAACCTGGAAAAAACAGGCTTTTTGGGGGTTGTCAAAAAAAAAGAAAGAAAGAAAACTACTAGGGAATAGAAAGGCATCTCAAACCCCTGTAGAAAAACCTTTGAAAAATTTTGGCCATTTTGAAGGCCTTCAAAATTCCCCTCAAAAAACTAAAAAAAAAAACGCTCCACGTCTCAAATATTTTCACACTTTCAATATTTTTTCTTTGATCATGTTGAGAAATCTGAAGAGACAAAAAGTTTCCAACTATGGAAGTCCATTCAATTATAACTTTTTCAGAATTTTAGTAATCCACTTTCTTGCCAGAATGGGGATTTACATCAAAAATGAGACATTATTTTCAATTTTTTTTATTTTTATTTTTAAATTTTCACATATTTTAGTTTGCATTATTTTAGTGGCCATTTTGAAGCGTCCAAAAAAATCATTTGAGGATTTTTAGGATCAATTATTTACCCCCCCAATAAAAATTGATGCATCTACAACAATGATGGGAAGTGTCTGTTTTGGGATGTGTTTTGAAGCAATTTCTGATACTATTTTGATTGTTTTTATGGAAAAAATGAGATTAAATTTTAAAAATGCACTTCAAATGAAACACATTTTTTTTAAATATTTTTTATACCTTGCTTTTGCCCTCAAATGTCTAACCTCAAAATACCATATCTAAACCCCTTTTTGGGGTAGGGCCACATTTGTGGGATCTTCTATATAAATAATCTGATATTCAATATGATTTTGGATGATTTACTGCCTCCTCCTCAACTCTTGGGGAATTGCTATCCTCTCCTCAACAACAACGTCACCTGTCAAAATTTATAATTCACACCACACCACACCAATAATCACCAATGTCACCAATCATCACAACTCAACACCAATCAACCAATCACACATCACTACTCAAAATATTTAAACCAATTAAATTCAAAGCTCTTTCCCACTGAATAAACCCCCCTGAATCCAAAGACTCAATCAAAACTAAAAAAATCAAGTCTTCATACAAAAAGAAAAACCATCTCAAAATCAAAATCCCAAGAAAAAAATTTCTGATTAACACATCAAACCACTTTCACTATCTGCCTCTGCTGCTTCTTCTTCTGCTACACTATCTTCCTCTGCTGCTTCTCCTTCTACTTTTTCACCTCATTCTTGTCACCCCCATGATTCCACCCCTTTTTCTCCTCCACCTGAATTACCATATCATTCAAAGGGGCAACTTGTGGATTCTTTTCAAGGGTGTGCAAGATCCCATGTATATTCCATTTCCACCAAATTCTGCAATACTAAGGAGCAAAGATATACTTAACAATGTGAATAATCTGGGGAATATCAACCCAATTTGGATAGCAAAAGAATTTCATGAACTAGAAAAACAAACTGTCACTTCAGATTCTCTGGAAGCTTTTACAAGGGGTCTGGTCTTTGAGAAACAAAAATACAATCACCTGATCACAATAATACACCATCAACTGATCTATCCACCCATCCAGTTCATAGAAGAATTAAGGTTAATCAAGAGCCCCAGGAAAAATCTGGTGGATCTGGTCAGCCAGTGACATCACATCCTTTTGATGAGATGGTTGCATCCAATTGATTTCTAGAATGTTTCCATTGCTCTGAAACACAGATTATCCCCATTTTAAAATTATTTGATTCACATTCTCTCAAATTATTAAAATTTGTTCCTGATTTCATTCCATTCTATTTCCCCTTTTGATATCCTAACTTTCCCCTTCTTTTCTTCTTGTCTTACTTATGATTTCAATTGGTATTCTCCAAGGTTTCTATTTTACTTCCTCCCAGATTTGATGTGGTTTCCAATTTTTTTCTCCCTGATTTCTCCTTGATTTCTCCCTGATTTCCCACAAGTTTCCATTTTTGCACCTATTAGCACAATCCCTCCTAATTTTCTGAAATTAAATAAATTCATTTTTTGAACAAAATTTATCCTCATCATGCATAAAATTCCTTCTCTCATGAAATTTCTGTTCTATCTACAGGTAATCCTTGATAAGTTTGATTGGAATTCACTCAAAAAATAATTCAAATAAAAAAAATTGAAAAAATTCATAATACTTTGCATATTCCATAATTTCAAAATTCCACTTTAAAGAAGATGTAATTTTGTGACTAGTATCATTCCATTTTGAGAGAAATATGAACACTGGAAATCAACAGCATCACAAGAATTGATTTGTTGTTCAATCCCATGTTTAACTTTGTAAAAATTTAGATGCTTCCAATCAACTAAAAACTTCCTGTCAATTTGAAATGGAGTCACTTCCAACAAGTAACTTGCTATGCTCCCATGTGGATCCACCACACTGAATATGAGTTTTATCTGACACAAGAAGGAGACTTTACCCAGATTATTGTGTATCAACTGAGTTTGGTTGGGTGGTCAACTGAGTGGTTTTTTTAAAAAAACCACAGTTGGGAGATGCTCAAATTTGCATGGCAGTGAATCAGATGCCCCTTTTCAGGTGGTCAACCAATAGGGGTGTGGCATCAACCTGGCTATGGCTGCTTTCAACTGAAGCCTCCAAGATGGCTTTCTTTTGCTGAAGTCCATCTTGTTGGCCATATTGGTAATGAGAATTAAAACAGCATTGAAAGAAACTATTTTCACTTTTGGTTGAGCAAAGAATAATTCAGGTTGATGACCCAACAAAATTGGACTCCCTTGAATTTTTCCCCATCAACCAATTTTGTCAGGTCATCAAGCATGGCTTGTTGCATGACCAGCAGGAGTTGACCACCCAAACCAACTCATTGGATAAACCATATATGACATGGTACTGTTTCCAGAATTTTATTCTGTTGTTGATAAGGCCATTTCATTCCAATGGAGATGATTCTGATAGTTCCTCCATGTTGAGATATTAACAGCTTTTGATTTATTGGCACTGTTGATTTGATTGAAATCTTGCCAATTTGTAGAAGAGATGGAATTACTGAGATAATTGAGGAATTTTTAATAAGATTTGGGATTTGCATGGACAGGATTTAGGTTTGGGATTGATTTTGACCTGGTAGATGATTCAAGAATTTATGAAAGTTGATTTACCTTCTGTGGTGCACCTGGTGAGTTTATCAGGGAATTTCAAGTTGAAAGTCTGCAGAACCTTTGAACTATATAGTAAGTGGTATTTCATCTGAGTTCAATGTGAATTCTATTCAGCATTGTGTTAACCTTTATATCTTTGATTGAAAGGAATTCACACACCCAAAGAATTGTTGCTGTTGAACCTGGAAAATAGCCCATTCAAGCACTCATAAGCCCAGGTAGCACATGTGGGGCCAGCCCCCCCTTTGTCAAATCTCAGATATATGGGATGCAAGATGATGATTTGGCTTTTGATTTTGCTCCAGAAAGAGCTTCCTACAAAGTTGGAAATATTTCTTACAGTGCCTGGTAAAATCAGAACCATTTTGGGAGCTAGTATTCCAAATAGTGGCCATGTTCAAACAGGTCACTAAATGGAAGGTATTTTCAAAAACCCTCTATGGTAATGAAAAGTCTTAAAATTGCATGGCAATAATGAGATTGGGGATGTAGAATTCATGAAGAAGAGACCACTCTTCAGCCTTGAGACTTCCATAACTTTCCTCTCCAAGTTTTTTGTGGTACTCTTGTCCAATAAGATGGGATTAGAGTAATCTTCATGACTTGTTGAAGATTTTTTAGCAGAACAGCATCAAACTTGAATTTTGATAAATTTGAAGGGCTTTTCTCAGGGATGTCACTAGTACTTGGATCCAAAAATGAAAAAGGTACATAATCTAAATCAGAGAATGAAGAAGATGCCACCATGAATTCTTCATTAGTTAGAGCCAGAGGTTCTTCTCTCCCTTTGCCTTTGGATTTTGGTATATTTTTAACATCTTTCTGGGAATCTCTTTTCAAGTAAAATGCTTCTCTAGAATCAATTTTTTTTCACTGGGATCTTCATTTTTTCCACTTCCATAATAATTGTCATTTGATTCATCATCTGATGAGTCTGGTGCCTTTTTCTGTATCTTTTTCCAAGAGGATTCTGGAAGGCTTAATTTTTTAAAAGCATGATCTTTCAAGGCTCCAAGAATCATGTTGTGCATTATTTCAAGGTTGGCCATTTTTGTGGCATCCCAATATGGAGTTCTTTTAATATTGAGTAACATAAACCATTCTCTTTGAAGAGATGATCTCTGTGTGATTGAGTTTCATGCAATCATGTATCTACTTGAATTGTGTGCTCTGATGAATTTATTGGGGCAAGATTGAAAGGCTCAATTTCATTTATCTCAGACTATTCAGTGGTACAGAACGTGTAAATCCTTTTTCCTGAATGACTGGTAAATCCTATTATCTTGCAGATTTCCACAAGATCTGCTATGACAGTGAGTATAGCAGCTCTCATGGTAAATCCTGAAGGATTATTATAGGCCTTGGAGAAGGGGACACCATTCTAAATTTTCTGAAGTTTTCTGACTAGGGGGGTGAGTACATAATTTAGTTGGGGACCAGTAGGCTCCTTGGGGCCAGCTTTGATTCCTACCAGATAATTTTTTTCTGCTTTCAGACATATTTCAGGTGGAAGATTCAGGAATACTGTTTCCAAGAGAGGCATTACAACTAGACTTCAAAATAATTGAACCAGTCAAAATTTAGGGTGAATTCCAAGTTCCCAGGCTTTGAAAAAAAGGGGGATGTTTCATTTGGGCCCTTGAATCTTTGCCAAAAATTCTCATCCCAGATATCTTTCATTATCTCAGAGGGTTTGTTTTGTAGATTTTTGAGAAGTTTTTCCTCAATACCTGGACGGTTAAAAAATCTTGCAGCCATTTTTGAAAAGGTGGGTAAATGAAAAGTTTGCTTGCACAGAATTTTGACTCTTAAAAACTTTTTCTGCTAGGCATGAAGTTAATGCAAGTTTTAATAGATCCCAAGGTGGATGAGAAAGGTGGAACCTGGTGAAATCTTTTTCAATGTTGTGTGCATTTGATATTAGGTTCTGTGAAATTTTTTCATTGGTCAAACAAGTAGAAGCACTCTTGACAACAGACATATATCTCCAGCAAAGCATTCAGGTTGAGATGCTTGAAGATTCTCAAAATGCTGAGGGGAATCTCTGAGCTGTTATTGGTCTGATGGGTTTGAAGAGTATTTTGAAAATTTGTTTCATTTTGAATATTAAAAGCACAAAGCAGGAACCTTGACGCCTCTGTACTTATTTGATGATTCACATTCATGATGGCTGTGATCACCATTGGAAGGATGATATGGTGTTGGTTTTGTATCCAGGGTAATAGGACAAATTATTGAGTTCCAAATATGGGGACCCCATCTGGAGGTGAAATTAAAGTGATATCATTTTGAGATTGGGCCATGTTTTCATTGTTATTATCTAGTGGATAACTATGTTTTTTTTTGCTGATTTTGGGGGAAGTGCTTGTAGAGCAACTTGATTGGAAAACAAAATTGTGGTGATTTTCCAATGCTTAGCATATCCCAAATGGGTAAATGGTATGCCTTGCTTTATCCCATTGAGAGTCACATGAGTTTTTCTGGAGCAATTTTCACAAATGCAAACAATAAGTTGGATATTTTTGGGGGCCATTTTGTTCCAAGTTCTTGATGAGTGGAAGAATTGATGATGGAATAGAAAATTGTCTCTTTATATGCAAAAATATCCGTGAAATAGGTTGCAGGTAAGATATTTTTGTTTTCCTCCTCTCAGTGTCTCATGTGGCTTATTAAGATAAAAAAAATTGAGTGCTTATCTTGAAACATTCAAAATGATTCCATGAGACATTTTTCAGGAACATGGAAGAAATATTTTCTTCAATTATAATGAAACATTTGATGGCTTATCATGAGGCATTTGATGGCTTATCATGAAGCAGTTGATTCCCTATAATGAAAAAATGGAGGCTAATCATGAAAAATTTGAAGGCTTATTATGAAATGTTTGAAGGCTTATCATGAGGTGTTTCATTTCATTACTTATCATGAAGAATTATTTACATAGGTTTTTCATTTCCCAAAATACATTACCCAAAGAGTGAGACTTTTGTAGAATTTTTAGGTGTGGATTTCTGATTGAGTTTATCCATTGAATTCCATTTCCAGAATGAATGATTCACTATTTTTATGTTATATTTTACTAATTAAAATTCTTATGATAATTGGAAATAACATTGCTCCAAGGTTATTCCTGTTTTCTGGAAACAGGGAATCACAGGCAGTTTTATGCCCCTTTAGAGAATGAAACACCTCATGATGCAAAGTGAAACAAATCTGGTAAAATGTGGAGTTCTGTTAAATTCCTTGCTTGGTTTGGTCTATGGGGGCATTACTATTCCCAAATTTGATGTCTGTTTTCCAGAAAATAGGCATCAAAATCCATCAATTCAATTGTAAAAGCAAGGTATGAAGAAGGAAAAAGAAGCAGCATAATGATACTTGAAGATAGTGCTGTTTCGATGTGCTGTATGTGGGCTTAAAATTGTTCCTTGGTGATGCCTGGTTTCTGAAAACCAGGCATCACCGGGGAATAAATCTTCTCAAATCTTGGTTGCTTCAATTTCCTTGCTTATTTTGCTCTACGGGGGCATAACATTTCCCAAAGTTGATGCCTGGTTTTCAACATCCATAAATTCAACTGGCCATAAAGGGTGAAAGCATGAGATGAAGAAAGACAAAGAAGCAGCATAATAAGAATTGAAGATAGTCTGGTTTTGATGTGGTGTATGGGGGAATAACACGGCTCCTAGTTTATGTCTGTTTTACAGAAAACAGGCATCACAGGCAGTGTTCTGCCCCTGTAGAGGGTAAGCCACCACATGATGCAAAGTTAAAAAAATCTTTTCTGATCTGGAGTGCTTTAAAAATCCTTTCTTATTTGGAACTACAGGAGCATAACACTGTACAGAGCCAATGCCCAGTTTCCAGAAACCAGAAATTAACATCCATAAATGTTTGAAATGCCATACAGATTAAATCTATTAGGTTAAGAAGTATAAAGAAGCTGGACCAAAAGAGAAATGCAGTACATGCTTCTTGATGTGTGCTACAGGGGAATGACAGGGCCCAAAGGTGATTCCTGGTTTCTGGAAACCGGGCATCACCTTTGAGCACTGTCATGCCCCCATAGAGAGTTAAACATCCCACATGATGTCAAGTGAAATGAATCTTATTAAATTAACCCCTATTTACCCCAATCAGGTCAACTTTGGCAGGCTGTATGAGTTCTGGGCATTTTCATACTCAGGGCATAACATAGCTGAATCATGATGCCCAATTTGCGCAGAACGTGCATCACATGACGGCCACTTTCTTTTTTTTTGAGTATGACACTGATTCCTGTTGATAGGCTGGGGTGAAATGCTTAGCAGGAGCACAGCACAGCTGATTGATGATGCCCGGTTTGCGTAAAGCAGGAATCATCATTCAGCTATTTTATGCAACCATAGACAGAGAAGGATGATACTCAATGGAACTTGAGATAGAATGCAGCAGGGTTATTAGCCAATGCCCAGTTTGGGAAAACTGGGCATCAAATGATGGCCAATTTCTTTTTTTTTGAGCATGAAACTTATTCCTGTCAATAGGCTGGGGTGAAATGCTCAACAGGAGCAAATCACAGCTGAATGATGATTCCCGTTTTGCATAAACCAGGCATCATCATTCAACTATTTTATTCACCCATAGAAAGAGAAGGATGATACTCAATTTACCGTGAGATAGAATGCAGATGGGGTATTAGCCTGTTTGAATTGGTTGATATTGATGGGCCCGCCAGATCCAGTGTTCCAATCATAAGGTGTGACCGGAATAGCCTGTGCAAATTGGAAGGCATAGAAATTTTTGCCACTTGAATGAGGGAAGGCAGACCAAGTTTGGAGGGAAGCCAAGTGAGATCTTTCATCCATCAGAGTTGGGTTCATGACTAGTTCACCAGCTTCCATAACAAGTTCAGCTTACACGCGCCGGTTGACGGCCAATGGCAAGTCCAGGTAAGGGTTGAAGCCGTCAGTCCAAGCACCCAAGTAGGCCTTGCCATCACTTTCCAAGTTAAATCCCCGGTCAATATCCACTGCAAAAACCAACCCATCAGTGCCACCAGGGACCTATCAATGGATTTCCACACTCCATGCAGTTGTGACCAACTCAAAGTCATGGTGTTTCTCCAACACTTTGGCTGTAGGCTAGCTGGAAGATTGGCCTAAAGAGAATCATCCATATCACCAACTTGGCTCTATTCAGGATGTTTGAAAAACCATGCATTCCATTACCCAGAAACCTCATGATCAAAATCTTCAAAGGGATAACTGATATGAATGGAGTAGTGTTGGTTTTTTAGGGTCTTGAGAGCAGAGGAGGAGGAACAGCACAACACAAGATTCAGATAAGGATATAAATAAAAAAAATTCATCTCAGCTAGTTGACAATCCATTGATGGACCAAGAACAGAAGTTTCTATTCATGAATCAACCCAGCATCAAGACCAAAAGAGTCTCTTCGGGGTTTCTCCGTTGTGTCAACGTGGCAATGGGATGATCCTTTGCAGGGCTAAGGTTTGACATCAAACTAACCAGCAAATCAAGCCATAAGGAGGAAAAGGAAAATCAATGTCAATCACATCTTAGTCAATCACTTGCCCAGAATAGCCAAGTCAAACAACCAACCTGATTGAGCATGTCAGTACTTGTAGAATCCATCAATGGAGGCCTTCACAGAAAAAACAAATTTCCATCCAGTCTTCAGATCAAGGCCACCAGAATCAACTAGGGACTTCCCTTCTGGTCACTTTCATCCCATCCTCAAATTATCCTGATACCAATGCAGTTCTGTATCCAGTTGTTCCCATCAGACCAATTGGCATTTACTTCATTTCATTCTCTTTGAAATTTTTAATTTTGGAATCACAACCTTGGTATCATTGAAGCTTCAAGAATCACAATCCCCTAGGTGTACTGATTTTTAAACTCTTTGATTCACTGAATTCAAAATCTCAGGATCTAGGACAAGAATTGATGCAATTCAAGCAGGTAAAATATCAGCTGTAAAAATTAACAACTAGATGTTGATGTAATTGCTTCTGGGTTACAATGAATGAATAAATGATTATAATAAATTGATTCTATATACAAAAACATGATGAGATGTTCATACAATAATGAAACAGATACAACATGCATTGGTCTATTTATAGAATGGTCTAAGACAATAGAAAACATGCCCTAGCCAATCCTTGTAGTATAGCTTTGCACGGTACTTGTTCTTTACAGTTCTTTTGTTCCTGGGTCGCTTATGGGGCCAAAAGTTTGTTGCAATGGATAGCGAGCGCTTTTGGCTGGCTTGCTTTTCTGATGGTGAGTCCGCTCCATGGTTGCTTTCATGTTTATTGTCTTTGCTTTCCAATTCTTGGAAGCGTGCTAACATTTCAAAAATTTTTACTCCAACACCCCCCCTCAATTTGTGATCTATTACAGCTAGGTTTGCTTGGGCTGGTATGATTTCAACAATCCCCATCTATTTTCAAAATTTTTCATTCTTGACAAAATCAAGTGGTTTAGTTAAACAGTAGGCTATCATTTCAGATGTCTTGAGTTATTGCAAATCAACCTCTTTGTTTTCAATCAAATCTTTCACAAATTTGTAATGTACATCAATGTGCTTTGTTCTTGAGTGATAGAGGGGGTTCTTTGAGCTTTTGATTGCTCCTTTGTTGTCACGGTAAACCAAGATTTTCTTGAGTCCCTCGCAATGCAATTTGGAATGTAGTAACTTCAACCATTTTGCTTCTTGAAAATTTTCCAGTAGGGTGCGAAATTCTGCCTTGGTGGGTGATATGCTTACTGCTCCTAACCTTTTACTTTGCCAGCTGAAAGCTGCTGCACCGGAACTAAAGAGGTATCTGGAGCATAATTTTTGACCAATTTCTTCTGACCAACTTGAATCTGAATAACCTACTGGAAGTGGGTCTTCAACTTGTTCATAAGTTATTCCATAACTCCTTGTTCCTTTGAGATAACAAAGAACACATTGAAAAGATTCCCAGTGTGACATACTGGGTTGTTCAAGGAATTGAGACAAATTTCCTACTATATAAGCTAATTCTGGTTGATTGTGTTAAATAAAGCTTCCTTGAGTCCAATGCAAGGCTGAACTAGCAGGAGGGAGAGCACGGTGCCGTGCTGCGCTGAATGAGTCCATGTCCCGGAGGAGCACCCACAAGTTCTGAAGGTCCTTTCCCTGGGATCCCACAAGCTATCCTCTTGTCTGGTTTCTGAATCTTGTCTCACTTCTGGAGTTTCCTCAACCTCTTCTCAACCAAGTCATTCTCCTAGCACCCAGCCCTTAACGTTGTGGTGAACCATTTGAGACACCTTGGGAAAAGAAGTCAAAAATTGGAAAAAAAAAAAAAAAAAATTTAAAGAAAAAAAAAAAAAAACTGTCCTAGTTGTGTTGCTCCTCCTCATCCTCATCCTCGCGCTTTGCTCCTCCTCATCCTCATCCTTGCGCGTTGCACCTCCTCATCCTTGTTGCGTCGCTCCTCCTCATCCTCATCCTCGCGCGTTGCTCCTCCTCATCCTCATTGCGTCGCTCCTCCTCATCCTCATCGCGTCGCTCCTCCTCATCCTCATTGCTTTGCTCCTCCTCATCCTCATTGCTTTGCTCCTCCTCATCCTCATCGCGTCGCTCCTCCTCATCCTCATCGCGTTGCTCCTCCTCATCCTCATCACTCGCATCCTTCTTATCCTTGATTGCTTCCTCACTTTCATTGCAACCATCAGTCATTCATCATGACCCTCCCCGTTGCTTGGCCATGCGCGAATCATTGCCTTCCCTCTCATCATCAATTCATCTATCATGGCGTCCTCATCATCACCACCATCACCGCTTGTGAGCAAGGATCATTGATTACATCAACCCCATTGCTCATCATCAAAACAATCCAATTTCTTTCTTTCTCACCCCCCTCCAGATTTGGATGGGAGGGGGTGTTGCGTCGTTACTAGGTGTGCAAACGTCCGCACAGAAGTTTGCAAGCCACAGGCTGGAGTGAGAATCTCTCACCCCAGTCTGGAAGATTGGCAGAAGGGAACTGGGCCTCCCCAAGCTTGAGCCTCATCATTGTGAAAAAAAAAGATTCCGCTTTCATTTGTGTTATCCAATTGTAAATAGTTACAGGGCTCTCTAGCCTATAAAAGGAGGGGCTCTCCCCTGCTTTTTTCAATCATCAATCCTTCCCACTAATGAGAATTATGAGCTTCTGATCCAAGAGCTCCTTCATTTGTGAAATTGATCACTTATCTGGATATATCTTTTGATTATCCCTTGATCCTTATCCCTTACCCTTGACTTTTTTTAAGTCTGAAACTCTGATCTGCCCTTCTGTGGCCCTGTTCCTTATCACCAACCATAGCCTTTCTGGATGAAGAAGAACTCATTAAATTGAATTCTTGAGTGTGTTATACCACTCTTGATCCCTTTTTCTGACCATTATTTGGTCTTGATCATTCATTTGATTGTCTTTATGGACCAGTCACTTTTGACTAAGAGGTTTTATTAAGTTTAAACCTGGAGTGTTAAACCTCCCTTTAAATATTCAAGTTGCATTCTGCCACACTATTCTTGAATCCTTGAGAAGTGTTGGGTTGCTCTTAGTCCAAAATTGTTACTGTTTGTTTCAGTGATCCATAAAAATATTGCATTGTCTTGTGCAGCCACCCACCATTATCTGGTACCCTTCAAGCGCTTGATTGCGGAGATTTGGGCAGGTTCATTGAGAAAATGGAGGTTGATTGGGTTTGAGTTGATCAATCCCAAGCACCTGCTGACGACCAGAATTATTAGTGTGTGGGCGCCATTACTTACAACTGCTTTGTTCTATTGGACTCTGAGCAAACTTCAACTCATTTTATTCAAAGTCTTTCTCCTCATCATCTTGGTTCAGGTAGTGCTGCTTCCCCCCTCAGTTATTGTTGCTATTGACTTATCCCTATCCCATTAATTCCTCATTAACAAAGGTTACTGGACCTTGATCCTGGTTAAATTTAAATATTTTTGTAACACTCAGGAGGGAAGCCTAAAAAAACACCTATCCCCTCCACAGAACTGCCAATGCCCTGCGCCGTTTGTAGTCTTACAACTTCTGAACCGTGACACCTAGCCAACCAACCTCATTGTCAGCTGCAGCAAACAGGAGGAGTTTAGACTATCCCCAGTGGAGGTATGATCAGGGTCATTTCTTTCTTCTCTCTCACTTTGTTGTTTCAGCTTGTGCTTACCAGCTACGTGTCTTGCTCCTGCAATAAATGCTCTCTTTTTCTTTCCATTGCTTTACTCTTTATTCCCCAGACTGATAAAGATAGATCTGATAAACTCCTGCCTGCAACCGTTGCTTGAGCCCACTAGCTAAATGTATAGTGCAGAATATATTACTACAAGAGTTAACCTAAGTTCTGAAATAAAGAGTCTCTAAATTGTAACATGGTAGCAAGAGTCTACTCTTAGGACTTATAACTCTTGAGTAGATATCAGCCACTGATCTAGGTTCAGTAACTATGGCCAACTTTGGAGGACACCCCATCCACATCCCTACATCCAAGGAATCTGAAGACAACTATTCAACCAAAACCAAAATCGTCAAACGTAACCAACATAATTGGCAAAATTGGAAAAGCTCCTTTGAGGATGTAATTATTGGTAAGGGACACAAGGAAATACTGAACAAAGATTGGGTCAAGGCAAATGCCACAACTAAAATCTACTGACAAAAGAATGCGCTTGCACTAAGTCTCCTTACAACCTCTGTTGATAAAGACCTCCAGTCATGCATCAATTCAAGCAAGTCTAACTTTTATAAAGCTTATCAGGCCTTGGCTCTCAAGTGCGGCAAAAAATCCCTCATTGTGGTCAGAGAGGCACTAATTTGACTGGTCAACATTACCTCTGAACCTGGCAGAAGTCTACGTTGTGGTGCTCCAAAACCCAACCTATATCAATCTCACTCACTTTTCTAGTAAAAGGACAGCTCCAATCATTAAACAGACTTCAAAAATGGATTCTAAACCAAAAATAACCCCTAGTCACTCAGCAAAAGTACCCCTCTATCTCTCATGGTTTAGAAGATACAGCTCAAATCAACCCTGGCCTACCCATACCCCTACCAGGTGTCACAGACCAGTGAAGGTTCATGGACATACCCTGGATGCCTTCAAGTACATACCCCATACAGTACAACCATACAGAACCAAACAAACCTGCAGCAGTATACATAATTAATATATGCAAGGCACTGCATGAAGAACCAAACAAATCACCTGTATACACAGCAATATATGCAAGAAACTGCATGCAGAGGCTGTAAAGAATCATACAGGACATAATACAGAAGAAATATATGCAAGGCACTGCATGCAGCACCAAAAAAACAGCTTTATACAGAATAAATATATGCAAGAAGCTGCATAAAGGACCAAACAAATGACCAACCACCACTACACAGAAGTAATTTATGCAGGGGGCACCTGTATCAATGCAGAACAGCAATGCATGCAAGGGTGTACATGCATGTAGATCCTGCACAGCCTCCTCCTCTCACCAGCAAAAATGCCTCATGAACTGTATTCACTGTACCAGGGAGACCCTCAGGGGCAGCCCTGAGGGCAGTATTTTCTATAAATAGAGGGCCTCTCTCCCCCATCCAGGTCCCAATCATTAGTTCCCCCCATCCTCCCCTCCAGGGATCACCATGCCTCCTAGGCACCCTTAACCCATACTTTTACCATCCTCAACCATTATCCCATAACCCATACTGTAACTATCACCAATCCAATATCCCATACAAACAAACATCACCATCACCATAATCATCAACATCAATCATCACCATCAACCATCAACCACAACCATTACCCTTGGCCATCCACCATCATCAACACAGACTTTTGAACATGACCCAGCCCAATAACCCATACTTTTGACCATCCACCACCACCATTATTCACTCAATACCCCATACCTTTGAACATCACCACCATGTACCCATAAACTGAACATCATCCATCATCACCATCCATCATCACCATCCATCATCATCATCTACCATCATCATCATCAGTCACCATCATCAGTCAACATCATCACCTACCATCATCATCAGTCATCATCATCAGTCATCATCATCACCTACCATCATCATCATCAGTCATCATCATCATCCATCATCATCATCACCCACCTTGACCATCATCAATCATCATCATCACCTACCATCATCATCATCAGTCATCATCATCATCCATCATCATCATCACCTACCATCATCATCATCCACCATCACCACCATCAACTATCATCTTCACCTACCTTGACCATCATCAATCATCATCATCATCATAATGTATCATCATCCACCTCCATCACCATTAGTCATCAACTATAGGCTCAACCATTTCAAACTTTCTTCAAATCATCACCTGTATCACCAAAGGAGTATCAATCAGTAACTAATAAAATAAATATAAAAAAATATAAAGGATAAGACTAGATAGAGGATTCTTCCCTTACTCAGCTTCTATCCACCAGGTCACCTATCTGTTCCACCATTTCTTCCTTATCAAGCTTGAATACATTGATCATAGGTCTGATAGAGACTACTATAGTAGAAACTCTATTTGAAAAATCAGCCATCATTTCTCTTTTATTTTATTTTTGTGAGACTACTATAGTACTCAGAGGGGCAGGCAATTAAAAACCACCCTTAGTATTCCTCTATCTTATCTGTAGTTGTAATACTAAATTACCCCTAAAGTGACTGCCAGCCAGCTATTTGCTCAAACTTTACCCAATCCCAAAGGAGTCTCCACAACATGAACACACTTCCTCCTTCAAGGATGCCTACGTCAACTTGTCAGAAATGATAGAGGGCCAACCCCCAGAAGAGCATGTTATGAATGTATCCACTGGACTTGCAGCCATTCTTTTCATCAAAGCTTAAAACTCAACAAATTAATGTCTAGCCTGATCTCCACACTCTACAATCTCAAACCATTTACTCTTGAAGAGGTGTCCAACAGGGTCATGCTAGAAGACTCTTGATGTGTGTCAAATTCAACCAAATCATCTTACTATGTTGTACGCCAACTTAAACCTCAGCGTCAAGCTTCACAAAAACCAGTGAACCATGACGATGCAAGACAACCGTTCAAACCACGCCCTGCTGTACCCACCAAGAAAAATCCTCAGCCTCAGGACCAGAAATACATTGCTGCTCAAATCAAAAGGTTAGATCACAAACTTAGAAAACTGAAGACTTCCCACTTGGTGAATGCCGTTGAGGAGGACAAAAACAACAATGCCTCGCCGGAAGTAGTACAAGAAGAAGCAGACTTTGTGACAGATGAAAAAAATCACCCAGATGACTGTGGCTTCCTCATACAAGAAGACTCTCTCTACAACCTAAACGACCCCAGAGATTCTTTGTGTGAAATGGTGTACCATTTGGGAGCCTCAAGGTCAACAATATGCAACCTCTCTATCATCCACAATGCTCAACCAATCCACAAAAGCCTTAACACGTACAGGGGGAGAATCAATATAACTCATGTGGGTAAGCTCAATCAGGGAGGAACCATAAGCAATCCCGTCTTTTATGCACCTAAGGGCCCAAGAAATCTATTCTCAGCCAGTCAACTTGAGGACCATGGGCTCAAAATTTTTCACAAACACCGGATTGTCCTAGTCAAGTGCGCAAACCAAATCATACATTGTTTCCCTTGAATCTGTAACCTATACATGTCCTACCATAACCTCATGGGTGATATAAACCTAGCAAACCTGGCAGACTCCATGGTCAACTGGCACATCAGTCTTGGCCACCCGTCCAACGTTTATCTCAAGCGCTTCCTTGCCCAAAATAACATACCTCTCCCAAAGCCTTTTCCCACATCATCCTCCTGCAAAGTCTGTTTCCAATGCAAGATGAAACAACAATCTCATTCTAACTCTCTACCTTTGTTGTTCAAACCATTCCATTGACTTCATATGGATGTACTCCAAATAAACCCTCCATGCAAACAATTGGCCCCCTATATATTGGCAATCATTGACAATTTTTCTTGTTTCAACGGCATCTACGTTGTCAAAAACAAGTCCGACGTTCTGGAGAAGATAGTCAGCTACATACACGAGATCAAGAATCAGCTTGAAGTAACCCCCGCCTTCCTTCACAGCAACCCCCGAGGTGAGTTCATGTCAACTGAGTTGTGCAAATTCTTATCCTCTAAAGGCATAGCAATTGAACAAGGCCCAGCTAATTCTCCTCAAACTAACAGGTTAGCAGAGCATTTTAATCAAAAGATGCTCACCAAGATGCGCTGCATATTGGCCCAATCATTGGTCCCAATCAACTACTGGGATGAGGCGGCTTGGTACGCTTCCATGCTCATAAAACTACTGCCTTTGACCGCACTTGGATGGAAATCCCCAGTTGCCACACTCCTTGAGGTGAACTCCACGATTGAGCCGGTGCCCAAATTCATGATGCTAATACCGTTTGGCCTGAAAGTGAATGTATACTCTCCTTGGGTCAACAAACTCAATTGGCCCTCAAGGCCACTGACCTTCCTTGGGTATGAGCTGTACTCCAACGCCAGAAGATTTATTGATCCTACCAAACGTCAAATAGTGGTGAGCCTGGATTTCACGCCAACAAAGGTGACTTTTGTATACAACTGCCGCTCATTGCTTAAAAAACCCCCTTGTGCACTGCCTCAGTGTCTCTCCTCACTCGACCACACGGCATCCTCCAAAAAGCCAACGCAACCAGCGGTTGTGAGTGTCCCACTGGGGATCTGTCCAGGCAAGAATGACTCAACCAACCCCCGGGCTCATTCTACAGGCCCTGCGGTCACACCAAACTCCTTGCATGATTTCAGCCCAGTCCCGGAACCAAAAGAGGATTTTGGCATTGCCAAAACAGTCTCTCCTCCTGCGTCACAAGCTCAACCTGAACCAATCCCCAAGAAAGACTATTCTTATGTCCCATACTACAACAAGGCGCCAAAGGACATCAGCTCCGACATTGACTGCGGTGCCATCATCACCGGAAGCCACCATGGTTGTGCACAGGAAGACTCCAATGATGAGGACAACAAAGTCATTATCAGTGAGGTAGTCTCAGTTGAGAAGGCAATGTTGGATCCAACGGAGCAACCACTGTGGATACAGTCCATGAAGGACAAAAACAATTCCCATCTCCTGCGCAAAATCAGAACTCTGGTACCTCCACCGACTGATGACAAGGTCATTGGAGGCATGTGGCGACTAGTGCGCAAGAAAAACGAGTTCGGAGAGGTAACTCGACGCAAATTGCGCTGGGTATGCTTCGGAAACCATCAAGAATACCCAAGGGATTACTTGGACCCCTCCTCCTCGGTGGGACGGAGTGAATTGATAAAAGTACTCCTTGCCAAGGCGGTGCAAAATAATCATCATGCATTCCAGTTCGACGTTGAGACGGCATTCTTGTATGTTGACATTGATGCGGTGGTTCATGTGGCACAGGTAGCTGGTTTTGAGGGCCTGGGGAAAGAAGACTGGTTGTGGCGCTTAAAAAAATCCCTTTACGGTACCAAGCAAGCTCCTAGGTTCTGGAGAGCTCACCTGGCATCAACGTTGGCATCCTTGGGTCTAACACCCTCAGCTGAAGACAAGTCATTGTTTGTGAACAAGACAAAGACACTACGCCTGCACATACATGTCAACAATGGGTTGTTTGTGGGAGCAGATTGTGCTGAAATCAAAAAGTTCTTAAAATTGCTGGGGGGACACTAAAAAATTAAAATTCAAGAACGTCTAACTCAGCACTTGGGATAAATCCTACAATGGAACAAGGACGGCTCAATAAAACTCCATCAAAGGGATTTCACTGAGAAAACACTTACCAAGTTTGGTTGCAAACATGTTAATACGGTCAAGGCCCCTGCCCCCAAGAATACACATGATTTCATCAACCAGAAATCTCTCAAATTTGAAGTTAAGACAATGCAGAAGGCCCTTGGACACCTTATACATCTGGCAACCCACACTCGTCCCGATATCCAGTTCACGGTCAATCTACTATCTCAGTTTGCCAACAAACCCACTCTAGGGCACTGTAAGATGGTAAAGCATCTCTTGCGCTATCTCAAAGGGACAATGTCGGTAGGCCTACTTTTCTCCAAGTTGACTGACCATAGTGATCAACTATGTGGATGGGCAGACACCAACTACGCTTGGTCAAAAGCAACTCAGAAGTAAACCACAGGTTGCCTAATAACTCTATATGGTAACCCAATAAGCTGGACCACAATAAAACAGACGTTAGTTGCTCAGTCCACCACCAAATCTGAGTTCATAGCAATGAACCTCTGCGCCAAACAAATCAGATGGCTGTCAACATTGATCCTCAGCATGGGCATACCTATTGGCAAACCCAAGATAAAAAATGAAAATCAGGGTGCCAACTTTATCAGCAAAGAAGCCCAACTGAACCCTAACTCCAGGCACACCAGGGTACGGTTTCAATACATACAGGACCTGGTCCAAAAATTGCTCTTGTCCATAGAACACAAATCCTCAGAGGATATGATTTCCGACATTCTTACTAAACCTCTTGGGTATGTAAAGGTAGTACAAGCAAGACTTCAACTCTGCATGAACTTGTTGGAATATAGGAGGAGTGTTAAATAAAGCTTCCTTGAGTCCAATGCAAGGCTGACCTAGCAGGAGGGAGAGCACGGTGCCGCGCTGCGCTGAATGAGTCCATGTCCCGGAGGAGCGCCCATCAGTTCTGAGGGTCCTTTCCCTGGGATCCCACAAGCTATCCTCTTTTCTGGTTTCTGAATCTTGTCTCACTTCTGGATTTTCCTCAACCTCTTCTCAACCAAGTCATCCTCCTAGCACCCAGCCCCCAAATTCTGAACCGTGATACCTAGCCAACCAACCTCATTGTCAGCTGCTGCAACCAGGAGGAGTTTAGACTATCCCCAGCAGAGGTATGATCAGGATCATTTCTTTCTTCTCTCTCACTTTGTTGTTTCAGCTTGTGCTAACCAGCTATGCGTCTCGCTCCTAAAATAAATGCTCTCTTTTCCTTTCCATTCCTTTACTCTTTATTCCCAAGACTGATAAAGATAGATCTGATAAACTCCTTCCTGCAACCGTTGCTTGAGCTCACTAGCTAAACGTATAGTGCAGAATATATTACTACAAGACTTAACCTAAGTTCTGAAATAAAGAGTCTCTAAATTGTAACAGATTGCACTGGGAGTGGTGATTTAGAGACCCTACTGCTGATCAATAATCAAACCCAGTCCCTTTAAAGACATTATGTTTGTCTTCTGTTGCAGTCTCAAGTTTGAGGTTGCTTTGATTTGGAGTTAATGAAGCTTTACATTCTGAAATTCTGTATTCTTCTAATAGCTTGTTGACATAGTTTTCCTGGCAAAGGGTGATTGATTTGGTGTTCTGTGTGATTTTTATCCCTAGGAAATGGCTGGCTATCCCCAAGTCCTTGATTTTGAATTGGTTTTTCATATCTTGAATTGTTCTTTCAGATTCTTTTCCAATATCAATGATATTGTCCACCCAAACAAATAGTGCTACATATTATTTGATGAAGAGGCAAGGATCTGCATCATTCAAGGTAAATGAGTTGTTTACCAACCATGTTTTCAAGGTGTTGTGCCAGCTTTGGGCGGCTTGTTTGAGACCATAGAGTGATTTCTTGAGTTTGATGATAAAGCTGTTGGACTGGCTGAGAAGGTCTTTGAACTGCTCTAAGTTGTAGTATTCTGTTTTTTTTTCTTGGATCCATTTTGTGAATCCTTCTGGTAGTTCAATGTATACCGCTTCTTCTTGGCTAAGACTTGAGTTAAGATAAGCGGTCACAAAATTGGCTTGTTTTACTTTCTGTCCAGTTTGAGTGGCATAATTGAATAAGTATCTAACGGTTGATAATTTTGCAGCGGGAGAGAAAGTTTTGTTGTAATCTATTCCTTCTCTTTGTGAAAAGCCTCTGGCTACGCAACTTCCTTTGTATTGTTTAAGGCTCCTTTATTTATTTGTTAGTACTAATCTTGTGTTGATCAGGGTTTTGTTCTTGGGGAGTTTGGATTGGGAGATAACTTCAAACACTCCTTTATCAATTTTCGAGTCTAATTCTTCAAAAACAGCTTTCTTCCATTGGTTCCACTCAGGGTTTTGTTTGGCATCTTTCAGGGTATTAGTCCCGTTTTTTTTTTTCCCTTTACTACACCGCTCAATGCTATGTGTATTAGGTCATTGGGTGAGTAAACTGGTTCTTTTAGCTCTTCAGCCAAATGTGCTTGATGTCAAAGGCCTGTATTGAAAATTGCACTTTCATCAATGTTACTACTAATATTCCTTGGTGCTACTTCTCTAGGGATCCAGTCCCAAGCTGCTTTAGTTTTAGATTCTCTCCCCCCCTTATTAGTGGTAACGGCAGTTGATAAAGACCTTCCCTGCAGTTTTCCTGGTTGGGTGGAGGGTTCATGAGTTAGTTCTGGCGGTGGTGAGTGTAGTGGGGTTGTTTATTGATTCTTTGTTTTGAGTGGAGGAGTACTAATTATTGGTTCAATTGGTATTAGTGGATAGTGCACTGGTCTCTTGTATTCTGTACTTTCAGATTTCATTGGGAGTTCTTCATTGCTGAATCAAACATCTCTTCATCAAATTACCTTCCTAGCTTCAGTTAAGTACACCCAATACACTCCAAAATTCTCTTCATACCCTACCATAATTCCCTCTTGACTCCTAGGTTCCAAATTTTCTTTCTTTGGAAAGTTCAGCAAGAAAACTTGTTAGCCAATTTGTATAACGTGATTGAGTGTGGGTGGTTGTCCAAAAAATAGTTTTTAAGACGTCTTTCCTCTTAGCTCATTTGTCCTATTTTGTAGATAGGTGGCTGCAGCTACTAGTTCCGCCCAGTATTCCTTTGGTAGTCCCAAATAAAGTCAAAGAACCCTTGCCTTCTCTACCAAAGTACAATTCATTCTCTCAGCAAGGCCATTATGCTGTGGTGTGTATGGGGCGGTGAAAATGGTTTCTATTCCTCGTGAGACACACCATTCCTTCAAGTTTTTATTTACAAACTCCCCTCCTTCATCACTGATTATTCTTTTAACATTCCTCTCTACCTGATTTTCCGCAAGTTGAATAATTTGTTTGATCCGTTCAAGTGCCTGGTCCCTTGATGGAAAGATGGAAGTACACACAAAACAAGTCGCACTATCTACGACTACAAGTACATACTTGGCTCCTCCAAGTGAATTGGGAGTGATTTGTCCCATCAAGTCAACCAATATTTCCTCCAAGACATTTTTTGTTTGTTCAATCTGGTTTTCAAAGGTTGGTCTGGCCATCTTCCCCTTCATGCAAGGCTTACATCCATTAGATCTTACAGGGTGTCTTAATTGTTTGTGGTCAGAGATTTGAGATGAGTGGTCAACTTTTTGATCCACATACAGTAAGTTATTTTATATCCTTCCTTTAAAAATTATGACCTTATCTTTCTGGACGCTAAGCTCTCTATTCTGGTGGTTATCAGGCTGTCTGCCTCTCTTCCAAATCTTTCCAAGCTAAGTAGGTTATAGGTGATACTTGGGACATAAAGGGCATTTTCAAAGATGATGTCTTGGTTTTTTAGTTGCAACACTACATTTCCTTTTCCTTCAATTTCAATTTTCTTCCCCGCATCTTTAATTATAACTGATCAACCAACTTTCTCCATACTCTTAAATAGGTTTTTGTCCAAAAACATGTGCTTTGAGGCACCAGAGTTGACTAAGATGGGTTTTGAATTTCAATTGCTAACCATAGCGGTCAAGGTATTGGGTGTGGCCCCCAACGCCACAGGTCCAGCTAACATTCCACCGGTAGGTTTCTCCTTTTGATCTCTTTTCTTAGACCTACAATCTTTCTTCATATTTCCCGGTTTGCCATATTTTTGACACTTATATTTGAACTTCCCCTTGCACAACATTGCAAATTCTTCTTTAATTGATTGGCAATATTTCCAAACATTGCTTTATTGTTTTCAACGCTTGTGATGATCTCTTCAATTTTTGGATAGTGATTGCCTTGGTTAAGCACACAGATTAAGGATTGATATTTACCTGGTAATGTCCAAATTGCTATCCTTGATACAACGGCGTTGTTGACCAAGGTCCCAGTAAGTTCCATTTTCCTAGTTGTTGCACATAAGTCTCTAATCCACTGATCATGTTTCTTAAGCTTGAGTTCAAGAAACTGATACAGGGATACCCCTTGCGCTCAAATTCCAGTTCCAACAAACATGTCCTTGAGGATATTCCACAACTCTCGGCCTTCTCCCCTTTTGTCAATTGTGATCTTGTTCCCAAAAAACGCGACGTTCCCTTCATCAAGACACCTCATGAGAAGGTAATATGACTTCTCTTTCTTCTCCTTGGTCACCACGTTACCTACACCAAAAATGTAATTCCAGCAACCCAGTTTCCAAAGTTCCGCTTCAATGGGGGTGACCAAATTCACATAGTTTTTCTAATTTAGAACAACTTGTCTTCCGTTGTATTGGTCCATTTAGAGGTGAGTAATTTTGACTTCGGATTTTCAGTTCAGTTGTGAGCCGTGCTGATAATGTGTTGATTTAATTGCTTCTGGATTACAATGACTGAATAAATAATGATAATAGATTGATTCTATATACAAAAATATGATGAGATGATAATACAATAATGAAACAGATACAACGTGCATTGGTCTATTTATAGACCGGTCTAAGACAATAGAAAACATTCCCTAGCCACCCCTTGTAGTATAGCTTTGCACGGTACTTGTGCTTTACAGTTCTTTTGTTCCTGGATTGCTCATGGGGCCAAAAGCTTGTTGCAATGGATAGCAAGCGCTTTTGGCCGGCTTGTTTTTCTGATGGTGAGTCCTCTCCATGGTTGCTTTCATGTTTTTTTTCTTTGCTTTCTGATTCTTAAAAGCGTGCTGACATTTTGTGAATTTTTACTCCAACACTAGAATCTAGATGAACCAGAGACAAATTCTGGAGTCAGAAGACTGGCCCCTAGAATCTTAAATACCTTCAAGGGTTCATACACATCCACATCCTTCTATTCAATTGTTTCTTATTACTCCAAGGCGAGGCTAAATTAAGGCCCCCAAACCCCCTATGGGGTCTGTCTGAGGTGGAAATTTTTGGAGCATTCAAATATGGATGTTATATTGAGCTATTGTAACATTTAAAAATACTCAAAATATGTATTTTTTTCAAGAAATGCAAATCTGGGGTCAGATTTTGGAAAAAACTTGATACCTCATATGAACAATAAAAAAATGATAAAAAGGAATTTGTGCAGATAGAATGTATCGTTTCTGACACCTATCAAGTTCAGCTGTACCCATGTAAAAACATGCTACAAATTGGAGTTTTTTTTTCAAGGAGTTTAAACCTAAGGTCATATTTTGGGAAAATCTTGCTATCTCATATCAAAAATGATAAAAATAATACAAATGGAATTGTATGGAAAGAAAAAAAACACAAAAGTGGTACAAGGAAAGTTCTCCATGAAACATATGACACAAAAATTTATCACTTAATAAATATCAATATCAACATGTTTTTTAGGGGTTTTTCAAGTTTCCCAGATGTTTAAAGATTTGGAAGACTGAATTTACAATTTTTTACCCCCCTTCTGGACCTATATTCCTTCCAGATATTGTCAGCAGTTGGAACAAAAATGTCATGAATTTTACATCCCCCCTGTTTCTTCAAATCCAATGCTACAAAATGAAATTTTTCAACCAAAGCTATGATCAAGGGGATTTGCAGTGTGACAGGAAAATCAAACGGGAAAAATTTCATTGATTGTGATTTTGAGATCCAAAAAATGGGACATTCATAGACATTAGTAGAAACATGCCCCAGGTGGGGAATCCTTTTCCAATTCTTGGTTGAAATGCTTCTTCCAGAGGAATCAACATCCATGCTTTCCAAAATTTCAACAAAAGCTTATGGGTCACCAAATGATATCCATATAAATTCATAGAAAACCTTCCTTGTTTCTAGCTCAATCTTGAATTTCTTTCCAACATTCATATATGTTCCTTCCACCTGATGGGCAAATTCATGATAACTAAACTTTCCATCTCTGTGAGGATCATAAACTTCAACCACATAATCTGAAATGGCTTTTGGAAGCTGGTAAATTTAAGGCATCCTTTTATCTCTTGAAGATGAAGATGATTCAACTGGAATTGGATTTCTTGAATTTGATTCCATGTGTTTGATGGCTTCATTGAAGTAAGCCTGAAGGATTTGTGACCAATCAGAACCCAATAGGATTTGAGCTTGAATTCTTCTGGTGGCAAGTCCCTCTTTCACTTTTTCATAATCTCTTAACTTAGCTTGATGACCTTCCCTGAGTGTATTTATGTGCTTCTGTTGTTCCAATTCTGCCTTATTTATTTCCCCTGCCACAAATTGTTCTTTTTCCTGGATTTCTCTTTGTATTTTTTGTTTCTCAGTCCATTTTTTTCCTGAAACCTCATTTAAACATCCCTCTTGAATGCCAAAATTTGCATTTCCAATTGTTCCCTTTCAAATTCCTCTTGCTTCATTGTATACTGGAACATTTATTCTTCAATTTCAAAAAATGAGGAATCCCTTTTTTTTGGACTGCTGTCTCAAGCTTTGAGCCCCTTTTGAAGACTGTTTTCTTAACCTTGGAGCAGGAGGTCTTCCTCTGGTTGATTCCAGTGACTCATGGGTGCCAACCTGCTGGAACTTGTGAGCATAGGACCCTGAAAGAATTGAGTCCAGTTCATCCAAAAGTTTGAGTTGCCTCTCTGCTGGCAGACACTTCAATTTCATGGAAATTTCATTGAGCCTGTCTTCACAATTTGTTTCAAACATTGAAATTCCAGGCTCCACATATTTTGCTTTCAAATTCAGATACCACTGAGGATGAAAATAATGGACTTCAAGGAGTTAAACGCAGTGCCACATGTTCCTTCATATTCCTTGAGCAAAAATCTTTATTCCAAAAAAAACATAAAAGAATCCCAAAGGGCCTCAGTTCTGAATACCTTTTTGTATCTTGCCAAGATTTTGCTATTTATATGTCATGTAAAATGAAGGTGAAAAGATTGAAAATAAATGTTTTCAATTCCATAATTGAAATTTTGCACAAATTGAGCATCTTGATGTTCTTTTTGATGGAAGGTTTCACCAAATTCCTGCTTGATTGCTTTCATGAGGGCCAAATCCCTTTCAGTTACAAATACTATGGGGATTTCCTGTTCAGGCCAAATAAGTGTGAGATTTGATAAAGCCCAAGAATAATATTCTTGGGTTTCATGGGTCATCCGACAAAAATAATTGGAAAATTTCTGGCCTGTTGAAGCCATACCAACAAAGTGCACAAAGAGAAACCAGGGAGAAATCAAGGAGATTCTTGGGGGAAAATTAATGGAAAATCATAAGATAGCTTTGATAAGTCCTGCAGAAAGCAATTAGAAACACAGTGGAAAATTTGAATAATCAAAATAGAATTCATTGGTCACTTTTGGAGAATTGAAGTATAGACTAAGAAGCAATCATGGAGCAACTGTGTTTCCATCTTTGTGAACTCTAGCAGAAACAAAACAGATTTCATGGTGATTTTCTCTGGAAATCAATTATAAACTTTGAAGCATTTGGGGAAACCATCATGGTGAAGTGAAGTCTCTGGTCAGCCAGAGATGCCTGATTTTTCCTGGTGGAGGATATGGTCAATTCTTTAACCAAATCTGGGGTCCTCCCCTTGTTATTTCCTGAATGCAGTCCTCCAATTATCCTGTTCACACAAAAATCAGTAAAATCTATGACAACAGATCAAAAATAAGAAAAGAAAAAATTGAAGGAAAAGTACCCATAGAAGCTTTAATAATTAAATTAAGAAACTCTTCTTTTACACATGAAATCAATAATGAAAATGGTGATATTAGTTCTTTAATCATTTCTCACCCAGATTCTATCAGATTAATCAAACTCTTACCATCATTATTAATGATGGAATATACCTACAAAACCAACAATTTTTCCATGCCTCTTCTTCAAATTTTTGGGTTCAACAATTGTGCTATAACATTCTCTGTTGATTTCTGTTTTCTCCCCCCAGAACAAAAGGAAGAATATAAATGGGCTTTCCATAAACTTCATAAATTTTTATAACATGAAGAAACCAAATTCATTATGAATGACAAAGAGCAAGACCTAATTTGTTCCATTAAAACTGTATTTCCCAATCTTCCTCATTTACTCTGTGTCTGGAATATATTAAAAAACATTCAAAAAAATTGTAAAAAACACCTTAAATCTGAATAAGAATGGATGATATTCAGAAAAAACTGGAATATGCTGGTCAAATCAAAATCTGAAAATCGTTATCAAGATAATTTTTCCAAACTGACTGTAGTCTTGAATCCCCCTACTCCCTTCTTGAAAAATGGCTTCCTATAAAAATAAAAATTGTTTCATATGCTGCCAAAAAGCACCTGCAATTAGGAAATACCATAATATCTAGGATAGAAGGGCTTCACTCTCTTTTCAAACAATTTCTCACAACTTCTTCTGGTTCCTTTGCGATTGTATTTCACCAAATATATCATTCAGTTTTAATTAAAACCCATGAAACTGCCATTGAAACTTCTCATCTAGAATTCAAGAACTTCATTGGTACCCCATATTCTTTTAAAAACTTCTCAGGAAAAATAAGCCACTATGCTCTCAAGATTATGAATTCCTTTCAAATTCAAGCAGAAAAAAACCACCTGTTCTGATTGTGATTTTTCTTCTTTCATGAGAATTCCTTGTTTACACCAAGCAATGAAGGCCAATCTCAAGAAGCAACAATTTTTGCTTCATTATTTTCATCCCCAGTGGCATGTCAAACATCCTATTGCAGTGCGTTTTCTTTTCTTGGAGAAAAAATAATTCTAAAACTAATTTTTGAAGTTTTTTCTTTTATTTTGGAATTATTCATAGCTTGCTAAGAAGGGGTAATTCCAACCTTCTCAATCATCTCATGAATCACCTTTGCAATTGACCAACACACCTTGGATTCAGAATGAACTATTTGAAGAATTGCTCAAATTGCGCCCAGGAGAACAACATTTTTACCTTGATAAATGATGAAACCGTTAAAAGGAAAGTATGAACTGACTCCCATTCAAGAACCCCTATCAAAGGCAGAAAGAAAACTCCATGAAAGACCAAAAGGAGCACCCAATAAAAGAAAAATATTTTCACAGAATTCATCTAAGAGGGATCCATCTGGGTTTGAATATGTTGAAGTACCTAAGAGAACAGGAAGACCAAGTAAGCACCAAGTGGGTAATTCAATGGGAAGTTTTTTCTTTTTGTGGTTTTTTATCCATTTCTGTTGAATTGATTTCAACAGCATATGATTGGGAATTTTTGTTCTCTAATTTCCGACTCTGATGAAAAGGAATGGAAAGGAAGACCATGAAAAGGCCAATGGAAAAAAAGAAACAGGAATCAGAGGAAGAGGTCATTTTTCTTGTTTGTTTTTTATTTTAACATTGCATTTTGAACAGGATGAGTTTATAACAGAAGAGGAATTGAGTTGAGAAGAACTAAAATATCTTGAAGAATTGGATATAATAAAGACATTTAGTAATTTTCTTTTTTTTGGGGGGGATTAGGATTTTTTTTCAATTTTCCATTGATTTTCATATTTTCATTCGTCACTGAGAGGTTAGGGATCATCATCAATAAGAGGGTTGTTTCAAAGAATTTGAGTTCTGGGAATGTGAAGAAGATCAAGAGAAGAAAAAAAGAATATGAAGATGGAGATGCTTACAGGCCTCCAGGGAATCCAGTATTTGCTCCCACAGCCACATCCTCTGAAATAGAAAATGTAAATAAATTTTTGAATTAATCTTGCTTTATGGTTCACTTATTAACACCTTGTTTTTTGGAATGAAGGTCACAGCATTGTTTTTTCATCTTCTGATAATTTTGAAGTGGTGGCTATTGATAAATTCAGTATGATTATTTTTCATTTGATCATAAATAATAAACATCTTTTTGTCCTCAATATCAATAAAAAAAATTCATTTTCCCAAAGACAGCCATACCACACATTTAAAATTTCCAAGATGTGATGGGTGATTGAGACTGTGGGTTTGGATCAGTAGCAGTTAATATGGGCTGTAAATCTGAAGATTGGAGCTCAATACCTCAGGAAATGATGAAGGAAATAAAATAAAACTCTATCTTCAAGGATGAAAACTTCATGGATCAAGTCTGGGATGATAATTTTGACAAAGCAAGAAAACATCTCAACCATACTTCTGGACCTTCCCCTCAAAGTTACTGGATGAAATTCGCTTGCCATGGTATCAGCTTGCACATGCATACAAAAGGCCTGTGGTAACTTCATCTAAGTTTATTCCATCAACTTATTTGCCCCTCAATTCACCTCCAACTACCAATTCTCAAACATCTCCCATAACTTTTATTATTTGAGAAGATTTAAAGTACATAGTTTCTATGCACTATAATTCTCAACTGTGGCCATATCCCCAATTAGATCCCCTATGGAAGGCTTTTGCTAGCAAAGAATCACAAAAATGGGAAGATTTGATTCATAATAACTTGGAACTTGGTTTGAAGATTTTGTATCCTGGTAGTAAAAATAAAAATTAGTACAAATTGATCTTGATGGAACCATTCTTTGGGTTTTTTTCTCAATATTTTGCTTTTTTACTCATGATTTAAAGCAAAAACACCACTTCTGTGTTTTCAATTATTAGAATTATTAACTTATTTGGGAAACAATAAGCTACTAAATATCCCTGTATAATTTTTTGGGGGCCTTTGAAATTTTCACAAAAATAATGCAAACTGAAAATCTGGAAAATCTTATCAAAAAATAACAAAAACAAATTGAAAATAATGTCTCATTTTCAATGTAAATCCCATTTTCTGGAAGGAAATTGAAGTAATAAAATTATTGAAAAATGATGATTGAATGGCCAGCCATATTTTGAAACTTATTTTCTCTTCAGATTTCTCAAAATAATCAAAGAATAAAAAAATTAAAAATGTGAAAAGATTTGAGACATGGAGCAATTTTTTTCAGGTTTTTCAGGCCAATTTTGAAGGAATTAAAAATGGCAAGAATTTTTTGAATTTATCCTACAAGGTTTGGAAATGCCTTTCTATCCCCTGATATTTATTTTGATAAACCCCAAAATCCACACTTCAGGGAGGTTGGAGGATGTTTTGGCCATGTCAAAACCACGTGATTTCCAGGTATGGAGCCATGAAAAACTCAACACCCTATTTATTATTTATTATTTATTATTTATTATTTATTATTTATTATTTATTATTTATTATTTATTATTTATTATTTATTATTTATTATTTATTATTTATTATTTATTATTTATTATTTATTATTTATTATTTATTATTTATTATTTATTATTTATTATTTATTATTTATTATTTATTATTTATTATTTATTATTTATTATTTATTATTTATTATTTATTATTTATTATTTATTATTTATTATTTATTATTTATTATTTATTATTTATTATTTATTATTTATTATTTATTATTTATTATTTATTATTTATTATTTATTATTTATTATTTATTATTTATTATTTATTATTTATTATTTATTATTTATTATTTATTATTTATTATTTATTATTTATTATTTATTATTTATTATTAATTATTCATTATTCATTATTCATTATTTATTATTTATTATTTATTATTTATTTTTTATTTTTTATTTTTTATTATTTATTATTTATTATTTATTTATTTATGATTTAGTGGACGCTACAGAACTTGTTTTTAGTTGTTTAGCTTGCCATAAAACTCAAATGGGATGTGTAGCATGCCACTGTGGGAGTTAGGTAGGGCTCTACAAGACCCATTCAACCCTTGGGGGCCCATACACAACTTCAAAGGGTTGTTCCAGACACTTGAGTTGAAGAAAAACATGATTAGAAAACCAGACATGCCATTGAAGGGTTTATATTTTCTTTTACGTGATCCAATATATGTTTGGCCTACAGTATTGTGATGACGTAGTTCTTTGACCAGTGGATCTGCTCACCTGCCTTCTTTGCACACCGTAAGATCCTATTCTGATGCTCAAAAAAAGTCACCTTTTTCCACAGTTCAGGCTCTTTTTCTTCTGCATTACCAAAATTTTAAGAGATCAAATTGCAACAAAGGGGAGGACAGGATTGTTAATGCGTTCTCAAAAATCTGCCATTAGAACAAGGTTTGAGTGTTGCATACCTGTGAATGAGGTTGTCTTCAGTTTTTTTTTTACTTATTTTTATTTTATGTTTTATTTTATTGTTGTTTTGTTAGAAGAAGTTTTGAGTGTTCCATACCTGTGGATGAGTTTTTCTTCAGTTTTTTTTTTTGTTTTTTTTGTTTTTTTTTTTGTTTTTTTTTTGTTTTTTTTTGTTTTTTTTGTTTTTTTTGTTTTTTTTTTTGTTTTTTTTTTGTTTTTTTTGTTTTTTTTTGTTTTTTTTGTTTTTTTTTGTTTTTTTTTTGTTTTTTTTTTGTTTTTTGGGTTTTTTTTATTTTTTTTTTTGATTTTTTGGATGTTTTTTGATTTTTTTTTTGAATTTTTATTTAGTTTATTTTAGTTTGTAGTTTTTTTTTGGCCCATAATGCTTTTAGTCATGTGGCACCTTACACAAATAAATTCAAGTTGTTTCAAACCCCACACAACTCAAATGTAGTTTTCTGTGGTGCCACACAAAAACAAAAAATTGCGTAGCATGCCACATGTCATATTTGAGGTGTTTAAACAACTAAAATGGATTTTTAATTCAAAATTTCCCTTAAAAAATAATCAAATGAACAAATCCTCAAGTATTTCAAAAGATTAGCAATTAAAACAAATCATATATAACGGAAATCTCAGCATTGATTTCAGAGATGGACCACATTGAAAATCTTAGAATAAAAAATGTCCTCAGTTTCAAATGAAATCTTTTTTCCAGGTTGCAACCATTTCCTTTGTAAAATTTTTGGATCTACACCTTAAAAATTCAAAGTATAACTACCCAAGGCAGGACACTGGATCTTGAATATGAAGACCAAAAATTGAAATTTTATAACCTTGTGATTTGTTAGTTTTCAATGAGGGTTATAAATTAAATGGTAACTGTTTTAAAATCAATCTGGAAGGCAGAAAATATTCATCTGGTTCAGAAAAAAAGGTAACCCATGGAATTGTCATCACTCTTGCTAATGAATCCATCACCTGTATCTATCTTGCCAAATATCACCTCTCTACCCAATCTGACCACAATAGATCAATCTCAATTTCAAAGACCAACTTTGGTATTTTTGAAAAATAGAATGACACAATCAATTAGTTAACTGGTACCAAGGTAGTGGTTTTGAATTTTTGGGAAGAAAATATTGATTAATCTTTTGCAGGAATGATATTCCTTATTTTCATGGATAATTGTGTTTTGAGGGAGAACCATTCCATTTAACACTTTGGTAAAATTTAGAAATTCCCCAAAAGGAATTGAAGAATTTTTCAAATAATGATAACCTGCCACACCCCAATTTGAAGCAAGTTTTGAAATTTGGAAATATCACAAGCATAAGGAATTTACAACATTTGCATCAACTACTTGAGTATGAATAACCTTTTGAAAAACCAAAAATAATTTCCTCAATGCATGATCAAGAACCATTAATTTGCCCTTAAAAGGTATAATAGAATAAATCAGATTTTGAAGTAGTTTTTCAAGAAACTAAAGAGCTTTCCTATCAGTCATAGTTTCTTAATCACAGATTATCAAAGAATATCTGTTGAGATATTGATTCTTTTGAAATGCTTTGATATTTTTGAAACATAGTTTGGATCTCCAAGGGAATTTAAAAGGTGAGATTTTTTTTCTTCCATTAGGTATATTCATGGCTGCTATTAACTTTCCAGCACATACAAAAATTTTTTTCCAGAACCACAAGGCCAAGAATAAATAATGAAGAGGGTTGAGAGTAATTGTATGCATGAATTAATTTGCTTCTGTTGACTATATTTTTTTTCTTTTTTGAAAATCTGATCCATTTATAGCAGTATTTTATTCTTCAGAGAAGATCAATTCCCTTTGGAATCTTTTAAACTCCATTGTTTGATTAAATTTAGGAAAATTTATAAAATCTTATTCAATAGTTGTTACACACCATTGAGATATAATTGTGATAATGATTACCTTTTAACAATCTACAAATTCCCTGAATTAACTTTAGGATATGTGCAGATATAGATTTAACATTCATCTTTCCAACCATCAACAGTTTTTTTTGAGTCAGGTGAAGCCCTTGATGAATTTCTTCAAAGATTAACCCAAGGAGAATCTATGATCACATAATATCTATAAATAATCAAAATAATATTTTTGAAAGGAGAATCAAATATCCTGACTTTCCACAATACTTCAAATTCCATTCACTCAGAATATAATAAAGGCAGTGTCAGGGTGGTTTTTTTATTGGGATAAATTACACTGTTCATCCTTCAGATATAGAAAGGTAGTTTCTGAGGCTGTTTTTGAATAATTCTGTTGCCAATACTGCATTTGAAAACCTAAGACCATTCAATAGAACTTCTTATACAACTTTCTGAGATTCAGATTTTGACATGGGCTTACTTGAGGTTGATGTGTCATTTTTTTAAAAAAAAATGAAAAAAGCCAATGGTTACTTTTGAACTAAGGAAGTTATTCAGAATCCTATTGACACTCTTCCAGCCAGAAAAATCAATTTTACTATGAAACTCCTGCTTCAATTTAACAGTGGAAGATTTTATTAAATCCAGGATTACAGATCCAAGAGTTCTAAAAAATGAAAAAGTTTTAAGGAACTACCCAGCAATTTCCAATGAGGAGGTTTGTATAATTCCTCCTCAGTGAAATGATAGCTCCAAGTGGTGTTTTCTATATATGGGATGACTTCTTTCACCTCTGATTGTAAACACCATGAAGCAAATATGGAACAACAAAGCAAGTGGAGCAGCGCATTCTTCTATCTAATGAATTCGGGAAGTTACAAAGCCTTATGAAATTTATAAGTGAAAAAACTGAAGTGTGTTATTTTCTGGGTTGAGGGAAAAAAAACTGGAGTGACTTAATTTCTGGGTTGAGGGGGGAAAAAAATTGAAGTTTTTTAATTTATGGGTTGAGTGGGAAGTACATTAAATAAAGGTAAGATGGAAGGGTTTTTATATAAATTTTCAATGTAGAAACAATATTTTGAACTATTTGAGTAATGAGTGTTTATTACATGTGTTGTGAATGTCCCCTGTTAAATTCCTCATTCCCTTGTTGCATATTTTGGCCCTGTATCTTTGTTATAGTAAAAAATAAAACTAAAAAAAATGTTGAACTACATGAAAAAGTAGTGTTTATTACATGTGTTGTCAATGTCCTCTGTTAGGCCTTTTGTCCTTGTTACATTTTTTGCTCCTGTATATATTATAGTAAAAAAGAAAACTAATATATACATACAAAGAGGTAGTTTAAAAGTATTCAAAGGAAATAAACACAAACCATATGTATTTATAAATCACACAAAACCAAATACATACAAAAAGGCAGTTGAAAAGTATTGAAAATAAAACAAACAAAAACCTTCCATATGTAAATTCATCCCACAAACCCAAATAAATACAAAGAGATAGTTGAAAAGAATTAAAACTTACTATCTATGTACACACATTGGTTGAAAAAAGAGGCCTGAAAAAAAAAGGGGAAGGAAAAGTGGAAAGTGAAAAAATAAAGCAGAAAAAGAAAAAAAAAGTGGACAGAGAAAAAAAAAGGGGCTGAAAAAAAAGCGGACCAAAAAAAAGCAAAAAAAGAGAACTAAACTGGATGCAAGAGGTGCACCCTAAGATTTCAGGAAAAAACACCTGCTATTCAATTTTTCTTGAGGGAGGTCTCCCAAGGAGGCCAAAGTTGGTATTTTCTCACCCCTGAAAAAGAAATATTTTTATATTTATATATTTTTTTGGGCGCTATATTTTTCACTCCCCCAATCCTTGTTTTTATGCAGTTTTGATGTCCACACAATGTCCCACAAAATCCCCAATTTACAAGGTAATTTTTTATTTCACAGGGTTTGGTGTGTTGGAAAAAAAAAATAAAAGAAATACAGGGGCCTCTAGAGGCATTTAAATAATCTTTAAAATAAAGATGAGAGTGTTTGGCCCATTTAAAGGCCTTCAAGATTACCCTCAAAAAAATCAAAAAGAAACCACTTTGCATCTCAAATCTTTTCACATCTTTTGAAATTTCACTTTCTGATTTTGGCATTTTTTAAGGGACAGAAGGTTGAAAAGTATGACAAAAAATTCAAATATTTTTATTGAAATTTTTAGTACTTCATTCTCCAATTAGATAATGCAATCAAAATTAAAAAAAGACATTCTTTTCAATTTTTTCCCCTTATTTTTCCCAAGAGTTTTCCAAATGTTGAGCTTGCACTCTTTCCATGTAAGTTGGAAAAGGCACAAGAAAATTATGTCAAAATTCTTTTTAGCTTTTGTTTGCCAAAAAATTCATAATTAAAAACATAAAAGTGGCATTTTTTCTGTTAATCATTAATTCAATAATCAATATGAAAAAATATGAAGAATTTAGCAAAAAAACAAACAGCAAATTCACTCAATATCAATTTTTAATAATTTCTTCCTTGGATGTGTAGAAAACTTTGTCCCAGAATATTCATGCACCATATTTATGTAGCACATGAGTTGAATTGAAATTTATTACATAAGAGTAAGAATGGCGAATTTATGTATATATTCCTAATGGGTGATGTTAAATTCACCACTCCCAGTTGTTTGGGATTTGTGTAGGAACCTAAACCGACCATTGGACGCGTGGGGGGCCATAAAAGTGTCAAATGGGTTGCTCCAAACGTGCGGAGCCCCTGGACACAAATCCAAGGCATTGTTCCAAACACAGGCAACCCCTGGGGGGTTTTTTCACCCCGTAAACTGTTAAAATACGTAAGCACTTACGCGTGTGCTACGTATGAGTTTAATCCAAATAGAATGTACATGAGGGCCTCCGCAGCCCAGTGGAAACACACACGGACCATACGTGCCTGTGTGGATGTCACGGATTTCAGGAAACCTGCATCAAAACGCGTGAAACAGGCCTATTGGTACACGGGCCCTGATGGGCCCGGTGGGGTATATGGGAAAATACAGCCAGATGGGCTTGTATGGACCTAATTGGGCCCAAGGTTTATTTTGGACATACTTGGCCAGACGGGCTGGCCCGCAAAAGTATGTTAAAATCACTTTTCGGGCTTGGGGGCGGCCCATTGGGCCACCGCCCATGTTGCAGCCCATTTGGGGCTGCCGCCCGTGTTGTGGCCTGCTTGGGGCCACTTTTTTTGCTTACAGCCCATTTATGGGGCCCAATGGCCCGGGTAGGGCCGTTGTAGGGGGCAGGGGGACTCAAAATGGAGCCCCCCTACCCTGGTCGCGGCTGTTGAGCCGGTTGCGGCTGCCGCGCTGGGTGGCAGCTGTGGGGATGGGGCCAATGGCCCTGGCTCCTCCCCCTCCCCTCGCTTGCCATTGCAAGGAGGAGGGGGAGGTCTTGATGGATGGAACCAGCCAGCAACTGGTTGCAATGGGCAACTGGTCATGGTGGGGGGGACTTGATCACCTCCCCACCAAGTGTGGTGGCTAGGCCAATTGCATCAAGGCGACCAGCGGTGGTGGGGAATTGACCACCCCCCCACCATCAAAGGGGTGCTCTCCCCCCCCCTTTACCAAGGGGGAGGAGCAACCGGCTGGAGGGGACCTGACCACCCCCCAGCCCACCTAACATGACAACACCCTGGGGGCATTGACCTCCAGGGCCCCTGGTAGGGGGATTTGACTGCTCCCTCCAGGGATTTGAGGGAAAGAGGGGGGGGGCGGCATGTCTGCCAGTTACACCCCCCCCCATGTGTGTCTGAGACCAGAACCAGGTGTGTCCTGGGTCCCTCATGGCCATTTGTATGGCCAGGGGCTGGTTGCATGAGGCAACCAGCCAGCATGTGAGGTAACAGGCCGGTTGTAATAGACAAACAGCCAGGGGTTTTGAACAGCTAAGGGGCTGGTTCGGCCCCATTGTGGTGGAAACACCAGAAATAACCGGAATAGGCTGGTTGTAAGGGTACAGGGACTGATACCATGCAGGCTGATGTAGCCCAAACCAATAACAAGGCCTGTAGAGCCTGTAGAGCTCTTTTTGAGCGGAAAATTTGCCTTTTGGCTTGTTGTATCATGGGCTCACAAGAGGCCAACCTTTTGTGCTTAAGGAGCTCTTCTCCCTGCTGTTTTCCATCATCCATTCATCATACAATTGAATTCATCACCAATGTTGTCCAACGTATTGCCCCATTGTCAGAGCCCATCAGCAATTATTGAAACAAGGTGTCCAGCATTTTTTTTCTTTAAATACTGCTCATTTGCCTAAGATAATTTCTGCCCATAATTATAACATAAACCATGTTTTTGGGTTTTTTACCCCTGTAAATGACCAATTGGAAGCGTTTAGGGGGTAAAAAACCCCAAGGGGTCATACCAGAATTCTTGGGAGCCCCTGGATCACATATGGGTTTCACCAACCCAAATTTGGGATCAACCCAAACTATGTGGGACCATTGGACCACACCTAGCAATCATAAAGTGAGCCCTAAAGTGAAAAGGCAAAAAAAATCATTGCCTTTCCCAACAACAAACTGTGAAATTGTCCCTGTCCCACAAAGTACGCTCTCAACTTTGGGTTTGGACAATGGAAAAGTAAGTTTTTACTCCCTGTTGGTTAACTTGACGTTCTCAACTCAAAAGTGAGCAAAATCTCTATTTGTTAAATTGAAATTTGGATTGAATGCTGAAGTTCCATTGCATTTGTTTGCATTATGGGAACAGTGGCAATCCCTCCTGTTAATGATATGTCTGTGTTGAAGGACTAATTGGATAGTGCCATTAACAACGCTGCAGAAAAGAAGTACTTGGGTAATGAAACATTGGAAGCCCCAATTTCATCCTCATCTAGGGTTACAATTTTGGAAGAACATTTTTCACAAATGGACATGACCTCTGGTGGTGAGTAACATTTTATGTTACTCTGGCCTTGGGATGATTTGATTTGATGAAAACTTAACCATGATATAACCATTTAATTGGTGGCAGATTCATGTGACCCACCTTTTGTGGGAGCCTTTCCTGCTAGGGAGGAGGCACAAAACTATTTTAAAAAATGGAAACAGAAGGATGGTTATGCTTTGACAGTTTTGACCTCAAATTGTGATAAATGTGTGTATTTAGCCTTTGATAGAAATGGTTCCTACTCTGGGAAAGTTCTTCCCATACAGCCAAGGCAAAATCAAACAAAGAAGGTTTGTTCCAAGTTTTCAATCTGTGAAATTCACACAAAGGCAGACCCCTTGTGGTAAATATCCTACAGACATGATCAACATAAGCATCAACCATCTCCACACCCCTTAGTGCATCCTCACCTCAGGAGAATGCCTGGGCTGGCCTTAGTGAATTTAAAACAAGGCATGAATGATGGGATAGATACTATTCAACTGAATATTAAAGCAAGCCAGATTAAGGCGGCCAATATTTTGAGGCCCAAAAAATCTGTAACACTAATTGCAACGTAGTTCTTGCAGAACTAAAGGAAAAAAGTCTTATTGGGTCCTCTTTGAACAACTTGGTATATAAAATTGGGTTAATCAAGCAAAATTCAGTAAAGAGGGTCACTTGGGGGCCCTGATCTTGACCCACCCTGATTCATGAAAGCTTTGCATAAAATTCCATCATATTTCTATTTTGGATTGTAATTATAAAACAAATAAGTAAACCAATCCCCATTGAATGTTGTAGGAATTACAGCCAACCAAAAAGCTTCAAGAAAATATCTTGTTTTTATAACAAAAGAAACCTTTGATTTCTACAGTTGGTCTGTAAATTCACTAAAGGAGCTTGCTTTTTATCCTGAGAGAATTTCCAAATTCTTTGTCACAGACTGTGAAAAAGCTCTGATTTGTGCTATAGAAAATGGTTTCCCTTGGTCAAAAAGACAGTTTTGTCTGTGGAACTTGTCTAAAAACATACAAAGAATGTTGAAGGGTTGCAAAGCTTTATGTCTCTGTGGGCTAGGTATGGGGCCTCTAAAACCAAGGAGGAGACAGAGTTCAATGATGCAGAACACAGAGTAAGGGCCAAATTATTTCCTCTACCATTAATCTTCCTAGTTATGGGTACTGATGGTATGACTTGTATAAAGTTTTTCTTGGAAGACCATGAGGATGTGCGTGAGTATATGGAAAATAAAATCTTCTTTATAAAAGAGATGTTTTAAATCACTTGGACTTTCAAATACCCTGACTTTGGAAAAAATTCAAGTCTTGGGTCAAAGGGGCCCATGCTACTCTCAAACAATTCCTTGGGAATTCTTTGGTAAAAGTTTTATATGTTTGGAAAAATCTAGATGGACCAGTTTCAGATCAGATTAAATTTTTTCAGGCATTGTGGTGACCAATTTGGTAGACCTCAAGAAAAGGGGGAATTTTTTTTTTTTTTTTTAGTTTTTTGTCTTATCCAAAAAAGTTTTTTAAAAAAATCTGTTCCTATGGGTACTCTACATCTTTCTCATCTCCCGACTTCTTGTTTTCCTAGCAGTCTATGAAGGGCCTCTAGCGCGTTCAAATCCCCAGATCCTTTTTTAAACTCCTCCTCTTTGTGCTTGGCGACCAATTTTTTCTTTTGGCCAAGCGCGCAGATAGTCATTCCCACTTGACCATCCTTCCATCCCCACCAATACCTCTACCACCTCATAATCATTCACCATCATCAATTGATCCTCAAGCCTAAATTTTCAGGATCACCATCATCATCATCACCCTCAGAAGCCTAAAGCCTTCAATGATCCCTATCAAGAAAGTTGGATGGTGATGATGATGATGATGCTGAGCAAACTGACAAACGGGAGCAAGAACTATCATCATAAAATCAGCTCTAAACTTGAGATCTAACAAGGATCCCCAAAATCCCATTGTCTCAACCTCCCATTCAATCCAATCTCATCCTCATCATTGGAACCCTGGCTCAATCACAAATTACACATCCCAAATTGTTTCAAAAATCTCACAATTTTCAACACTTGTTAGTGTCATCCCCTATTTCCTATCAAAATGTCATTTAAAATTCCCTCAAACTGTTGGCACTTGCGGTGGTTGGGTCTGTTGGCTGCAAGCCTGTGGACGGCCATCATTATCCTATTTATCATCCCCTCCAATTGAGATCTCCCCTCTCTCTGCCTGCTGTTGGGACTGTTGCCACTGCTTGAGCTCATCTGTTGGTCATCCCGCATCCCGCCGCTTTCTAACCACCCTCCAAATGCTTCCATCCGTGAGGTGGGCTGGTTTCCTTGATTTCTCATTTATTTTTTTTTTCATGTCCTGATCATCCTGTCCCTTCCGTCGGTTGTTGTCATTACTATTCTTCTCTGAAAAGAAATTCTTTATCCACTCTCATTTCTAGTTATTGCTTATAAGAAGTCTACAGGGCCTTTTGCCCATAAAAGGAGGGGCTTTCCACTGCCTTCTTGCCCCATCATCAGCTTTCTTATCATCCATCTATAGGGTATCATTGCTTTCATCTGATTCAATAAAATCTGATTGATAATCCGGGGAATGCATTCTACATCTTTTCAGCTGGGTATATCTATGATAGCCCCCTGATCCTTGAGTCTCCAATATACTCAAATATTTTATCCTTCCCTCTGTTGCCTTATTTTTTATCACCAACCAATATGCTTGCTGGTTGAAGAAGATTTCATTTGGTTGAATTCTGGAGGGTTTTAAACCACTCCTTTGAAAGCTTTCTCTGACCACTTTGGTCTTGATCATTAATTTGATTGTCTATCTGGAACCAGTCATGTTTTACTGAGAGGTTTCTTTAAGCTTGAAACCTGGAGTGCTAAACCTCCGTTTATCTGTTTAAATTTGAATTCTTCCACTCTATTCTTGAGTCCCTTGAGAAGAGCTGGGTTATCCTTGTTTGAATTTTTTACTGCTTTGCTTCTAGAGCTTCATAAAACAAATTAATTTCTTTTGTACATCCACCAATAGTTATCTGGTACCCTTGAAGCGCTTGATTGTGGAAATTGGACAGGTTTATTGAGAACCTGGAGGTTGGTTGGGATTGAGTTGATCTTTCCTAATCTTCTTCTGACAATAATAGTTATTAGCATGTGGGCATTGTTACTTACAAATTCATTGATCCATTGAACTCTGAACAAACTTTAACTGAGTTTTCTAAAGTCTTTTCATGGCACCATCTTGCCTCAGATAGTGTTGTTTCATTGCTACTGACTACTATCAAAATGAATCATTCCCATTGATTCCTTATTTACAAGGTTCTTGATCTTGATTCTGGTTATTTTGAAATATTTTTGTAACTCCCAGGAGGGTGGCATAAACAGAACCTTTTCCACTCCACAGAACTTCCTGCGGCTCAGCATTGTTTTTATTCTTGCAGACTTTATTTACAAATCTCCAAAAATGTCGGAATATTTCATACCACTGAACTGTTACCATTGGGATAAAGGTAGTATTTAGAGGCAATTAAAGTTTTTTTGCCACAATTGGAGAAATTAAAGAAAAACCATGATGGGAATGTTTGCACCAAGTAATAGTCCAAGACTATGGGTTTTCCCTGTTCCCACCAGATAGGTGACCTACTAGCATCAAGAGGATCTTCTTTTCCTGAGGATGTTTATCCTCAGTGGAGGTTAGATTTGAACCTTGCAGTTCTTGTTCTATAAGTTGTTTTAATGCAATTAATGCTTTTTCATTAATGCTTTTTGAAGGATGATTCCTACTTTACTAATTTTTGATAATTTTGAATTTTGGAAGTTTGATTTTTCTGAAATGCTCAACCATTCTCACTTACATGAGAAGCTCCATGAAATAATCTTGGGATACTGTGAACAAGATCACCAGAAGATGTTGGATTACCTGATTGAGAAGACCACAAAGTATTTATCAAAGCAAAGACTTGAAAAAAACGTCTTCCAATAAAGTAGAGGATGGCCAAGATTGAAATATACCCGCAGAAATCTTCCTTGATTTGAATAAAATGAAAAACGTATTAAGCAACAAAAGGGAATTTGAAGGGCACAATATAAGGAAACGCAAAAGATTGTAAGTCTTTCATTTTGAGAAATTTTCATTTTTTTGGTTTAATGAACTGATGGGACAATAATTTCTGTAGTTTAAGGAAGAATTTTCATCTGAATTTCATAGCTCAGTGCAAGATACTGAAAGATCATTAGGGTCCCTTATGTTAGAATCAGATTCATTTTTGAATGAGGAAGAAGAAGAAATGGACGAGTCAAATAGAAGCTCATAATTGGTGAGAGTTGCTTCCTTCAATGAGATTAGAATTTTGACTAATTAATTTTTGATTGTTGGACTCAAAAGTGAATTACCTCAATCAAATACCTGAAAACTTCAAAAACTTCATCGGGGAGTTTTGGGATCCAGTTGGTGATGGGAATTTAGGATTTAGATTAATTGAAAAATCACTTGGGTATGATGAACATGGATGGTTTAGTGTATGAAAGGAATTGATCAACAAATTGAGGAAAGATAAGAGTGCTATTCTAAGATCCTTGGCAGCAGTAAAGATGTTGAAAAGATAGAAAAAATACTTGAAGTTCATGATATCAAGAAAAAGATATTGTCTTCAAAATGGCTTTCAAACCTTGGCATGGGTCAAATAATAGAAGATACTAATGGAAGACCAATATTTTTCATTTCAAGTGATCCATGTTGTATTTCTACTTCTATGAAAATGGGTGTCACTGAAGCATAATACACAATGTTTATTTGTTAATAATAATCATTGGGTCCAGCTTTAACTTAAGGGTGATTTTATTCCAATCCTGCCCATAGCTCCCAAACAAAGTTCCATGATTTCTCAAAAAGCCTATTTTTGGGTTGATAACCTCTCAGCCACAAGACAATTAGACTTCTACAAATTTTTGTACAATTCATATGTCTTCTTGGTATAGAGGTTAAGTACTAACATTATTTTCAATTATGACACCTAGGTCACTGTTTCAACCTAACATGAATCCAAGAATGAATAATTTCCAAGAGAATTAAAATTATATAATAAATTTTGAGAATATTTTATAACATTTTATAAGTTGTTTTTTATTAGAATTGATTATGGAATTAAAAACCTTGATAATATATATTATAATGATATGTATCCAATATTAACTTCAATTAAGGCATGAGGACTCAGATGCCTCTCAACTATCAATATAAAACTTCCCAATATTTTCCATTCCTTTGAGGACAAGATATAGTAATTACTTTAAGCCATATTCTCTACTCTGTATAAACATATTGCATAATTTTAATTATATCCCTCTTTGTTATGTAATTATAATTTAATATAGTTCACATACCTTATGCCTATCATATCTTCCAAGCTAGTAGGAATTAAGAAATAAGTACATGCCAAGGCTGATAATTTATGTTTATTTAATTTTTCTGAGGTGTTCTAGAACTTCTTCACTGTCCTTTTGAATGATGATAAGTCCCAGGATCATTTAAATAACCTTTGGTGTATGTAATTAGAACCTTGTACATTTAAAATCCTCACCAATGAGTACTTGTACACTATTTCTCATTGTGTATTATTTAATGGGGTTCCAAGCCCTTGAAAAGGAAACCAGGGGGAGCCTACAACCCCCTCATAATCCCTTGAGTCACCTGAGCCTGTTCATAAGTTATATACTATTAGTTATTTTTAAGAGAATGCGGAAAGAGTTAGCAAGCACATTAAACTTGGTCTCAATAGGAGATTGACTGGGGCTATAAACTTTAGTGTTATAAACACTTGGTAATATTATTGGAAACTCAAATTTTGAGGGGAAGGTCTCAATTGGAGTAGTAACCCTTTTGTGTTACTACTATAAAGGGTGTGAGCTTACTTATAAGAAAATTTACTTTTTATTTGGGGCAGGCCCCTTTCCTTTTATAAAGATTTAAGGTTTCGCTTTTTTTACTCATAATACCTTTGAATTGTTTGAGTTTGTAAGATTTTAGCTATTTTTGGGTTATGTGATTCAAAAGCAGACTTGAATAGTGGTTTTTGTCTTATTTTTTGCAGTTTAACCACAGCCAAGTATAGCAGTAGAGGTTAAATCGCTGACATCACCTGAAAGATCGACTCAAGTTTAATTATAATTTATAGACATAGTTTTATCATTTTGGTTTGGTCAACATGCTGATCTTCTAATTCTATTAATATAAAGGGTTATCAAATTTTGATCATCATTATGTTTAGTGTTTTGAGTTAACATCATTATTTTGAGTCTTTTGAATGAAAATTAATCAGTAATTAAGTTCAACTTGTGTTGGGCTGATCCCATCATAAGGATTATTTTTACTTCTTGTGATGGGATCAGCTTAACACAAGTTGAACTTTTTTCTGTTTTTTTACATGAGGGATTTTCAAGTTACTAGCCTTTTTTTGGTATATTTACTTTAGGGCTTGTCAATTGAACTTGTTTTTTTGGCACTTTCACTATAGGGCTAGTCAAGTTGAACTTTTATTTTTTGGCACTTATAATTTTGGGCTGCTCCATAGACTCTTTCATTGTTTATTAAATTTTTGGTGTTGTGGTTGTTTTTCTTCAGTTGTTTTTATTTTTTTTATTTTTTATTTTTTATTTTTTATTATTTTTATTTTTATTTTTATTTTTATTTTTATTTCATTTGTTTTCATTTTTTGTTTTTTTTAACCAAAAAATCAACATTTTTTGATTTTTGGAATTTTTGGTGAATTTGTTTTGGAATTTTTATTAAATTTATTTTGGTTTTTTATTTTTTATTTTTTTGGCCCACAACTCTGGTAACAGTGTGGCACAGAACAAGACTACATTTGAGGTGTGTAAAACCCACATGACTTGAATGTAGTCGTGTGGGGTTCCCCACAGGACCAAATATCCCACAGGACCAGTGTGGGGGCTATACAACTACATTCAAGTCGCGTGGAGGCTACACAACTCAATTGTATTCATTTGTGAATTTGGCATCACCCATTATTAATTTGCCAATGTCAAATTTGCAACATCAGGGTTGTGAATGACAATTCACAGTCAATTAAGAAGCAAGCCAAGTCCCTCCCAACTTGCACATCCCCTGGGGTCCTGGGGGGTTGCAAACCCCTCATTGCAACCCATTTCAACTCACAATTAAGGAATTTTGAGCTAGAAAGAGTGGCAATTGGGGGTTTGGGACCCCCTGGGGATGGGGGAGTTTTGAGCGGTGGTCACACGTGTTTTCCTGGCCAATTTGGGTACTCCCCCCCAAATGGTCCATTTGAGGGCGGGTTTGGGGTACCTAGGCACCCCTAGACCACATTTGAGTTCTTTCAACCCAAATTTGGGGATCTGCAATACTAAGTTGGACTGTTATTGTACCAAGAAAAGAAAATTTGAGCCTTGGAATCCAACAATCTGCCTACTGGCACCCCTTACACACACAACACACGCCCGTTGGATAAATTTATTTTTCTCAACCCTAAATTGAGCAAAATTTTGGAGTTGCTCAATTTAAATTTAAATTGTATACTAAATTGCTGTTGAATTTTTTTTGTTTATGGGAACAGTGGCAAGCCCAAGTACTTCAAATTAAAACATGGCTATTTTCAGGTACTTAATTAAAAGTGTGCTTAACAAAGGTTTGGTGGAATCAAGGGATTCGGATAGGACATAAAAAAAGCGGTAGGGAGTTGTAAAAGAAAACATTGGATAGGGAATTGGAAAAGAAAACATTGGAGGCCCCAATTGCATCCTCATGTAGAGTTACAATTGAGGAACAATATGTTGCTTCAAAATGGGAATTACAAGATGTTTTTTCAAATTATAATTAATTAAATGTGGTGGTTCACTTTTGATTTTCATTTGACCGAGAAGGATTAGGCTTCAAAAATAGTAATCACCATGAAAAAAATGGTGGCACCTGCCGGCAGGTGTAGAACCTGAATCTTGTTTTGGTTTTGTTTTGACTCTGAGAAAACACTTTTTATAACTTGAGTTGGAAGCTGAGAAAAGTTGATTGTATCAGTTCTTGAGGATTCCAAGTAATTCTAGTGCATGCATGGAATACAGAAGATTTGGAATTATGGGGAAATTTAATTTTATGTAAAGTGATATAGAGTAGTGAAGCACTGGGGTTTCAAACCTGACACATACAAGTCACTAACTGGATTCCATAAGTCAAGATTTTGATGCTTTTGTCTTTCTATTTCCTATTAGATCATTACAAGAGGCTTGAGGGTCCTTTTTTTTTTTTTTTACTTTGTGGTTGAAAAAAAATGTATTTTTTGAAAGGATTAAATTCAGGTTTTAATATATTCTTTTTCTTCTTTTGAAATATAATAAATCTTAATTTGATGTAGGAAATTTAAACTTTGATCTAAATATTTTAACTGAAGATTCAAAAATCTGTTCAGACCTTTTGGAAATATTGTACCACATAGAAATTGAGTTCAATGATATATTTCAAATAAATCAATCAACACATTGAAATAATTTGGGAATTTCACATTTTGTTTATTTTGTTTTACAAAATGAATGAATTTACAAAAAGCAAAACATTTCCTTGAATCAGTCAATTTATCTCATATCTTTTGGCAGAAACTTTGTTTGAAACATTTCATATAATATTGGAAGCTCAAAAGAAGAAATCTAGTCATATTGAACTGTTTTATTTAGCAGGAATTCGTTAATAAATAAAAATTTTCTAAAATTTAGAGCTTTTTATTTCCTTTTCTGGGTGACAACAGATGAAATATAGAACTACTTGGAAATAAATTTACTCAAACCAATGTGGGGTTTCAAGAGATTTTGCTAATCTTTCTAATTTATCCTCTACTGGCTTCATCTCCAAAACCAATTTCTCGGTCCGATTTAATGTGGAAAGAAATAGAGGGCATTAAAAATTAGAAAGGAGGGCTTCACATGGTTTTTTCTGATAGTTTGGACTATTTTATCATAAGTTCTTCCATATTCTACTTGTTTTTTAGCTTGAAGTTCACCTTTCATCTCAGATAAATAGTTTAGAGTGTTTTTATCAAGTTTATGAAGGAATTGTGAATAAAATTTGCCTCTCCAATACACTTGGACAGAGTTATATTTCCCCTCATTGTCCCCTTCTGTATCTGAGCAGCATTCCACACTAGGGAGAAGGCGTTTTGCCAAAACCTTTCCCATATGGTGCTCTGCAGTGGCCAAGCGGTTTCTGAATATCTTGCAGATTGAAGACCAAAATTTCAGCTAACAAGATTTAGAAAATGGAGAGCAATCTTAAGCTCACTCTGTGTTTAACTCTAGGCCTAGGCTTCTTGTTACGTGTCCTAGGCTTCATTTAATTATCCTTCTGTCCACGTGGACAATGTTCCAGTAGACCAAAGAGTACATTCTTCTTGCAAAACTCAATATCAAGTGGATAATTTATAAATTCATCTTTGTCCTTAGCATTTAACCAACGTTTTATTATCACTTCTGACAATATTTGTTCCCACTTTGTTGAATTATGATGGTCCCATTGGAAAGTTGGAACATGTATGCCATAGCTTTTTAATTCTTTCCGGAATTTCCCTTTGAGCTTTCCAGAAATTGTCTTCTTCCCTCCATAGAGGTTTTGATTGGTTGTTTCCATGTTGAAAAATTAGTTGTTTGGGTCAATTATTTTATGCTTTTTGAGTTTAAAACTTGTACTTGATCTTCAGTGGGCGGGGGCGGAACCCTTTCTCCTCCAGATTTCATTTTTGAATAGTCTTGACATAGTCACGTAAGCATAGACTTATGGGGTCATTTGGATTTGTAAGATGTTCTGCTACTTCCTTGTTTAATGTGCAAGTTTTGATGGATTTTGAACCATGAGGAGGTTCAGAACCCATATTATGATACAGAGAAGTCTTCAATTAGTGCTTGAAACAGTTGTGGGGTTGTTTGAAGTTTAGATTTTGTGGAGGGAAGGAATTTGCAGACAATTGAATCTGACGTTATCAGCCATTGAATATGATGAATTTTGAGAGATTATAAAGGGTTGATTTACAAATTGAATATCTCAAATTGGATATGCATCTACTCCATAATTCATCTCAAATATTTGAGCCAAATTCTAAATTTTGCAATGAAAAAAAAATATTGTCAGAAGGAAGAAATGTTTGGGAACTAGCACTTGGATTTTGTTAAAATTGCCACATTTTTTATTCATGTTTGGATTTACCATGGATCTTGATTTAGATGATGATTTTTTATAATTTTAAATGATTTGGAGAATAATAATCATTCTGTTTCCTTGACAAGACAAAAGAATTAATCAATAAAATAGATTGATACTTATCATCAAATTTCACAGTTGTAGTAATTTGAGAGATTTTAAAATGAAATTTTAAAGCTTGCTGTTGCAAACCAACTATTTCCTTGGTAGATTTATTTAAAATCCAGAAGAAACCTATCATTAAAAATAGAATTGTTCTCAAATTACTGGGATGAGCACTTAAGTTGTTGCAAAATTCACCTCCATTTTTCAAATCCAAAGTATGATCAAGATGATTAATTTTCCTGAGGTTTAGTATTGAAATGAAATGCTTCTATAATTTTTTACATGGAAAGTCAAATTTCAATTGTGAATTGGTATGAAAATTCTTGAAAAAAATGATTCCTCTAATGGAATTAAGAGGTGTGATTTTGATTCAACTTGCAGTAAAATCTGATTGTGAATCTGCTTTGATATCTGCTCCGGGTAAATAAAATATTGAAAGTTTTCTTATTAACTGAATATTGCTGGTGTTGAATTGAAATTTACAAGGATTCATCAGAAATCTTGAGTGCTGAAATTCTTCCTAATTGAAAAGAGGGTCAAGGTAATATTCTTAAAAAAACTGATATGAAAAAGTCATTTCTGGGTCATTTACCACATTTTAGATAAAGTTTTTGCATTTGAAATTAGGTAGATTGTAATTTTTTGATTAAAATAATTTTATTACTTCCTTTCATGTATTAAAACCATTTCATTTTATTTGTTGAATCATAAATTTGGAAGATTCAACTGAAATCTCTTGAGACATATATAAAACTGACTGCATAAATTAAAGCCAATATTACCACCCTTCCACTTGTGTTTGCCTTCATGGGTTGGTTGGAGTTCATGAGAGGACAATATTTCACAAAAACAGTTTAAGTTACTGGCAACACTCATCAAGCTTCATTTTTCAACTTTTATTTTTTTTAAGCCAAATATGATTCAGCTACTTTACAAAGAGAGCTTCTTATGAAAAATTGGTTCTTTCATTTAAAGTCATAGTGAATTTTTCAAGCTTCTTTTGAGATTAAAACTAGGTGATCTCATCAAAAATACTTTGATTTGATACCTTTGAGGTAGCAAACCCCATTCATTGGAAAAATCCATGGATTTTCATAGGGTGAAATAATTCATTTTATAAGGAAACCAATGGACAAGAAATTTGATTGGATTTTGCCACATATCAAAACATTTAGTGGAATTGAAAATTTAAAAATTATCAAAACATCAGAAACTCCAAAGTTGAAAAAATTCCATGTATTATTTATTTTTTCATGAAACAAAGATGAGGTTTTCTTTCCTCATTGCATAAAAGGGCTTTTTCTAGCATTGACTTTAAGATAAGGCACTTATTATTCTATTTTCTTGTCAACCCTTGTGTTATAATTGAAAAGTGGTGGAATTTTCATGAAAGATCACGTAGAGAATCCAATATTTTTGAAACTTACTGAGAATAATTGATGAGAAACATCTAAAAGTCCATTGGAATTGAACTTCTATTGACCACCAATGGAACAGCTGTAAAAGAAATAGAAATCAATGGTAAATCTGATATGATTTCTGAAGCATAAGTACTTACACCTTCCAAGGAATTCACGCCTCTCCATCCAAAGGTCCCAGACATTTGGTATTAATTGTTCTGGAAAATGCAATTCTAAGGCCTCCCTGTCAATTATTCTTTGAAGTCTGCAAACCAAAACTCTTTCATTCTTCTCTTCATGCATCCAGATTTCACTTGTTGCCCAAATTTTTGGACATGGCTCAATTTTTTCCTTGAGCTCATGATCAATATGTTGGTGTGTTTCTTCCAACCATTCTTTTTGTTCATGGGATAATAGAACCATTTTCTTTGCTTGAGGTTTCAGGGTTATTGGGAGCAATTGGTGGATTGGATAGGTGTTTTCTGTGAGGTATGAGTTGGTTTGATAAGTTGGGTACAAATCATTTTTGTTTTGATATTTATAGGAAATGAAAAGGAAGTATACTAGTGCATGACTTCAAATTGAATATTGCATATATAAAAAACCTATGCATAGATTTTATGGAGATCTTCATGGGTGCTTAGCATTATATGCATTAAATACAGTAATTGAAGAGTATTACATACTGTATTCCTTTGGTAATGATTTGACAGATTTTAAGAAATTCCTGTGGCATTTTGAAGCAGAAATGTTGAATATTACTGGATCTATGGGTTTGGAGATGATATAAAAATTGGAATGAAGTTTCCTTGGTTGATTAATTTCTTAAGAAATGAATGATTGGTTGATAAATGAAGGTATTGTGAATCACTGATGTTGATAATAAAACAAAAATCACAGCTAAACCAAAAATTAGGAAAGAGAGATATTTGCATTGATTTGGATTTTTTTATTTATTTGATTGATATTATGTACACTAGAAACAGCCATGATATGATCCCTTGCTTTGTTTTAATTCCTCTGAAAAACCAATCATAATCTTGAACCAAAGTTTTTGGAGATATTCAGTAATTTTTAAGCAGGGTGCTGTGCCTACTTGCTTTGAGTTGCATCTCATGACCTTTCTATGAGTGTTTCAGCAACACACTGCATCCATGCTGTTTAGGCAAAACAAACATGATATTTTCATAGGAAAGGCCCAAAATATTGGATCATTTCAATGTTCCATTTGCAGTGTTTTTAATATGCAACATAATGTCATTCTTCTTTCATTGGTCCTTGACTCCCATGAAATCACAACATAAAATTAATTTCTTAGCAAAAACTCAGCTATTCTTAATCTAATTCTTTTTTTCAAGATTTTTTCATAATTAATATACTTTGCAGCACATGATATAAAAAATGATAGAATGAGCAAAGAATCTCATTATTGTCCAAAAATGTAGGTTTTGGTTTAAAGTTAAAGACTACACTCAATTTTTGTTCAATTTCAAATCAGCAACTTAGTCAATAAATTTCATGGGCAGTATGATGATTGAGCATTCAATGATTCAAAATAAACATGTTTTCAAGTCAAAAATTTGATTATCCCAAGATCAGAAAAAAAGATTGAAATCCAGAAATATCCATTCAGAAAAACCAATAGTCTAATTTCCTAAAAAGTCACCAGAATTATCTATGGGAAGCTTGGGGTTCTGAGGTAACTTCAACTAAGTTAGAAGCGGTGGTTTTTTCAACAGCCCCAATAGTATTGAAGTTGTTACCCAGATCATAGTCAGTAACCAGTACAATATCCTCCAGAAGGACCTCAGCCAATTTTTGATAAGAAAATATTTCAGTTAAAATGCTAATTACATCTCTCCAGTTGATTTTTTGGTTCTTACTAAAACCCATATAACTCAAGGCAGTGAGAATATATTCCCTTGTGTTACCAAGTTGGCCCCAGAGTGGCTCAGTAGGTAAGCCAGCTTTCAACTTTGACTCAAGAACAAGACTTCCATATTCAAGGAGCATGCCAGTCTTCCACTTTGGCATGATTTGTTGATTTCCTGAACATACCCATATAGCAGCAGGACCAAAAACTAACATGTGTGAAACACATGCTAGAGAATTGGTCCCCCGTTGATTCTTCTTTTCTGCCAAGTCCTTTGATATAAAAGGTTTCCAATGATCTTCTTTTTCATCAAGTGGTAAGTTGACAAGCCCATTGAATAGAGAGTCAAAATATTCAAAAACAGTATTAAGTCCACCTCTTCCAGCATTCATCTTGGCATCCTGGTTAACACCCAACCTCTTGTTTTGGGAAAAGGTGGAATCATCAATTACAGCTGCTTGAAGGTTGGCAAAGTAGCTTTGTTCTTTGAGTAAATCCCCATCTGAAGTCCCGTCAATACCATCCATCAAGAGAATGACATTTCTGGAGATTTTGTGTAAGACTACACCTATGATGTCATTCAATGTGTTCTTCAGTTTCAAGTATGTCCCACATATTGGCTCTTTTGTATAAGTTAGGATCTCAGAAAGGGGATGAATATTGAGCTGGAATGTCTTCCTGGAGAAAGAGAGGGAGTTTGTGTTGATGAAGGTGCTTCCAACAAAAACATCATCATCTTTTCCAAGCAAGATTTTTTCTGATAATTCAAACAGTAAGAATCAGTTTATTTTCATGGGAGTGCAAGACAACATCATGAAAATTTACCATCTTTGCACCATGTCAAACAGAGGTACAACTATTTTAAGATTTTTGATGATTGGGGGGGGGGGGGTTTGATAGGATCCTTTGTCCAAGAAGGTTAAGAGTGTTGTTAATTAAGAACTGGGTAGTGCTGATAATTTTGGTAAAATTTGAAGGGGTTGCATTGTCCTTTAATTCTTCCCAGTATGACAACCTCAACAGTTCTTCCTTAGTCAAGCCAACAAAGAGTTCTAGGCAATGCAATAGAATTAGCTGCCATGATTTTCATTCCATCACAAAATGATTCAACTGATCTGGCCAATTTGAGCCAGGATTTAATGTTGGCCCAATGGTTTGGGCCTGGGTTTCAGTTTGGCAACTAGCATGGCCTTCAGGTTAAGATGACTTGGTCAATGAAGGGTCCTCAGTCCTTGGCCTTGAATATCTCTGTTCCAAATTGCTAGTGATGAGTCTGGCATTAGATGCATTCCGCTTGTGGGGTATTAAGGATGGGACACTCTGATTCAGAAAGGGAAGATTAATTGGGAACTCAATTTTTTGTTGATTATCCAGCATAGAATTCATAATAGTAAACAGACCGTCTCAGGGCATGTTGGGAATAGGGTGGGTGCAGGTGTGGGACTCCTGGGTGATGGCTCAATAATCATGATTTATGGTTGCTCTGGTTTTGCATCACTTGAGCAAGTGAATTTGTGTTGGAATCAGAGGAGTCAGATAATGATTGAGAGCTAGAGGGCGCCCTTGATGTTGATTTCCTAGCTTCTTGAAGATGAGCTTGGGCAGCCAGCCGGGTAGATGCCCTGTTTCCTTGAGAAATCTGGGGTTCTTCAGCTTGAGTTTCAGGTTTCAGCACTGGGTCATCCTCAGAGGCCTAGAAAGTGGCACAATCAAGGGCAACCACAGTGGCTTCCTGAACTGGATATTCCAAAGGCACAGATGCAGTGGAGATTTCAGGCTCACCTGGAAATATGGGAATGTATCAGCTTTGAATATTTGGATAATTTTTTATCAACACTTTGTTTCATCAAATGATTCTTTCAACTAACTGGGTTGGTTGGACAGGTCCTCTCCTGGAACCAACGTAAGCTGGGGGGCCAGAAGATCTTGAGAGGTTGTGGTTTCATCATCAACTGATGGTACCTTGTGAGTTAATTGGACATCTGAACTATCAGCTATTGTTGGCTGTTGTTTTTCTTCAGTTGAAGGCTCAAGCAGATCAAGATCTATGGAGGTTTGAAACCTCAGCTGTTCCACCTTTGAGTCATACTTTTTCTGATAAAAATCAAGGATTGACTGCAATACTTGTTTATGGGATTTTTCCGCATATTCCTCATGAAGGAGTGCATTCAATTGATTAAGAGCACTTCATTCTATAGATTGATCATGCCAGCTCAAATAAGTATTAGACCAGACGGGACATAAGAAATTCAAATACTTACCAGGGAAATCAGCCATGGTACAATCAAGGTAGTTGTCAAGGTGAAGAGGCTTGTGATGATGCTGTTGAAATCTAAGGGGGATGATGCAGTTAAGATCAGAATGAACCAAGACCTCTGGTTGAATAAGCCATGGCTTATATACCCTGAAAACCTAGTTACACGGTACATGTGTGTGTAAGATGAATGACAGTTGCTCATTGAGTACAATCTACATGGGTTATTTGTGTAAAAAGCCCGCAGTATCACCAAAGGTTTTGCTTCCCTGCATATGACATATTTATGTATGTCATTTGAAGGGAGGTGGTTGACTTATGATAAATCGTCCACCTCCCTTGACATGTAACACGTGAGAGGGCAAAAATTTGTGAATCAGCTGGGGAGGTGGACAAGTTGTGCTAAGTGGTCCACTTACCTTCAACAACATGGTAGCTTAATTTTGAATATGCAAAATTATTATTGATCACTGGGACAGTGGAGAACATAGTATAAGTTGTCCAAATCCTCAGCGTCCCCACAAGGCTTTCACATGTCATGTGATTCCCCCATTAAAAAAATTCCAGGGAGATGGAAGACTTATCATAAGTTTTCCACCTCACTGGACATGTGTGCATACAGGAATCACATGGCATGTGAAATCCCGGTGGAGAGGCTGGGGAGGTTGATGACTTATGCTAAGTTGTCCACCTCCCCCAAGTGATCCCATCTTAGATCCCAACAAAAAAACTGTTGTACAAGTCATGAACAGTTTGACATCAGTTCATGAATTAACTGGTAAGTGTTTTGGCACAAGGAGGTTATATTTGAATTATATACATTGAAGCACATGTTTAACCATATCTAGCCTTCTTTCCATTTACTCTATTCACAATTTCAGAAGGAGAAAAATTTTGAATTTTAAGAGCAGTCCTTGCTAGTTTTTTTCTAATTTGGAAGGAGCAGCCAAAATGAGAATGATTTTCAGTTGTTTGAAGGCTCAGTGGAGGAAAATTAGTTTTATGAGTAAAAACAGAAGTTTGCCATAAAATTTCTAATATGCCCCCAGCTTTTGCATAATTAACTATGAAACCAAGAGTTGGAAAGGAGAGAACATGGCCTGTTTATTTAGAGAGAGGAGGGATTGGGGTTTCAGTAGGTTTAGAGAACAAACCATAAGTATAACCATTCAAGTCTTCTTGATCTGTATGAGGAACATTGGAAAAGTCATCACCAGTAACAATGACATTAGAAGCATGAAGAAAAGAGTTCCTTTGGTCATTCCACTCTGGAGATTTCCAGTTTGGAATTTTTAACTCCTCTGATACTTCCTTGTTCTTCACATGAGAAGTGTTGGATAAACATTGTTTTCTGTTGAAAATCAGTTGGTTATGTACTGGAAGCTTAGACCACAACAGATCATCATTTACTATTTGGTCTGGGTTCATATCCTGTCTCCTTGCATATATTCCTATTTAGAAATATAGTTAGATGGCAGTCAGTCAAAAAAGACATGATTAGCAAGTGTGTGGTGATTCCCAATTACCTGAAGAATATCCTTGGTCAGTGCCCTGACAAAAGCCAATTCCAAATATAGATCCTGTTCTTGTGTTTTTTTTGGTTTTTTTCAGGTTCTGTTGATTGTTTGCCACCACATAGAGATCTTGTACCATCTCTGAAAATTGAGTTGCTAGCAATGTATATGGTGTTTTCTGCAATGGATGATACTTGAGAACAACATAGGGTTGATACTTTCTGTTGCAAACCACTTGTACATTTACTGGTGGTCCTACATTTGGAACTACCACTTGGCATGGACTCAGGCCCTTCTTCAGGGTGATGAAGTAGATTTAACACTCCTTCTTGCAATAATCACGCTCAGCTTTACAATGCTTTTTGTGTTCTCTGAATGAGCATGGGATGGACATCACTAAGGGTTGTGGTGGTTGCCTAAGAACAGAACAATCTTGGCTTGATTCCTGATGATGCTTTTGTTCAAGGGCTCATCCTCACTACAAAAGTCTCCTCAAAAGCACCAACAGGAATACAAGTGACATGGATTGAGATAAAAGGAAAGGTTTAAGTCAGTAATATAAAACCCTTTATGATGATTGAAGGTCCATACATGTTGCTAAGTTTAACCACTTCCAAAGACACATACTCATTATTGGTTTTTAATGGCAACAGGTGGGCTTGAGATTGGATGAATGCATTGGAGTTGACTTGATCCATGGTTTACTATTACACGTGATGATGACGAGGTTATTCATGGTTTGAAAAGGGGTTCAAGGAAAAGCAGGAATGAATCAAGGATCAGTTGATGATAGGTTGATTGTTTCATTTCTGCTTACTGTAAATACAAGTAAAAGGATGGATGGTGTTGATGCTGCTATGTGAAAGTCAATGTTGAGTTGATTAAAAGAAGAAACATGCTAAAATTGAAAGAAGAAGAAAAAGAATGGTGAGGAAGAGAAAGAATGAAGTCAGTGTTGGACTGATGAAGATGAAGGATTCAAGAGATTGAAATAGGTGCATGAGTTCTTACCCTTGAAACGTAGTGATGATGAGTGGGAGGTGGAAGAGATGCCTTGGAATCAATGGGTAATAGCTGGAGTTGAATGGATAGTTTGTTTGAGATGATGAGTTTGATTTTGAGTATGGTTGGATGATGGGAATCTTGAGAGGTGATTGGATGATTCTAGATACAAGTAGAGCACAAAAAGAATCAGTCTGACTGTTTGGATTTTCAAACATTGAAAAAGAGGCTGGAATTGTTCCTGGATTGAACTGCTGGGATAACTTGGGGATGCTGGAAGTATGTTGCTTGGATGCTTGTTTGCAAGCACAAATGAGGTGCTCACCAATTTTCAAGCAATTGCTTGCAATTCAACAAACAAGCCTCACTGCACAATGTAAGACTCCAAACGGCGCAGGGCGTTGGCAGTTCTGTGGAGGGGATAGGTGCTTTTTTAGGCTGCCCTCCTGAGTGTTACAAAAATATTTAAATGTAACCAAGATCAAAGTCCATAACCTGCTAAACGGGGAACCAAATGTAAGAGGATAAAGATTATAGTAGTCAGTAGCTGGGAGACAACACTATCTGAGGCAAGATGATGTTGGGGAAAAATTGAATAGAAGGAGGGAAGAATTGTTCAGAGTTCAACAAGACATGGCAATTGTGAGTGACAACGCCCACGAGCTAATAGCTCTGGTTGTCAGCAGGACCTTATGAAAGATCAACTCAATCCCAAACAACCTCCAGGTTCTCAATGAACCTGCCCAACTCTCCGCAATCAAGCGCTTGAAGGGTACCAGATAACTGTGGGTGGCTGCACAAGACAAAGCTAATTGTTTTAAGAAGCTCTAGAAGCAAAACAATAACTGATTCAAAACAAGAATAACTCAACACTTCTCAAGGGACTCAAGAGTAGCATGGCGGAATTCAACTTCAAAAGAGATGAAGGGAGTTTTAAAACTCCAGGTTTTAAGCCTAATAAAACCTCTTCAGTCAAACGTGACTGGGTCCAGAAAGATATTCAAAGGATGATCAGGACCAGTATGGTTGGATAAAACGATCAGGAGTGGTGTAAAACACTCAAGAATTCAATTATTAAAATTCTTCTTCAACCAGAAAAGCTATTGGTTGGTGATAAGGATCAAGGATCAAGGGGTTTGAGTATGGAGGCTCAAGGATGAAGGGGCAATCATAGATATACCCAAATTTTTTGTCTCAGATAAAGGGGAATGAAGACCCCAAGGATGATGTATTTCAAGAGGATACTGATGATTGTAGGATGTTGTGTGTGCATGTGCTGATCTGATGTGATGTAGGATTTCCTCTTCCTCCCCCAAAAGGCAGGGGAGAGCCCCTCCTTATATGGGCAGGAGGCCCTGTTAGACTATGTACAAGGGATACTACAAATGGAGCGGAAAAAGAAAGAAAGAATTTTTTTTTTGATTTTCAGATTCTTAGGTGATCAGAAAAAAATTTGATCACGCAGGCCGGTGGAAATCCAGCCTGCCTGACCGGGGTGGGATCCTTCTCATCCCTTAACCATCTTTCGCGTCCGTCCGTGGAGGGGCGCGAGTGACAATACTGGAATGACCCACCCCTTGCCAAAAGGCAGAAGGTGTGGGAAAGGAAAACGGATCAGACCGCTGGCAGGTGTCCACGGGTGGTAGTTGACACTCTCCACCCCTTGCCTGAAGGCGGAAGGGGGTGGGAGAGTCCCAGGAAGGGTGACGGATTGGATGATGATGAGGACGATAGGATCGAGTTGAGGTTGATGGTTGATGAAGGCATTGGAACTGTTGGAGTGATGACTATGGTGAGAACTGGGACTAGTACTAGGATGAGCCCTGAGGTGATGATTGGTGGTTGTCTGTAGTTCTACCAGTTGACAAGATGATCTTGGGTTGATGAGGGAGGATGATGGGGTGTGATGATGATGGAGATGATGAGGTTGAGGATGAGCAATGCGCAAGGATGAGGATGAGGACAAGCGACGCGCAACAATAAGGATGAGCAACGCGCAACAATGAGGATGAGCAACGCGCAAGGATGAGGATGAGGATGAGCGACGCGCAACAATGAGGATGAGGAAAGAGCGATGCGCAACAATGAGGATGAGCAACACGCGAGGAGGAGGATGAGCAACGCGCAACAATGAGGATGAGGGACGGGCAAGGATGAGGATGAGGAGGAGCAACACGCAAGGATGAGGGTGAGGAGGAGCGACGCGACTAGGACAGTTTTTTTTTTTTTTTTTTTTTTTTACAATTTTTTTTGAATTCTTTTCCCAAGGTTTCCCAAATGGTTCACCACAACAAGCCAGGGGCACCGTAAGCGATTTTGCCTGCATTTGCTTGCCCCTGCAATACCGCTGGCGGTTGCTGGCGTTTGCCACCAACGCGTGACGTTTCCAGGGCCAATCGACGCGCACAGACGTCTCCCAGGGCCCTGGCAACCTGGGAGAGAGCGATGGGCTGGCGTTTGGCCACCCGGTCGCGAAACGGAGCGAATCGCGTCGCTCGCGTTTCCCAGGAGGAAGGCAAGCACCCAAGGCATTGCCACAGGAGCTCCAGGCCCAATTTTGGCTTCTCCAGGGTCTGGAGCGCTTGAAGCCCATCAGGGCCATTTGTATGGGGACCCAGGGAAAGTGCCCATGACTTTTGGATTTATGGAAAGGCCAGAACCCATCAGAGTGAGTTGGGGTCATTGAAAAAAACAGAAAAGGCATGGATATCCCAGGCCATGAGTTTTTTTTGGTGGTTTTTATGATTCAAGCCAAAAGAAAATTGAGGTATATGTCTTGTGTGAGAAGTATGCTTAAAGTTAACAAGAAAAATTCATCTAACCAATATAAACTGTATTCATGAGAATAATGTGAGATGGGCAGATCCAGAGGATATTTTTTGATTTAAATGAGATTTTTTTCATTATTTCATTTTGTTAATTTGAGACTATTTTTTTAGAATTGCTGAATATAGAAAAGGAGTGAAGCAATGGCTTTCATGTTTGAAATGTCAAGGCTTCTATGTATTATTCCTTGTTTATTTCAATTCTGAAAAGGTTTAAAATCATACCTTCAACTTTGGAGGAGACATCTGATGAAACCAACATTCACTGTTTTTCTCAAAATAATGGTGACAGTAAGAAATAAGTTTTGTATTCAGGTGCATTCCTGTAAAGATTGATTTATAATCATGGTTTTTGTTTCACTACAGAAAAGGTGTCTTTTAAATAATTTTTATGAAAGAAAATGTTTTCCAATGGTTATTTCACTGTTTTTAAACTCCAAATTAATTACTGGAACTAGTTTCCAAAATTCACTCATTTGAATATTTCAATAAAACTTTTATCCTTATATTTTTTTACTCTAAACGGTCAGAAAAAAAAATACATGAAATTTTCCCTAGTTGTTGGTCCCTCTGCATCTGCCTGATTACAAGCTTCATAAAGAGTAATGGCATTGCTCAATTTACCATTAAATTTGGGCAATAGTTCAATTGATCAAGGTGGGTTTTTAATGGAAATAACAACAATGTAAAATTGTTTCAGATTTCATTTAATTAACCTTGAGGATAAACATTTGGGCATTCAAAATACATGACATGATTTATATTCATTGAAAGAACTGGATAAAATCTTCTATTGCATGATGATGATTAATGCACATAAACCTCTGGGGACATGGTGCACTTAGCCTAAGTGCACCATGTCCCTTCAGACAACCAGTTGGTGGTGGTTGTGGGTCACCACAAACCTACATGACACAGTGGTCAGCATTGATGCTCTTAGCCCTCATGTTGGAAAAACTTGTCTTTTAGTATAGACATGATCACTTTGTCTTGTTACCAGGTGGATATAATTTATCAACAATGAAAAAAATATTTTGGACCTTTGGGACATGAGAAATATGGAATATTTTGGGACATGAGAAGTTTGTTCAATAAATGAGCAAGATGGATTTAATATATCCAGGGCCATGCAAGAATCACAAAATCATTTACCTCTACCAGATTTCTTTTTAATTTTTCCATGTTAATTATCTCTTTGGATGAAAGGTAAGTGAAAAAATGGGGATTTCACCAACCACTAGTCCCTGGAACAAACATGGTGGGCATGTTAGCATAACTCATCCACTTTGCCATACCAATGACTAAGAGCCAATCATTTTTGGGAAATTGGAAAGTTTTAATGAGGAGGTGGACCACTTAGGCTAAGTCGTCCACCTCCCTGGGCCATCACACACTTTAATCTCAGTATTTATGTCATGTTTATAAATCATGTATGAGTGTTGCAGAAAATGAGCTTGTGTGTCATTCTGCGGTTTGAAAAAAATCAGTTTTGCTTTGTAATTTTACAACCTACTGATTCATTCATGTGACAACCAAAACTTCCATTGTGACACAAAATCAATGTTCTCTTAAGAAATATTACCATTCATGAATTTAGGGTTTTTTTACAAGTATGTCATAATGAACTATTACAATATATCATTGATAATTCAGCATAACCAATCATCCCCAAGATATTGGCCTGGGCCAGGATTATTTCACTGTTTTCCCACTGAAAAATATTTTCCACCACATTGAATTCTTGGATCCTTGATCCTACCATCATTTTTTGACACTGGGTTCAATGATTGATCAAGGTGAAGAAAATATTGTCAGGAACATGCAAGGATCTAAAAACCCTATTCCTTTACAAGATTTCTTTTAAATATGGCCATGTTGTGATTCATCTTCTTGATGAAAGATATTTTCCAGCATGGGAATTTCAGTACCAGCATGTTTTTTCCTGAAACAAACATGGTGGACTGGTCATGCCAAGTTTTCCACTTCCCCACACTATGGACCAAGAATCAGCTAATGTGGGGAAACTAGGAAATTTTCAATGGAATGTGGACAACTTAGCCCAAGTTGTCCAACTTTCTTTATAAATTTCATATTGAGTATATGGATATTCATGTTTTTTTGGTGCATTCCGTCTGGGTCTCCCAAAACAGAATGATATGTGGGAATCTGTATTTTCAAAACCAAAGATTTCTGTAAGTCATTTTTCAAACTATTGAATCTTCCATGAGTCCACAAACCCAAGGACTTATCATTACCCTCATCCTTCACCTTCACCCCTGGTTGGTATTCTCTGAATTTCCTAGGTACAGAACTGGATTTTATTAATATTACTTCAACAGAAGCTGATGAGAATGTCAAGCTGGACTGTCTCTCACCACCACACAAAAGATCTTCTCATGCTTATCAGTTGAGATTGGATACCAAGAAAAAATTATTTCAAGCCAGATCAAGTTTACCTATTTATAATTTCAAACCAAGCAGGTAATAACCAATTTCAGAAATCCACAAATTGAACAGGAGAAGATACTTTTCAGGCACTTGCAGAGTCTCAAAAAAAGTTTAATTCAGCCAATGCACTTGCACCTTTTGAGATTTTCAATAGTTTTGTATGCCATGATTCAAACTCTTGTGGCATGTTTAGAGCTCATGATTGGAAAGTAACTGATAACTTTGCGCGCAAATTTTATTCAGATGTCATAAAAAAACCTTTTTTTTTCAGAAAATTCATTCATTCAAAATCATTTCATTTCCTTGAAACTCCCCATGCCCACTAAAAAAGGTTTAAAACCACAAGACAATGGAAATCCATGATTTTTTTTAACCATTTGAATAAGCCGTGCAGATTTATTTTTATTTGGAGGGTTTTTACCAGTCCAAATTCCCCTTGATCGCTTGAACCACAGTCAAATAAAATCACTAAAGCCTAGAATTTCTGTAAAATTCATGAAAAAGCCTAACAAAGATGTTTGGGGAACCAAAAGGTGATTCAACGGTTATCAAGAGTGGAGATGGTTTTTCTCAATTTATGTATTCATTTTCTTGTTTCAGGGGAATTCTTTGCCTCCAACCAGCAAGTTTATTGAAGGTGGAAGGATGATGAGACTCAATAAATTCCAAATTTATAGTAATTTTTCATTTGCACACACACACACATCTGTGAGGATTTGAGTTGAAGACCAAGACCAAGCTGCATTTCACGTAGTCAAGAAATAGAATGAGAATGAGTTCAACCAAAGAAAACGAAAGACAAGATAGAAGAGTGACCAACAGAGGACAGTCTGACTGATGCGGACAAGTCTAGTATGATAGAGTTGGAAAAGAGAGACTTGTGGAAAGCAGTCAGACGACGTGAAGCCAGTTCTAGGTAAATGATGAATAATGAACTAAAGAGAACAGAGTGAGTTCCTGCATTGATCAATGAGTTGTCAGATGGATGTTTTACTGACAGTGGTTGGAACGGCTTCTTGAAGGTTTGATGATTTGAATAAACAAGAAGGAAATCTTGAATGGTTGATTGATTGAGTTGATCGATCTTGATTGGCCTAGTTGGATGACAATTATCTTGGATGATTGATTGGATAGTTGGATAGTTGTTGTCGTAAGGTGTTGTTGGTGTAGATCACTTTGAGCGATCCTCTGGCAATGAAGACTCAGAGGCCGCGAGGTGGTGATTGGTAGCAGTGCGCGTCCACTGTGCGCGGCGGGATAGACCACAAGCATCGCGCGCAAGGGAGCGGGCAGCACTTTTACAAGTAAAAATGGGATGAAAGATACGTGAAAGAAGAATAAGAAAGAAAAGAAAATAAGAAAAGAAAATACAGAAACGTGCAGACAGCAGAACTGAAGTAATAAGGAATTAGATAAGGTCAGAACATCAACACGCCCCCACAACTCGGAGATCAGTGGTAGAGAGAGCTGAAGGCATTTACAAGCCTGGTCACTGACGTTTTGTTCGCAGATTTAATTAGAGCGTTGGCCGTCATTGACTGTGATGGGATGAGCTTGACTTTGATAAGGCCTTGTTTGAAGTCATTGCTTAGACTTTTTGCCTTGATGTCAATGTGCTTTGCCTTCGAGTTGGATCCGAACTCTTTGATCTTGTCGTCAAGGCCTTTGTTGTCAATTAGGTGAGGCGGACATTGGAATGAGCATTGATAGATGTCTTCGATTAGTTGTTGGAGGCAGCGCGCTTCTAGGTGACAGCTTGACATGGCGAAACACTCGGATTCTGTTGAGGAGTGTGTTATGGACTGTTGGCGCCTGCTGGTCCAGTAAAGAGGGCTTCCCCTGAATGAACAAAAGAAGCCACTTTGAGATATCCTAGATTCAGGGTTGTCCGCCCATGTTGCATTGCTGAAGCACACCAGTTGATTTGAGATCAAACGTGGCCCGAGCGTCAGCGTCATGTCTTTGGTGTCTTTCAAATATCTCCAGACGCGCAGGACTTTGTTCCAGTGGTTGATGCCAGGTGCTTCGCAGTGTCTTGCCAGGCTAGAAACAGCAAAGCTGATGTCTGGCCTGGCGAGGCGGGCTATGAAGTTAAGTTGTCCAATGGGCGAGTGAAAGCTTACGTTGAGAGCCAGAAATTGTTCGCGCTCCTCCGCTCTGGCTTTTCCAAGGTGAAGACCGGGAGTAAGTGGAGTCAATACTGGTCGACTGTTCTTGAGGTCAAGTTCCGCAAGTCCTTTCTCAATGTGTAATGGTAGGGATAGATGGATTAAGCCATCCTTCCGTTCGATCTTCATACCAAGGAGCATATTAGGCGGGTGTGCTGACGAGTGTTTGAATTTGGTGAGAAATTTCTCTTTGAATTTGTTGACGTTTCCGGCTATGAGGAGGTCATCAACGTGGAAGAAAATTACGGTTGTCTTGTTGTCCCCAATATACAAGCACGGATTGCAGACGGATTCCTGAAAGCCTTGAGCTTTGATCCATTCGCTCAACATCCAATACCAGTTTCTTGGGGTTTGCTTCAGTCCATATAATGATTTTTTGAGCCTCAGATATTTGGAAGACCTACCACATCCGGTGGGTGTTCTGATGAAGACTTGCTCTTCCAATTCGGAATGTAGAAACTCCCCCTTGACCTCCAGTTGGAGCATGTCCAGATTCATTTTGGCTACATAGGTAAGAACTGCCCTCAAAGACGCCACTTTGCCCGTAGGCGCATAGGTCTCTAAGTAGTCTAGTCCGTATCACTGATTGAATCCTTGTACGCATAATCTGGTTTTGAGGATTGCGGCTTCGCCGTGCGCATTCTGTTTGATTTTGAAGACCGGGATGGTGTTGAGCGGGTTGGTGACTATTCTCTTGTTGACTTCTTCCCAAACTTCCTGATCTTTGATTGTCTTGAATTCTTGTAGGGCTGATTCTCTCCATCAAGGGATGTTCATGGCCTCAGCCAGCAATGTAGGAAGTTTCTCAGAAATAAATCCGTAGCAATCGGGCTTGGACAGAGTCTCCCGATTTCTCAGATTCGGCCTCAAGTTCTCTTCAACCATCGAGTCGGATTCTGATGTCTCTTCTGAACCATTGACATCGGATTCTTCCTTCAAAATTGGTGATGAATCAGATGAGATGTTTACCGGAATCTGTGTCTGGTTGACCGCGTTGGATTTGGGATCTGGATTCATGATTGGAGAAACAAATTTGTTATTGTTGGAAGTGTCGTTGACACTCTGGATTGGAGTGGGGTTTTGACAATTGAACTTAACGTGTTTGGTGTCGACGATTTTTCCAGATGGAGTCATTATTTTTTACAAGAGTAGGAATGGGTTAAAAACCAGCAGCAGTCCTTCGGCCCCTTTCTTGCTGAGTTTGGAGATGATATCTGTGTCGTTGATCCTATAGGTCAGACTTGATCCAATGGGTTTGATGTAGTCTTTTGGGAGTTCGCTCTGATGCATCTTCTTCCAAGGGGAGTCCTCACCTTTTTGTTTGGAGATCTGATTCAACATCAGACAGCAGCTCTTAAGGACTTCATGCCAGCAGTATTTTGGGATGTTCGCTTCCGATAGAGTCGCTCAAACGGCTTCCATTATAGTGCAATTTGCTCTCTCCGCTTGTCCGTTGTGCTGAGAATGATATGGTTCAGTCGTGACTTGGTTGATGTGGTGATTTTGATAATAGTTTTCTAGCTTATTATTGACAAACTCACCGCCACCATCTGAACAGACTTCTTTTGGGTACTGACCGGTTTTCCTGTGTCAATTTTCTATCACAAATATCAGAACATCCGCGGCGTCGCTTTTGAATTTGAGAGGAAAGCCAGCCAAATATCCGGAGTTCAAGTCCACAAGAGTGAGAACGAAGCGAAACCCTCCTTTTGACGTTGGATTGATGGGTCCGATAAGGTCTAGGTGAATCTTTTCAAAGAAGCTACTGGCCGTTTCCTGTTGGTGGTTGAATGGAGCTCAAGTTATCTTGGCCCTGTCACAGTTCAGGCACTCAAAGGAGGCTTTCTGTGCTTCAGGGAGTTTAGTGATGAGGAATTTCTCCATTCGAGACAAACTAGCGTGGCCCAAGGAACAATGAATTATTGACAGTTTGTCATTGGAGTAGAACGAGCTATTGGAATTTTTAACAGCCATGTCGATTACAAACAGGTTGTTGATGATGGATCCGGAACGTATTAGTGCGTTGTTTGAGGTGAGTCTGAAGGTTTTGGGATTTGTGTTGCTGTCGACTCGGAGCTCGGCCCCACGATCCATGAGTGCACCCAATGAAATTAGGTTTACTGTGGATTCTGGTACCCAGGCCGCGTTGGAGAGGAGCAGGTTAGCATCTTTGGTGGCTAAGGCAGCTGTACCGCTTCCTTCGATTGTGATGGAAGCGTCCTTTTTTCCAGTTTGAATTTTTCCGGTTCCATTGCTCTTCTCAAAGACGGTGAATGATTCGCGATCGACAATCATGTGGATCGAGCACCCTGAGTCTAGGATGAAGCGACGTTGGTCAATGGGTTCGGACAGTGCAGTAGAGCTGAGTCCACAAAAGAAGCTATAGAAATGGGATTTGTCCTTTGCCTTAGATTTGCCTTTCCAAGAACCGCGGTTATTGGCGTTGGTGGGTTTCAGTTCAGGGAATTCAAACCAACATGAACTGGCCGGGTGCGAGGTGACCGCCGGATTGTGTTTGCCGTTCTCGCATTGAGGTCCTCTGTATAGTGCAACGTTCACCGGCTTGGCTTGTTCTCCTTCAGCTATTGATTCGTTTTTGTGCTGAATCAGGTGATTGAGTACGACTTCGACTTTCATCTTGGTGGTAGAATGCATGATTTGCAACTTCATGTGTTGCATTGAGCTGGGAAACTTGAAGAGAATGAGATATGCGATTATATCTGAAGGGAGCTCAATGCCGACTTCGGTCATCTTCTTGAGGAAGATCTTGACGGTGGTTACGAACGATTTGATGTTGGTTTCCATTGAGAGGTGTAGGAACCCATTGAAGACCCGAGCTCTGTTTGCCGATTGGGAAAAAGCGAAATGTTCTTGTGTAGCGATCCAGATCAGCTTTGCATTGTCTTTGTTGGTGTCATTGATAATGTTGTTGTAAGAATTGGCGTTGAGCTTTGCAAGAATATGAGCTACAAACTCCTGGTTTGTGTCCTCGTCCAGGAAGGTCAAGTCATCGGCAGTCATAATATCAAATATTCCTTGTTGTTTGAAGAGCTTTTTGAACTTCTTCCTCCACATTCTGTAATTGTCAGATGTTAGTAGTGGCGTAGATTCAATTAAAGCTTTGATTTCCAATGAATTGTAGTTGGTGGTGTCCCCCCCTGGTCCTGGTGTGGATGAGGTCCTTGGTTCCATCGTTCCGCGCAGGCTTTTAACCGTGTGAGGATTTGAGTTGAAGACCAAGAAGGAAATCTTGAATGGTTGATTGATTGAGTTGATTGATCTTGATTGGCCTAGTTGGATGACGATTATCTTGGATGATTGATTGGATAGTTGGATAGTCGTCGTTGTAAGGTGTTGTTGGTGTAGATCACTTTGAGCAATCCTCTGGCAATGAAGACTCAGAGGCCTCAAGGTGGTGATTGGTAGCGGTGCGCGTCCACTGTGCGCGGCGGGATAGACCACAAGCATCGCGCGCAAGGGAGCGGGCAGAGCTTTTACAAGTAAACATGGGATGACAGATATGTGAAAGAAGCATAAGAAAGAAAAGAAAATAAGAAAAGAAAATACAGAAACGTGCAGACAGCAGAACTGAAGTAATAAGGAATTAGATAAGGTCAGAACATCAACAACATCCATTTAGTTTGCTAATTAAGGATATAATATTCTGCAAGGGTTTGTGGAGTTGAATCCAGGTGAGATTCCAGAATAATAACCACAACTTCTACAACCCAATGTTTGGAACAAGGCAACAAGAGAAGCAGAAGAAAATAGAGAATATTACCAAAAAGCTATAAGTATCACAGGCAGAAATAATTTGGGCAAAAGAGAGTGGCCTCATTACCACAGATTTGCTCTCAGACCAGGATTGAGACTCCAATTGCATTGGATCTAATTACGCTGATCATTGGCTAAATCAATTGAGATGGAGGGATTGATTTTGACTAATGATTCATTGAAAGCTTTGGGTGGACAACCCTTTTTTTGAGTTTTTGTCAAATTAAAGTACAATAAATCCTTTTTGAGGCCCTTTTTATTTTAGAGACCCACAAGTGTTCTGGAGCATGACTAATTGGAAAAAGTTACCAAGTTGAGAGGTTTTACATATAATGAGACACTGGGTACAGAATTATTTCTTTGGAAAGGGGCATTGGGATTTGGTATCATTGGATCTTATCCAAAAAAATGCTCATGTTCTGAAAAAATTCAAGAAAATATTGTGTATTTCTTGCACAAGAAATTCAGTTGCAATGGTACTAAATATAAATTTCTTGAAAGTTCAAACTATTCAAAATTGAATTGTTTCCCAAGAATGAATGGGAAAGAAAACTTTTTTTGTTGCTAAGCAATGATTTATGAATTTTCTCAGAGAATTCCATAGTGAGACTAAGTGCCTTACCATACCACCAAGTTTGATATGTTGATAGAGGCAGGAAGGGAACAGGGTGAAATGATTTGAATGCAAAAAATTCCAAGAAAAATATTCAGAAAGTCAATTACCAGTACTTGAAAATTAATTCATCATTCAAAGCAACTCTCCAACAATGCCCTCCAGTTTTTCCTGGTAAGTTGGTCCAATTGAGCTAAGTGCACCACCTCACCAGGAGGAAGCACACCATAATTCCAGATTTAAAAGCACTCGGCAGCCCAAATTTTTAAATCAGGGTGATCTTGTTTTGGACATCCAACTACTTTCCCTCCAGTGGACCTCCAATCAATAGAACAATGTACTAATTTTGGTTGCTTAATCCCCCCCCAAAATAATTGTTGCCAATGCTTCTCCTAAACTCCAAAATTGTCCTCCTTTTGAAATTTTCACTATATTAAATGGGAAAAAATCTGGATATGGTTAAACATGTCCTTCAATCTATATAATTTAAGCATCACCTTTTTTTTCTGAAATTTCCTTCCAAGGGAGGTGGACATCTTTTCATAAGTTGTCCACCTCCCTTGGAATGAAATTGATCTGTAAATGTAATATGCAGCAAGGCTGGGGAGGTGGAAAACTTGTGCTAAGTCATCCACTTCCCTTCAACAACATGGTGGTATGATTTTGAATATGCCAAAGATAAATGATTTCTGGGACAGTGGAAAACTTATGATAAGTCATCCACCTTCCTGGACTTGTGTGCATACCGTAATGACATGACATGGGAATTCTTTGTGAAGAGGCTGGGGAGGTGGACAACTTATGCTAAGTTGTCCACTGTCCCAGAAATCATTGATCATTTGGCATATTCAAAATCATGATACCATGTAGTTGCAGGGAAGTGGACAACTTAGCACAAGTAGTCCACCTCCCAAGCTTTCCCACATCATTTTCCCTTGACATCTCATTCCTGCATACCTGTGGTCCTGGAGTGGTGGACAAGTTATGATAAGTTGTCCAGCTCCCTGCACATGACTCATAATTATTTTGTGTGGTGAAGCAGACACTTTGGTCATACACACCTTCCTATTCCAACAAATCAACTTGGTGAATGCAGTATAATTTAATCTCTCCATGATATTAAGCACCCCATTACATGTTTCTTTGTTGTTTTGAGCTAAGTGATCCAGGCATGTTGAGTTCTCATATATTTATTTGGAATCTTGATTTTTAAATGTTTCTTATGTCTTTGATTTGAATTGCTGGTGTAGGACCAGCCAGTAATTAGAAAGCACTGTGCCTTCTTTACAAGAATTAGCAAGATTTCATATCACAAAATTTTCAAAAGAATGAAATTGAAAACCATGCATTGTTCTTCTTGCCCTTTATTGTTTATATAATATTATCTGAGAAAATTTAGTAACAATCAATTCAGAAAAGGGAAAAGGTTATAAACCTCATTTCCAAGAATTAGCACAATGCAAAATATGACACCTGATTCATGTTATTTCTCTATTATTCAGTTTCAAAAATTGAACTCTCAACAATCAGTCCTCACTGAATATCAATCCTTGCAGTAAAACTCCATCTGTGTGGTACCCAGAATCGCATTTTAGAGTAATTGGAGATTTAAACAACCTTATAATAAAAACACAGCAATGCAACAAGCTATTGGACCCATGCAATTATTATCCAACTCTACTTGATATATTATTTAATTAGCACTTCAACCAAATCAATAAGATTGGCAAGGAGTAGTCTGAAGTCCATATTATGGAAATTTGGATTTTGATATATTTCAACTCCAGCTCTTCCTCATGGTGGCTGGAATTCTTGAGCTCATTTTCTCATTCAATGCTTATTGGTAAATTCCATAAATATGAGAATGAGGGATTTTCTGAAAACACATAATGGTCAAGAATGCCTGCTGTCTGAAATTTTTTGTGATGATTAAAAACAAGGAAAGAAATGGGAATATTTTCATATCTATTATCTGAAGATATCACCAGAAAATAACTCAAATTTGACTGCAGGATCCCTATACTTTTTGATGAATCATGCATAAGTGCCACATAAAAAAATGAGCACACTCTTTGGGGCAGATGGTAGCCACAGAGTCTCTTTTCTATGTGAATTATGAATTGATTTCTCATTGAGCTCTTCCCTTTTTGAAGAAGATTCTATTCAAATCTCCAAGTATACTATTTCCATACCCTTTTCCCACTTTGAAGAAAATTTGAGAACAAAGGGGGATCATATTATATAATATCTTCATTTCTGAAAATTTTCAGATGGTCAATAAAAGGAAATCTGACTTCATATTTATCAGTTTGTGAAAAAACAATAAAAAATCACAAAATCAGAACCATTTTCATCTGGTTACTAAGTTGGAAAATTAGACATGGAACCCGGTAAGAACTAATCCCCCCAGTATAAGATCTTCATGACAATAATACAACCTCATTGCTAAATCATGGTGTCTATTTTATGTTACTAAAATGAAGAAACCCCAGCTAACCCAACATCATCCACCCCAGAGCAATCAAGAGTCCCCCTTCCAGATAACCAAGTGAATTTTCCTGGTGTTGAGGAAGATGAAGATTTTGACAACTCTGCTGCCCCATCCTACTTCATGATTGCACGAAAACTCTCTCAATCCCACCAACGCCAAAAGAAGCAAAAACAATTGGCCCAAGAACAATATTCTCTGTCTTGCCATGCACGCAATTTTGGCATACCTGCTTCTTCAAGTGGTATTTCCAAGTCCTTGCTTGATTGGACAAAATCAATTCTTGGAATGGATTCCAACAAAAACAAACTTCCTAATCCTCCAACTGGTGGTGAACTAGCATCCCTCAAAAATTACATGGAAACAAAGAAGGCATCCATTAATGATGCCATAGCATCAAAAATTGGCCCACCAAACCAGTACAGCTCCAATTCAAAACTGCAAGAAAAGGAGCTGAAACTTGTAAAGAAGGATGCCTTGTGTCAATTACAACAAAATATTACTTCAACATCTTGGTCCCTGGAAACCACTGCTTTGGGCCAAATACAGTCTCATAATGAGACGTGGATAGCCCACGCCAGGGGCTTGATCCGAAATTCCGCTATTACCAGATGCACCTATCACTGGGAACAGAATGCAACATCCACCTGAAATTCCTCTCTGACTGCAATAATCATCAGAGCCTGGTAGATGTGCCACAAACGGGGGGGACTGCTTCCTATTCAACAAATGAGAATGACAACACCCCAGCCAACCGGGTTTCCATAATCAATTGTTGGATTTTCTCAAAGAAGGCTATTTTGAAGAAGGAGCACAAGGAAGAAGGAGGCTCCAGCAGCAGAAAATCTAATTTTTCTGCATCTCAAAGTCTCAACTAGAAGAAACTGTGTCAAATCAATCTTTTTAAATTTTTTCTTCATTATCAATGACTAACTGCTTATCATGTTTTGAAATACATAATAACAAGAGTGAAATTCAAATGACCAAGGCAGTTGAGCTGGAAATGATGGACATGTTCCCAGAAACTTATGCTCTTTTCTTGGACAGTGGATTCATATCTGATGTTGAGGGTGAAGATGAGGAATTATTCAATCATGCACATGTTTTGAGGGCTCAACATATATCCCAAATATATCACTACCTGGATGAAGCATACATTCAACTGTCCAAAAAAACGCGCATCAAGGGGGATAGACGATTGAAAATTAGTCAACTTGTTAAACCAAATAATTCACCAAGGGGTGATGACCCACCAAAACTTCCTACTTCAATACCCCAAAACTGGTTAAGTAAGGAAGCTCTGAAGGATATAACTCCAGTTGAAAAAAGAGCCTTGGGTTTACTTCCAGACATTGATCTCACAGAGGCTGTTTCATATCTCAGAACCCAAGTTTCCAAGCCCTCTAGCTTGATAAAAACCACAAAAAAATTGTAAATATATTCCAAATAGTGAAATTTCTATATGAGTATTTTAAAAAATATGGAGGAGAATGTTTGGATGCAACATTGGCTTTGTTAAATTTTTCTTAAGTACTACATGTATTTTTATTTTAATCCTATTCTTGTTTTGTCAACCAGAAACTTGTAATTATATTCAAAGCTAGATTTACCAAATGTACAAAATCCAATGATGTGGGGTCATCCTGACTTGAAGAGGTTAAGAATGTAGGTTAAACTGTTAATCTCTTGAAGTTTTCAAATAAATAAATCTCTAAGAAGTTGTTACATCCAAACAGATATTGAAGTAAGAGTGAAGAAAACCAACATCAGCATACACAATCTCATTTAAAAATGCTGAGTAAATTTTGTTTGATGCACCACCTTTTGGAAAGCTACATATTATCTTTTTTCAATCATAATATCCTGAATACATTTCTTTCCACTGTGCAGCAGTCAAGTTGAGATCACCCACTTGTCAACCATTCCCAAATATCTTTTTATGGAAGAAATATATATAAAATACAAATTCCCAGATGTGAATTTTGTAATTTAAAAAAAGCCCACTAACTCTAGGCATTGGGATTTTACTTCAAATGGTGCATCACTAACATTTTGTAACACAAGAAGGTGATTTGAAATCATGGGTCTGTAATAAGATAATTAGTATGAAGTTAGAATATGTGGTGTTCCATCAAGGCAATTGACCTTAAATTTTAATTCAAACACCATGGGATAGGCTAAGTATTTTAGGTGGGCTAACCATGAGCAGTTGATATGATGTATTGGTTTGAAACCTTTTTCAAAATACACAATCAACTTTTCAATGCCTTGCCCATTGAAGTGAATATGAATATTCAAAATAGAAGCATTTTTTTTGCAATACTTAAGCTCACCAGGAGGTATAAGATCAAATCAAAAGTTCCATTCAGATTCATTTCTATTTCCCTTTGAAATAATAAATCTCAGACAACCTCTGCAAATCTGATCACCACAAAATTCAAATAAATTAAAAATATGGAGAACACTACCAGAGTTGGAAACATTTGGGTATGCAAATGTCCTCAATGTTCTCAAAGAAATTTTCAACATGGAAGAAAAATATACAATGGTGTTGGAAGGTCCAAAAAAGCACATCAAACCCATATCATGCAATCAAATGATTCTCAAAATGTATGTGACTGAATTTTTCCTGCATTTTATCAATATTATCAAGGTCAAGATGAATTTTTATTGTTTCAAAACATAAACCCCAAAGACACCAAACATTTTCCAATCCTCTACCAGAAGAAACCCCACCAGGGAACCAATTGAAGCAAACATCAGGGCTGTAAGTGAAAATATTTCAAAAGAGTACATTCCTTGATGTATACTTCAATTGGAAAAAAATCTCTTATTTATCCTATCATTTTTCACATTCAAGCCATCAAATGAAGATTCCAATGCACAGACAAACCATGACATAGATCCTTGCTATGGTGAAAAACAACAATACTCCCCACCAGCAAATATGGAAATTTACAATACATCTCAGATAAAACCTCTTCAATTGTTCTATCACAATTCAAGCGCCCTGATCTCATCACTCCAAATCCCTCATCAAAGTATTGAGGAAAACATTGGTGACTATGCTGGTCAGAAATAAATCAAGATGGAACATGAGAAAATCCGCATGAACTCAATTCTCAGTGGCCAGCCCAACTATTCAGCAGAAATACCCAAAAGTCTTTCAACATTGAAAAAAAGATTTTCAATTAGAAATGATCTAGTGGAAAATGTATGTTGTGAAAATTGTTACCAACTTTATCCTTTGAATGAAGTAATTTCTTCTTCAGAAGCCCAAACTGATGAAGAAAGTGAACAACACAGGCATTATCCAAATTTCCATCATATAGTTAATTCAATAGATGGGAAGCCTGTTACATGTGGATCAAAACTTTGGAAAAAAGACAAGAAAAAATCTAAATTTTATCCTCTGAAGCAGTTTGGGTACCAATTGCTCAAGAAGTGGATTGCCAGGCAATTGCTGCTCCCTTGGTTTGAAGAATTACTCAGTGCACCTCAAGAGAATCAAGTCAGTAATCCTACTAAACTTTCTGATATTTAGGATGGAAATATGTGGAAAGAATTCAAGGATCAAACCAATCAGATTTACACATCAGAACCAGGGAACCTTTTCTTTGGAATTTAAATTTATTGGATGAATCCCTATGGAGTCAAGACCAGTGGGAAAAGCATCTCTCTTGGTGTAATATTCTTAATATGTTTTAATCTTCCACCTAGTGTACGTTACAAGCCAAACTATATTTTTGTGTATGGCTTCACACCAACACCCAAGGAGTGCACCTCATTCCAACTGAATAATCTACTCAAGCCTCTTTTCTCTGAGCTACTGGATCTTTTGAAATGAGTATTCTTCACAAAAACCAACAAATATCTAGAGAGAAGAGTCATACGTGCTGTCATATTAACACTGATTGGTGATACACCTGCCTTACATAAAATGGGTGGATTTGCATCCACTCAGCAACAATCTTCTGTGCCCACTGGAACCTCAAGCTAAATGATCTCTGGAACACCAAAAAGGAGACTTGGCCATGAAAAAATAATCAAGATCACATAAAATGGGCAGAGAATTGGAATAATGCTCAATCATTAAATGAGAAAACCAAAATTCTCAAGCTAAATGGTGCCCGCTACAAAATTTTACAAACTCTGCCATACTGGGCACCAAAAAACACAAAAAAAATTGATCCAATGCATACCTTCATCTTGGGAATGCTAAGGGACTACAGCAACACCTACCTTGGAATAATCAAGGCTTGCCAAAGTCTTCAAAATTTGGAAAGGAGGAAAAACACTTACCCAAGAAGTGTAACAATTAGCAAGGTCAGCAGCCTCAAATCTGGATCCAAACAAAAGTGCTATTTATCACCCAAAAACACCAAAAGAGTCACCAGGAGGAGATTTCAAACATTCCTAGATAGCTCCTCAAAAATCCTTGAAGATAATTTTCCCAATCCAATTGAAAAGGTTCAAAATTGGGCAAATCAGCAGCAAGAAGGCTCATCAAATATTCAGCATAAAAATTCTGTACCCATTGTTTTAGTCCAAACAAAACCAGGGCTCCATCCTCCCAGCTCCTCAAGAGGTTGGGAAAATTCTGCATCTGAACATCTTCAACCAACTTTAAGAATTTCTTCAAGGCTTCTTGAGAATGAATCTACAAGCAGCTCATGGAAATCTGGGCCTCAATCAAAGGACAAAGGACAGCAAAAAGATACCTCACCAGGAAAAAATCTCATTAGATCTATTGGAAGCAAATCAGGAAGCCAAAATGAATCTGGGAAGAGCAAGAAAAGCTCCCTTCAGGAAATCTCCTACCACTCTTTTGAAGATCAAAGCAATCCACATCAAGCAGAATCATTGATAGAAGAGAAAATTATTGCATCAAATGAATTGTGCCTTAAAACTCAAGAGCTCAGAAGTCTTCAAGAGGGTACCAATTCAATCAAATATCCATCTTGGATTACTAGGTTGCCCAGAAAAATTGGTTTGCCTGCTGCTGGTACTCCTAAGGCTGCTGAATGGTTGGTTTTGCACACTATTCATGGAGTGCTTGTTTTGATTCCAGAATGGAATTGGAACTCAGCCAGCAGCTTCCAGGAGCAAAATCTTACCTCGACTACTTCCAAAATTATTGGTATCATCAACTTGGTAATGTCTCATCAACTTACAGATTACCAGTTGTGCCAATTGGATGAATTAATTCTGGCTTACTGGGAGGAATTATTGCTGCATTGGGGATCTGAAATAAAACCCAAGCCAACAATCCATTTTTCTCAGCATATGACTAAGATGATCAAGCTCTATGGTCCTCCCTTATATTTTCATGTTGGTCAGAAGAAAGGGTGAATCACATCTTGACATTAGTTAAAAAAATAAAAATACACATAAGTTACACAGATTTCTGAACAGTAGATTCTTGGTGGCACACTTTGAATTGATTTTTTTTAATTTTAAGGTTTCCTTGATAAGTCTCTCTTGAATGGTTTCCTTGAAAGGGCCAAACTTCAAGGCTTGGTTGACAAAATTGGATCCAGCTGGAATGTTTTGGGGATCAATTCTGACCAACTCCCACATCTGAAAAGTTTGTTCTATCCTTCCAAGACAGTTGATGTTTCAAGGGCTTAAAAAGTCATGAATTTTTTGGAAGAAGAAAAATTAAAACAATTCATTGAAAATAACTCACTATAAAATGTATTGCCATGGGAACAGCTTGGGTGGTTGCCTTGCAAATCAATGCTCTTCCATGGTCATCACATAACACCCCATTGCTACAATAAAAGTAATTCTCAGATTTCCTTTTCATCAAAATAAAATCAAGGGCCTTGTGAGATGGGGAAGGTATTGTCAATCTTTCATGAAAAAAACTGTGCAAAATATTTCCTCATTTTTGAAACCTTTTCTTCTTTGGAACAGATTGCTACTTCAAGAAATCCCTACCTTGGCCTCAATTATCCCAATGCTCAAATGGTTTATCAAGAAGGTGGATCAATATCTGTGATACATCAAGATAACGTATTAGGTTTTTTGGCAAGCATGGCTTATGAAGCAAAAAAAGCACAAACTTCCAAGGATTTTTATTTTTTTCTGGCAATTAACTCATTGGTAAGTTGATATCAAGAATACTAATTTCTGAAGGACTTTCATTATTCATTTTTCTGACTGGTGATTCCTTACAAAAAAGGAGGAAATATAAAAAGACACATGGAATAATTTTTTATTGTACTAGATATCGGTAAAAGATGAAATCAGAGGAATTGGTATTGTGTCACATATCTATCTAAAACATCTGTATAAGGTACAGAACTCAAAAAATAGAAATCAGATTTAATCTCACAAAACTGAAGCATCAATCCTAATCACAAATTGGAAATCTGTGTTTGCATCATTTATTTGAAATGATCATTATCTAAAAATTTAATTCTTCTCATTTTGGAACTTTGTACCATTCGAAATCATGGCCCATGATGTACAATTCCAATCATAACCGCTGAAAAGTTGTTCAATCAAAGTATGGTCTTATATTTAAATGAAGAATTCCCAATACTTCCTTTTATGTAATGAATTTCAATTCAATCTATGCATTGCATAAATATTCTGCATGAATCTTCTGAGTTCATTCAGAAATCAATTTGATGTTTGACTCCAAAACCTCAACAAAATCAAAACAGGTTTCAATCAAAAAACCCAGGTGCTACACCTGCTGGCAGGTGCCACCATTTTTTTCATTGTGAATGTAACTAAGGGCTGCCAGACACACTTGACACACCTCCTGTCAGTGCCTTTGATAGTAGGAAAGAATTCAAGATTTATTGTCAAAAATGGGCAGTCATGCATGGATTTGCATTGAAAAATTTCAATTCAAGGAAAGATGAATACATTGATGAAGCATGTGACACATTTGGGGTATATGAAGGGCCATGGCTCACCAAGCAGCAATGGAAGACTGAAACAAGGAAGGTTTTCTGTCAATTCATGATCCATGAAAGTAAGACAGTAGCAGATCCCACATAGGGTATTTCCATTAGAAATGTCCAACACAATCATCAACCATCTGAAATCCCCTCAGTGTATCCTCAACTGAGGAGAATCTCTGGTGAAGCCTTGGGTCAACTTAATGAAGGAAGGAATGATGGGCTCAATAACTTTCAGCTTAAAATTAAACTGAGCATGATTGATGGTGGAGAAAACATTGATGATAGAAAAATCTAGAACACTAAGCAGAAGGTAAAGCTTGTTTAATTGGATTGGAAAGATGCAATTGGTGTTCTATTGGAAATTCTCCAGCAATCCCAGTGGGTTTCAAGGGAAAGAATTGGTGGAGAGCAGCACTTGAAGGCCCTTTTCTTGGCTCATCCTTAGTCTATAAAACTTTTTGAAAAATTCCAACATATTCTATTGTTGGATTTTACTTATAAAAAAAAAGTTATGACATCCCTCTATTGAATACTGAAGGAATATTAGCCAACAGAAAAAATTTTACAAAGTCTTTTTTTTTAAAAAAAAAGAAACATATTAGCTCTACATTTGGGCTTTGAATGCATCAAAGGACTTGGCTTATGATCCTGACAGGCTTCCCAAATTCTTTGTGAAGGACCATGAAAAAGCTCTGATTCATGCCATAGAAAGAAGTTTCCCTGAGTCATCCAGACAGTCATGCTTCTGGAACTTGTATAACAATATTCAAGAAAAATTCAGAGTACTCTTCAGTAATGAAAATGATGGATACCAAAATTTTATGACTCTGTGGGAATATTATTGGGTCTCTAAAACCAAGGGGGAGTCAGGAGGAAATGATGTGGAAAGTAGAGTATGCCAATATATTGCTTCTTCCATTGATGTCTTCTGGGATTGCTTCCTTTTATGTTTTTTTACAGTGTTTCTTGAATGAATGTGAGAATTTTCTTGAGTATATGGAGAAGAAGTTTTTACCCATCAGATAGAACTTTGTAACAGTGTGGAATTCTGTCAACCCAGAATTTAGAAATAAGACTACAGCTTGGATAGAAGGAGAAAATGCTACTTTGAAACACTTACTTGTGGGATCTTTGGGGAACATTTTGGATTTGTGGAAGCACCTTGAAGGAACCATTCAAATCCAAATGAAATCAGTGCATGCGTCACTTGAAAAATCTGTAATATAGTTAGGAAAAGGTCTTCCAACAGAACTGTTACCTTTGGGATATAAATTTTTAATGAGACAATTGAAATCATTGAAAAATAATTTCAGAAGTTGAAGCGCAACCATGATGGAAAGGTGTTCTCAAAGTCCTTTTTGAAAAAGATCGGCTTGCCATATTCCCACATTCTAGGTGAACCTTTAGCATAAAGAGGATCTGTGGTGATGGAGGATGTTCATTCTCAGTGGAATTTAGACTATGACCCTTCAAATGAAGAAAGTGGGGTTTTTTTAAGGGCACCAATTATTGGATTGACGTATTAATTATTGAATTGAAAGATTAATTATTGGATTGAAATAATGATGATTGATTTGGTTTCTAAAAGTTTGAAACAGATAAAGGGCTTGATGAAGAATCTCAAATGTTCAACAAGTGGAATTCCATGTATAGGGAAAACCTAAATAACTTAGGTTGGAGATTCTCAGGTCAATGCTCAAGGACAAAGCTGCTTTTATTGGAAATCCAAGGCTTGAGACAAAGTTTTTAAGGTCCAGCTGCAGTGTGGTGACCAATTTGGTACAACTCAAGGAAAGGGGCAACAATTAAAAGAAATATTCTGTTATTGGTATGGAAACTCTTCCATTTTCCTTTCTCCAAACTTGCTTCTGTCCTAGCGGTCTTAAAGTTCTCTACAGGACACTTCAACCCCCAGAATCTCTTTTCAAACCTTCCTTTTTGCACTTGCAGCCTATATTTTTGGCCAGGTGCGCGCGTGGACAGCCACCACACTTCTCATCCTCATTGATCATTGCCATCCAGCTTGCCATTATTGGAATCAAAAATGAAGACATCCCTTGACAACTGTCAATGGTCATCTTATCCCCTCCATCTGATTGGCCATCACCTCCCATCTGTCTGATTAGCTGGCGTTTATTGAAATTGCCTTGCCCACAACAATCTCTGGCGTTACACCAGCTCTCTGCCAGATCCATCATCCGCACTAGCAATCCCTCTCTGATGTTCGCAAGCTGTTGCTTGCGGCCATCAAAACCCTTTCCAATTTAGCCCCTCCTCCAAGTTGCCCAATCTCACCCTCAAGTTGATCCACCAAGCTCTCCCACCACAAAATTGGGATAAGCTTTGATCCCCAGGATCAATCAAGGCGCTGGACCAGTCTATTAGAGTGGGGAAGATCTGTTTTCAAAGGCTCCTCCTCCACCTTTGATGTCATATCCCTCCAGCGTCCCCTAACTAATCATAGCGTAGGCCTCCAAATGGTGCTAGGCTGTGGCAGTTCTGTGAAGGGGAAAGGTGCTGTTTAGGCTGCCCTCCTGAGCCTTACAAAAACATTTGAATGTAACCAAGATCAAGGTCCAGAACTTTTAAGTGAGGAATCAGTTAGTAAGGATAAAGTTTGATAAAATTCAGTAGCAATGGAACAGCACTATCTGAGGCAAGATTGTGTTGGAGATATTTGAAAGAAAGAATTTTAAAGTTTGTTTAAAGTTCAAAAGAACAAAGCTGTTGTATGTAACAACACCCACAAGCTAATAACTCTGGTTGTCAGAAGAAGATCAGGGATGATCAATTCAAACCCCAAAAAACCTCCAGGTTCTCAATGAACCCTTCCAAATCTCTGCAATCAAGCGCTTGAAGGGTACCAGATAACTGAGGGTGGCTGTAAAAGGCAAAGCACAATGTTTTGAGAAGCTCTAAAAGCAAACAGAAAACTGATTTGAACAGGGATAACTTCAACAATTCTCAAGGAAATCAAGAGAAAGCTGGCAGAATACAACTTTGAAAAATAACAGAGGTACAAAACGCTAGGTTTTAAGCTTAATAAAACCTCTTCAATCAAATGTGATTGGCTCCAGAAAGATTATCAAGGAAGGATAAAAACAAGTATGGTCAGAGAAAGGGATCAAAGAGTGGTGTAACAAACTCAAAAATTCCAACAGACAAAATTCTCTTCAACAAGAAAGGCTATTGGTGTGTGATAGCGATTAGGCCCAATAGGGGCAAAGACTCAGGATAAAAACAATCAGGGGGAAATCAAAGATATACACAGGATAATAATTATAGATTACTATGATAAGGGGGGAGATATATAAGCACACTCCCATGAACATTTCAGAAAAAGGTAGAGGAGAGCACCTCCTTTTATGAGCCATGGGTTCCTATAGACTATTTACAGTTGATAACACACATAGAGTGGAAAAGAAACACAGTTTGTTTTTTTTAAAAAATGAACATGAGAAAAAAGAAAAAAAGAGAAACTAATGCAAACACAGACAACAACAAAAAAATAATTGAAATAGTGGGAAGATATTGGATGGCAGGGATGGAGAGACACCAGCCTGTGCCAATGATGGGCACGGGCAGGAGACTGGCAGGTGAAGAACTAGGCGCACAGGCTGACGGGCCCAGGCAATTTCTGGCCCACAGATGATTGCGCAAGGGCAGTGTGGTAGTCCAAACCTGTCATATAGCCATCAGACACACTTTTCTAGTGTAAAAACAGCTCAAAACATCAAGATAACCTCAGAAATGGATTCTACATCACAAATAACCCATAGTAACTCCGTCAAAGTACCCCTCTATCTCTCATGGATTAGAAGATACAGCCCAAGAAACCTTCAACTGTGGCAAACTCATACCCAACCAGGTGTCACATCTCTTTTGAAGACATAAGGCGTACCTAGTAAACCCTCAAGTACGTACAAGTGGCAGCTTATCCTCAAGACCAGGACCACACAACAACCAGTCCAGATAAAAATACAGCAATACAGATTCAGGAGGCAGTGCAATCAGTCAGATCCAGTCACCTCATCAAACACAGAAATACAGATTCAGGAGGCAGTGCAACCAGTCCAGATCCTATCACATGATAACCATACAGCAATACAGATCCAGGAGGAAGTGCAACCAGTCTAGATCCAGTCACCTCATCACCATACAGCAATACAGATCCAGGGTGCAGTGCAAGCAGACCAGATCCAGTCACCCCATCAGCAAATACACAAACAAGAGGCTTTGCAGAGGTATACAGGAGCACTATGCAAGAGGCTATGCAAGAATACATACAGGAGGCTGTGCAGAGGCATACAGGAACAATATATGCAGGAGGAGGTCAAACCAGTCTCAACCAAAATCAAAAAAAAATGCAAGCATACATACAAGAGTCTGTGCAGGAGCAGATACAAGACCAATAAATACAGGAGTCTGTGCAGGAGCAGATACAAGACCAATAAATACAGGAGGCTGTGCAGAAGCAAATAAAAGAGCAATAAATACAGGAGGCTGTGCAGCAGTGTACAAGAGCAATATATGCAGGAGGAAGTGGGACCAGACTTAAGAAGAACCAAAAAAAGCCACCATTATTGCACAGCAATACATGTAGGTAGAATCAACTAGCACTGAACAAACTACCAGTACAGCACAGAAATACATCTTATCAGTACTAAACAGCAATTTATGCAAGGCTGTGCATGCAGGAGACTCCTGTATAATTTTTTCCAACCAGCAGAAATGCCTCATGTATGTGTACAACATTTTTCCAACCAGAAGAAATGCCTCATGTAACTGTATCTCACTGTTCCTCACCAGAACAGGGAGATCCCTCAGGGGAAGTCTTGAGCACCCCCTGAGGTAGGATTTGTCTATTTAAGGAGGGTCTCTCTGCCCTATCAAAGTTGTATCATCATTCCATTCAGCCTAGTTATCACCCATCCCTATTTACCCCATCAACCCATCTATCTGTGGTACCTACCCAGATAAAATATTAGTAGTGAATCAGTTATAAAAGGAAAAGAAGAAATCAGAAACCAAGTTATTACCCATCTTTAACCAATTAAACCACCCATCAGGTGCTTGAATAAGGGTTCTTCTGTGACCTAAATATTCATCACCATATTAAAGAAACCCCGCCCATTAATTAATAAATAAACCTTACATAGAAAGAGAGAACAACAAAAGGGAACTACTAACCTTTCCTCTGCCCAGCCCCCTGTGGGTAAACCCATCCTTGGGTCCTTTCCTGAACCAGACCTTTGATAAACCCTTGAAACCTTTAATATTGGGGTATTGGTTATGATCAAACACATCTGATCAATAAACTAACCAATAGTACAATACATCTGGTCTATTATTCAACAAATCCGACCAATATCACAGTTAATGTTTTAATCTAGGTCTGATCTGAGACCTATATTAAGTCTCAAAGAAACCAGCAATTAATTTAAATAAATTATTGTGCAGACTTACTATAGTACTGGAAGGGCAGGCAATTCAAAACCACTCTTAGTATATACTAATACTCCAAAGGAGTAGGAGTAATACTAAATTCCCCTTCAAGGACTTCCAGCAAGCTATTTGCTAATTTTATTTATATAATCCCACAGGAGTCTCTACAGGGGCCGGAGGAGAGTGATGATTGAGATGGATGTTGCAGAATTGGGAAGATGATGATTGGAGGAAGAGGAGAGGATATGGATTGATCAAGGATGATGATGAAATCATCAAGGATTGTGAGATCTTCAAGGAGTTGATAGTTAAGGGGATTGGATGGACAATAAGCCTGTCCGCACGGTTTTTTGTTCAAATGACCAACCAATGTGAAAGATTGGTGTGCCAAAGTGGTTGTGGGAACAACCAATTGAGTCAGTGGATGGAGGTAGTTCACGTGACCAACCTTGTGCGGGTGACCAAATCAGATGGCAGCAGGGTGAGGGAGAATGATTGGATGGTTTTGAGGCTAAAAAAAGCTTGCCAATGAGGGGGCATGACCAATGAATGGCCATTACCATTGATGTTGAAGAAAATGCCGGCACCAGCAAGGGTTGAGCCAAGCCAAGCTGGTCTTCACCCGCGCAATTTTGCAAAACAAAGGACCAAAGCAAGAAGGACAAGTATTCAGGACAAGACCTGGGGAGTTGGACACCCAAGGGACCCATCCCTAAACTTCTGTGAGATGGGAGAGCTGGAGGATCTGGAGGCTGAAGGGAGCTGATTCAGGAAAAGGAATTTGATTTTTTTTTTGGATCATGAAAGATAGCTCAAAAAAATCATAAAACAATTCTATAATTTTTTGCACTGTTCCTGAGGTGTCCAGTTTTGATCACCACAGCGGCGGCTTGCTATCCACCCATCCCCAAAATAGATTGAACTTTGCGTGCCAACCCGGCTGTCACTCGCAGCCTTTGGTGGCGTTGTATTTCCAAATTGCTGCTAGCTTTCAAACACCCCCTACTCAACCCTCCTTCATTAGTCACCTTCCAACCGCTGTCACGTCCCCGCATCCGCAAATTTGCTGATGTTCATCCACCTGAAACCCATCTGCCAACCCAAAGATGTTCATCCACCCACAGATGTTCATCTGCTGCCCGCCTCATCCTTGATGTGGGCTGGCTTTATTCTTTCTTCATTTTTTTTGTTCACATTAAACTATCCTTCTGGTGGCATTTTTTTGTTCTTTATTAATATTTTTTTGCAATATTTCCTTCATCAATATATATATATATATATATATATATATATATATATTCCCACTCTCATTTGTAGTTATCTCTTGTAGGTAGTCTACAGGGCGTCTTTCCCATAAAAGGAGGTGATCTCCCCTTCCCTTTTTCCCAAAATGATCCATTCATAATCCATCTATTGGGTATCATCATGAGTCAATCAAAAAATCTGATCCATCATCTGGGGAATTCATCCTCCATCTTTTATCCTGGTTATATCTATGATTGCCGCTTGATCCTGAGCCTCCATACTCAAATCTTTGATCAATACCCTGTGGCATTATCTGTTATCACCAACCAATAGCCTTTTTGGTTGAAGAAAAATTCATTTGGTTGAATTCTTGAGTGTGTTCAACCACTCCTTTGATCCAGATGAGAATACCAAAATTATTTAAATGACTGGAACCAGAAGAATAGATGAAAAGATTCAGGATAGGCACAAGCAAGACAAAAACAAAAAAAAAGAAAAAAAGGAGAGAAGAAGAGCAACATTTGACGTAAGAAGACTTATTTTGAAGAATGACAAAGTAGATGTGATGTAGAGATAGGTTGGTAACAGTAGCAGAAGGAAGAGAATGAGAAAAGGAGGATTGAAGATCAGGATTGAGTGATTGAGCTGGGCCAAAAAACTAGAGGTCTTACCAGGCAATTGGTAGGACAGTTGAGTTATTTGCCTCTTGAGAGTTTTTGGAGGTTGGATAAATGTTGAGGGTGTTTGTGGAGATGGGACCAGATTGAAGAGGTGATTTTCAGGTGGCAGACATAGTGGTTGAAGCAAGGAATAGATGGGGAAATAGATGGAGAAAAAGAAAGAGAGGGAAAAAAAAGATAGATGATACTGGAGAGGATGATAGATAGAAGAAAGAGAATCAATCAGAAGAGAGTCAAGATATTTGAAAAGATATCAAGACAGAAGTTTTCCTCCTAGAGAATCTGAAGTATCTGCACCACAATCCCGCGGTCCAGCCAAGCAATTTTAACACCCCGCGTGACTGGTGAGATTTTTTTCTGGAGGGTTAGTAGAAAGAGTGAAAACCATACTGCACAGGAGTTCCAAGGAGGATAAATTTGAGGCCTTGGTTAGGGAGTTGGCAAGCATAGAATTGGTCTGAATCAGCCAGAGATTGAATAGGGATTGCTTGTAGTCTTCAGGTAGTCCCTTAGTTTTGATGTCAATATGCCTGATCTTTCAATGTGATCCAAACCCCTTTTTTTTGTCATCCAGACCTTTGTTGTCAATATACAGAGTGGGTTTGAAGTTGTTGAGTCAATGCACCCTGTTTATGAGGTGCTTAATCCACTTGATTTTGAGGTAACTATTGAGAAGCACATTCAGCTCTGATTCTGTCAAAGAGTAGGCAATAATCCTTTTTCTTGACAAATTCCACTCAATGGGACAGCCATAGTGGAAGATGATGTATCCGTTTTGAGACTTACAAAGCGCAGGATTGTGTCCCCAGGTAGAATTGCTGAAGCTGGAGACAATTTCCTGCTCCGGGTCATACTTGATAAAAAGTTTTAAGGCTCTTGTGGTTTTAAGCTATTTCCAGAACTTGTGGACTTCCCTCCAGTGGCTCATACCTGGCTTGGCGTTAAACCTGACCAGAAAAGAGAAGGCAAAGGCAATGTTGGGTTGGGTAAATTGGGAGATATGGATAAGAAGGCCAACTTTGGTTCTTTAGTTGATTTTCTGGCGCAGGAATTCAGTGTGATTGGAATCTGTATCTGGTTCAAGTTTTAGATTTTGAGTCAAAGGGGACTTCAAGTCCTTGCAGGAGGACAGACCAAGTTCTTCAAGTCCATGTTATATGTGATTTGGTTGGCTCAGAAAAATCTTGTTGCCCTCAACTTGCATTAGCATTCCAAGGATTGTGTTTGGAGAGTGGCGCAATAAGTTCTTGAAGCAATTTAAGAATTGCATTATGAAGTTGTCAGTATTACCAACCTGGATCAGGTCATCCAAATGAAAGTAAATTATTCCTTTGGGCAAGTGATTGAGGTATAAACATGGATTGCTGGTTGATTCATGGTAGCCTTGTGATTTTATCCAGTGGTTCAGAGTTTTTTACCAATTCTTAGCAGATTTTTTGAGTCCCTGTAGTGACTTCTTGAGTTTGAGGAAGGGATATTTTTGATTCAATCATTCCAGATTTTATTATGACCATTTTGTGGAAAGTGGCGTGAAGAAAGGCTCCCTTCACATAAAATTGAGTAAAATTCATCTTGTTGTTTAGGATTTACACCAGCGCTATTTGGAGGGAACTCAATTTGACAGTGGGGGCCCAAGTTTCATTTTAATCAATGCCAAGCACCTGGTCAAAAGCCTGGACACATAATCAAGCCTTGTATTTTGCAGGTTTGCCATGGCAATTCTCCTTCACTTTGAAGACCCAGGTGGTATTCAGGATGTTTTCCAGTGAACAATAGTGTTTCTCCCATACATCTTGAGATTCAATCAATTCCAGGCTGTCCTCAGATGATCTTTGTCACATTGGCCACTGGAAAATTTGCATGCAGCTCGATATGCTGGTGGTTTTTGGTAGTGATGAAAGCCGTACCATTGGGGCTTCCTTGTCTCCCTTTTTGGTCTTTGGTTTGGTTCAGGAGCAGATGGTGGTGGAGAAAAGGAGCTAGGAGGCTCAGAGGAAGAGGAGGGAGGAGATCTGGGATCTTCTTGAGTACAGTCCGAGTTGTAGTGTCTGCTGTCTATCTCCCTCACCGTTGTGGAATTCAGAATAGTACTTCTCCTTTATTGGTTCCCAGTTTGCAAGTTATTGATCCCTTGCTTCTGTAAACCCTGATTGAAACTGTTAACCCTTTGACTGAGAGATAGATAATTGAGAATAAAGATCCTTCCAAAACCTACAACAACCAAATGTGATCCTCCATCCTCCAATGTGCATCCGGGTTGAGGGTGCAGTTCAAGTAACCTCCCCCTCAACCCTAACCTAAGTACAACCAGAAAAAAGCAAGAGTAATGAAATACAACCCCTAGTCACAGAACCCTAGCCTCAACCCTATCCTTCCAGTCCCAAAATACACAACCCATACCCCATATCCATCTGTATTTCCCACCTGCCCTTATGTCCACCCGGTTTGTCCTTCTCAAGACGCAGCCCTTGCACCACGCCCAACTCAGAGCCCCCAGCACATGTATGTATCCGCCCGAGGCGCCGTTCCAGATGTCCAAGATATATCCCTGCAATCCAGTCCGTGTCTTTCAACGCGCAATCAATCCAATCCAATCCAATCCATCCCGCGTCCCCAGATGCTGAGCCCAATTTGACTGCTGCGAAAAAGCCGCACCCATTGCTGAGCGCAATACCCCTTCTGAGCCAGCCACTACTGCTCAGCGTGCAGTGCGCAGAAAATTCTGACATGCATCTGTAAAAGACCACTACATCCCCCCCAACTTGGGTTCTGTCCCCAGAGATCCACCACTATTTAACCGCCCCCAATCAAACCACAGCTATCCCACCTCCCCTTCCACACCCCTTCATTGGATCCAATTCAAAGAAAACACTTCATCAATCACTCTATTCCAGCTATTTCCTGCACATACTGGAGCCAGAATGGCCTTTTGTGCTGCATCCTTTGGGGCTGGCGTGCCTGTGTCCCATGCCAAGCCAGAAACCTCTGTTGCTCCCTATTGGAGGGCAGGGGGCGCAACCTCCTCCAAGGTTTCCTGCGTAAGAGAACCCGTTGCGACTCCTTTGTGATCTTGAGCAACAAGGAGATCTCAACAAATGAGTGGAACCCACCTGGGTTTCCTCGCAACCGTTTGCAAAGCACCCCTAAAAATCCTCCATTTCCCAAGATCCACAACTTGGGCTGGCCGTCCGGCCAGGCTGGACCTCCAAGGTGCCAGGATTTTCCAAACTATGTGGCCTTCTGGAATGCCCCCCATGAGTGGGCTGCATGGGTACAAATGAACGTACCAGCGATGGACCCAAGGATCCCCAACTTTCTGGCCACGCCTCCTCCACCACCACTGAGGCCAGCTCCTCCTCCACCACTACCGGGTCCTCCCACTCCTCCAAGACCAACTCCTCCTTTGGCTTCATCTCCACTGCTGCCATCACCATCACCGGCTCCCCAGTTGTCACCGGAGCCCAAGCGCGCCATCTCCCATGGTGATTGAGTTGTCACCGGAACCTGCGGCTGCTGCAAAACCTCTGGCCCCAAATCCTGAGATCCAGGATATCACCACAGTTCTGGCTTTTCCCTTGGCTAGGTTTGACGCAATGGTAAAGAATGCGGACAAAATCCTCCGGCAATTTATAGCTGTTCATTACGCACAAACTGCCAAAGCGCAAAGCAAGGTCTGGGCGGCTTTAAAATACCTAGCAATGGTGTCTTGTGCGTATGTGAGAGAAGTGATGAGGACTTGGCTGAGGTAGGCCAATCTCCCCCCTTTTTTTCCTTTATATTTCAATCTTTTTTTCATCCCCTGCCCATGCAAAGATAAGTACTTTTTCTGCGCCATCTTAAGTAGCCCTTGGGCTTGTGAGAACCTTGAGAGAAATAAAAGCCACGCGCAAGATCTATGATTTGAGAGAAACCTGCAATAGTGGGGAATCCGCACTGCTAGAGTATCCCGTGAGAGTGAGAAAATCTGCGCACAAGATCTGCACTTTTGAGAGCAATCCGCAAGAGCAAGAAGTGTCCACTCAAGGTACCTGGAAAGCCCCAGGAAAACTGCCATGCAGTTACCCGTACCCTTCTACAGAAAAGAGGGAGTAAAAAGAAAACCAGCTGCCTGCACCCATCCCTAAGAAAGAGAAAGAAATATAATCTGCCAAAACCCATTTGCACCTCCCATCCATAAGATAACCAAAAAACTTAAAAATATTTTTTTTAACCCACTGACCCCTTATCAAGCCCGCACCTTTGCTCTTTGACCCAAAACCGATTGGCGCCATGCGCTTCCCTAGCTCCCTGAATCATCCATTGGAAATTTTTCATGCATTTTTCTTCCGGAATGCAGGGCTTGTCCTCGCGTCCCCAGAACCATCTTTGCGCTGTGCCTGCACCTAAAAGAAACCATTGTTAGCAAGAAATAATCCCAAAAGCCTATCCAGAGAGAAGAAAATAGGAAAACAAACATTCTGGGGTGTCTAGTTATTCTGGCTGTGAACCAGCTGGAACACCCCCTCAACAAATCCAATCATATCCCCTAATAATCCATCTTTCCCCCCCCCCAACTTGGCTGCTGACCCCAGAAGTCTGCAGTCGTTTACTCCAGAGGACTCAAAGCCCGTGTGCGGGCTCTCCCTTGCAAGAAGGATCCACATTTTTGTGCCCTTTTGCTATCCAAACCAGCCGTAAGTCTTCCAGCAACCCCGCTTCCCGCGCTTCTTCCCTACTTCCCACCTGCTCCTTGCTAGTCAACCGCCCGCACAAAACCGGAGCCTTCCCCGCACAGTAACCTTGGGCAACTAGTAAAAACCAACCTCTTTCCCACCCTTGAAAACAAACTCCGCGCCCGGGTCCTCCCCCTCTATTTCCAAATCCAACATCCACTTCCCCAACTCCTGATCACAGATTGTGGTTTTGAATTGCCCACACAAAAAATCTTCCACCATCAACACTTCTGTCCCTATCCCCGGATCAAACGTCATTTGCTCTTGGAACCCAAACATGAATGGCCGTCCTAAAATAGCCTCCCCCCAATCAACCAATAGAAAAGAATATGGTTTACAGACTCTTGAAACCTCAACCTCTTCCTCCTCCACAACCCCATTGACGCGACACACACCACTGTTTAGCGTGTAAAGCCCCATTGCACATTTCCTCCAAACCAACCCCATTTCATCCACCAGCCTGGACGGAAGGAGGTTCACCATAGAACTGCTATCCACCAGCGCCGGCACCTTCCTTCCAGCTATCTTCATTGGAACATAAGCCAGCAGAGTTGAAACCAATTTCATCCCTGCTAGGTTGCACTCCGTGTTATCCAAGCCAAGTTCACCGGCTGCACCATTTGAGGGATTGTATTGTGTCTGAAATCCTTCAGCTCCTGAAAAATCTCATCAAATACCACTGGAGACATTGCCTCCAACTCCTTCAAGGTCAAGGGAATAGTTGTTTCATTCCCCATCACCCTGCGCAAAATTTCCACCGCCTTCTTCTTCCCTGCTGGATTCACTGTCCGTCTATCCTTTTTGGGAACGCGCATGGTCAGCTTAGGAGCTGCCGGAGGTAAACATTCCTTGGAATCCACATCCATCTTTTCCACCACCACCAACTCCTCCATTGCTAACACCCTCACTTCCACTTCCATGTGTGGTGGTTGCCATACCCAGGGACCAGTGACAATCCCTAGCAAGGCTTGAGCAGTTACCCCCGATTCATGTCCTTGCGTGCCCACTTTCTCCATGACAGTTGGATTCCCAGGTTTGGAGGAGATTCCCTTGCCCTTTGGTAACATGAATCCCATTACCACCGGTTGAACCAATCCCAACTTTAGGTCCTTTGTCATGTTATTGCACCCCAACTGCCAATGTGCCTTACCCCTGCAGTAATTACATAACCGCAACATGGGCAGATTTGAAAGCAGAAGGGGTCCCCCAAGGTGAGGAGGCGGATTGCGCAACCTGGAAAACATTCAACTTGGAAAGATCTGTAAATCCTTCATGAATTCCTTCATCTTGCTAACCTCTGGGCTTGTTGTTGGTGGTGTGGCCTGAGCTTGTTCCATTTTTGAGTGGCCTGCGACCAGAGCTTGCTTTGGTGCTGCCAGAGTGTGGGAATTGGACTTCTTTGGCCCCATCAGAAACAAGGTTGCCATGTCCTCCATCAGTTCCTCCAAGTCCAGCTTGCTTTCCACCGCTGTAAGACTACAAACGTTGGTAGGCAGTGGCAGTTCTGTGGAGGGGAAAGGTGCTGTTTAGGCTGCCCTCCTGAGTGTTACAAAAATATTTAAATGTAACCAAGATCAGGGTCCAGAACCTGGTAAAGGAGGAAACAAGTAGTAAAGGATAAAGATGATAGTAGTTTTGTCAGCTCTCTGATACCAGGAACCTGGCAGTACTTTAGCTACAGAGAGTGATAAAAATGCTGGAATGATAACAATAATTATTATTCCAATAATAAACACTTAGAAGCTCAAATAAATGATTTAATATGAGCAGTTGCAATGTTTAATTGGTTTGGTAGTAAAAGGTTTTCAATATAATATAAAAGAGGGGCCACAGTATTATACTACTAGGGATCTTTACAGACTAGCAACCTCTCTTCAAGGGGCCTCCTTAGGCATTTTAAGAACCTTGGAATAAAGATGGGTGCCTTAGAAAGGAACTATTCCACTAATGGCCAGGCTTAACAGCACAAATGGCCAAGACAGGAAGGGTAACACTCACTCTGAGCAATTTACCACGGAAATCCTGGAATAATTGGAAGGGATTCAGAGCAGATGGGATAGATTGCTTGACTAAACTTCAATGGTTGATTGGTTAATAAAGATAAATAATACTACTACAGGCTAAGTCATAAATCACTTTCTTATCTTCATATAAGCACTTGATCAACAATGAAACGGTTTCTGATTGATGATAAATAATTCCTGGTAACTGATCCTGGAATAATGGATCAAAAGAGATTTGTATAAATACCTTTTTGGGTGATTTTGAGCTTCTCAGGGCACGTAGAGAGGGTTCTGCTCGTGTGCTGAGGCTGGCAAGCCAGTCAAGGAAAGATTGGCACGTCTACTTGGTGCTGTCAATCAGCTGTCCTTAGATCTGCTGGATTCCTGTACTATTTTAGCCACAGGATCTGTTAATCTGTTATGGTGTAAATTTGATCATTCTGTACTAATCCTTCATTTTTAATATTGATATTGCTTCAAAGCGGGTAGATAAGGATTTTTACTGATTCTCCATCGTCTGCTGATTATTTCTATAATTTTTAATAATTTTCATGAACACTCCTTGTAGTGTTTTGTGGTCTTCAAAGATCAGGGTCAGTGATTTACGTGAAAATTGTTAATCTTTGATTTATTATTAAAAAATGTTTTAAACTTAATTTTCATTTATTTTATTTTAGTTTTGATCTCTTTAGGTCATTACTAATGCATGTGTCAATTTTTACATATACTAGGAAACTCTAACTAGGTTGTAGATCTTCTGAGCGGTACCTGTTGTCAGATTAGTCACAACGGATCCAGACGCGGGGATCAGTTAGTACAGATGCGGGCGGGGTAGGATCCGCTGCGTTCTTGGCAGAATCAGCTGCGTGCCGGTCTCTAGTACGGGGGAATTTGCTACTACAAGTACGTAGGGGTATGTAATGATGCGGGGCTGCGCGCAGGAATTGTGACATAGCACATTCCCCCGTGTAACTCCTAAAATATACAAAAAACCTCAATTCTGAGTTAATTTTAGGGGTAAACCCTATACCTGACAACACGTGTGAAATTTTAGAATGGCCAAAACGTGCCATACTCGTGTCGTAATTTTTAGTAATTTTCTTTTTAATTATTTTAAAAATGTAAGGACTTGGAATTCAAGGGAGGGGTCAGTGGGTGACCCTACCTAATTTTGGGTAAGGGCTCCATTTCTGTAAAAATATTTATGCATTTATCAATGCTTATTTTGTTAATTGAGATATTCTTATTTTTCATAGTTTTGTGTTGCTATTGACAGTTTGCTCTGTACATAGTAGCAAGATGGACAGTTTGGTAGAAATAGAACAGCACTATCTGAGCCAAGATCATGTGGGAAAAACTTGGACAAAAGAAGCTAAAGTTTGTTTAAAGTTCAAAGAAAAAAGCTGTTGTAGGTAAAAAATGCCCACAAGCTAATAACTCTGGTTTTCAGCAGAAGATTGGGGATGATTTACTCAAACACAATCAACCTCCATGTTCCAAATGAACCTGCCCAACTCTACGCAATCAATCTCTTGAAGGGTACCAGATAAATGAGGATGGCCGTACAAGACAAAGCACTATGTTTAAGAAGCTCTGAAAGCATACAATAAACTGATTTGAAGCAAGGTTAACCTCAACACTTCTCAAGGAACTCAAGAGTAGGCTGGAAGAATGCAACTCCAAAAAAATCAGGGAGGTATAACACTCCAGGTTTTAAGCTTAATAAGACCTCTGCAATCAATTGCGATTGGCTCCAGAAACATGATCAAGGAGAGATAAAGACCAGTATGGTCAGAGAAAGGGATCAAGGAGTTGTATAACACACTCAAGAATTCCAACAAGTATCAGGCCACAGAGGGGCAAAGACTAAGGATCAATGGATCAGGGGGAAATCATAGATATACCCAGGATGAGGATGAGGATCAGATTTCAATGATAAAACACTCAATAAAAGATTAATCGTATCAAAAATGACAGTAATGGGAAGACCCTGGCCTTTGCCAGTGATGAGAACGGGCAGGAGAGTAGCTGGTTAGACGCCCGCAGACATGCTGATGGGCCCGGCAATAGTTGAGACGCGCGCAGGCAATGGAAAAGCCGCATGGGAGACCGGTGAGCTGGAGGTGGATTGAGGAGCTTGTCAATGAGGGCGGTGCAAAGTTTCCTTGCAGTCATTGGTAAATGGATTGGCCGGAGGATTGAATGGGGAGGTTTCTTGAGAGCTTCAGGTTGATGATGCTCATCTTTTTCTGAAGTCAATTTAGTGGCGCCTCAAGGGTCTGTTTTGATTTTGATCCTTAATAGATATCCTCCAAGGGTATCTCTCTCTCTCTCTCTCTCGGGAGTCATGAGCAAGTTAATGGTACTCGGATTGACCAATGATCATGGTCTGAGGAGGCACTTTGGACTTGGATGAATCTGATGGATGATGACTGCTATCCTGAGACAATGATGATGATGATGATGATGCAAAGGATCTTGATGGATGTAGTGAATCAATAGGATCAATCTTGAATGACAGGCTTCCTGAGAGGCTTAGGTACCGCGTAAACATGCTACAACCCACATGGGAACATTCTACATATGTAATAGATGTTCCTGTGGATAGTAGATGGTCTAAAAGTACATAATATTATATAAAAATGCTTAAATAATCCTTATACATATTTTTTATTTGATGTTATTCAAAGTAACAAGAATGTAGAAAATAAGAAAATTACAAACTCTAAAAATATATTAAAATACTTTAATATACTTTTATGATAATTTCTAGACATCATTATTTTTGTAACATACTTAGAAAACTAATGATGTAAAAATATTACATGAACTCACATGACTTTTATTTTTTAGTAATTATCTTAGTAAATCAACTGGAACACAAAAATAAGGAGTAAAATCAATATCATGAATTTACTCCATTTATTTAAAACATAATGAGAACTCACCTGACATCAGGATCTCTGTAGAAATGTATATTTAAATAATTATTAAATTACTGAGAACATTTAATAAGGATAATTAATTAAATAATACATAAATAGGAAAGATTAGTGTTATTCACATGTCCTAATGTCTATTATAAAGTAGAATAATTCCCATACCCTGAGGAATTAGATGCTACCCGTGCTATAGAACCAAGAGCATGTAAAAGGCTACAACTGGTTACCCTGCTAGCCTTATTTTTGGTCCCTTTGAGCCCCTGTACCTCTCAGAAGGATAGTATTGGGACTTCAAAACCTATAAATAAAGAGCTCTTTTGAGGATATTGATGGGCAGAGAACCAGTTATATTTATATCCAGAAACCGTGCCAAGGTAATCAAATACTTATAAGAGATAAGTAAGTGATTTATGGCTAAGTCTGATCAATAATATCCGTCCTCAACCTGTTATTATCAATTAAAACTGCTGAACAAACTTATAAACCCCAATATACAGGTTTAGCCCATCAGTGCACGTCCCAAACAGATACCCAAAGGATTTAATAATATACCAGTGAGTTTTATTATCCTTTCTCTGTTGTGGAAGCTTGGTTACAAGGCCCTGTCACTCCACCGGGTGTTTCATATACATATTATCTTTGGGCAAAATATCCTTTAAACTAAAGAGCCCAAAGTAACCAGGACTACATGTTTTCATACCAAAATCCCTGAAGAGAGGTGTTAAAGATCCCCAATATAATTGTGTCCCCTCTATAAAAATATTTAATAATTAATTTATTCATATTGATTTAAAACAATAAACCATAACCAAACCACTTAACCTTGCAATAAGCTTCATCCAAATATTTTATGGATTTTTGCTGCATTTATTAAATAATATATTTATTATTTATTCTATCACCTCTGGTAGCTAAAGGATAGCAAGGGTCTTGGCACCCAGGAGGCTGACACATTGGTATGCAGTCCCCCAGTTGCGCCCGCGTCCATTCTCCGCCATTTGCCCTTGCAGGGAGGAGGAGGAGGAAGAGGGGTGGGGGTAACATTAGATGACCCTGCAACAGTAAATGGGTGGTACTGAGACATTGCGCTTTTTAGTTTCAAGAGACAAGGAACATAAGATTACTTCCCTGCCAGAACCCCAGATGTGGAATTCAGAAGAGGAATTCTCCTTTAATGTTTCGCAGTTTGGAATTTATTGATCCCTTGCCTCTGTAAACCATGAGTTCAACTGTTCACACTTTGACTGAGAGATAGAGAATTGAGAATAAAGATCCTTCAACAACCCAATGTGATCCTCTGTCCTCCAATGTCCATCTGGGTTGAGGGTGCGGTTTAAGTAACCTCCCCCTAACCCTAACCTAAGTCAAACCAGGAACAAGCAAGAATAATGAAATAAAACCCCTAAGCACAGAACCCTAGCCTCAACCCTATCCTTCCCGTCCCATAATGCACAACCCATACCCCTTATCCCTCTGTATTTCCCACCTGCCATTACATCCACCCGTTTTTTCCTGCTCATGAAGACACCCTTGCACGGCGCTCAACCTGGAGCCCCCGCGGATGTCTGTATTGGCCCAATACGCCGTTCCAGATGTCCAAGATATATTGGCGCAATCCAATCAGTGTCTTGCAAAGGGTGATCCATCCAATCCAATCCAATCCATCCCGCATCCCCAGATGCTGAGCCAAATTTGACTGCTGCTCACCCCGCAGCGGGACTTGCTGCGGAGAAGCCACACCCATTGCTGAGGGTGATACCCCTGCTGAGCCCACCGCTACTGCTGAGCATGCAGTGCGTAGCCAATTCCAACTTGTGTCTATAAAAGACCACCACACTGTTCATTGTTTGTCCTGCGTGGAGAAGTCAGATTTTGTCAATTCAAGGTTGGGCTTGAAAGAAGATGTTGAGACGGGATGACTCAAGGAGAGGGAAGTTTTTTGAGTCAGACTTGAGAAACTGGACATGTTTTGTTTCAATGATGGATTCAGATGAGCTGAGTATTAGATAGGAGTGAAAAGTAGGATTGAGCCCAACTAAAATTTATTCCATTCCATTTCATCAAATTTCTGTCCTTTTTGAATTTGACTTAAGAGATAGACCACAGGAGAACCTACGTGTTTCAATTGGTTGTCGGGGAGTTTTTGTCATGGTATCCTTCCTGCATCAGAGCCTTGTTTTCATCATCTCTGTCCTAATTTGATTTAGTGGTCACTAGAGAAACGTCTGGAGTAGGTTTTTCAACCTTGATTTGGGCCTTTTGTTTGTTTTTTTATTGAATGAGGTGATTGAACACCATGTTCATGGTCAAAAATTTCTCAACCTGCATCATTTGTTGGTTCAGATTTTTGGGAGAAGGAGGGAATTTGAAGAAGATGAAATAGGCCAGGATATCTTGGGGTAGTCAGATTCCAAAGTCAGTCATTCTAGTGATTGCTGTTGATATTTTTCTCATTTCTTGTCCGGTAGATTATCATTCCTTTAACTAATTAGTCTGCCAGTCTCTAGTATAATTGTGCTTGCCATATGTCATGTCTTCAGTTTCTGCATCTCTTCATTCTTTTTCTCACTGTCTCTGAAGTTGTCACCAAGTGCGGCAAGGACTACTCCCACTGCAACAGGGGCCAGTCACCGTTGGCTGTCACGGATGATCTCACTATGGGAGACAGGTTGGACGACTCCCCTACTCCTACATCAGCAAGCCTCCTCTCAGTCCTTGAAGTCTCAACCATCCACCTCAACCTCCAGCGTCTAACTCACCTACTATCAACCTGAATTGGCTAGATTGTTTTAGAAATTTGACTTTGTCCACCAGATTGTCTTCAGCATTGATATAGGAGTTTTTACCATTCAATCTTCCAACTCAATCTCTGGATGATCAAACTGATGGTATTATCCTGGTTGATAAGTCTCTCTGGAAGGATAGGCGTTGTTTTGTTGTCTCTAGTGCTTGATCACTTTACATAGTCCTTTTAAGGGCCATCATCCTGCACGTAGAGACAAGGCCTCTGTTTGTGAATTATTTATGACTGTTGGATATTCTAGTACTGGATTTACCTTCTTGCTTACCATTTTTGCTGCAATTTGAACAGCCTGGTCCAGTTTATCAGCTCTTCAATTCTTTCACAATTTCCTTACAAATTTTGTTGACAAACCCCTCAACAGCGGGCTTGTTAAATGGGTAGAGTAGAAAATGATTGAAGAATCTTACTTAATGAGCTGTTTCAGAAGGAGAAAATATCCTTGTTATTTCAGCCCAGAGCAGTTTCAATGACAAAATATTTGTTGAGTTGACAACATTGGGGTGGGTGATGCTTTCTAGTTTTGAGAGGATAATGGCCTAGATTTCCCTGTCCTGTTTTGTTGAGAGTTGGCCTGAGTTCTGTTATGTTCTTTGGGTTTTGACATGAATTCATGGGAGCTCTGAGAGTGAAGAAAATCCATTCTGAGCTCACAGTCTCCACAATCTTAGAGGTGGAAAGTAGGAAGACATTTTAAATGATTCATTGTCCATTCAGCATCTCATCCTAGACTTCATGTGTTATTCAATCCCCTTCATCTCATCATTCATCCTCATCACTCTTTTTCCTCAAACTTATAATCCTCATCATACTCCTCATCTTTCACTTGTCCCTTGAAAAAGATCACCTGCCTAGTCTCCGTTCCCGGTGAGATATTACTTTCTTATTATTATTTCATTTCTTTCTTCACATATTGACTACTGGTCTGTTCAGTCCCACCTATTTTTCTTCATCTCATTGTTATCACCTAAACTATTGCTCTCATCTCCTTCAACTTGTCACACTTCAACCTCTCTCTTGTGATTCACCTCCATCAGCCATCACCTCAGTCATCTTATATCTCATCTTCAATGGCTGATGTTTGTAGTCGTGATTTATTCATATATATCTATGCTCTCTTTTTCTGATTTTTCATTATCTTTTTATTTTTCTAGCTCGCAGTTTTGTTTTTAATTAATTCAGACCTTTAACAAGCTCCTGGTTATGGAATCTTTGATATCTTTGAGGTCAAATACCTTGAGAATTTTATCTCTCCAGATCAAATAGTTTTCTTCATTTAGAGGAGGTATTGCATTGACTGAGGCTTTAAGGGCTACCTGGTGAAAGTAATTGGACACTCCTGCTGGTTTTTTCATCTTGAGGTCGGTGAGAGATTTGGATTTTAATCATTATGAGAATATGAAAATCATTCAAATGAATAGAACCAGCAGACTAGATGAAAAGAGTCAGGATAGGCAAAACCAAGATAGGAACAAGAAAAAGAATTAAGGGAGAGAAGAAGAGCAACAGTTGACATAAGAAGACTTATGTTGAAGAATGAAAAAGTAGAGGTGATTTAGAGATAGGTTGGCAACAGTAGCAGAAGGAAGAGACTGAGAAAATGAGGATTGAAGATCCAGATTGAGTGATTCAGGTTGGCCCAAAGAACTATATGTGTTATAATTATGGCCAGCAATTAGCTTAGGCAAATGAGCATTATTTAAAGCAAAAGAAATGCTGGACACTGTGTGTCAATAATGGCTAATGGGGCTCTCACAATGGGGCAATATGTTGGATGAATTCGATTGGATGATGAATGAATGATGGAAAACAGCAGGGAGAAGAGCTCCTTAAGTACAAAAGATTGGCCTCTTGTGAGCCCATGATACAACAAGCCAAAAGGCAAATTTTCCGCCCCAAAAGGGCTCTACAGGCTCTACTGGCCTTGTTACTTGGTTTGGACTAAATCAGCCCACATGGCATCAGTCCCTGTACCCTTACAACCAGCCTATTCTGGTTATTTCTGGTGTTTCCACCTCAATGGGGCTGAACCAGCCCCTTAACTGTTCAATCCCCTTGGCTGGTTGTCCTTTACAACCAGCCATGATGACCTTTATTGCCTTGTTTACGGGCTGGTTGCCTCATGCAGCCAGCCCCTGGCCCCTCAAATGGGCCAGGTGGGACCCAGGGCACACCTGGGTCCGGTCTCAGACTCACATGGGGGGGGGTGACCAGCGGACATGTTGTCCCCCCCCCTTTTTCTCTCAAATCCCTGGTGGGGGCGGTCAAATCCCCTCACCAGGGGCCCTGGGGGTTGATACCTCCAGGGCGTCGTCAAGTACGTTGGCCTGGGAGGTGATCAGGTCCCCCCAGGCCCATCGCTCCTCCCCCTCGGTAAAGGGGGGGGGGAGAGCGTCCCTGCCCTGCTCGGTCGCCTCGAACAATCGATGGTGGGGGGGTGATGAATTCCCCCCCACCTACGGTCGCTACCCTTGCGGCCGGCGCTGCCACCTCCTTGGGCAAGGGGGTGGTCAGGTCCCCCCTGCCCTGGCCGACCGCGCTGTCGCGGTCGGTCGCTGGCTGGTTCAACCCAGCCAGCCTGCCCCCTCTCCCTCGCGACGGCGAGCGAGGGGAGGGGGAGCAAGCCGGGGCCGCAAGCCCCAGCTCCGCGGCGCTGGTCGCCGGTCGCGACCAGCCGGGCCCGCGTGGCATCGCACCGCGCGGGATCCCTCGGCCGCGCAACAGCCCCGCGCGGGCCGTCGGGCCCCGCGTGGGCTGTGCCGAGGAACACAGGCGGCCCCGAACGGGCCGCGACGCGAGCAGCGGCCCCGAGCGGGCCGCGACACGGGCGGCAACCCTAATGGGCCGCCCCAAGCCCGAATTGTGAGAAAAGACTACTTTTGCGGGCCAGCCCGTCTGGCCAAGTATGTCCAAAATAAACCTTGGGCCCAATCATGCCCATAAAAGCCCATATGGCCGTATTTGCCCATATACCCCATCGGGCCCGTTAGGGCCCGTGTACCAATGGGTCTGTTTCACGCGTTTTGAGGCCAGTTTCCCCAACTCTGTAACATCCACATGGGCCCGTATGGTCCGTGTGTGTGTCCAATGGGCCTCAGAGGCCCATTTGTGCATCCCATTTGGATTACACTTATACGTTGCACCCGCGTAAGTGCGTACGTATTTTAACACACCCCCTTAATCCAAAAGGGGTGACATCCGCATATTAGTCACAAAGCCTTGATGCTTGTTTCTGTCTAATGCCTTAGTCAAGATATCTGCAATCATTGCTCCAGTGGGCATGTACCTCAACACAATCTCATTGCAGTTAACTGCGTCGCAAATATAGTTATAGTGAACATCATATGTTTTGTTCTTGAATGGAACACTTGGTTTTGTGCCAACGCAATGGCACTCTGGTTATCGGAATACAACAACGCAAACCCTTGTGGTTTATGTGTATCCTCTAAGACTTTTCTCAACCATTTTGCTTCCTGTGAAGCTGCTAAGTAAGCTCTATACTCAGCCTCTGTTGATGAAAGACTTATTGCCGACACCTTCTTGGACATCCATGACACCAGATTCTTACCTAAAAAGAATACAAAACCACTTGTTGATTCCCTAGTGTTACCATCTGCCCAACTTGCATTGGAATAACCAACCAAATCAAAGTTTTCTGACTTTGTAAACAACAGTCCCAGACTGTGTGTTCCTTTAAGATACCTCATAACTCTCTTAAACGCTGACCAATGCCTCATGCTTGGCTTCTCTAAGTGTTGCGACAAGACCCCAATTGCAAACGCAATATCGGGCCTTGTACACTGCCCCAAATAATTAAGCGATCCAACAGCTGACCTGTAGTCATTCCCTGATTGAACAAACTCCAGATACTCCTCATCTGTAGACTTCTCTAAACGAATGTTTGACTGCATGGGAGTACCAAACTCCTTTGCATCCTCTAAGCCATACTGCTTAAGAAGAGCTTCAACGTAATGGCTTTGGTCTAACTTAATACCATTCTTGCCCTTACTAACTTTCATTCCTAGCACCTGTTGTGCCAGACCAAGATCTTTTATCTTGAACTCCTTTTTGAGTGTCTCCATGACTCTCTCTTTACCATCACCAATAATGATAATGTCATTGACCCATACAAACAAGATTGCATCCTTTCTCACAAAAAGGCAAGGATCGGCCTCAGACGTCTTAAAACCAATCTCTATCAGTTTCTCACTCATGGTGTTATACCATGACCTAGCTGCTTGCTTCAATCCATACAGGGATCTACACAGCTTGAGGACATATTCCCCTTTATCTGCCAAAAGAAAAGTTCTAACACAGATTTTCTTCATGGTTTCTGGTTTAGTCTCTACTAACCATTCACGAAAACCATCAGGAATTGACATATAAACAGTCTCCTCCTCTCCAAGTTTTGCATTCAAGTATGCTGTTACAAAATCAGCTTGTCTGATTTCTTCACCCAACTCCACTGCCAGAGCAATGATGTACCTGAAGGTGGACAGCCTTCCAGTTGGTGAGAAAGTTTCTTGGTAATCAATACCCTCTCTCTGCTTGAAGCCCTGTGCAACACATCTAGCCTTGAACCTTTTCAAAACTCCATTTGTGTCAAACTTCTTGTTTAACACCAATCGAGAACCCTTAATGGTCTTTCCTTTTGGAACAGAATCCCGCTTAACCACTTCAAAGACACTATTATTCTCTAGAGAATCAAATTTCTCAAAAATAGCACTCTTCCAGTTGGCTCTCTCATCAGAATTCATAGCTTGGCCAAAGCTATTTGGGTTAACCCTGTTACCCATTTCTGAACTCAACTCCAGGACTTCATTGAGCATACACTGTTCCTGAAATGTATCTTCCTCATATCCTGCGGCAGCATAATGGGATCTCCACTCCCCGTACCTGTCAACCGGTACTCTAACCCTACCACTCCTTCTAACCGGAGGTGGAGGCTCATCAGGTTCTGATTCCACAGAATCACCTGGAGCGGGTACTGAACCCTCTTGTGGCACGTCTGCCACCTCTTCATCTTCTGGAACCACATGTTCCACAGCTTTTGCTGGTGAAATAGGTGCTAATTCTATTTCTTGTTGTGGCTTAATCACAACGACATCTTCACTCCTTTTGAGTGGAAAGGTACTTTCGTCGAATTTTACATCCCTGCTACGGATAACCTTTCTTGTCCCTGGACAATAGATCCTATAAGATTTACTTATTAAATCATAGCCTACAAGTGCCCCTGTTCTGGCTCTAGGGTCTAATTTTCCGACCATTTCATTATGGTGGACACTATAATACACCAAGCAACCAATTGTTCTTAGGTGTGATGTTTTGGGGTACAACTTCCAAAACTGATAATGGGGGCACTTCCCATTAACACTTACAATGTTGTGCAACAGACACACCGTGCACATCAACTCAGCCCATAAGAACTTTGGCAGACCAGATTGAGACATAATAGTTCTGACTTTGTCCAGTAAAGTCCTATTCATTCTCTCAACTATTCCATTATTTTGTGGAGTACTTGCAGTAGTGACTATATGAATGATACCATAATCTTTCAACAGCCTCCCAAACTCTTTACTCACGAATTCACCCCCTCCATCGGTAATAACCCTCTTGATCTCCTTCATCAGACCATTCTGTTTCCAGACTTTGAAGATTACAGAAACCTCCTCTGTGGTCTGATCCTTAGATCGAATTGGTTTAACCCAAACATAATTAGTTGCAGTATCAACTAAATTGATGAAGTATCTTGCCCCACCAAGGGACTCTGGAGTGAATGGCCCTGCCAAATCAATGGAAAATTCCTCTCTAGGAACATCTGTGTGATCTCTACTCTTAGAGAACACATTTCTAGTCTTAGCCCCCAAGGTACAACTCTCACAGTTGCTGTCCTTTACCTTATGGCCACTTCTATTGTGAGAAACAGTGCTCAGAGCTGAGAATTTGAACAAGCTTGCACACAGAAGCTTATTCCGAACTTGTCCACTAAGAACAGTTCTCCCATTCATATCAATAACAAACATATCTCCTTTAAGATAACGAATTTGGAAACCTTTTTTCCATAACACCCCAAGAGACACAAGGTTGTAAGGCAACTCTGGTACATAGAACACTTTATCAAAAGTAATTTGGAAACCCAGTTGATTTGCAAGAATAACTTTTCCAATTCCTTTAATCTGAATTGTTCTGCCTTTCTGACCAATATTTACAACCCCATCATAATCACTAAGATTTGAAAATAAATTTGGTTCAAAAAACATGTGATCTGTACAACCAGAATCGATCAAAACAAGAACATCCTCCTTCAATCCTCCTAGTAGGAAAGAAGCTTTATCAGTCACTGATAAGTTCTTATCTTTGAGGTTAAGATTACTCACTTCATAATCAATCAAGTCCATTTCTTGATCCTCATTGATTTTGGCCTTCTTGTTGGGACCTTCTTCCACAACAGCCTCTTCAATTGGAGCATCCAACGCCACCATTGCAATGTTTTCAGTTTTGAGATTGACCTCCTTGTCATTCCCTTCGGACTTCTTCCTTTTCTTGGCCTCCTTGCAGTCCTTAGCATAGTGACCTTTATTCTGACAATTGTAACATAAGACCTTGGACAAATCCTTTTTTGCCTTCTTGCGAGATTTTCCAGTCTTTCCAACTAGGGCTGTTCCAGAACCCCCCTTCATCTTGAATTGAAGGTCATCCTTTTCAATCCTTTTAAGCACATCCTCCTCCCCAGGAAGAGGATCCAATTGAGAAATGATTCTGACTAAGGAATCAAACTCTTTTGGCAGCTTTTGAAGGATTAAGAGTGACAAACACTCTGGATCCATGTTAAGTCCAGATGACTTGAACTTGGCTATACTAGACCTAGCCTCTGCCACAAACTGTTTACAATTTGAATATTGTAACTTGAACAGTTTATTAAAGGCTATACCCTTCTGGTGAACAGAATCACCAGCATACTTGGACTTAAGCAGCTTCCAAAGGATGCTGCCCCTCCTCCTCTCATCTTCCCTAAGAGTATCAGCAACCCATGTCACATGATTCTCATCAAGATGCCTAAGGATCAGATGGTAAGACTTCTTCTCCACTTCTGAACTGATCAGAGTGTCATCTGCATCCATAATTTCCCCACAGCAGATGTTATCCAGCTCACTATCCATAAGGACAGCCCAAGCATTATAGTTCTGACTATTCAGAACTATTTTGGTAGAGCTAACATCAGGGATATAGGACATCTTCTTGGAAAACTTGAGGTCTTTGAGGTTCTCCAAAGTAAGGTACAAAGGTCTAGATGGCTTGGAAGTAATGATGATGTTGGTACTGATAATGTGTTATAATTATGGCCAGCAATTAGCTTAGGCAAATGAGCAGTATTTAAAGCAAAAGAAATGCTGGACACTGTGTGTCAATAATGGCTAATGGGGCTCTCACAATGGGGCAATATGTTGGATGAATTCGATTGGATGATGAATGAATGATGGAAAACAGCAGGGAGAAGAGCTCCTTAAGTACAAAAGATTGGCCTCTTGTGAGCCCATGATACAACAAGCCAAAAGGCAAATTTTCCGCCCCAAAAGGGCTCTACAGGCTCTACTGGCCTTGTTACTTGGTTTGGACTAAATCAGCCCACATGGCATCAGTCCCTGTACCCTTACAACCAGCCTATTCTGGTTATTTCTGGTGTTTCCACCTCAATGGGGCTGAACCAGCCCCTTAACTGTTCAATCCCCTTGGCTGGTTGTCCTTTACAACCAGCCATGATGACCTTTATTGCCTTGTTTACGGGCTGGTTGCCTCATGCAGCCAGCCCCTGGCCCCTCAAATGGGCCAGGTGGGACCCAGGGCACACCTGGGTCCGGTCTCAGACTCACATGGGGGGGGGTGACCAGCGGACATGTTGTCCCCCCCCCTTTTTCTCTCAAATCCCTGGTGGGGGCGGTCAAATCCCCTTACCAGGGGCCCTGGGGGTTGATACCTCCAGGGCGTCGTCAAGTACGTTGGCCTGGGAGGTGATCAGGTCCCCCCAGGCCCATCGCTCCTCCCCCTCGGTAAAGGGGGGGGGGGAGAGCGTCCCTGCCCTGCTCGGTCGCCTCGAACAATCGATGGTGGGGGGGTGATGAATTCCCCCCCACCTGCCGGTCGCTACCCTTGCGGCCGGCGCCGCCACCTCCTTGGGCAAGGGGGTGGTCAGGTCCCCCCTGCCCTGGCCGACCGCGCTGTCGCGGTCGGTCGCTGGCTGGTTCAACCCAGCCAGCCTGCCCCCTCCCCCTCGCGACGGCGAGCGAGGGGAGGGGGAGCAAGCCGGGGCCGCGAGCCCCAGCTCCGCGGCGCTGGTCGCCGGTCGCGACCAGCCGGGCCCGCGCGGCATCGCACCGCGCGGGATCCCTCGGCCGCGCAACAGCCCTGCGCGGGCCGTCGGGCCCCGCGTGGGCCGTGCCGAGGAACACAGGCGGCCCCGAACGGGCCGCGACGCGAGCAGCGGCCCCGAGCGGGCCGCGACACGGGCGGCAACCCTAATGGGCCGCCCCAAGCCCGAATTGTGAGAAAAGACTACTTTTGCGGGCCAGCCCGTCTGGCCAAGTATGTCCAAAATAAACCTTGGGCCCAATTATGCCCATAAAAGCCCATCTGGCCGTATTTGCCCATATACCCCATCGGGCCCGTTAGGGCCCGTGTACCAATGGGTCTGTTTCACGCGTTTTGAGGCCAGTTTCCCCAACTCTGTAACATCCACATGGGCCCGTATGGTCCGTGTGTGTGTCCAATGGGCCTCAGAGGCCCATTTGTGCATCCCATTTGGATTACACTTATACGTAGCACCCGCGTAAGTGCGTACGTATTTTAACAATATGTGTTACCAGGCAATCAGTAGGACAGTTCAGTGATTTGGGGCTTGAGAGTTCTTGAAGGTTGGAAAAATGTTGAGAATGTTTGTGGAGATGGGACCAGATTGAAGAGGTGATTTTCAGGTGGCAGACATAGTGGTTGAAGAGAGGAATAGATGGGGGAATATATGAAGAAAAAGAAAAAGACAGGGAAAAGAAGATAGATGAGACTGAAGAGGATGATAGATAGAAGAAAGAGAATAAATCAGAAGAGATTCAAGAGATTGCAAAAGAGATAAAAAAAGGAGTTTTCCTCCAAGAGAATCTGAATTATCTGCACAAAAATCCGGCGGTCCAGCCAAGCAATTTTAACAGATCTGTTCCCCTCACCACTCTGGTATTGATCATTCATTTTGTTGTCTATCTGGAACCAGTCAAGTTTGACTGAGAGGTTTCTTTAAGCTTGAAAAATGGAGTGCCAAACCTCCCTTCATCTATTTAAAGTTGAATTCTGCCACGCTATTCTTGAGTAACTTGAGAAGTGTTTGGTAATTCTTGTTGGAATTTTTGACTTCTTTGCTTCTAGAGCTTCTTAAAACGCATTTCTTTGTTTTTACATCTACCCACAGTTATTTGGTACTCTTCAAGCGCTTGATTGTGAGAGAGTTGGGCAGGTTTGTTGAGAACCTGGAGTTTGCTTGGGATTGAGTTGATATTTCCTAATCTTCTTCTGAAAACTCAAGTTATTAACTTGTTGGTGTTGTTACTTACAAATGCCTTGTTCCATTGAGCTCCGAGCAAACCTTAACTTAGTTTTTTCAATTCTTTTTCCGCACCATATTGCCTCAGATATTGTTTTTCCATTGCTGCCAACTACTATTGAAATTCATCCTTTCTATTCATTCCTTATTTACAAGCTCTGAATCTTTATTCTGGTTAAATAAACATATTTTTTTAATGCCAGGAGGGCAGCCTAAACAGCACCTTTTCCCATCCACAGAAATGCCTGCGGCTCATCACCGTTTGGAGTCTTACATTGGAATTGAATCAGCAACCTTGGAATTCATAGTCCCAATTAATTTAGATTCAACTTCCTAATCCAATCTTTTTTTATTTTTCTTATGGATGTTTCTATTTTTCTCAGATCTGATCCATGGAGGCAACTTATCTCAGAAAGAATTCCTCCTAATGGTGCACCACTTGGGCAAGACTCTTATTGTTTTTTGTGAAACCCTAATCTTTCCACGCTTGTGAGCCACTTTGGAAATCTGCTCTTTTTATCCTCTAGAAACTCTGTCAAAATGGAATTGTCTGGTACTTCCTCCTCCTCTGTTTGTGCAAAGATTGTCAATATCAAGCCCCAGAACAAGGGCTTTGGTGCCAATGGGACAAATTTCAAACAAATCTTGAATTTTTACAAAATGGATGTGGAAGTGGATGGAACTAGCAAATAAAATATGGCATATCAATTGCAATTCTTCATTTCCTCTGATTAAGTAATCAAGTCTTTTGATAGATTCAAATCTCATGACTGTATTCTTTCAAGGGAAGAAATGCTGGCACATTGGGCAAAGATAGATATCTGTTGATTTATGCTGCTGGACTTGGATGATCATTTCTCTCAGTGGAATTCAAGGATGGTATTTCTTCAGCCCCTTTTTATCATTCTTTTAGGAAATCATGGGATCCTATCAAATCTTATCTCCTTAGAAACAATGATATTGAAACCATAGACAAAATTCAAGTCCAATTTTTTCAATCTTTTTTTCCAGGAGTCCAGGATCAAATAAGGGAAAAATTGGTTAATTCTGAATATATAATCACAACTAGGCACAATTCTTTCAAGCTTCCTGCCTTTCTTCTCCTTAGTAGTGCTATGGATAAATTAAAATTCCATAAATTTTGAAAAACCCTGCACCACTTAACCTGTTTGTGCTCCCTCAATTTCTGAGTATAATTAAATTAAGAGGAAAGTGGAGGCCAGTCCTCATCCTAAATCAAATCCTCAGGCCAACAAAGAAACTGCAACTATTGATGAAATGACAAAACTTCTCAAAGCTTTCAAAAATAAAATGGATCAAAATATCTCTTCTTTTTCTGCTCCCAAAACTTCTAATTCCATTCCTAGATCTACTGTGGTCTTCTACTATTGTCATAAGGAAGGTCATGCAACCAGAAAATGCCTAGAAATCCAGAAGGATAAGGAGGAAAAGTTGGTGAAACAAAAGGGAAATAAATTGTTTCTTTCTAATTGTGCTCTGATCCATTATAATTCATCACACCCTATCCGTCATTTGGTTGCCTCTTTTCAGCCATCTCCTCCTAAGAAGGAATCTTTGGCGTTGTGGGGGATCTTCAATCTTCCTGTGGTACTCTCCAACCATGGTACCCTCCGGTGTTATAATCCAGGCAAGAAATTAGCTTAGGCAAATGAGGATTATTTAAAGCAAAAGAAATGCTGGACACCTTGTGTCAATAATTGATTGATGGGCTCTCACAAATGAGGCAACACATTGGATGATATTATTGATGAATTAAATTGGATGATGAATGAATGGATGGAAAACAGCAGGGAGAAGAGCTCCTTAGGTAATAAAGATTGGCCTCTTGTGAGCCAATGATAAAAAAAGCCAAAAGATAATTTTTCCGCACAAAAAAAGCTCTACAGGCTCTACAGGCCTTGTTACTTGGTTTGGGCTACATCAGCCCACATGGCATCAGTCCCCGTACCCTTACAACTAGCGTATTCCGGTTTTTTCTGATGTTTCCACCTCAATGGGGCTGACCCAGCCCCTTAGCTGTTCAAAACCCTGGCTTGTTGTCCTTTACAGTTTTCCCTGTTACTTATCTTAGCACCTGTACTGCCCTGGGCCCTCATATGGGCCAGGTGGGACCCAGGACTCACCTGAGTCCAACCAAAATCTCACCTGGGGGGGGTGTAACTGGCAGACATGCCGTCCCCCCCCACTTTCCCTCAAATCCCTGGAGGGGGTTGTCAAATCCCCCTACCGGGGGCCCTGGGGGTTGATACCCCAAGGGCATTGGGGGGTGGTCAGGTAAAGGAATGATATTGATTTGTATTGATTGCTGCACTAAGAGCTGAGGAAGAATCAAATCAAGAAAAGATGAGAACAAGGAAAAACAGCCCATAGATCATGAAGAGAGTAAACACAAACAGGAAGTGATGACTGCAACGGTCACTATCAGAGATGAGGGAGATACGTTAGACTGTTAATTGACTGGATCTTGAGGAGTTTGGTTAATTTGAGTGTGAAAGAATAGGATCAAGTAGATGATGAGCATTTGGGACAAGCAGAAGATGATCAAAAGAAGAAAGATCTCACCGGGCATGATTTTAGGCAGGGAGGATTCAATGGAGTGAGGTTGACAGAAGGAAAATGAAAATAGGAAAGAGATGGAAAAGATAAAGAAGAAATATTAAGTTCTAAGAAAAGCAAGATTAATCTTGATATCATATCAAGCTAGGTGATCATGGTCAGGAGGTCAATTCTATAGGATGATGGTCGAGTTCTTCTAGATTGAGTTCTCAAGCTTGAGATTGAGTTCATGAGATGAGATAGAGAATCAAGTGAGTAAAAGTGGAGTAGTCCCCCGGGGGATTGCAACAGTGTGAGTGAGTTTATGTAAGCAAGAGACGTGCCCCCGGTCAGATGAAACCTCTCTGCCATGAAATCTCAACACGCCCCATGCCTGGTGAGATAGGACTTATGACAACTTCAAGGATCAAAAAGGAAAATAAAAGAAATAGAACAAAAACAACAAAGAAAAAGACAAAGAAACAGAGAAATTAAAGAATTAATGAAATCAAGAGGACAAAGACAAAGAGAATGAAAGCTGAAGACGTTTAAGACTTGCAAGATCTGAGCTCTTGGTGAGAGCATCAGCAGGCATCTCTTCTGACTTGACAAGCACAATTGCAATGTTTGTAGACTTCAGCTCCTCTCTCATGCCTTTGGTTTTTAGATCAAGGTGGCGGGTTTTAGAGTTTGAACAGAACCATTCGAGTTTGTCGACCAAACCGCTATTGTCCGTGTGAATGATGATGGAAGAAACTTTGGTACCAAAGATCTCGCAGGTGAGGGAACAAATCCAAGTTGATTCTTGAAAAGCTTTGACAAAAGCGTTGAGTTCTGCGTTGGTGGAACTATATGTGATATTCTTCTGCTTGCAACTATTCTACAATACAAAGCACCCATGAACCGCGCAGAGATAACCCGTTTGAGATTGTCGGGTGTCAGGGTCATCCGCCCATGATGCGTCCAAATAAGCGGAGGTCAGAGTGCCCGTGTCTTCCACTTTCAAGCGAAGCTTGATGTTTGAAGTTCCCTTGAGGTACTTCCAGGTCTTCTTTAATTCATTCCAATGTGAAATGCCTGGTTTGACTTTAAATCTTGATAAACTGGAAACGGCAAAACTTACGTTGGGTTGAGTGTAGCACGCAATGTGGTTGAGTAGTCCAATTGCAGCACGGTAATTTATATTAAAAGCCTTGAATTGTTCAAATTCTTCATCAGTCGCAGGTACAAGTTGTCAATTCGGAGTGAGTGGAGTTTTGCTGATCTTGGCATCATCCAAACCCAATTCTTTGAGACCCCTTTTGATATGTTTTGATTGTCTAAGAAGAATTTTGTCCCGGTTTATCTCTATTTGCATGCCAAGGATGGTATCGGGATTCTTTGCTGTCGAGCCGGAGAAACGACTTAAGAATTTTCTTTCAAAGTCTTCTCCATCTCCGACCAGAATTAGGTCATCCACACAAAAGAAAATCCAAGATTTGCCATCCCTCAATGAGTAAAGAAAGGGATCACAGGAGGATTCTTCAAAACCTACTTCTCTAAACCAGCTGGTGAGTGTTTCATACCAGTTTTTTGGGGCCTGCTTCAAGCCGTATAGTGACTTGCGGAGCTTCAAGCATTGACACTGTCTTCTTGATCCCTTGGGAGTTTGAATAATTACTTCTTCATCGATCGGCAAATGAAGAAACGCGCTCTTGACGTCGAATTGCCGAATCTTTAGTTTAGTCTTGAGTGCATACAGAAGGAGGAGTCTCAACGTAGAGGGTTTGCCAGTCGGAGCGAATTTCTCTGAATAATCCAGACCCTCAACCTGATTGAAGCCTTGGACGCAAATTTGGGCCTTGTATCTGACCGGATCTCCATGACAATCTTGTTTGATTTTGAATATCCACGTAGTCCTGAGAGCGTTCTTTGGCGCAGGACCGTTGTACTCATCCCAGACGTGAAGATCTTCAATCGAATCCAGCTCAACGTCCATTGCCTTCATCTACTCCTGGCATTCATCACATTGAAGGGCATCCTGGTAAGATTTGGGTTCATAGAAATGAAAGAACCCTTACCGCTGAGGTGGCCTGACTTGCAATTGATCTCGCAGAACCCAACGCGAGGGTGCTAGACCCTGTAGATCAGCATGACCAGTGTCTGGAATCGCTAATGGACTTTCACAAGCAGGCGGTGAGGGATCTTCAGGTTCATCGGATGATTGGCTGATTGATTCAGCTTTGTCAGCCAAGCTGATTGAGTCATCAGATTTGTCGCGGTAATATGACCATGGAACTTGAAAATTGAAACAATCTTCAGGACCATGATTGGAGATAGGAGTTTGATTGGAAACATCATTTTCTGATTCTATATCAAAGTTGGATCCACTTTGTCTTGATGGAGGCATGTGAAAGAATCTGACGTGCTTAGATGAGATAATAGAACCACTCTTAGTCAAAATTTGATAAGAAAGAAGGAGTTGATTGAAGCCTACTATAGTGCCTTCTTCACCTTTCAAATCAAATTTTAAACCCTTCTCTCTTTTATTGATTAAGAAAATGCAAGGATTACCAATGGGCTTCAGGAAAGAGGAAGGAAGAGCTCTACCGTGCATCTTCTTCCAAGGAATCACCGTTTCCCCCTTCAAAGGGATATGATTAAGCATTAGGCAGCATCCTTTTACTACCTCATGCCACACAAAAGGAGGAAGACAGCCATCTTTGAGAGTTGCTCGGGTATATTCAACAATGGTTTGGTTTGCTCGCTTGGCCCGTCCGTTGTGTTCTGGATGATAAGGTTCTGAGATGATATGAGAGATATGTCTGTCTTCCAGGAAAGAGGTAAGCTTTTGGTTGAAAAATTTGGTACCTCCATTGGAGCAGACCTCAGATGGATAAAACCCTTGTTGATGATGTTCCTTCTTGAGTAAGCTGATGATAACCTTGGCGGTCTCGTCTTTTGAAGCAAGAGGGAATGCCGCAAGATAACCGCTGGCGTTATTGACCAAAGACAGGATGAACCTGTGACCAGACTTTGATGAAGGTCAAATCGGTCCCATTAGATCAAGGTGAATCCAATCAAAGACTTTTGAGGATCGAGTGGAAGTGTGCTTGAAGGGAGACTTGGAGATCTTACTCCTAATGCAATCTACGCACTGAAATTTACTTTTGATGTTGTGAGGTATGTGTTGAATTAAAGGTTCAATTCTTGACAGAGAAGCATGCCCGTATTTTCTATGAGTCTCTAGTAGAGCTTCTTCAGAAGTGCAAGAGATAGACGAGAAAAGAGACTTCAACAACAAGATAGGATTGCAAGAGGGGGTTGGAAGAGTGTAGAGATTATTTTTGATTTTTCCAGTGAGAACTTCTTTACCTGAGTGAGTAACGGCAAACTTGGTCCCACTCGAGTTAATCATACAACCCTTGCCATTCAGAGCGCAGGCACTGATTAGGTTGATGGTAACATCAGGCACATAGAAGGCCTCTCTGAGTTCAAGTGTGAGATTGTTCCAGTTGAACAGAGCCGTACCCTTTCCTTTTATAGGTAAACTTGCACCCTCCTTTCCCGTCTTGATAGGATCTCCAAAATATGGCTCCATCTTGCTGAAATATTGACTATTGTTAATCATGTGGACAGATGCTCCACTATCGAGAAGAAACAGCTGATTTGGATCCCCGTGTTCAATCCACAAGTTGAGTAACGCGAGATAGTGAGCCAAGTGAGATTCTGGTTTTGCCTTTGAGCCGCCCTTCTTAGCTTTCCATTTTGCCTGGTTGTCTCTCCACCACTCTTGAGCTACCTCAGGATGTAAGTGCCAACAATCTCCATCCGAATGATTCCTATCTTGACCGGGATGGTGGTAGCCTTCTACGCATTGCTTTGGATCCAATCCCTTGGTGGAAGTTGAGTTAGATGTCAACTTTCCTCCAAAAAAAGCAACATCCCCCTTTGACCAAGAGCTTGCAATGGATGACTGAGCCATTGATTCGTTATTTAATTGAGTGAGGTGATTGAGTACGTATTCGACGGATAGTTCTTTATCTGAGTGCATTATCTGTCTTTTGATATTGTCCATAGTTGAGGGAAACTTGAACAGAATGAGATAAGCTACAATGTTGTCTGGGAGCTTGATGCCAACCTCACCCATCTTCTTGAGGCAAACCTTAACTTTTGTGATGAAATCAACAATGTTGTCAGGGTTGAAAGACAGATAAAGAAGGCTGTTGAAGACCCTAGCTTGGTTGGAGGCCTGAGATGAAGCGTATTTTTGGATGATTGCTTTCCATAGAAGTTTGGCGGAATTCTTGTTTTTGGCGGTGATGATGTTCTCTTGAGCCGTAGAGTCGAGTTTTGAGATGATAAGAAGTTTCAACTCGTTGTTGACAGAACTATCCAGCGCATTAATTTCATTGTTCATGGCCACGGTGCATCCTTGAACGTCCAGCACGGCATCCATCTTGTCTCTCCATATTCCATAGTTATCATCTCCCAGTAACGGAATGGTTTTGAGCGCAGTCTTGAGCATTGTTTGCTTGAAGGTATCCATGAATCCCAGTTATTAGGATCCTCTCTTCGTTGATTCTTTGGCGGTAGAGCAGTTTTGATGAACCTTTCAGCTTTTAACCGTAAAGGAATGATATTGATTTGTATTGATTGCTGTACTAAGAGCTGAGGAAGAATCAAATCAAGAAAAGATGAGAACAAGGAAAAACAGCCCATAGATAATGAAGAGAGTAAACACAAACAGGAAGTGATGACTGCAACGGTCACTATCAGAGATGAGGGAGATACGTGAGACTTTTAATTGACTGGATCTTGAGGTGTTTGGTTAAGTTGAGTGGGAAAGACTAGGATTGAGTAGATGATGAGCATTTGGGACAAGCAGAAGATGATTAAAAGAAGAAGAAAGATCTCACCGGGCATGATTTTAGGCAGGGAGGAGTCAATGGAGTGAGGTTGACAGAAGGAAAATGAAAATAGGAAAGAGATGGAAAAGATAAAGAAGAAATATTAAGTTGTAAGAAAAGCAAGATTAATCTTGAGATCTTATCGAGTTAGGTGATCATGGTCAGGAGGTCAATTCTATAGGATGATGGTCGAGTTCTTCTAGATTGAGTTCTCAAGCTTGAGATTGAGTTCATGAGATGAGATAGAGAATCAAGTGAGTAAAAGTGGAGTAGTCCCCTGGGGGATTGCCACAGTGTGAGTGAGTTTATGTAAGCAAGAGACGTGCCCCCGGTTAGATGAAACCTCTCTGCCGTGAAATCTCAACATCAGGTCCCCTCAGCCTGGGGGGGGGGGGGTGGTCAATCCCCCCCCCCCCCACTGCAGGTTGCCTCAATGCAACTGGCCTGGCCATCTCCTTTGGTGGGGGGGGGGGGTGATCAAGTCCCCCCCACCATGACCAGGTGCCCTTTGCGGCCAGTTGCTGGCTGGTTACAACCAGCCAGCCCTCCCCCTTCCCCCTGCAATTGCAAGCGAGGGGAGTGGGAGGAGCCGGAACCACCAGCCCCACGGCTGCCACCCAGCACGGCAGCCGCTACAATCGCCCTGCGCGGGCCTTTGGGCCCCATAGACAGGCCAATGGAATAAACAGCGGCCCCAAGCAGGAATAAAAGAGGTCAGCGGCCCCAAGCAGGCCGCAATGCAGGCTGCAGCCCCAAATGGGCTGAAACACGGGTGGCGGACCCAATGGGCCTCCCCAAGCCCAAAGACCAAATAAACCATACTTTTGCGGGCCAGCCTGTCTGGCCATTTATGTCCAAAATAAACCTTAGGCCCAATTATTCCCATAAAAGCCCATCTGGCTGCATTTGAGCATATACCTCACTTGGCCCGTTAGGGCCCATGTCCCAATAGGCCTGTTTCAGGCGTTTTGAGCCATTTTCCTCAAATCAGTGACATCCAAACAGGCCCCTATAGTCCGTGTGAGTGTCCAACAGGCAGGAGCGGCCCATTTTGCATCCCATGTGGATTAAACTTATATGTAGCACATGCGTAAGTGCATACGGATTTGAACACACCCCCTTAATCCAAAAGGGGTGACATCTGCATGCTAGTCACAAAGCCTTGATGCTTGTTCCCATCTAAAGCCATAGTCAAGATATCCGCAATCATTGTTCCAGTGGGCATGTTGCAATCATTTTTCCAGTGGGCATGTGCCTCAACACAATCTCCTTGCAGTTAAATGCATTTCAAATGTAGTTATAGTGAACATCAATATTTTTTGTTCTTGAATGGAACACTTGGTCTTGCGCCAACACAATGGCAGTATGGTTATCAGAATAAACCAAAGCAAACCCTTGTGGTTTATGTGTATCCTCTAAGACTTTTCTCAACAATTTTCCTTCCTGTGAAGAAGCTAAGTAAGCTCTATACTCAGACTCTGTTGATGAGAGACTTATTGCCAACACCTTCTTGGAAAACCATGACACCAGATTCTTGCCTAAGAATAATTCAAAAACACTTGTTGATTCCCCAGTGTTACCATCTGCCCAACTTTCATTGGAATAACCAACCAAATCAAAGTTTTCTGAATTTTTAAACAACAGTCCCAAACTGTGTGTTCCTTTAAGATACCTCATAACTCTCTTGAACCCTTACCAATGCCTCATGCTTGGCTTCTCTAAGTGTTGCAACAAGACACCAATTGCAAAAGCAATATTGGGCCTTTTAAACTGCCGCAAAAAATTAAGCAATCCAATAGCTGACCTGTAGTCATTACCAGATTGAAAAAACTCCAGATACTCGCCATCTGTAGACTTCTCTAAACAAATTTTTGACTGCATGGGAGTACCAAACCCCTTTGCATCCTCTAAGCCTTACTGCTTAAGAAGAGCTACCACTTAATGGCTCTGGTCTAACTTAATTCAATTCTTTCTCTTACTGACTTTCATTCTTAGCACCTGTTGCGCCAGACCAAGATCTTTTATCTTGAATTTCTTTTTGAGTGTCTCCATGACTCTCTCTTTACCATTTCCAATAATGATAATTTCATTGACCCTTACAAACAAAACTGAATCCTTTCTTACAAAGAGACATGGGTTGGCCTTGTACATCTTGAAAAAAATCTGTATCAGTTTCTCACTCATGGTATTATACACAATCTAGCTGCTTGCTTCAATCCATAAAAGGATCTACCCAGCTTGAGGACTTTCTCCCCTTTATTTGCTGAAAGAAAAATGCAAACAAAGATTTTCTTCAGGGCTTCAGGTTTAGTCTCTTTTAACCATTCATGACAACCATTAGGGATTGACATATAAACAGTATCCCCCTCTCCAAGTTTTGCATTCAAGTATGCTGTTACAAAATCAGCTTTTCTGACTTCTTCTCCCATCTCCACTGCCAGAGCAATGATGTACCTGAAGGTGGACAGCCTTCCACTTGGTGAGAAAGTTTCTTGGTAATCAATACGCTCTCTTTGCTTGAAGCCCTGTGCAATGCATCTAGCTTTCAATCTTTTCAAAACTTCATTTGTGTCAAATTTCTTGTTTAACACCAATCTAGACCCCACAATGGTCTTTCCTTTTTGAACAGAATCCCACTTAACCACTTCAAAGACACTATTATTTTCAAGAGAATTGAATTCCTCAAAAATTGCACTCTTCAAGTTGGCTCTCTCATCAGAATTCATAGCTTGGCCAAAGCTATTTGGGTTAACCCTGTTACCCATTTTTGATCTCAACTCCAGGACTTCATTGAGCATAAACTGTTCCTGAAATGTATCTTCCTCATATCCTGCGGAAGCATAATGGGAATTCCATTCCCCGTACCTATTAAATGGTAATCTAACCCTACCACGCCTTCTAACTGGAGGGGGAGGCTCATCAGGTTCCAAATTAACGGACTCCCCTGAAGCAGGCACTGAACCCTCTGGTGGCACATCTTCCATCTCTTCATCTTCTGGAACCACATGCTCCTCAGCCTTTGCGGGTGAAATAGGTGCTAATCCTATTTCTTGCTGTGACTTATTCACAACAACACCTTCACTCCTTTTGAGTGGAAAGGTACTTTCATCAAATTTTACATCCCTACTACGGTTAACCTTTCTTGTCCCTGGACAATAGATCCTATACAATTTACTTATTAAATCATAGCCCAAAAGTGCCCCTCTTCTTGCTCCAGGGTATAATTTTCAAACATCCCATTATGGTGGACACTATAATACACCAAGCAACCAATTGTTCTTAGGTTTGATTTTTTGGGGTACAACTTCCAAAACTGATAATGCGGACTCTTCCCATTAACAATTACAATGTCATGCAACAGACAGAATGTAAAAATAAACTCAAACCATAAGAAGTTTGGTAGACCAGATTGAGAGATAATAGTTCTGAACTTTTCGAGTAAAGTCCTATTCATTCTCTCAATATTCCATTATTTTGTGGAGTACTTATATGAATGATACTGTAATCTTTCAATAACCTCCCAAACTCTTTACTCACAAATTCACCACCTCCATTGGTGATAACCCTCTTGATCTCCTTCATTAGACCATTCTGTTTCCAGACTTTGAAGATTACAGAAACCTCCTCTGTGCTCTGATCCTTAGATCAAATCGGTTTAACCCAAACATAATTAGTTTCAGTATAAACTAAATTGATGAAGTATCTTGCCCCACCAAGGGACTCCAGTGTAAATGGCCCTGCCAAATCAATGGAAAATTCCTCTCTAGGAACATCAGTGCAATCTCTACTCTTTGAGAACACATTTCTAGTCTTAGCTCCTAAGGTGCAACTCTCACAGTTTCTGTCCTTTACCTTATGGCCACTTCTATTGTGAGCAAAAGTGCTCAAAGCTGAGATTTTGAACAAAATTGCACACAAAAGCTTGTTCCAAACCTGTCCACTAAGAAAAGCTCTCCCATTCATATCAATAACAAACTTACCTTCTTTAAGATAACAAATCTGGAAACCTTTTTTCCTCAACACTCCAAGGGACACAAGGTTATAAGGAAACTCTGGTACATAGAACACTTTCTCAAAAGAAAATTTGAAACCCAAGTGATTTGCAAGAATAACTTTTCCAATTCCTTTCATCTGAATTGTTCTGCCTTTCTGACCAATATTTACAAATCCATCATAATCACTAAGATTTGAAAATAAATTTGGTTCAAAGAACATGTGATCTGTACAGCCAGAATCAATCAAAAAAAGAACATCCTCCTTCAATCCTCCTAATAGTAAAGAAGCTTTATCAGTAACTGATAAGTTCTCATCTTTGAGGTTTATATTACTCACTTTTCAATGAATCAATTCCATTTCTTGATCCTCATCAATTTTGGCCTTCTAGTTGAGCACTTCTTCCCCAAAAACCATTTCCATTGGACCATCAAACTCCACCATTAAAATGTTTTCAGTAGTGAGATTGACCTCCTTGTCATTCTCTTTGGACTTCTTCCTCTTCTTGGCCTCCTCGCAATACTTAGAATAATGCCCCTTATTCTGAAAATTATAGCATAAGACCTTGGACAAATACTTTTTTTCCTTCTTGCATGATTTTCCAGTATTTCCAAAAAGAGATTTTCCAGATCCCCCCTTCATCTTGAACTCAAAATCATCCTTTTCAATCCTTTTCAGCACATCCTCCTCCCCAGGAAGAGGATCCAATTGAGAAATAATTCTGACTGGAGAATCAAACTCCTTTGGTGGCTTCTGAAAGATTAAGAGTGAAAAACACTCAGGATCCATGTTAAGTCCTGATGAGTTAAACTTGGCTATGCTAGACCTAGCCTCTGCAACAAACTGTTTACATTTTGAATATTGTAACTTAAACAGTTTATTGAAAGCTATAACCTTCTGGTGAACAGAATCACCAGCATACTTGGACTTAAGGAAATTCCAAAGGATGCTGACCCTCCTTGTCTCATCTTCCCTAAGAGTATCAGCAAACCATTTCACATGATTCTCATCAAGATGCCTAAGGATGAGATGATAAGATATTTTCTCCACCTCTGAACTGATCAATGTTTCATCTGCATCCATTATCTCCCCACAACAGATGTTTTCCAGCTCAATATCCATAAGGACAGACCAAGCATTATAATTCTGACTGTTCAGAACTATCTTGGTGGAGCTAACATCAGGGATATAGGAAATCTTCTTGGAAAACTTGAGGTGTTTGAGGTTCTCCAGATTAAGGTACAAGGGTCTAGATGGCTTGGAATTAATGATGATGTTGGTACTAATAATGTGTTATAATTATGGCCAGAAATAAGCTTAGGAAAATGAGCAGTATTTAAAGCAAAAGAAATTCTGGACACCTTTTTTCAATAATTGCTTGATGGAATCCCACAAATGGGGCAACACATTGGATGATATTGTTGATGAATTCAATTTGATGATGAATGAATGGATGGAAAACAGAAGGGAGATGAGCTCCTTAAGTACAAAAGATTGGCCTCTTGTGAGCCCATGATACAAAAAGCCAAAATGCAATTTTTCCTCCCCAAAAGAGCTCTACAGGCTCTTTGGGGCTTGTTAGTTGGTTTGGGCTACATCAGCCCACATGGGATCAGTCCCTGTACCCTTACAACCAGCGTATTCTGGTTTTTTCTGGTTTTTCCACCTCAATGGGGCTGACCCAGCCCTCAGCTATTCAAAATCCTGGCTTTTTGTCCTTTACAACCAGCCCTTTTACTTATGTTAGCACCAGTACAGCCCTGGCCCCTCATATGGGCCAGGTGGGACCCAGGACTCACCTGAGTCCGACCAAAATCTCACCTGGGGGGGGGGAACTGGAAGACATGCCGTCCTCCCCCCCCTTTCCCTCTAATCCCTGGAGGGGGTTGTCAAATCCCCCTAACAGGGGCCCTGGGGGTTGATAACCCCCAGGGCGTTGCTACAGTAAATGGGCTGGGGGGTTTTCAGGTCCCATCAGCCCGTTGCTCCTCCCCCTTGGTAAAGGGGGGGGGGACAGCATCCCTTCCATGGTGGGGGGGGTGGTCAATCCCCCCCCACTGCTGGTTTCCTTGATGCAACCGGCCTGGCCATCTCCTTTGGTTGGGGGGTAATAAAGTCCCCCCCACCATGACCAGTCGCCCTTTGCAACCAGTGGCTGGCTGGTTACAACCAGCCAGCCCTCCCCCTTCACCTTGCAATGGCAAGCAAGGGGAGTGGGACGAGCCGGGAGCACCAGCCCCGCAGCTGCCACCCAGCGCGGCAGCCGCAACAACGGCCCCTCCTGGGCCGTTGGGCCCCATGGACCGGCCAGTGGCAAAAACAGCGGCCCCAAGTGGGCCGCAAGACAGGCAGCGGCCCCAAGTGGGCCACAATGCGGGCAGAAGCCCCAACAGGGCTGTTACACTGGCGGCGGCCCCACCCCAAATACTAAGTAAACCATACTTTGGCGGGTTAGCCTGTCTGGCCAAGTATTTCCAAAATAAAACTTGGGCCCAATTATGCCCATAAAAGCCATCTGGCTGTATTTGCCCATATACCTCACCAAGCCTGTTAGGGCTTGTGTACCAATAGGCCTGATTCACACATTTTGGTCCCAGTTTCCTCAAATCGGTGACAGCCAAACAGTCCCGTATGGTCCATGTGAGTGTCCAATGGGCTGGAGAAGCCCATATGTGCATCCCATTTGGATTACACTTATACGCAGCAAACACATTAGTGCATACGTATTTTAGCATCCTACTATCTCCTCCCCTAGCTTCTCTGGAGATTATCAATCCAATCCATCTTAGAAACAACATGAGGAACCCAAAACTCACAAAGCTCCTCCTATGCCATCCATTATCCTTTGTGAACTTATAAAACATCAATCATCCCCTGAACCTCCTTCATCTGTGGTCAAAGACATGGACATAGAAACAGAATCTCTGATAGAAAGGTTTCAAAAGCACACTGATCCTTCTCCTCTACATGTTGCAACACACTAAAAAAAACCTCTAATCTGAATATTACTGATTTATCTGTTGCTGAGCTCCTGCCAATTTTTCCCTCTGTCACTGAAGGGTTTAATAAATGGGTCTCTTTTTGACATGTGGAAATTGGCTCTGACAAATTGAAGTTTTCCTCTGGAAAAGTTCTTGAGGACTCTGGAGGAACCAACCCTTCCTGAGATTTTAACCTGTACTCTTCTCCATTTAGTTTTATTCCTTGTATTCTTGGAAAAATGGATAAAATTGTTTATCTCTTGTTCAATTCTGGTTCTCAACATGACCTGATTTGGGATTCTATTTCCTGAAAACTCAAGCTCAGACCTAGAGTCAGCTTCAACTCTGCGGTGTATGGAATATGAAATCAGTCTTTCAAGTTGGTTGGTATTGCTGAAGATGGTCCAGTTAAAATTGGTTGAAATATTGTTGGAACCTGTAATCTTTAGATTACAGACTGGGAAGGACCTATGATCTTGGGCCAACCATTTTTAATGGACTTTGATGCTACCTTGATGTTTTCTGATCAAGTTGGGGAGAGAATCCCTCTGCCCAATTCTAATGGAAAAAGATTGAAGTTTCTCTCTGCTACTTGGATTCTGGTTGTTTTGAAAGTGATTGCCCTGGTCAGCCCCCTAAATGATTTCTAAAGGGGAAGCAGAAGGAGACTTCTCATTCCTCTAATTTTTTTAGCTGAGTAGTTGATTCTACTGATATTTTTAGTTCTTCCCAGCCTTGGAATCCAACTCAAACATCAACTTTCATCCCAGAGGATTTTTTTAGTTTTTCTCATAATTTTCTTTTGATATGAAAAGTATTAAAAATCAAAAACATGTAAAAATAAAAAATGCCAAAAATATTCCCTCTGTCTTGGGATCCTTGGTTTATTGTTTTCCTTCTTCTGTTAGTCCTTTTAAATTTTTTTTTATTTGTGGTGTTAACCTTTGCAATGAGTAGACACTAGATCTGGATCTTGATTCTCCTCTCAATGATTTTGGTATGGAGGAATATGGAATTCAGTGGAGGCACTTGGGGGTCAAAGTAAATCCTCCCAATTATGCACCACTAGGGAATTCCTCTACCATCATTTTCAAAACTCTACCTTGTTCCAAACCTGTGAGAAAAATATTATCCCTTGGTTCTTCTTTTATGGAAAAAGAACCCTTTCAGTACGCCTCAGAACATCAGATCTGGAAAATGTTCTCAGTTTTTGCAGTCAGGTATTGCTGGTCAAAGCTTGGAGGAAAAAAGAACTTCCCTCTCTTTCTGCCAAGTATAAACCAGTTGCAAAAAAAGTCCTACCCATCAATCAGCCCATGCCCCTCAACCTTAATCCTCCTTTCATGCGCCCCCCCTTATCATGTGATCCTTAATGTTGTTGATCTTGATCTCTTGCTGGTCCGTTTGTGCCTTCTGGTTTGGTCACTGATGAAATTCTGAAAGTGGTCATCCTTGGTCCAGATGAATGGCTACTTCCTGATGAGTTGAATTTGATATTAAATGTCTTATCTCTGAGAGAAAATTCTATTGCCTTGGGTGAAGAAGAAAGAGGTCTCTTGAAAGAATCCAATGGTCTCCCTTACATTATCCCCGTAGTTGAGGAAAATCCTTTCAAAAAGAAAAATATTCCAATCAATGCTGCTAAATTAGAAAAATTTATCAAGTTGATCCGCAAACAAGTCCATACTGGTCTATATGAATAGTGAACTTCCAGCTATTCCAGCCCTGTTTTCTGTGCCCTTGAAAGTAATGGTAAACTTAGAGTAGTTCATGATATCCAATCTTTCAACAAAGTTACAATTAAAGACTGGTGTTCCTCCTGCTACTGAAGAATTTTTGGAATATTTTTCTGGGAGGGCTTTCTATGGTCTGGGGGAAATTATGGATGGCTATGAAAAAAAATCTCTACGTCCTATCTCTTTTCCTCTCACTACCTTTCATACTCCTCTTGGTCAATTCCAGCTTACTCAATTCCCTCAAGGTTCCAACAATTTGGTTGCAGTCTATCAGGCTCAGATGATATGGATCCTCCAGGATGAAATTCCTGATTATTCTTGGATATTTATTTACAATGGCAGAATTAAAGTTCCAGTACCTGATTATGATAACAAGCTCTTATCTTGGCAGTCAGGGATTTGTCAATTAATTTGGGAATACGCTACTACTTTAGAAAGGATTCTATTTTGGATTGAGGAATTGGGCTTGACTGTTTCTGGATCCAAATTGGCTGCTTGTGTCCCTGCTCTGGAAATTGTTGGCCATTTGGTCTGAAAGGAAGGAAGAAGGATTGAACCATCCAAAGTCAACAAGATCATCTCTTGGCCCACTCAAATCAATCAAACTTAAATTAGAGGCTTTCTAGGTGTTGTAACTTATTTTTTAATCTTAATTCCACCTTTATCCAAAATCTCTGCCCCTTTTCATGATCTAACCAGAAAAAAAGCTGAATGGATTTTGACCCAGCTCTTGAACGTTTTTTTCAGTTTCTCAAAAAAATTGTTGGGAAAGACATGGTTTTGAAGAACATCCCTTATGGACTTGGAGCTGGCAAGATCAAGCTGGCTGTTGATTCTAATTATCAATCTGTTGGTGCTATTATTTACCAGGAAGATGAAAATTTTTCGGACTTTTCTGCTCTTTAAAAATCCTTGTTATCTTCAGATGTGGAATCCAAATACTCTCAATAAAAACTGGAACTCTGTGGCGTGTCTCAAATGTTGAAGAAGCTTCAAAAAGTCCTCTGGGGTCAACATCTCAAATTAAAAGTGGATGCTGGATCAATCATTGAAATTATCAATGCTCCCAGCCTTCCTAATTCTCTTAGACTTTTGAAAGAATCTGATGATTATAGATTAATTAGGACCAACAAACTGAGGGAACAGAGTCAGAAAGACAGTTGAAAAAAAAGAAGCACAACTGAACAATGAAAGAACAACTGGATTTAAAAAGGATGAGAAGTTACCAAGGGAACAGTTTCAGGAGCTTTTTGAGATGGCAGGCATTGATTATTTTTGTAGGGTGAAAATGGTATAGCTGAGGGAGTTGAGGTTGATAAGCTTGAGGTTGAGACATTGAAGCGTGGGTCAAGAAGGGGTTACAATGATGATGAAAGAGTAACTCTCACCAGGAACAAGTTGATAATTGAAGGGTTGATAGAAATAGCTTGTGAGGCTTGAAGTTGAAAGAGACAATGAGAAGGAGGAAATGGAGACAACAAGAGACAATGAGAAGGAGGAAACAGAGACAAAAATGAGGAAACAAAAAAAGAAAGAGGATACAGAAACCAGAAAAACAGAAGAAAAAGAAAGGAGCCCTGAGTTCCACTTTGAATGCCCCCCCTTTGAGAGTCAAGTCCTGAGTGCTTGGGGGGGTCTCTCCAGGGGCACAAGAATTACATAATCTGAGCTTGAACTTCCCTGCAACACAGGTTGCGGGGTTGAAGACAGTGAATGGATAAATGACACTTCAGTGAAACTTCAACAACTTTTTGGGTGGCTTTTATTTGGTTTTTCTCTTTTGATATTGTTCACAGGCCTGGGGAATTTTTCATCAATCTTATGGTTTATCTTGAAATCCTTGGGGAGATAAGGAATCAGATCTTGGAGTGAATTTTGACAAGGAGGAACCTATAATTCAACCTGTCTTCTCTTTTTACTCTCAAGATTATTCTGAATTTCAGCAGGGTTTCTAGCTTAAACTAGAGCAGTACCTTTCAACTATCAAAATACCCCCTGATTTTTCTGCAAAAGAATTGTTGATCCCTTCAAGTAAAGTCCTCTTATTTCTTTTTTCAAGATTCTAGTATTATGAAAAGAGGAAATCCTTTGGCTCTGATTCTTGTTACCATCCCTTCTAAGAAAAATTCAATCCTTGAAAATCTCCATGAGGGTCTTGGTCATTGTGGGGAAAAAAATTATGGATGCATATTGGAACAATTCTGGTGGCCATCAATAAAGAAATCTGTCACTCCATGGTGCTGGAGTTGTGAAGTTCCTCAGAAATGTGATCTTAGGCGCCCAGCTGAAATTTTTTATCCTATGGGTGATTCCACTGTCTCTGGAAGGATTGCTATGGATGTGGTTCATATTGAGGCGGGTGGTGCTAAGTATCTCATTGTGGCTAGAGATGATTGTTCTGGATGTGTGGAAGCAAAATTCCTTAACAATCTCAGCTCTGAATCAGTAGCATCTTTCCTCTATGAGAATGGCCAATGAGTTATGGCTTTTCTTAATATTATTCTACTGATGTTGGCTCTGAATTGGTGGAAAACTTTCTGAAATTATCCAATTGCTTCCTGGGAAACATTTGGTTACTACTCCTTCTTTTCCAGAAGGCCAAGGCATGGTGGAAGAAGGCCCTGCTACTTTTAAGGCTGCTCTTTTCAAACAGGAGAGTTAAAGTGGAAAGAATTGTCCCAAATTTCTTCTTCTGGTTCTATTCTCTGATCAAATCTCAACCAAATGGACCACTGGTTACTCACCTTCCAAAATTATTTTTGGCCAAAGGGCTGTCCTTCCTCTTGATCTTGAAATGGAATCTTTCCTTTTTATCTCATGGGAGCAGGTTTCCTCAACCACTGACCTATTAGTTTCCAGATCAAAGCAATTTCAGAAAAGTGAAGAAATTCCTGAAAAAGCTTATCAGAAGATGATTGAATCAAGAGAAAAATAATTTCAGTATTGAAAAGATAAGCATGCAAATCAAATCAGGGATCCATTAAATTCTGGTGATCTAGTTTTGACTTATAATCAACCCTTGGAGACTCAGTGGCAAAAGCTCTTATCAAATTGTTGGAATGGTCCTTATTGGGTTTTTTGTCAAGTCAGAGGTTGATCCTTTGTTTTGGAAGACCTGGATGGTACTCAGTTGGCCAGAAGTTTCTCTGCTGATAAGTTCAAGAGGTTCCATTTTTGTGGGTGCAATTTGTGGTCAAAATAATGAGAAAATTTGAGCTAAAAACCAGGACCACTGGTGTTTTTCATTTCATTCAGGGTTCAGACACGAGTGAAGGCAACCATGAGCGTGAGGATTAGAAGAAGAGAATAGAACAAGATGAATAGGAAAAACAACCAACGTGGTTGTTGAAGGCTTGATGCTTAGGAACCTTGTTGGGTCATAAGGTGGAACATACAAGGAGAAAGTGGTGACTGAAGCAGCAACATGTCAAAGGATTCTCTTAGATTCAATGGAGAAGAATGTGGAAATAGAAAGAGAGCATACTGGTGGAACTTGAGATGACGGGGAGGTGATGACCAAGTTGACGTGATTGGAAGAATAAGGGCTCAAGTTGATATCTGGGCAATTGAGAAAGTTAGTCCAACTTGACTTGAGATCAAACCAATGCTTTTTACCCAAGGTGTTAGGGTCATCTGGCCATCTTTGGATTGTTTGAGTGGAGAGGTGTTTATGGGATGAGGAATTAAAATGAGAATTGAAGATCAAGATGGAAGAATGTTGCCAGATCTGCAGGATTGGACAACTCTGGGTGGGAGAGAGTGGTTCGAGCGGTACTCTATTAGTGGAGTTTCTACAGTGAGTGTTCTTGAATCTCTTACAACTAAGTCCTCCAAATTGGAACCACCAGGGGCATCTACTGCAATTTTCTTGTAAAACTATGCTTTATTCCACATACATGAGCACCTGGGACAGCCTCTTTTTTTTGCTCCTGCCACTTCTAGGGCTGTCTTGGATGGATTGAGATTTTTTCCTCAACTCTTCAATACCTCTCAAATGGCCAATTTCTTTTTCTCTTTTTCTGAATATCTTCAAATTTGAGATTCAGACTAGGGATAGTTTTGGTTTACCTCAAGTAAAGGGGAATAAATGAAAAAAAATATTTTGTTATTGGCATGGAAACCATTCCATTTTCCTTTCTCCCAACCTGCTTCTGTCCTAGCAGTCTTAAAGGCCTCTTCAGGACACTTCAATCCCCAGAATCTCAGTTCAAACCCTTCTTTCTGCCCTTTCAGCCCATATTTTTGGCCTGGTGCATGCCTGGACAGCCACCCCACTTCTCATCCTCATTGATCATTAACCACCAGCTTGCCATTATTGGAATCATCCATGAAGAGGTCCCTTGCAAACTTTCAATGGTAATCCTATCCCCTCCATCTGATTGTTCATCACCTCCCATCTGTCCAATTACCTGGTGTTTATTGGAATTGCCTTGGCCACAACAATCTGCTGTGTTGCACCAGCTTTCTGCCAGATCCACCATCTGCACTAGCAATCCCTCTCTGATGCCCACAAACTTTTGCTTGCGGCCATCAAAACCCTTTCCACTTTAGCACCTCCTCCAACTTGCCCAATCTCACCCTCAGCTTGATCACCAAGCTCTTCCACCACAAAATTGGGATCAGCTTTGATCCCCAGGATCAACAAAGGCGCTGGACCAGTTCATTAGATTGGGGAAGATCCATTGTCAAAGGCTCCTCCTCCACTGGTCATTTCATATCCCTCCAGCGTCCCCCACTCCATAACAATGGCCTACTATCCACTCATCCCCAAAATAGATTGAAGGTTTGCATGCTAGCCCGGCTGTCACTTGCAGCCGTCAGTGGGGTTGTCTTGCCAAATTGCTGCTAGATTGCAAGCACCCCCTACTCAACCCTCCTCCATTGGTCACCTGCCAACTGCTGTCACGGCCCCACCTCTGCAAATTTGCTGACGTTCATCCAACTGCCACACATCAGCCAACCTGCAGATGGTCATCTGATGCCTGCCTCATCCTTGATGCAAGATGGATTTATTTTTCTTCATTTCTTTTGTTCACATTTCACTACCCTTCTGGTGCCATTTTGTTATTTTTCATTACTGTTTTTTCTCAATCCTTCTTTCATCAATATATATATATATTTCCACTCTCATTTTTAATTTTCACTTGTAGGTAGTCTACAGGGCCTCTTTCCCAGAAAAGGAGGGTCTGTTTTCTGACTTTTTTCCCATGATGATCCATTCACAATCCATGTATTGGGTATCATCATTGTCATCTTATGCAATCAACAAATCTGATTGATCATCCGGGGAATTCATCCTCCTTCTTTTATCTTGGGTATATCTTTGGTTTCCCCTTGATCTTTCAGCCTCCATACTCAAATATTTGATCCGTCCACTGTGGTCTTATCCATAATCACCAACCAATAGACTTGCTGCTTGAGCAAGAATTCATTTTGTTGAATTCTCGAGTGTGTTAAACCACTCCTTTGATCCCTTCTTCTGACCAATCTTGTCTTGATCATTGTTTTGATTGTCTTTTTGGGTTCAATTCCTCCATGATATTTTTGAGTCCCTTGAGAAGTTCTGGGTTATTCTTGTTTGAACTTTTAACTGATTTTCTTCTAGAGTTTCATAAAACAAATTGATTTTTTTTGTACAGGTACCCACAGTTGCCTTATGCCCTTCAAGCGCTTGATTTTGGAGAATTGGGCAGGTTCATTGAGAACCTTTAGGTTGGTTGTGATTGAGTTGATCATTCCTAATCTCCTTCTGAAGATCAGATTTATTGGCTTTTGGGTGTTTTTACTTATCACTGCCTTGTTCCATTGAACTCTGAACAAACTTTTACTTAGTTTTTTCAAGTCATTTCCCGCACCATCTTGACTCAGATAATGTTTTTCCATTGCTTCCAAATACTATCAAAATTTGTCCTTTCCATTGATTCCTTATTGGCAAGGTTCTGTATCTTGATTCTGGTTGCATTTAAATATTTTTTGCTGCTCAGGAAGGCATCCTTAACAGCACATTTTCCAGTCCACAGAACTTCCTGCGGCTCAGCACCATTTGAATTCTTACAGTGGTTGAACCAAATCAAAAGCCACCCTTTGTGAACCTCTCAAATTTGAAAAATTTGAAAGAGCAACTAATAGGGAAAAAATGGATAAAAGGGGACCAAAAATACCCAAGATTTTAAGCCTTTTATTTTGAGAAATGTTTGATTTTTGGGTTAGATAAACTGATGGGAAATGATTTCTGTAGTGAAAGGAATCAATTTTTTTGGAAAAACTTAAGTTAAACATCCAAAAATTGAGTGGAAAATTTGACTGAGGTTTGATTACAGGTTTTGCCCAGTAACGTTTTCAAAATAAGGAAAATAATTGAAAATAAAATTTTTGGTCCACATTTTTGGTTCTAATTTTTGTTCTGTTATAATAAATACAAATACAAAATTTTATTCAAAATATTATAGCAATAATTTTGGATGATATTATTCCACTTGTATGGGTTTTCTTTCTTGGCTAGATTTCTTCCTTGGGAACAAACATTCATCACCAAGCTCCAAATTCTTCTGAATAATGGTCATCCAAGCTTTTTAATCCTTGTTAACAAAGCTTTTCCACAGTGAATCCTTTTTGGGGCTGGCCAATGATGAGACTAGAGCTTGAATGAGACTATCCTTTTGAAATCTTTATAATGATTAAGAAAATATGAGATGATTTGGGATTTGGAGTAGGAGGGAAATTCAGGGGAAGATAATTGAAAGGAATTAAAGGAGAAAACAGACCCACTGGACACTTATAAGTTTCACCAAGAAGAAAACCATGGCATGGGAACTTCATCCACATGTTTATTGGAGCTTGTCCAGAGAGCTGGTTGAGCTTCCGCCTTGCCCCTTGGAAGGTTTCAGCCCAGATTTCATGCATTAATTTTGAATATTGGAATATTTGGTTGGTTTCCAGCTCTTTGATCATTTCTTTCCTGATTTCAATCCAGTCTTCAGATGTCCGTCCAAAACCAACATCCACTACTCTGAAACAACAATTACCAATTCCCAGAACATCTTGATATTGAGATATATTGGCAATAGCTGTTGTTGGGGAAATGAAGTCTTTTTATTGGAACTAAATGAAAAAATCAGAATTGATTCCAAAATGAAAGAAGTTAGAAAAATTCCACTCAGTTTTTCCATTGAAAGTTGTTCAAAGAATCCAGAAGAAGAATATGTTAATTTGCAGGAAACCCACAAACAATTCCAAAAAAAAATCAGAAAAACTGAAAAAATCCAGTATTATCAAATTCACTCACTTTCTCACTTATTTTTGTTGCTGTTTGAGCAAAACATGCTTTCCAGGTGTATTTTACGGGGCTTCATCTTCTTGAATTTCGTGATTTTGTCTCTTTATTCTAGCCCTGGGATTATAATCAGGGGAAGGAGCCCTCTTGGTGACAACAGTTCCAGGCCTCTAAAAAAATATTAAATGGAAAAATTAACAAAAATTCACTCAATAAAAAAAGCAAATGTAATATCAAAGTCTTAATAAAATCCAAATCTGGGAGCTCCTCATCTTCTGAAGTATCTTCTTCTGTCATAAAAACTTTGTATATTGAAAGAAAGAAATTTTCAGTTGATGTTTATATGATTATGTATAAATATAAATTTAACTCTTCATCTGATTCCTCCTTCTTCTTTCCCTTCCCTTATTCCTTTTTTGCCTTTCCCTTTCTCAAAACATGAATGATTAAATAAAAACAATGAGTTAATTTTTTTTTGTTCTCAAAGAGTGATGAATTAGTGACAACTGAATTTGCTGAAAATTTCTTCCTTTTCCTTTCTCTCCTCTTTGGTGCTTCTAAATATTCAAAGACAGATGGATCCCTTTTACTTGAGGATTCTTGAAGTTATTTTCTTCTCCTTTGGGTCTTCCTCTTATTTTGGATCTGTGTGTAGAATTGGGCTCTTGAATCAGAACATGTTGATACTTTCCAGTGTAAAGCTTCTGTTTTTCCACAGATAATAATGTTGTTCTCCAGGTGTAAATTTTCGGAATTCTTCAAAAAATTAAGTAAGATATCTATGTTCATTGGTTGATATTGAGGGCTTTTCAGGGCTGGTTTATCCTTCAGTTGAGTCTGGGCTGGAAGTTCACTGCATAAAGAATTTAGAAATTAATCAGAATTTTATTCATTTGAACTTGTATAAAGAAAAAAAACTTACTGAATAGGGGGGTTTGACGTGCAATTGAGGATGGAAATCCTCAATTTGGAAACTTTCACCCTTGAAGATAGCTGATTATTCTTTTTGAAAACATGTTATACCCATATAAGAAGAGTAATCACCGTTGATGCAAGTGGTTGAAGAATCAGAGACTTGATTGAATGAGTGAATGTTCTTGACAGAATAATGGCTTATCTTTCCAGAAAGATTCTCCACACAGTGAGGAAAACCAATGAGCTGCTTGAAATCTTTCTGGGAGGCTTCAATAGCTCTGTCATGCATTTGGATGGTAATACAATTATATATATTATCAGAAACATTGGGGAAGCAGCAAGCAGAGGAAGTGATGAAGAATTTGATGTAAGAATGAAGGCCTTCTTTTCTTGATGTGCTTGTATTTCCAAAATGAGACTATTTTTTGGCCTAGTAAGAGACATTTTTCTTGAGTGGGACCCAGTTCTCAAAGAGGTGGTCTGATGTGGGAGAATTGTGGACTAAAGAAAGTTTTCTCAAATTATCCTGATAAATAGCTTCAGATTTTGGGTTGAACAATTGGTGCCCGTGTTGCTGAAAGAGATTCCATTCATCTTCAGACTTGAAATTCTTCTTGAAGTGTGTTTGAATATTTTTGAAAATATTTCAGAGACAGAGAAGGTGATGACAAGATGGTAAAACATTTTCAATGGCACAAATTAAAGCTTTTTCTTTATCTGTCAAAATAACCCTGGGTTCTTGGGGTCCTAATATTTTCTGAAGTTGATTGAGGGCCCATTCATAGTTATCTTTTTTTTTTGGGATAAAAAACAGAAATAAACTGAGAAATTTCCTGAATAATTGTTTACCCCAACAATATGAAGAACAGGCATCCCAAATCTATTTGTTTTATATGTTAAGTCCATCATGAGAAGAGTAGGAAATGTTTTTGGAAGCTTTCTGGAATCAGGATTTGAAATGAATAAAGAAGAGATGTGTCCATCCATATTGTTGATTCTGTACAAAAAAGAAGAATTTTGGGGTTCCAGTATTAAAGCTTCAATTGGGGTTTTTCCATCAAGATATTTTTTTTGGAATTGATATCTCTTAATATGAATAGTAATGAGGCTTTTATGAACTGGAGTTGAGGAGTTTTTTTAAAAGAGAATTTGAAATTTTTAATGGGGGAATACCAGCCTGGGTTAATTTTTATAAAGTATCTTGTTTCTTGCCATGAATTCTTCTATGGATTAGATGAGTAGAAGGATCATCTGAGAAGGAATGGTTGTGGTCTGGAAATATAACTTTAAGCTTCCAGAGACCTAATCTTTTGGAGAAATTTCCAGATAATCTAAAAGGGAATTCGGTCTTTCTTGTTGTTTGCAATTTTTTGCAATATTTACTGGGTTTATATTCTATAGATTTATCACATTGATATGTGTAGTTATGTTTCTTCAAGTTTGATACTCTAGTAGACATGGGATATCCCTGGGACTTTTCCCATGATTTGATACAATCAACTTACTCCTGATAGTTCAGGAGGAGGGGCCATATGATTTTTATCATCAGATTGAATAGATGAGGAAAGGGCCAGAGGAGTACAAATATTCATTTGATTAGATGAGGTGATGGAGGATGGGTCAGGTGAGACAATTCTGAAAAGTGGGTGGATGTTTTATTGTGACATTTTCAAAAGGGATGTTTTTTTAGAAAGGAATTTGAGATTTTATTTGATGATTTGGAAATATTTTGAGTATAAATGAAGTGAGAAGGGTTTTTGGTTCAGGAGGTTTGATTTGGTAGTGGTAGGTTGGGATTGTGTTGTGTTGTGTTGTTTTGTGTTATGTTGTGTTGGGTTGTTTTGTGTTGTTTTGTGTTATGTTGTGTTATGTTGTGTTGTTTTGTGTTGTGTTGTGTTGTGTTGTGTTTTGTTGTGTTGTGTTGTGTTGTGTTGTGTTGTGTGGTGTTGTGTTGTGTTGTGTTGTGTTGTGTTGTGTTGTGTTGTGTTGTGTTGTGTTGTGTTGTGTTGTGTTGTGTTGTGTTGTGTTGTGTTGTGTTGTGTTGTGTTGTGTTGTGTTGTGTTGTGTTGTGTTGTGTTGTGTTGTGTTGTGTTGTGTTGTGTTGTGTTGTGTTGTTTTCTAGTGTTTTGTGTTGTGTTGTGTTGTGTGGAGTGGTATGATGTGGTGTGTTGTGGTAATGGGGGGAGTGGAGTGGTATGGTGTGGTGTGGTCTGGTCTAGTCTGGTGTGGTGATGGGGGGTGATGGGTGGGGGTGGGTGGGTTGAGGAGGTTTTGTTAATGGATGATGGGAGGATGGGGGAACTCCAAGATGGCCTGGAAAAATTTCAAACTTATATTGAATAGGAATGGTTAGGGCTTTATGGATGGAGGGCTCAGAAAAACTAACCCCAGCCCAGAGGGGGTTTCTTGCTCTCCTTGTTGGATTTGTTTTTTAGGGCAAAATAGTGATTCAAAATTTGAGAAAAAAAATATTTGAAGACCCTGAGGGGGCTATTTCAAACTTCAAAGTTCAAATACTTCAAATTCTCATACATAAACACAACAAAGAATGCAAAAATAAGGAAAGACCATCCCTTCTATTTTCAATTATTTTCATTTTAATGAATATTTGGTGGGGTAAAACATATGATTAGAGGTCAGACAAATGTTTGATTCAATTTTTGAATGCTAATCTTAAATTTTTCCAAACAGAAATTGAGAGAAAAACTGATTCAAGAAGTGAAAATTTTTTTTTGAAAAGGATGTCATTTCGAAGTGTTTTTACATTGGATCAAATTTTTGGAGGCCATGGATAAATCCGAAAAATCTAAAAAAAAATATTTTAGAGCTATTCAGCTGATTGATAAATATTTTAAGAGTTCAAATTGCCAAGAAAGCTTAAGCCAAAATCCAAATTCATAGCTCCAAAAATGAGTTTTTGTTTTTTTTTTGGATTCTGTTAATTGTTTTACTGGATTTTTGAAGGGTTTTAACTGGTCCCAAAATTATAAAAGATTATCCATAAGGGTTTAAGATACCTATCTACAGGCCTGCTGTGTTAAAATGTCAAAAAAAACGTTCTTGAAATTCCTGTGTAAACAAGGATTTGTCCATGTATACTGGATGTTACGGGGAGGGATTACCCCTGTGGGTTTAAGGGTAGCACCCCTGAAAAACATAATGCCCTTTTTTATTTTATTTTTTGGGATTAATTTTTTTATTTTTTAAAATTTTTTATTTTTTATTTTTATTTTTTCATAGGGCCATGAATAGGCATGAACAACTCATGACTTACATAATTTCAACCTTTTTTTCAATGTTGTTGATTTTTTTCAACTTATTTTTAGCTTTTTATTTATTCAGTGTATTGTTTTTTGTTTATTTTTTATTTATCTTTTATTTTTATTTATTTATTTTTATTTTTGGGTGATTTCAAATTGACAACTCCTAGTTGTGTGGCAGTTTTGTAGGGCCCTACACGGCCCATTTGACACATGGGGGACCATTATAAACGCATCCAAAATGCGGGTGCGGGCAAAAACACACATTGAAACGCGACCAAGGGGTTATCTCAAACAGAAGCGACCCCCAGGGGGCTTAATACCTCTTGTACTTGGAGTATTTGGGTTCTTTACCACAGTACCTGGTGGTTTTGAGCCGTGTTTGGGAGTATGCGGCACCCTGGGGTTTGTGCAAAGCCTTTTTGGGACCCCTGGACCACATTTGGGTTAAATAAACCCAAATTTGGGATCACCGCTTACTATGTGGGACTTTTATTCCATATCCAGCAATCATAAAGTGAAATTAAAGTGAGATTAAAGTGGAATCAAGTGAAATTGAAATTTAAATTAAAGTGAAACTATAGGAAACTGAAAATAAAAAACCTCAAAGAATTGATCTTTCTAAACTTGAAAGTGAGCAAACTTGGTAGTTGTTCAATTGAAAGCTGGATTGAATACTGAAGTATCATTGCATTTTCATTGAATTATGGGAAAATTGGCAAGCCCTCCTTTTAGTATGTCCCCTTTCAAGGAGTACATTATTTTAATTAAAAAGGCTGCATTGTGGTGCCCAATCTGGGACACCTCTGGACCCGTACCAAAAAAAGTAAAATTTGTATGAACTTTTATATAGCCTCCATATAGATCCAAAAAAAAACTTTTGATCCAGAATGATTCCCATATCCAGTTCCCAAACTTCCAGCTCCCACTCTCTTAGTCGTCTAGTATCATCTCTTGGATTCCTAGCGCCCGGTCCTATGCTCCATTTGCCCTTGCTTTGCGCTGCTATCCACCCTTTTGGCAAACGCGCAGATGAAGACCAGCTTGGCTCACGGGATTCTTTCTGGCGCTGGCACCCCCAATTGGCTTCCCTCAATCCCCTTTTTTTGGTCATCTCCCATCCCAACCCCAAATAAAATCCAAATGAAAATCTTGCAACAAAGTCTCATGCCTTGTTTGATGACCAATACCAAGAGTTGGATCATCACCATGAGGCCATCAATTGACTCTCCAACCTTTCCAACAAGGATGAGGACAATCAGATTAACCTGCCCAGCTCATCATCCCTCCTAACACCCTTGGAAGCCGTTGACTCATCTCACCTTGCTCATCATTTGTTCACATTCCTCACCCCATCAACCAATCTGATCACTCATGCAAGGTTGATCACAGGAACAACCAACCATCACCCCCCCCCACTGCAACAACAAAATTGGCCGTCTCAAGCGCCTTTCTTACCCATCTGGTCACTCTTGAAACTTTCCCCCCTCCACCACTCATCCAACCACCTACCATCCATCTTGGACCACGCTCATCTTGCTGCAACCCCCAACCTTTTTCCGCTTGCACATCTTGCTGTTGTCCGTGCAGCTTGCTGTTGTCCATGTGGGGCCCGCTGTTGCTCATCCATTGGCTGGTCCTGTAAGAAATCTTTCTGCGCAGGCCTTCCTTGTAATCCGTCACCTTCTGTGCCCATCATTGGCACAGGCTGGTTTCTTCTATCCCCACTAATTCGTGATTTTTTTCATTGTTTCAATCATTTTTTTGGTTTGTTTTCTCATCATTTTTTTTTCTCTCATCTGTGTTTATATACATATATATATATATATATATATTATATATATATATATATATATATATTTCTGCTCTAGCTTTTTCATCATTTGTAAATAGTCTACAGGGACCAATGGCCCATAAAAGGAGGGGTTCTCCCCTACCTTTTTCAAAATCATCCATGGGAGTGTGTGCATATTTCCCCCCCGTTATCATTGAAATCTGATCCTCATCCTCATCCTGGGTATATCTATGATTGCCCCCTGATCCATTGATCATTCTTCTTTGCCCCTCTGTGGCCTGATCCTTATCACCAACCAATAGCCTCGCCGGTTGAAGAGAATTCTGTCTGTTGGAATTCTTGAGTCTGTTATACAGCTCCTTGATCCCTTTCTCTAACCATACTGGTCTTGATCCCTCCTTGATCATCTTTCTGGAGCCAATCATAATTGATTAAAGAGGTCTTATTAAGCCTAAGACCTGGAGTGTTGTACCTCCCTTATTTTTTTGGAGTTGCATTCTGCCAGCCTACTCTTGAGTTCCTTGAGAATTGTTGAGGTTAACCTTGCTTCAAATCAGTTACTGTTTGCTTTTAGAGATTCTTAAACATAGTGCCTTGTCTTGTACAGCCACCCTCAGTTATCTGGTACCCTTCAAGCGCTTGATTGCCAAGAGTTGGGAAGGTTCATTGAGAACCTGGATGTTGGTTGGGTTTGAGTTGATCATCCCCAATCTTCTGCTGATGACCAGAGATATTAGCTTCCAGGGGTTGTTTACATGCAACAGCTTTGTTCTTTGAGCTTTAAACAAACTTTAGCTTCTTATATCCAAGTTTTTCCCACATAATCTTGGCTCAGATAGTGGTGTTCCATCACTACCAAACTACTATCATCTCTATCCTTTACTACTTGATTCCTCATTTACCAGGTTCTGGACCTTGAACTTGGTTGCATTTAAATATTTTTGTAACACTCAGGAGGGCATCCTAAACAGCACCTTTCCCCTCCACAGAACTGCCACTGCCTAGCACCAAGAATTTGGTCTTGCGCAACCACAACAGTTATCTCAATTTGGATAAATCAGAATTTAATCTTACCCTGGTTGGTGGCAGCCACAAGTTATCCAAATTGGGATTACTCACGGTGTAGTCAATCTTTTTAATGGAAGGCAACTACATCACTCCCACTACATATTTTAACTAAAATTTCAACAATCCCCATGCCTTGAGGTTAAGAGAAAACTTTTGAATATGGAAAGAGATGTTGAACTGAATTCCTTGGTCAGATTATAAGCAACCATGTCTTCTGAAGGAATTCAGTTCAATTTTAGTTTATCATTTTTTCCAGGTTTCTGAGATATTTGATTTTGATGTCAAGTTTTTTTGCCTTGGAATTTGAGCTAAAATGTTTAATTTGTTTAATTAAATCTTTTATTTCTCTGTTGAAAATAGGATTAACAAAGTGGGGAGGCCATGGTTTTTGTATTATTTCTGATATCCATAGGCTTTGTTGGTGGAATTGGGTGAGTGATTTTAATTTGATTTTGGTGGATGAAATTGTGATATTTTTATTTCTTGCAGCTGCTCCAGGAGGTAGGATAATGGAGCCAAAAAAATATGTATCCACTTCTTGAATTCCTGGAGTCAAGATCATTGGCCAAGGTTGCATGAATAAAATATTCAAGTATATAAGAGTATTAGAAAGAGCAAGGGGAGAGAAGAAAATAACTTAAAGTGGTTCCAGGCAGGTATTTACAGCAGTGTAGCACTTCCTTCCAGTGTTTCATTCTTGGATTGGTGTTGAATTGGAAGAAAATGGAAAATTCAGGAGCTATATCTGGTTGAGTTTGGAAAGAGAGGTAGTTCAGAATTCTGGTGTAAGTTCTGTAGTTTATGATGAACTTGTGAAAATCTTCTATTTCTTCCTTCCTTTCCTTCAGAAGTTGAATGCTTGCTTTAAGAGGAGTAAGGATGGGTTTGCAATTGGATAAACCAAGAAATTAAAGTCCCTTTTTCATGAGTTTGCTTTGAGATAGGGTTAGAATAAGGTTGTAGATAGTCAGGTTCATTCCTGGGAGAGTGTCTGGACTGTTGGCTGATGATTTTGCAAAGTGTTTGAGGAAGGGGGTTTCAAACTCTTGGGTTCTCCTAGCTACAATGAGATCATCTACATGAAAAAATATTACTGAATTGAATTCTTGCTGGATGTAAATACAAGTTTTGGATTTGGAAGGGGAATAACTGATTTTTTTGATCCTTTCAGGGATATAACCTCTATTTCTAAGCTTGGCTGTGTTTATAACTGCAAAAATAAGACAAAAACCAATGTTAAAGTCAGTTTTTGACTCAAATAATTCAAACAAAAGCTAAAAGCTCACAGACTCAAAAAATATAAAGTTTTTTTGAGGAAAAATAGAAACACCTTAAAACTTTATAAAAAGGTAAGGGGCCTTGCTCCAAATAAATGAAGCTCAAAGGAGCTTTGCTTATAAATAAGCTCACACCCTTTATATTAGTAACACACAAAGTTCACTACTCCAATTAGGACCTTCCACTCGAAATTGAAGTTGCCAATAAGATTTTTAGTTAAATATAATACTAGAGTTGATATCCCAAGTCAATCCCTTCTTAAGACTAAGTTCGTTGGGCTTGTTAACTCTTGCCGTTTCTTACAAATAATTAATGATATATAACTTGTTTGGAAGGGGATATAGGGTGAAGACCCTCCTCTTTTAAGGTAACAGGAGCCCCCAGGGGACTCAAGGAATCATGAGTGGATTTCTAGTCTTTCCCTGGTTTCTTCCTCAAGGGCTCAGAAATGCATCACATCCTGCCCAATGAGAAATAGGGTACTAGTACTCATTGGGGGGATTTTCAATGTAAAGGGTCTTATTTACATACCCCAAAAGTAATATACTCTACTACTAAGCTCAAGGCCCTCTGAGTGGAAGATCTCAAGGCTTAGGAGAGTTTATCAAAGTATATTCACATTCCAAGTGGGATAATATTAAGATTTTGTGATTGGTTTATACAGAGTGGAGAGTAGAAACTAAATTAATTACTGTAGCTAGTCCCAAAAGGGAGGGAACTTATTGGGAATTTATATATCAATTGTTGGGACAAATCTGATTCCTCATAACTCAATTTAAAGCTATATAGGATCCCCATCTTGATAATATATATTATCAAGGTTCTAATTCTATAATCAATACTGATAAAAAAATACTTATAAGATATTATAAAATATCATCAAAATTTATTGTATAATTGTGAACTTCTTAATCAATTTTTATTCTTGGATCTATGGTGGGTTTAACCAGTAACCTTGATGTCAGGAAATGGATGTTGAGGCTATTACTTAACCACTATACCAGCAAGGCATTTGAATTGTGCGGACATTTGGAAAAGTCTAATTGTCTTGTGGCCAACAGAGCCAGTCAGGTTGTGCCAGTTGGATGGAGGTTTTTTCAGACCTTAGAGATATTTCTTCATTTTGTTCAAATTCAAAGTTCTTGAGTACCAGGGGGACTTTTGATGTAGATGTCTTCCTTTAAGGGTGCCTATAGAAAATCTTCCTTCAAATAAAACTGTCTGAAGGGGGTTTTTTTGGAGACAGAAAAGATGAGAAGTGTTAGAAGAGTGGTGAACTTCCCAGTGTGTTGGAATTTTATAGTTGCAAACCAAAAACTCTGTTGCGGGCCGTGAACTCATCATTGGCTGCAAGCAGGGTCTTCTACCTAATCCAAAGGAAAGTATGAAGAAACAAGGCCAATCTGGACAAGTTTGGGGATAAGGCTAGTTTGAAGAAGTAGGGGTTGGAATATTTCACAGGATTTTCTTGAATTGGGACATGTGCAAGCACAGATTGATCTTCAGATACCAGGAATTCAAGGCAAAAAATTGGGCGGGTGCAGACAGGGGTTGGGGGCTCAAAGTAGGATGCTGTGCAAGGGCCATGTCATGAGAAGGAAATAAAGGGTTATGTAACAACGCGGGGAAAAGGTGGATGGAAGGAGGGACAAGGGAAAGGATGCAGTCTAGGGTTTCTGTTCTTGGTTTTCTTGTTATTTATACTTGATTATTGCTCTTGTACTTAGTTTAGGGTTGAGAGGGAGGATTTAAACCTTACTCTCAAATACAGGATGTCGGGGGATGATCATCATATCACAGGGGACCTTTGAAGGAAGGAATTCAACTCTCATCCCTCATTCCCCTTCTCCCTCTTGCAGTTGAACAAAGGGTGGTGCTCAACTCCTTACAAAGGCAAGGGAAATTTCAATTCCAAATCTTCAAGCAAAAATTTTAGGGGTATTAACCTCTTGTTTCTTACCAGTTGGCAAAAAAGTGACATTATAGTCAATCCCAAAGATTTGCTTACATCCTTGAAGCATATTCTTACCTTTTTATTTTCAGGTGACAAATCAGTTCCAGCCTTTTTTTTGAGAACCATGACAGTCTTCAGATATGATGGTTGCATCTTTCCATAATTTTATTTGTTTAATGGAATCAAACTCTGCTTCAATATCTTCCAAGAATTTGTCTGGAGTGCTGAGGTATGTGTTTTGGCCCACTTAAGTCTTGCAGATAGTTCTCTGAAATTATATCCGGGAGGAGTAGGCCCTCTTCCTGGAGCTGGAGATTTGATTTGAATTTCTTGTTCTTGTTTGTTGCAAGAAAACAAGTCTTCATTGTAGTTCTGAACTGATCCTTCCTTTTCTTTCTTGTAGTTGGTTGCTGGTTTTCTTTTTCTGTCTGAAGCTGAATGTGGAGGATTTTTTGGTTCTCTGTCTTTTTTTTTGGTATTTGTCCAATCCATTTTCTCAAAAATCTGTTTCTAATGGTTGTTTGTGATTGAGCCAAAGGTGTTAAGTTAAAGCGGTGATTGACCCAAGTTGAAAGCAACCGTTTCTGAACTTTCCAAACTTGAACACATTGAAAGAGTAATTAAGAGTTAAAAAAGGGTCAAAAGGGAACCAAAAAGACCAAATATAGTAAGTCTTATATTTTGAGGAATGTTTTTTTTTTGGGTTTAATGAACTGATGGAAAATTATTTCTGTATTTAAAGGAAGGCTTGTAATCTGATTTTCATAGTCCAGTTAAATACCCTGAAATTTCATTAAGGAACCTTCTGCTGGAATCTGATTCATTTTCAAATGAAGAAAAACAATAAACTGAGGATTCAAGAAGAAGTCCATTTTTGGTGAGTGATTTTTACTTTAATGAGATTAGAATTTTGTCTAGCTAATTTTTGACTGTGGGAAGTGAATTAACACAATCAAATACATCAGTAATTACACAAATTCTGGGGGAAAGTTTGGGATCCTGTTGTTGATGGAAATTGTTGATTTGAATTCATTTCTAAATCACTTGTTTATTATTAGCATGGATGGTCTCAAGTAGAAAAAGAAATGCTTGAAGCGTTGAGTGAAAATAAGATGTTCTATCCTAACATCCTTGGTGGCACCAAAGAAACAATTCTTGATTTTGATGACATCAATCAAAAGATTTCATCTTCAAAATGACTTTCAAATTTAGATATGGATCAAATAATGGAATATACTCATCCAAGACCAATATGTTTCATTTTATTGGATTCATGATTTACTTATAATTCTATGAAAATGGGGATAAAATAAGCATCAGACCCAATATTCATTTTATGTTTTAAGAATAACCACTGGTCAAGCTTGTAATTAAGGGAGATTTGATTCCAATCCCGTCAATAGTTTCCAAACCATGTTCCATAATTTCTAAAATAGCCTATTGTTGGGTTGATCACCTCAAAGATCAACCTGAGTTGTATTTTATTTTGTGGAAATCATTTTAACTTCATCATTTTGTTTTTGCTTCTGATGCTGATCTGTTAATTCTATGAAATTTTTTTTTCACATTATGAGCATCATTACGTTAATTTTTTGGTTAAAAATAATCATTTTGTGTTTTTTGAATGATATTTAAGGGTTCATTCAGTTCATCCTGTTTGGGCTGATCCCATCATGAGGAATATTCTTACTTCTTTTGATTTGATCAGCTTAACACAAGTTGAACTTTTTTATTTTGTTGTTTTTTGTTCAGGGCTTGTAAAATTAATTTTTTTGGTTTTTTTAATTTGGGGCTATTCAAGATGGTGAGTGGCAGTTCACCACTAAAAGTGGGTTGCAACTTCTGCTGCCTTACCCTTTTTAGGCTGTGAAGGGGGGTTGTTAGGCTTTGAATTTAACATTGCCATTAGTGGTATAAAACTCCCCAGGGGTTTTTCCAGAATTTGTGGGACCCCCTGGACCACATTTGGGTTCCATCAACCCAAATTTTTGATCAATGCATACTATGTGGGACTATTGGACCACACATAGCAATCCCATATTGGAACTAAAGTGAAAATAAGGAAGAATAATGTGAAACTGCTAACCAACTCATTGAAAGTAAAGTAAAACTAAAGTCAAACGGCCAACATAAAATCCTGCAAAAATTTATTTTTCTCAACTCAAAAGTGAGCAAAATTTTTAGTTATTCAATTGAAAGTTGAATTGAATACTGAAGGACCATTCCATTTTTTTCCCATTATGGGAACTTTGGCAAGCCCTCCTGTTTTTGAAATGGCTGTGTTGAAGGAATAAATTGATAGTGCCATTCAAAAAGCTATGGAAAAGAAGGATTTGGGTAACAAATTATTGGAAGCCCCAATTGCATCCTCATCTAGGGTTAAAATTGAGGAAAAAAGATTTTAAAAAATGGACATAAGCTCTGGTGGTGAGTAAAATTTTATGTTACTCTTGCCTTTGGCTGATTTAATTTGATGTAAAATGAACTATGACTATATAAATATGACATATCCAATTGAAACACCTCCAGTGAGAGCTCTTCCTACGAGAGAAGGGGTAAAAACTATTTTCAAACATGGGAAATGAAGCATGGTTAGGCTGTGACTGTTTTCAACTCAAAGCATGATAAATATTTGGATTAAGCGTGTGATAGACATGTTTCCTACTCTGAGCAACTTCTCAAAAAATGGTCAAGGAAAACTCTTAAAAGGGAGTTTGGGTGCAAGTTTTAATCGATTCCTGTGGAAAATATTGTACAGATTATCAACATAACCATGAACCATCTCCACAACCCTCAGTGCATCCTCACCTGAGGAGAATCTCTGGGATGGCCTGAGTGATTTCAAGAGAAGGCATGAATGATGTGCTCAATACTATTCAACTGAAAAGAAATTTTTTCAAGGTTGATGATGGAAAATATTTTGATGACCCAAAAATCTATAACAGTAAGTGTAAGGTTGAGCTTGCAGAACTAAAGGGAAAAAGTGTTATTGAGGTCCACTTTGAAAAACTTGAAGATTCTGCTGGAGTCAATGATCAGGTTGGACTCTTACTCAACTCAGAAATTTAAGGACCAGATTTGAAAGAAACAAAGTAAATGAGTGAATTTCAAGGTCCTGGAAAAGACCAGTTTAAGTAGACAACTAGGGAGCCCCTCAAAGGGTGCCTAAGGCACTTGATGACAAATCAACCATAGAAGAAACTATATGGATAAATGAAAAGATGTGGAAATATTGAGTAAGCCAATGAGAGATTATTTATGATTAAATAATGGACTAGCTGGTGGAATCATGGCTAGCAGCAGAAAACATAATACTCCAAAAGATTCAGGTTGGGTTCATTGAGCAACATTCAGTGGAGAGGGACACTTGGAGGCCCTATTTTTGGCCCACCCCAATTCATTAAAGCTTTGCAAACAATTCCATCATATTTCTATATTGGATTGTACTTATAAAAAAAATAAGTACAAAATCCCCTATTGCATTTTGTAGGAATTACAGCCAACCAAAGAAATTTCACAAAAGCCATTCTTTTTATAACAAAATAAAAGTTTGAGTTTTACAGTTTGTATTTAAATGCACTAAAGAAGCTGGTTTATAAACTTGAGAGACTTCCCAAATTTTTTGTGACATGCTGTGAAAAAGCTCCAATTTGTGCTATAGAACATAGTTTCCCTGAGTCAACAAGACAATGTGTCAGTTGCACTTGTCTCAAAACATACAAGCAAATTGTCAATTTTGCTTTAATAACAACATTAAAGGGTGGAAAAGCTTTATTTCTCTTTTGGATAATTATGGGGCCTAAAAAACAAACAAGGAGGCAGAGTTTCATGATGCGGAAATTGTATTAAGTTCCAAATAACTGATTCTATTTTTAATCTTCCTATTTTTGGGTTTCTTACATTATTACTTGTATAAAGTGTTTTTTTGCAGAAAGTAATGATCTCCTTGAGAAAATGGATCATAACATCTTTTGTATGAAAGAGAATTTTATAAAGGAATGGACTTGCAGAAATCTGAATTTGGAATTAAAAAACATCCTGGGTTGAAGGGTACCATGCTACTCTCAAACTATTCCTTGCAAATTCTTTGGGAAACATGTTGGATGTTTGGGGAAACCTAGAGGGAACAGTTTCAAATTGAATTAAACTTTTTCAGGCTGCGCTTTAAAACTCTTGAATTTAGATGGAAATAGTTCTTCCTACTGAAATATTACTGTTGGTATACAAGTTTTCTTTAGAGGCAATTAAACTTCTTGTGGAAAAACATGAGAAATCTTAGTGAAACCATGATGAGGAAGTGTGCAACAAGTCATACTGAAAGACTATTGGTTTTCCCTGTTCCCAAAAAATAGGTGATCTACTAGTGTTTCAAGGAGGCTTTGTGCCTGAGGATTTTCATACTCAGTGGAGGTTGGATTATAACCCTTGCACTTCTAATCTGTAAGTTGGTTTAATGGGATGAAGGCTTTTTGATTGATGATTTCTACTTTACTAATGGTTTATCCTTTTGAATTTTGGAATGTAAATGTTAATGAAATTCTCAACAATTCTCAATTCAATGGGAATCTCAATGCAATGATCTTGGCAAATTCTGAACAAGACTATTGTTGGCTATTGAAGTACTTGATTCTGAAGACCACAGGTATTGATCAAAGCCAAGATTTTCTTTCAATCAACACAGGTTGACCAAAATTGATAGATACCTCAAGAAATCTTTCATGATTTGAACATTTTGAAAAGCAAATTAAGCTTGAAAAGTAAATTAGAAGGGCAACAAATAAGAAAATATGAAAATTCTCATCCTTTGTGAAATTTTTATTATTGGGATTTTATGAACTCATGGTAAAATGATTTCTGTAGTGAAAAGATGGCTCTTCATCTGAACTTCATAGCCCAGTTGAAGAGACTGAAATTTAATTAGGGTCACTTCTTTTGGAATCAGATTCCTTTTGGAGGAAGAAGAAAAAGAATTGTAGGAGTAAAACAGAAGCTCATTGTTGGTTAGTGTTGTTTCCTTGAATGAAATTAAAATTTTGGCTAACTATTTTTTTATTTTAGGAAGTGAATTACCTCAATCAAATAAAGATAAATTACCATAGCTCTTGGGAGAGTTTTGGGATCCAGTTGGTGATGGAAATTTTGTATTTTGAGTCATTGCTAAATCACTTGGTTATGATCAGAATGGATGGTTTCAAGTACAAAAAGAAATGTTTCAAACACTTAGGAAAAACAAGAAGTGTTATTCTTTGATCCTTGGTGGCAGTAAAGAAGTTTAAAAGTATAAAAAACACCTGATTTTAGTGGAATAAATGAAAATACTCCATCTGCAAAATTTCTTTCAAAGTTAGATATGGGTTGAATGATAGCAGGTACTTATCAAAGACAAATATTTTGATTCTCATTGCATTCACGTTGTACTCTTAATCTTAAGAAAATGGGGGGAAAAGAAGCATCAGACCCAAAATTCCTTTTATTTGTGAATAATAACAATAGGGTCCAGATTTACATAAGGGAGATGTGATTCCAATCCCGCCCATAGTTTCCAAACTATTCTCCATGATTTCTAAAAAAGAATATTTTTGGGTTCATCACCTGCAAAATCAACTTGATTTGTGATCTCATTTATTGAGATGATTTTAATTCCATCATTTGGGTTTTGCCTCTGATGCTGATCTTGTAATTCTATCAATATAAAGGGTTATCACATTTTGAACATCATTATCCTAGTTTGTTTGAGTTAACATCATGAAAATGAGTTTGAGTTAACATCCTAATGATGAGTCTTTTGATTGAGATTCTATTGGTAGTTTAGTTCAACTTGTGTTGGGTTGATCCAATCATAAGGAGTATTTTTACTTCTTATGATGGGATCAGCTTAACAAAAGTTGAACTGGTTTTTTTGGTGTTTTTACTTCAGGGCTTGTCGCTGATTGTCTTTTTTTTGTTGTTTATACTTTACGGTTTTTCAAGTTGAAATTGTAATTTTTGGCAATTTTACTTTAGGGCATCTCATGGTGAACTTATATTTTTTGGCACTTATAATTTAGGCATTCTCCATAGACTCTTTCATTGTTTCATAATTTTTTGGTGTTTTTCTTGTCTTCTGTTTGTTTTGTTTTTCTATTTTCATTCATTTCATTTTTCTTTTTTTTAAGTTTTTTTTTTGATATTTTCTGTTTTTTTTTAACCAAAAAATCAACATTTTTTGATATTTTAGTTGATTTCTTTTTTTTTTGTATTTTTAATTAGTTTATGTTCTTTTTCTTTTTCTCTATTTTTTTGGCAGAAAAAACTTGTAGTTGTGTGACGAAGAAAAACACTAAATTTTAGTTGTGTACAGCCCCACATGACTCAAATTTTGTTGGGTTTGGTGCCACACAAAACTGAACCGTTGTGTGGGGGACACACAACTACACTCAAGTAGTGTGGGGGCTACATGGTTTATTTTAGTCATGTAGGGTGCCACACAACTCAAATGAGTCTTTTACAGGACTCATTTGAGTTGTGAATTTTTCATCACCCTCTTTTTTTGGTTCATTTTTTTCAGTTTTTTTTTTTTTGATTTTGTTGTTGCTTTGGAGTTTTTCTTTTTGATTTTTCAATTTTTTTTTTTGATTTTTTTGGTTGTTTTTGATTTTTGATATTTTTTTTATTGTTTTTTTGTCCACTCCCCTCCCCTTTGGCACAATGGACAACTCAGGCTAAGTTTTCCACTGCCCTGGAAGTTAGTTGCCACATGATTTACTGCCACGCAACTTGCCCTGCTGGTAAAGGAGGTGGACAGGGGAACAACTGTTGGAAGGATGGACAACTTAGCCTAAGTTTCCCACCGCGCCAAAGGTTGCTTGTGGCAAGATCAACCCCAGCGCAACTCCCCCGCCAGTAGATGAGGGGCGCAGGGTAAAAAGTGTTGGAACAATGGGTGAATCAATCTAAGTTTTCCATTGTGCCAACAGGGAGAGGAGTAAAAAAAATCAAAAAAAATCAGAAAAATTCAAAAATCAAAACAAAAATCAAAAAATCAAAAAAAAAAATTGAAAAAATTGAAAAAAGGAAAAAAAATTAAAAAAAAAAAAGTAAAAAAAAGTAAAAAAAAGGCAAAAAACAAAAAGCAAAAAATGAAAAAATGAAAAATCATGAAAATATAAATTCATTCAAGACTGTAACTGAGTTAAAATGAAAATGAATCCATTCCTATTGTGAATTAACACAATAGGAATTGAGAAATTCAAGTTATTATAATTAACTGGGAAAAAAATGACTAATGAAAAAAACAATGCAATCAAGCAAAGAGTGATCCAACCAAAAACTCATGAATGCACTAATAATTTCAACAAAAACATATGTATTTAAAGCAATGAAAAAATATGGTATTTTCCCTTTTGAAAATTAAATTTATTCATATATTAAAAATTAATAAATTTTCACAGAAGCCATAAAAATTATATTAAATCTAATACATAATAAAAAAACACCTGTCTTTATGGTATAAACAACTTTTTTCATTACATAAAATTGAATTTCTCCATAATTCCATATCTTATGAATTCCAGGAATGTATTAGAATTACTTGGAATTATTGAGAACTGGTACAAAAACATTTTCTCAGGTTCCAACTCAAGTTAGAAAAATATTTTTTTCAAATTCATAAGGAAAACAAAACAAGTTCCAGGTGCTACACCTGCCAGAAGTTGAAGCTTTTTTTTATGGAGATAACCTGGTCTTGATCAAGTTCTTTTTGCAGTATTCTTTCAAGCTTTCATTCTCAAATTGGCCACCTCTGTCAGATTTTAGGATAGTTGGGTGTTATCCAAATCGTTTGGCTTCCAAGCCTTGGATTTGAGAGATTTTTTCAAATTTTTTTCTTTGGATTTGACAGGGATTCTCAAGCAGTAAATTGAGTGGCTGTCAACCACAGTGAAGATCTATTTATGGTTTTAAATTGAAGTTGGACTGATGGGCCCAATGATTTCCAAGTGAAGTTCTTCAAAGGGTCCGCAGGCCAAGCCATGTCTACTTTTGCAGGAGGCATTGGTTGTATTTCCAAAAGTGCAGGAATCAAATATTTTTTCCAGTTTCCCTGGGATATTCAATTTTTTCCTGATTCTATGGTAGCTAGCATCTCCCAGGAACTTGTGAAGTAGTTATTCAATGTACAGGGAAAAATTTTGCTTCTGTTGGTTAAGCGGAAAGAAGGGTAAGTTGTTCTGGTAGTTGTCATACTGACACCAAACTCAGTCTAACCTCAGTCTAACTCTCAGGCCTGATCTACTTTCTTAGGAACTTCAACCTCAGGGCTCAGGAGACTTACATCAATATTTCTCCAGTAACTATATACCTCAGGATCTTCATGCAGTACATATCTACATATAGTCTAACCTCATACTATACACAGATAGACTCCATAGGCTTGCACATACTCAATCTCCCAGGCTCTACTCTACCTCTCTGTATAACCCATACCTCTTTGGGTTACCTCTCTGTCTAACCCATACCTCTTTGAGTTATCTCTCTGTCTAACCCATACCTCCTCTGTGTGTTTTATCCTTTGGGAATCTTTGTGTACATCCTCTTGCAGATTGTATTACATACTCTCTCTACTTAGTACATAGTTTCATGACTACCATGTACACTGTACATCCTTCAACTGTACTCTCCCAACTTAGACAGCTCAGACCTGGAACCTTGTCCCAATCTAGAAGCAGCCTAACCTAATGTAGTAGCATACCTGATCAGCCCTCTCTGTTACTTAGAATGTTCCCATGACATCATGTGTGTAGTCTGAGCCCCAATCACTTGTACCTCTGCTGTAGTTCCAACCTCTTGTCTATTTAATAAGCATCCTCTTTCCTCTTCCTGATGCTTCCCCCAAGAAATAATTTTACTACTTCTTACTAGGAGATCTTCCCCAGCAAGTGTCATTCAGCACCATTCAACCCAATCCTCCTCTGCTCCTGTTAGCCTCCTTCAGTAACCTTGCCCCCAAGCCTACTGTGGGTAGAGACCCCTCTGTGCCAAGCCCTGCTTGCATGTCAGCAGCCCTTGTGAAATTAAACTGATTTCCTCCGCAATAACCCCTTCTTCACCAACCACGCTCCCTATCTTTTTAGAAAGCATCAAATTTTGCTATTGAGTTGTGGCAATTTTTGTTTGCTTTATTTCTGTCCCAACCTTGAACTTGGCTATTTGATTTGTGGCTATTTTCATTGCTTCCCTTACCTTACTGTCAAACCTACTCAAAGGACCCAGCTCTCCGTCCTCTAACTATCACTTCAACACTTCCACACTTTGACACTTTGACTCTTTGAAGCTTTGACTCTTTGACACTTTGACACTTCAACACTTTGACACTTTGACGCTTTGACACTTTGACACTTCTACACTTTGACGCTTTGACATTTCCACACTTCAATACTTAGATAAGGTATAGTAACCAGTATTTTACTGTCCCATAAAGGTAATCAGAGGAAGAAAAAATTCCTTCTTAATCATTTTTATTCTTGCTCCAAGGTGAAGAACAACTTTTGGGTAACTAATTATTCTTAGAAGTAAGAATGCCCCCACAACGTTCTCTTTTTTCTCACATTTCTAGCCCAGCAGTCACCCGCAGCTCTAGGGGGAGAGGTGTTGATTGAGTGGATGAAGTAAAAGGATTTATAACATTGGAGGAACTGGAAACATTCTGAACAATGACAAGGGCATGAGTTGAGATGAGAGAAAAGAACAAGTGAGAAAATGAAAGAACAATTCAAGGATTGAATGAATAGAACAGAAATCATACCAGACAGTAGAAAGGTTGAACTTGAGGTGCCTGGAGAATGGAGTGTGAGAATTGTATCCAATTGAGTTGAGAATTGAAGTATGAGGTTGAGTCAAGATTTGATTGAGTGAGTTATTGAGTGAGTATAGCAAGTAGGTGACATTGAGGAACAGAGAGCGTTGAGTTAAGAGAAAAGAACATGAAGAACAGAAAAGGTAGAGAAGTAGAAAATGAAAAAGAACAAAAAAGAAAAGAAAGAATCGAAACTAAGAAAAAGATCAATGGAGTGAGATTCCATCGTAAGAGCCGGTAAAGACCGTTAGTCATTGAGTCGAGTAAGGTTGAATTCCCCGGCCGTGGTCCGGGGATGTGCGGATTTACTGCGCGACCTGACAGAGCCGCTTACTGCGCAATCTGACAGAGCCGCTCAGAGGAATTTGATTATCTGACACCCCTCGTGGCTGGTAGGATTTTGAGGTAGTTGAAGTGAGGATTGATGACCCGGAGGAGTTTGGAATGTTGAGTCCGGGGTAAAGCTTTCGTAAGGCCGTCAGCTAACATCTCTTCTGATGGTATGAGCTTGATCTCAAGGTTATTGGCTTGTAATTCCTCCCTGATCGCCTTTTTTTTTATGTCGATATGTCTAGTTTTGGAGTTGCATCCAAACTTTTTCAGTTTGTCATCTAAGACCTTGTTATCAATGTGATGAATGCTTGGTTGAGTGTGCTTTCTCCACATTTCTGACGCAAGGCTTCTCATCCAAATTGCCTCGAGAAAAGAGTCGACTAATTGATTGAGCTCCGCTTCGGTGGTGGAGTGCGTAACATTTCTTTGGCGATAACTACTCCATGCAACAGGAGATCCAAACAGAAGAGTCAGGTGGCCAGATTGGGAATGTCTGGTTTTGAGGTCATCGTTCCACGTTGCGTCACTGAAGCATTGAAGTTGAGTGTTGCAATGTTTTACTTCCAGAACCAGTGAGAGTGACCTTGTGGCCTTCAGGTACTTCCAGCAGCGCTTCACTTCGCGCCAATGGTTTATTCCGGGCCGTTTGCAAAATCGAGCTAAGCTTGAGACCGCATAGCTGATGTCTGGTTGAGTCAGGCAGGCAATATAGTTCATTAAGAACACCGCCGACCTGTAATTGATGTTTAGTGCTTTGAACTCTTCCTGTTCATCAACGGTAGCAGGTTGTAAATTTAAATTGGAGGTTAGAGGAATGGAGGAAGGACAGCAATCAGTTAACTTCAGCTCTTCGAGCCCGTGGTCGATGTGATTGGGTTGAGAGAGATAAATTTTATTATCGGATTTTGAGTATTTCATCCCAAGGATGGTGTTGGGATCGTGAGCTGAAGAGTTCGGAAATCGTTGAAAAAAGTTTTCCTTGAAGTTGTTACCGAGACCTATCAAGATGAGGTCGTCGACGTGGAAGAATATCATAGAGCGACATGACGGATTTAAATAGAGACAAGGATCCGATGACGACTGATGGAATCCTTGACTGGAGAGCCACGTCGTGAGGGTATTGAACCAGTTGAGTGGAGCTTGCTTAAGCCCGTATAAGGACTTTTTGAGTTTCAGGTATTTCGATTTTCTCTTTGATCCTTTTGGAGTTTTGATGATGACAAGTTCCTTGAGGGGAGCATGAAGTAAAGCGCTCTTCACGTTGAATTGAGTAATTGGAAGTGAGTGATAAAGACCGTAAAGGAGCGCGATCCTGAGGGAGGCAGCTTTGCCAGTTGGGGAGAATGTATCTTGGTAATCAATCCCGTAGATCTGATCAAATCCCTTTACGCACAGTCGACTCTTGTATATCAGGGGATCTCCGTGACAGTTGTCTTTGAGGCGGTATACCCAAGTCGTGTTGAGAGGATTCGCGGGTTTGGGACCGTTGTAGTCTTCCCAGACTTCCATTCTTTCTATGCCGCCCAGTTCTGCATCCATCGACAAGTCCCAGTTTTTTTGATCCTTGGACTTCTTGGCCTGTTCAAAAGATTTTGGAACGTAGTAGTGGTGATATCCATAGCGATTGGGTGGATTGAGTGTTGACTGATCACGAAGTATCCAAGAGGGAATTAGTTTGTCTGCAATTTCCTGTGATGAGTGAGAAGATTGATTGTCCGCAGGTTTGACAGCTTCCGCCAAGGGTGGACTTTGATTGACTGATTCTGTATTATTGGTAGTGGCAGGAGGGATATTATGAGAACAATCGAAATTTAGGAAGGGAAGATTGATGTTGAGAGGAGGGTTGATTTCAGGAGGGTTTTCTGCAATGGGAGTTTGAGATAGAGACTTGATTATCTTGATGTGTTTGGAGGAGATGATGTGATTGTCAGAATTTAGGATGCGATAGGAAAGGAGGTCAGGGTTGAATCCTACAAGAGTTCCCTCCAGTCCGCGTGCTTTAAGCTTATCCCCACGAGCCCTCTTCAGATTCAAGTAGGCTACCCTGGAACCTAAAGGGTGAAAGTAATCCAGGGGCAGCGTCTTGTTTGTGAAAATTTTGTAAGGGGATTTCTCATTTGCGTTTTTGGGGATCTGATTGAGCATGAGAGTGGAAGCTTTGGCCACTTCAGCCCAGAGGTTGTGTGGTAGTTTTGAGGATTGGAGCACAGTTCTGATGGACTCGGCGACCGTCCGATTGGCATGTTTGACTCGTCCGTTGTGTTCGTGATGGTACGGTTCCGTTACAATGTGTTGAATGGCGTTCTCTTGAAAGAATGAGATCAGTTCTCAAGAGGTGAATTCTCCTCCGCCGTCTGTACAAATAGTGGCTGGAAAGCAACCTTGTTTTTGTTTCTCGAATCTGAGAATGGATAGAATTTGGGGACAGGCGTCAGATTTAGAGCTGAGAGGAATTGCAGATAAATACCCAGAATTGCTATCAATGATGGTCATAATATACCTCATCCCGCTGCGGGATTCCGGATTGATTGGACCCATCAAGTCAATATGGAGTTTTTCAAAGGGTTTAGTGGCGTGATTTGCTTTGGAATTGAAAGGTGTTTTCGTGATCTTCGAGAAGATACAGTCAGCGCACTGGAAAGAGTCAATCAGAGAGTGAGGAATTTCGGGGAAGACATTTCTTAGACGGTGAGGGCTTGCTTGCCCAAGAGATTGATGAAGATAGATAAGCTTGTCGTGATCAATAGTTTTCCGTGTGAGATAACTAATTTTGGAGTTATTTCCAATGGATTGAGGGAGGTTGAGGGCAAAAAGGTTGTCTCGAATGAATCCTTCAAACGCAAGCGTTCCATTGTGATGCACCTGGAAGGAGTTTCCGTGAGCTGAGACCAAGCATTGTTTTTCTGCAACCAGGATTCCAGGACTAATAAGGTTGATGACGAGATCGGGAACAAACAGGCAGTCGGAATGTTGGATAAGGGAATTCCTCCAGGCAAGGACAACTTTGCCTTTTCCTTTGATGGGGAGATTGGCGTCATCTTTTCCGGTGCTGATGTGTTTGCCATTGCATTCTTGCATTGAGGTGAAGTATTGGGTGGAGTTGAACATATGGCATGAGGCCCCCGAGTCCAGGATGATTTGGTGGTCGGCGTTGACTTTGTTGATCCATGTGGTTAGGAGAGCGTGGTAGTGGGCGACTTCATTGCTTTTGGGTTTCTTTTGCACTCTCCATTTGGCTTGAGCATCCTTCCACCAGTCCGGAGCCAGGTTTTCATGTTTGTGCCAGCAAAGTTCCTCGGGATTATCAGTGACAAAGGGGTTGTGATATCCCTGACGGCATCGTTGAGGTTTGGAGGTTGAGGATTTTGAATTGTTCGTGACCAATGCGGTTTCTGGGACAGGAGTCTCAGTGAGTTTTGACTTTGATTCATTATCCAACTGCGTCAAGTGATTTAGGACTAAGTCAACCGTAACTTCCTTGTCGGAGTGCATGATCTGCTGAAAAAGCGAGTGAAGCGACTGAGGGAATTTAAAGAGAACCAGATATGCTAAGATGTCCGAAGGGAGTTTGATGCCAACGTCCAGCATTTTCTTGAGAGCGATTTTTATCTGGGTAATGAAGGCTGAGATGGCCTCGGGTTTGAACGGGTGGTAGAGGAAGTCGTTAAAGACTCAAGCTTGGTTTGCAGTTTGAGACAATGTGAATCTTTACTTAATTGTTTTCCATAGGCCTTTAGCGGAATTGATGTTTTTGGGGTTTACTACATTGTTGTGAGTGATGGTGTTGATTTTGGAAAGAATAATTACTTGTGTTTCAAGGTCGTCTGTGGGGCTAAGAGTTTTGGAGTCATCGTCAAGAATTTCTTTGGTACCTTTGAGTTCAAGCAAGATTGTAATCTTATCTTTCCAAATTGAGTAGTTTTCATCAGTCAGATTAGGAACGGCTTTGAGAGCGGCCTTGAGCATGATTTGTCGAAAGCCGTCCATGTTTCCAAGTCCCTCCATTATATTGCGCGGTTGAGTCGTCGTGCGATTTGGCTTTTAACCGTGTTGATTGAGTGGATGAAGTAAAAGGATTTATAACATTGGAGAAACTGGAAACATTCTGAACAATGACAACGGCATGAGTTGAGATGAGAGAAAGGAACAAGTGAGAAAATGAAAGAACAATTTGAGGATTGAATGAATAGAACAGAAATCATACCAGACAGTAGAAAGGTTGAACTTGAGGTGCCTGGAGAATGGAGTGTGATAATTGTATCTGATTGAGTTGAGAATTGAAGCATGAGGTTGAGTCAAGATTTGATTGAGTGAGTTATTGAGTGAGTATAGCGAGTAGGTGACATTGAGGAACAGAGAGCGTTGAGTTAAGAGAAAAGAACATGAAGAACAGAAAAGGTAGAGAAGTAGAAAATGAAAAAGAAAAAAAAAAAGAAAAGAAAGAATCAAAACTAAGAAAAAGATCAATGGAGTGAGATTCCATCGTAAGAGCCGGTAAAGACCGTTAGTCATTGAGTCGAGTAAGCTTGAATTCCCCGGCCGTGGTCCGGGGATGTGCGGGTTACTGCGCAACCTGACAGAGCCGCTTACTGCGCAATCTGACAGAGCCGCTCAGAGGAATTTGATTATCAGACAAGAGGTACCACTGAACCTACTGAACATTCTACCCCTAGATCTTGTGGAACAGTTAGGACTTTTTCTAACCTGGCTGCCCCAGTGGTTACCACTTCCACCCCTATGGATACAGGTTTATTGGAACCTATTCCCCAAGTATCCCTTTCTACTATTCCTTTTTCTGAAAATGCTAGCCTCCACAGGATCACAGGTCAGTTTCCAAGCCCAGGTTACCATTGTTTGGAATCTCCTGCCTATGATGCAAGCATGGTCCCAATACCAGGAGAAGGTGAGGAAGATGAAGAGGATGAAGACTCAGGATTCGATTCCAGAATCTTGAGTGGCCTGGGTTCACCATCCCAAGAGGGTAATCCTAGCCAAACTTCTAATGCAACAGCAGTCCCTGCACCTTCCCCACACACCAACCTTCCTTCCACCACTCAGGCTCCTTCAACTGACCCTGCCCTGCTGGCAATTCTTCAGCAAATGACCACTGCAATGACTCATCTTTCTAAACCTGCTGACCATGGACCCTCTGCTAACTTTAAATCTCCATCTATCAATGCCCCAGATAAATTTGATGGAACTAACCCAACCAAGCTTAGACCTTTACTTCAAGCTTGTGAACTCATTTTTGCAAATGATGAGAGAGTTTTTGCTAATGACAGAAAGAAAGTATTTTTTACAGTCTCTTACCTTTCAGGAAATGCCAGTCGATGGATCCAACCCTATCTTGCTCACATTGGTAATCATGAGCCAGACTTCATACTTAACTCCTGACTTCTATTCACTCAACAACTTCATACCCTTTTTGGGGATCTTCTAGAAATCCAGCGTGCTGAGAAGGAGTTAACCCTCCTTAAGATGAAAGACAGTGGTTATGCTACTAACTATATCACTGAATTCAGGACACTTATGACCAAGGTCTCTGGGTGGGGTGATAAAGCCTTTTTCTCTCATTTTAGACAGGGTCTCCCAGCCAGATTACTGGACCAACTAGCTGGTTATGATGGACCTCAATAAACCTTGCAAGACCTAATGGATATTGTTCTTAAGTATGACACTCATTACCATGAAAGGATCCAGGAGAAGTCCTTCACTCTCCCTCAGACCTCAAGACCTGGATCCTGTCTTCCAAATCCTCAGAAATCTCAACAGACCAGCCAAGCAGGTAGGTTTAAGGGGAAGGCCAAGCTAACCCCTACTAATTCAACTCCAACCTATGTCCCCAATCCCAATGTAGGAGAGGATGGACACCTCAAGGCTGAAGAAAAAGCTAGGCAAAAAAGAGAGGGTTTGTGTAACTACTGTGGAGGGACTCACAAAATTAGCCTCTGCAGGAAACGTCCAGATTTTAAGCCTGGCCAGAAGCCCAATCCTAAGAAGCCAAAACAGGGAAAAGACTAGGTGATGGGAATGTGGTACTCCTTGACCATCACCCTCCCAATATTCAAGTACAAACTTTGGAAAGAAAAGACGCTAACCCTCCTTCCAAAGACTTATGTTTTGTTTGCTTGTACAATAACCAGGCTTACAGTGTACTTGTTGACTCTGGAGCAACTCAATCTGTTATTTCAAAATCTATGGTTTTAAAGTTTTCTCTATCACTCAAACCCCTGACCACTCCTATCTTCTTATTTACCTTCAGTCCTTCTGACTCACCTTCCCAGGAAATCACCCATAAGGTTTCCTTCAATTTCTCTTTGCCCTCTTTTCCAAACTTAGAATGGGATTTCTTGGTTGTTGATACTCCCCCCAAAGAAGACATTATTCTAGATATTGAATTCCTCCATTTCTGGAAACCAGAGGTAAATTGGCAACTGGGGTTGATCACCCCAAGACACCAACCAACTTTCGATCATTCCTCTTCCGTTGAACTCTCCTTGGCCACTACTTCCTTTCCGCCAGTGAACCTGCAGGTCACTGCTCCTGTCTCCTTTTCAGAATCTATGCACTCACAACACTTCCCTTTGAGTTCAACAACTACTTCTGTGAACAGGATATTCTTTGGACATTCTCTGAAATTCTTGGAGGATATGGAGAATGATCTATCTGTTCAAGTTTTGCGTATGATTATTTCCACTTCTGACTCTGACCCAAAGCAGGCTACTGCAGAAGTTTTGGATGAAGATGAGGAAACTGATGAAATTGAAACTGTGATGGTGAGAGTTCCTGATGCTTATCATACCTTTTTAGATGTTTTTTCCAAGGTCAAAGCTGATAAAATCCCTCCTAATTGCGCTTACAACCATCATATTTAACTGGAAGGACCTATTCCTCCAGTTGGGCCTATCTACTCCCTTAGTCACCATGAGAAGGAGGCCCTACAAGCCTATATAGAGGAAAATATAGAGAAAGGTTTCATTTGCCCCAGCACTTCCAGCACTGGAGCACCTGTCCTCTTTGTAAGAAAAAAGGATGGTGGTTTGCAATTGTGTGTTGACTATTGCAAACTCAACGCTGTGACTCGAAAGAACCGGTATCCCATTCCTCCCATGACTCACTTATTAACAGTCTTTTCTGGTTCTACCATTTTTTCCAAAATTGACCTCAGGGGTGCTTATAATCTCCTTCGAATTAAGGAAGGGGATGAACATCTTACAGCATTCAGAACTCAGTTTGGGTGTTTTGAATATTTGGTAATGCATTTTGGACTCACCAATGCCCCTGCCTCTTTTCAATGTCTTGTTAATGACATTTTTTCAGACCTTCTGACCATCTGTGTGGTGGTATACCTCGATGAAATTCTTATTTTTTCCAAAAACTTAACAGAACATACAGCTCATGTGTGTGAAGTCTTGAACAGACTTCGGAAGAACAACTTATATGCAAAAGCTTCTAAGTGTGAATTTCATGCCTCCTCAGTGGACTATCTAGGATATTTCATTTCCAGAAGTGGCATTGAAATGGAAAACTCCAAGGTCCAGAAGATCTTGGACTGGCCACCACCAACAAACAAAAAGGCCTTGCAACAGTTTTTGGGTTTTTCTAATTTTTATCGCAGGTTTATCATTAAATATTACAGAAAGGTGAACCTCCTCACTGCTCTAACTGGAGCAGAACCCATCTTTCCTTTGCCCCCAGGGGCTCTGCAGCAGTTTGAGGACCTCAAGGTAGCCTTTACTAAAGCTCCTGTACTCAGACATTTTGATTTTTCCTTACAAACCTTTTTGGAGACTGATGCCAGTGACTATGCCCTAGGGGCTGTCCTCACCCAAGTCTCTCTTGATGGATCCAAACACCCAATTGCTTTTGACAGCAGGAAATTGGGTAGTGCTGAAATGAACTATGAAATCCATAATAAGGAACTCCTGGCCATTGTATGGGCCATCAAGATCTGGAGAGCTTACCTCCTCAGTCTTTCTTCTCCCTTTGAAGTTCTCACTGATCACTTATCTCTTAAATATTTCATGACCTCCAAAGTCTTGACTCGTTGCCAAGCCCGTTGGGCTGAGTTTCCACCTGAATTTGACTTCACTATAGTCTATAGACCTGGAAAGCAATTGATAGTGCCTAATGTCTTGTCACGTCAAGACAACGTTTATCCCAAAGGGGGTATGCCCTATGCAGAAAAGAATCCAGCAAATGTCAAACAACTCTTGAAACAGAATGACTTTTAACCTTCTAGAATTTTCCTTATATCTGCAAAACAGGTTGAAAAACAATTGGAAACCTTAATTCAGTCCCAGATCTCCAACAACTCAACCCAGCAGATTATTCAGAAGCTACATAAAAAGGTAAAATTAAAGAGTGACCTTATAGACCCAGACACTGGACTCCTTATTTTCCAAAATAGAATAGAAATCCCCAAGGAGGATGAACAACTCCAACTTGAAATACTTCAACAAAGACATGACTCTTCCCTCTCTGGCCACCCTGGACAAGACAAAACAGCTGATCTAGTCAAAAGAGACTTCCATTGGGAAAATATGACTTCCTTTATCAAAGATTATGTTTCTTTCTGTTACCTTTGCAGCAGAAACAAAGCCAGTCACCACAAAAAGTTTGGACTCCTCCAACCCTTACCAATTCCAGATTCTCCCTGGACTTCACTGTCTATGGACTTCATCTCATAACTACCACTATCCAATGGTTTTGACTCAATCCTTGTGGTAGTTGATTGTTTTTCAAAAATTTCACTCTTTATTAAAACCAGAACCGATATCTCCTCTGTGGAGTTGGCTAACCTACTAATTTCTCATGTTTTTACTAAACGTGGCCTCCCAACTGACATTGTCAGTGACAGAGGATCTTTATTTGTTTCTTCCTTCTGGAAAATTGTATGTGAAAAATTACAGATAAAAAGAAATCTTTCCACAGCTTATCACCCTGAAATAGATGGACAGACGGAACGAGAAAATCAGATCATAGAACAATTTCTTAGGATGTATGTCAGTTATCACCAAGACGACTGGGATACCTGGATCCCCCTTGCTGAATTTGCTTACAATAATTCCACTCACACTTCTACTAAGCAATCTCCTTTTTTCACCATCTATGGAAAACATCCCAACTTTGACAGTCTCCATGTAGTAGATGATCAACCTGCCAGCCACTACATAACCCAGATTCACCAGAATCAAAAGTTATTGGGTATTGAACTAGAAAAGGCAATTAAAACCTACAAAAGATATGCTGACCTAAAAACAAGTGACTTTCCTGCCTCATTTGCTGTTGGAAACAAAGTTTGGCTCTCTTCTAAAAATATCAAAACTAATTGTCCAACTCATAAACTCTCAGAGCAATGTTTAGGTCCCTTTATGATTATAGAACAGATTGGCAAAAGTTCATTCAAGCTTCAACTCCCTCAACAATGGTCCACAATTCACCCTGTATTCCACTCCTCCTTACTCAAGCCATATCAGGACAACTCACTATCCTCTAGGCACCAACCACCAACTGAGCCAGTCAAAATTGATGGTGAAGAAGAATGGGAAGTGTCTCAGATATTGGATTCCAAACTTAAGAGAGGGAAATTATTTTACTTAGTTGAATGGAAAGGCTTCCAGAATGACAAGGAACGCACTACTTGGGAACCTCACTCTAATCTTACCAACTGCCCTACTCTACTTCAAGACTTCCATACACTCTATCCCTCAAAAACAAAGTCATCCTTCAAATAAAAACATTACAAACCTTACTCTTGTTTTCAAATATATATTTATATATATATATATATATATATATATATATATATATATATATATATATATATATATATATATATATATATATATATATATATATATATATATATATATATCAATAAATTGATAAAAAAAAGTAAAGATTATTTCTCCTTTTTCCCTTTCTTCAACCTTAAAAAAAAAAAGAAAAAAAAATCAATTACTCCCCTCTAAGAAAATATAAATAAAAACAAAAAAAATAATAAATATAAAATAAAACTAATTTTATATATATAAAAAAAAAACTTTTTAGATAGCTTCACACATCAATTCTTCCAACTCTTTTACTCTAGACATCCAAGTATTTACTAATTTTAACTTGGCAACTTGATAAGAATTTGGCCCCCTTATAGTAGTCCCTACTTCAAAAGTATGCCCAGCTGAAGCCAAAATATCAGCTAGTCTTTTCTTTATCTCAAAAACTTTTTTTTCTAGCTTCTAAAAACCCATACTTCTCTTTTCTTATCTACTACCCCAACCCTTCTTCAAACCTTCCTGAAAATTTGAATTTAAAGTCCTAGAATTCCTACTATAAATCTCCAAAGAATGGTTAACTTGATCTTCATTTAAAACAGAACCTTCTATGAATCTTCTTCCTTCCATCATCTCCAATAACCTTTCCCCACTTTCCAATTCCTCCAACCAGACCTCAGTTTCACCTCTTCTTTCAATTCCTTTCCTTCTATTCCTTCTGTCTTCCACCACCTTCATCTTCACCTCCAAATCCTTCATCTTGTTCCTCAAATCTTCTAACTCCAAAGAGTCATCTGATCTGCCCCCTTCTTCAACAATGATCTCTCTTCCTTTTCCTTTACCTATATCTTTGGTGGTTCCTCTATCTTCATCCATATCACTTAATTCCATCTCCAAACTCCCTTTGGCGTCTTCATTGTCATCTCCACTTTAACCATCTGCTTTGACGCTTCGACATTTGACGCTTCGAAGGTGGGCTTTGATGCTTCAACTGTTTGCTTAAACGCTTTGACGTTTGACGCTGCGACAATTTGCTTCGACACTTTGACGTTTGACGCTTTGACAAACCCCTTCAACGCTTTGATGGATTCCAAAATACCCTTGTTTCGTACCCTTTTTTGGGGGACCTCAACCACCTCCTGGTCTGAATCTACGTGAGGGGTTCCCCATCTTATAAATGCCTCCCCGCACTCCTCCTGCGGACGCCTCGACGTACCATCTATGGCCAAATTACTGGTTCGACGCAGTGCCTCCCTCTTTTCTTGCGTTTTCTTCAATCTCTCCTGCATCAAGCGGACTATTGCAAACCTTTTATCAGCACTCCAGCACCTCCAATACTAAATCCAGAAGCACTTACCTTAAGATTAATCTAGTCTGGATGAGTAACCCAGGGTCATGGCATCATCATCTGGAGCCTCTTTCACTTCAAAGGGTTGACTCTTCTCCAGGACCCATAAGGTTGGCCCCAAGGCCTTTCTGCCTTTCTTATCCATATCACACATTCTTCCATACTTCCTACAATTTTCACATTTGGCAGAATTTTGCTTGATACTGGTGGTGAAGATTCTTCCAAGCTTGACACACCTATCACAACTTGTGTAGTATTGCTGGACTGGATAATAGTTGTTGGTCTTCTCCATTGGATAGGTTGGTGTAGGTGATCTGGTTTAAGGAGATAAAGGTGGTAATGGGGTGGATGGTGGTGATGGTTGTGGGTAAGGGGAAGGAAAACTCAAGTTAGACATGGTTGAAGGACAACCTGGATGGCCTCTTCAACCTCTCCTTTTATGGTCATCAGGAGATGCCCTCTTCTTCACCAGGGGGTACTTTCATACTGACACCAAACTCAGTCTAACCTCAGTCTAACCCTCATACCTGATCTACTTTCTTAGGAACTTCAACCTCAGGGCTCAGGAGACTTACATGAATATGTCTCCAGTAACTATATACCTCAGGATCTTTATGCAGTACATATCTACATATAGTCTAACCTCATACTATACACAGATAGACTCCATAGGCTTGCACATACTCAATCTCCCAGGCTCTACTCTACCTCTCTGTCTAACCCATAACTCTTTGGGTTACCTCTCTGTCTAACCCATACCTCTTTGGGTTATCTCTCTGTCTAACCCATACCTCCTCTGTGTGGTTTATCCTTTGGGAATCTTTATGTACATCCTCTTGCAGATTGTATTACATACTCTCTCTACTTAGTACATAGTGTCATGACTCCCATGTACACTGTACATCCTTCAACTTTAATCTACCAACTTAGACAGCTCAGACCTGGAACCTGGTCCCAATGTAGAAGCAGCCTAACATAATGTAGTAGCATACCTGATCAGCTCTCTCTGTTACTTAGACTGCTCCCATGACATCATGTGTGTAGTCTGAGCCCCAATCACTTGTACCTCTGCTGTAGTTCCAACCTCTTGTCTATTTAATAAGCATCCTCTTTCCTCTTCCTGATGCTTCCCCCAAGAAATCAGTTTACTACTTCTTACTAGGAGATCTTCCCCAGCAAGTGTCATTCAGCACCATTCAACCCAATCCTCCTCTGCTCCTGTTAGCCTCCTTCAGCAACCTTGCCCCCAAGCCTACTGTGGGTAGAGAACCCTCTGTGCCAAGCCCTGCTTGCATGTCAGCAGCCCTTGTGATAGTAGTGCCCATTGAGAATTGTTCCACCTTACTTGGCCAAACTGGATTTTTTGGTTTTAAAAAAAAACTTCATATGGATCCAGTAACAGAAAATGGACAGACAGGAGATTTTCTGATATATCAGGGACATATAGGACATCCTTGAGCCAGACATTGGGACCATCTTGATTTTTAAATCACACTTTTCAGGATCCTTTGATGTCCAGTAGGTGGATTCTGTATCTGGTTTTACTGATACCAATCTTTCTGATGAGAGATGTTCAAAAAGACTGGAATCTGGTATCATGTGGGAAGTTGAGTGGGAATCAATAAATAGGTAGTTGTGTAAGGTTTAGTGGGAGTGATGGAGGCACCTGAAAGTGACTGGGGGTTGGATTGTTTAATGCTTTGAGCTCAAGTTTATTGTCCTCCTACTTCAACATACTCTTCTTCTTCAGGTACCATCTACCTCAGTCCATAAGCGTGACAAAATAGAAGCACAACATTAATCTTGCCATCTGCTTATCAACTCTGGCTTGCATAAAAACCTTCCATTCTTGGTGAATGACTCAGCACCACTTGCAAACCTTGCAGTCAACTCTACCTTGGTTGACCATCCATTTGGGTTCTGCCCTTTTCAACCTGAATATCAAGAACCCTTGGGTTCCCATTCATGGTCACATTCTATTGCTAGTTTTCACTCAAGATATTCCAACAATCTCAACTGTATAGTTTGCAAATTGACTAGTCCCTTACCCTGCATAAAGTATACCTTCATATTTGCATTGCTTCTGACATCATTCCCTCATGTCTCAACCGTTACATTCCAATACATTCATCCCCTATTGTCTTGCACTTACATTAAGACCTTGGAAACAATTCATATTGTCATTTAATTTTTTACTCTGTGCATTTCATTCATTGCCTCACTGCTCAAAACTGTAGTTGACCATCCATCAGGTTGTATCTAGTCATCTTGGATTAACTTATAAAGGCTACTTGGTTTGCCTGAGGATTTTCTCCTCAGTTAATTAATTTCATAATTTCTTGCATTTGCTAAATCCAGGCATCACATTGGGCTTGGGTTTGGTTTCCTTCCATTGAAATTCATCCCTCTTCCTGTGTGTTACGTTACTCCACAATAGGTTGGCACTTTGCAGTTAGCCCTTGCTACCTTGCACCCCCTTGCACTCAGCTTTCCCTTTGCGCTCATGATCATCTGAGATTTCCCTATAGTACGTAGGGTGGTCATGTGACAGTAAATTAACTAACTCAGCTCATCTTTTGTAGCTTACCAACCTATAATAAATTTATTTTTACAATGTCACATACTCACTCAGCCAGCAACTCTTCCCTCACCCCTTACAATGATGATATACATAGGGTAGGCAGACCTGGCTTTTCTTGGGCCAAAAAACCTTTAGATCCTGTCCCTTCTTTTAAATCTTCTTTTGTTGAACCTCTTGATGATCCCCTTGCTCCCTCACCCGAGGAATTGGACCCTCTCAAAGAAATTGAAGACTCCTCTGATGAATGCTCCCAAACCTGGTGCCTCAAACGTAGTCGCAACTCTGATCCAGGCACTCAATCAAACTGCCTTGCAATATGGTCCAAGTGGTCCTAGTTTTTGCACCCCGGGCCTGAAGCAGCCTGATCACTTTACTGGGGAAAAACTTCATAAGCTTACATCCTACCTACATTCCTGCAAAAATATCTTCTCAAACAATCCTCATAATTTCCCTACTGATAGACTTAGAGTTATTTATGCATCTTCCTTCCTTGGTGGAAGAGCCTTGCAGTGGTTCAAAACTTACCTCAAACTATGAGATAATGTTAGCCCCACTTGTATTCTCAACAATTGGGACAAGTTTGAGCAACAGCTGTTCACCCTTTGTGGCCTCCCTAATGAAGTTTGAAATTCCAAATAATAGTAGAGCTTCCATTTATATTTCCTATTTTCAAACTTTGAAGTCTTGCATCCAATGGAAAAAGGCATCCCTTTTATTTCAATTTTGAAAAGGTATACTGGCACGCCTAATTGAACAACTTGCAGTTGGGGGACATAATAAAACCTCCCTTCAACAGTTAATTCACCGGGTAATTGAGCTTTATAACGGTTATCACAAGGTCAGCCTCCTGGATGCCAAGAACCTTGCTATCCTTTAGCTAAAAGAGGTGATAGAATAAATAATAAATATATTATTTAATATATGCAGAAAAAATCTGTAAAATATTTGGATTAAGCTTATTGCAAGGTTAATTGGTTTGGTTATGATTTATTGTTAGAAATCAATATGAATAAATTGATTATTAAATATTTTTATAAAAGGGCCACAATTATATTGGGGATCTTTAACACCTCTCTTCAGGGATTTTAGTATTAAAACATGTAGTCCTGGTTACTTTGGCTCTTTAGTTTAAACAACATTTTACCCAAAGATAATATGTATATAAAATACACGATAGAGTGGCAGGGCCTTGTAAACAAGCTGCCATGACGGAGAAAGGATAATAAAACTCACTGGTATATTATTAAATCCTTGGGGAATCTGTTTGGGACCTGCACTGATGGGTTTAAACCTGTATACTGGGGTTATAAGGTTGTTTAGCTGTTTCAATTGATATAAAGAGGTTGAGTATGGATATTATTGATCAGACTAAGCCATAAATCACTTACCTATCTCTTATAAGGACTTGATTACCTTTCCATGGTTTCTGGATATAAATATAACTGGGTCTCTGCCCATTAATATCCTCAAAATAGCTTTTTATTTATAGCTTTTGGAGTACCAATATTATCCTTCTGAGGGGTACTGGGGCTCAAAGGGATGGACACTAAGACTAGCAGGGTAATCAGTTGTAGCCTGCCACGTTTTCTGGGTGCTATAGCAGAGGTAGCATCTGATTCCTCAGGGTATGGGAATGATTCTACTTTATAATTGATATTATGACGTGTGAATAACACTAATCTGTCCTATTAATGTATTATTTAATTGATTATCCTTCCCAGTAAGTTAATAATGATTTTACTAGACATTTCTACGGACATCCTGATGTCAGGTGAGTTCTCTTTATGTATTAAATAACTGGATTAAAGTCATGATATTGATTTTACTCCTTATTTTCGAGTGTCAGTTGATTTACTAAAATAATTACTTAAAAATATGAGTCATGAGAATTCATGTAATAATTTTACATCATTAGGTTTTTTAGTATGTCACAAAAATATTGATGTCTATAAATTCTCATAAAAGTATATTAAAGTATTTCAATATATTTTTAGAAGTTTTCATTGTCTTATTGTCAAAATTCTTGTTACTTTGAATTTTATTTAATAAAAAATGTGTATGGTGGTTATTTAAGTATTTTTATATAATATTATGTACTTTTAGACTATCTACTATCCACACGAACATTAATTAAATATGTAGAATGTTCCCGTGTGGGTTGTAGCATGTTTGCGCGGTACCTAAGCTTCCCAGGCCGCCTGTCACTCTGTCAACCCCTAGTCCCGCAGCTGCGTACTTGTCAGAGGCCTGTGGCTGCTTACACAACCTTGAAAGATTGACAGGGCTGTATCAAAGCCGTGCACGGGTGCATTGGCTGCCGCGGGTGTGTGAAGGAATCATGACAAAACATATTTCCATCAGTAACTCCTAAAATATACACAACACCTCAATTCTGAAACCTATACATGACAATACATGTGAAATATTTAATTGGCCAAAAAGCTCTATGGTGGTGACGTGGTATTTTGGTTTTTCTTTTCTTAATTATTTGCAAATATAAGGAGTTGGATTTCAAGGTGGGGTCGGTGAGTGACCCAACCTAATTTTGGGTGGAGAATCCATTTCTGTAATAAAATTCATTGCTTTCCTAATCCTTCTTATTTTAATTTTATTCTTATTATTTTTATGTTATTTTGGTACTTTTGCAGCTTGCTCTGCAATATTAGCAAGCTGACATTCCCCCACTCCAAGATATGGCCATATCTGACAAAAAATCTGGAGGATGTTGGGAGAAAATTAACTTCATGTGTTTTCCAGTTCATTTTGCAGGCCCTGTAGTTTCTGCAATGTATTGGTCCATCAGGTATTTTATTTTCTGGTAAACATCCATCTTTTTCTGCAGATTATCCTTTGTATCTTACTAAGTATATTCTAACCGCTTTTCCTTCTACTCTCTCTTTCTTGTCTCTTAATATACTGCTGACTTTCCCTTTTTCTTTCACAGGGTCAGGTTCTATTGGGATTATTGCTGGAGGGAGGTTGCTAACATCTCTTGGTTGAAAGTGTTTGACTAGGCTAACAGGAAATACTGGGTGTTTCCTTGATAATTGTTTGCTCAAGATTAGTTCCACAGCATTTTTGCCATTCAGCTTCTTGATAACAAATGGTCCACGAAATGCTGGTTTCAGCTTTCTTTTACTTTTGGAATTGGTTGTAGATATCAAGATCTGATCTCCTATTTTAAAGTCAGGGTCTTTATGTGATTTGTCCCATCTTTGTTTTTTTTATTCTACTGCTTCTTCTACACATTTTTGGGCATGATTATTTGCCAGATCTATCATCTTCTTAAAGTCAAGAGATTTTGGATGAATAGTGGCTAGGTTATAGTTTAAGCTATTCCTAAGGAATTTTGGAATCCATACTCTTTCTAGTATGTAAGGAGCTTCTTTGGTAGTAGGATGTTTACTGCTGTCATAAGCCATTTCTAGGGCTGGGAGTAGGCTTACCCAATCATGACAATAACCATTTGAGTTTTTGTATTCTAGACCAAAGCTACAGAACCTTCTTAAAATATCTTCTAGGGTCTGTATCATTCTTTCAGCTTATCCTTCAGTTTGGGGATGGTATGCTGTAGAAAATGCTAGATTATTACCCAGTAGATCATGTAGATTCCTCCAAAACTCAGAGGTGAATTTGGGGTGTCTTTCACTGATTGTAATCTTGGGTATACCAGCATCAGCTATGATCCTGTTCCAGAATAGTAAAGCTACATCCATTGCAATATCTTCTTTGTGGTTAGGTTAGAATTTTGCCTTCTTAGAGTATCTGTCAACTATAACCAGGACAGAGTTATATAAATGATTACCTCCAGGGGGGAGGCCAGTGACAAAATCCATGTTGATGATTTCCCATCTGGTTTTAAGTTCAGAGATCTTCTGTAGGAGTCCAAACCTGTTTCCAGTAGTTTTATTAGATTTTTGGCAGGTCTCACAGCTAGTAACATACTTAATAGTTATTTCTTTCCAGGCTATCCACCAAGAAGTTTGTTTTAATTTTTGCAAGGTTCTTTCTGTGGATAGATGCCCTGATGAACAGTTGTCATGGCATTCCTGGAGTACATGTTGTATATGTTCTTTGTTGCTTAGTACTAATATGCTGGAATGTTGGTGTCTTAGTAAAGGAGACCATCCCAAAAGGTAAACCTTCCTGCTTTATAGGGTTTAAGTAATGAAGCAGGTAGACTATTTATCAGAGCTGCTTCTGGGGATTCACATTTCATAATGGTAATCAGCAGCTTGCTTTCAGGAGAGTAGTTGTCCATCACTAGGTTGAAGAAAGCAGTATCTAATTCACATAAGTGGATTCCCATTATTCAAGAATTTAATGCATAAATATTGATTTTCAGGATAGGAAATATATCTTGATCTTCAGGGTCATATGCTGGATTGTTAGATTCATTAGACAAAGTATTCCTACTTAGACTATCAGCATTCTGATGTTTAGCTTCAGCTTTATGCACTATAGTCATCTGACCACTATACTGTTGTATAGCAATTTGCCACCTGAGCATATGTCTGCTGGGGGTTTTAATTTTCATAAGATTTCTTACAGCATTACAGTCCGTGATTACTTGAAAAGTGGTGCCTTCTAAGTAATAGTGTAGCTTCTCTAAAGCCCATACTAGTGCCAAACATTCCAACTGACTGGCTCCATATCTCTTTTCTGTATCTTTGATCTGTCTAGATATGAAGAGTACTGGTTTCTCTATTGGTTTGTCTTCTTCTATCCTTTCTTGATTTAGAGCAGCTCCTAACCCTTCCATGCAGGCATCAATTTACAGTTTGAAGGGCTTGGAGTAATCTGTTTGGATGAGTAAAAGAGTAGAGGTCATAGCTATCTTTAGTTCCTCATAGTTTTGAAATCTCTCATGAGTAATTTCAAAGAGAGTGTTTTTGTTGCATACTTCATACAGAATCTTAGTTAGCACAGCAAACTTTGGTAAAACTATATATTTCTACAGATTTTTCTTGATTTCTCTGTCTGCTTCCTCCCAATTCTCATTCAATTCCTCTACCATTGACCTAAATTCTTCTAAATCTTTGTTGTCCACCAAAGAAGACAATCTTTGCAAGATTATCACTTGTGTCACTAGATGTCTCTCAAAGATTTCCTTGCACTTTGCAGTCCAAAGCCTTTTTTGTTGGGTATTCCATCCACCTTCCTCCATGATTGCCTTTTGAGCTCTCTTCTTTTTGCCCTTTGAAGAACCTTCTCCAACATTGCAAGTCAATTTCCTTGCATTGGTTTTGATTTTTCCTTCAACTTGCACTTGTCTCCCCTCATTTCAGCCTTCCATCTCATTTCTTTCTGTTCCACCCCGTTCCTCCACCTCCCATTCCATTCCACTCCTTCCTTCTATTTCTTTTCCTTCTTGCTCATTTTCCTCCCTTTGCTCTGGTTCCCCCTTCCCTTCAGCCATTCCTTCTTACCTTTCCTCTTCAATTGTCTGCATTTCATGGGCTTGCACTTCACTTTGCACCTCACTTTGCACCTCACTTTGCACTTCCAACCTGTCAGCTTCCTACTATTGCAAAGCAAGCTGCAAAAGTAACAAAAATGACATAAAAAAAATAATAATACAATTAACCTAAGAAGTAGTAGGAAAACCATGAATATTATTACAGAAATTGATTTCCCACCCAAAATTAGGTAGGGTCACTCACTGACCCTACCCTTGAAATCCAACTCCTTATATTTTTAAATAATTAAGGAGATAAAGACCAAAATACTACGGCTCCGCTATTGAGCTTTTGGTAATTTAAATATTTCACACACACTGTCACGTATAGTTTTCAAACCTAAAATTCAGTCAGAATTGAGGTGTTGTGTATATTTTAGGAGTTACAGACAGAAATGTGTTTTGTCACAATTCCCGCACGCAGCCGCGGCAGCCAAAGCACCTGCGCGCGGCTGACATACATCCCTGTCACTCCGTCAAGGTCTTGTACGCAGCCCCGGTCCTCTGAAAAGTATGCAGCCGCAGGACTACGGGAGTATGCAGCCGCAGGACTACGGGTTGACAGAGTGACAGGCAGCCTGAGAGGCTCAGGTACCGCGTAAACATGCTACAACCTACACGGAACATTCTACATATGTAATAAATGTTCCTGTGGATATTAGACAGTCTAAAAATACATAAAATTATATAAAAATACATAAATAATCCTTATACGTATTTTTTATTAAATTGAATTCAAAGTACCAAAAATTTCGAAAATAAGACAATAACAACTTCTAAAAATATATTAAAATACTTCAATATACTTTCATGAGTATTTCTAGAAATCAAAAACTTTGTGACATACTAAGAAAACCAATGATTTAAAAATATTACATGAATTGTCATGACTTATATTTTTAAGTAATTATCTTAGTAAATCAACTGGAACTCGAAAATAAGGAGTAAAATCAATCTGATGCCTTTTACTCCAGTTATATAATACATAATGAGAACTCACCTGACATCAGGATTTCCGTAGAAATGTCTATTCATATAATTATTAAATTACTGGGATAATTTACTAAGGATAATTAATTAAATAATACATAAATGGGACAGATTAGTGTTATTCACATGTCCTAATATCTATTATAAGACAGAATAATTCCCATACCCTGAGGAATTAGATGCTACCCGTTCCATAGCACCAAAATCACGAAAAAAGCTAAAACTGGTTATCGTTCTAGCCTTAGTATCTGTCCCTTTGAGCCCCTGTACCCCTCAGAAAGAAAATATTGGGACTCCAAAATCTATAAATAAAAAGCTCTTTTGAGGATATTGATGGGCAGAGACCCAGTTATATTTATATCCAGACACCATGCCAAATTAATCAAGTACTTATAAGAGATAATTAAGTGATCATGGCTAAGTCTGATCAATAATATCCATCCTCAATCTTCTTTTATCAATTAAAACTGCTGAACAACCTTATAACCCCAGTATACAGGTTTAGCCCATCAGTGCACGTCTCAAACAGATACCCAAAGAATTTAATAATATACCAGTGAGTTTTATTATCCTTTCTCTGTCTTGGCAGCTTGGCTACAAGGCCCTGCCACTCCACCGTGTATTTTATATACATATTATATTTGGGTAAAACATCCTTAAAACTAAAGAGCCCAAAGTAACAAGGACTACGTGTTTTCATACTGAAATCCCTGAAGAGAGGTATTAAAGATCCCCAATATAATTGTGGCCCCTCTATAAAAATATTTAATAATCAATTTATTCATATTGATTCAAAACAATAAACCATAACAAAACCACTTAACCTTGCAACAAGCTTAATCCAAATATTTTACGGATTTTTGCTGCATTTATTAAATAATATATTTATTATTTATTCTATCACCTCTTGTAGCTAAAGGATAGCAAGGGTCTTGGCATCCAGGAGGCTGACACAAACCAATTGATGCAGTATATGGTTGTGGCGGCGGTGGCGTATTGGTGGTGTGTTGTTGGACTGGCGGCAGAAAAACATCAATGAGCATTATATTAGTTCCATTTCTCTTTTCTATATTTTTTTAACTTATTGTTAGTCTCTAAGACTTGAATTAATGGGGCTCCAAATAACTAAGAACTCAATCTTGGGCACTGGATGTATCTGATAATTAAATTGCGGCGCGGACCCTTGACTTTGCACCTCCCTTCTGGACGCTGCTGGGACATCTACAACCGGCTTGCTACTTATAGAGAATGTACAAGCAACCTTGCCCAAGCAACGTTGTTTTCACTTGCCTTGAATACCTTGGTTGCATGTACTAGGGACACATCACTTGTTTTGTTGAATGCTGTTTTCCCAACGGTGGAATGATGATTATGACATCATTAATTATGAATTTTTTTAAAGAAAAGAAGTAAGGATTAATGGGTATACAGTAATTGTAACAACTTTGGAATCAATGGGGAAAATGTCTAAACTCTTGCAGGAGCTTGCATCTTTATAACTGGGCAACTGTCACGCTCCAAGCTAGAGGTTTATTATCCTCCTACTTTGATTTACTCTTTTTCTTCAAGTACAATCTATCTCAGTCCATAAGCATGAAAAACTAGAAGCACAAAATCAATGGTGCCTCCTGCTAATCAAATCTGGCTTGCATAAAAACCTTCCATTCTTGAAGACTGACTGAGCACCCAATTGCAAACCTTGCAGTCAAATCTACCTTGTTCAAACATTCATTTGGGTTCCAATCTTTTCACCCTGGGTATCAACACCCCTTGGGTTCCAATTTAAGGTCACATGCTATTGCTATTTTGCACTCACACTAGTCAAACCATCTCAACTGTATAGTTTGCAAATGCACTAGTCCCTTACCCTGAATAAAATATACCTTCATATTCACATTGCTTCTGACATCATTCCCTCATTTCTCAATTGTTAAATTAAAATATATTTGTCCCCTATTGTCTTTCACTTATGCTAAGAACTTGGAAGCAATTCACACTGTCATTTCATTCTTTACTCTGTCCATTTCATTCATTGCCTCACCGCTCAAAACTGTAGTTGACCATCCATCAGGTTGTATCTAGTCATCTCTAATTACCTTCTAAAGGCTACTCCGTTTTCCTGGAGATTTTCTCCTCAGTTAATTAATTTCATAATTTCTTGCATTTTCTAAATCCAGTCATCACATTGGGCTTGGGTTTGGTTTCCTTCCATTGGAACATTAATCCCTCTTGCTGTTTGTTAAGTTACTCCATCATAATTTCGCACTTTGCAGTTAGTCCTTGGTACCTTGCACTTGCCCTTGCACTCAGCTTTCCCTTTGCGCTCATTATCATCTAAGATTGCCCTATAGTACTTAGGCTGGTCATGTGACAGATTGAGGGACTGTTTTTCTTCTTTTTTGATATGATAGTGCTGGGGTTTGAAGAATTGAGCAGGGTTGTTTTGTTCTTGAGTGAGATTTTTGTGGTTCTGTTATTTAGGAATATTCTGAGGTGGCTGAGAACTAGTTCTGGGTTGATAGGTTTATTGGATTGGGTTATCCTTTGGCTGAGATTTTCTAGGCTTGGTGGTAAATTTTCAAGGATGGTATGATAGTACATCTTCATGAATGGAGATACCCAATTTTTGCAGCAGCTTATTGATGGTCTTCTTGGTTTGAGTGATCAACTCCTGAATTTTATTTTGATTAAAGGTAATTGGGAGAAAATTCTTGTATACTCTGATTCTATTAGATGTTTCTGAGGAGGCAAATAATTTCAGAATTAATTTCCAGATGACCATGGAATCTTCCTTATTTCTGGGATAAATAATGCTTGCATGGATTTCAGAGTCTAATTTGGCTATAAGGAAGGTTCTGATAATGATTTTATTTGCTCTTGTCAGAATTTGGTCTGTTGAATTGAGAATTTCTCTTATTCCTTGGAGATCTTGAAATTTTCCACCCTTTTCCTCCAGAGCAAGAATTTATCTAGGTTCAGAAAGGGGATGCTTTTGATGGAAGTTTACAAAATGGCTTGGGTGAGTGCCTGTGACATAGTTTTTGCTTGTTTCTCAAGAGTAATTTGACTGTCATGTTGGATCTATCAAGGATTCTTCTTTAAATCAGTGCTTGAGCTTTTGATGATCCTTTTCTTCAAATCAGTGCTTGAGCTTTTGATGATCCTTTTTTTTCCAATGGTGCAGATTTTGATGGTTAATTTTGCTTAATTCCAGGGCTCTTAATCCTAAATTTTTGTTTTAATTACTCTTTTTTCTAAACAAGCAACTACTGAGTTCTATTCACACAGTTTTTGAATTTCAAATAAATGTTTAAAGGTAGAAGGTTGAAAAATTGGATCAGGATGGAGATCAGTTGCAAGTTTTCTGTCTTCAGGCCTAGGGACAAAGAGGAAATGGACTGAGAGTTGGATCTGACAGGTCTGGGAGTTCTTGAATACTATGCGGTTTTTTTTAAATACTTCCAGTGGTCTAAGCTGGAGAATTAATTCATTGTTGATGAGCCTTCTACCCTCCTGTGTATTCAAATCCCTGTTGTGGGATGTTGGTTGTATTTCTACTTTTTCCTTATAGGGAGGCTACTGTCTAGAGATTGTGATTGATTTTTTCAATTGGTTTGTCCTTAATGTTGAAGAAGTACCTTCCATTGGCTTCTTTCTTGAAATTGTTATTTTTCTTTGGTTGATAGATTTGAGGATGGCGACTGGCTGCTTGAGGGTGGCTGGATCCACAATCAGTTGGTTAAATACTTTCGAGGCTGAGTTTGGGTGGTCTTGAGGTTTTTTGGGTTGGTTTTTGGAGATGTTTGAAGGGAGTAGAGATGTTGAAAGGAGTGGAGGAGCCAAGAGCAAGGTTGGTCTGAGTAGTAGTAATGCAGTAATTTTGTCTGCGCAACTACAAGAGTTATCCCAATTGGGATAACTCAGAACTCCATCTTACCCAGATTGGTTTCAGCGGAAAGTTATACCAATTGGGATAACTCAGAGTTCATTCAATTTAGAACAACAACAAGCTTCCTAAGATATTAACTGGTTGAAAACTGGCATCTCTGAAGAATCATATTTCGAAGAAGAAGGAAACCATTACTCATGCCATATCATCAAACACTGGTAATCCCAACCAGTACAACTCCAATAAACACATACGTGGAAAAGAGCTCAAACTTGTCAAGAAGGATGCATTGTGCCAATTTCAACAAAACACTTCTTGAACATCTTGATAACTAGAAGCCACTGCTATTGGTTAAATTCACTCTCCTGACAAGAAATGGATAGCACATGCGCATGCTCTCATCTGGAATTCTGGTATTCCCAGATTCACCTACCACTGGGCAAAAAATCCAAAATCAAGCTAGAATTCCTCCTTGACTGCCATAATCATGAGATCATGCAAGATCTGCACCCAAGTTGGGTTCACTTCTTCTTATGCAATAAATTATAATTAAAAAACCAGAGCTAATAGATTTGCCATAATAAATTGTTGGCTCATCTCCAAGAAGGATCTTTGGAAGAAAGAAAACTAGGCAGAAGGAGGCTCCAGAAGCAGGAAATCATATTTTTCTGAATCTCAAAACTTTAAAAGGAAGAAGGTGTTTCAAATTAATATTTTAGAAATATTCCTCAATTTTCAATGACTAACAGAATATGATATTTTGAAAATACAGAAAAGCAAGAAATAAATCAGGAAGAAAGCTGAAGTAGAGCTGGAGATGATGCACTTATACTTTGAGACTTCTTCTCTTTTCTTTGATAGTGGCTTGATATCTGATTCTGAGGGCGAAGGGGAAAACTTATTTAATCATGCAAATTTTAGGAGGGCCAAGGATATCTTGCAAATTTTTCACTACATTGACCAAGCTTATATCCAAAAAGCAAAATCTCTGCGCATAAAGAGGGAGAGACAATTGATAATGGGTAGTCTTTCCAGACCCACCAATTCAACAGAACCTGATGACACACCTTCACTTCCTTCCTCAATACTTCATAAATTTATTAGTAAGTTATACCTGAAGGATCTTACTCCTGTTGAGAAAATAAAGTTGAGTTTAATTCCAGAAATTGATCTCACCAATGTTTTTTTTTTCTAAGAACTAAAGTATCCCAGCCCTCAATCCTAATGGAAACCACTCAAACCTCCTAAGAATATTCAAAAGATTTTCTTTTTGATATTTCTAATTTTAATAATATTTTTATATGCCACATTGGTTACTCTGAAATTGACATTAAGCAGCCTTGTTTCTCTATGTGCGTTCTGTTTATGTTTTTTTAACTGGTAGCAGGCAATCATATGTACTACTAGATTAATTCAGTTTAGGAAAATCAATCTGGAGCTTTGTGCCTGTTTTTCTTTTGAGTTATTCAAATTTAGTTCCTTTCTAAAAAATCTTCAAAACTATACAGAAAGAAAATTGATGGTGTGAAAAAACAAAATAAATCTATGAAATGAATGAGATATTACCTGCAAGAACACCCATTAAATTAAATTTGACGGAAAATCTGTTGAACAGCTACATGGAAACTTTGTGTTATCATAAGACCACAAAAGCACTAATTTCAATTTGAAGAATTAATGATGGAATAAATTGTTGTTTCAAAACACCAACATGATTTAGTAAAGTATCCTTATAAAAAAATTATGAAAAATTAATATTCCTAGTTGTGAAATATTTTTTTTCAGGGAAGCATACTAAGTCTTTGCATGAGATATTTCCTTGCTAAATGTTGTGTTAGAAAATTTTCTGATGGAAAAATATTGATTCCAATCATGAGTTTTTATTAAGATAATAAATCCTCAGATTGAATTAATGATTTTAAATATGGAAATTTGAATATCAATTCAAAACCAAAGATCTTATTATTTCCAATTTATTTTACATGGGTCAATCATGTGAATTCAATATGATCTATTCATTGTTAACATTTTTCAAAAAATAATATATAAATTTCACTCACTTACATTCCCACTTTGGTGAATATGCATATTAAAAATGGAACTAATAAGCTTTTAAGCTTTTTTTTAAGAATTTAGCTCATCAGGAGATTTAAGATAAAACTTAATATTTCATCAAGTCTTTTATCTTTTTCCATGTAAGCCTTTCAATTTCTGTGAACTCAAAAATAATTGACTTAAAACCCAATCCAATTCAACAATAACATTGATGAAACTACCATAGTTGGACACATTTGGATATTCCAATGTGACGTATTTTATCAAAGGAAATTTGAATATGGAGGCAATATATATAATGGTGTTGGAAGGTTGAAAAAGTCACATCAAAAATATATTTTGCATGCAAATTTTTCTACACATGTATGTAACTCATACTTTGCTAGGTTTCATCAAAATTCAAAACATCACTTATCAAGTGTCATTGATACCAAAATTAAAAGAAAAAAAACATTTGACAAACATTATCCAATCTATTCAAACAATAAAATCCACAAAAGGGAAACTACAAGCAAGTACCAGGCGTGTGAGTGAACATCTTGTTAAAAAGTATTTGAATTTTGTTTATTTCAACTGAGGTTAATTTCCTTATATAAACCATGATTTTTCACATTAAAGCCATCAATTGAAGATTTTCATGCACAAAAAAAACCTGCAAGATATCCTTTCCATAGTGGAATACAACAGTTTCAGCTAGAAAACATGGAAATCTATGATACATCTGGGATGACTCCTCTTCAATTTCTCTATCACACTTCAAGTGCCCTTATTCAATCACTTCAAATCCTTCAACAAAGAATTGGGGAAAACATTGGTTACAATTTATATCAGAAATAAATCAAGATTGAGCATGAAAAAATATGCATTCACTCAATGATAACTGGGCAGGCCAAATATTCAGCAGAAATCCCTTAAACTCTTGCAAAAAAATTCTAAATTTGCAATGATCTACTTGAAAATGTCTGTGGTGAAAATTTTTACAAACTCTATCCTTTGGAAAAAATACTTCAATATTCAGAAATTCAGTCTGGTGAAGCAAATCAAGAACCCAGGAACTGTCCGAAATTTCATAATATTCTTAACTCAAGAGTTGGATATCCTGTTACCTGTGGATCCAAACTTTGGAAAGGAGACAAGAAAAAACATCAATTTTATGCTCTGAAGAGGTTTGGATTCCAATTTCTCAAGAAGTGGATTTTCAGGCAATTCATTCTCCCTTTTTTGAAAAATTACTGAGTGCACCTCAAAATCATCACTCCAGTAATCCTACTCAACTTTGTGATATTTGGGATGAAAACATGGGGAATAAATTCAAGGATCAAACAAAACCACTTTACAAAGATGAACCGGGGAACCTTGTTTTTGGAATTTAAATTCATTGTAAAAATGCTCACAGGATAAATACCAGTGGAAAAAGCATCTGTCTTTTTTTAATATTCTTAATATGTTTCAACCTTCCACCCAACATCTTTTAGAAGCCACAAAATCTTTTTTTTTATTGATTCAAACCAACACAAAAGGAATTCACCTCATTTCAACTTAACAATCTACTCCAGTCTCTGTTTTCTGAGCTATTGGACTCTTGTAAAGCAGCATAATTCACCAAAAACAATAAGTACCCAGATGGGAGAGTGATATTTTCTGTCTATTGCCTCTGATTGGCAATAAACCTTCCTTGTGTAAACTTAGTGGATTTCCATCTCACCCACAAACAATCTTCTATTTCAACGGCAACCTGAATTTAAATTAAATCAGGAAGACCCAGAAGTAAACTTGGCAATTAAAAAGTTAATAAATACCACATCAAATGGGCAGAAAATTGGAATAATGCTAAATCATTGAATGAGAAGAACAAAATCCTACAGAAAGATGGTGCAAGGTACACAATATTACAAACTCTACCATCCTGGGAACCAAAAAATATGACATAAATTGATGTAATGGATGCATTTATCTTGAGAATGCTAAGGGATTACATTATTACCTACCTTGGAATAATCAGGGCTGGCCAAATTCAGCAAAATTCTGAGAGGAGGCAAAACACTTAAACAAGAAGTGGAACAATTAGTAAAGTTAGCAGCTTCAAATCTGTATCCAAAAGAACTTTTTACTTTTCAACTGGAGGATCTGAGAGAGTCACCCGGAGAAGAGTCCAAAAATGACTGGTGGATAGCTCCCATAAAAACCTAGAATATTTATCTATCAATCCAATTTAAAAGTTTCAGTTTGGAAAAATTGGCAGCAAGAAGGATCATTAAATATGCGGCAGAGAGCTTCAGTAGGAACTCTTGTAGTCTAGAAAATCCAAGGGCTCAATCCTCCCAGTTCCTCAACAAGTTTGGAATATTTTGTATCTCAACTACTTCAACCAATATTTTGATGTTCCCCAAGGCCTCTGGAGAATAAATCAATAAGCTTCTCATTTAAATATTTGCCTATATCAAAGTAGAAAGGAAAGAAGAAATATTACTTCCAAGAAATAAACTCAATTAGCTCTGTTCAAAGTAAATCAGGAAGTCAAATGAATCTGGGAGGACCATCTCAATTTCCATACAGAAAATCTGCCACCTCTCTGTGGAAGATTTAATCAATCCATATCATGGATATTCCTTAATAGATGAGACAATTATTGCATCAAAAAAATTGAGCATTACTCCCCAGAACCTCAAAAGTCTTCAAGATTCTAAAATATGTATGCACTTATGTGTGTGCTAAGTATAGTTTTGATCCAAATGGTATGAACATATGCGCCTTTTACAGACCATTTGAAAAACACACGCACCACACAGGCCAGTGTGGATGTCACAGATTTGGGGAAACCAGCCTCAAAACATGTGAAATAGGTCATTTGGGACACAGGCCACCATGGGCCACCCCAACCAAATGGGCTTCTATGGGCATTATTGTTCCCAATATTAACTTTGGAAATACATGGCCAGCAGGGCTGGCATGCCAAATTTTTCATTTTGTTGGTTTGGGATGAAAAGGCCCTCTGGGGCTGTTTCCCATTTTGCGGCCCTCTCAGGGCCGCTGTTACTTGCATTTGGCTTGTTTCTGGGAACAACAACCCGCACAGGGTTGTTTCAGGGGGCCGATGGACTCATTTTGAGTCTTCCACCCAGGTTTTTTGTTGCAGCCCTGCGCAAGGGCCACGGCGCCCAAGGGGGGAGTGATACCACTTTCCCCCCCCCCATTGCCTCACCTCCATCACTTTTAGGATCAAACAAGGTGGCTAGGCTGATTTCAAGAAGGCAACTGGTGGTGGGGGGGATTCAATCACACTCACACCAAAACTTTGAGCAGGCTTGTGGCAACAAGGTGACCGGGGGTGGGGGGGACCTGACAATCCTCCCACCAACAAATGAGGGGGCATCTCCCCCCCCCTTTACCAAGGGGGAGGAGCAACAACCCTGGGGGGGACTTGACCACCTCACCAGGGTAACATTGTGTTACCAACAATGAAGGCGGGGATCTTAACCACCCCCTGCATTGATATTAGTTTAGAAAGCCGCCACGGTTTTGGCAGGAATGGCGGTACTAGATTGCCATGGGGGAGGATTTTATCACCTCCCCCCTCAAATGTTAGATTAGAAGGGGGCACGCAGGTCCATCAGACTGATACCCCCTGGTGTGTGAGGAGCACCAAGCCACCCACCCTGGAGGCATGTCTGGTCCAATTGGTGTAATTGACATTCCCAGCAGCCCAGGATAGGCTGGAGGGATAGTTTGGGGTTCATGGTGATCACCCCACCCATAACTAACAAATCAATGGTAGGTAGTAGGGAGAAAAAGGGCCAAGAAAAACTGGTTTGACTGTATGGGTACAACCAGGGGCGTTTCCATCAGCCACAGGGGCTAGTTGGGGCCAACTTGACCCCTGCCTTGGTATTTCAACATTCAAGGCTGGTTATAGAGCCAGTAAAGCCCTTTGAGGGCGGAATTTTTGTCTTTTCTCTTGTTTTATCATGAGACCACATGAGGGCCAACCTTTTGTATTTAAGGAGCTCTTCTCCCTGTTCTTTTCCAATTTATCCATTTGAATTCATCAAATCAATTTTTTGATGTATTTCCCCTTTGTGAGAGCCCATTACCCTTTATAAAAATAAGTTGTACAGAAATTATTTTGCTTTAATTACTGCTCATCCTGCCACCAAGCTAATTGATGGCCATAATTTCAAACAAGAGGGTAATAATTTAGTCAAATTTCCATTGTGTATTTCTAGGTTACCCAGAAACATAGGTTAACCTGCTTCTGGAACTCCTAAGGCTTCTGAATGGTTGGTTTTGTGCACCATTCATGTCATAAATGTTTTGATTTGAAGGTGGAAGTGCAATTCAGAACATGGCTCATGGGAGGAAAAGCCTATCTCAAATAACCCCAAAATCTTTGGTATTATCAACTTGGTCCTGTCTCATCAACTTAAAAATTCCCAATAGGGTCAATTGGATGAATTAACTTTGGCTCAACAGGAGGAGCAATTGCTAAATCGTTGAAATGAAATTAAACCCAAAAAAAATTCCTTTCTCTCAGCATATGACCAAGATGATCAAGCTCTACAGTTGTCCATCAATATTTTCAGGTTAGTGAGGAAAAAGGATGAATCATAGCTTGACCTTGGTTAAAAAAACCAAAAAAAACTTTAGTAACAGCAATTTCTTAAAATAAAATTTTTAGTGGAGAGCATTGAGCTTATTATATTTCTAATTTTCATTTTTCCTTGATAAATCTCACTTTAATTGATTCCTTAAAAGGGAAAAACTCAAATAAATTACGGAACAAATTGAATCCAACTGGCATGCTCTGGGGATCAATTCTGATCAAATCCCAGATACTCAAATTGTGTGTGACTCTTCCCAGACAGGAGATGTTTCAAAGGATATAAAACAATTAATTCTCTGGAAAAAGAAAACTTTAAAGAATTAATTGAAAATGAGTCCACATACAAACTCTTCCCCTGGGATGAACATCAGTGGTTTCCTTCCAAATCAATTCTCTTCCATGGTAATCACATAACACCATATTTCCACAACAAAAGTAATTCTTAGGTTTCCTTTTTATCAGCAATGACTCAAGACCCTTGTGATATGGGGAAGGTATGGTCCATGGTTCATCAAAAAAACTGCAGTAAATATTTCCTTATTGTAGAAAAATTTCCACCTTCAGAACCTATTGATACTCCAAGAAAACCATACATTGGACTCAATTATCTCAACGTTCAAATTTTCTATCATGAAGGTTGATAAATATTGGTTAAAAATCAAGATACCAAATCAGGTTTTGTGGCATGAATTCCTTATGAATGAAACATTGCAAAAACTTCCAAGAATGTTTATTATTTTGTGGCACTCAATCATTGGGTAAGCTAATATAAATTTTAGTAATTACTGAAGAACTTTATATTTTCATTGAGTTTACTGGTTTTTACTTGGAGAAAAGGAGGTGTTAAATTTATGGAAAGCAATTAGCTTAGGAAAATAAGCAGTATTTAAAGCAAAAGAAATTCTGAACACCTTGTGTCAATAATTGCTGATGCGCTCTCAGAATGGGGCAATACTTTGGAAGATATTGGTGATGAATTTGATTGGATGATGATTGGATGATGGAAAATAGCAGGGAGAAGAGCTCCTTAAGTACAAAATATTGTCCTCTTGTGAGCCCATGGTACGACAAGCCAAAAGGCAAATTTTCCGCCCCAAAAGAGCTCTACATGCTCTACAGGCCTTGTAACTTGGTTTGGGCTACATCAGCCCGCATGGAATCAGTCCCTGTACCCTTACAACCAGCCTAATCTGATTATTTTTGGTGTTTCCACCTCAATCGGGCTGAACCAGCCCCTTAGATGTTCAAAGCCTTGGCAATTTGTCCATTACAATTGGCCTGTTACCTCATATGCTGTCAGCTCTCTGATACCAGGAACCTTGCAGTCCGTTAGCTACAGAGAGTTATCAAAGTGCTGGAATGATAATAATAATTATTATTCCAATAGTAAACGCTTAGAAGCTCAAATAAGAGCAGTCGCAAGGTTTAATTGGTTTGGTATTAAAGGGTTTTCAATATAATATAAAAGAGGGGCAAGTATTATACTACTGGGGATCTTTAAATACTAGCAACCTCTCTTCAAGGGGCCTCCTTAGGCAGTTTTTAAGAACCTTGGAATAAATATGGGTGCCTCGCAAAGGACTTATTCCACTGATGGCTGGGCTTGACAGCACAAGCAGCGTAGACAGGAAGGGTAACACTCACTCTGAGTACTTTACCACGAAAATCCTGGAATAATTGGAAGGGTTTCAGAGCAGATGGGGAAGATTGCTTGACTAAACTTCAATGGTTGATTGGTTATAAAGGTAAAATAATACTACTGCAGACTAATTAATAAGTCACTTGCTTATCTTCATATAAGCACTTGATTAAAAATGACACGGTGTCTGATTGATAATAAATAATTCCTGGTAAACTGATTGAATAATGGATCCAAAGAGGTCTGTATAAATACCTTTTTGTGGTGATTTTGGTCTTCTCAGAGCACGTAGAGAGGGTTCTGCTCGTGGGCTGAGGCTGGCAAGCTAGTCAGGGCAAGATTAGCACGTATACTTGGTGCTGTCAATCAACTCACCTTAGATATGCTGGATTTCTGTACTATTTTAGCCACAGGATCTGTTAATTAGTTATGGCATAAATTTGATCATTCTGTACTCATCCTTTATTTGTACTATTTATATTGCTTTAAAGCATGCAGATGTGGATTTTTAATGATTTTGTGTCATCTGCTGATCATTGCAATAATTTTGAATAATTTTTATGAACACTTCTTGTAGTTTTTTGTGGTTTTCAAAGATCCAGATCTGTGGTTTAAGTGGTAGTCCTTGATCTTTGATTTATTATAAAAAAATGTTTAAATCTTAATTTTAATTAATTTTATTTAAGTTATGATCTTTCTAGATCATCAGTAATGCATATGTTTGTTTGTTACATATACTAGGCAACCCTGTCAGCCATGAGACAGTTAGACCTGTCCAAATGTCTGGAAACTCATATGTCCTGCTGGTATAGTGGCTAAGTACTAGGCTCACTTCCCAGTATCTGATACCAAGGTCACTGGTTCAAACCACAATGGAGACAATAATGAAAATGTTGAATAGTTTTGTAATTATATATTAAATCTTAATAATATTATATAATGTTGTATAAGTATGTTTTTATGAGTATGAATTATGGAATTAAAACCTTGATAATTTATATTATCAAGAAGGGGACCCAATATAACTTTAAATTAAGTTATGAGGACTCAGATGCGTCCCAATTATTGATATAGAAGTTCCCAAAGTGTTTCCTCTCTTTGGGAAGGAGTTACAGTAATCATATTAACCCATACTCTCTATACTGTATAAATTAATTACACATTATCCTTCTTTGGGATGTAATTATAAGTAATAATCCCTCTGTACACTTAATACACCTTACTGAGCCTTGAGAGCGTTCACTCAGAGGCTTTAGAACTTAATTGTAAGCTATGAACCTTCTAGTAGCACTGCCAAGAGTATATACCCCTTATAGGTATAGTATAATTATAAATTAATTACTTATTTAATACTATCCCCTTTTGGATGTAATAATGCTTTAATATACTTCACTTAGCCTTCAGTGCGTCCACTCAGAGGGCTCAGAGTTCATATGTAGGCTGTAAACCTTTTAATAAACATTGCAAAGAGTATACATACTCTATGTGTAAAGTATGAGCTAAGATACTTATAATTAAAATTAAATTATTTGCCAAGGTATTAAGCTACATTAAATAAATATAAATAATCATTATGATGAAATCTAAGGCTTCTATACCGTCCATCTGAGTGATGTATAAGTCCTAAGACCCAGTAAGTAACCTTTTAGTAATTAAAATGAAAACTTTACCTTGAAAATCCTTCCCAATGGGTACTAGTTCTTCATTACCCATTGAGAATGATGTAATCCTTTGAGGACGAAACCAAGGAGAGCCTGAAACTCCCCTTGTGATTACTAGAGTCCCCTGAGGGCTCCTGTTACCTTAAAAGAGCAGGGTCTTTACCCTATAGCCCTTTCATCATCCATTATATATTATTATTTGAACAAGAATACAAGCAAGAGTTAACAAGCCCATTAACCTTAATCTCAAGAAGAAGATTGACTGGGGCTATAAACTTTAGTATTAAATTCAATCAATAACCTATCTGGCAACTCCAATTTCGAGTGGACGGTCTCACTTGGATAAGTAACCCCTTTGTGTTACTCTTTAAAGGGTGTGAGCTTATTTATAAGCAAAGCTCCTTTTGGTCTTACTCCTTTAAGACTAAGGCCCCTTACCTATTATAAAGGTTTGAGGTGTGGATATTTACTCATAATACCTTGGTATTCTTCGAGTCTGTAAACTTTTAAAGTTGCTGTTTGGAATATATAAGTCAAAACTAATTTAAATATTGGTTTTTCTTTATTCTTTTGCAGGTTTAACCACAGCTAGGTATAGCAATAGAGGTTAAATCCCTGACAAACCCTAACTAGGTTGTAGCTCTTCTGAGCGGTACCTGGTTGTCAGATTAGTCACGACGGACCCAGGCGCGGGGATCAGTAGTACAGATGTGCGCAGGATAGGATCCGCTGCGTGCATGGCAGAATTAGCTGCACGCGGGTCTCTAGTATGTGGGATCCTGCCGCTGCTAGTACGTAGGGTTATGTAATGATGCGGGGCTGCACGTGGGAATTATGACATAACACGTTTCCGCGTGTAACTCCTAAAATATACACAAAACCTCAATTCTGAGTGAATTTTAGGTGTAAACCCTATACGTGACAATACGTGTAAAATGTTAGAATGGCCAAAAAGTGCCATACAGGTGTCGTAATTTTTATTACTTTTACTTTTAATTATTTTAAAAATATAAGGACTTGGAATTCAAGGGTGGGTTCAGTGAGTGACCCTACCTAATTTTGGGTGAGAAATCCATTCCTGAAATAATATTCATGGATTTCTCACTCCTTACTTTTTTAATTGAGGTATTTGTATTTTTCATATTTTGTGTTACTATTTGACAGTTTTGCTCTGTATATAGTAGCAAGCTGACATATGCTGGCTGGTTGCCTCATGCAACCAGCCCCTGGCCATACAAATGGCCAGGAGGGACCCAGGACACACCTGGGTCCGATCTCAGACACACATGGGGGGGGGTGACCAGCGGACATGCTGTGCCCGCCCTCCTTCTCACAGATACCTGGAGCGGGCGGTCAAATCCCCCTACCAGGGGCCCTGGGGGTCAATACCCCCAGGGCTTTTTCATGCTAGGTGGGCTGGGGGGTGGTCAGGTCCCCTCCAGCCTGTTGCTCCTCCCCCTTGGTAAAGGGGGGGGGAGAGTGCACCTTCCTTGGTGGGGAGGTGGTCAATTCCCCCCCACCACCGGTTGCCTTGATGCAACCGGCCTAGCCGCCAACTTTGGTGGGGGGGTGATCAAGTACCCCCCACCATGATTGGTTACCCCTTGCAACCGGTTAGTGGCTGGTTCCATCCAGCCAGCCCCCCCCTCCTCCTTGCCATGGAAAGGGAGGGGAGGGGGAGGAGCCGGGGGCTCTAGCCCTGCGGCCCCAAAGGGCTCAACAGCCCCAACCGGGGTAGGGGGGCTTCATTTTTAGTCCCCCTTCCCCCAACAATGACCCTGCCATGCCTGTTGGGCCCCATAGGCGGGCCAAAGGCAAAAACATTGGCCCTGAGCGGGCTTCAACACCGGCAGCAGCCCCAATGGGCCACCTGAAGTCCAAAAACTAAGTAAACCATACTTTGTTGGGCCAGCCTGTCCGGCCAAGTATGTCCAAAATAAACCTTGGGTCCAATTATGCCCATAAAAGCCCATCTGGCTGTGTTTGCCCATATATCTCACTGGGCCCATTAGGGCCTGTGTACTAATAGGCCTGTTTCACGCTTTCGAGGCCAGTTTCCCCAAATACGTGACATCCACACAGCCCTGTATGGTCTGTGTGGGTGTCCAATGGGCGTCAGAGGCCCACATGTACATCCCATTTGGATTAAACTTATACGTAGCACACACATAAATGCATACGTATTTCAACACACCCCCTTAATTTAAAAGGGGTGACATCCGCATGTTAGTCACAAAGCCTTGATGCTTGTTCCTATCCAAAGCCTTAGTCAAGATATCCCTGATCATCGCTCCAGTGGGCATGTACCTCAAAACAATCTCCTTGCAGTTAACTGCATCATTAGTAAAGGTATAGTGAACATCAATATTTTTTGTTCTTGAGTGGAGAACTTGGTTTTGCGCCAACACAATGGCACTCTGGTTATCAGAATACAAAAATGCAAACCCTTGTGGCTTATGTGTATCCTCTAAGACTTTTCTTAACCATTTGGCTTCCTTTGAAACTGCTAAGTAAGCTCTATACTCAGCCTCTGTTGATGAAAGACTTATTGCCAATACCTTCTGAGAAATCCATGACACCAGATTCTTACCTAAGAAGAGTACAAAACCACTCATTGATTCCCTAGTGTTACCATCTGCCCAACTTGCATTGGAATAACCAACCAAATAAAAGTTTGCTGACTTTGTAAACAACAGTCCCAGAATGTGCTTTCCTTTAAGATACCTCATAACTCTCTTAAACACTGACCAATGCCTCATGCTTGGCTTCTCTAAGTGTTGGGACAAGAAACCAATTGCAAAAGTAATATTGGGCCTTGTAAAATGCCCCAAATAATTAAGCGATCCAATAGCTGACATGTAGTTGTTCCCAGATTGAACAAACTCCAGATACTCCTCATCTGTAGACTTTTCTAAACAAATGTTTGACTGCATGAGAGTACCAAACACCTTTGCATCTTCCAAGCCATATTGCTTAAGAGAGTGCTGCCACGTAATGGCCCTGGTCTAAATTAATACCATTCTTGCTCTTAATGACTTTCATTCCTAGCACCTGTTGCGCCAGACCAATATCTTTTATCTTGAATTCCTTTTTGAGTGTCTCCATGACTCTCTCTTTACCATTTCCAATAATGATAATTTCAGCAAACCATACAAACAAAATTGCATCCTTTCTTACAAAATAACAAGGGTTTGCCTAAGACGTCTTGAAACCAATCTTTATCAGTTTCTAACTCATGGTATGATACCACAACCTAGCTGCTTGCTCCAATCCATGAAGGGATCTACACAGCTTGAGGAAATGTTCCCCTTTATCTGCTGAACAAAAACTTCTAACACAGATTTCATTCATGGTTTCTGGTTAAGTCTCTACTAAACATTCACAAAAACCATCAGGGATTGACATATAAACAGTCTCTCGTTTCCATTTTTTGCATTCAAGTATGCTGTTTAAAAATCAGCTTGTCTGATTTCTTCACCCAACTCCAATGCCAGAGAAATGATGTACCTGAAGGTGGACAGCCTTCCAGTTGGTGAGAAAGTTTCTTGGTAATCAATACCCTCTCTCTTCTTGAAGCCCTGTGCAATGCATCTAGCTTTGAATATTTTTAAAAATCCATTTGTTTCAAACTTCTTGTTCAACACCAATCTTTTGATGTTTTCATCTGCTTTCATCCTTATGTCAGCCCTGTTGTTTTGTTTCTTTCATTTTTTATTATAATTTATCTGTTTCACATGTGGTGTTTGTGTCCTGCTTGTCTTGGAATGTCTTGTTGTAGTTCTTTTAACTGTCCTGTCACCTTTCCTGTCACCTGTCTTGCGCACCAGAAGAATCCCTCACCCGCAATTATCCAGCCACTACTCAACTCCAGCAACTACTCAACTCACACTTAAGAGACAAGCAACCATCTCCCAACCAACGCCAGATCAGTCAGACTTGACCACTTGGCCAACTCCTCGCCTACAACTTTGATCACAAAACAATCAGGATCTGAAGACTGAATTAAAGGAATCAACTCAAAATTCTTCCAAATCATTCTACCATCAGTCCCAGAATTTTTTCTTTGGTCGGATCAGTCTACAAAAAATCCTCAATCACTGCTCTTTTGTACTAAATCTCATTAGAGTTCATCATCCAGCCGTAGAAACATCAGTTTCTGTTTGTTTTCCTTGCGGTCTCTTTCTTTATATCTTTACTCAACTAGTGTTCAAAGTTTCTGAACTTGTGCTTTGATTTGAAATTAATTAGCCCGGTCTATGTTTCATAATTCACTTAATTGTTTACACAATCTAGAACCCTCAATTGTCTTTGCTTTTGGAACAGAATCCCGCTTAACCACTTCAAAGACACTATTATTTTCTAGAGAATCAAATTCCTCATAAATAGCACTCTTCTAGTTGGCGCCCTCATCAGAATTCATAGCTTGGCCAAAGCTATTTGGGTTAACCCTGTTACTCATTTTTGAACTCAACTGCAGTATTTCTATTACTTTGAGTGATAGTTTTTGAAATTAAACAGCAATACTAAAAACACAAAGAGGCTCAATGAGAATTGTACAACCACAACTCAAGTCAGTCAAAAACAAAGAAAAAGAGTACTAACACTGCAATGAGGTTGTCCAGGTTGATTTGGCTATGGCATCAAGATGGGGCATAGGGAAAACGTTTTGGAGCTGCGCAGTGAAGTGGAGATCACAGATTGGTTGACGTTCAGATGATCGTAAGTGCAGATTGATCTTACCAGTTAGTTAGGTATGGTCTTGAAGGTTGATTGATGAGGCTGTTGATTATATTGAGTTAGGCTTGATTTTGAAGGTTTAGTTTTGAAGAGATTGAGAACAAGGAGACTGAATGAGACTGAGAAAATGAAAATTAAGAAGAAATTGATGAAGGTTGGAAAAGATGGGAAGAATGACAAAAATTGCTTGACCGCCTGCTCCAACCCATACAACCAGAAACTAACAGGAAGTCCCCACATTGAAATCATTGCCGTGTTCTACCTTTGGAGTATTTGCAGCCTTGAGCATACTCGCAGGATTCTTTGGGTCTCTGATTGAGTGGGACCTGTCACTCAGCCGTCATGTTTCATCATGGCCACTACTCTCTACAACTTCATTGAGCATACACTGTTCCTGAAATGTATCTTCCTCATATCCTGCAGCGGAATAATGAGACTTCCATTCCCCATACCTATCAACTGGTACTCTAATCCTACCACTCCTTCTAACTGGAGGTTGAGACTCATCAGTTTCCAAATTAACAAACTCCCCTGAAGCGGGCACTGAACCCCCTGATGGAACGTTTGCCATCTCTTCATCTTCTGGGACCACATGTCCCGCAGCCTTTGCTGGTGAAATAGGTGCTAATTCTATTTCTTTCTGTGAATTATTCACAAAAAAATCTTCACTCCTTTTGAGTGGAAAGGTACTTTCATCAAATTTTAAATCCCTACTACGGATAACATTTCTTGTCCCTGGAAAATAGATCCTATACAATTTACTTATTAAATCATAGCTTAAAAGTGCCCCTGTTCTGGCTCTAGGGTTTAATTTTCCCACCAACTCATTATGGTGGACACTATAATACACCAAGCAACCAATTTTTTGTAGATGTGATGTTTTGGGGTACAACTTCCAAAACTGATAATGAGGACTCTTCCCATTAACACTTACAATGTATTGCAACAGAAAGACTGTACACATCAACTCAGCCCATAAGAACTTTGGTAGACCAGATTGAGACATAAAAGTTCTGACCTTGTCCAGTAAGGTTATATTCATTATCTCAACTATTCCATTATTTTGTGGAGTACTTATATAAATGATACCTTAATCTTTCAATAACCTCTCAAACTCTTTACCCAAAAATTCACCAACTCCATTGGTGATAACCCTCTTGATCTCCTTCATTAGACGATTCTGTTTCCAGAATTTGAAGATTACAGAAACCTCCTCTGTGCTCTGATCCTTAGATCAAATTGGTCTAACCCAAACAAAATTAGTTGCAGTATCAACTAAATTCATGAAATATCTTGCCCCACCAAAGGACTCCGGTGTGAATTGCCCTTCCAAATCAATGGAAAATTCCTCTCTAGGAACATCAGTGCAATCTCTACTCTTTGAGAACACAATTCTAGTCTTAACCCCCAAGGTACAACTCTCACAGTTGCTGTCCTTCACCTTATGGTCAATTCTATTGTGAGAAACAGTGCAAAAAGCTGGGATTTTAAAAAAGCTTGCACGCAAAAGCTTGTTCCAAACCTGCCCACTTGGAACAGTTCTCTCAGCCATATCAATAACAAACCTATCTTCTTTAAGATAACAAATCTGGAAACCTTTTTTCCACAACACTCCAGGGGACACAAGGTTATAAGGCAACTCTGGTTCATAGAACACTTTCTCAAAATAAACTTTGAAACCCAAGTGATTTTCAAGAATAAATTTTCCAATTCCTTTAATCTGAATCTTTCTGCCTTGCTGACCAATATTTACAACTCCATCATAATCACTAAGATTTGAAAATAAATTTGACTCAAAGAACACGTGATCTTTACAGCCAGAATCAATCAAAACAAGAAAATCCTCCTTCAATCCTCCTAATAGGAAAGAAGCTTTATAAGTCAGTGATAAGTTCTAATCTTTGAGGTTAAGATTAATCACTTCATAATAAATCAAGTACATTTCTTGATCCTCATCAATTTTGGCCTTTTTGTTGGGACCTTCTTCCCCAAAACCTATTTCCATTGGACCATCAAACGCCACCATTGCAATATTTTAAGCTGTGAGATTGAACTCCTTGTCATTCTCTTTGAACTTCTTACTCTTCTTGGCCTCCTTGCAATCCTTAGCATGATGCCCCTTATTCTGACAATTATAGCATAAGACCTTGGACAAATCCACTTTTGCCATCTTGCAAGTATTTCCAGGCTTTCCAACAAGGGCTGTTCCAGAACCCATCTTCATCTTGAACTGAAGATCATCCTTTCCAATCCTTTTCAGCACATCCTCCTCCCCAGGAAGAGGATCCAATTTAGAAATAATTCTGACTAAAGAATCAAACTCCTTTGGCAGCTTCTGAAGGATTAAGAGTGACAAACACTCAGGATCCATCTTAAGTCCTGATGACTTAAACTTGGCTATGCTAGACCTAGCCTCTGCAACAAACTTTTTAAAATTTGAATATTGTAACTTAAACAGTTTATTGAAAGCTATACCCTTCTGGTGAACAGAATCACCAGCATACTTGGACTTAAGCAACTTCCAAAGGATGCTTCCCTTCCTTCTCTCATCTTCCGTAAGAGTGTCAGCAACCCATGTCACATGATTCTCATCAAGATGCCTAAGGATGAGATGAAAAGACTTTTTCTCCACTTCTGAACTGATCAAAGTGTCATCTGCATCCATTATCTCCCCACAAAAGATGTTTTCCAGCTCAATATCCATAAGGACATTCCAAGCATAATAATTCTGACTGTTCAGAACTATCTTGGTGGAGCTAACATCAGGGATATAGCACATCTTCTTGGAAAACTTGATGTCTTTGAAGTTTTCCAGAATCAGGTAAAAGGGTCTAGATGGCTTGGAAGTAATGATGATTTTGGTACTGATCATATGTTTTAATTATGGCCAGAAATTAGCTTAGGCAAATGAGCATTATTTGAAGCAAAAAATTCTGTACACCTTATTTCAATAATTGCTGATGGCCTCTCACAATGGGGCAATACATTGGATGATATTAGTGATGAATTTGATTGGATGATGATTGGATGATGGAATACAGCAAGGAAAAGAGCTCCTTAAGTACAAAAGATTGGCCTCTTGTGAGCCAATGGTACAAAAAGCCAAAAGGCAAATTTTCCGCCCCAAAAGAGCTCTACAGGCTCTACAGGTCTCCTTACTTGGCTTGGGCTACATCAGCCCACATGGAATCAGTCCCTGTACCCTTACAACCAGCCTATTCTTGTTTTTTCTGGTGTTTCCACCTCAATGGGGCTCAACCAGCCCCTTAGCTATTCAAAAACCTGGCTGGTTGTCTATTAAAACCGGCCTGTTTCCTCACATGCTGGCTGGTTGTCTCATGCAACCAGCCCCTGGCCATAAAAGTGGCCAGGAGGGACCCAGGACAAACCTGGGTACGGTCTCAGACACACATGGGGGGCGGGTGACCAGCAGACATGCTGTCCCCCCCCCCTCCTTCTCACAGATCCCTGGAGGGGCTGTCAAATCCCCCCACCAGGGGCCGTGGGGGTCACAACCCCCAGCGCGTCGTCAAGCTAGGGGGGCTGGGGGGATGGTCAGGTCCCCTCCATCCTGTCGCTCCTCCCTGTTGTTAAAGGGGGGGGGGAGAGCGCCCCTTCCTTGGTGGGGGGGTGGTCAATTCCCCCTAACTGCCAGTTGCCTTGATGCAACTGGCCTAGCCGCCACCTTTGGTGGGGGGGTGATCAAGTCCCCCCCCACCATGATTGGGTGCTCCTTGCAACCGGTCACTGCCTGGTTCTATCCAGCCAACCCTCACCCTCCTCCTCGCAATGGGGAGCAAGGGGAGGGAGAGGAGCCGGGGCCTCCAGCCCCGCAGCCCCCACCCACCGCGGTGGTGGTGAAGGGCTTGAAAGCCGCGATCAGGGTGGGGGGGCTCCATTTTGAGTCCCCCTGCCCCCTATGATGGCCCTGCGTGGGACTTCTGGCCCCATAGATGGGCCAAAGGCAAAAACAGCGTCCCCAAGCGGGCTGCAACACAGGCGGCGGCCCCAATGGGCCGCCCCAAGCCCAAAAACTAAGTAAACCATACTTTGGCGGGCCAGCCTGTCTGGCCAAGTATGTCCAAAATAAAAATTGGGCCCAATTATGAACATACAAGCCCATCTGGCTGTATTTGCCCAAATACCTCCATCGGCCCATTAGGGCCCGTGTACCAATAGGCCTTTTTCATGTGTTTTGAGGCCAGTTTGACCAAATCCGTGACATCCACACAGGCCTGTATGGTCTGTGTGAGTGTCCAATGGGCCCCAGAGGCCCACATGTACATCCCATTTGGATTTAACTTATACGTAGCACACGCATAAGTGCATACTTATTTTAACAGGAGGGAATATATAAAAATAAACAAAATGATTCTTATTTTCCTAGATAGTTCTATAAAAAAATATTTCTATATTGTGTTTTACAGCCATATCTTAAACACATCTATAAGTTATTGAATTCACAAATAGAATTTTATTTGACCTCAAAAAAATGAGACAAAGATCCCAATTGCAAATTGGAAACCAGTTTTTGGGGAAATAGGTTCAATTTATTGTGATATACCAATTCAACCTTTCTCATTTTGGAACTTCATACCATCAAAAATCACACCCATATCACATAACTCCAATGAAATGTCTTTGAATTTGGCCCAACAAAAGTATGTTGAATATCACCTCTGATTCTGTCACCCGCGTTCACCGCACTGATGTAGATACTTCAAATCCAGCTCATTCAAAGTTTCCTCCAACCAATCATCTCTGTATCTTGAGTACTCAAGGGATCCTCTTTGGGGTCATTGATTCCTGCCTTTCCGCTTCAATCATCTTTCTTAATCTCAGCAATCTCAAGCAACCTCTCTCCTCACATCTTCAACTCTTGAAGTCTCTCTCACTACATCTATTCAAACTCAACAAAGCCTGCAACTATCTCTACGCTGGTAATGACGCACTCTAATTTAACACTTGGATCTAACTGTTCATGCAAACAAATGACCTGAATTATCCAGGCCTACCCACAATTACCAGAAGGTCTCATGATCAGTTTCTTAATGCCTCAGACCGCACTAACCATTTCATTCTCATCACATGTTTCTTTCTGTCTGTCACAATCCTCAATAAAAAAAGTCTCCTTCTTAGTGTCTGCAAATGTGGCCAAGTTGCAGTAGTTGGGATTTTCAGGTGGAGCTGTAGAGCCTACCTCTCATATCCCTTCTGTTGGTTTCATCTCTTCCTATCTTAGTTCATTGTACAACCTCTTGTTTCAATCACTCACTTCAATTTGCTCTTTAAATGAAACAGTGGTCATGGTTTTTTAATCCAGTTATTTCATATCTTTTACAATTAAAAGCCTGTGCATGAGACAACCAGCACAATGAAATTCACACCAGGACCAGGGGGGGATAGTTCCATGAGGGCAATAACCATCAAGACCCTTATTCAATCCATCCCACTACTCAACAAGGACAACTACTCCATATGGAAGATCAAAATGGAAAGTCTGTTCAACCTAATGGGGATCCTGAAAATCATAAAGAATCCAGGCAAAAGCTTTCAACTTGATGCCAAGATCAACTGCAACATGGCCACCTTCATTCTTTCCAAGTTATAACCATCCACCCATTCCAACGTCATCAATTTGTTGAACGTTTGCAATGCCAAGAGAATCTGGCGTGCCACCAAATACCACTTTGCTTCCTTCCAATCAGCAAACAAGGCAAGGGTCTTCAACAGATTTCTGTATCTCCCTTCAGCAAAAATAACATAGAAATATTTGTCACAAACGTTAGAGTTCATCTCAACAAGCTGAATGAAGTTGGAATCAAAACCTACCATTGGACATCCTGGCCTATTTACATTTTTTCAAATTTCCTCCAAATGAAAAGTTTAATATGAGAAGCAGGGTTCTTTGGAGAATGAAGAGGTATGGTAGGCTACAGAAGAGCCAAATGAGATTTATTTATAAGGCTACAAAGAGCAAAGGAAAGAGGTAAAGTACTTGTATAGTCAAGTGGAACTGGTCTGAAGAGGAGGAAGGGACACTCCCGTTTTTTTGTCTGGTAATCAGATGAATTTCATTCCTGGTCCAAGGGAAGGACCAGTATTTATGGACAACTAGAGAACCCCAAAGGGGGCCTAAGGTAGCAGGTTTAAGACAACTAGAGAGTTGAAGGGGGGGCCTAAGACATGGGTAATGAGCTAATGAAAACAGTAAGATAGCAATAAGGTAACTAAATTTGTTAGTTACAGAATATGAACATCAAAAATACAACACACCACCTTAACTGACAAATTTAAGAACAAATTTAAAACCAGTAAAAATTCCAGGGATTCATGAGAAATGAGAGGAAAATATGAGGGTTTGAGGAATCAATGACAAGACACCACCTTTTCAGGATATGAGATGGGGAAATGATAGCCTATTTGAAGAGGAGCAACAAGGACCTCAGGCATAGTTGCCTAGCATGATATGGGGAATGGTAGCCTATTTTAAGAGGAGAAACAAGGACCTCAGGCATAGTTGCCTAGCATGATATGGGGAATGGCAGCCTATTTTAAGAGGAGCCACAAGGACCTCAGGCATAGTTTTCTATCTTAATGGGTGAGAATGATATGATGATGATGGTGATGGTGATGGTGATGGTGATGGTGATGGTGATGGTGATGGTGATGGTGATGGTGATGGTGATGGTGATGGTGATGGTGATGGTGATGGTGATGGTGATGGTGATGGTGATAGTGATGGTGATGGTGATGGTGATGGTGATGGTGATGGTGATGGTAATGGTAATGGTGATCATAATGGCAGTGATGATAATGGTAATGGTGATGGTGATGGTGATGGTTTTAGAGATGAAGTTGGAATGGAGTGGTGAAATTTATAGGATAATGGTGGTGGATGACAGTATAGCATGATGAGGAATGTGGGTATATTAAAGATATAGGGTGGGGATCTGGAGATATAGAGACAGTATTGAACAAAAATAAGGGAAGTATTTGAACACACCAGCCTGTTCAATACTAGATGGAAGAATGTTGATGTTAATTTTGAAGGTTGATGGTCATGATATTGTGAGTTGGTAGTTGATATGGTTAATGGTTGAAAGGTTGATGGTGGAGATGTGGAGGAGCGAGTTGAAATGTGGGTGGGGGATGATGGATGAGTTGTTGTTGTAGAGTAAGATGCAATGTTGGAGATGGAGTGCGTTTGGGTGTAGAGGCGGAGTGGAGGAGATGGATGGGAGCAAGCGAGCAGTTGAGATGGAGCAATGGAGCAGTGTTGGGATGAGAAGTGACCAAGAAAGATTGAGAGGTGGAAAAGCAAGGTTGCAAGGGAGGATGAGTCATTTTTGAGCAGGGGTGGCGAGTGAAGCAGTAAGAGAGTTTTCAGATGGATCGCAAGCAAGGTTGCAGATTTTGAGGATGCAAGATTGCGCAAGATGCTGGAGGTGAGTAGCAGAAGGGATGCAATCAAAGTTGCAAGCAGGGTTTAGTGAGTGAGTGAGCAATCCAAGGCGGAGGTGAGTGGCGATGGAGGTTGCCATCAAGGTTGCCGTTGAGTTTGCCATCAAGGTAGCAAGAGAAGTGGTGGACAAGCAAGGAAAGGAGCGGGACCGATGTTGCAATCATGGCGGAGGAGAGAGGAGGAAAGCAAGGGAAGCAGTTGAGCTGGATCACTTGGACCGGGAGTTGGTATTTAGGTTAGATGGGAGGGAGCCAAAGGGGAGCTTTTTCTGGGAGTGAGTACAATTAGGATGACAAAGGTGAAGATGATGATGAGAGGGAGCAAGCTTCTGATTTGATTGATGAGAATTGCAAGGGAGGTGGAGATGGGCAGCATTTAGATTGCAAGCAAGGTTAAAGAGCAATTGAGGTTGCCATCAAGGTTGCCATTGAGGCAGTTAGAGAGGGAGCAGGAGAGAAAGCGTGTTTGCCAATGGGGTTATGAAGACAGTGAGAAAGCGAGGGCAAGTAGTGGAAAGGAATGCAGGAGAAGAGTTCAAAGAAATGTTGCAATGGTAAGTAGGGCATCAGGAGGCATCAAAGATGATGTGCAAGGGGGTAAAGGTTGGATTGCGGGATAGTGAGCGGAAGATCGGTAGAGTTGGGAAGGATTTTATTGCTAGCACTCAGACACAAGAAGAGGAAGAAGGGGACCATCCAGACACAGAGTGTGAAGAAGGAGGTGATTTTGATGAACGTTGACTGATCCAAGGGAAAAGAGGGTGACAATTCACTGGACCATATCCAAGGATGGTGGTGGTGAACGGTGGGCGGGTTGACGCGATTGGAAAAGTAAAATAACCAGGCAAAGTGATTGACAAAGACCAAGCAACAACTTGAGACAAAGTAGATCAAGGTGAGGGAGATGGAAGGCCAGAGCTGGGAGAAGTTGGATAGATAGAATAGATGGGAGAAGATGCCAAGGAAGACCAGGGGGAGTAGAAGACTGTCTGAGAGGTAGAAGGCAAGATGAACCAGGATGACAAGCTGAGTGGGCAGAGAAGGATGTGATTTTCTGGGCAGCAAGGAGAGTGGGGTGCAGGAAGAGACATGGCGGAGGACCAATGGTAGTTTTGAGCTAGGTAAGAAGGATGAACCAAGCTGATCGTGATGGTAATGACTAGAGAACGCGCAAAAATGCAAGAAACTGGCGGAAGTTTGACTGAGGGACAGTCAATGGGAGGCACAAGTTGAACAACCATTAGTAGTGCTTGGGATGGAGCCGGCAGGTGAATTGGGGGGAGATGAGTAGTTTTGAATGATCCACTTGAGCATCAATGGCGTTGTGGAGGATAGAATTGGATAGGTGGTGATTAATGATGAAGATCGGAAGGATGATAGACCAAATCTTGGGCATCCTTTGGAACCAGTGATGGTGGTGGGGTGGATTTTCTGGACGAGAGGAGTGGAAAGGGATGGTTGTGGTAAGGCAATCAGTGGGAACAATGAAGATATACTGGATAGCTTAGCAGGATGAGTTTTGGCTTTTAACCATGAAAGGTTTAATATGAGAAGCAAGGTTATTTGGAGAAGGAAGGAGTATGGTAGGCTACAGAAGAGCCAAATGAGATGTATTGATAAGGCTACAAAGAGCCAAGGAAAGAGGGAAAGTACTTGTATAGTCAAGTGTTTTGAATTACTGGGAAAAGCCTAAATGGATTAAGAATCAAGAGGGCTGAGATAAAAACATTATCAGTAAAGAGGAAAGAGAACACAAGAAGAAAAGAAAGAATACTGAAGCAAAGAAAGAGTCAAGGAGATAAACAAACATTGAGCAATGGACAAGGGTTGAGTAATTGTCAAGATCTTCTTTAGGTAGGTTTGAGTTCTGAAAAGAGATGAGAAGGAGGTGATGGAAAGACTTTTAGATAGATTCAAAAGATAATTTATACTTGATTGATAATAAAAAGAGTTGGCAAGCTATAGTCTTACCAGTCGGAAATTGACAGGACAAGTACTTGAGAGTTGAGTTTGAGGAGATTTGAAAAGTAGGGTAAAGATTAAAGAGAAGAAGAAAAGAAATGAAGAGGAATCAAGTCGCAAGAAGAAGAACAGGGGAAGGGACTTGAAAGGAAGGAGATGTTGAGGCAATAGAGAAAAATCGTTGAGACAGGGAGGAGACATGTATAAGAAAACCCGTGACAGAGAATAGATTCGCGCGGATGAGACTGTGAGAATGAGAGGAAGGAATAAAGAAAGAGACCAATAGAGGAAAGAACAGAAAAGTAGAGAAAGGATGAAAGGAAACATGAAAGAGCAATTATTTGACACCCCTGTGACTTGTAAAACAGAAGCCAGAGTGGATTAAGAAGGGTTGATCAATTGAATGAGAGAGTTAAGAGAACTAAGAGGAAGAGCTTTTTTGAGGCCATCAGCCATCATCTTGGTGGAAGGAATCAATTTAATAATAAGATTTTCCTTTTTGAGTTCTTGTCGAAGAGCTTTTATTTTTATGTCAATATGTCTGGTTTTAGAGTTACAACCAAATTTCTTGAGCTTGTTGTCGAGACCTTTGTTGTCTATAAAATGTTGACTTGGGGTGATTTTAGTTTTCCAGAGTTGGGCCACCAGTCCTCTCATCCAGATTGCCTCCATAAAAGAATTGACCAGAGGATTATGTTTGGCTTCAGTTGTAGAGTGGGTAAAATTTTGTTGCCAATAGCTACTCCAGGATATGAGTGAATTGAAAAGAAAAAAAATATGTACTGATTGAGATCTCTTATTTTTGAGGTCATTGCTCCAGGTTACATTGCTGTAGCACTGTATTTGAGAGTCCGGGTGGTTAACTCATAAGGTGAGTTTGAGGTTTATTGTGGATTTTAGGTACTTCCAGCATCTTTTTACTTCTCTCCAGGGATGAATTCCTGGTTTTTTGCAGAATCTTGCAAGACTAGAGATGGAGAAGCTGAGGTTGGGACAAGTTAAACAAGCTATGTAGTTGATAAGAAAAACCGCAGAGCAGTAGTTGATGTTCAAGGCTTTGAATTCTTCATGCTCTTTGTTGCTTGCAGGCATTAAGTTGAGGTTAGCTGTGAGAGGAATAGAGGCTGGCTTACACTTGCTCATCTTTATTTCTTCCAGTCCATGTTCAATATTTTTTGGTTGAGACAAAAGAATCTTGTTTTCAATACACTCAAATTTCATTCCCAAGATTGTATTTGCTTTGTGGTGGCTTGAGTTAGGAAATTGCTTTAGAAATTTGTCTTTGAAATTCTCCCCAGTACCAACAAGGATAAGATCATCGACGTGGAAGAAAAGAAAAGAATTGGAAGCGGAATGGATATATAAAAAGGGATCAGAAATAGATTCATGGAAACCCTGCTCTTGAATCCAAGACGTGAGAGTATGAAACCAATTAGCGGGTGCTTGCTTCAGGCCGTAGAGTGATTTTCGAAGGATGAGATATTCGGATATTCTGTTGGAACCTTTGGGTTTTTTGATAATTACTTTGTCGGCCAGTGGAGCATGAAGAAACACGCTTTTACGTCAAATTGAGAGATGGGTAGAGAATGAAAAAGACCAAAAAGAAGAGCAATACGGAGAGAAGAGGCCTTTCTGGTGGGAGAAAAGGTGTCTTTAACTCGAGGCCGTAGATTTGATCAAAACCTTGGACACATAATCAACTTTTGTAGACTAGTGGATCCCCATGAAAGTTGTCCTTAAGGCAATAAACCCAAGTTGTATTGAGAGGATTGATGGGTTCAGGACCCTTGTAATCTTCCCATACGCCAAGAGATTCAATGCCATTTAGCTCAATGTCCATAGAGTTTTCCCATTAAAAGCTGTTGTGACATCTTTTAGCTTGTTTGTAGGTTCTCAGAATGTAATAATGGTGATAGCCGTATTGCTGAGGTGGATTTAGCTTTGATTGATTGCAAAGAGAGTGATTAGGTACTAGCCATTTGGCTAGTTCTTCCAAGGGATCAGATTCGAAATTGGAGAGGGGGTTTTTTGGAGAGTTAGAAGAAGGGATGGAAGAGGAGTGATTGTCGTTGATGGGATTTGCAGGGGGAATTGGAGAAGAGGGAGAGTTTAGAGGTACGTCAAGGAAGTCGTTGTCCATTTTGATTTGCAGATCATGATTAGTGGGTCCAATGTCTGATGGTATCTGAGACAGACCAACAATATTGAGGAATTGAAAATTTTTGGAGGGGATAATGGAGTTGTCAGGTTTTAAAATTTGGTATGATAAGAAGTTTGGATTTTAACCCACAAGGGTGCCCGGAAGTCCACGATCATTGAATTTTTCTCCGCGATTAATTTTGTTGTTGAGGTAGACTACCTTGGAACCAATAGGGTGGAAGTATTTTGTTGGAAGAGATTTTTCAGTAAATAATTGATAAGGAGACGGAGAGTTGGGAGTTTTAGGAATTTGATTCAAGGAGAGAGTAGTGGTTTTGGAAATTTCCGCCCATAGATTGAGAGGAAGTTTGGAGCTTTGTAGGATAGCTCTCATAGATTTGGTTAGTGTTCAATTAGCTCTCTCCACCTTGCCGTTATGTTTGGGATGTTATGGTTTGGAGACTAAGTGTTGGATAGAGTTGGCGTTGAAGAATTCCTTGAGTTTGGAAGAGGAGAATTCTCAGCCACCGTCGGAGCAAATGGTGGCTGGAAATCAATATTGTTTTTGATTCTTGTGAGTAAGGATAATTTTCAGCTGCAGCCAGGCATTGGATTTTTATTGAAGGGGAATTGCTGCAATGTAGCCTGAAAAATTGTTGATGATGGTTGTAATGTAGTTCATATTATTTCAAGACAAGGGAGTGATAGGACCAATTAGATCTACTTGAAGTCGTTTGAAAGGTTTAGAGGATAATGTTGAAGTGTTTTTGAAGGATTTCTTGGACATCTTGGAGAAAAGACAATCTTCACATTGAAATTCAGAAACGGCATTTGAGGATAAGGATGGAAAGAGGTTTTTGAGACAATGCGGGTTGGAATGGCCAAAAGATTGGTAAAGAGAGTTGATGAGATTGTGGTCCGTTTCCTTGAGCACGAGATGGCAAAATTTCAAATTTTTGCCTATTCAAGAAGGGGAATTGAGAATGAATAGGTTTTCTCGGATGAATCCAGAGAAGGCTAGCTTAGATCCGGAGAAGAGGTAGAATTGATTCTTTGAAAATGAGAGAGTGCAGCTCTTGGATGAGATGAGTTTGCCTGGACTGATTAGATTAATCACAAGATTCAGGACATAAAGACAGTTGCTGAGAGTAACGTTAGAACCTTTCCAAGACAGCATAACGGTCCCTTTACCCATGATGGGCAGTTTTGCTCCTTCTTTCCCGGTGTGAATGAACTCGTCCGTAATTTGCTCGTTGGGATGAGAAAAGAAGAGTTGAGAGTTGAACATGTGACAAGAAGCGCAAGAGTCCAATACAATGTGATTAAGCGGGTTGATTTCCTTGATCCACGTGGTGAGGAGAGTCACATAATGGGCAACTTCTTTTGGCTTGGATTGAGAGTTGAGTTGAGCTTTCCAGAGAGATTGAGCTTCTTTCCACCAATTGGGAGCAAGGTGTTCATGCAGGTGCCAACATTTAGTTTTGGGATGATTGGGAGATTGGGGATTATGATAACCTCTTTTGCATCTGAGTTCCGCAGGGACAGGCTTCTTAGTTGGCCGAGAGATGAAAAGGGCAGTTTTGCCAAGCTTGGCTTCCTTGGATTTAACTTTGGTTTTGTTGTCCAACTGGGTGAGATGATTAAGGAATAGATCATGGTGACAACCTTATCGGAATGCATTATTTGTTGGTGTAGAGAGTGAAGTGATGGGGGAAATTTAAAAAGGATAAGATAGGCTAGGATATCGTCAGGTAGATTGATTCCTACATCCACCATCTTTTTGAGAGAGATCTTGGTTTCTGTAATGAAAGGATTGATTGCCTTGGGTTTGAATTGTTGATAGAAAAACTTGTTGAACACTCAGGCTCTATTAGCAGTTTGTGAGGAATCAAAACATTCCTTGATCATTTTCCAGAGAAGACGAGCTGAAGAGATGTTGGCTGGATTTACCACGTTGTTGTGGGTGATGGAGTCAATGCGTGAAAGAAGGATGACTCAAGTTTCCATGTTGTCGGTTGGGCTAAGAGTTTTTGATTTGTCCTCTGAGGCTTCCTTAATGCCTTTGAGCTTGAGAAGCATGGACATTTTGTCCTTCCAGATTGAGTAGTTTTTGTTGGAGAGTATAGGAACTGCTTCAAGAGCTTCTTTGAGGATGATTTGTTGAAAGCCGTCATTGCTGGATTCCTCCATGGCTTTGGTTGGGCTTGTTGGGCGGTTTTTGGCTTTTAACCGTTTTGCATTACTTGGAAAAGCTTAAATGGATTAAGAATCAAGAGGGCTGAGATAAAAACATTATCAGTAAAGAGGAAAGAGAACACAAGAATAAAAAAAAGAATACTGAAGCAAAGAAAGAGTCAAGGAGATAAACAAACATTGATCAATGGAAAAGGGTTGAGTAATTGTCAAGATCTTCTGTAGGTAGGTTTGAGTTCTGATAAGAGATTAGAAGGCAGTGATGGAAGACTTTGAGATAGATACAAAAGATAAGTTAGGATTTATTGATAAGAAAAAGAGTCTGCAAGTTGAAGTCTTACCATTCAAAAATTGACAGGACAAGTACTTGAGATTTGAGTTTGAGGAGATTTGAACAGTAGAGTAAAGATTGAAGAGAAGAAGAAAAGAAATTAAGAGGAATCGAGTCGCAAGAAGAAGAACAGGGGAAGGGACTTGAAAGGAAGGAGATGTCAAGGCAATAGAGAAAAATCATTGAGACAGGGAGGAGGCATGTATGAGAAAACCCGTGACAGAGAAGAGAGTCGCGCGGATGAGACTGTGAGAATTAGAGGAAGGAATAAAGAAAGAGACCACGAGAGGAAAGAACAGAACAGTAGAGAAAGGATGAAAGGAAAAATGAAAGAGAAATTATTTGACAAAGTGGAACTGATCTGTAGAGAAGGAAGGGACACTCCGGTTTCGTTGTCTGTTAATCAGATGAATTTAATTCCTGGTCCAAGGGAAGTGTAGGGAATTGGGAGCCACAATCATTAATCATATATTTCAGTTGGGTCGCGCGCAGATAGAAATAGTATATAAAATTTTCACAGATATGTGACATCCTTGCCCTGACATGTATTGGGTAGTTTGGTAACGCATAACACCCCCCCCCACAAACTAACCAATCAAGAAGAAAAGAAACGATTACAAACGAAAATTTGTTTCTGCGCGCCGAGCCTCTTAGTCATAATGTCCGCCAATTTTTCCGTTGTATTTACCCATTGTATCTCCAACTCTAAACTCCTCATAACATCATTAACAAAAAAGAAATTCCGCGCAATTTGCCTAATTTTTTATCTCAAGTTATTGTCCTTTGCCACTAGGACTGCGCTGTGGTTATCGCAATAGAGAGTAGACTTTGCGGGGGACCAAAGATTTGCGACCATCGAGTGGATGGGTACAAAAAATTTGACAGCCAAAACCAGTGAGATGAATTCCCCGTTGCAGGTGGAAGTTGCTACTTTCTTCTGCCGCTGTAAGACTCCAAACGTTGCTAAGCCGTGGCATTTCTGTGGAGGGGAAAGGTGCTGTTTAGGCTGCCCTCCTAGGAGTTACAATAATATTTAAATGTAACCGGAATCAAGGTCCAGAACCTTATGGATGAGAAATCAAAGTAAGGGAAGAGGATAAGAGTTGTCGGTAGAGATGGAAACAGCACTATCTGAGGCAAGATGGTGCAGGTAAAGACTTGAACAAATAAGTCAAGGTTTGTTCAGAGTTCAATAGAACAAGGCAGTTGTAAGTAACAACGCCCACAAGCTAATAACTCTGGTCGTCAGCAGCTGATTAGGAAAGATCAACTCAATCCCAACCAACCTCCAGGTTCTCAATGAACCTGCCCAACTCTCCGCAATCAAGCGCTTGAAGGGTACCAGATAACTGTGGGAGGCTGAAAAAAACAAAAGCAATTTGTTTATGAAGCTCTAGAAGCAAATCAATAACGAATTTGAGCAAGAATATCCCAACACTTCTCAAGGGACTCAAGAATAGCGTGGCAAAATTCAACCTTAAAGAAGAAGGGAGGTATAACACTCCAGGTTTTAAGCTTAATAAAACCTCTTCAATCAAACGTGATTGGCTCCAGAAAGATGATCAAGGAGAGATCAAGACCAGTATGGTCGGAAAAAGGGATCAGAGTGGTATAACACACCCAAGAATTCAGACAGACAGGAATTCTTCTTCAACCAGCAAGGCTATTGGTTTATGATAATTAACAAGGTCACAAGGGACAGAGTTTGAGTATGGAGGCTCAAAGGATCAAGGGTCAATCATGGATATACCCGGATAAATTGCTCAGATAAGTGGGAAGGATGCCCACGGATAAGTTGATTTCTGATGATGGTCTCATGGATTTTTTCTGGGCCAAAAGGCAGGGGAGAGCCCCTCCTTTTATAGCCATGAGGCCCTGTATACTATGTACAAGTGATACTACAAATAGGTGCGGGAAAATGAAAACATAATAAAAAAAAAAAAAAAAAAAAAAAGATGACATGAGGGAAAAAAAGAAATGTTGCCCGCGTCGAGAATGACCGCGGGCAACCAGATGGACACCCGCGACAGCGGTCGCGGGTGTCAACAACGGCTGTTGTTGCCCAATTGGCGGCAACAACAGGGTGAAGGTTCCAACGGCCGCAAGCGGTTGCTCGCGGTCGTCGGTTGGATCAAATGATGGGCGAGGATCTGAACTTGGATGAGCAGGGTTGAGTTTGGGAGGATCTGATGAACCCAAGGGAGCCGGGGAGATCAATTCGATGTTTGACGACCGTCGCAACAAGCGACGGCGTTGGTTGGATGAGTGGATTGGGAAGGATCAAATGAGGGGGTCGTGAGGGATGACTGGGGCTGATAGGCCGATGAATGATGGCGACGATGATGACGCGATGCGTGACAATGATGAAGGCGTTGGTCGTGGGATTGAGGATGATTGGTAATGCCAGTGTCATCGTTGTCGTCGTCCTCCTCCTCTGGCCGCTGCTGCTGCTGCTGCTGCTGTTGGTGGTGGTGGTGATTGTGCCTATTGTCTTCCTCCTGGGTGGCTGCTTTGTAGGCTCGTTGGGCGTTCCAAAACGCTTGGGTCGAGTTCTTCTAAGCCTGTTGACCCATCCACCAGAAGACCATCAATCAAGCGGTCAAGAAGATCAGGGTGAGCACAAGACTGGCAATCAGGACCGATAACGGATGTTGTGGGGGGAAATTCAATTCAGGTTGATAGCCCAGGGTTGATGATGATGATGAGGAGGAGTGCGCAGGTCTTGAATCGTGGGTATGATGAGTCTCTTCGGTGGGATTACCAATTGGCCAATGATTGTCTTCATCATTGTTTGGGAGTTCTTATCCCGCGGGAGAGTTAGAGGGAGGATCAAATGGATCTTTTGGGTTGGGATCGACCGATGAAGGGATGTGTGATGAGTGATCCTCTGGAGGAGGAGAAGGGATCGTCAAAAGTGGTTCGACGATCGCTCGCGTCGCCAAAAGTCAGGGCCGCGAGCGTGATAAGTGGGAGTTGAACATAGGAAGAGAGGATCAAAGCGGAGAGACAGGCAAGAGGCCTGTCCTAGACCGCTAGGACAGGGAGAAGTTGAGAGATGGGGGGAAATGAAGGTACCCATAGGGGTACAACCAAAAAAAATATTTTTTTTTTGTGGTGTCCCGGATTGGTCACCACACCGCTTTGATGTCCAATTAGCTATAGGGCAACCATCTAGAAAGATGATAAAGCCAGAAGTCGACCGGCGAAACTCACCCCCCAGTCCGCATCCACCCATAATTGTAGTCCCGCAGGTTTAGGCCAAAAAACCAAATGCTTCCCAATCTTTGACAAAATATAGCGGACCAAGTGTTTGAGAGCAGCCCAGTGTCGGGCATCTGGGGATTTACTAAAGCATGAGAGGTAATTAATTGTAAATGATAAGTCCGGACGTGTTCCCAAGGCAAGATAGTTGATTGACCCGACATAGGATTGGTATAGCTGTACATCAATGGCGTCCAAAGAGTCGTTAGTGACAAGGGGAGTATCTGGAAGCGTTGTGGTCAATGAGATAAGTCTAGGCTGGCCCGACTGTTCCCATTTTGATACAATTTTTTTTGCCATAGCGTCTGATCGAGGAGCAAATTCCCGTTTAGTTTCTTTAAATTGATACCGAAAATCCAATTGCACTTCTCATCCCATTTTAATCCCGCCTTTGACGCCATTCTCTCCAAAAGACTTTCCAGAACCTCATCATCATTCGCAACCACCAAACCTTCATCAACATTCAACCATATTGCCACCACCTTCTCTCCTTTGTTATATATGTAAACCATTTGCTTAATCAAACCACCATCAAAACCAAGTTCCGCCAAGATTTCTTTAAAGAAGATCCACCAACACCTCGCCTCCTGTCTCGTACCATACAAGGATTTCCTCAGTAGCATTACCTGGCCTTGAAGCTTGTGTCAGAAATGTACTGGTGGTTCCAGGTAAACCGTCTCAGTGATTGGGGAGTGTAGATAAGCTGCCAAAACATGGAAACTCTGGATCAACCAGCCATTCAAGATCTCCACCACCACTATGAGCCGAAGGCAAGACAGAGAAGCCGTGGGAGCAAATGTCTTGTAAAAATCAATGCCAAGGCGCTGGGGAAAACCCTTCGCCACGTACTGAGTCTTTGGCATGGCAATCAATCCATCGGGATTACGTTTGATGGAAAACACATACTTTGCCCCAATAACCTTCATACTTGGTTTGTGTTTCACAGGAATCCAAACCCCCATATCAAAAAGTTGATTGATCTCCCCCGTGATGGGTGCTAACCACGTTTTTCGCATGGGGACAGAAAGGGCGTGGCCAATAGATGTGGGTAGATCAAGGTTGGGGCACGGGGGGATATTGTCAATTTGTTGATCTTGTTTGGCACATATCTCTTTGCTAGGGAACTCTCCCAGGCGCAGATCCAATGCCCGCAGGGTAGGGATCTCAATGAAAGGGGAAGGCTGAAAGTCCAGGAAATCGGCAACATTGGTATAAGAGAATGATTTTTCTTCAACATCCCAGAAAAGAAAACCTTGCTGGTCGTCTTGGTAGCCCAGGAACACCATGTTCTTTGCTTGATTATCAAGTTTCAACCGTTTTTCCCTTGGGATGTGCGCAAGTGCAATGGAGCCAAAAGGATGGAAGGGAATTACCCTGTCGGACTTCTTGTATAGTATTTCGGAAGGCATCTTGGGGCTGGATTGTGAATTTGCAAGGTGATTATGGAGAAAACAGGCGTGTCAATAAGCCAAAGACCAGAAGCAATCAGGCAATCGAGCGTAGGTAAGCATAGTCCGGGCCATGTCGCCCAGCGTTTGATTGACCCGTTCAGCCTCACCGTTCTGTTTGGGCCTGTATGGAGAAGTGAAAAGGAGTTTTGATCCAAGCGCAGCCAGCTGATCTTCTAAAGCATTTGAATGGTATTCCTTTGCATTGTCCGATCAGATATGGTTGGGGGCTTTACCAAGGTGATTCTTCAGGTACGTAGCGGTTTTCAGTAGGAGTTTGGGGACCTCGGATCAGAGTCTGAAAGCATGCACAAATATAAACGTGGAGTGGTGGTCTCGAACCGTGAGGAGATAGCAATTGCCAGATACGTCGGATGATAGGGGGCCAAGCACGTCATTCACCAGGAGGTTTAGGGGGTTTTCCATGGGGATTGCTTCAGAAAGGGCGTTGCAAAGCCTAACGCTCTTCGCCGTTTTGCAAGATTTCCAGAAGAAAGGCGTCCAAGTATTGATGTCAAATGACAGGACATGTTTACGGAGGTAGGCTTTGAAAACTTGATCCAAGACGTGACCAAGTGCGCAGTGATAGAAATAAGAGGGACAGATATAAGGAAGGGGGGAAAGAGAAAGGGGAGGAGCAGAAATAGAACGGAGGGAGGGAAGAACAGGGGAATGAGGCAGTGGGGCACAAGAAGAAGAGGTCACAGTCCAGGTACAATTACAGTTTGAAGCAAGAAGCCAAGAAGAAGAAGAAACAAGAGAAATGTTGTTTTCAACAAAAGTGAGACAATAGCCAGTGTTGACAAGGTGGCCAAGAGACAGTAGTGTACCCTCACACAAGGGCAGTATAGGACGTTATTCAGTAATGAGGCCCCATGGTCCCCAGACCTGGCTGTCGTCAGTCATATTGTCCCCCCTGCCAATTGCAACCATCTCGACGTGAGGATCCGCCAGAGTTAAGGTTAGGGGGGAAGAGAAGGAAGAGAAAGAGACAAAAGAAGAGAAACAACCGCTCACCGTTGAGGTTGCCCCTGAGTCTAGCACTCAAGTGTTGGGAGCCGTCACTGATTGAACTGTGCAAGTCTTGGGGAAAGCCTCATTGGTCACCAATTGATCAGGTCCCACCACGGCATGCACCCGGTCCGGGCAGAAGGGGTTAGGCGTTTGGTTTCAAGGGTGACGCTGGTGGGGAGCAGTTGTCGTTGGTGGTTTGGGGGGGGAGATGTGGGCGTCAACAGGGAGGATTGGACAGTCTCCGCGCCAGTGATCGGGGGAGTTACAGTAAACACATGTGCCACCAACTCTAGCACGTACATCTGCAGGCACAGGGCAATTACCATTTGCTATAACCTTCTGGGCCGCCTGGATGTCAGCGGCAGTAGGTTGTCGATGTGCAGCGCAAGTACCGGGAGGAAAAGTTGGGTCAGGGGCGTGAGGACAAATTTGACAATGAGGGCCACCGGGATCCGGCAAAGTCCATGGATTTACAGCCGCAACAGAGTATGGATTGTCGGATGAGTTTCCCCTTGTTACCTTGGTGTAATACGATGTAAGAATGGACTGTGTGTTGGACGCCGAGGGCTTGTTGATACCTTTGAGTTGAGGGCCCACACTCTGTAAAATCTGGGTTTGAGAGGTACCAGGGGGGGGCGGGGTAAGGACTTGCATGACCAACAACACGCAAGAATCGGGGAACGGTGTTCCGATTTGTCCTAACTCAATAAAGATGTTTGAGATTTGGCTGAGATGGGAAGAAATGCTGCCCTCCATAGTCATCAGTTTGTAGAACAATTCGTCCCAAGGTTTGATCTGGTGGGTTCGCGTTGACAGTTGGAAATTTTTCTTGATTTTCTCAAATGCCTCCGTTGCGGTGTTATCTTTCGCAATAAGTGGAAAAAGCTCCCAATCAATGGTTAGAATGAAGAAGACCCAAAAACAATACTCTTGTTGTCGTTTAATGCCCGCAAGTTTGCGATGTCGTGCGTAAATTTGTTTATTCCAAATAAAAGCAAACCAATGGTGTTGATTCCTTCAATCCACTTGTCAATGTTACTTCCATCCCGCTTCAATCATTCAACTTTCAAGAAGTACTTGGTTGGATTAGACAAAAACCTTTCCTTGACGGTTGTTTCAAAAATTTGTGGTTGGGTTGCTGCCGTTTTAGAGTCCATGGGAATAATTGGTGAGTTGTTACTATCAACGTTGATTGGGGTCTTGTAATCCTTGTCCCCGCTTGTTACGCCAATGTTGTTGTTGTTTTTCTCGCTAGGTTCACTGATCTGGTCAATTCCTGGCCATCCCGGTCTCAATCTTCCGCGTTGTGGCATACAAAAATGGTGAGAGAAGAGAAAAAACGCTTGGTTAGGGGATCCGTTACGTTCGTTTGATATTGCAAGATCAAGAGGTGAGCCGGCTTTTAACCTGTAGGTAATTGGGAGCCACAATCCTTAATCCTATATTTCAGTTGGGTCGCGCGCAGATGGAAATAGTATATACAATTGTCACAGATATGTGACATCCTTGCCGTGACATGTATGGGGTAGTTTGGTAACCCATAACAGGAAGGACCAGTATTAATGGACAACTAGAGAACCCCAAAGGGGGCCTAAGGTAGAAGGGTTAAGACAACTAGAGAGCCCCAGGGGGGGCCTAAGACATGGGTAATGATCTACTGAAAAAATTAAGATAGCAATAAGGTAACTAAATTTGTTAGTTACAGAATATGAACATCAAAAAGACAACACCAAACCTTAAGGCCATTGCCTCTCAAATCACTCATGCAAAGCAGGGAATCACTGTTGACCTAGTCTTGAATCACCTCATACGATTCAAAAACAAAAATTTGTCCAAAGTGATTGATACATCCTCATCCTTGAAAGCCAACATCAGTCTCTACAAAGACTATCTGCGGTGCACCAATGGCATCCACAACCCCCTAGTAAAGAATAATTCCTGCAAGAAATGTTGGATAGAATTTCCAGAGCTCAAGCCCAAGGAATTCAAACCCAGAAAAGGCAAGAAAAATAAAAATGAATCAGCCAATTTCTTCTTGTACTTCCACTGTCTCACAAACAGCCAGCATGACAATGTCAACCAATTCATTCTTGATTCCGGTTGTTCAATACACATAATCAACAACAAATGCCAATTGACTGAATTGTCAGACAAGGATGGAACCAACATGATCAAAACGGGCAAGCCTGGGGCTGGACTACCCATAATGGGAAGAGGAATTTCCAGACTCAAGTTTAACAGATCAGACCTCAAACTGAAAGAAGCGGCCTGGACTCCTGAAGAAAACATGAATCTCTTATCAATGGGATTGTTCCTCAGTCAATGAGCTGTTTTAAAATGTAACCATACCTGTCAGCCTCCTCAATTCAAGTTGACCAGAGACGTACTAACCATTCTGAAAGGCCAAATAATCAACAACTTGCTAATGATTGAAGCCCCCAATGACCATGCCTACATCGCGTCCTCCAACAACATTGAAGAAATTCACCTCAAGATAGGACATGCAAGCATTCCAAGGATGGAGAAATACCTGGGCTTGTGAATCCCCATTCAGATAAAGATGTCATTCCAATGTCAGAGCTGCAAAAGGTCTAAAATCACTCAATTGTCCTTCAAGGAAGTCTCAAAACAAGCCGCCAAAGTCTTCCAGAGTCTGCACATAGATCTTATGGGTCCCATCAACCGCACAGCAAGAGGTGGCTACAAATTTTTCCTGACCCTTTTAGACAACTTCAGCGGTTACATAGGTTACTTCCCCTTAAGAAGCAAAATTGAGGCCAGCAAGTCATTTAGTTTGTGATCAAGAACAAAAACCATTGACTAGGATATTACCCTATGGAACTGTGTATTGAGGGAGGAGGTGATTTCATTTACCAAAAACTCACCACATTCCTGGAAGAAAAATCAATTCAACAAGTTGTCTCAGAACCCTACCATCCTCAACACAATGGAAGTGCGGAATTAGCAAATCAAACAATAGCCAAATTGGTCCGCTTGACCCATGCCTTTTCAAGAATTTTTCAGTCATACTGGAATGATAAAATCAGAAGCTGTTCTCTGTAACTCAAACAGATCCCCAAAAACTCAGGACTCAGGATTGAAGCCCTGGTAATGCATGCACAGATCCAGGCTTCCCAGCAACTATCTCAAACCCATTGGTGCAAGTCTGACCTACCTGAATCTCACTAGCTGCAAACCCAACCAATTGAAAGAGAAAGGAGCTTGTGGTTGGCTCATTTGCTACAACTCAAAAATTTGGTCTTAACGGGTGCTCACTGAGTCAGGAGCCGTGATAGAGACCAAACACGTCAGATTTGATAAGATCAAGTACCCCTTGCAGGACAACTGACCAGAAGAAGTAAACAACCACAAAAACCCAGAAATTATCAACAAATCCTTGATCCTGAAACCTGTTGAGCCTGAGGAACAAGCCACACCAGATGAAGAGAACGCAGTCAAGTCTAAACCCAAGTTGGAAGACTCTGTAAGTGACGAGGAGACTGTTACTCATAAGCTTACCATTGATCAGAGTCCCAGCCAAGTTCTCAGAGATGGAAACCAAATCAAAAAGCCCCAGCGCTATGGACACTCATCAACTTCTGTGCCCAAGAATGTACACAAAGCCATTAAACCCAAACCATGGCACAAATCCTTAGACTTGGAGCTTGACACTTGCAAAGAACTGGGCGTGTGGGAGGACTACTTTGGTGAAGAGCCCAAGAATGTTCCGAATGTGACATACGCCTTTAAAATCAAGAAGAACACTCACGGCGGACCTCAAAACTTCAAAACAAGAGTCTGTGTCCAAGGCTTTCATCAAAGGTAAGGAGTAGACTATCTCCAAACTTATGCGCAAATGGGAAAGGTCCCCTCTCTCAGAGAAGTCTTACTACTAGCTGTGGAAAAAGATCTCCCAATCCTTCAATTTAACGTGAAAGGGGGTGTCTCTACATGCCCCCTTGGACAAAGATGTGTACATAAGACAACCAATGGGTTCCAAGCGCAAGAGCCCAATCCTGAAGCTGAAGAAATTGCTGTAAGGACTTAAACAGGCTTCAAAGAATTGGTACCGCACTCTGAGCAAATGGATCCAACTCCAAGGTTTCATGCTGTCCAATGCCAATACCTGTCTATACATAGGAAATGAAAAAAAATCAGCCATTTTTTTAAATTTGAATGATCTGCTGATGCTGGGCAATGTTGAAACTTTCAAAACACGTTTTCTCAACAAATTTCCCAACTCATCAGCTCATCCCCGTAACACTCTACTCAGAATGAGGTTTGAACAAGACCAGAACTCCATTAAACTCTCACTACAATTACACATAGAGAAGGGTCTCAAAGAAATGAAGATGACCAACGGCCAATTTTTTAACACACCATGCACTCCTGGTCTTCAGATAAATACAGCCACAGAAGAAGAAATAGAGAAGCTGAATCGTCTGAACATCAAATATTTCTCTCCAATTGGAATTCTTAACTTCATCGCTCAACTGGCTCAACCCAACATAAGTTTCACCATCTCCTCTCTTGCCCATTTTTCCAAAAAGCCCAGTATCAAACACTGCAACAAAAACATCAAGGTTTGGAAATACCTTGCAGGAACCAAAGACCTGTGCTTGACAATCTCAAAGAAACATGAAGGCAACAGCCTGAAAATCTATAGTGACGCAACCTTGGCGGAAAGGCCCGACACCAGGAAGTTGCAGTCTGGTTTCATCTGCTTTTTCAGAGGTGCTCCAATCTATTGGACCATTCAACGTCAAAAAGAAATTACCCACTCTTCCACAGAGTCCAAATTAAATGCCTTAAGCAATGGGAAACTCAAATCCAGATGGATCAACCACATGATAGGCAAGCTGTAGAGGATTGAACAACCTTTGAGCTGTCACCTCATCAACAAAAAAGGACTCCTTGACAAGATTGTGCATTTGGGATCCAACTCCAAAACTAAATTTATTGAGTTGAAGACCAAAAGTCTTTGCTCTAACCTTAAGGAAGAGAAGATTGAGATCCAACTTGTGACTGCTGATCTGATGGTTGCAGATGCTCTTAACAAAAGTGCCAATTGAACTTCCATCTCAAGACTTGTGCATCACGTTAGTGTTTGAAATCTCAGTGCTGAATTATGGGGGGATGTTGAATATCACCTCTGATTCTTTCACCTGCGTTCACCGCACTTATGTAGACACTCCAAATCCAGCTCATACAAATTTTCCTCAAACCAATTATCTCTGGATCTTGGGTACTCAAGGGATCCTCTTTGGGGTCATTGATTCCTGCCTTTCTGCTTCAATCCTCTTTCTTCATCTCACTGATCTCAAGCACCCTCTCTCCTCACATCTTTAACTCTTGAAGTCTCTCTCACTACATCTATTCAAACTCAAAAAAGCCTGCAACTATCTCTACGCTGGTAATGACGCACTCTAATTTAACACTTGGATCTAACTGTTCATGCAAACAAATGACCTCAATTATCCAGGCCTACCCACAACTACCAGAAGGTCTCAAGATTAGTTGCTCAACGCCTCAGACTGGACTAACCATTATGCCGTCATTTTGTTCTCATCACATGTTTCTTTCTGTCTGTCAGAATTCTCAATACAAAATGTCTCCTTCTTAGTGTCTGAAAATGTGGCCAAGTCGCAGTAGTTGGGATTTTCATGTGGAGCCATAGAGCCTACCTCTCATAGCCCTTCGGTTGGTTTCATCTCTTTCTATCTCAGTTCATTGTACAACCTCTTGTTTCAATCACTCACATCAATTTGTTCTTGAAATGAAACAGTAGTCCTGTTTTTCTAACCCAGTTATTTCATTCCTTTCAAATTATGGCTTCACAGTTAAAAAAAAATCCTACTCCTTACTTTTATGTAAATTTTTCAATTCAATTCAATCATTACATAGATACGGTTCCAAAATATTCTGGGACCATCCAGAAACAATTTGATGTTTGAATTAAAAAACCCAACAAAGTCAAAAGAAGTTCCACTCACCATTGAAGGTGCTAAACCTTCCAGAAGGTGCAGCCTTTTTTTCATGTTGATTGGGAGAGAGCAAGTCAGCTTGAAAATGAACTTCCAAGTTTTTTTTTTCAGGGCAGACTTTGACTAGAGGCTCAACAGTTTCATTACTGATTTCTCTGTTCTAAAATGTCATTTTTCATGCCTTCAGGCTTTTATTTCTGCTACCTACTATACTTCCGAAAGGAACATTCACTTTGGAACTAACATTTTTTCTTTCAATTTAAATTTAACAGTGCATCTTTCATTAAATTCCACTCTAATTAAACTAAAATGGAACTTGATATTGTGAGTGCTTTTGTTAAGATTATTATTTTTATTTTGTTGACTATTCATTTTTATAAAATAAATATACATCCACAAATTTTATGGTAATCATATTGCAATAAATAGCTTTGATCTGATAAAATAATTTATGATTTTCTCAAAATCCTTCAACATTTTTTATTAAAATACATCAAAGACATTCCTTAATAATTTAATCCATCTTTCCTCAAAATAAAATGAATATTCAACTTTCAAAAGTGGATTTCACTTTTTAGCAGGTTCCATCAAGCAATATTTAGTTAAATATTTCTGAAATCTAATTTTCAATCTATGTCCATTCTTAACCCAACTTTTTGTTGCACAAGGCACAGTGATGGTGAATTAAAGCTTGGTTGAAGCTTCACCTAATTTATTTTTAATTCTTGCCTGCTGAATTTCATGAATTAGGCCTGGGATCATTGATAGTACGTTCTAGGAAGTTCCATCAGTTTTTATTTCTTCCTTTTCAAAAAAGAATTTATATGTGGTGCAAGAAAGTTGAAATTTTTTTTATATATATTTTCTTCTCATACATATTTCCCTTGCCCATGGATGCAAATTAAAGTCTAGAATATTTTTGAATTGATGCTATTTTTTCAGTTATTTTTGATATTTTTCAATAGATTTCACTTGAATGTTCCATATTCATCTTTATCAAACTGAACAAAATGGTTTTAAAACATGGATCAACGCAAAAAAACTAATCATATGAAAATTCAATTTAATTTAACTTCTTTCCAAAGAGGTTATCCTTCTTTTTTTAGATTATAAATAAATGGATGTTTCATATCATTTCTTTAATAAATTTTGACTATTTGCTACTTAAAGAAATGAAATTGACTTGAATTGACTGTTGAACTGAGAGAGGATACAAAGACTGCAAGAGTAACCATCAGAGACGAGAGTGAGACAAGGATTGGTTAATTGAGAGGGAGTTTGAAGTGTGATTTGAGTAGGACAAGCCAAGGTTGAAGGCATAGTGAGCCTTTGAGGTGAGAGAGAAATGGGGAAATACAAGAGATGAATCTCACCAGGCATGATTTCAGGCAGTGAGAAGCCAATCAAGGAAAGTCAAAAGATAGGAGAAAAGAGGACAATCAGAAAAGATGAAAAAGTTCAAAAGAAGAAGATGAGGGAAGTTTATGATGATTTGGGTTTGGTTGAGCAAGGTGTTTGTCATATTTGGAATGGAGTGATTGTTGAATTTGAGATAAGATGTTTGTTGTATGGTTCTTCCAAGATCTTGATTGGAGATAAGATGTTTGTTGTATTATTCTTCCAAGATCTTTCTTGACCCACAATCTATGATCTGGCCCGGTGTCAGCAACAGCGGTAGAGTCCCAGGTGGAGAAGAGAATCCCCGGGAGCGGTGAAGCTCCACTGCTGTGAAATCTCAACACGCCCCATGCCAGGATAGATGAAGAATCAAGATAGTCTCAGAGAGCAAGAAGAAAAAGAAGTAAAAGAGAACAAAATGAGATTGCAGATTAATACGAAAATAACGGAGAAGAGAAAAGAAAAGAAAAGAAACAGGAGTCATGTAGACACTGGAGACAAAAAGACAGTTGAAGGCATCTTATGCTAGCCAAATCCAAGCTTTTGGTGAGTGCGTCTGCTGGCATTTCTTCTGATTTGACAAGCACAATTGTGATGTTCCCGGACTTCAGTTCCTCCCTCATCCCTTTGGTTTTCAGGTCTAAATGACAAGTTTTTCAGTTTGAACCAAATCTTTCAAGTTTGTCTACCAAACCACTGCTCTCTGTGTGAATGAAAATGGGAGAGAACCCGGTTGCAAAGATTTCACTTGTGAGGGATTGGATCCAGGAGGATTCTTGAAACTTGTTAAAAAGGGCATTGAGTTCTGCATTGGTGGAACTGTATGTGATATTCTTCTGCTTGGAGCTATTCCACAACACCACGCATCCATATACCGCACAAAGATACCCCGTATGAGATTGTCTGGTGTCAGGGTCATCAGCACAGGAAGATTCAGAGTAGGCAGAGGTCAAGGAGTTTGTGTTGTTAACTCTCAGGAAAAGCTTGACGTCAGAGGTTCCTTTCAAGTATTTCCACGTCTTCTTTAGTTAATTCCAGTGAGGCATACCAGGTTTAACATTGAATCTTGAAAAGCTAGAAACAGCAAAACTTATGTCAGCCCATGAGTAGCAAGCAATGTTATTGAGTAAGGGGATAGCTGATTGATAGTTCATATTTAATGTTCTTAATTGTTCAAAATTGTTTTCAGTAGCAGGCGTGAGTGGTAGGTTTGGGGTGATGGGTGATTTGCTGATTTTAGCATCTTCTAAGCCCAGTTCCTTGAGGCCCCTTTCAATGTGCTTGGGTTGGCTAAGAAGAATTTCCTCATGTTTCACCTTTATTTGCATGCCTGGGATTGTGTCCAGATCCTTTGCAGTAGAGCCAGCAAAGCAATTCAACAATTTATTTTTGAAGTCATTGCCGTTGCCAACAACAATGAGGTCCTCCACATGGAATAAGATTTGTGATTTACTGTAATTCAACAGGTAAAGGCAAGGATCGCAAAAAGATTCTTTGAAACCTACTTCTCTGAACCAGGCCTTAAGCGTTTCATACCAGTTTTTAGGAGCCTTCTTCAGGCCATAGAGCAACTTTTGCAGTTTGAGAAATCGGAACTTTCTTTTGGAGCCCTTTGGAGTGTGAATGATTACTTCTTTGTTGATTGGTGAATGCAGAAATGCACTTTTGATATCAAATTGTCAAATCTTCTGTTCTGATTTGAGTGTGTAGAGAAGTAGTAGTCTTAACATTGAGGGTTTGCCAGTCGGAGCGAAAGTCTCAGAGTAGTCCAAGCCCGCAATTTGATTGAACCCTTGCACGCACAGCCTGGACTTATGTCTAACTGGGTCTCCATGACAGTCTTTTTTGATTTTGAAAATCCACGTAGTCTTGAGAGCATTCTTAGGGTCAGGACCATTGTATTTGTCACATACGCATAGATCCTCAATTGAACCCAATTCAATGTCCATTGCTTCCATCCATTCTAAACATTCTTTGCAGCGAAGGGCATCCTCATAGGTTTTGGGCTTGTAGAAGGGAAAGAAGCCGTACTGTTGTGGAGACTTAACTTGTGATTGGTCTCAAAGGACCCATCCCGTGGTTGAGACAGCCTGTTGGTTGACTGAACTGATGTTCTGAGAAGTTGTTGAACATTCCTGGCCAGAGGGAGCTGATGAGTTTGATTTGTCCAATGATTGTTCAACTGACTTGGCTTCATCAGCTGAGCTGATTGAGTCAACGGACTTGTCCCAATAGTCCGTCCATGGATCTTGACAGTTGGAACAATCTTCAGGATTGTGGTTGGAAGTTGGTATTTGGTTTCTGGTATCTGTTTGAGATTCAATGTTGAAGTTGAATCCATTCACTCTTGAAGGAGGCATGTGTATAAATGTGACGTGCTTAGATGAGAAAATAGAGCCATGTTTGGTTAAAATTTGATACAAAAGAAGAAGTTGATTGAAGCCTACTAGTGTGCCTTCTTCGCCTTTCAGGTCAAATTTCAATCCTTTCTCTCTTTTGTTGATTAAGTAGATGCAGGGGTTTCTGAAAGGGCGCTTCAGAAAAGAGGATGGAAGAGCCCAACCATGCATCTTCTCCCAAGGAGTTGCCATTTTGCCTTTCAGAGGGATGTGATTGAGCATGATACAACACCCCTTTACCACCTCATGCCACACAGAAGGGGGTAGACGGCCATCTTTAAGGGTTTCCCAGGTTGATGTGACAATGGTTTGATTAGCTTGCTCTGCACAACCATTGTGTTCCAGATGATACGGTTCAGAGACTATGTGAGTAATATGCCTATCTTGCAGAAAGGAGGTTAGCTTTTCATTGACAAATTCTGTCCCTCTGTCAGAGCAGACCTTGGAAGGGTAAACCCCCCAACAATGATGTTCTTTTTCAAGCAAGCTAATAATGATATTGGCCATCTTGTCCTTTGAAGTTATAGGGAAGGCCACAAGATATCCGCTAGCATTATCTACAAAAGAAAGGATGAACCTATGGCCAAGATTTTGGTGGATCTTGTAGAAGTGAGTTTGAAAGGAACTTTTGTAATCTTACTCCTGACACAGTTGGCGCACTGGAATTTTTTGTTTGATGTCGCTGGGAATGTGCTGAATGAGAGAGACAAGTCTTGAGAGCAATGAATGACCGTATTTTCTATGAATATCCAGCAAGGCTTCTTCTGGCAAAGATGTGATGGAAGAAAATAGGAAATTTGAAGATGAGAGAGGGAGTAGGAAGCGTGTAGAGATTGTTCTTGATTTGTCCAGCAAGCACCACTTTACCTGAGTGGGTCACAGAGAATTTAGTCCCATGAGAACTGATCCCACATCCCTTGCCATTCAGAGCGCCCGCGCTGATAAAGTTGATGGTCATATTGGGTACATAGAATGCCTGGCTGAGATTGAGTGTAAGGTTGCTCCAATAAAGTACAACTGTGCCCTTTCCTTTTATTGGTAAGCTTGCTCCTTCCTTTCCGTTCTTGATAGGATCACTGGAGTATGGTTCCATTTTGGTGAAATAGCAACTGTCATTGATCATATGGACTGATGCTCCGCTGTCAAGCAAAAAACACTGGTTTGAATCCCCATGTTGAATCCACAGGTTGAGTAGAGTGAGATAGTGAGCAGAGTGAGATTTGGTCTTTGCTTTTGATCAGACCTTCTTTGCTTTCCATTTTGCCAGATTTTCTCTCCACCTCCCTTGCCCAGGGAGGCAAATTAAAGTCTAGAATATTTTTGAATTGATGCTATTTTTTCAGTTATTTGTGATATTTTCCAATAGATTTCACTTGAATTTTCCATATTCATCTTGATCAAATTGAACAAAATGGTTTTAGAACATGGATTAAAGCAAAAAAACTAATTATATGAAAATTCAATTTAATTTACCTTCTTTCCAAAGAGGTTATCCTTATTTTTTTAGATTATAAATAAATGGATGTTTCAAATCATTTCTTTAATAAATTTTGACTTGTTGCTACTTAAAGAAATAAAATTGACTTGAATTGTCTGCTGAACTGTGAGAGGATACAAAGACTGCAAGAGTCACCATCAGAGACAAGAGTGAGACAAGTATTGGTTAATTGAGATTTTCTTGAGTTTGAAGTGTGAGTCAATTAGGACAAGCCAAGGTCAAACGCATAGTGATCCTTTGAGGTGAGAGAGAAATGGAGAAATACAAGAGATGAATCTCACCAGGCATGATTTCAGGCAGTCAGAAGCCAATTGATGAAATTCAAAAGATAGGAGAAAAGAGGACAATCAGAAAAGATGAAAAATTTAAAAAGAAGGCAATGAGGGAAGTATATGATGATTTGGGTTTGGTTGAGGGAGGTGTTTGTCGTATTTGAAATGGAGCGATTGTTTAATTTGAGATAAGATGTTTGTTGTATGGTTCTTCCAAGATCTTGATTTGAGATAAGATTTTCTTTGTATGGTTCTTCAAAGATCTTGCTGGACCCATGATTTATGATCTGGCCCTGAGTCAGCAACAGCAGTAGAGTCCTTGGGGGAGAAGAGAATCCCTGGGCGCGGTGAAACCCCACTGCTGTGAAATCTCAACACTACTCTTTGAAATTTGGGATGATTTCAGAAAAGAATTTTCAGAGGAACACATGTCTTCCATTCAGCGCTGGAAATATTCTGCCATTATAGAAATATTAGAATTTATATTCCTTCAGCAGAAATAAAAAAAGATTCAAAAAGATGATCTTCCAAGTTGGAAAAAATTTACTTGCTTAATTTCATGGGGAAAAAATTGATTTATTAAATTATTGATATGCCAATTCACATTTTAATTTTGAATCCTGGGGGAAAAAATTATATAAGGATTGAAATGATTTTTATTTCAAGCCTGGGCTCCATATATCATCTTGATAATATCCTTGATTTAGAAAATGGGGGTTTTTTTTTCATAGATTATATGCTTGTCCCGGTGATTTGAGAAAACCACTTTCTTATTATCTTTATTTCTATGGAATAAATTCACAAAGGAAATATTATGTTTCCAAAAAAAACTTATAAACTTTTATAAAGAAGCCCTAAAGCAAGGTAAAATATCACAATGCCATTATAATTTCAATTATATCTTCTAGATAAATTATTTTGATTTTTCAAGGGATCAGAATCTTTATTCCTGACATGCTTGTAAATTTCAAAGGATAATCATCTGGATGAAATTCCATTATAATGCCTAAAATGATTAGAAAATTTTTTCATTTTCTACCAAAATTTAAGCCGTGTTTTCAAAATAAAATTTCCTTCTGAATTATCTTTTCTTAGCAGTGTACCATTTCAAAGTTGGCTCACATAAGGATTCTGCTAAATCCATGCATTCAAAATTACCAAATCCACACCTTTTTTTGAAAAATTCAAGATTTTATACTTCTTTTTTTCATTAAATCAAATATATTTCAAATGAGGGAATTATTCTAGAAATAATTTTACTAAATTAACACCTTTTATTGTGGTTTTACAACCAAGGAAGGAGTGTAAACCTCAGAAATATTTTCCATTAAAATTAATGGCGTTCTGAATATAGACAATTAAGTTTTTTCATGGTTTCAAACACTTAAATGAATACCTGGCATGGGAGAAAATTCCTTTAGGGGTCTTCCCCCAAACCCTTTGAACATGAATTGAGGCTTTTGGTGGCTAAAATAAGGCGTCCAGGTGCCAAATGGGGTCTTTCTGTGTTGGAATTATTCTGACCATGACTGACGCTCTTTCTCTCCTGCCTGTCACTTGAGTGTCACTACCCAGCCCACTCTGTCCTTTCTCCTCCCCTTCTTGGATTCCTTCTCCACTCTGTTTCCTGATCTCTACCCTCTACTCACCTCCTCACTCTCACTTGCCAACTACACAACTTCACCTTCAATACCAACAATTCTCTCAACTTCTCCTATCCCACTTCCCCTTCACCATTTTTTTCTTTCTTTTCTTTCTATTTGCTTCCTGCTCTATCTGCTTCCTGATCTATATCACTCTCATCTGTCCGGAACTCCATCAAACGCTCCTTCAAGCCAAGCTCAATGCTTATCAAGAACTCACTTTGACATCTTAAGATCCAACAGCACCCCAGAAAGATCAATAATCTTCTCCAGGCCAATTTATTCTCATATTTGGTGAGAAAGAATAGAAAGAACTACTATCTTGCTCTGCAGCTCATTGCTATAAAATAAATATCTGCAGCATCCTAGAAAACTCTTTGGCCATCTTTGTCACTACTCTCAAGATATCTAAGTCCACACTGGATTCTTAACCTTTTAATATCATCTTGGCTGCTCTCTTCTCTCTTTCTAGTGTACAGCTTGGTGTTTTTCTCAGCCAAATCCTCTACCTTTATTAGTCTTCTGAATCTGGTGTTGTAGTCTGGTTTTGATTCTTTAATTATATCAAGAAATATATGTTCTCATTTCATCATTCTGGGGCAGAATCTTTTTTAAAATTCAATGATTGACACCAAGTGATTCATATTAATATACAAAAATGCAAGAAATATCAATTTTGTTTTATTCAGTAATATTTAGCCTTGGATTTTTCAAGGAGAAACAACAGGGGAAGAATAAAGGCACATTCTAGCAGGTGCCACCCTGTATAAATGTTTTGAGTTGTTTACAAATGGGTTTTAAATCTGTCCTAATTCAGGCAATCTATACAAATAACTTCCAAATACACACACAAAAACTTCTGTTGAAATAATCTTTAAGCACTTTGCAATAAAATTTTATTCATTCTTGATTGGAGTTTCAATTTTAAATTAAGTTTTCTTTAAAATTTCTAAGATATTTTGGTGATTTATGGTCAAAAAATCAGTTTCATGTGGGTTACACCAATCTTTTCAAATTTTTTTCTGTCTTAGAAATGAATAAGAGAATTCATTTCCCAAAAAAAATTCAAAATCATGTTTTCAAACATGTTCTTTGAACTGACATACTCACAAGGATGGGTTGGTATATTCATCAAAAATTTGATAAAAACTCCAGCATTGCAAGGGTATTTACTAAATGCTCCAAGCTTTGAAAAATTTTCTCATAAGCCTATTATTTCAAAAAAAAAAATATTGAGAGTTCAATTAGCTATTTTATTTATACTAAAAGAATATTTCTCAACTTTGATAAATTTTTCAGGGCCTTTTTACCCATGTTTTTGGTTTAAAGTTAATATAATCATCACTCTTGTTTCTGATTCTCCTTCATAGTCAGGACTTTAAATATTGAATTTTAGAAAAAGCAATTAAAGGATTTTATTATTTAAATAAAAAATAAAGACATATTTTTAGCCAAACATCTTAAAGAAGCACAATTTTTTCAAATTAACAGAAAGAATTCTTTATTGCTTACTTTTTTGGCTTATTATGAAATGCTGAGTCAGTAGCTTCATAAAACTCACAAAAGGAGTGTATTAAGATCATCATTGAGTCATTAAGATAAACCCAATCTATCATTTCTTTCCAATTTTTTTTCCATTTGTGAATATTCCAGTTTGTTGATACCCTTGTCGAAAATCAATTTATTAGGCTTTTGAAAGCTTTTATTATGTTCCTGCCCTCCTTGTTTCCCTGAAACTTTCTTTGCATGATAGACTTTCATGATTGGGTTTAATCTCTTGTTGTTCTTTTTTCATTGAATCCACAGCATCTTTTTTGTAAAAAATAAATTTCAAAATATCTTTCAGAGGGCTTTTTTGGACTACAGTATTTATAAATTTTTCAAATAGAATTTTTAAAAATTCAACTATTCAAACTTCCTCAAAGCTACCCTTCAAAAAATCTTGGTCAATTTCTTTCCAAATGATTAATTGTCTGTAAGTTTTTATGAGTCAAATATTGTTGTTTTAGTATGCACCAATTGATTTTCTTGTAATTTTCCTTAACATTTGTACAGGTAGATATAATTCAGACAAAAAAATTGCAGTTTTTCTCTTGGAAAGGCAAGGAAACAAATTCAAGTTATTTGAAATTGTTTCCATTGAGTTGCAGCCCATTCAAGATTCAATTACAACCCAGGGTTGATGGATTTATGCATGTTCAAAATTTGGGATTTAGTGTTTGATTGTCTGTTTAAATGATTCTCCACAAGAATTAATTCCACAAAACCCTCAACATTGAAGAAGGAAATGTTGATCAGAACTTCTGGTGAAGTTCTTGGCGACACTCTATGCATTGAAGATTGGAAAAAAATGGCACGCCTATGCACAGTGTTCTTGTGCATGGCTCAAAAAACTTCTTCCAAATAGGATTTAAATTTTTCTTTCTGCAAAAAAATCCTACTCCAGTTCAATAAAAATCATTTGGAAATATTGTGGCAGTCATAAAGCCCAATAATATCCCAAAAAATTTCATATTGAACAATCCCCCATCTGAAAATTTTTTGGGATATGGTACTCCAAATTAATTTAAGTTGTTTTAACAAACTTAGCCATTCATTGGTGTTCCATTTTTTCATGTGAAAATTTTTTTTTGATATGGTTTGGTCAATTCATTAAAAAAATTAATTTCTAAATTTTCAATCAGCATTAATAATAACTAAGATTTTTCCTGGACAACAAAAATCCAAATAAATTAAATTTTTGGTTTGGGATGAAATCTCAGTCCAACAGTTTTTTTGGTTGGTATGGTTCAAGCTTGTGTCCTGCTATGAATATTTTCTTGTTTTAAAAAGCTTTTTCACACACAAAACAGGACTTAAAGAGTTCAATGGATTATTTGATAAATTTTCTTGGAGAAAAATGAAAAAAAAATCTGGAAGACAAAAAAAACAGAGAAAGGATCAAAAAGGCCCATGATGAAACTCAAATTCAATTGAGGTTGTAAAAGCATCAAACAAGAATTCCGCTGGTTGACAGCCAGTTTGATTATTTTTTAGTTTTCTGTTGAATTTTTCCTGTCCAAATTCTTTGAGCTTGGTGAAATTATTAATAAGTGAGTAAGTTAAAATCAATTTCTGAATTTTTCAGGTAAAAGAGATTTTTTATTAATGATAGGTTCCATGAAGGATTTTGAATCAAACATGAATCAAACCTTTTTCAATTTCTTAATTTCTCAATTGAAGCATTCCATTTATTACCCCATTGGGTCTTCTGAATGCTAAAATTGAGTACTTGGAAAGTAAATACAAAGAACATTATGAATTTCAAAATTATTTAAATTCTTTTGAAATGATACAAGAAATTGAAGGCCCAGTTATGGACAAAATCAAAATTATAATTTTTCATAATTATGCTTTATTCTTTATCATTTTCCTTGTGAATATTTCAATTTAATTGGTATGAAATTTGAAGTTAATGTCCTCTTTTAAACCTTTGAAGCATGTGCCTTGTATCAGAGTTAGAAATAAATTTTCTGTTTGTTGGAAAAGAGTTACATGTTTTTTATTTTGGACATATGGTTTTCTTAACCTCCAGTTACACCAGAGTAATTCCTTTTAGTGACACCAAAATTAACATGCACATGCTAGAATGAGCCTCCATTTTTCCCCTTGGGAAAAGTTCATCTAATCTAACAAAATTAACAGAAAATATTAAAATCCATTTCCCACAGAATATAGATAAATTTGTAACAAACATAGATAAAATGGAAATACACCTATTTCATGAATTTGATTCATATCCTTCCAATTTTCTTTAGAAAAATTAACCTCAATAACATAAATTTTTCTTAAAAATATGAAAAACATTTATTTGAAGAAAATTGAATTTTTGGGATGGAATTCAAAGAATTTTGCACCAATCATAAAAAGAAATATGTAAATATTACGTCTATCAATTCCATGAGCAGAACTCTAATGTGGTGGAATATTTTAATGGAAATTTTTAATTCACAGCCCAGAAAAAAATTTTCACAAAACAAAAGAAGTTGAGGGGTACACTCCACAGCCCATCATAGCTGTGAAACACCATTTGCAACCTGCAGAGTTGTTAATTTCTGTTCAAGACTTGAAACAGGTTGCAATTGGCCTTTTTTAACTCCCCTGAGTTGTGAATGGCCATTCATCAACTGTTGATTACTCCAGGTTGGTGAGCTTCATGATCAAATAAAGATAAAATGAATGAAAAAAATGAAAAATTGAACAAAAAAAAACAAAAAAAAAAACCAATAAAAGTTGAAAAAAAAATTAACAAATAGAAAAAAAAATGAAAAATTAAAATCAAATTAAAAAAAAGAAAAGCTATAATTTCACAACTCCAGGGGCATTAATTCGCATGCATGACCCTATGAATGAATATAAATAAAAAATAAAAAATTTTGAAAAATAAAAAAAAATGTGCCCAGAAAAAAATAAGCAAAATGCAAAAATTAAAATGGGTAAATGAAATTTAAAAGGTAATTTTTACATGAAATACAGCCGTGGATAAATATAATACTTGAATAAAATATAATAAAAACACCTCAATGAACTATTACTAAATTAAAAAAAAAAAATTCAACTACTGTTATACTGATCCCATCATGAGAAGTAGAAATACTTTTCATGATGGGATCAGCCTACACAAGTTTAACTTATTTCATTTGAATAGTGAAAAAATAAATCAATCCACCCAAATCACAGCTATTTCATTGAGGTGGAATTTATACAAGACCACCTCAATAGACTAGACCTGAATTCAAAATGCAAAAAAAATAAGTTCAAATTGTATTAAGCTGATCCCATCATCAGAAGTCTCCAACCACCTTAATGGACTAGCCTTCAATTAAAAATTTCAAAAAAAGTTCAACTTTTGTTAAGCTGATCCCATCATGATAATTAAGAATAATCCTTATGATGGGATCAGACCAACAGTATTTAAATTGAATTACCCATAAAATGACATTCAAAACACTCAAAATAATGATGTTAACTCCAAAAAATCAACATAATCATGTTCAAAATATGAAAACCCCTTAAATTAATAGAATTATAAGATCATAATCAGAAGTACATGTTAGACCCAACCCAAAAAACAAAATAATATGATGATTCAAGTTAGAATACAAATATGCTCAATATTTGAGATCATAAACCAAGCCAGATGCTTTCTTTGGATTAAAATAAGATTTTTTTAATAAAATTGGCGGTATTGGAATCATATCTGCATCAAGTATTAAATGAATCCAGTGATAATTGTTAAAAAAGCAAATTAACATGAAGTCTGAGGTTTCTTTTACACCCATTTTCATAGGATTAAAAGAAAAACATGAAGCCACAGATATGAAAACAATTGGCCTTCCATAAGTGTTTTCTATCATCTGTTCAATATATAACTTTGAAAGCCATTTTTATGAGGGAATCTTTTCATTGATGCCTTTAAAATCAAGGTTTTTTAAATATTTTTAACCTCATTTATACCACCAAGTATCTTATCATATCATGTCTCATATTTCCTCAATCTTTGAATAATTTACCTTTGAACTACAAACTATCCATTTTCAATTTACACAAGTTATTGAGAAATGAATTTAAATCAGAGATCCCCATTGCCAACAGCATCTTAAACATTATCCATGTAAGTTCTCAGGTAGTTTTTGGTGTATTTCTAATGATATTGCGCAGAAGAGACTGAAAACTAGATCCAAAAAGCTAGATTTAAGGGTCAGACAAGGAAGCGAGGAGGAGAGAAGGAGGGAAGAAATGAGAAACAGAACCCCAACAGCTTAGACTGAAAGTCAAGAGGATTTGAGGATAGACAGGTGGTTAGATGAGAAGACAAGATTAGAGAGAAGAGACAGAGAGTTGTTTGAAGATGCTAATAGGAGGTCAAACATGTATTGTTAGATCAATTTGAGTCTTGAGATGAGAGTCTAGTCATCTTACCAGGAAGAGATGATTAGAGGAGCTTTGAAGACAAGCCAGTTGAGCCAAGACGATGGTTTATATTGGAGATGGAGGAGAGGAAAGATTGATGATGGGAGAAAGGAAGGATTAAAGGTGGAAGAAAGGCAGGATAGAAGGTCAAGAGAAGGAAAGAGGGTGAGGTGACAGAGCAAGAAGAGTAGCAGTTCAGAAGAAGAGGAAGAGTGGAAGTGAACAAAAGAAGAATTGTGTTTAGAAGGTCACCTGGACCTAGAGGTAGTTTGGGGGCTTGAGCAGGGGAGAGTATCTGGACCCCCGGGCGGGGACTCGCGGCAGCGTGTGTGTGAGAGCCTACATCCGGGGGTAGTCCAGAGGGGTTTGGAGTATAGGGACGTGGTAACCAGGAGGGCTAGGTGAGGAATTGAGGGTAGATCTCAACACCCCCCTGACTGGTAAGAGGGGATGAGTTGACGTGTCTGTTGTCTTGGAAATTGGAGATGGCTTTGAGAAGAAGATTTAAGGAGTTGATTGACAATGCTTTTTTCAGAGGATCAGCTAACATGCTGTTTGTTGAGATTAAAGAGAGATTGAATTTGGAGTTGTCAAACTCTTCTCTAAGGCTCTTTGTTTTGATGTCAACATGGCGGGATTTGGAATGCGACCCAAATCTCTTCATCTTGGCGTCCAATCCTTTATTATTGATGTATATGGTAGGTTTGAGCTTGGGAGAATGGTGGATCTCACTGATCAGATGAGATATCAACTTTAATTTGAGAAAACAGTCTAAAAGAGCATTGAGCTCAGATTTGGTGGATGAGTACCTGATGTTCTTCTGTCTGAACAAGTTCTAGACTACGGCGCTTCCCTAGTGAAAGATTATGAATGCGCTTTGATATTTTTGTAGTGTGGGGTTGTCTCCCCAAGTTGCATTGCTGTAAGCAGAGATGGCTTCCGCATTTGCGTTGTAACTTATGGTAAGTTTGAGGTCCTTTGTGGTCTTGAGATATTTCCACACCTGGCGAGCTTCTTGCCAGTGGGTCATTCCTGGTTTAGTGTTGAATTGATCCAAGCTGGAAACCGCAAACGCTATGTCAGGTTGGGTATATTGAGCCAAGTGATTTAGTAGTCCAATGACGGACCGGTAGTTGACGTTCACTTGCATGAATTCTGCGTGATCTTTGTCTGTGGCGGGTTCAAGATTCAGATTTTGGGTGGGAGGAGAGTAAGTTGCCTTAGATTCAGATAAGCCCAGTTCTTCTAGTCCACGTTTGATGTGGTTAGGTTGGCTCAACAAGATTTTGTTGTCTTCTATCTCCATGAGCATGCCAAGGATTGTATTGGGCGGATGGAAAGAGGAATTCTTGAAGCGAGTTAGAAAATTCAATTGAAAGTCATTGCTCTTCCCCACATGGATCAAATCATCCACATGGAAGTAGAGAACTTCTTTGGAGTTGGAGTTGATGTAGGGACAGGGATCACTCAATGACTCGTGAAACCCTTGCGATTTGAACTATATTGTGAGAGTTTCATACCAGTTTTTGGGAGACTGTTTGAGGCCATACAGAAATTTTTTTACTTTAGATAAGGGGACTTTTGGTGAGAGCCTTCTGGAGTCTTGATGATGACTGTTTCATCTGATGGAGCATGTAAGAAAGCTCCTTTAACGTTGAACTGAGTAAACTTCATCTTTTCTTTCAGACCTTATAATAGCCCTGTAAGACTCCAAACGGTGCTAGGCCATGGCAGTTCTGTGGAGGGGAAAGTGGCTGTTTAGGCTGCCCTCCTGAGGGTTACAAAAATCTTTAGATGTAACCAAGATCAAGGTCCAGAACATGGTAAATGAGGAATCAAGGAGTAGAGGATAAAGGTGATAATAGTTTGGTAGCAATGGAACAGGACTATCTGAGACAAGATTATGCACGGAAAAACTTGAACAAAAAGAAGTTAAATTCTGCTTAGAGTTCAAAGAACAAAAGCTTTTGTATGTAAACAACGCCCACAAGCTAATAACTCTGGTCGTCAGTAGAAGATTGGGGATGATAAATTCAAACCCAACCAACCTCCAGGTTCTCAATGAACCTGCCCAACTCTCTGCAATCAAGCGCTTGAAGGTTACCAGATAACTGAGGGTGGCTGTACAAGACAAAGCACAATGTTTAAGAAGCTCTAAAAACAAAGAGTAACTGACTTGAAGCAAGGATAACCTCAACACTTCTCAAGGGACTCAAGAGTAGGCTGGCAGAATGCAACTCCAAAGAAAATAAAGGGAGGTATAACACTCCAGGTCTTAAGCTTAATAAGACCTCTTCAATCAATTGTGATTGGCTCCAGAAAGATGATCAGGTATCAGGACCAGTATGGTCAGAGAAAGGGATCAAGGAGTGGTATAACGCCCTCAAAAATTCCAACGGACAGAATTTTCTTCAACCAGCAAGACTATTGGTTGGTGATAAGGATCAGGCCACAGAGGGGCACAGACTAAGGGTCAAAAATGGATCAGGGGGCAATCAGAGATATACCCAGGATAAGGATCATGATCTAATTTCACAATAACGGGGGGGACATAAGCACACACTCCCATGAATGATTAAAAAAAGGCTGGGGAGAGCCCCACCTTTTATGGGCCATGGTTCCCTGTAAAGTATTTACAAGAGATACTACAAATAGAGCGGAATTTGTTTTTTTTTTTAAAAAAGGATCAATGAAATAATAAAAAGAAAATGAATGAGCGGGGATGAAAAGGAACACCAGCACGTGCCCACAGAGGGAACAGGCAGGTGAAGGTGAGGTGACGGGCCGCGCAGACAGGCCAACCCCCCTTGGCAACCACTGGCCTGCGGATGACCGCCCGGTTAGAATCCCTGCGGGGGCGGGACACATCACCCACCCGCGCAGGCGACAGAAGACTTGCGCAGGAAACCGGTGAGCAATGAGAGCGCGGATTTGATTGCGGTAGTGAGTAGATTGGTGGAGGAGGCTGTTGATGGGAAGGATGTTGATGACAAAAATCATTTGGATTGAGTTCTGGTTGGCCATTCAAGCTCTGGTTGTGAGTCAATTGGTCCCAAATTTGATGATGAGGATGACGCGGGAGGTGATGAGGATGAGCTGGATGTGATTGATGTTGATGATGATGTGGTTGCTGCGAAGAGGATGAGATTGGTGATGACGGGTGATAACAATGGTGATAATGATGAAAATGATGATGCTTGGGAAATCTAGGGGATGGTGATGGATACATGCTGATAATGGATTAGGTAGCCAAGAGTAAGATCTTGCAAACAAACTGGATGAGGTGTGTGTAGTATTGAATTTTATTTTAGGAGGAGAATGGGAAAGGATGAAAAACTAGAAGTAAGCTAGACAGAGAATCCAATCCAAGTCGAGGAAGTGGATTGAGATGATAGAATGAGTGAAGTGATTGAACAAAAAAAAATATTTAACAATAGAAAAAAAGGTATTATGAATAGCGCTAGAGGGTAACCATGATGGATGAAATTGGACAGAATGGCTCAATGTGTATGATTGTTGAGGATGGATGAGTGGGTGTGATCTGTGGAGTGTAGAAGGACACAAGAGACAGAGAAAAGGAAGCCAATCACAAACAAAACAAAAAAAAGACAAGCAAGTGGATAGTAATTTTTTTTCTTTTTTATTATTTTTTTTTTTTTTGGTGTGTTTGCTTCATATAGAGAATAGAATTTGATAAACAAGGGTGATGGTGATGATTACAATGAAAATTAACGGATCAAATGAAGTTTAAGGCGGATGATGTGCGCTTGGAGGAGGATGGTGACAATGAGGAAGCCAAGATCCCGGAGGAAGGAGTGACAAGGGACCTTGAAGGGTCTGATGATTGACATGGAACCAACAACGGGGGAGACAATCAGGGAAACGGCGCCAATCAATTCGCCAATTGCCAGGGAAGCCGTACCAGCCTTCATGGAGGCATAGATCGAGAAGACATTGGGAGCACCATTACCAAAACCAGAGCAAAGATTTTTTTTTCTTTTTTTTTCTGATAATGATGCCTATGAATGATGATAAGGAAAAGTCATAAAAAAATTAAATTCTCCACACTGGCCAGGCTGTCCAGGATGGGGAACCACATTTCTCCCCAACTTACAGACTTTCCCTAGTCTGCTCCCAAGTTTGATGCCATAAAAAGAGAAAGGAAAGAAAGATGATTGAAACCAAGGAATGGCCATTTTGATCTTGAGAGTGATTGAAAAAGAATATGTCCATCTATCCAAAGGAAAATCCTAGAAGCGGCTGAGATAAAATGAAGAATGCGTCCCATATGCTTACATGCGTGGCATGAAGTAGAGTTTCACAACAAAACACAGCAGATGACCCTGGTGGTGCACAATTGGGAGGACTTACTTTTGGAACAGGTTGCCTCCACAAGAATGAAATTTCTTGAACTGATCAGCAGAGAACCTTCTGGCCATCTGAGTACCATCCAGTTCCTCCAAAACATATGATCCACCTCTAAATTGACGGACCACTTGGTAATGACCATTCCAGCGGTTAGAGAAAAGCTTTCCCCACTGAGTTTCCAAGGAACAATTATAAGCTAAGATTAGATCCCCAGGGTTCAAGGGATCCCTGATTTGCTTTGAATGCTTGTCTTCCCAATACTGAACTGATTTTTCCCTAGACTCCATCATCTTCTGATAAGCTTCACTACGGAAATCTTCACTCCTTTCCAGCTGCTTGGATCTGACAACTAATAGATCAGTGGTGGAAGAAACCTTTTCCCAAGAAATACCTAAGAAAGATCCATTTCCAGATCCAGAGGAAGGACAGCCCTTTGACCAAAAATGATTTTGTAAGGTGAGTAGCCAGTGGTTCTTTTAGTTGAAATTCAATCAGAGAAGAGGACCAGGGGGAGGAATTTGCAACAATTCTTGGCACTTTCACCAGCCATTTTGACAAGAGAAGCCTTCGAAGGAGCATGGCCTCTTTCCACCATGCCTTGGACTTCAGGATAATAAGGAGTGGTCACCCTGTGTTGACCAGGAAGTTGTTGAGATAGTGTTGCAATAGTGAATCTGTTTGCTCTTAATCTTCCATCCGTATAGTTCCCACTCTATCTTTCTCATCTATTACAACCTCATCTTACAAGCCTTAGAGTACTTGCTATGTATGGTTGATAGTTTTACCAGGTTACAATCTCCAGTTGATCTCTCAGTGTTGTTGCTGTTTATTACTCTCTGTTTGTGGATTGATCTGTTATCTTGGTGTTTTTACTCTTGTCTTGTGTATGTCACTGTTGTGACTTCAGGCCTTCTGTCCTGTCCATGTCCAGACTTGTGTTTCCAGTGTTTTCTCCTTTCTTTGAATTGTCTCTGGTCCCGCTTCTCCTGGACCTCTCTGATGAATATGCTTCTGCCATCTGATAAGACCCACTTTCATGGGTTCTCTAGTTGTTACTATTTAAACTGCTTGTTCTGATACTTGCAATCAATCACTGATTCTCATTATCATCTCAACCGACACACCCTGAGTTCAGTCCATCCTGGTCTCTTCCCCAGGTTGATCCTTTTCTCTCTAATCTCCTTGTCTCTTGCTTGTCCCTGATCCCGACTTGCCAGATCTTAATTCTAACAGAAGTGATTGGATCATATCAGCCAGTTTGCCACCAAACTCGGAGCCACCATCAGTCAAATAAGATTGTGCCAAGCCATAACGCATTGTCCAAGTCTCATAAAGGAAAGCTGCTACTGATTCAGAGCTGAGGTTCTTAAGAAACTTTTCTTCAACCCATCCAGAAAAATCATCTCTAGCCACAATGAGGTACTTAGCTCCACCAGCCTTAATGTGAACCACATCCATAGCAATCCTCCCAAAGACAGTGGACTCTCCAGTGGGGTAACAAATTTTGGTGGGGCGCCTGAGATCATGTTTCTGGCACACTTCACAACTCTTGCACCATTGAGAGACTGATTTCTTCAGAGATGGCCACCAAAATTGTTTGGATATTTGTCAATAAGTTTTGGTTTCCCCACAATGACCAAGGCCTTCATGGAGACTTTCCAGGATTGAATCTTGTTTAGAAGGGATAGTGACCACAATAAGGGCACAAGGATTCCCTCTTTTCATAAGCCTGGTGCCTTGAACAAAGAAGTTGGAAGACTTGCTCTTGAGAGATCAAAAATCTTTAGCAGAGATATCAGGAGGCCTTTGGAGGGTGGAAAGTTACTGCTCTAATTTAAGCCAGAACCCTTGTTGGAAGCCAGAATAATGTTGGGAGAAAAAGGTGAAGACAGGGCAAATTAAAGGCTCCTCCTTGTCAAAATCCACTCCAAAAACTGATTCTTCGTCTCCAAGAGGGCGTCGAGATAAACCATCAGGCATGGTGAAAGATTTTCCAGGCCTGTGAACAATATCAAAAGTGAAAAACTGAAAAAAAGCCACCCAAAAAGTCATTGGAGCATTTGGAAGACTGGGAGCATTGATCATTTCAATAATAGATTGTGCATCAACTTGTAACTTGAAGTTTTGACCCCAAAGGACAGTCTGGAGCTTCTTAAACATTTGGGCCACACCGCAAAGCTCCAGTTTTGGCTGGGAGTACCTGGATTCCACATCTGAGAAAAGAAGAGATTCATACAGAGCAGGAAAATCCAAACCATTTTCATCCTCCTGAGTAAGGACAGCCCCAACAGATTGATAACTAGATTCCACTGCCAGCTTGATATTGCCAGCTCCAGGTCCATAAGTGATCTTTTTCAAAACTATGTCATTGCCAACAATAGATTTGAGCAACTGAAATGATTGTTTGCAATCTTGGGTCCAAATCCATTCAGCTTCCTTTCTGGTTAGTTGATGCAAGGGTGCACAGATTTTGGATAGTGAGGGAATGAAGATCCTGACATAAATTAAAACACCTAGGAAACCTCTAACTTCCTCTGGATTTATTGGAGTAGGCCAGGAGATGATTTTGTTGACTTTAGAGGGTGCCATCTTTCTTCCTTCCTTGCAGACTATATGACCAATGATTTCCGAGGCAGGGACACAGGCGGCAAGTTTTGATCCAGAGACAGTAAGGCCAGATTCCTTGATTCAAAAAAAAATTCTTTCCAAGATAGTAGCATACTCCCAGATAAATTTTCAGATTCCTGAGTGCCAAGGTAAGAGCTCATTATCATAGTCAGAAACTGGACCTTTGATCCCACCATCATCAATAAAGATACCCGCATGATCCGGGATTTTGTCCTGGAGGATCCACATCATCTGAGCCTGATAGACTGCAACTGAGTTGGTGCCACCTTGAGGCAATCGAGTCAGTTGAAATCTACCAAGGGGAGTATTGAAAGTAGTGAAGGGACAAGAAATAGGATGCAAGGATTGTTTTTCATAGCCACCCATAATTTCACCTAGACCATAGCAAGCTCTCCCAGAGAAGGATTTAACAAATTCTTCAGTAGCAGGAGGGATACCAGAGTCTTTAATAGTAACCTTATTTAGAGGCTGGACATCATGAACTATTCTAAGTTTACCATTACTTTTCAGGACCCAGAAAACAGGACTGGAATAGCTAGAAGTCAATTGTTTGTAGAAGCCAGTTCGGACTTGTGTGCGGACCAACTTGATGAATTTGTCAACTTTAGCAGCAGGGATCGGGATTTTTTTCTTTTGCCAGGGATCATGTTCTACTACAGGGATGATATAGGTTAGGCCATAGGACTCTTTCAAGAGACCTCTCTCTTCTTCACAGAAAGCAATGGATTTTTCCCTAAGAGCTAGGAAATTTTTGATCAAATTTAACTCATCAGGAAGAAGCCATCCATCTGGACCAAAGTTGACCACTTTCAGACGTTCTTCAGTGACCTGACCAGAGGGAATGAATGGACCAGTGAGGGATTGGGATAGACCACAGTAAGGATTGTGGGATAGAGGAGGACGCATAAGGGGAGGATTGAGGTTGAGAGGCATTGGTCGGTTGACTGGCTGGACCTTCTTTGCAACTGGTTTGTACTTAGTGGCCAAGGAGAGGAATCCTTGCTTCCTCCAAGCATTGACCAGTGAGACCTGACTGTGAAAACTGAGACCATGTTCCAACATCTTCCAAGTTTGATGTTCTGCTGCATCCTTGAAAGGTGCCTTCTCCACAAAAGAGGTTTCAAAAGATAACACATTGCTCACATGTGTGGCACAGGGTAGAGTTTTGAAAATGACAGTAGTAGAAGCCCCTGGTGGTGCACAATTGGGAGGACTTACTTCTACCCCAAATTGCCTCCACCTAAGACCATACTCCTTCATAACAAAGCCACCAAGAGAAGAATCAAGGTTGAGATCTAGTTTAGACTCATTGCGGAGATTCAAAACCGGAATAGAGGATGATTGATCAGGCTGAAAAGAAAAAGGAAAAGAAGATACAACAGATCCAGACAGAGAAGAAATATTTTTGGATTTTTCGGATTTTTTGGATTTTTCATGTGTTTGATTTTTGATCTTATTTGGATGAGAAGGAAATCATGAGGAAAAAGAAAGATATGCCTCTGAGGTGGGAGTTGGTTCATGAGTTGAATTCTGAGGCTGAGAAGAACTACAACTATCAGTAGGGCCAACTATTCTGCTAAAAAATAAGGATGAGAGGAATGAGAGTTTTCTTTCTGCTTTCCCTTCAGGACAGATTTGGGAGGATGACCAGGGAAGTCTCTTTCCCAAAGACCAGAATCCAGAGAACAAAGAGGAAATTCAATCTTTCTGCCATCAGCATCAGGGAGGAGAATTCTCTCCCCAACTTGATCAGAAAACATCAGGGTAGCACCAAAGTCCATTAAGAAAGGCCTTCCCAAGATCATGGGACCATCCAGACAAGTGATCCAGAAGTGACAGGTGCCAACAATATTTTGACCAATTTGAACAAGGATATCCTCAGCAATACCAACCAGCTCACAGGACTGGTTCCCTATTGCATACACAGAAGAATTGAAACTGACCCTTGGGCTAAGTTTAAGCTTGCAGGCCATGGAGTCCGAAATCAAGTTGAGCTGAGAACCCAAATCCACAAGGAGAGAAACCGTTTTAGTTGAATCACCAAGATAACATGGGAGAAAGCCAAGAGGACAGGAATACAGGTTGGCATCTGAAGAGGGATCTTTTCCACCACAATCCTCCATCAGAGTACCAGAGGAGACCTTCAATTCGTCCGGACAAATCTCCACACGTTGACAAGAAACCCATTTCTTCATCCCTTCTGCCACAGATGGAGAGATTGACAGGAGTTCAGCCACAGATAGATCAGGGATTTTAAGATCAGAAATTTTCTTTCATACTTCTTCCACAGCATTAGGGTAGTCCTTGGAGATGCCCCTCTCAAATTGAACTTTGGGCTGGGTGGGGGGAGGAAGATCAGGTGAAATAGGTGCTGGAAGAGGATCTGAGGGTTGGACAGGTTGAAGAGGGGGGAGATCAGAGTTGCCCTGGAACCTTTCCATAAGTGGTTCCCGTTCTACTTCCATGTCTTCCACATCAGAGGAAGGAGGCTCTGTGGAGTTTAAGCTTCAATAGAAGATTCATTTCAGCATGAGGTTGGATAGAAAGAACAATCATAACTAGCAGGATCACCTTCAATAGAAGACCCAGCACGACTATGGGGGTAGCAGTAATTTAGAGTGAAGTAAGCGGCAAGGAGGCTGAGTATGGTGGAAAGAAAACAACAGCAGAGATGAGATGAGCACACAGCCTTGAAGGTAGTTGAGAAACAAGAGTTACTTAACGGTCTCAGAATCCCAAGATGTCATACGCACGATTTAGAAATTGTACAAGGAGAACATCTCAGGACTTGAGCCGGCAAGCCATCTATTTAAGTCTTGTCCGCTTGGATTGTTCGCTTGGAATTAGAGTGCGGGCACCGGGCCTTCCCCGGTGTTTCAGATTTGGACTGTGCTGTAGACACCGCGGAGGTCCTCAGAGTAATGAGGTTTGTAAAAAGCCAGTTTTACAATTTTGAAGAAAGAAAATAGCAGAATGAAGCCTATACCACAACAGGCTCAGGTGAAGATCAATGTTTAACGGGTTTTGCAGGATTGAGGATGGAACAGGAGGAGACTTATGAGGTTTTGGTTCCTCATGGCGTTTCCTAGCTGGATCAGGTTGATAGGTGCCAGAGAATCTGGAAGAAGTGATAGCTGGAGGATACCAGGGTTGCAGAGTTCCACAGGATGATAAAAAATCCACAGAGACCAAGGATGCCTTCTTGGGAGTTGGTGGTTGGTATGAGGCCACCACATGATGGATTGGACAAGATGAATAAAAAGGGATCAAAGCACCATTAGGAAGGAAGAAATTATTTCCCTTCTGCTCTACTAAATTCTCCTCCTTGTCCTTCAGGAGTTCAGGACATCTACCAGTACCATGGCCTTCCCTATGGCAATAATAACAGACTAGAGTAGATTTGGGAACAGAATTAGCAGGTTTAGGAGTGGCTAAAGAGGATATTTTCTGATCTATTTTATTCTCAAATGCCTGAAGTGATTTAGTGATCTCATCTATAGTAGCAGATTCCTTATTGGTCTGGGGATTTGATTTGGGTCTACAATTTGCTTCCATCTTGTTCATGATTTTGTTGGATTCTTGGAAGGAGGGAGCATGGACTGGTTCAGTAATTCTGGTCTGTTCAAAAGTGAGGGCAGGATGACCTTTCATGACCTTGTCCACTGCTCCACTCAAAACCAGAAAAGCAGGAAGTTTGAATCAATTATCCCTAGTAGTGATCATGGATCCAGATTTGACCAGATCATCCCTAATTCTTTCCTGGACTCCTGGTGAAAAGGATTGGAAAAATTGGACTCAAATTTTGTCCACAGTGTCAATGTGATCTTTTCTGATGAGGTAAGATTGGATAGGATCCCAAGATTTTCTGAAAGACTGATAATCTGAAGCTGAAGAGACACCACCTTTGGAGATCCATTGAGAAACCAGGGGATCCAAGTCTTGCAAAGTAAATCTGGCTACATCTATTTTTTCCCAATAGGCCAACATAGCCTCCTTCAGGAGCCTCCAGTTATGAGTTTCAAATCCATTGAACGATTCAATAACCTCCATAACTTTGTCAGAAGAGATAGAAAATTGTAACTGATAAGCCATATCATGTTCACTGGCACCATCCACTTCAGCAGCCATCTCATAGGAGTGAAGGAATTGTTTGACATTGGTCCCATTGAAGCCCAAGTTTTTGTTCTGAGGTTTGATTTTGACAATCTTGGCCTGAACAGATGAGGAGGATCCAGCAGATTCCATGTTGAAGGGTTCCTAAGAGATCCAAACAAGCAGAGTTCCAACGTGGCTCACAAGTGTGGCAAGAGTAGAGTTTCACAAAAACAACAAGGATCTTGCCCAGATGGTGCACAATTGGGAGGACTTACTTCTGGACCAAGTTGCCTCCACGGATCAGATCTGAAAAAAGAACAAACACAAATGAAAAAAAAATTGGATTGGATTTCGGAGTTGATTCTTCAAGTTGGGACTGTAAATCCCAAGGTTGCTGGTTCAATCCCGGCCCGGGGGACCAAATTTAAGACTCCAAAAGGTGCTAGGCCGTGACAGTTCTGCGGAGGGGAAAGGTGCTGTTTAGGCTGCCCTCCTGAGTGTTACAAAAATATTTAGATGTAACCAAGATCAAGGTCCAGAACCTGGTAAATGAGGAATCAAGGAGTAGAGGATAAAGATGATAATAGTTTGGTAGCGATGGAACAGCACTATCTGAGACAAGATTATGCACGGAAAAACTTGAACAAAAAGAATTTCAAGTGTGCTTAGAGTTCAAAGAACAAAATCTGTTGTATGTAAACAACGCCCACAAGCTAATAACTCTGGTCATCAGCAGAAGATTGGGGATGATCAACTCAAACCCAAGCAACCTCCAGGTTCTCAATGAACCTGCCCAACTCTCTGCAATCAAGCGCTTGAAGGGTACCAGATAACTGAGGGTGGCTGTACAAGACAAAGCACAATGTTTAAGAAGCTCTAAAAACAAAAAGTAACTGACTTGAAGCAAGGATAACCTCAACACTTATCAAGGGACTCAAGAGTAGGCTGGCAGAATGCAACTCCAAAGAAAATAAAGGGAGGTATAACACTCCAGGTCTTAAGCTTAATAAGACCTCTTCAATCAATTGTGATTGGCTCCAGAAAGATGATCTGGGATCAGGACCAGTATGGTGAGAGAAAGGGATCAAGGAGTGGTATAACACACTCAAAAATTCCAACAGACAGAATTTTCTTCAACCAGAAAGGCTATTGGTTGGTGATAAGGATCAGGCCACAGAGGGGCATAGAATAAGGGTCAAAAATGTTGGAGTCGATGATTGGATCATGGACTCTTACTCAACTCAGAAAGTTGAGGACTGGATTTGTAAGAAACAAAGGCAATAAGGTGAATTGCAAGGTCATGGAAAAGACCAGTGTAAATAGACAACTAGAGAGCCCCTCACAGGGGGCCTAAGGTGCTTGATGACTAATCAATCATGGCAGAAACAATAAATGACAAGGTGATCAAGTATGGAGTAAGCCAATAAGAAAGAATTGATAAATCAATAAAGGACTAGCTGGCTAGACAGTTTTGTGACATATAAATAAGAAGATTATGTGAAACTAAAGGATCAAGGCTAGCAGCATAAACACAATACTCCAACAAAAAATGGATCAGGGGGCAATCAGAGATATACCCAGGAGAAGGATCAGGATCTAATTTCACAATAATGGGGGGGACATAAGCACACACTCCCATGGATGATTAACAAAAAGGCTGGGGAGATCCCATCTTTTTATGGGCCATGGGTCCCTGTAAACTATTTACAAGAGATAATACAAATAGAGCAGAATTTTTTTTTTTTTTAAAGGATCAATGAAATAATAAAAGGAAATGAATGAGCGGGGATGAAAAGGAACACCAGCCCATGCCAAGGGTGGGCACAGGCAGGTGAGGGTGAGGTGACAGGCCGTGCAGACAGGCCAACCCCCCTTGGCAACCATTGGCCCGCGGATGACCACGCAGTCAGAATCCTTGAGGGGCGCGGGACACATCACCAACCCGCGCAGGCAACAGAAGACTCGCGCGGGAAACCGGTGAGCAATGAGAGCGCGGATTGGATTGTGGTAGTGAGTAGATTGGTGGAGGAGACTGTTGATGGGAAGGATGTTGATGACAATGATTGGTTGGATTGAGTTCGGGCTGGCCATTCAAGCTCTGGTTGTGAGTTGATTGGTCCCAAATTTGATGATTAGGATGATGCGGGAGGTGATGAGGATGAGCTGAATGTGATTGATGTTGATGATGATGTGGTTGCTGCGAAGAGGATGATATTGGTGATGATGGGTGATAACAATGGTGATAATGATGACCATGATGATGCTTGGGAAATCTAGGGGATGGTGATGGAAACATGCTGATAATGGATTAGGTAGCCGAGAGTGAGATCTTGCAAACGAACTGGATGAGGTGTGTGTAGTATTGGATTGGATTATAGGGGGAGAATGGGCAAGGATGAAAAACTAGAGGTAGGCTAGACAGAGAATTGGATCCAAGTTGAGGAAGTGGATTGAGATGATAGAATGAGTGAAGTGAGTGAACAAAAAAAAATATTTAACAATAGAAAAAAAGGTATTATGAATAGTGCTAGAGGGTAACAATGATGGATGAACTCGGACAGAATGGCTTGATGTGTATGATTGTTGAGGATGGATGAGTGGGTGTGATCCCTGGAGTGTAGAAGGACACAAGAGACAGAGAAAAGGAAGCCAATCAAAAACCAAAAGAAAAAAAGACAAGCAAGTGGATTGTAATTTGTTTATTTTTGTGTTTGCTTAATATAGAGAATAGAATTTGATAAACAAGGGTGATGGCGATGATTATGATGAAAATTAACAGATTGAATGAAGTGTAAGGCAGATGATGTGCACTTGGAGGAGGATTGTGAAAATGAGGAAGCCAAGGTCCCAGAGGAAGGAGTGACAAGGGACCTTGAAGGGTCTGATGATCAACATGGAACCAACAACGGGGGAGACAATCAGGGAACTGGCGCCAATCAGTTCGCCAATCACCAGGGAAGCCGTACCAGCCTTCATGGCGGCATAGGTTGAGAAGACATTGTTAGCACCATTACCAAAACCAGATCAAAGATTTTTTTTTTCTGATAATGATGCCTATGAATGATGATAAGGAAAAGTCATAAAAAAATTAAAGTCTCCGCACTGGCCAGGGTGTGCAGGATGGGGCACCACAGCGCAATGCGCAAAGATCCTAGCTTTCCTGTTGTGGCCCACATCTTGTTATAGTCGATTCCGTGTAACTGATTGAATCCTTGAACACACAATCTTGCTTTTTATTTCACCGGCTCACCTTGGCAATTCTGTTTGATTTTGAAAACCCAGGTTGTATCTAGAACGTTGTTGGGAGTATCATGATATTTCTCCCGGACTTCTTGATCTTTGATCAAGTTCAACTCTTCTTTGGATTCTTTCTGCCACTTGGGCCACTCCTTGGAATCTCGCGCCGCCTTGTATGAGGGTGGTTCATAGTAATGATGGAAGCCATATTGTTTTGGTTTCTGAGTTTCGCGTTGCAGACATTGGTTCACTTCCTGAGCGACAGGATCCAGAGGTAGAGATACTTGAAGTGGTGAGGGATAGGATTTGTGAGATTCTGATTTGAGAGAATTGGATGGGTTTAGATCTGAGTCTGTTTCCGAGTCCTCCATTCCGGCATCTCTTTACAAAAACTTTTTGTCAACGCCAGAGAAATCTGATTGATTTGACTCATGAGAAGTTTGAGAGAAGATGTCTAGTCCTTCTGGTTCAAGAAGGGGAAAGCTGTTTGAATGATTCTTGAGGAATCTGACGTGCTTTGTTTTGATGAGAGAAACAAATGAGTTAAGGATGAGATAAGAGTGAAAAGCGGGATTGAACCCAACTAAAACCCCTTCAGTTCCCTTTTTGTCAAATTTCCTCCTTTTTTGAATGCAATTGGTGAGATAGACCGCAGGAAAACCTACAGGTCTCAAGTAGTTAGTGGGGAGTTTCTTCTTAAACATTAATTCCCAGGGGGACTGGTCATTACCTTCCTTGGGTATCTGATTAAGCATGAAACAGAAACTTCTTGTGACCACGTGCCAGTAATTCTTTGGCAGTTGCAATGATGAGAACGTGTCCCAAGCTGATTCTATTATTTTTTGATTTGCCCTCTCCGCGCGACCATTGTTTTGAGGGTGATAAGGTTTTGATTTGAGAAGTTTGATGTGCTTAGATTGAGCAAAACGTTTAAGAGTTGAGTTGACGAATTTGGTTCCTTTATCCAAAAAGATTTCAGAGGGGTAGTAGTTCAATCTTTTGAATTCGATTTTGAGGATGTTGATGATTGTCTCCGGTGTTTCATCCTTGGATGTCAAAAGAAAAGCCGCAAGGTATCTGGTAAAGTTGTCCACCAGGGTAAGTATGTATTGGTGTCCAGACTTTGATTGGGGGGTGATTGGACCAATTATATCAAGATGAATGCGTTTGAGAGGCTTGTTAGATTGGGTTGATGTGGCGGAGAAGGGAGATTGAGTGATCTTGCTCTTGATGCATCCATCCCACTGAAAGCTATTGAGCTCTTCTTTAGAAAAAGAACACTTAAGAATTGGCTTGAGAGTTGACACAGAGGTGTTTCCGTACATTTGGTGAAGATCAATTAGAGATGGTTTTTCTTCTGTCTCAAGATTTGATCCATGATTGAGATGGAAGAGCTTATTCTCTTGACCAACAGATCGGGGCTTCTCAATCACAAATAGGTTGTCCCGTATGAGTCCTTTCAGGACAATGAGACCATTTCTGGTAATTGAGAATTGGTTTGGGTGTTGAGTAAAACTGCATCCTCTTTTAGCGAGTTGGCCAGGACTGATTAGGTTGACCACCATGTCTGGGAAGTACACACAATCTTCAAGGGTAATTACTGAGTCATTCCAGTCGAGTCGTACGGTGCCTGTTCCATGAATTTTGAGGTTAGCTTCAAGTTTTCCTGTCTTAATTTCCCCTTTCTATTCTTGCATCTTAATTTTGGAGAAGTGTTTGATTTCATTAAAGATGTGAATGTTGGCGCCAGAGTCTAGGAGAAGATTTGGGTTATTATCCATGTTGATCCATAGGGTTAGGAGAGAATGGTAGTTGATCGTAGGTTGTTTTTTAATCCTGTTCTTCCATTTGTTTTGTTGTTAGATCCACCAACTAGGGGCAATTTGGGGATGAAGATGGAAACAAGATGATTTGGCGTGAGGGGCATTTGGGTCATGGTAGCCCTCTTGCCAACGCCTCTTTGCTTGTCTGTCATCTCTCTCAGTTTTATTTTTGGTGGCCACTAGGGAAATGTTGGCAGAGGATTTGATCAATTTTTGTTGGGCCTTGCGCTCGTTATGAAATTGGATGAGATGGTTGAATACAACCTCAACGGTTAGATTCTTCTCTACGTGCATGATCTGTTGCTTGAGATTCTCAAGACTGGAAGGGAATTTAAAAAGTACTAAGTATGCAAGGATATTGCTGGGGAGTTCTATTCTGACGTCTGCCATTTGCGTGAGTGCTGGCCTCATGTCCGTGACAAAACCTTCTATAGAGTGTTCATTGAAGATAGAGTGAAGGAATTGGTTGAACACCCTAGCTCTGTTTGCGGTTTCAGAGGATGCAAATTGGCAAGTTATTTTGGCCCAGAGGAGTTTTGAGGAAGTTATGTTTGATGGGTTGAATACATTGGCGTGAGTTGTGCTGTCTAACTTGAACAGTATAAATTCCCTAATTTCCTGGTCCTGTTTCATAGATAGTTGTCTGGAGTTTCTTGTAATGGCGTCTTTAATATCTTTGAGATCAAATAACATGAGAACCTTGTCGCGCCACATGGAGTAATTTTCTTCATTTCATGGAGGAATGGCGTTGACGGCGGCCTTCAATGTAACTTGATGAAAATAGTCAGAAGCTCCTGTTGGTTTGTTCATTGCAATGGGTTTGGCGGGGAGCTTCCTTTGGCTTTTAATCGTAATGATATTTTTCAGAAGAGACTGAGAACTAGAGCCAACAAGCTAGATTTAAGGGTCAGACAAGGAATCCAGGAGGAGAGAAGCAGGGAAGAAATGAGAAACAGAACCCCAACAGCTTAGACTGAAAGTCAAGAGGATTTGAGGATAGACAGGCTGTTAGACAAGAAGACAAGATGAGAGAGAAGAAACAGAGAGTTGTTTGAAGATGCTAATAGGAGGTTGAAAATGTATTGTTAGATCAATGTGAGTCTTGAGATGAGATTCTAGTCATCTTACCAGGAAGAGATGATCAGAGGAGCTTTGAAGACAAGCCAGTTGAGCAAAGACAACGGTCAAGATTGGAGATGGAGGAGAGGAAAGATTGATGATGGGAGAAAGGAAGGATTAAAGATGGAAGAAAGGAAGGATAGAAGGTTGAGAGAAGGAAAGAGGTTCATGTGACAGAGCAAGAAGAGTAGCAGTTCAGGAAAAGAGCAAGAGCAGAAGTGAAGGAAAGAAGAATCGTGATTGGAAGGTCACCGGGACCTAGAGGTAGTTCAGGGTCTTGAGCAGGGGAGAGTATCTGGACCCCTGGGCGGGGACTTGCCGCAGCGTGTGTGAGAGAGCCTACATCTGGGGGTGGTCCAGAGGGGTTTGGAGTATAGGGACGTGGTAACCAGGAGGGCTAGTTGAGGAATTGAGGGTAGATCTCAACAATTTCCCTTTTGGTTCCTTTGATCAAAACCTACTTATCCAAAATTCTAATCACATTCATGATAGCAAGGCTCACCAAAGATCAGCTTCTGGTTCACTTATCCACTTCCTCTTCTTCCTCAGAATAAAATACTGATTTCAAATGTAGGGATTCTAATTTAATTTCAGTCTCTTCCTCTTGGATATGAAATTCAGATTCTGAGACTAAGGATTTGCAATAAAATTGTAATTTCCCACCAGTTCATTATGAGAAAATCTGAATTGCAGACCAAGACAAGACTATATAGATCCATCAAAATCAGGCTATAAGATAAGATGAAATGGAATTGTGATTTGAAAACAGGATAAAGAGAGTAAAAATAAATAGAGACCAACAGGGTCTTAAGGGTTAAGTGGTAGTGAGTTAGATGAAGTTTGCGAGAAGTAAGAACTGTATTCTAGATCCTATGAGTCAGGAACCAATCAGTAACAGCTGGAAAAATGATTGATTGATTAGGCCAATTTACTATGAGCCTGTCGAGTTGTGACAAATTCAGCCAGCAACAACTTGGGATGCAAGGAGAGATTGAGAGCGCCTTGAAAGTTCTGAAATAAGGTGGTCAGATTTATCCGCTGATTGATGAGTTGCAAAGAGTTTGTCTTACTCTGTTCTAACTGGCTGCTGCATTACTCCATTTGTTTGTACTTGAGGTCTTGCTTGTATTGGTCTTGGGTGTTGAGTTGAGATGTGGACCAAGGATGAGGTTTCTAGGATGAATCATCTGCGCGGTGAGTTTGAAGTCAGCATTTTATCAACTGCTTTATCTCCAAGTCGCGCCCCGATGTTGCCGCCGCAGCAGATGAAGTCCCCGCGCACACAATGAAAATGTTTTTGGAGATGGTGAGAAATGAAAGGAAGGCCGTAGGAATAAATAAGAAAAAAAAAGAATGAAAAAGAAATAGAGAAGTTACAAATGGCACGCACCACAAGTACATGGTGTGCTTGAGATCTATGAGTCAATGAATTGAAAAAGAGTAAGAAAATTGGGATCTGTTGTTAAAAAGCACAAATAAATCAGCTAAAGGCATTCACAAGTTGAGTGTTGGAGCATTTGTTTGCAGCTTTTGTTAAAGTGTCCGCTGTCATGGATAAAGATGAGATTAATTTGACCTCTATCAGCCCTTGTTGGTAGTTGTCTTGTAAGCTTTTGGTCTTCAGATCAATGTGTTTTGCCTTTGAGTTTGATCCGAATTTCTTGATTTTATCATCTAGTCCCTTGTTTTCAATAAGTTGGATAGGGAACTGAAAACTGGTTTGATAGATGTCCTCAATAAGCTTTTGCAACCAGTGTCCCTTGAGTTGACAGATGGAGAGTGATATACATTTGGACTCCGTGGACAAATGGGCGACGCAGGGTTGCTTTTGGCTTGTCCAGTATAGAGGACTTCCCTTCAACGTACAGAGGAAACCACTTTGCGACATTCTGGATTCTGTATCAGCTGCCCAGGTTGCATCACTAAAACATATGAGTCGGTCCAAGATTGATCTTGGGCCAATAGTCAAGGTCAGTTCTTTGGTGGCCAACATGTATCTCTAAACATGTAGAATTTCATTCCAGTGACTTAACCCCGGATGTTTGCAGTGTTTTGCAAGGCTGGACACAGGAAAACTTATGTCCGGCCGAGCTAATCCAGCAATGAAGTTCATACGACCAATTGGCGCTTGATATTTGACATTTAGAGACTTGAACTTGTTTTTATCTTCTTTGTCCGCCATTGGAAGATGCAGACTTGGAGTAAGGGGTGTGGATACTGGTATATAATTTAGCAGATTAAGTTCTTCAAGCCCTCTTTTGATGTGTAGCGGCAGTGAAAGATGGATTTGACCGTCCTTTTGCTCAATTTTCATGCCCAGCAGGGTGTTTGGAGAATGCGCCAAGGAGTCTTTGAATCTGGTGAGAAATCAATCTGTAAAGCTTTTGACATTACCAGCTACCAGAAGATCATCTACATGGAAGTAGATAATGGATATTCCATTGTCTCCTATATATAGACATGGATTGCAGTTGGATTCGCAAAACCCCTGGTCTTTGATCCATTGGCTGAGCATGTGATACCAATTGCTTGGGGCTTGCTTGAGTCCGTAGAGGGATTTTTTAAGTCTGAGATACTTGGATTGTTGGTTGCAGCTGGCTGGAGTTTTTGATGAAGACCCGTTCGTCAAGTTCAGAGTGTAAGAAGGCCCCTTTTACATCAGGTTGAATCATTTCAAGGTTCTTGTTGGCTACATACATCAGAACACTTCGGAGTGAGGCTGCCTTCCCCGTAGGTGCATATGTTTCAAAGTAGTCTAGCCCATACTTCTGATTGAAGCCTTGAACGCATAATGGAGTTTTGTAAATGACCAAATTGTTGTGGGCGTTGTGCCTGATCTTGAACACGTGAACAGTGTTGAGAGGATTGATTATGTCCTTCTCATCCGCCTCTTCCCAGACTCCCAGTTCTTCTATTTTGTTGAATTCTTTCTCAGCTGATGCCTTCCATTCTGGTATCTTCAAAGCCTCTTCAAGCCTTTTTGGGACTGTTTTGGAGACAAATCCATATCTTTGAGGTTTGAGTAGTGTGTCCCGATTTTGCAGGTTTGGCCGCAGGTTGTTCTCAACAATAGAATCAGTATCAGAGGAGGGAGTTTCAGATTCAACATAAGACTCTTCTTTGATTGGTGGATTGTTGATCTCTTCTGTAGACGGTTCTTGAGTAGTTTCCAAGTTTTGCAGACCTGTAGGCATCACGGGAGGTGGATGAGTGATGGAGGCATTTCCGCCGTCTTCTTCAAGGTGAATAGTAGCAGATTTTTGGTGATTGAATATCACATGCTTTGTATCTATGATCTTACCCAAGGGAGACATAACCTTGTAAGAGAGGAGTTTTGGATTGAATCCTATCAGCACTTGTGGTGCTCCTTTCTTGTCTAATTTGGAGTTTATCTCTGTGTTGTTGAGTCAATACATTGGAGATGAACCTAGCGGCTTGATGTAATTCTCGGGTAGCTCTGACCCATGCATTTGCTTCCACGGGGATTTGCCGCCCTTTTTTTTGGGAATTTGGTTTAGCATCAAACTGCATCCTTTTACTACCTCATGCCAGCACTACTTTGGTAGTTTGGCGTCGGAGATTGTTGCTCTGCTTGATTCCAAGATAGTCCTTTTGGCTTGTTCCACTTGACCATTATGTTGGGAGTGGTATGGTTCACTCACTATTTGATTGATTTGACGTGCTCAATAGTAAGTTTGTAATTTTGAGTTGAAAAACTCCCCACCTCCATCTGAACAGACTTCCTTGGGGTACAGTTTTGTTTTTTGGTGTTGATTTTTGATGATAAACATCAGAGTTTCCGCTGCGTCACTCTTATGTTTGAGGGGAAAACAGGCAATGTAGCCCAAATGAGAGTTGACCAGATTGAGGATGTACCTGAACCTGCCTTTAGAAGTGGGATTCATTGGTCCAATCAGATCGAGATGTATCTTCTCAAAACAGCTTTGCGCAATTGGTTGTACATGGCTGAAAGGCTTTTGCGTAATTTTTGACCTGTTGCAACTGAGGCATTCAAAGTTGTCTTTCAGCGAGGAAGGTAACGTGCAGTTGAGATATTTTTCGATTCTTTCCACACTTGCATGCCCAAGAGTTTGGTGGATGGTGTGAAGTTCTTTGTTTGAGTAATGAGCCTCATGTGTTGTTTCCATCTTTCTGTCCTTCATATTGATCACAAAGAGATTGTTGTGAATAGAACCAGACGGGAGAATTGAATTGTCATATGATACCTGAAAGGTGTTGGGATTGACATTGCAATTGACTTGAAGTTTGGGGCCTCATGACATGAGAGCACCTAACGATATGAGATTGACCGAGGATTTGGGTACCCAGGCAACATCGGAGAGCTTGATATTGGAGTCCTTGGTGATCAGGGCTACTTCGCCGATGGCTTTGATGTTTATAGCTGCGTCCTTCTTCCCCGTTTGTATTTCGCTTTTCTCCTTACATTTGGTCAAAGAGAAAAAACGGTCCTTGTTGACTATCATGTGAATAGAGCACCCCAAGTCTAGAATGAACCAATCAGACCCGCTAGTGTAGTCTGGTGAGTTTGTTCCACAGAAAAAGGAATAGAAATGTGCTTCGGGTCGATCCTTCTGTTTCAATTTCTTTCCTCTGTTGTGCGGGTTTGCTGGTTTCAACTCAGGGAATTCAAACCAACAGGAACTAGCGGGATGTGAAGTTACAGCTGGGTTGTGCTTGCCATTTTCGCATCTTGGCCCCTTATACATTGCAACGTTGACAGGCTCGGGCTGATCTCCTTGAGCCATAGCTTTGTTCTTGTGTTGGATCAGGTGGTCAAGTACCACGTCTATCTTCATTTCCGTGGTTGAGTGCATTATTTGTGATTTCATATTGAGCAGCGACGACAGGAACTTGAAGAGTACGAGATAGGCGACTATATCGGAGGGTAGATCAATTCCAACTTCTGTCATCTTCTTCAAATATACCTTCACAGACGTTACGAATGACTTGATGTTTGCCTCCATGGTCAGGTGAAGAAAGGCGTTGAATACTCTTGCCTCTTGATTAGTGTCTTCATCTAGTTCGGCCTCTTTGCCAGGATTGTTCATAATATTGAATATCCCGCGAAGTTTGAAGAGTTTTTCAAATTTCTTCCGCCACATACTTTAATTATCAGCCGTGAGTAGAGGAGTTGATTCAATGAGCGATTTGATGGCTAGTGATTTGTAATTTGTCGTGTCCCCCCCTGGTCCTGGTATTGCAGAGGTTGCCGGTTGTTCCATTGTGGTTGGCGCAGGCTTTTAACCGTGAGAAAATCTGAATTGCAGACCAAGACCAGACTATATAGATCCATCAACATCAGGATATAAGATAAGATGAAATGGAATCGTGATTTCAAAACAGGATAAAGAGAGTAAAAATAAATAGAGACCAACAGGGTTTGAAGGGCTACGTGGTAGAGAGTTAGATGAAATTCGCGAGAAGTAAGAACTGTATTCTAGATCCTAAGAGTCAGGAACCAATCAGTAACAGCTGGCAAAATGAGTGATTGATTAGACCAATTTACTATGAGCCTGTCGAGTCGTGACAAATTCAGCCAGCAACAATTTGGGATGCGAGGAGAGATTGAGAGCGCCTTGAAAGTTCTGAAATAAGGTGGTCAGATTTATCCGCTGATTGATGAGTTGCAAAGAGTTTGTCTTACTCTGTTCTAACAGGCTGCTGCGTTACTCCGTTTGTTTGTACTTGAGGTCTTGCTTGTATTGGTCTTGGGCGTTGAGTTGAGACGTGGAGCAAGGATGAGGTTGATAGGATGAATCATCTGCGCGGTGAGTTTGAAGTCGGCATTTTATCAACTGGTTTGTCTCCAAGTCGCGCGCCGATGTTGCCGCCGCAGCAGATGAAGTCCCCGCGCACACGATGAAAACGTTTTTGGAGATGGTGAGAAATGAAAGGAAGGCCGTAGGAATAAATAACAACAAAAAAAAAGAATGAACAAGAAATAGAGAAGTTACAAATGGCACGCACCACAAGTACATGGTGTGCTTGAGATCTATGAGTCAGTGAATTGAAAAAGAGTAAGAAAATTGGGATCTGTTGATAACAAGCACAAATAAATCAGATCAGAATTTAACACATTAAACCTTAAAATTGAACAAGTCAAAAAATAGAAGACTTACTGTTTTTGGTCTTTTTGGTCCCCTTCCAACCCATTTTTCCCTCTTAAGTTCCCTATCCACTTCTCAAATCTTGATAGTTTACAACATGTGTCTTTCAATTTTGGATGAATTTGGCTGTACCATAAGACCTTAGGCTTGAGCCTTTGCTTAGCAATCTTAGGAACCAAAGTTGTTGTATATTTGAACACCTAATTTAAAAGCTTGACTTTAATTTTTTCAGGTTGTCCAATAACAATTGAACTGAGATTCTCACACAATTGAGATGAGTTGAGCACTAGATCAGTGTCAATTTTTCAAGAAGCAAAGCCATTGGTAGTTTCTTAATCCATTTAAGAATCATCAATCAAATAGGAATCATAAATCAAATAGGAATCATAAATCAAATAGGAATCATCAATCAAAAACAATTTAGAAAAAAGCAATTTAAACAATCCAACAATCCAATCATCCAACTTACTTAACTGGAAGGTTTATAGTATAACCTCCATTATGGATAAAAATTCTCAGGCACAGTTGATCCTCTCAATGCTAGTATTTCTTCTAAGATTTGGGAACAGATCAAGCCCATTATCTTAGAATATGACTTTGAGTCCATTTGAAATTTTTTTCATGCTCAAAATCTTCAAATTGTTCATTAATGAGTTTCATTTCCTCAATTGAAAATTTGTAAACCAAAGGTGAAAGTTCTTTTGGAAGAAAAGTTCCTAACTTTATTAAAAAGTTGTTAAGCAATTCATTCACTGATTCTATTTGTGTCTCAATAGTTCCTTCATGTTGTTTCCACACATACAAAATGTTCCCTAAAGAACCCAAAAGTAATTTTTTGAAAGTAACAGGGGCCCCTTCTAACCAAGATGTTGTTTTATTGCCAAAGTCAGGGTTGACACAAGTTCATGCCATCAAATCTTTGATAGGGTATATTTTCTTTTCCATATACTCAACTCACAGTCTTTCAATAATCACTTTATTCACCTTTCAATGTAAGCAACCCCAGCAGGCAATTTTATAATCACAAAAACTGGGGTTGAAAAAGGGCGTGAATTGCCATTCACAACACATAAAGGTTGTGAATGGCAAATTGCAAACTCAATCAGGCGCAAGAAAATTTGCTCACATCTTGCGCTTCCCCCGGGGGTTGTGAAACCGCAATCAAGGCCCTGTTCAATTTGCAATTGGGGATTTTCAAGCTTAAAGTGTTACAATTGGGCCCTCACAACCCACCAGGGGATGCAAAAGTTTTGAGCAGGGGGTGTGCATTTTTGCCTGGCCCATGTGGGGCAAAATAGCCCCAAATGGGCCATTTGAGGGGTTTTTTTTGTTCAATTTTTGATTTATTTTTATTTATGTTTAATTTAATTTTGATTTCTTTTCTTTTCTTTTTCTTTTTCATTTTTTTTCTCACTATAAATGAGTTGTGAACAGCCGCTCACAACCCATTTTTGGGTTGTGGGTGGCTGTTCATTGCCAAAATGCCATCAACGACTGAAATGGGTTGGGAGCAGCCATTAAAAACTGAAATTGGTGAGAATCCACGCCAAAAAAAACAATCCAGGTTGTGAAAAATCCATGTAGGGTTCCAAATTCAACATTTCATAACCCCAACGGAGATGAACAGAAGGATCAATAAATTGCCATACTCTGAGTTCTGCATCATTGAATTCTGCCTTCCCCTTGGTTTTAGAGGCCCCATACTTTTCCCAGAGAGACATTCAACTTTTCCATCCTTCATTGTCATTAAGGAAGAAAACTTTTCAATTCACTTGTATATTTTTAAATATGTTTGAAGAGGTCAACTGTCTTGATGACTCCGGGAAACTATGCTCAATTGAGAAAAATTGGAGATTTTTCATGGTCCATCACAAATACTTGGGAAGCTTCTCTGGATCAAAAGCTAACTCCTTTAGTGCATCCAATGCCCAACTGTCAAACTCAAACATTTCTTTTTGTTAGAAGACTAAAATTCATTTTAAAAGCTTTCCTGAAGTACAATCCAACAAAGCAATATGATGGAACTTTTTACAAAGTCTTATAGACTCAGGATGATCCAAAAAAAGGGCCTCTCAGTGACTCTCTCCACTGAATTTTGACGGGGACGCCCGCTTATTTTCTTGGAGAATTTCAAATAGCACATCCATAACACATTTCCCCTTCAGTTCTGCTGCTTTTACCTGACTCTTAGTGTTATAGATTGTTCTTTTGTCAACATATGCTCCCCCATCAGTCTTTCTCAATTTACTTTTGAGTTGAATTTATTGAGCCAATCTTTCATTCCATCCTTAAGTTGATCTAAGGCCACACCAGAGATTCTCCTCAGGTGAGGATGCACAGAGGGGCTCTTAGATGCTTTATGATATTGTTGGTAATTTCTAAGGGAGAGGTTTCATGTGGTATATTCTACTTTGAAAATTGCAAGGATCATGTACTCACACCCAAAATTCCTTGTGTGAGTCTACCTTTGACTTTTGGTGATCAAAAGCCCTTTTTTTACTCCATATCTGTCACATGCTAGGTCAAAATATTTATCTATTGTGGACTTGAATTTTTTCAATGCATAGAAATGCATTTCTGCCCATTTTTGAAAATATTTCTTGGCTTCTTTCCTACTAGGAAATTATCTCACAGGAGGGGGGTTGAGTGGTTCCAAGGAACACAGGCGGTCCCGAACGGGCCGCAACGCGGGCAGCGGCCCCGAGCGGGCCACGACAGGGGCCGCGGCCCCAATGGGCCGCCCCAAGCCCGAATTGTGAGAATTACATACTTTGGCGGGCCAGCCCGTCTGGCCAACTATGTCCATAATAAAGCTTGGGCCCTTTTATGCCCAAATGAGCCCATCTGGCTTGGGTGGCCCATCCACCCTGGCGGGCCCATGAGGGCTCGTGTCCCAAAAGACCATAAAAATGTGTTTTGGTGCCCAAATTCCCAAAACCAATAACACTCACATAGGCACACGTGGCCCGTGTGATGTCCCATGGGCCGTGGAGGCCCATTTTTTCATCCCATTTGGATTACACACTCCTATGCACATTACCTGAGTGCATCCGCATTTTAACACAAACTTCATCATCCATCAATTCCACTACGCCAACTCCTTTATATTCAAGAGAATTCTTTCAAGAGCTTGTAGAGATGTAGCCAGTTACTGATTGGTCTAGATGAGAGAAGAACTTTAGATCAGACAAAATGTGTCTTGAAGATCCCCAATCCACAAAAAAAGAGTTTGAGGAAAAAATATGGCTCATGTGAAAAGAGCTGACAGATGTGCTTTAAGCTATTATCTTGGATGATGCTCCTTTTTTTTCTTTGGGAAGGAAGGTTTGAGATGAGGGTAAAGCATCCAGCACCCTCCTTCTGGATGAGCTGATTTGGGATTATGCCACTTATTTTTGCAGGGCTTGATGTTGGAAGAGCTCTGAAAGGATACTTAATTGACATTCTCATCTCCCTTGTTTCAGTTGGGTTCTTTGTTTAGGAATTTATTATTATTAAACATCCGTAGATGATCTAGAACTTGTTCTGGGGTTATTTTCTTGTCTGAATGAGTTATTCGATGAACTACTGCATCCATTTTTGAAGGTAGCTTTTCAAAGATGGGGTATGCAATGAAATCAGGAGTTAATTTGATTCCAATGATGTGTAGTCAAGAAATCACAGTATTGGTGTTGGTAATAAATCCAAGAATATTTGTGTGAGAAAAAGGAGCGCAAAGAAATCCTTCAAAAATTTTGGCACAATGAGAGGCATGATTGGAGGCCAAATATTCATTGATATCTACCCAAATTCAATAAGCATCTTTTTCATTATTGTGAGTTATGATGTTGGCCTGAATGATTGTGTCTAGTTTGGAAGTGAGGATTGTTTGAATCCTCACATTCTTGATGTGAGTGAGTCCAATTGGATTAACATTAGCGTTGATTTTCTTCTTAGTGAGTTTATTGCAAAGTTCCTCATGTAGATCCATCATATTGACCACTCAATTCCGCCATATTGAAAAGTTGTCAAAGTGAGAAACGGAATGGCTTTTTGGGCAGTCTTGAGTATGGTTGCATTGAGTGAGTCTTTCATGTTGGTTTCTAGTTTTTGGGAATTGTTCTGCTGCTTTTGACTGTTAATTGTGAAAAGGATGAAGCATAAAATTTCTCCTGACTAATAATAGAACCAAAAACTACATCATAACAATCAGAAGATGTAAAGAAAAGATGTGATAATAAAGAAATAAACAAGCTTCATACCCAATCTGATGAAAATGACTGAGACTATTGGACATTAGATGGCTGAATGATTACCCTCCGTATAGACCTTATGATTGTGTAGATAGACTAGACCATGAGCTCAAATTTAGATTAACTAAACAATTTAATGTCAGTGGTTTGATTGAAGAACATTCAGAGAAGAAGAGAATCAACAGTTGTACCAAATGACTTGAGTTCTTTTGAACAATGACTGGATGATCAATTGAATCTTGAGTCAAATAACCAAGAGTATCATGAATGATTTTTCAAAGTGAAACTCCAATGAGAAAAGAAACTTCAGTCTTCTCAATGACTTCTATTAAGAGTTCAGGAGTTTAGAGCCAATGTGAGATGCATATGCATGAAAAAGAATTCCAAGGTTGCAGACCGTAGTGGTTGCATAGCATGGATGTTGCGTATGTGGGCATTCTACTCTTCTTGATCAAGGAAACAAAATACAAGAAATAAATGAAATAAATGAAATGTAAATAAAATGAACAGTTCCAAAACAGTAATTCCAACAGCTCGTTCTGTGAAAGATATAGAGGACTTGACTAATAAGACAATAGAGCTAGACTTGAAAAAATTGCAGACAAGTGATTTAAGTAACTTGGATGAAAATTTGACACATATTAGTGACACCTTTAAATAATCATCAAAAGAATATATGACAATTAAGAAAGATGTAAACTCACTGACCTCCATGGTGTTAGAACTGAGTCATTAATTAGAGCCGTTAGAAGATAAGTTTTATAAGAAAGTGATTTCTGTTAAAGAAGATATATTGAAATTCCAGGTTGTGTCAGAGGAGAGTCTAGAGGAATTAATTACCAAGATTGATAAAGTAAATGCAAAATTAGAGAAAAACCATGAAAGGCTTGTTATTATGTTTTTATCATACTGAATTTATTTCATGGATTAAAACCCTGAAAGAATACACAGGAAAACCTGATTTCTTTATTACCAGCAAGTTAAGAATCCTATTAAAGGGAATAGCCTCAGATTGGTACAGGAACAGAAGGAGTTCAGTAGGCGCACAAGATTGGGACTTTAGGAAACAAGAAATACATTCAAAATTTGGTACCTCTAATTGGAAGTGGGAATGCTTGGCTGCCTTCAAAAGTGACAGATCCCTGCCAGTGGTCACACCACCAGCAATGTGGGTGACCAGGCAGAGCAAAAGGCTTATAGCATGTGATCCATATCTGGATCAAGATAGTCTCAATTTCAACTTGATATCACTGATGCATGGTGATGTTTCATTTTCCACAAAAACAAGTATGAAGAATAAAGATTACTGATAAAACTTGATTAATATACTTGAAGAAATAGTAGAAGATACATCTTTGGGAAGAAGGAAGTCCTACCCTCCTAAGTGTTTTCTTTTTCTGTTCATATCTTGTAACTGACAAATTTAGTCAGCCTTACTTCTATCTTACCATTTTTATTATCCTGTTATTATTGTCTCAGGCCCCCTCTGGGGGCTCTCTAGTTGTTTTAACCCTGCTACCTTAGGCCCCCTTTGGGGTTCTCAAGTTGTGCTTAAATACTGGTCCTCCCCTTGGACCAGGAATGAAATTCACCTGATTACCAGAAAACTAAACGGGAGTGTCCCTTCCTCCTAAATGTATCAGTTTCACTTGACTATACAAGTATTACCTCTTCCCCTTGGTTATTTTTTGCCTCATCATTTCCTGTTTATATCTCTTGGGCATCATAGCATTCCTTCAACTTTTCGCGGTAAAAAGCCAAAATCTCATCCCAATAAGTATAACTTTGATTTACGAATGAAACAACAAGCTGTGTCATATGATGATAAAATAGGAATTAGAACAAACAAGCCTGAGAGTAGACGTGAGAAGCAACTCATTAAGATTAAGGAGACCAACACAACAAGAATGTTACCCAAGTAGCCTATGGCTATTTGAGAGGGAATGAGAAAGACATGACGAGTGGCGGGACTGAATCGAAGTGATGGAATTCAATGAGCTGGGTTCTAGTGATCTTCAGTTAGGGATCTTCTTACCAATTTAAAGATGATGCTTATGAAGATGGTCGAGGCTTGTAAGATTGGTTGAGAAGTTTTTGAGGGTGAGCGTGTTGAGTCAAACTTTGAGGATGAGCACAATGAGTACAATGAGCACGTTGAGTTGAATATTGAGAAAAGAAAGATAACAAACAATAATAGAAAAAAATAAGAAGAAAGAAAAGAAAATAGAATGAAGGAGACACGGATAGTCTTGAGTCAGTCTTGAGTCAGTTCTTGAGTCAGATTCGTCGTGGTAGATCCTTGACCCCTTCCCCCTCTGCCACCCTGAGAGTCTCTGCTTGACTTGAGCACAGTGCGTGTGTACCCGCGGGGGCGGTGACCCCCGCGGGGACGATGAAGCTGCCACAGAGGCTGAAAAAAGAATTTATGCATCCATCTTTACACCCCCCGTAACTGGAGATCATTCTCAATTGAGTGAAAGATCAAACTAGTGAATTTTTCCAGCTGTCTCAGATTGACAGCCTTGGTCAGAGGGTCAGCAACCATTCTCTTGGTGTCTATTAAATGGATGAGGAGTGACCCTTCTTTGAGTCCTTCCCTCAGCCCCTTGGTTTTAAGATCCATGTTAAGAGTCTTGGCATTGGATCCGAACTTTCTTAGTTTGTTGTCAACTCCTTTGTTGTCAATGTAGTGCTTAGACAATGACAGGGTGGACTGGAAGACTTCTCCCAACAGATGAAACACCCACTTGCTCTCAAGAAACAAGTCCAGCAGTGAGTTGAGTTCGGCCTCCATGGAAGAGTATGTGATGTTTCTTTGCTTGTAGCTGTTCCACAAAACGAGGCTACCGAAGGACATGCATAAGTAACCTGACTGTGATTTGCGGCTTGTCGGGTCTTTGGCCCAGGATGCATCGCTGTAGTATTCAATTGGCTCCTTTGATTCATTGTACGCGAGTTTCAGCTTCCAATTTTTGGTATGGTTCAGGTATTTCCAGGTCTTCTTAAGTTCCCTCCAGTGCGTTAGACCGGGTTTGTTTTGGAATCGCGCCAAACTGGAGACAGAGTAACTAATTTCTGGACGAGTCCGACTTGCAATATAGTTGAGGAGTCCTATAGCTGATTTATAGTTTATCTTTAGTTTCTTGAAACCCTCGAAATCTTTGTCTGAGGCCTTGCTCAACTGCAAGTGTGGGGTTAGAGGAGTGGAAGAAGGTCTAGATTCAAGCAGGCCAAGTTCCTCCAAGCCGTGAGTGATTTGTCTGGGTTGACTGAGCAAGATGTTATTGGCGAATCGTTTGAATTTCATCCCTAGAATCGTATCCGGGTCATGAGCTTGCGAGCCTTTAAATCTGGTCCTGAATTTGTCGTTGAAATTATTGCCATTGCAAACAAGAATCACATCGTCCACGTGGAAGAAAAGAAAAGACTGGTTATCCCTTGATTTGTATAGACAAGGATCACTGTCTGATTCCTCAAATCCTACAGACTTAATCCACTCCATTAAGGTGCCGTACCAGTTCTTGGGAGATTGCTTGAGGCCGTACAGACTCTTTTTGAGTCTAAGATATTGGCATTTTCGCAGGCATCCCAGTGGTGTTTTTATGATGACTTCTTTGTCCAGTGGCGCGTGTAGAAATGCCGCCTTTACGTCATACTGCTTGATGTTCAGGCTGTTTTTCAGGGCAAATAGCAGAATTGCTCTCAGTGAGGCTATCTTACCAGTTGGGGCAAAGGTCTCGTCGAAGTCCAGTCCGTGAATTTGATTGAACCCCTTGACGCATATCCGTGCCTTGTGAATGACGGTGTTGTCATGGGGGTTATCCTTGATCCTGAATATCCACGTTGTTGTTGAGATTGTAACCCCTGTTGAGGGAATAATACTTTCTATAACAAATTGATCTTATTTCCAATTGAAGGATAAGATAATTTGGACCATGTTAGAAAAAAGAATCATCTAAATATGATGACTAATGATGAAGTTATCAAAGATCCAATACTTGTCAAATAAAAGACAAGTATGTTACAAGAATATCAACATAGCCCAGTAACCGGGTACATCATACTAATAAAGAAAAGAAGAGATAGTGTGAAATGTATAAATAAAACAATTAAAAGAAACACTTATGTATTTAATCCTGAAATGTCCTATGCAGATAAGAATAGCAAGGACTATCAGAGTAAATGAACATTTCATGTTCATCGCACTCCATGGTAAAACAAAGAAACCAAGGAAAAAAGCATTTCTCAATTATTTCCCTCTCAGCTTGTATATAGTCATAACAGTGAGGGAGATCTTGTCTATAAAAGACCCCCTCTACTAAGTTGTATTTCCCTTTGATCTAATGAACATTCATTCACACATCATCAAAACTCATCCATTTATCAAATCAATCAAAATACAATTAAACTTATCTACCGACTGTCATCGCTATCACCGATAGTTGTGTCCAACGGGTTCAGTGGAGTTTCACCCTTGTAATCCTCCCATACTTCAAGCAATTCGCACTGGTCCATTTCCTTCTTCATTGATCTGTCCCACTTGGGACCATCCTCACACCGTCTTGCCTGTTCGAACGTCTTTGGCTCGTAATAATGGTGAAATCCGTATCGCTGAGGGGGTCTGATGGAAGCCCTGTCACGGAGACTTCTCCGGGTTGGAACTTAACCAGTTTCCTTGGACAGTTGAACTGTTTTGCATGGTGATTGAGGTCCAATTGGATCGTCCTCTGAGCTTGATTCTGACTTGGAGACGCCGCATGACGGATCTTCTTCTGAAGAGTCCACTTCCGCGGATGGATTGCGGTAGTTCATCCGATCGGGTAAGTTCTCGACAGTCTCTTCAGTCGATGACGGATCCTCGCTCACAATTTCTTTGATGTTGAAATTGAGATCCATAGTCGATTTGGTTCCCAGTTGATCCACTGAGTGCTTGAGAAAACGCACATGCTTTGATTGAAGAATCACTCCATTTGGCATGAGAATTTGGTAAGAGAGTAACTCAGGATTGTACCCAACAAGCTTTCCTTCCTTTCCCTTTGGCTCAAATTTAGTGCCTCTTGTTCTCTTTTGATTAAGCACAACCGCAATGACACCGATGGGTTGAAGATAATTGGGTGGACGTTTGTTTTTCTTGATGAGTTCCCAGGGAGACTGATCCCAATTGTTTCGTGGGATTTGGTTGAGACTGAGGCAGCAGGATTTGAGAATTTCCAACCAGTACTTTCGAGGTAAGTGGGTGGAACTCAGGGTTGATCTGACACTCTCAATGATCGTCTGATTAGCCCTTTCAGCCCTGCCGTTGTGTTTGGGGTGATACGTTTCAGTTACCAACTGATTAATGTATTTCTCCTTGAAATAAGTTACTAACTTTTCATTCAAAAATTCAGATCCCCCATTGGAACAAACCGTGGTGGGATAATACCCACACACCTTTCTTTGCTTCTTGATGACTTCAATCAGTATCGGAGTGACATCGTTCTTTCCATGAAGGGGAATGCCTGAGATGTAACCAGAATGGTTGTCCACGATAGTCAGAATATACTTATCATGTCAATGCAATTCCAGCGTGATTGGTCCAATGACATTGACATGAATTCGTTCAAATGGTTTGGAAGCCAAGGTGGATGTTGATTTGAATGGGTTTTTGGTTATTTTGCAGATTAGGCAGTCCTTGCCCTCGAATTTGTCTTTCTCGGTGGCATTGAGGTGAATACCTTTGATCTGAGCTAAGCGGCCGAGTGAGGCGTGACCGTAAGAGAGGTGAAGATCTTTCAGGGTCCTTGGGTCTTTGTGGGTGGTTCTATAACACTCGTCGTTGCCAATTCTGCGTGGTTGATTTAAGACAAAGAGATTATTGATTATTGATCCTTGACAGATCTTGCAACCATCCTTGATGAGCTCGAAGTGGTCCGATTTGGCCTTCAAGGTACAGCCTTGATCAAGAAGCTTGCCCGGGCTTACCAGATTGACCATGATGTTGGGAACAAATAAGCAATCTGATAGGGTGATTGTTTGCTCCTTCCAGACTAATCTAACCGTCCCAAAACCCAAAATGGGTAGGTTTGCTCCAGCCTTCCCAGTGGTTATATGTTCTCCAGAGTAGTCGTCGAGCTTGATGAAGAACCGCTTGTCGTTGAAGATGTGGGCGGACGCTCCACTGTCAATCAGTATATTCTTCTCCGCTCCGATTTTAGAGTCAATCCATCTTGTGACGAAAGCATGAAAGTGTGCTGATTCCTGGTCTCTCTTTTCCTTATCCTTCCATTTGTTTTGATTTTCCCTCCACCATTTGGGAGCCTTTTCCGGATGGAGGTGGAAGCATTCGGACTCCGAGTGATTTTTGTCCTGTTTGGGATTGTGATATCCTTCTATGCATCGATTAGAAAGGGCGTTCTTTGCCTTGGTTCTCATCGTGGTCAGGGCTGTTTCGGAGGTTCCTCGCTGGGTCCCTTTTTTGGTGTTTTCAGCCTTGACTTTGTTATTATATTGTACAAGATGGTTACAGACGAATTCCACAGAGATCTGTTTATCTGTGTGCATGAGTTGTTGCTTTAGATCTTGGAGATTTGGCGGGAATTTGAACATCGTTAGATAGGCCAGGATATCGTCGGGAAGGTCTATTCCTATGTCAATCATCTTTTTGATTGAAGTTTTGACATTTGTGACAAAGACCAGTATTTTGTCTTCTTTGAAAGTGAGATGAAGGAAGTCGTTGAATATTCTAGCTTGATTGGAAGCCTGGGAGGAAGAGAATTGTTCTTTGATTGCTTTCCATATATCCTTGGCAGAGTTGATGTTTGCCGCGCTGATGACATTGTTATGGGTTATAGAATCTACCTTGGAAATGAGAAAAAGTTGAATTTCGTCGTTGTCCGGAGACGAGAGCGATTTGGAGGTTGATTTGAGTGTGTCTAGTACCCCTCTGAGTTTAAGCAGAGCCTTCATCTTATCTTTCCATATCCCATAGTTCTCTTCCGTTAGAAGGGGGGTTGTCTCGAGGGCTGTCTTGAGCATAGCTTGTCTAAATGAATCCGTCGAGAACCCTGATCCTGAAGCCATAGTCGTTGTCTTGCTGGTTGAATAGAGCTTTGGCTTTTAACCGTATAACTTTGATTTACGAATGAAACAACAAGCTGTGTCATATGATGATAAAACAGGAATTAGAACAAACAAGCCTGAGAGTAGACGTGAGAAGCAACTCATTAAGATTAAGGAGACCAACACAACAAGAATGTTACCCGAGTAGCCTATGGCTATTTGAGAGGGAATGAGAAAGACATGACGAGTGGCGGGACTGAATTGAAGTGATGAAATTCAATGAGCTGGGTTCTAGTGATCTTCAGTTAGAGATCTTCTTACCAATTTAAAGATGATGCTTATGAAGATGGTTGAGGCTTGTAAGATTGGTTGAGAAGTTTTTGAGGTTGAGCGCGTTGAGTCAAACTTTGAGGATGAGCACGATGAGTACAATGAGCACGTTGAGTTGAATATTGAGAAAAGAAAGATAACAAATAATAATAGAAAAAAATAAGAAGAAAGAAAAGAAAATAGAATGAAGGAGACACGGATAGTCTTGAGTCGGTCTTGAGTCAGGTCTTGAGTCAGATTCGTCGTGGTAGATCCTTGACCCCTTCCCCCTCTGCCGCCGTGAGAGTCTCTGCTTGACTTGAGCACAGTGCGTGTGTACCCGCGGGGAAGGTGACCCCCGCGGGGACAATGAAGCTTCCACAGAGGCGGAAACAAGAATTTATGCATCCATCTTTACAATAAGCTATCCAGTCAACTTCATTGTTCCAACTGGTTTACTTACCATTATCATCTTGAACTATCCACACCATCATCCCTCCTCAATCTTGCCATTTCCACCATCCCTTCCCTCAGGTTTCCCACCTCCATCAAATCCATTCAAGCCAAACTGATCAACCTCAAACTGTACGCTTGAGATCAATCCCCCTCTCTGCTCCTTCTTATTGGAAGTCCTTCCCTCTCCCTTATTGCTTCCTGATCTCATTACTCTTCTGTGGAATTCCTAGCTTCTTCAACATTAAGAATTCAATCCCAAAATTTCTAGCTTTCAACTTCGATTTCTACATGGCCCCTTTGTTCCTACCGTCATCAACCCAATATCAATCTCTGCAGTCCAACTATCCCCCAATCCTCTCATCACCTGGCTCCATTTCTGCTATTCATCATCCGTCCCCAATCCTATCAAGAACTACCATCATCCGTTCCTCAGATATTGCTCTCAATTCCAACCGTCTTTCCACAGAACTCATTCAACAAGAATCACGCCCAGCCTCAGCTACCATCATGAAAATCCTCCCTCAAATTCAAGAACTCTCTTGTTTCAACTTGTATCCTTGCCACCATTGTCTTTCTTGTCTACATCAACAGAATCCTCTCTCCTCATCTGTCCTTCTCCCAAAGTGTGATTGCAAGAAGGAATTCCCAAGCGTTGCTAAACTACCAAACGGTCTCAACTTTCACAATGAATCCCATCCGGATCTCTTGGTTCAATCCTCCTCCATCACTTGGATTCAATCCTACCAATTTACATTTGATTGACTTTCCCATCATCATTCAACTGATTCTCAATCTCATCTCATCAATTCATTGCATCCATCATGATGATCCCAATCTGGATCTACACCAATCTACTTAAAATATGGAATTGATAACACTCCAATTGTCATTTTGCTCATCCCTCAAGCCATCTTCACTCCTCTCATCTTCTTGCTCTTGCTTCATTATCACTCCTGCTTCACCTCCACTGCTTGCTCAAATTCCCTCCATCACGGCTCCAGCTTCACCTCATTCCTCCCTCTTCCTCAATCTCACTCCAAGGCTGCCTAGGAGATCATGGCAGACTTTCAAATGGTATCATTGGATCCCCCAAGACCATCCTTGATACCAACCTTCTCATCAATGATAACTTCCAACCCACTAAGACTGACCTCAATAAGGATTAAACCAGGAATCAATTCTTGGATCTCTCAAAACCGTTGATTGTTCAGATGTGGAACTTTCAATTATCAGAAGCCTTCTACCTCCAACAGGTTCATAAACCCAGCAATCTCTCCAAACCGGCTAGGTTTTTTGGCCCTTGGTACTTGGAAATGTTTACAAGGACATCTTCCCCTGCTGCTCCTCATCTAGCACCTTTGCTCCCTCCATTCAACCTTTCTTGTGACTTGATCTTTGGCTTTCTCATTGTCCTTGCAACCTTGGAGGCAACCTTGCTTGCCTCCCAACCTTCCATCACCTCCAACGGCTTCTCTTCCTCATTTATCCTCTCCAAAAAATGTTTACCTCCTCCTGCAGCTATCTCACTTTTCTTTTCTCTCTTGCGACCTTGCTTGCGCTTTCCTTGCTTTCCTTGCTTGATCAAATCTTCAACTCATCAACCTTGCGCAATCTTTCTTGCACCTTGGTGGCAATCTTGCTTGCACTTCATCTGTTCCATCTGCTACTTCCAGACTCTCACTCTCCCCCAATCCAACTTTCTTTCCCTTGCACCCTTGCAGTCCTCATCATCCGGTCAATTGCAATCACTCTTGCCATCTCAATTGCCCTTCCGCCTTGCCTGCAAAATCATTGCTGTTTCTCAACCTTCCTTGGCTCAACCTTTGCGCTCCTCTCCTTGCTCTTCCACCTTTTGACCTTGCTTGCTTAAACTTTGCAACCTTGCTTGCACATTCACTCACAACTTGTTTGCCCTTCCTTTTGCAATCTCCCTCTCCTCACCCTCATGCTACCTCAACCACAAACCTCCTATACCACATCCTCCCTCATTGCTCTACACCTCAGAATCCCCATCTCACCCATCAATTGATCCTCTCATCAAGGCATCCAACTACAATCATCATTCAAAACTGGGGTGGTCCATTCATTTTGTTACCTTGCTACTATGTACAAAGCAACCTGTCAATAGCAATACAAAACTATGAAAAATAAGAATATCTAAATTAACAAAATAAGGAGTAAGAAATACATAAATATTAGTAAGGAAATGGATTCCTCACAAAAAATTAGGTAGGGTCAGTCACTGACCCCACCCTTGAATTCCAAGTCCTTACATTTTTAAAATAATTAAAAAGAAAAGTACTGAAAATTACGACACCAGTATGGCACCTTCTGGCCATTCTAATATTTCACACGTGTTTTCACGTATAGGGTTTACACCTAAAATTCACTCAGAATTGAGGTGTTGTGTATATTTCAGTAGTTACACGCGCAAATGTGTTATGTCACAATTCCCGCGCACAGCCCTGCATCATTAAATATCCCTACGTACTCGTAGTAGCAGATTCCTGCGTACTAGAGACCCGCGCGCAGCTAATTCTGCCACGCACTCAGCGGATCCTACCCCGCGCGCATCTGTACTAACTGATCCCCGCGTCTGGATCACTTGTGACTAATCTGACAACCAGGTACCGCTCAGAAGAGCTACAACCTAGTTAGAGTTGCCTAGCATATGTAACACATTGACATATGCATTACTAATAATTTAAAATGATCAAAATTTAAATAAAATTAATGAAAATTAAGTTTAAAACATTTTTTAATAATAAATCAAAGATCAAGGATTACCACATAAATCACTGACCTGATCTTTGAAGACCACAAAACACTACAAGGAGTGTTGATAAAAATTATTAAAAATTATCTACCTAATCAGCAGATGATGGAAACTCAGTAAACATCCACATCTTCCCGCTATAAAGCAATACCAATAGTACAAAAAAAGGATAAGTACAGAATGATCAAATTTACGCCATAACAGATTAACAGACCCTGTGGCTAAAATAGTACAGAAATCCAGCAGATCTAATGTCAGCTGATTGACAGCACCAATTCAAAGTTCCAATCTTTTCCTTACTGGCTTGCCAGCCTCAGCCAACAAGCAGAACCCTCTCTACGTGCCCTGAGAAGCTCAAAAATCACCCCAAAAAGTTATTTATACAGACCTCTTTGGATCCATTATTACAGAGAATTAAATCAGTTTACCAGGAATTATTATGATCATCCAGACACTGTTTAATGATGAATCAAGTGCTTATATGAAGATAATCAAGTGATTTATGACTTATTCTGTAGTAGTATCATTTATTATTATGAACCAATCAACCCTTGAAGTTTATTCAAGCAATCCACCCCATCTGCTCTGAAACCCTTCCAATTATTTCAGGATTCTCGTGATAAAGCGCTCAGAGTGAGTGTTTCCCTTCCTGTCTTGGCTATTTGTGATGTTAAGCCTGGCCATTAGGGGAATAAGTCCTTTCTAAGGCACCCATCTTCATTCCAAGGTTCTTAAACTGCTTAAGGAGGCCCCTTGAAGAGAGGTTGCTAGTCTGTAAAGATCCCCAGTAGTATAATACTGTGGCCCCTCTTTTATATTATATTGAAAACCATTTATTAAAAAACCAATTAAACCTTGCAACTGCTCTTATTATGTCATTTATTTGAGCTTCTAAGTGTTTATTTTTGGAATAATAATTATTATTATTATTCCATTATTTTTTTATCACTATCTGTAGCTAAAGGACCTCAAGGTTCCTGGTATCAGAGAGCTGATAACTGGGAGTCTGGCCAGGAAATATCCTTAAATAATTAAATTTTAATTTTTTATTCCTTGGACCAGTCTATTTATTTTTTAAATAAGTTAACATACTTATACCATATATTATTGATCATTTGTTTCTCTAGTGGATCTTAAGACCAATGGAGAATTGATCAATTATTATTTGAACCTTCTTAAAAAGAAAAAAGAAGAAAACCTCTGTAACTTTGCCCCTATTATTATAAATCCTGAGCAACAACAGGAGAAATTGCTTTATTATAAACAGAAAGTTACAAAAGAAAAAGAACTTGAGCTTGAAAGAATTATCAATTTTAATTCCTTATTAAGGCAACATAAAGAGTGGAAAATTTATCAAAGGAAGCTTTATATTTATCAACTAAATAATCCTGAAGATAAAGAAAAATCCAAAATCAATGAAAATGATTATTTTTTTCTAAAAATATCATTTCAACACGTAAAAATACAAAATATATTAAACTGATATTTTTTGTTTTTATCCATCTCAGTGGATTTTTTTTGGTGATCTCATTTTCCAGGACCTCTTAGAAGAGGTCCCAGACAGTGTACCATTGGACTTACCCTTGGATTTATCCCAGGATCTGATTGGAACTCACTCAGACCCCATTGGAATACCCCCCAAGGACAGTTGTGATCCCAACCAAGTGTTGGTAACCTTGAATTTAACTTTAAGTGAGTTAAAATATATATAAAAAAAATCATTCAAAATATAAAGCACACAAAAAATATTATTTTTGTATTTTTAAAAGTCTTTTTTCAAAAATTCAACAAAAGACTTACTCATTTTTTTTGGTGCTATGTATCAAAATAGGCGCAACACCCACGCAACAGGTAGAGCCCCATTGTATGCATCTCTGCCCGGAGGAACCCGTACGCGCAAGGACTCCAGTTGCAAGCGCAATGAGGGGGCTCAAACCCGTGACCATAGCGTCACGCGGGACAGCAACGGCGACGACTGCGGCCGCCAACTCAACCAACAGACCGTTGGAGAACCACCCTTTGCCCAAAAGGTTATCCCAGGAGGGTACAGGTCCTCCTACGCCACCCCAGCTGGACTCAACCAAGGAGGAAAGAGTCAACTTATTAGTGAAAGAACACGTGAGCTATTTGGAACAATTAAAATTTGCTCAGACCCAGGAGGATCAACCAGGTATGAGAAAAGCCATCTCTCAGGCAAAGAAATCTCAGATTTCTCTGCAAAGGTTGATCCCAAAGAAAGAAGTAGAAGGCTACGTGCAGGACTTGAATCCTTGGGATCAGTTAGCTTCCTCAAAGGGAAAGGACCCTAAAAAGAAGAGGTCCTCAGCCCATGAGAAGTTCAAGAACCCAAAGGATTGGGACAGCATAATATCTCTAGCACAGAAGTGTAAAAAGGTGTAACACAATTAGATCTAGAAGCTCTTAATAGCTTTTCTGTAAATGTGTCTCACAATTTTACTATAATTAGCCAGTGCTTTGACAAAGTTTATCAACAATAGGAAAAATTGAGCCTGAGTATTTTCAGATTGATTGATACCCAGTCTCAGATTATGAGAATTGATGAGTTAGAAATACAAAAAATCAAGGATAGTATAGAATCTATTAAGTTGGACCTGATGAAACATATTGATGATAAACAATCAATTCTTCAGGAAGATATTCTTGCAAACATGGACCAGCTTAAGGAAGAAGTTAAGAAAACTAGTCCTACTCCTTCAGCTCATCTGATTAACAAAATTGACTTATTAAGAAATAAACTTGATTTGGAGTTAGGCATGATTAAGAATGATCTCAGAGATCTTAAGGTCAATTCTACTAACTCTCCGGTCATTGACCTAGAAGAAACTAGACCTGCTAGGTTCACCAGTACTCCTAGTGTTCCTCCCAGAACCAGGATAACTAGGAATGAGTCTTTTAGACCCAGTCCTACTCCTGAAATGGAGCAGGCTTTGAAGTTACTTCCTCCCATTACTGAATGGCCTAAATTCTCTGGAGAAGGAGAATACAACCATGTCAGTTTCATTAAATTTATTGACTCTACTCTTTCTTCTTATGAGCTCCCTGATGCAATAGCTGTGGTAGGATTGTCCAGACTATTTGAAGAAGTAGCTCTTGATTGGTTTATCAATAAAAGAAAAGAAGTTGGATCTTTATCCTGGATCTCTTGGAAAGAATTGATCAAAGTACAATTTGGTCCTAGGATTTGGAAAAGAAAGATGATGAAAACTTTTGAAACCTCCCAGTTTGATCCATCCAAGGACAAACCTCATAAGTGGTGCTTAGACCAAATAAAGAGGTTAGACTGTTTCTACCCAGATGCTGACAAAGAAGAAGTCAATGAAAGACTCCTCAACTTATGTCCTGGACAAATCAACCACATTTTAAGGTGCAGGATGCCTATGGATTCAGATATTTCTACCTTAATAGGTGTGTTGGAAGAGACTATTAATATGAATGGTCTTGATAAAAGAGTCAACAGACTCCCCATGGAAAAAAAATACTAGGAACAGAGAAGAATATACTGCCAAAACTAAGGAATCCCCTGCTACTAATCCAACTACCTTGGAATTCAAGAAGACTCCAGAATCAAAGGAAAAAGTATGCTGGAACTGTAATCAAACAGGACACATAAAACCTGATTGTCCTCTACCTAGGAAAAGGATTAATCTTATTGAAGGAGAAGAGTATGACAATCCTGACCCTCACCTTGATGATACTGATGAATCACTCTCTGATTGTGATTTAATGATCGCTAACCCCATCAATGTTATTGAAGGAAGTATTGAGTCTTCTCTGGACATAAATTCCGTCAATGAGGATTCTAACTTACCTCAAAAATTGAATCCCAAAATGAAGATTCACCACATCTCTGAGGCTAAGGCTTTGACTCTAAAACCTTCTGCCAGTAAAAGTTACACTTCAGGCAAAACATGCTATGCTACTGGTTTAATCCAAGGTTCCCCTGTTAAGTTACTTCTAGACAGTGGAGCCTTTTTCTCTTGTTTTGGTTCAACTTATCTGGAGAAACAATGTCCAAGCTGGAAACTGAACTTACTACCAGTACCCCAGGCTAACTTCAGCAGTTGTAATTCTGCTCTCAATGCTGTTGGAGTATGGTCTTCTGATATCATACTACCTCACTCTAAAGGATCACTCAAACTGAACATTGAATTTGTAGTGCTCAAAAATGGAGTATGTGATTACTTTATCCTTGGAAATGATTCTCTTTGCTTATATGGTATAGATGTATTCCAAAGCAAGGGTAGATACTTCACTATGAGTGGAGACTGCAATACAAAGTTCCAAATATGCCATGTCAATGCTCAAACTTTTGATTCAACTTATGAAAAAAAACTTAGAGAGTTTCAATCAGGAATAATTTGCTCAAGCTGCTTTGAATTACCTTCTCAATGAAGAACAATAGCGGGATGTCCTACAAGTATGCTTTGAAAATCAGAATGCCTTCTGTACCAAGGATAACCCCATTGTTAACATCAAAGGACATGATATGAACCTAAATCTGACCATTAAGCCTCCTTACCCACCTAACCTCAGGAGACCTGCTTACCCTTCTTGTCCAAAATCTAGAGCTGCTCTGGAAACCCATATTCATGAGTTGGTTGACTTACAATTCTTAAGGAAAGTAGGACACAATGAAAAAGTGGATATCATTACCACAGTAATTATTGCATGGAACAATGATAAGTCAAGAATGGTTGGAGATATCAGAATTCTGAACAACTACACCCAAGCTGATTATTATCCAATTCCAAGGATTGACCATGCTCTGCATAACCTGTCCAAAGCTAAGTACATCACTACCATGGACATGCTGAAAGGTTTTCACCAAATACCTATCAGCCCTGATAGCCAGAAATTCATGAGAATTATCTGTCATTTGGGAATTTACGATTATCTTAGGATGCATTTTGGTATAAAAAATGCTCCTTCTCATTTTCAAAGGATGATGGATATTGTCCTAGGATTATTCATCAGACAGGGATGGATGATGGTATAAATTGATGATGTTATCATTTACTCTGATCATTGGGATACTCAAATGGGGAAATTAAGGCTAGTCCTCAAAACCATCTCTGCCGTGGGATTAAAAGTATCAATGAAAAAGTGTAACTTTGGCTACAGGGAACTCAAGGACTTAGGACACATTTTCTCTGGACTAACCTTTGCTGCTGACCAAAACAAGATAGCAGCAGTAATGAATAGGCCTATGCCTCAGAATAAAACTGAACTCCTATCCTTTATCAGCTTCTGCAGCTACTATAGAAAGTACTTACCAAATTTTGCTCTTCTAACCAAATGCCTGTATGAGATCTGCAACAAAACCACCATGTTTGAAATGACTCATGACAGAGTCAAGAACTATGAGGAACCCAAAATGGCAATGACCTCAGCTCCAGTGCTGATTCAGCCAGATTATTCCAAACCTTTCAAACTCTACATAGATGCCAGCATGGAAGGGCTAGGAGCTGCTTTAAACCAAGAAGTCATGGAGTATTACAAACCAGTGGAAAAACCTCTACTCTTCATATACAGAGAAATTAAAGACACTGAGAAAAGGTACCGTGCAAGTCAAATGGAATGTCTTGCCTTAGTATGGGCTCTAGAGAAACTCCATTATTACCTGGAAGGCACCAATTTTCCTGTGATTACTGACTGCAATGCTTTCAGGACATTGATGAACATGAAGATCCCTAGTAGGCACATGTTAAGATGGCAGATAGCCATACAACAGTACAGAGGTCAGATGACCATAGTTCATCAAGCTGGCACTAAACACTAGAATGCTGATAGTTTGAGCAGGAATGCTTTACCCAATGACCCAATTAACCCTGCTTAGGATCCAGAGGATAATGATATCTTCCCTATCCGTAACATTAACAGGTTGAACATTGAAGATCCTATAATGGGAATCCACATTTGTGAATTGAATGGATCATTGTTCAACTCAATCAAAGAATCTTACAATTCTGGCATAAAAACTCTGATCACCATAATGGAAAGTACCTTTCCACCATCTGAATTTATCAATAGCCTACCTGAAACTCTTTTGAAACCATAAAAAGCCGGAAGGTTCAACATATGGGATGGTCTAGTATACTATAGGCATCAACATTTAAGTGTTATAGTCTTAACTAAGGATGACCATATCAAACATGTCTTGGCTGAGTGCCATGATAACTGCTCATCTGGTAACTTATCTGCTGATAGAACCTTAGATAAGATTAAACAAACTGCTTGGTGGGTTAATTGGAGAGACTCCACTATAAAGTATGTTACCAGTTGTGAAACTTTTCAGAAGTCCAACAGGACCACTGGGAAACGGTTTGGTCTACTGCAAAAGATTGCTGAAACCAAGAAAAGATGGAGATCATCAAAATGGACTTTGTAACTGGACTACCACCAGGAGGAGCCTATTCCTAAAAATCAGTCTTTGTCATTGTGGATAGGTTCTCCAAGAAAGAAAAGTTTCTACCTAATCACAAGGAAGACACTGCTATGGAAGTTGCCCTATTATTTTGGAACAGACTCATTTCTGACGTCGGAGTTCCCAAGATTATTATCAGTGACAGAGATCCTAAATTCACCTCTGAGTTTTGGAGAAACCTTCATGATATGCTTGGAACCACCTTAGATTTCTCTACAGCTTATCACCCTCAGATGGATGGCTTAGCTGAAAGAATGATACAGACCCTGGAAGACATGCTCAGGAGATTCTGTGGCTTTGGACTAGAATACAAGAATTCTGATGGTTATTGCCACGATTGGGTTAGCCTTTTACCCGCACTGGAGATGGCCTGCAACAGTAGTAAGCACTCTACTACTAAGGAAGCACCCTACATACTAGAAACAGGATGGATTCCTAAATTACCCAAGGATAACCTTAACCACCAGCTAACAAATATTCACCCTACATCAATTTATTTCAAATAGCTAACAAACATGCTGTTAAGTGTGTCCAGGACTCTGTGGAGTATAACAAGTAAAGGTGGGATAAAACCCATAAGGAACCTGATTTCAAGATTGGTGATCAAGTCTTGATCTCTACCACCAACTTTACCAACATAGCTGGAAATATAAAGATTAGACCAGCTTTTGTTGGACCTTTCACCATTCATAAACTTCATGGTAAAAATGCTGTTGAAGTAATCCTTAGTGATGAACTTTCTAGAAAACATCCAGTCTTCCCAGTAAGTCTTATCAAAAACTACCACCCAAGGAATGGAGAACATACTCCTTCATTTGAAATACCTGTTACAGAAGAGCCTGAAAAGGACAAAGAAAAATTAGCAATATCCTTAAAGATGAAAAAGATAGGATCAATGGACAAGACTTCAGAATCTACCTAGTTAGATACAAGGAAGAATCAGCTGATAGAGATGAATGGTTGCCTGAACATAATATCCCTGATGGACCCATACACCTAAGGAACTACAGAGCCACAAGAAGGCATTAACCAAAAATTTCTTTTCAGATATAGACATATCTTGGAGTGGGGGAATGTCAGCTTGCTACTATGTACAGAGCAACCTGTCAATAGCAATACAAAACTATGAAAAATAAGAATGTCTCAATTAAAAAAAAAGGGGGTGGGAAATCCATAAAATTATTACAGAAATGGATTCCTCACCCAAAATTGTTAGGGTCACTCACTGACTGCAACCTTGAATTCCAAGTCCTTACATTTTTAAAATAATTAAAAAGAAAAGTACTGAAAATTACAACACCATTATTGCACCTTCTGGCCATTATAACATTTAACACCTGTTGTCACGTATAGGTTTTACACCTAAAATTCACTCAGAATTGAGGTGTTGTGTATATTTTAGGAGTTACTTGCAGAAATGTGTTATGTCACAATTCCCACGCGCAGCCCTGCATCATTACATAACCCTACGTACTTGAAGTAGCAGATTCCTGCGTATTAGAGACCCGCGCGCAGATAATTCTTCCACGCACGCAGCAGATCCTACCCTGCGCGCATCTGTACTAACTGATCCCCGCGTCTGGATCAGTTGTGACTGATCTGACAACCAGGTACCGCTCAGAAGAGCTACAACCTAGTTAGAGTTGCCCGGCATATGTAACAAGTTGACATATGCATTACTAATAATCTAAAAGGATCAAAACTTAAATAAAATTAATAAAAATTAAGTTTAGAACATTTTTTAATAATAAATCAAAGATCAAGGATTACCATGTAAATCACTGACCCTGATCTTTGAAGACCACAAAACACTACAAGGAGTTTTCATAAAAATTATTAAAAATTATCTACATAATCAGCAGATGATGGAAACTCAGTAAACATCCACATCTCTCCGCTTCAAAGCAATACCAATAGTACAAATAAAGGATGAGTACAGAATGATCAAATTTATGCAATATCAGATTAACAGATCCTGTGGCTAAAATAGTACAGAAATCCAGCAGATCTAAGGTCAGCTGATTGAAAGCACAAAGTGGACGTGCCAATCATTCCCTTACTGGCTTACCAGCCTCAGAAAACCAGAACAACCCTCTCTACATGCCCTGAGAAGCTCAAAAATCACCCAAAAAAGGTATTTATACAGACCTCTTTGGATCCATTATTACAGAGAATTTAATCAGTTTACCAGGAATTATTACTATCAATCAGGCACCGTTTCATTGTTAATCAAGTGCTTATTTGAAGATAAGCAAGTGATTTATTACTTAGTCTGTAGTAGTATTATTTATTCTTATTAACCAATCAACCCTTGAAGTTTTGTCAAGCAATCAACCCCATCTGCTCTGAAACGCTTCCAATTATTTCAGGATTCTTGTGATAAAGCGCTCAGAGTGATTTTTTCCCTTCTTGTCTTGGCCATTTGTGCTGTTACACCTGGCCATTAGTGGAATAAGTCCTTTCTAAGGCACCCATCTTCATTCCAAGGTTCTTAAACTTCCGTTGCTAGTCTGTAAAGATCCCCATTATTATAATACTGTGGCTCCTCTTTTATATTATATTGAAAAATATTTATTACAAAACCAATTAAACCTTGCAACTTCTCTTATTATGTCATTTATTTGAGCTTCTAAGTGTTTATTTTTGTAATGATAATTATTATCATTATTCCAGTATTTTTTTATCACTCTCTGTAGCTAAAAGGACTGCAAGGTTCCTGGTATCAGAGGGCTGACACATTTGGCCCGTCCTGTCACCCTCTCCATCCTGCAATTGCTCCATCTCCTCCAACTCATTCTCTCCACCTACTATGCCCTCAGCCATCACTCAATCTTGCTTTTGACTTTCAATCCCAATCTTGCTTTCATCTCTTCTTCATTGTTCCAAATTTGATTGCAACTTTGTTTCCTTGCTTCCAGACTGTTGAAATTGCCTTTTAGACCCTCTGATATCAATTCCAACATTTCTTGCCCTCATTTTGCTTCATTGCCCACTCACTCTTCAACGCCTTGCCTGGTCCATACTCAATCTCTCCACCTTGAATTCCTCCTCACCCTTAGGCTTCCATTCATCTCCTTCACCTTGATTGCAACATCATTGGGGCTCCTCTCCTTGCTTGTCCACCACTTCTCTTGCTACCCCAATGGGGATCTTGATGGAACCCTCAATTGCTGCTCACCTCCACCTTTGCTTGCTTGCAACTTTGATTGCCTCCATTTCACTACTCACCTTTGACATCTCCGGCAATCTTTCATCCATCAACATCTGCAACCTTTCTAGCTCTTCATCTGCAACCTCTCCTACTGATTCACTCACCATCCCCAATCCTTATCACACATCCTCCCTTGCAACCTTGCTCTTCCACCTTTCAATCTTGCTTGGTCGCTTCTCATCCCCACATCGCTCCATCCCTCCATCTGAACTGCTTGCTTGCTCCCATTCATCTCCTCTTCTCCACCTCTACACCCAAACTCGCTCCATCTCCTGCATGAATTTACCCATCCACCTCAATCACCATCACTCCATCTCACACATTGCATCCTATTCTACAACAACAGCTCACCCATCATCCTCAAACTACATTTCAACTTGCTCCTCTGCATCTCCACCATCAATCCTTTCAACCATCAACCATATCAACTACCACCTCACAATATCATGATCATCAACCTTAAATATTAACATCAACATTCTTCCATCTAGTATTGGACAGGCTGGTTTTTTGGAATTCTTCCCTTATTTTTTGTTCAATACTATCTGTTTATATCTTTCTATTGTCCACCCTCTTTCATTACAACAATCACATTCATTATTATTCAACACTCTATCAACCCCACCATTATAAAATAAATGTTACCAATATTTTTGAACTCCATTACTATCACCATCCCATCATCATCATCATCCCATAACCATCACCATAACCATCACCATCACCTAAACCATTACCCCATATCATTCATCATCATCATATCATTCTCCCCATTAAGCTAGGCAGCTATGCCTGAGTTCCTTGTTGCTCCTCTTAAAATAGTAGTGCTATTCTCCCATATCATGCTATGAAACTATGCCTGAGGTCCTAGTTGCTCCTCTTAATATAGGCTTTCATTCCCCATCCCATATGCTGACAAGGTGGTTTCTTGTTATCCTTTCTCAAATCTCAAATCTCATTCTCATATTCTTTTCTCATATTCTCATGAATCTCTGAAATGTTGATTGGTCTGAAATTGGTTCCTAACTTTTTCAGTTAAGGTGGTGTGTTGTCTTTTTCTGTTCATATTTTGTAACTGACTGTTAAGATTATACCCATCCCATCCTGTGTTCAAACTCTCATTCAGTCTCCGTCCCAGTAGCTCCGCGGATGAACTGAGACAAAGACTTGTGACATGTCTGTATCACCTTGGCCTCTCTGCTTTCCGGGTGAATCCCTGGGTGAACTTCTGGCAACTGCGCGACCGCTCTTTCTTCCTTCTTGACTCATCCTCTCATCCTTCCTTCTCCTGATTCTCCTTTTTCCTTGTTCTCCTTTTCTTTGTCGCCTCCTCATCTTCTCACCTTTCTTATCTCCTTTCCTCAACTCTCCAATCTGAATCTTCTCAACACTATCACCTCAATCTAGACTCTCAACTCTTCCACTCTCATCTGAACTATCTCTCTGCCTTCCAATTTATGCCTGGTCAGAACCTAATCCTCAAGATCGCCCTTGCATAATTTTTCTGACAATATCATTCAATCTCTTAGTCCTCCTCTGTCTACCTTGTCTGCACTCTATCAACCTTCTCGCTGCCAACACCCTATGCCTATACTGTCTGATCTCTTTCTTACTTTCTAAGTGACTCGAAGCTGTTGGTCCTCTCATTCCTTTCTTCTTCCTAATATTTGCCTTGTCTTTCATGATTCTAACTTCTATCCATAGTCCGCTGGTTTTCAGTTCTAAAGAAATTTATTCAAATCTTATCACTGACAAATTTGGTCAGCCTTACTTCTATCTTACCACTTTTATTTTCCTGTTAATATTGTCTCAGGCCCCCTCTGGGGTCTCTCTAGTTGTTTGAACACTGCTACCTTAGGCCCCCTTTGGGGTTCTCCAGTTGTGCTTAAATACTGGTCCTCCCCTTGGACCAGGAATGAAATTTATCTGATTACCAGACAACTAAACCGGAGTGTCCCTTCCTCCTCATTGGATCAGTTTCACTTGACTATACAAGTATTACCTCTTCCCCTTTGGTTCTTTGTAGCCTCATCATTTCCTGTTTATCTCTCTTTGGAATCATAGCCTTCCTTCAACTTTTCACTAAGGAAGTCCATACAGAAAATTTCAAAAAGAAAAAAGCTCCCTTGAGACCAAGAACACAAAACACTGACCTTTCTTATTATAAATTTAGAAAGGCAGGACATACTTCCAGAACTTGTCCTCAGAAAGCTGGCAAATTCAACAACATAGAATCAGAGAAAGTTCAGAAAGTCAAAATTTACTAAGGGTCTTATGATGACTTGTGAAGAAGAATATGACAACCTGGTTATAGGTTGCATCAATTCTGTTGATGCATTGAATGAGTTAGTACAGATGTCATTCTGTGGTAAGTCTTGTAAGGTGCTTCTTGATTCTGGTGCTTGTAAGTCTATAGTAGGCAAAATGTACTTAGAACAGTTCTTTCCACAGTGGAAGAAGCACTTGATGGAGTCACCCAAGATGAACCTGCAATGCTGTTCTGGTACACTGGTACCCTTGAGAATGGTCAAAATTATATTATTGCTAGAAGACTTGGCTTTGGTAATCAAGTTTGTAGTAATTGATAATACTGAGATTGAATATCTCATAATTGGCAATGACTACATGAAGAGGTACTGTTTTAGTATGGTTCATGAGAGAAATTCTTCATACTTTCAATTTGGAAACAGTGCAAAATTTTATTTCAGTAAGTCTGACAACAACTTTTTCAGTAATTTTTCAAAGGTGAATTTTGAAAATGAGATCATCAGAGATTCAAAGATCAGTAATTCATCAACAGAAGAAGAAAAGAATTATCTGGTTTCCCTGCTGTTTAAAAGCCAAAACTCTTTTGCAACAGTGAATCAGCCTTTTGGTTCAATCATAGAACATGATGTCAAGATCTCTTTGACAATAGAAAGACCATATTCCCCAGCTTTGAGGAAACATCCTTTCCCTGCTAGCCTTAGGAGCAAAGAGGTACTGAAAGAAGATATAGATAAATTGATTAAATAGAATTTAATAAGGAATGAAGTTTCTAATGAAGATGTGGACATCACCACACCTGTCATTATAGCCTGGAACAATGGAAAATCCAGAATACTCAAAGATTTTAGGGAGATAAACTCCTATAAAACTCCCAATAGATACCCTGTGCCAAAGATTGTTGAGTCATTGAGTAAATTACACCAAGCTAATTACATTTCTTTTATGGATTTTCTGAAAGTTATTCATCAGAATTTTGTGGACCCAGATAGCAGGAAGTTCTTAAGGATAGTATTCCACCTGGGAGTTTTTGAGTATCTGAGGATGCCAATTGGTATTAAATATTCCCCATGAAACTTTCAAAGGATGATGGAATTGCATTTTTATGAAGAATTGATGCAGAACTGGTTGATAATCTACATAGATGGTATAATTATATTTTCAGAGACATGGGGTGAAAGTAAAAAAAAGGTTCTCAGTAATCCTTCACAAAATAATAAAAAATAATATGAAAATATCCCTGTCTAAATTTTCATTTTGATTCAATGAATTTAAAGCTTTGGGTCATGTTTTGAGTGGTTTTTCCCTTGGTATTGATCAGATGAGAGTAGCTGCTGTATTACTGAAGCCAATAATTAGTAATAATAAGGAACTGCAAAGTTTTTTAGGTTTTTCAGGGTACTACGGACTCCACATTAGAGATTTAGGAGTAATAGCTTCAAGTTTGTATAAAGTCAGTAGTGCCAATGTGTCAGTTGAAATGACAAAAGAGAGGCTACAGGCCTATGAATTACTTAGAAAAATTTTGACAACTGAACCACTACTATTTCATCCAGATCCTAAGAAACAATTTAAGCTGTATGGAGACGCATTTATGGAAGGTCTTGGAGCTGCATTAAACCAAGTACAGATAGTAAATGATAATCCAGATGAAGGACCAATTGGGTTTATATCCAGGCAGCTCAAAGATAGTGAAAAAATATATTCTGCCTCACAGTTAAAGTGTTTTTGGTTGGTATGGGCATTAGAAAAACTATATTATTACTTAGATGGATGTCAGTTTGAGTTAATTATGGGCTTTACAGCTCTTAAGTCTCTACTGAACCTGAAGAGACCCAACAGGCATATGTTGAGATGGCAGCTTTCCATCCAAGAATGGAGAGTTTCTATGACAATAGTTAGAAAGGAAGGTTTGATACATAAGAATGCAGATGGTTTGTCACAATGGGCACTACCCAATGAAATAACTAAACCTGCTTATGATCTTGAAAATACTGTGTATACATTACCTATCATGAATATTTCAATGAGTAATTTGGCACAGACCTTCTGGGAATCTGTACTTTACTCTTATTCAATTACCAAAAATACTTCATTACTAATAGCAATTCTGCATTAAAAGGTTCATAGATAAGACCTGGTTGAAGGATTGGATGTAGGATGGAGCAAGGAACTACTTGATGGTATATTGGTGGTTTTATATGGTTTTTTATATCATAAGTAAGCCCACTGCTGTTCTGTGGTATTAGTAAAAGATGATAATATACAGTTATTGATGACTTAATTCAATTATAACATCTGTTAAATGAATCTATCTAAAGAAAGAACAATAGATAGGATAAAGAAGTTGGCTTGGTGGCCACGTTGGAGGAACAATGTCTCTGACTACTGTAGCTCTTGTGGAAGGTGCCAAAAGGCCAAAAGGTCCATAGGAAAGAGATATTGCCTACTTGATTCCATAGAAGAACCAAAGGAAATGTGGTCCACTATTAATATGGACTTTGTATCTGGGCTACCACCAGGGGGGAAAGATAATCAGAATTGTGTACTGGTGATATTTGATAAGTTTTCTAAGATAGCTAGGTTTCTGCCATGTGACAAAAGTTGTGCAATTGATATAGCTATATTATTTTGGAAAAGCATAGTGAGTGATATGGGTTGCCCACAAAACATAATAAGCAATGGAGACCCTAAGTTTACTTCTGAATTTTGGAAGATCTGATTTGATCTGGCGGGAACTAAACTCTCTTTCTCAACAGCTTACCACCTGCAGACTGATGGCCTAGCTGAAAGAATGATACAGACTTTTGAAGAAATGATGAGGAGTTATCACAGATATGGGATTGATTTCCAAGAAAATTATGTTTATAAACATGATTGGGTATCATTGTAGCCTGCCTTGCAGTTTTCCTACAACTCCAGTAAGCATTGTACCACTAACATGTCACCTTTTGAATTGAAAAGAGGTTAGATTCTGCGCATGCCAAAGTATATGCTTCTCAGCAAGAGTATTATACTGCATCCAACTGGTGATTGCTTTAGATGAATTATGATTAAAGCTGAGAGGTTTGCAAGAAGATTTGTCAGGGAAGCAGTAGAATCAAACAAAGGTAGATGGGATAAAACGCATGAAAATCATGTTATCAAGATTGGAGACATGGTCTTGATTTCAACAATTAGCTTTTATAAAATAGCAGGGCCTAGAAAACTTAACAACTCATTTGTTGTACCATTTTTATTCAAGGCTTTGCATGGAAAGAATGCAGTGGAATTCATTCTGAGCAAAGAATTTTGACAGGAAGCATCCTACTTTCCCCATCAGTCTAGGAAAGAAGTTTATACAACACACTGAAAAGGTTCCATTGAAAAATGCACCTGAAGTTGTAATCCCACCTCTGAAAGATTTTTTGGATGATATAAATCACAGGATATTGAGCCATAAAATCATTAAAAAGGATGGTTAAAATGTAAGACTCTATCTGGTGAGGTTTAAGAAAAAATTAGCTGATATTTATTTATGGCTAGAAGCTAAGGACATTCAAAACTCTGATATATTATGTCAGCTTGCTACTATTGCAGAGCAAGCTGCAAAAGTAACAAAAATAACATAAAAATAATAATACTACAATTAACCTAAGAAGGAGTATGAAAAACATAGATATTATTATAGAAATGGGTTCTCCACCCAAAATTAGGTAGGGTCACTCACTGATCCAACCCTTGAAATCCAACTCCTTATATTTTTAAATAATTAAGGAAAGAAAAACCAAAATACTACGGCTCCATCATTAAGCTTCTTGGCCAATTAAATATTTCATACCCATTGTCATGTATAGGTTTCACACCTAAAATTCAGTCAGAATTGAGGTGTTGTGTATATTTTAGGATTTACAGGCGGAAATGTGTTTTGTCACAATTCCCGCACGCAGCCGCGGCAGCCAATGCACCCGCGCGCGGCTGAGATACAGCCCTGTCACTCCTTCAAGGTTGTGTATGCAGCCCCGTGACTCTGACAAGTACACAGCCACGGGACTATGGGTTGACAGAGTGACAGGCGGCCTGAGAGGCTCAGGTACCGCCTAAACATGCTACAACCTACACGGAACATTCTACATACGTAATAAATGTTCCTGTGGATATTAGACAGTCTAAAAATACATAAATAATCCTTATACGTATTTTTTATTTAATATAATTCAAAGTACCAAGAATGTAGAAAATACAACAATGACAACTTCTAAAAATATATTAAAATACTTGAATATATTTTTATGAAAATTACTAGACATCAATATCTTCGTGACATACCAAAAAAACTAATGATGTAGAAATATTACATGAATTCACATGACTTATATTTTTAAGTAATTATCTAATAAATCAACTGGAACTCGAAAATAAGGAGTAAAATCAATATTACAACTTTTACTCCAGTTATATAATACATAATGAGAACTTACCTGACATCAAGATGTCTGTAGAAATGTCTATTTATATAATTATTAAATTAATGGGAAAATTTACTAAGGATAATTAATTAAATAATATATAAATAGGACAGATTAGTGTTATTCACACGTCCTAATGTCTATTATAAAGTGGAATAATTCCCATACCCTGAGGAATTAGATGCTACCTGTGCTATAACACCAAGAACACATGACAGGCTAATCCTGGTTACCCTGCTAGCCTTAGTTTCCGTCCCTTTGAGCACCTACAACCCTCAGAAGGACAATATTCGGACTCAAAAAGCTATAAATAAAGAGCTCTTTTGAGGATATTGACGGGCAGAGACCCAGTTATATTCATATCCAGACACCGTGCCAAGGTAACCAAGTACTTATAAGAGATAATTAAGTGATTTATGGCAATTTCCAATCAGTAATATCCGTCCTCAACCTCTTTTTATCAATCAAAACTCCTGAACAACCTTATAACCCCAGTATACAGGTTTAATCCCTCAGTACACGTCTCAAACAGATACCCAAAGGATTTAATAATATACCAGTAAGTTTTATTATCCTTTCTCTGTCGTGGTAGCTTGGCTAAAAGGCTCTGCCACTCCAATGTGTATTTTATATACATATTATCTTTGGGTAAAATATTCTTTAAACTAAAGAGCCCAAAGTAACCAGGAATACGTGTTTTCATACTGAAATCCCTGAAGAGAGGTGTTAAAGATCCCCAATATAATTTTTTCCCCTCTATAAAAATATTTAATAATCAATCTATTCATATTGATTTAAAACAATAAACAATAACCAAACCACTTAACCTTGCAATAAGGTTAATCCAAATATTTTACCGATTTTTGGTGCATCTATTAAATAATATATTTATTATTTACTCTATCACCTCTGGTAGCTAAAGGATAGCAAGGGTCTTGGAATCCAGGAGGCTGACATATTATTAAGGAGTTATGGGGCCTCTAAGAGGTTTCACAATTAGCCCAAAGAGTAATTTCCTTTTGGTTGTTGGGAGTTTTAGCCATGAGGCAATTAGAGTTGTCCAAATGTGGGCACACCTCCTATGTCTTGTTGGTAAAGTGGTTAAGTAATAGGCTCAATTTCATTATCTTTTACCATATTCACTGGTTAAAATCACCTTAGAGACAATAATTATTGAAGATCATGAGTTTTAAAATTTTATAATAAATTTTGATAATATTCTATAATATTTTGAAGCATTTTATTATGAGTATTGATTGTGAAATAAAAACCTTGATAATATTTATTATCAAGATGGGGATCCAATATAAATTTAAATTAAGTGATGAGGACTCCCATGTATTCCAACTATTGATATTGAAATTCCAAAATGTTGCATTCCTTTGGGGAAAAGTTATAGTAATTACTTTGAGTCATACTCTCTACTCTGTATAAACAAATTGCATAATTTTAATTTTATCCCTCTTTGGGATGTAATTAAATTTTAAATATACTTCACTGAGCCTGAGAGTTTCCACTATTGAAAATCACCCCCAATGAGTACTATAACCCTATCCCTCATTGGGTATGATGTAATGGGTTTTGGAGCCCTTGAGGAAACAACAAGGCATGGCCTAGAACTCCACTGATGATTCCTTGAGTCCCCTGAGGGCTCCTGTTACCTTGGAAGAGGATGGTCTTCACCCTACAGCCCCTTCCTCAGTTATTCATTATATATTATTCATCCAAGAATATGGCAAGAGTTAACAAGCCCATTAAACTTAATCTCAAGAATAAGATTGACTTGGGAGTTAAAATTTAGTATTATAATCGATTAATAATCAATTTATCATTTCCATGTTTGTTTGTGAAGTCCTTTGGAGTTGTAAAATTTATTTTTACCTTAAAGGGTATGAGTTTACTTTGTAAACAAGACTCCTTTGGGCTTTATTCAATTAGAGCCTTGTCCCTTATCTCTTTATAGAGATCAATGTGTGACTTCTTTACTCAAAATACTCCTGTATTGTTTGAGTTTTGTTGTTCTGTAAAATTATTACTGTTTTTTTAAGTCAATAACTCATTTAATTATTGGTTTTTATCTTCATTTTTGCAGGTTTAACCACAGATAGTATAGCTATAGAGGTTAAATGGCTGAAAATAATATTTCAACACATTTGATTTTCCTTCTAACTACAGGTATTTTTAGCATTTTGTATATATTTTTATGCTTGGTGAAAGGTATATACAGCTTACTAGAAATTCAAATTCTTATTCAAGGAAATCAATTTTTCATATCTCATGTTTATTTGTTTTTTCAGTTGATGAAGCTTTTGTTGAATTATTTCAAAATATTTCAGATAACTTCATGAAATAGATTTATATAGCATTTCTCCATTTTTTTTGTCCAAAGGTATTATAATTCCATCAGAAATACTGAATTTTATTGAAACAAATGTGTTTCTCATATTTTTTATTATAATTATCCAATGATTCTTATCTTGTGATTTTTTAAAATATTTAAATTGCCTGCATTAAAGATTTTTATGTAGCATTTTTCTACATCTTTGTGTTTGGTAAAAAGGTATTTATACTCCACAGTAAATATCCTGCATCACTTAAAGAAAATAAATATTCATCCCTTTTCTTTTTTTTCTCATACTTCATAAGGTTTTGTTTCAAATCTGACCCCAATTCTCAAGACCTTAAAAAAATTGATATTTATGGGATTTTTTCATGTCAAATTTCCTCAATTGATGACAATCATCTAATTCTCCAAAACTTTCCATCCCAGACAGACCCCTCAGGGGGGCTGGAGGCCTTAATATAGCCCCCTCCAGGCCTCAGTTCATGTTTACAGGTCTTGGGGGCCCAAAAAATCCTCAAAAGGTGTGTTCTCCCACCTCATGCACTAATTTAAACCTGAAAATTGTGTGTCAAACCTTAATTTTCTAAGATCACACTGTTTTTGTATTGGCACAGCTTTTGATGGTTCAAACATTGTTCTGAGGTGCGAGAAGGCATGATTTTAGTAAAAAAAATTTAATAATGACATGTTTTGTCAAAAAAGGCTTCAATTTAGCAAACAAAATGGTAAAATCAAACCTTCCTTTAGGGTATGGATTTAACAATTTGCAAGGCACAATTTTTTCCTGTGCCCTTTTTTTTGGCTGGAAAGGGGTTAGCTAGTAAAAACCTATTTACCACATGGTAGAAGCTCTCACACAAACAGGATGGTGGGAGGGAGAAAGTGATGTAGAACTTGTAAGAATGTGAAAATAACCTGTGTCCTCCCCAGGTCTCTTGTTTGCATGGCAAGTGTACTACCAACTATAGCCAGGGTGCTTGTCCCTTGGTGGTTCAGATATGCTTGTAGAGGCTATGATAATGTCACTTTTGAAAACATAATGGTGAACAAATAACCAACCACAAGCATGCAGGAACTTTGGTCCTGAAGACTGCATGAAAGCATGTATCATTTCTCAACAAAACTCAATCTCATCTTTTTCTATGTAAACCTAGCTAGGTTCCAACTGCTACTAGCTACGTTTGTACATTTCTTCCCGTTGTATTTTTCTGTTCTTTCCTGATTCTCTCTCTCAACTCCTGCACCTTCACGGACTGCTCTTATTTAATTCTCTCCACCTCACCGCGCGACTGCGATTGTAGTCTCATTATCTCTGGTCCTCATCCTCACCTCCTGCTTAACCTCCGTAAAATCCTTCACATACTCCGATGTATTGTCATCTGCACGTTACTCTCTCAAAAATCACACAGTAACCTCTGTAATTCCTATGAATTTTAAGCATGTGTCTAGATGTAGAGCCTTTTGCAAAGTTTTGAAGTCATTTTTTTCGGTCTTGTCTTTTAAGACCTTCGGCTGCAGTGTCATTCCAGTATTCCATTAATTACCTTCAACCACGATGAAATTTTACATTTTGAGCCGGAACCGACTCCTTGCAGGATCCCGATAAGTGCATCATGTTTTTTTTTTAGCGTCTAGATGTTACCGCCCACAAGAGTGATGTTTCCTAGAAAAACCATCAGAGAATAATTTGTAAAGTGTCGATGATTAGTTCGTTTCTCACGTCAAGTCCAAGAAGCATATATTTTCATAGTTTCTCTCACCACACGCAAGCCGACCACCTTTCCCGTCATGAATCACCAGCCCACGGCCAACAATACCCGAATCGCGGGTATTCAGTTGTATTTGGTGATCGGTGAACGTCAAGTGGACAATGCGTTGATCACCTGGTAGCAGCCCATGTTTTCCACTTAAGTCCTAACAAAACGGAAAGCCGAAGCATTTGTTAATTCTGAGTCGGAAGAATTTGAAACTTTGAGATGCCATACCCCTTCCTGACACGCTTTTGCTGTTGTTGAATTGCAGTTCACCGAGTCAGGTATACCGGCTGAAGTCAAATGAGTTCCAGCTGCTTCACAATTGCCGTCTACTCCTACGCCGTGGGCATGAACTAATAATTACATTGTGATTAAAAGATTACATTTAGCGTGTATTTCTTTTTTCAAATGTATCAGGTGCTTGATATGCCATCATAATCCCTATGACCTACTGTGATAAGGGTGGTCTGCGTGAGATGTTAAGCGGTCGAGACCGTGAACCACCACTTCGACCTGAACGTCGGTTGGATTCATGGAACGAAAGTCGACAACGCCGAAAACTGGTGCTCCCAACGGACTTGAAAGTATGGCTCGCGCTTGAGTGGACTGACACGGAGGAGAAGCACGCGGCAAGTGAAGAAGAGATGCCTGGGGAAGTCCTTGCGAAAAATGATCCAGGACAAGGACAAAAACTAGACTATTAATAGCGGATCGGCGCATGTTGCTCAGCAATGCAGTTGATAACTTCTATGGGGAAATTGCTGTCGAAAAATCGATAGTTAAAAGTATAAATGATAGGATCAAAGTTTTGATCTTAACTAATTGATTCCAGCCTCTGGGGTAGACTTTGCGAACAGAGCAGATGAACGAGTAGAAGAATTTAGTGGAACTTAAGTAACTTGTGGAAAGGGAGGGCAATTAGCGTGTATAGACGTATTATATAATAAATAAAAAATATATAATAAATAAAAATACTGAAACTAAAGTAAGATTGACGAAGCCAGCTTCGGGATTGTTAGACGGGACAAAGGGGTTGCGGAGGAAGGTGCTTTCTGAACCAGCGGAATAGCAAGAAGGTCTCGCTCTCTTTATGCTCGAACAGCTCTTGGTTGCTTGACCACTAGAACGAGGGGGGGAGGCATACCACACTTTCTCTGTGCCCTTGCTTACGGCAATTGGCCGGTCCGACTGGTGATTGGCGGGGCCACGCCCACACTGAGACCCTGTTTCTTCAGCGTCTCAGCGGAGATCACTCCGCTGAGCCAAAGAAAAGGCCTGAAGTAGGCCATCGCCACGTTGGTCATGCATAACAACCACGAGATTCTTGTGCTTGTTACAACACCGAGGTTTTAGACACTGAGCCCGATGAAAAGCAACCCGTGTGGATAGAATATCAGCGCATTTGGACTGCGCTACCAACTCTTCCAGTCTGCTGGTGTCTGCCAAACCGACATGATTCGGTCACAAGCGTTTACACTCACCAGAAAGGAACTCAACTAGAAATAAGATAGAAATCTATGCTACCAAGTATGAGAAGACCGTGTAAGAGCATCCCTAATCAAGTTGCCTCGCTAAAGCGACTCGATAGCCAAGTTCCCCGAGCAAAAACTACAATCGTGTCCAAAATAGGACCTCGTAGCGTAGCAGGCTCCATGTTCCGTTGGGAGTCGATTAAGTCGTGAAAACTCCTGGAGCTCGCTAAGCCCGACCCTCGGCAGGATTTTACATATTGTGCTTGTTTGTAGTCTTGGACTGAGCGCATTTTTTTTAAGAAAATTTTTATTTAATCAATTTTTTCCCAAGTTTTATGCCCAGGCTCTGCCACGGGTTTTGTCCCAATCTGCCCTCCCAGATTTTACCCCCCTACACCCCGATTGATTTTTTAATTTTTATTTAATCAGTTTTTCTCCAACTTTTATGCCCAGGCTCTGCCCCAGGTTTTGTCACGATCTGCCCTGCCGGATTTACCCCCCCTACCCCCAATGGTTTTTGGTTGGATCCTCCAATTGAACCCATTTTTTGTTTCAGCCTCCGGTCAGACCAATGTCCCCAGTTTGCCCTCCACGTGTCAGCTTGCTACTATGTACAGAGCAACCTGTCATAGCAACAAAAAACTTTAAAAAATAAGAATATCTAAATTAACAAAAGAAGGAGTGATAAATCCGTAAATATTATTAAAGAAATGGATTTCTCACCCAAAATTACATAGGGTCACTCACTGATCCCACCCTTGAAATCCAAGTCCTTACATTTTTAAAATAATTAAAAAAAAAAGTACTAAAAATTATGAAACCAGTATGGCACCTTTTGCCCATTTTAACATTTAACAAGTGTTGTCACGTATAGGGTTTACACCAAGAATTCACTCAGAATTGAGGTGTTATGTATATTTTAGGAGTTACATGCGGAAATGTGTTATGTCACAATTCCCGCGCGCAGCCCTGCATCATTACATACCCCTATGTACTTGTAGTAGCAGTTTCCTGCGTACTTGAGACTGGCGCGCAGCTAATTCTGCCATGCACACAGTGCATCCTACCCCGCGCAAATCTGTACTGACTGATCCCCGCGTCTGGATCAGTCATGACTAATCTGACAACCAGGTACCGCGCAGAAGAGCTACAACCTAGTTAGGGTTGCCTGGCATATGTAACAATTTGACATATGCATTAGTAATAGTCTAAAAAGATAAAAACTTAAATAAAATTAATAAAAATTAAGTTTAGAACATTTTTTAATAATAAATCAAAGATCAAGGATTACCACATAAATCATTGACTCTGATCTTTGAAGACCACAAAATTCACTACAAGGAGTGTTCAATAAAATTATTAAAAACTATCTACATAATCAAAGGATGATGGAAAATCAGTAAACATCCACATCTTTCCCTTTTAAAACAATACTAATAGTACAAATGAAGGATGAGTGCAGAATGATCAAATTCATGCCATAAAAGATTAACATATCCTGTGGCTAAAATAGTACAGAAATCCAGCAGATCTAAGGCCAGCTGATTGACAGCACCAAGTGGACATGCTAATCTTGCTCTGACTAGCTTGCTAGTCTCAGCCCATGAGCAGAACCCTCTTTACGTGCCCTGAGAAGCTCAAAATCACCCCAAAAAGGTATTTATACAGACCTCTTTGGATCCATTATTCCATAATCAGTTTACCAGGAATTATTATTATCAATCAGACACAGTGTCGTTGTTAGTCAAGTGCTTAAGAAGAATCTAAGCAAGTGATTTATGACCAAGTCTGTAGTATTATTATTTATTTCTTAAAACCAATCAACCCTTGAAGTTTAGTCAAGCAATCCACCCCATCAGCTCTGAAACCCGTCCTATTATTGCTGGATTTTTGTGGTAAAGTGCTCAGAGTGAGTGTTTCCCTTCCTGTCTTGGCCATTATGCTTTTATGCCCGGCAATTTGTGGAATGAGCCCTTTCTAAGGCACCCATCTTCATTTCAAGGTTCTTAAACTTCCTAAGGAGGCCCCTTGAAAAGAGGTTGCTTGTCTGTAAAGATACCCAGTAATATAATACTGTGGCCCCTCTTTTATATTATATTTAAAACATTTTATTAACAAACCAATTAAACCTTGCAACTGCTCTTATTACATTGTTTATTTGAGCCTCTAAGAATTTATTTTTGGAATAATAATAATTATTATTATTCCAGTTTTTTTATCACTCTCTGTAGCTAAAGGACTGCAAGGTTCCTGGTATCAGAGAGCTGACAACACCCATCCATCCTTAAGGATTATCAATCAAGCATTGCCAACATGATCACCCCACCATTCTTTCCCCATCAGTAATTCTTCCATTCCGCAGTCTTTCTAATGAACCATCTCTTCAAGTAAGTGTCTTTTTTTTTTATTGGGGGGGGGACCATTGCATTGGATCTCACTGTTCAAAATACAACTACGGCTAAATACAACTACTGCTGAAACTTGGCATATAAAATCTCCTCCCATTGGTCATCAATCATTCTGGATATCTTGCTGGCATGACTCCACTGACAGCAAGCATCTCAAGCTATCTTAACCAGGCCAATCCAATCTATCAAGCCAACTATTTACTCATTCATGGCACTTTTTGCTACTAATTAAATCCTAAATTGATGGACTTGAATTGGATAAGATTATTTCTTAGGTGCTCCTTGCACTGGCTGGTGACCTTAATGCTCCATAAAGTTCATTTTTTTTATTTTAGTTTACATTTGATGTTATGTATGTTTGAGTTGCAAAGAATGGATGATCAAAATGATCAGTGGCCTCACATCATAACCCTTATCATGTTATTACTTCCAATTCAATTGCAAACTCCTCCATCTATGCTCAAAAAATCTCTCAGCTATTGGAATGCCCATGGTGGGATCATTGGGTTCAAATTGGATGCTCACTGAGGGATAAATAACCGTGGGGTATTTCAGGAGGAAAAAAGTATGATTGTTAAATTGACTATGGTGTATCAATCAAAAAATTTCTCAAATACACTTCATATCCAAGATCATGATCAAAAAGGGATACAATCACACCAATAATGAAATACATTGAGTAAAGATCCTCATGAAATAGATGTTTGACTAAGTTTATAAAAATCAATAGGATGGGCCCCTACTTCTGAAAATCCAAGGCCCTTGTTGTTTGCATTAGATTTTGGAAATGTTTGGGATGGAATAATGTGAGATTGGGAAATGGACGGTCCAAACTAGGCTCACTCAACAATACAAAGATCATTGACAATTTCATGCCTTAGTAATGCAAAACTTCATGGATTTCATTTTATTCTTGGTTTAATTCTGTGCTGATTTATGATTTTCCATTTTTTATTTTTGAGGCCTTGGATTTATAACCCCCCCCCCTAATAAAAAAAAAAGAATTCAGTTACTTAAACAGATGGTTTATTAGAAAGACAAAGGAATGGAAGACTTAATGAAGGGGAAAGAATGTTGGGTTGATCATGTTTGCAATTCTTGATAAATAATGCTTGGATTGATGGTTTGAGGGAAAACTGGGGGATATCTGTCTGACTGAAGGCTGAAAAGAAAATGGTTCCAATTGGAGGATCAAAAAAAAAATTGGGGAGCAGGGGGGAGGGGAATGTGGGAGGGAAGATTGGGACAAAACCCTTGGCAGAACCTGGGGATCAAATCTGGGAAAAAACTGATTAAAAAAAAATATACTCAGTCCAAGACTAAATAGAAACACAATATTCACTCTCAAGATCTGCACTCTACTGTATCAGGCAATCTTTCCCATGGGAGCTAAAAAGCAAAGAAAAAGCCAATTGACGTCCCAACACCCAAAAATTCTGCTGCCCTGTGGGTGCCATCTACAAAGGTATTATACCTTGGGAGGCATATGAGCATGTTGCATTGCCAGATCGGAAAACTGTCTAGCTCCTGTAATAGTATTTACTGCAAAAAACTTCATTTCACTTGCTATCAAGTGCCATCAAGGAGCTCAGGTCCAATCTACAACCATGCTCAGGGAAAGCTCCAGACAAGCTCAGGTCCAAATTTATCCAAGCTCCAATTCCAAAAAGGTTTTTTGAGCATGAGCATAGCTTCAACTAGGGATTGGAAAGAGCTTCAACCAAAGATTCCATGATGGAAATTTTTAGAAAGTGACATTGAATTTTTCATGGTGATTCTTCTCCAATTACTTATTTTTTTGAAAAGGTAATTATATTCCATCAAAACTATTGCATTTTTTCAAAGGAATGTGTTTTTGAATTTTTGATCACTATTCTTCACTTGAATTTTTTTTTTATTTATTTCCACATATTTTCATTACAGAATATTGGAGTTAGCAAATCTATCATTAAAAAAAACCAACCATTCATTCAAAGTGGTGTATTTCTGAAATACACATACACTGTAGCTGATGCATTTCAAAATGGCAAATTTTGATCATTGAACCCACCATTTATTCATCTCCACCCATCATCATGATAAAATTCCATCCATTCCTCCAGCTCATCAAACCACCCAACCAGCCAAAAGTTAATCAACCAAAAAAAATCATCATTTAGGTGCTATTTGGCTGCCTGGTGTATTTGTACCTTAAACTCCCCCCCACCCGCCAAATTGAAGTTACAGGGAGTTAAAGGGGTTTAGAGTTACACATAAAAGAATGGGGTTTTTGGAAACAAGTTTAAACCCCCATAACTCAAAGGAGTGTAACTTTGAGGAAGTTAAACCCCCACCAAGACCTTGGCTCAGGAAGTTACAAGTTTTTTACCTTGTAACATGCTTTAACTTTCCGGATTTTCACGGAAATTGGTCTAAGTCCATGTTTGGACTCATCTAAACATCCAACTCGACCTCCAACTCAACCACCACCCAATCCCAATCCCCAACCCAATATATCCACCTCAACCTCCACCTCAACCTCCACCTCAACCTCCACCTCAACCTCCACCCAATCCCCCACCCCATCCCAACATGACCACAACAAGCCCCCCCAGCCCCACCCTTCCTCCTCCACCCCCCCAACGCTTATATCCACAAACATGACCCTCTCACCATCCAATAAAGCAAACATGACCCTCTCCCCGTCCAATCTTTTAGAATTTGAGTTTTCATACATGTGAATGTCACTAAAGTTCAGAGTATCATTGATTAGCTTGATTTGATATTATTGGTGTTAGCCTTAAATCAATAAAACAAGAAGCAAAATATAACTGGGCTGTGCTGTGGTATTGTGATTGCCAGACTGTTTATTCATAGCTATTATATTTTTTAGTCATAACATTTCACTTACCATGTCACTTAAACTGCTTATGTTAATTTTGCCTTATTCATTTTGTACTCAACCACTTGTTAGCCCATCATGGATTCAGTCTCTATAAACAATGGTGCTCTCAACTGGAATTCAAAACCTGTTCATTCACCAAATCAACCGGAGTGCCCATTTCCTCCTTTCCTGAGATCCATTACACTTGATGTTACAAGCTTCAGCTGCAGAAGCACTCGTGGGTTCCAAGATGAGCAATTTCTGCAAGCCAAAGGATGAAACCAACTGTTGCAGTTGGTTCAATGCAGTGATTTTTTTTTCTTTTTTTAAATATATATATATATATATTTATACTAATTTTGGGCTCTTAATTATAGCTTAAAAAGAAATATGATTAGTTAAGGCATCTCTTGTATCTATTGGGTGCTGGCTGGAACAAAGCCCTTCAACAAATCAAACTCCCCAAGGTGGTCTGGAACAAGCTGCAAACCAACCCAAGCAAGAATGGCAAGGAATTTTTTCAATTGCAGAATCACACATTCCCACTCTATGAAGAGCTTGCCAACCCAATTGAGGGCCACATGGCCAACTTTCAGAAATTAAAGTGCCTAAAGGCACAAAGAAAGAGTTTTCAAAGATTGATTTGATCTCATAACTCTAAGAGGAGCGGATCAGGTGAGCCAGAGGCAGGGGTCACTCAGGATGAAATGTGTTGAAGAACTGATGATTGATTTCAGTTGAAAGAGGCAGTATTTAAGTAGTAAATACAAAACATAATCCAACTAGATCAAAATGTGGTTTCAAGTAAAATAAAATTAATAATAAATAATAAATGTGAACATAGCCAGAGAGAAACCATATTTTCAGTGACAATTTATAGGAAAAAAGACAGGAGGATATCACAGACAGCTGAGGCATTAATTCAAGCTGATCCGGCACAGTGAACTAAAATTAAATTAAGAAAAGAAGATGATAAGGAAGGCGGTTCTAAAAGTCATCAAAATAATATAAGAACTAGACACTCAGGGTTCTTAGACTACAAGAGTTTGATCAGAATTATATGACATGGTTAATCAAACTAGCATTCTTCCAGAAACATTCAACTATCAACATAGAAACACACAATCATATGATAACAACTGATTAGAGCTTCAAGAGGAGATATGATCCATGATACAGCTACTTTTATGAGGTAATACTATGATTGAATAATGAAAATATAACAATTGTTGTTGATTCAAAGAAATGAACGACTTAGGTGACAGCAGAAAACAACAGAATTCCAACATCAACCGTGAGATGGCAATTTCAACTACTCCTTCCAAGCCAATCCCCCTCCCAACCAACTCACAAGTAACAACTTCCACACCCAGGAGCAAAGAATTGGAAAGTTTACTCAAGTGGATTCCAAGCTGTCCTCCAATCAGGAAGCACAAATGGTAAGGATTGCAAGGCCAACACCCCAAGTTTATCAGCCAATTAGAAGACATGTCTGATCACATATTCCAGAAACTTTCCAATCCTCCCCCCTCAGCTTTTTATGCCTTTCCGCGCCCAGGCAATCACCCTCCTTCAAGAGAAAGGCAATCTGATGGAAAATGAAGTGAATCAGGCCATCCACATCTTACAATTGGCCAAATAGGCAGACATATAAGTCTCTCTCACCCCTGAGCGGAACAATGTGTGGTTGAGGATGGAGATGGAGAGGTTTTACAACTTCCTCTCCATCTTCCATCAATTACCAACGTAGATGAACTGCTTTGAACCCCATTCTAGTGGTTCATTTCTACATTCTTTTTAACTTTTTTTCTTGTTTTGTTTGCATCTCTTTTTTTTGGATCTTTGTTGTTGATTTTTTGTTGATCTGATATCTATCTGTGTGTGATTTTTGATTCCTGCATGTACTTCATGAGTATCATATTTTTGATTTTTTAAATGGGACTTTATTTTTATCATTTTGGATTTTTAATTTCTCCACTAGAGTGCTAATTCCTGAGTTAAGAGGAAGTTGAGATCTGGTGGTGTTGAGAGGAAGTTGAGATGTGGCGTACTTTGGTGGAAGTATGAGGAGCAAAAATATTTTTTTGAGAAATTATTCTGCGTAAAAAATTATAAAATGTGTACTACTATCCAAGTATTTATGAAATAATATTTACAAAGAATATTGATACATCTGATTGATAAAATATTAATCCAACTGATTGAAATCTGATCATCAAAATATTAATCCATCTGATTATTGAAATATTAATCCATTTAATTGAAAAAATATTGACAAAGAAGTTCCCATGATATTAAAAAAATACTGCCTGGGAATTAGCAATATAATATCATGGCTATTCACTCAAGCCATGGATATCTTGAGGATGACACTCAAAATTCATACCACAAAGAGTTCCTTGATTCAATATTTCTTCCAAAAAATAATCCTCAGAACCAGGAATTCACAATTTTGGAAAATTCCAAATATTAATCTTTTCAAGATCAAGTTTTCACCATGGGAACTTATATTTTGAATTTTGAAAGTTTTTGATGCAGAAGTTCAACATGGGTAGTGTTTTTTAATCTTTTTCCCAAAATATACACTTGATTATAATTAGGATGTAATTGTTTGTTTACTTGAACACTCTTCTAATAAAGTATTGAACTGTTTAATTAAATATAAAGTTTTAACTAAATATATTTAATTTAATATGATTCATTCAATGAATAAATATTCCTTTTTCTATGCCTCATCAGCTTCACATAGTAAGACCACATTTGTTGGGAAATTTCATCCCTGAATTGGGAAGATCTTGATGATTCTTTTTGAATTATTCCTGGGCATTCAATGAGGATTAGGATGGTGTGTATAAGTTGTTATACAAATCATCATAATTTTGATCATTTGGATCATTTTTAATATACAAGTTGTTGGGGTCCACCTTTCTGATTAAGTTGTGGATGAGGGCCATCACCACAAAAAACTTGACCTGAATCTGGATAGGATACAAACATTCCCCGGAAAATACTACAAACCTTCTTTTAACTACTCCAAATATTCTATCTATAAAATTCCTGGCACTGGAGTGCCTCACATTAACAAATTATTTGCAATTATTTTACCTGGGTACCAATATCACATAATAACCAAAATCAAAATTAGAATAATTTTTGATGTTGTAAAATTGAATGTAAATGAATAACTTAAATCAGAATCAGTTTCCCAATCCTTCAGATGATACATTGTATTCCTATATGGTACCAAGGAAGAATCATTAAATTCAAATCCAGCATCCCCTAACAAGAATTTACCCTGTGGAATCCTGAGAAACCTCTGCCTAGCTTGATCCCATAGTCTAGCATTAACAAAGCTTCCTTCCCAGCCAGGCTTAATAAATTTAAATTTCAAACTGAAATCACATATAGCAAGAACATTTTGAGAAGTGTAACCCTTCCTATTCATGTATCTGGCTTTATCCTGATCATTGACATGAACAATTAAATGAGTGCCATCAACAGCGCCAATGCAGGCCTTGAAATAGGGGAAAAACTTTGAATCTGAGGAGATCTCTTGAGGAATTGGAGTATTTCCAGTGGGAAATGAAATAAATTTATTGATTAGTTCCATGTTGGACAAAAAATTTATTGATCAAACATATGACCACGCTTTTGGTTAACACATAAAAAAATAAAAATTCAAGGAAAAAGTGTGAAACCAAAAGAACCAAATTAATGGAAAGCTTACCTTGATATGGTATCAGGGGACCTTTTAAATGTTTGTTTGATTAAACTATTGGACTTACAAGTAACCAGGAAGTATAGCATAATATCCAGTTTCTCATTGGAGATGATCCATCTTCCAGGATAGGGGCAACCATGAATTTACAAAATTTCTTTGAGCGTGAAGGATGTGGAAACATTCATCCCCATATTTTCATAAAAAGGCGCAGGATTCTCATTTCAAATCATTTCTTCCATCCATAATTAAACAGAGTGTATTGATGTGTGCTTAGGAATTGATGGACTTCTGACATTTCCAAAGTAGTATTCATAGGCTTTATGAATTTTTTACAAACCTTGAATAACAATTAAAGGACTTCTGGAACTATCTTTATTGGAACCTTGTGCATAACTATCTTCAGGGTATTACAAGGCAGATTCATTGTTTGGGTTGTTTGCTTGTTGGTTATAAATTGTTTAAATAAGGTCAGTTTTTCATGAGGGGAAAGATTTGAGAGATAACTATCACCTGATAAGAAAATAATGGGAAATATTGAATCAAATTTAATCAATTATTCAATAAAAATGAAAAAAAATCAATTAATCAGAAACTCACTTTAATATATTGTGTAGCAGCAGATGCTTGTACCGTTCCAATAAGCCTGAGTTAAAATCCATTCAACAGATTTGAGGATGATTTGGTCCTTTCAATAAATCTGACAATGATTTGGGGATAACCCTTTTTGGTCCAAAAGGAAAAAAATAGATCAGTAAATTTAAAAAAAATTCTCAAAATAAAAAATTAAGATTCAATCATAAACTTACCATTAAAGGAATAATTTGGATTTAGCCATAATTTTTTTTTAAATGGTCCCAAAGGTAAAAAATAATAATTTATTTCAACCAAATTTAAAAAATAATAAGTAAAATCATTGACCAAAGTCTCACAAAATAAGTTTGAAATTTTACCACAAACTTACCAATGAAGGATTTGGTTGTTGTAATAAAAATCTTTTTAATCCCATACAGAATTTGTATTAATTTATCTTTCATAAAATATAAAATTGATTTTTTAATTTAACTCTTTTTTTATTCTTCAGAAAAACTCAGAAAATTTCTGATTTTTTTTTTAAGAAAATAAGAGGGAATCCAATAAATTTTGAATTCTTTTACAAAAAATTGAAGTGACCAAGCGGATTGGAGATTTTGGGGAAGGGGGAGGTCAATTGGGGGGAGCCCCCACCCTTTTATGCTTTTGGGAAGGGTGGGTCTTTCCACTTCCCAGGGCTTGTGGATAATGAGCATTGGAAACGGCTCCTGCATTGGAAATGGGCCCTGCATTGGCAACAGCCCAAGCGTTGGCAACTGCTGCAAAGTTGAATCCTGGCCGCAGCAGTTGCCAAACATTATTTTTGTAACTTTCCTTGGTGTCCCCAGTTACAGTTACAAAAACAAGGACAGTTTGGCAGTGGGTAACCAAACTGTAACCTGCCATTCTAGTAACAGTTATAGTTGGAAGAAAAACGCACCCTTATTGCTTGGTGAGTTTCTCAAAATGAACCTCTTGGGAACTTTTTAAATCTTCAATAATTTTTCTCACGGTTCTTGTTCCATTTCACACCATTCAGGCCACAACCTACTCAAGAACACCCATCGAACAAAATGCACACCATCACACATGAAAATGCTCAACACCATGATGGGCCAACCAAAAACCAAGAAGATGTGGGCGTGTGTGCATTTATGTAAGAGGTGAAGGGGGATTAGAGAACATAAAGGAATGAATAATGAAGAAGAAAACTGGCTAAATGCACTTTTTTATCTAGCAATATTATATCTATTTTTCATAATATAAGAACAAGGATTTTTTATTGGGAATTCATACATTTTTTGAGTGAACTTTGGTTCCAAGAATTGTTGATCAGAAAAGCCCTAGATTAAGAAGTGATTTGTATTTGTGTTCATGGTGGGTGGGTGGAAGAGATTTTGGTTTATTGGATGGTAGTCAAACTTGATCCCCAGGTAGGTACAATTCAGGAAAGATCACCAATATGGTACATCATAGATGATAATTCACCCCAAAGATTTTGTTCATTCTGCCTATTTCTTTTCTTTTTTTTGGGGGTGGAAGATTTTATGTTATAGAAATCAGAACCATCATTGATGATCTTAAAATATTTCAGACTTTTAGCCCTTGAGTCAGACCAAAAAGAACCTTAAGCATTGGTTATCTTTGACCTTATAACACCAGCAACAATCATAACAATAATGAGTGATGCAATCAAATCAATTTTTCAAGGGGTTCTGATGATCATTTTCATTGGTTTAGAGAGTGTTGAAGAAATCCCCTAGATTAACCTTCTTGGTCTTGTATTGTTTGTTCCAGTAATCAACCTCTATATCACTAACCTTGTTACCATGACAATTATTTATCACATGGATTAATTTCTTTGCTTTTTGATCATTTTGAGATTTCATGAATTGACATCTGTCCCTGGAATGGGGGGTGCCTTTGCGGACTCTCACCCCAAATCCCTACATTCAGGGGGACCAGAAAATGAGTATTTAAACAACTCTTGTGGTCAGAATTAACTGAACCTCAACTCAACTCTGAACTTGACTCAACTCAACCTCAACTCAACTTTGAAGCCAACTCATTTCTTACCTCAGCTTTCTTTATATTTTCTTTCTTTCTTTCCTTGTGTCCAATTTCTTTCCTTCATTTCTTTTTCTCCTAATAATCTGAAACTCACACCCAGATTCATCTTCTTGTCAACCTGCTTCATGCCTCAAATGCCTTCTGAGATTCATCTTCTGACTCCTCCTTCTTCTGCTTTGGGATGCTCAATCCTATCTGAATTTCAGCCATGTCATCTCAACACTCAGATGAATTTACAAACAATTTCAACTGGTTGACTATCCTAGCACCCTTGTTCAACTCATACGGCCTCCTGCTTCTGTTGGTTTTCTTCACCTTCTTCTCATCTGTCTCAGCTCTGTTTGTTCTCACACCTCTGCTTGTTGTTTCCTCAATCCTCATTTCTTTGTTCAATCCATTCAAATTTTTCATCACAGTTAAAATCCAAAAGGCTCTCTAAAAACTCAATATTCAGCTCTTTTTAGGACTAGGGAAGGATTCTATCCAGGAACCATGGACGTCTTTCAGAAACCAATTGTTAATATGGCTCTTGAAATAATTCCCCTACTCGGAGGAGAAAACTAAGGCATCTGGAGAGACAAGATGGAAACCTTACTTGATGTGAGAGGATGCTCCGTGGCAATCAATGATTAGTCTTTAGCCTGCAGTAAATCAAAAACTGAATCTACTTATCATCTCAAAGATGGATTTGACCTTGCATGAGAAAATTGTCACTGCAGAAAACAGACACTCCCCCAAGATTCTGTGGAAAGCCATCATCAAAAAATAAGTCTCCTTGAAAGCATCCAATAATGAAAGGGTTTTCAATGGAGTCCTCTATCTTACTTTCAATCCAGACAAAATTGCTGAGAATTCTTAACTAAGGTGAAAATCTGTATCAAAAATATGGCCAAGGTTGGAATCAAACTGCCCAACAGTATTGTGGAATATCTTCTTCCCTTCAAGTTCCCTCCTTCCATTGATGACTTCAACATAAAAATTAAGCACTCTGAAAAGGATCTATTTGTGTAGTACGTGCTGAACCATCTCACTCAGCTGAAAAACAAATTGATAGCTCAATCCTCAATCTCAAACTCAAGTTCAAAGGGTGAATTTGCACTCTTTGGAAGGAAATTTTCTTGGAAGCACTCTGAAAAAGCATCAGAAACCAAGAGATGTGTTGGGGGATATCAAAAAATTGGGAAGGAAAAGAACAATTTGGCCAAAGATTGGTGGCACCTACACTCAGATGTGGCACCTGAATGGTGGAAAGAGAATCAATTGAGATTGAAGTAAAAGAAGGGTTTCTCAAAAGAGAAGGGCCAGTCACAATCAGCTCACTACCTTCCCGTGATCCACCAATGGATCAAAAATAGAAATACTCAGCTCCACTTTCTTCTCAACAGCAGAGAGTCAGTCCATATGATAAATGACAGTCAATACTTTGACAAAATGGAACCATATGCAGGCTATCCAATCAAAACCGGGAAGGAGGCCCCTTGTCTCCCTATCAAGGGCAAATGAACCGTGTGGCTGCACTAGAAAGAACTCACTGTCATGCTCACTGAAGTTTTCTATGTCCCAGATGTCAGCCTCCTGGATGCCAAGACCCTTGCTATCCTTTAGCTACCAGAGGTGATAGAGTAAATAATAAATATATTATTTAATAAATGCACCAAAAATCCATAAAATATTTGGATTAAGCTTATTGCAAGGTTAAGTGGTTTAGTTATTGTTTATTGTTTTAAATCAATATGGATAAATTGATTATTAAATATTTTTATAGAGGGGCCAAAATTATATTGGGGACCTTTAACACCTCTCTTCAGGGATTTCAGTATGAAAACACATAGTCCTGGTTACTTTGGACTCTTTATTTTAAAGAATATTTTACCCAAAGATAATATGTATATAAAATACAAAGTGGAGTGGTAGGTCCTTGTAGCCAAGCTACCACGACACAGAAATGATAATAAAACTTACTGGTATATTATTAAATCCTTTGGGTATCTGTTTGAGACGTGTAATGATGAGTTAAACCTGTATACTGGGGTTATAAGGTTGTCCAGAAGTTTTAATTGATAAAAAGACGTTGAGGACCGATATTATTGATCAGAAATTGCCATAAATCACTTACTTATCTCTTATAAGTATTGGTTACCTTGGCACGGTTTCTGGATATGAATATAACTGGGTCTCTGCCCATCAATATCCTCAAAAGAGCTCTTTATTTATAGCTTTTGGAGTCCCAATATTGTACTTCTGAGGGTTTTAGGTGCTCAAAGGGACGGGAACTAAGGCTATCAGGGTAACCAGGGGTAGCCTGTCATGTGTTCTTGGTGCTATAGCACGGGTAGCATCTAATTCCACAGAGTATGGGAATGATTCCACTTTATAATAGACATTAGGACGTGTGAATAACACTAATCTGTCCTATTTATGTATTATTTAATTCATTATCCTTAGTAAATGTTCCCATTAATTTAATAATTATATAAATAGACATTTATACGGACATCTTGATGTCAGGTAAGTTCTCATTATGTATTATATAACTGGAATAAAAGTCATAATATTGATTTTACTCCTTATTTTCGAGTTCCAGTTGATTTACTAAGATAATTACTTAAAAAGATAATTCATCTGAATTCATGTAGTATTTTTACATCATTAGTTTTCTTGGTATGTCACAAAGATATTGATGTCTAGAAATTCTCATAAAAGTATATTGAAGTATTTTAATATATTTTTAGAAGTTGTCATTGTCTTATTTTTGACATTCTTGGTAGTTTGATTTATATTAAATAAAAAATACATATAGGGATTATTTATGTATTTTTATATAATATTATGTATTTTAGACTGTCTACTATCCACAGGAACATTTATTACATATGTAGAATGTTCCTGTGTAGGTTGTAGCATGTTTAAGCCGTACCTGAGCCTCTCAGGCTGCCTGTCACTCTGTCAACCCGTAGTCACGCGGCTGCGTACTTGTCAGAGGCCCAGGGATGCGTACACAACCTTGAAGGAGTGATAGGGCTATATCTCAGCCGCCCTTGGGTGCATTGGCTGCCGCGGCTGCATGCAGGAATTGTGACAAAACACATTTCCGCCCGTAACTCCTAAAATATACACAACACCTCAATTCTGACTGAATTTTAGGTGTGAAACCTCTACGTGACAATGTGTGTGAAATATTTAATTGGCCAAGAAGCTCAATGATGGAGGCGTAGTATTTTGGTTTTTCTTTTCTTAATTATTTAAAAATATAAGGAGTTGGATTTCAAGGGTGGGGTCAGTGGGCGACCCTACCTAATTTTGGGTGGAGAACCCATTTCTGTGATAATATCTATGTTTTTCCTAATCCTTCTTAGGTTAATTGTATTATTATTATTTTTATGTCATTTTTGTTACTTTTTCAGCTTGCTCTGCAATAGTAGCAAGCTGACATTCCCCCACTCCAAGATATGGCCATATCTGAAAAAAATCTGGAGGTTGTTGGGAGAAAATTAACTTCATGTGTGTTTCAGTTTGACTTGCTGGCTCTGTAGTTTCTGAGATGTATTGGTCCATCAGGTATGTTATTTTCTGGTAACCATTCACCTTTGTCTGCAGATTCTCCTTTGTATCTTACTAAGTATAGTCTAACATATTTTCCTTGTAATCTCTCTTTCTTATCTCTCAATATCCTGCTGACTTTCCCTTTTTCTTTCACAGGGTCAGGTGCTATTGGGATTATTGCTGGAGGGAGGTTGCTGCCTTTCTTGGTTGAAAGTGTTTGACTAGGCTAACAGGAAATACTGAATGTTTCCTTGATAATTCTTCACTCAAGATTACTTCCACAGCATTTTTGCCATGCATCTTCTTGAAAACAAATGGTTCAACAAAGGCTGGTTTCAGTTTTCTGTTGCCTGCTATGTTGTTGAAATTGGTTGTAGATATCAAGATCTGATCTCCTATTTTAAAGTCAGGTTCTTCATGTCATTTGTCCCATCTTTGTTTGTTTGTATTCTACTGCTTATTCTACACATTTCTGAGCATGATTGTTTGACAGATCTATCATTTTCTTAAATTCAAGAGATGTTGGATGAATAGTGGCTAAGTTATAGTTTAAGTTATTCCTCGGGAGTTTTGGAATCCATCCTCTTTCTAGTATGTAAGGAGCTTCTTTGGTAGTAGAATGTTTACTGCTGTTATAAGCCATTTCTAGGGCTGGGAGTAGGCTTACCTAATCATGAAAATGACCATCTGAGTTTTTTTATTCTAGACCACAGCTATAGAACCTCCTTAGCATATCTTCTAGGGTCTGTATCATTCTTTCAGCTAATCCGTCAGTTTGGGGATGGTATGCTGTAGAAAATGATAGAGTAGTACCCAGTATATCATGTAGATTCCTCCAAAACTCAGAGGTGAATTTGGGGTCTCTGTCACTGATTATAATCTTGGGTATACCCACATCAGCTATGATCCTATTCCAGAATAGTAAAGCTACATCCATAGCACTATCTTCTTTGTTGTTAGGTAAGAATTTTGCCTTTTTAGAATATCTGCCAACTATAACTAGGACAGAGTTATATGAATGAGTACCTCCAGGGGGGAGGACAGTGACAAAATCCATATTGATGATTTCCCATCTGGTTGTAGGTTCAGATATCTTCTGTAAGAGTCCAAACCTTTTTCCAGTAGTTTTATTAGATTTCTGAAAGGTTTCACAGCTAGTAACATATTCAGTAGTGGTTTTTCCAGTCTATCCACCAGGCAGTTTGTTTTAATTTTTCTAAAGTTCTTTCTGTGGATAGATGCCCTCATGAACAGTTATCATGGCATTCCTGGAGTATATGTTGTATATTTTCTTTGTTGCTTAGTACGAATATGCTGGAATGTTGGTTTCTATAGTAAAGGAGGCCATCCCAAAAGGTAAACCTTCCTTCTTTATAGGGTTTAAGTAATGAAGCAGGTAGACTATTTATCAGAGCTGCTTCTGGGGATTCACATTCCATAATATTAATCAGCAGCTTGATTTCAGGAGAGTAGCAATCACTTACTAGGTTTATGAAAGCAGTATCTCATTCACATAAGTGGATCCCCATTATTGGAGCACTCAATGCAAAAATATTGATGTTCAGGATAGGAAAAATATCTTGATCTTCAGGGTCATATGCTGGATTGTTAGAGTCATTAGGCAAAGCATTCCTACTTAGACTATCAGCATTCTGATGTTTAGCTCCAGCTTTATGCACTATAGTCATCTGTACTCTATACTGTTGTATAGCAATTTGCCACCTGAGCATATTTCTGTTTGGAGTTTTCATGTTCATAAGAGTTCTTACAGCATTACAGTCCGTGATTACTTGAAAAGTGGTGCCTTCTCAGTAATAGTGTAGCTTCTCTAAAGCCCATACTAGTGCCAAACATTCCAACTGGCTGGCCCCATATCTCTTCTCTGTATCTTTGATCTGTCTATATATGAATAGTACTGGTTTCTCTACTGGTCTGTCTTCTTCTATCCTTTCCTGATGTAAAGTGGCTCCTAGCCCTTCCATGCAGGCTTCAATTTACAGTTTGAAGGGTTTGGAGTAATCTGATTGGATAAGTAGAGGAGTAGAGGTCATAGCTATTTTTAATTCCTCATAGTTTTTTACTGTCTCATGAGTCATTTCAAATAGGGTGTGGTTGCTGCATACTTCATACAGACTTTTATTTAGCATAGCAAACTTTGGTATGTATTTTTGGTAATAAATGCAAAAACTAATGGAGGACAGTAATTCTGTTTTTTTTTGAGGCATAGGTCTATTCATGACAGCAGCTATCTTATTTTTATCAGCAGCTAGAGTTAGACCAGAGACTATATGTCCTAAGGCTTTCAATTCTCCGTAGCCAAAGTTTCATTTCTTCCTGGAAAACTTCAATCCTGCTCTGGAGATTGTCTGGAGTACCCATCTTACTTGGTTAATGTGAGTATCCCAGTCATCAGAGTATATGATAACATCATCTATATACAACATCATCCATCCTTGTCTGATGTAAGTACCTAGAGCTGTGTCCATTGTTCTCTGGAAGTGTGATGGAGCATTCTTTATACCAAAGGGCATCCTAAGATATTCATATATTTCCAAATGACAGATTATTCTCATAAACTTCCTGCTTTCAGGGCTTATTGGTATCTGGTGGAAACCTTTAAGCATATCCATAGTAGTAATGTATTTTGTCTTGGACAAGTTATGCAGAGCATGATCAATCCAGGGTATAGGATGATAATCTGCTTGAGTATAATTGTTGGACATTCTGAAGTCTCCTACCATTCTTGACTTGTCATTATGCCAAGCTATGATTACAGGTGTGGTCACATCTACCTGTTCATTATGCCCTACTTTCCTTAATACTTGTAAGTCTATCAGTTCTTTGATATGTTCCTCAAGAGCTTTTCTAGACTTAGGACTAGAAGGATAGGCTGGCCTTCTTGGGTTAGGAGGATAAGGAGGCTTAATGGTCAATTTAAATACCATATCATGTCCTTTAATATCACCAATGGGATGATCTTTAGTACAAAAAGCATTCTGGTTCTCAAAGCAGATTTTCAATATATCTTTCTTCTGTTCCTCAGAAAGTTTCATATTCAGAGCTGCTTGAGAGAATTATTCTTGTTCAAATTCTTCTAAATGCTTCTGATAAGTAGAGGAGGTGAAGTTAGACTGAATGGTGCATATCTTAAACTGCTTGTTGCAATTAACTCCTACTGTGAAGTATCTTCCTCTACTCTGGAACAAATCTATACCATATAGAAATAAGGCATCATTACCCATTATCAGGTAGTCACATAGTCCGTTGAGCAATACTAAAAATTCCACTTGTATTCTCAAAGATCCTTTAGTGTGAGGTAGTATAATAGGAGCAGTTCATACTCCAATAGCATTCATGGTAGAGTTGCAAGAGCTGAACCTGGCTTTTGGGACGGGAAAAAGGTGTTCTTTCCAATTGGGGTCCCATTTGTTTAAGAATTAAGCACAGAAACATGAGCAAAAGGCTCCACTATCCAGTAATAACCTTAGAGGTCTGTTTTTATACAATCCTGTTGCATAAAAAGTTTGACCAGTGGTATAACTTTTCCCGCTCATAGGTTTAACTGTTAATGGTTTGACATCCATAATATGCCTAGGAATTATGGTAGGATCCCATTTTTGGGAAAAGCCAGAATCCCCATGGATGTTATTGATTTCTGCCAAAGTGCCTATATCTCCTTCTATAACATTAACAGGGTTGGTAAGGATCAATTCACATTTAGAAAGAGATCCTTCAGTATCAGCTATATCTTCATAGTTCTGATTCCCTTCAACCTCTTGTTATCCTTCCAAGACTGCTATCTTCCTTTTTGGTAATGGGCAGTCTTGTCTCACATTCCCAGTCTTGTTACAATTCCAAAAATTTGCCGGCATCCTCTCTTTATCCCTATTCTCATTAGGTTTCTTATTATCAGAGGCATTTATCAGAGGAGGTTTTTCTCTGGTTTTGTTGACATTATTGTTCTTTTTGGGTCTGGAAGGTGCTTTCTTATCCAACCCATTCATGTCTATTACTTGTTCTAGCACATTGAATAGAATTGGTAAGTCCGCATCCATACTCATCCTACATCTTACACTATGGTTAAGATTTCCAGGACACAGGTTGGGAGTCTTTCATTTAATTCCTCTTTATCAGCATCTGGATAAAAGCCATCCAATCTTTTCTTCTGTTCCAAGCACCATTTGTGAGGTTTATCCTTGGAGGGGTCAAATGAGGAATTTTCAAAATTTTTCATCATTTTTCTTTTCCACATTCTAGAACCAAATTGTTCTTTAATCAGAAGTTTCCAAGAATTCCTTGGTAAGGATCCTAATTCTTCTCTTTTACTGATAAACCAGTCCAATGCTCATCCTTCAAATAGCCTGGGTAGCCTGACTAGAGCTATAGCTTCTGGTAGGTCTTGAGAATTAATGGTGTAGTCAATAAATTCAATAAAATTTATATGATTGTATTCTCCTTCACTGGAGAACTTGGGCCATTCAGAAATAGGGGGTAAAAGTTTGAGTTCTTTCTCCATCTCAGGAGTAGGACTAGGCCTAAAGGTATCCCTCCTATGCATTCCTAATAGGGGTGGTGCATAAGGAGTAGTGATTTGTCTGGGAGGTTTTGGTTCCTCTGTAGTACTCCCCAAGGGGTTGGTCAGACTGACTTTCAAGTCTCTAAGATCATTTTTGATCAGGTTAAGTTTCAGGTCCACTTTGTTATTAAGCACATCCAATTTTTCACTAAGGGATAGAATAGAGCTGTTAGTAGTGGTTACCAATTCTTCTTTTGAGGGGTGGAAAGACATAATAAAATCTTCTTGGATTACTGAGAAAATATTCTCAATTGTTTGAGTCTGTTTGATCCTACCTTGATTAATTGTCTCCAATAACTGTTCTGTGTGTTCTTTTATTTCTTCCATTCCTACTGTCTTTGTTTGGTTATTAATAAATTTGGCTAACACTGTGGTTAATTTATCCATTTGGGTATAAACACCGTCCAAATTTTCACAAACAATTTTGAAATTATGACGCATATCATGAGAAAAGGAAGTAATTACATCAGAGGTTTGTTTGGACTCAGAATTAGAAGCTAATTGTTGTAAACCTTTTTCCATTTTTGAGCTAGGGATATTATCTGATCCTAGTCTTTCTTTCCCTTTGGCTTGGGATGGGAAGAGGATCTCTTCTTTCCTGATCCTTTGCCTTTCAGTTGGGCTTATTGATCCCAAGGATTCCACTTTTCTACATAGGATTCTACCTCTTTCCTTGGAATCATTTTCTGAAGAGCTATCTGGGTGGCTTTTTCCTGGGAGATTATCTTTTCCATAGATACCATGTCCTCCTTGGCTTGGGCTTCTTTGAATTCTTCCCAATATTTCACGTTCTCTTTGACTAAGTCTTTGATCCTGGCTTCCTTGGCCAGATTCTGCTGGGGTGGCTGCAGGGAATCTTTTTGTAAAGGAGGGTGGCTTGATTCTACTACCTTCTCCGGCTCTAGGTTGGGAGAGGGCAGAAGTGATTGGTGCTGCTCCTTGTCCATCAACATTTGATTCACGAGTTCTAGTCCCTTCCTGTATTTCCTTATTGGTGGTCTCACAGTTACTGAGAGCTGTTGGCAAAGATCCATAGGAGGGAATTCTTCCTGAGGCTCTTGTGTTACGTCTATCCATTTTTAGAATAATATGTTTATAAGTATTTTACAGAAAAAATCAGTAAAAATAAGTTTTATTCAAAACTCACTTAAATTGATGTTCAAAGGTACCAAGACCTTATTGGGGTTAAATTGATCCTTAGTACGTAATCCTACGGGGTCTTGGTGTGTTCCAATGAGGTCTTCCCCTTCCCAATCAATATTTTCAGGACTTCCAGAGATATCTGGGATTTCCTGATCCAAAAGATCAACTTCAGTGGCCGTGGTTTCTGGTACAGGTGGGTTCACTGATAAAAAAGTGTATTTTATTGGTTAATAAAATATATCAATATTATTTTTTTTAAAAAAAAATAATATGGAAATACAAGTTGTATACTTACTTTTATATTTCAAAAAGTAATTTATACGGTATTTCTTCCAAGATTTATGTTTCCTTCATAGAGCCCAAAAGTTGATACGCCTTTAAAGATCTTCTTGTTCAAGGAGTTTATCTAAGTTTTTACATGCAGAAGAGATGTTAAGTTGCTCAGTTTGAGTTAAAGCTTTCCAACCAGTAGGTTTATAATTTTTAATATATTCTTCTTTTCTTATCTTTAAAAGATTTAAATAAGAGATTATTAATTCTGCATTGGTTTTTACATCCACTGCAAAAGAATTTAATGATAAATCATGGTTATAAATTCAGATAAATTTATCTTTGATTTTATTTTTTCGTGAAATGTCTGGTCCAAGGTATTAATTATAATAAAATGAAATATTTCCCGCCCAGACCCCAATTGTCAGCCTCCTGGATGCCAAGACCCTTGCTATCTTTTAGCTACCAGAGGTGATAGAGTAAAGAATAAATATATTATTTAATAAATGCAGCAAAAATCTGTAAAATATTTGGATTAAGCTTATTTCAAGGTTAAGTTGTTTGATTATTGTTTATTGTTTTAAATCAATATGAATATATTGATTATCAAATATTTTGATAGAGGGGTCACAATTATATTGGGGATCTTTAACACCTCTCTTCAGGGATTTCAGCATGAAAACACGTAGTCCTGGTTACTTTGGGTTCTTTAGTTTAAAGAGTACTTTACCCAAAAATATTATGTATATAAAATACACGGTGGAGTGGCAGGACCTTGTAGCCAAGCTGCCACGACAGAGAGAGGATAATAAAACTCACTGTTATATTATTAAATCCTATGGGTATCTGTTTGAGACGCGTACTGATGGGTTAAACCTGTATACTGGGGTTGTAAGGTTGTTCAGCAGTTTTAATTGATAAAAAGAGGTTGAGGATGGATATTATTGATCATACATTGCCATAAATAACTTAACTATCTCTTACAAGTACTTGGTTACCTTGGCACTGTGTCTGGATATGAATATAACTGGGTCTCTGCCCATCAATATCCTCAAAAGAGCTCTTTATTTATAGCTTTTGGATTCCCAATATTGTCCTTCTGAGGGTTGTAGGTGCTCAAAGGGAAGGACACTAAGGCTAGCAGGGTAAAGGGTAGCCTGTCATGTTTTCTTGGTGCTATAGCACGGGTGGCATCTAATTCCTCAGGGTAGGGGAATTATTCTACTTTATAATAGCCATTAGGACGTGTGAATAAGACTAATCTGTCCTATTTATGTATTATTTAATTCATTATCCTTAGTAAATGTTCCCAGTAATTTAATAATTATATAAATAGAAATTTCTACAGATATCTTGATGTCAGGTAAGTTCTCATGGTGTATTATATATCTGGAGTAAAAGTCATAATATTGTTTTACTCCTTATTTTCGAGTTGCAGTTGATCTACTAAGATAATTACTTAAAAATATAAGTCATGGTAATTCATGTAATATTTTTACAACATTATTTTACTTGGTATGTCACAAACATATTGATCCCTAGAAATTCTCATAAAAGTATATTCAAGTATTTTAATATATTTTAAGAAGTTTTCACTTTCTTATTTTTGACATTCTTGGTACTTTGATTTATATTAAATAAAAAACACGTATAAGGATTATTTAAGTATTTTTGTATAATATTATGTATTTTTAGACTGTCTAATATCCACAGGAACATTTATTACATATGTAGAATGTTCCCGTGTTGGTTGAAGCATGTTTACGCGGTACCTGAGCCTCTCAGGCCGCCTGTCACTCTTTCAGCCCGTAGTCTTGCGGCTGCGTACTTTTCAGAGGCCCAGGGCTGCGTACACGACCTCGACGGAGTGACAGGGCTGTATTTCAGGCGCGCGCGGGTGCATTGGCTGCCGCGGCTGCATGCGGGAATTGCGACAAAACACATTTCCGCCTGTAACTCCTAAAATATAAACAACACCTCAATTCTGACTGAATTTTACGTGTGAAACCTATACGTGACAATGTGTGTGAAGTATGAAATTGACCAAAAGCTCAATAGTGGAGCCGTAGTATTTTTGTTTTTCTAACCTTAATTATTTAAAAAATATAAGGAGTTGGATTTCAAGGGTGGGGTCAGTGAGTGACCCTACATAATTTAGTGTGGAGAATACATTTCTGTAATAATATTTATGTTTTTCCCACTCCTTCTTAGGTTAATTGTATTATTACTATTTTTATGTTATTTTTGTTATTTTTGCAGCTTGCTCTGCAATAGTAGCAAGCTGACAATTTCAATCATGAATAAGCAACAGAAACAGAAAGATGAAGGAAGAACAGAGGATGAAGTGATCAAGGAGGACAACTATGAACCTAATAAAACCAGTTCACGAGTGAGGTCAGACAAAGAATGAAAGTATGAAGTATAGCTGATGAGAGATATTGATCTATCTTGAGGTCTGGCGCAGGTCTGAGGGGATTGCTGTGGTTGGTTGATGAAGAATGAAGATTGGTGTAGCTTGACTTGAAGAGAGGCTGGAGAGGGTTTGGTCAGATTTTTTAGTTGAAAGATACTGAGAGCAGAATGAGCGGCATACCTGATCCTAGTCCCCTGGGTGCCGGTGGTGCAATCTCATGGTTGCACAAGGAGAAAAGAAACCCAGGATCTAGGATCAGAAAGCAAGATAAGTTTGGGGCTGGTTGCTGGTCTTGAAGTTGGAGTTTCCACACTTAAGCTACTAGTCAGGTTGTGCGGGTTCTGCTGAATCAAGGTTGAGGTTGAGCAGCCAGTAGAGCGCAGCTTATGAGACTGAGTTAACTGAGCATCCAGTACAGCGCAGCTTCTGAGACTGAGTTAACAAAATAGAAGAAAGATGAGGAACTAATAAGAAGAGATCTAAAACCAAGACACAAAACACAACATCAGAGATCAACAAAAGATTAGTAAACAGCACTTTCTAAGCATTATCAGGAACCCATAATTCCAACCAACCCCAGGCTGGTTTCCTTTCTCATCTTCTTTTTTCTTATGTCACTATTCATCTTGTTAATATGTTTGATTGTTTTCATAACCCCCCCAAAAAAACATATATATATATATATATATATATTTCAGCTTTCATATATTCCACCCTCTTGTAAATAGTCTACAGGGTCTCTTTCCCATATAAGGAGGGGCTCTCCCCTGCTTTTTTCCAAGATTCATGTATCATTTTATCATCATCATCTGAATCAATCAATAAATCCATGGGGAGTGGGTCCATCTACCCTCCTCTTTCATCTGAGCAGGTTCATCATCTTTATCCTGGATTTATCTATGATTGCCCTCTGATTCTTGAGTCTCCATACTCAAATCCTTGATCTGTTCCTCTGTGGCCTTATCCTTATGACCAATCAATAACCTTGCTGGTTGAAGAAGAATTCATTTGATTGGATTCTTGAGTGTTTTATACCACTCCTTGATCCTGTTTTAGAACATACTGGTCTTGACCATTCTTTGATTGTCTTTTCTGGAATCAGTCACATTTAACAAAGAGGTAGATTTTAGCTTGAAACATGGAGTTTTAAACCTCCCTTTATTCTTTGAATTTGAATTTTTCCACACTACTCTTGAGCCCCTTGAGAAGTGTTGGGTTATCCTGGTTCAAATTTTTCATTGGTTTGCTTTCAGAAGCATCATAAAGCAAATTTATTTGTTTTTCATAGCCACCCAAATTTATCTGGTACCCTTCAAGAGCTTTATTTTGGAGTGTTGGCAGGTGTATTGAGAACCTGGAGTTTGGTTGGTATTGTGTTTATCTTTAATAATCTTCTGCTGAGGACCATAGTTATTAGATTGTGGGCATTGTTACTTAAAGCTGCCTTGTTCTATTTAATCTGAACAAACTCTAACTTATTTTTTTCAAGTATTTTCCCACACCATCTTGCCTTGAATAGTGTTTTTCCCTCACTAACAATTTCTATCAAACTCATGCCTTACAAGTTGATTCCTTATTCACAAGGTTCTGGACTGTGATTCTGGTTACAATTGAATATTTTTGAAACACTTAGGAGGTAAGCCTAAAAAGCACCTTTCCCCTCCAAATAACTACCTAGGAGCAGCACTGTTTGGAGTCTTAGAGCTTTTTTCCCCCCAATCTTATCCACAAGTTGGATGTGGGCCATGAATCTACCTCAATCAACCTTCTTCACCCGGCATAAGGCTTCCCCTGTCCAAATTTAGGTGCACTAGTATTTAAATATAAAAGTTGATTTTCTTAAATATTACACTTGAAGCACTGTTCACTGTCCATCCTTTCCACACCTCTGCAATCCTCTCTTCTCCTCCCTTTTGCTTGGTTGTCGCAGCTCCTGGCTGCGCCAAATACCTTGATTAACCCTCAGGACCAACTGCTCATCTTTGACTCTTTATCAACTTAACTTTGAATCTTGACTACTCATATGGATCCAATTGGCCATCAAATCACTTCTTCCCTTTCTTCAATTCTAATCTTCATATTTATTTTCTTTACTCTCTTGTGTTTCTTTCTTTTATTTCTTATTAATCATTATATTCAACCCTAAACCTCAACTCTGCCCTTTCATCTTTGTCTTCTGTGCTCTCTTTTTGGTAATACTGTCCTGAAAACCTCAGCAAATCCTCTTTACACTCAACCCCAGAAGTCCTAATATTCTCCTTTTCTACTCAAAGACTCTTTCCCAAAAAATCCCCATTCTGCCATTCACTTAGCAAACTTCCTGAAATTTTATCCTTCACCAAGTCTTGTTGATGCAAGCTGTTTGATGTTTTTTCTACCTTGTTCTTTCATCTTGTTTCTTTTTCACTCAACTGAATTTCTCTTCTGCATAGACCTTCTAAATTTTTTATTTCAAAATTTTTAATTCCAGGAATCCAACAGATTTACTTAACCAAACAAACTAGGTTGAGAATCCAAAAGACGGTGAGTGCTTTGAGGTGATAAGAAACATTCTCCCCTGAATCAATCGAGTAATAAATTGAAAGCAAATAGATTGAGAAATCAATTGGAAATGGATTTCTCAATCAATTCACATTCAAACAAGCAATCAAGCCATCAATTTGCAATCAATTAAGGAACTCTGACTGGAGGTGTTGGAGGTGTGAAAAATTTTGTTGTAGGTGGATGTCAGGCCACAACCTCTGGGGTAGAACAAGTGATTGCTGCTTTTAATACCGGAGAAGTTGAGAGGATTGGCTGGGGTATCAACTGATTATGATGGATGAGATGATCCCAGTTGAATCAATGAATGGGATTTATGAAAGGCAACAATTGTAGGGTTGATTTGAGGTTGGTGGTATTCTGCAATTGCGCCAGGAAGCAATTCTTTGTTGAATTTTTGTCTCAAAAGGTTGGATTATGATCAGTATGAAATTGAATGATTTTAGAAGATAGGAAATCAGGCCTCAACATGGGAATATTAAATGAGAAGGGGTTCTTGTCATGAGGATCTAGTATACTTGAGCTGGCTAGTTTTTTTTGCCAATTGTATGATGACACCTTAGAGGTGTGGATAAGTGTTTTTTATTTGATGGATGGTGGATAGATTATGGTGCATAAATGGCAGATTTGATGCTTGAAATTCACCATTTCTATGAAGCACACCATTTTGAAACACACCAGTTAGGGGGTATGTGTATTTTGGAAAACCCCCATTTTTAATGGCGGGTTTGGTCAAAAAAAGGTGGGTTTCTGATGGCAGGTTTGCTAACTCTGATACAACCTATTTAAGAATGAATCTTTGAATTTCAAACAATATTTAGATATTCAACTGTTGCTTTCTCTTGACAGATTGGGTTAAAATTGAAATGGAGCAGCTATTCATTGATCATAAAATGTCTTTCCAGTTGGATATGGAGCCATTGACCCTTACACCAAAAGGCTTATGATTTATATCCTAGTATTCTGTTGCTTATTCCTTTTATGGCCAAAAAAGGGAGAGGGGGAGGAGATATCCCAGTTCATGGAGACCAAATATTTTACCATTTTTGTTGAATTTATTGATGGAAACACCATCTCCTTGAGTTAAAACCCAAGCTTGATCAAAAACACTATTTGTATTGGAAGAAAAGTAAATCAATTATTTCATACCAAAATGTGTTTTGTGAGAAGACAAAAAACCTTCTTTCCTCTGTTAAATTAGATAATCCAGTAATTTTGAACTAATTTTTCATAAAATCAAGAATTTTATTTCTGGCTGTGCTGGCATTCCACGTTCCTGTCAAAATTCATATTTTTTCCAATTGATTTTCATTGCATAAGAACCACCTAACTACTCTGGTGAATATAAATAAATTCTGGAAGATTCAGCTCATTCAATTGGAAAATATGTAGTTCCAGAATACAAGAATGTTTATTCCAATTATAAAGGAAATCCCAATTTAAAATATCATCTTTCTCAATTACGAGTTTGGATCAAGAATGTTATTGGAGTGCTGAAGGGAAGATGGGTCAGCCTCAGATAAATGTAGAACTAGATTCAAAAATCCAAATAAATTAAGATACTTTTAAAATGGATTGTTGGCTGCTTTATTATACATAAATTGTTGGCCAACATGAAAAATTAATGCAATCAACTCTTTGAACATGATATACCTGATCCCCCTTAATCCATTCAAGTCTCATGAAGTTGTTCATATTTTTCAACAAGAGGGTGTATTCTACCTCTCAATCTTGCTCAATTTGAGCTGTGGCTTTTTTTCTCTAATTTCAAACCTGAAAACCACAATATTTTCTTTCTATTTCTATTTCTTTTTATTTTTTTTAATAATCCTTGGATTTTTTCTTATCCAGGAATCCCACACTAGTCTTTTTTTTGTTGGTTGACTTTAATTTTTTTCAGCCAAAAACCATCTCTTGTTCACTGTTTACCCTCCTACACCTCACCACAAACAACTCCACTTATTGAAACTTGAACCTCTTCAAAACAACTCCAAACTCCTCCGCCACCTCACCACAAACCACCTCCACATCTTCACCATGACCATCACCTACTGATCACCTCACCACCATCAACACCTCCTCCTTACCAACAAACCACAATCATTAACCACCACCTCATTATCACCAACTGAAAAAACTCTATGAGATTAATATTGAATGAAAACAAGAAAAGAAATAAGACCCCCAAAAGAGCTAAAAGAGAAAGAAAAAGGTGGGCTAACTCAATATAAAAGAAAATCAAGGGGTGGTATTTGAGAAGAATTATCAAAGGAAAATTACAAGAGTTTCCTGCTCTTTTTTGTTAATCTTTGCAAAAATTATCCTGATAATTAAGCCTAATATTTCAAACAAAAGTGATCAAATGTGATCTGAAATATCAGCAAAAAATAATAATTGAAATCTTTGATCTTGAATTTCAATTCATTTACAAGATTGAAGGGTGATTAGGAGGTTTTTTTGTTGAATCTGTTGAATCTGATATATCTTACCTCTCCCCTTGTACTAAAAATTCAGTTCCTTTGTCTGCTTATCAACCTGAGTCTTTGCGTCCTTTTTTTTCCTCTTGGAAATTTGTCTGTGCATCCAATAATTCTCTCATTTTTTTTGCTCTGCTTAATTTTCCTTTGATTCTTATTTGTAAATTTCATCCGTTGGTTTGACTCCATTCTCTGGGTTGCAGCTTTTTTTTAGAGTGCGCGCGCTTCATTCTCAGAGGCCACGCAAACTCCCTCCTCCTGTCTGACTGTCAGACAGATAATGGGGAGAAGAGTTTTCCTTGTCCACTCAACCAACTACATCAACTTACCTTGCCCATTCATCTGCAAATAAATCCCAGCCACAACACTCCTCAACCATATGGATACCAGAAGCAAGCTTTTTGAGAGTGAGAATCTTAGTCCAACTCTTTCAATTGTGTTCCTACTAATCTTTTCTTTCCATTTTGTTCAACGCGCTGTTCCGGAATATCCTCTTTTTTCATTTCCGGCCTTTATCTTAATTCTCTCTCCTCAGTTTCTACACATCTAAATAGTCATCTAGTTTAACTTCTGGTTTATTAAGTGCAGAAGACTTCCATTGGTTAATATTTTATTTTCATTTTTTCATGATCTTATTTCTAACTGTCTCTTGCTTGAATGAAATAAAAGTCTGGTTCTGGTGTTACAGCTTAGATTTCTCACATTTTTCTTGACAAGCTTGGTAGTTGGTTATAGGAGGAATTGGTATTTTGAGTGTTGGATTGTTTGGTCTCCCATTACTTGCAGTGATTAAATGGTTTTTTTTTAAACCTTCATCAATCATTTCTCAGAAACTCATGCAAATTTTAATAAGAAGAGAAATTCAAAAAGCATCAAAATTATGAAAGAATATGGAACAAAAAGAATTAATCAAACAAAGTAAAAACAGAAAATAATATTGAAGAACAAAAAATAATAGAAAAAATAGTGAGGTCTGAAGCTGGATCATGGAAAATTCCAACACCCTCCATAATTTGATGCAAAGGGTGCCTAGAAAAAGACTTTGAGGAGTGTGCTTTTAATAGAAGGCCTTAGTGAGGGATTGGGAAATCATACATTATTTTTTTACTGAGATCATTTCAATTTCTTTATGCTCAAAGAGATCATGGAGAAATTTGATCTTGATGTCAAGGTTTTTGATTTTTTATTTATGAAATGTTAAATTTCCAACCCCACACAAATCTTTCACAACCAAAATTGGGTGGTGTGGCAAAACTCAGGACAACATCCAGTTGCAAAAGGCCTCTGCTGACCCATCTCAGTCACAAAAAGCTGCTCACCACCCATTTCAGTTGTGAACAGCCAACCACAACCCCAATTCGGGTTGTGAGCCACTGTTCACAGCCCATTCCTGGTGTGAAAAAAAAGAAAATATCAAATATCAAATATAAAAGAAAAAAAACAAAGAAAAAAGAAAAAAGAAAAAAGAAAAAAGAAAAAAGAAAAAATAAAAAAGAAAAAATTAAAAATAAAAAAGAAAAAATAAAAAAGAAAAAAGAAAAAAGAAAAAAGAAAAAAGAAAAAAGAAAAAAGAAAAAAGAAAAGAAATTAAAAATACAATAAATTGAAATAAATGAAAAAGTAACAAATATACCAAAAAAACCAGAAAGAGATAAACAAAATAAATAAAAAGAAATGGGAAAACAAGACCAATTCAAGCTTTTCAAAATAAACAAAACAAAAACTCCAAAAAAAGGAAAAAAATCAAACAAATTGGAAGAAAAAAGATTAAAAGGAAAGGTTCAAAAAAATTCACCACTCTGGGGCCATGAATGCGGAGCCAAACGCGCAGCCCATATACACAAACAATTAAGAAGTCTATGGACCAGCCCCAAAGTAAAAACACCAAAAATTAAATAAACAATGAAACATTCCATGGACCAGCCCTAAATTAAAAATGCCAAAAAATAGAAGTTCAGCTTGACTAGGCCTAAATCAAAAAAACCAAAAAAGACTTATATTGATGAAAAAGACTATGGACCAGCCCTAAAGTAAAAAAAACCAAAAGGTTCAGCTTGTGTTTAGCTGATCCCATCAGAAGAAGTAAAAATAATCCTTATGATGGGATCAGCTCAACACAAGTTGGACTTACTGACAATAAAATCTCATTCAAAACACTCAACATAATGATGTTAAATCAAAACAATCAACATACTGATGTTAACAGAAAACACTCAACATAATGATGTTAACTCAAAAAAATCAACATAATAGGGTGTATCCAAGTTAAGATTTTCAAAAAATTTAATGGCAGGCTTCAGGCCTACACATTTCTTTTAAAAAACCTTTTTTTTTTAAGTTCAAAACATTCATTCATTGTTCATTTTGATCAAAAAATATTTTTTGAAAAATTGATATTTTTCCTGAAATAAGCTTTTTAAATTTTTCAAAATTTCAACTCTGATACTCCCTAATGATGTTAACTCAAAACACTGAACATAATTATTTGAACTCAAAACACTCAAAATAATGATTTTAACTCAGAAAATTCAACATAGTTATTTTCAAAATGTGATAACCCTTCATATTAATAGAATTACAAGATCAGCATCAGAACCCAAAACCAAAAAGTGAAATTTAAATGATTTTTATAACTTAGAATACAATTTAAGTTGATCTTTTAGATGATAAACCCAAAAAGAAGCTTTTTGAGAAGTCAAAGAAGCTGGTTTGGAAAGAATGTGTGGGATTGGAATCATTTCTCCCTCAAGTACTAGATGAACCTAGTGATTATTGTTGACAAAGAAAATGAAGATTGAATCTGATTGTTCTTTTACACCCATTTCATAGGATTATGAGTAAAAAATGAATGCAATGAAATGAATCATCTTGGTCTTCCATAAGTTTCAGCTATTATTTGACCCATATTCAACTTTGAAAGCCATTTTGAAGAGGCAATCTTCTCATTGATTTCATTAACATCAAGTCTTTGTTCTATATTTCCAATTTCTTTAATGCAGCCAAGGATCTTAGAACAGCATTTATTATTTATTCTTAATGTTTCATCCATTCCATTTCTTACTTTAAACCATCCATGCTCATCATGCCCACATGATTTTGCAATGAATCTAAATCTACCATTCGCATCACCAACTGGATCCCAAACCTCCCCAAGGAACTTATCTAAGTTCTCAGGTATTTGATGAGGTAAGTTTCTGCTGGTTCCTACAATCAAAAATTACTTTTCCAAAATTTTAATCTCATTAAAGAAATTGTTACTCACCAAAGATGGTCTTCTGTTTGAATCCTCCATTTCTTCTTCTTCCTCCTTGGAAAAGGATTCTGATTCCAAATGAAGGGACCCTAATTTACTTTTGTTCTCTCCCTCTTAACTATGGAATTCAGATTAATATTGAAGAAGCTCCATTATTCATTTATTCCTGTTCTGGGCTACATGCTCAAATCATTTCAATTCTATTTTTTTTGTTTTTTGTTTTTTTCTCTCAATTTTCCTTTATTTATTTTATTTTTTTTGTTTTTGTCTCATCTATTTCATTGACGCCTCACCCTAGACCCGCTATTCCTTTCTGTGGCTCCTCACCTGATCTGCAACTCCTTGCTCTAGATCCACTGCAAATAATTAGAACCCAAGTCTGTCCCTCTATAAAGGAGCTCTCCTTGCTCAAATCCTGGGGAAGCTTTTCTTTGAGAAACCACAAGATTGCACCTCTGACCCCAGGCTTGAGTTAGGTAGGAACCACATTCAATTCAACTAAACCATCACCCAACCAACTAATATGGATTCCTTCATGTATCAGAATCACTGCTACACTCAATCCTGCTACTCTACCAACCTAATCCAATTCCAACCTGGCCTGTGTCAACTAAGTTCCATTTCATCACTGCTGTTTAGATTCCTTCTCTTTCCTCTATCTTTCCCCAAACTCTCTACACCAGAGTCTGTCTGTTTCTTTTTAGGTGAACTATCCTAAGCCTGTGTTCTTTATTTTCTTCTGATTTTATTACTTGAGAAATGAAATTCAGGTTCTTTTTAGCCTCTTGATCCTACAATTATCCTTCCTTTCACTGCAGAAATCATTTTCCTATTGATTCATTAAACCATAAAAATGAACCAAAATAAAGACTTACTATTTTTGGTCTTTTTGGATCCCTTCTAACAATTTTTTCCCTTTTAATTGCTCTTTCAATGTTTTCAAATTTTTAAATTTGAAAACAGGTTGCTTTCAATTTGGGCTCACTGCAGCTGGACCTTAAGACCTTTGTCTCAAGCCTTGGCTTGGCAATCAAAATAGCTGTGTAATTTACCACAAACTTCAAAATATCAAAAGTAAATTTTTGAGGTTGTCCTATATTCATGGAATTGAACTTGTTGAAAAATTGGGATTCATCAAGCAATAGATCTGTTTCAATCTTTCAAAAAGAAAAAAATTCATTAATCTTTCAATCCTATAATTGATGTCAATCCTATAATAAATGTCAATCCCATAATTGATACCCTTCAAGAAACACAAGAAGACCACTTTTTTCACTGGAAGGGTCCTATTCTAGCCTCTTCTGAGGGTGAATATCCTCAGGCACAACAGATCCTCTTGATGCTAGTATTTCACCTAAAATTTGGGAACACAGCAAGCCCATTTTTCTTGAATAAGACTTTGAGCACACCTTGCCATCATGGTTGCGCTTTGACTTATCAAATTTTTTGCCAATGAGTTTAATTGCCTCAATTAACAATGTGTAACCCAAAGTTAAAGGTTCTTTTGGAAGAAGATTTCCTCATTTTATTCAAGATTTTTTGAGTGAAGCATGCGCTGATTGTATTTGGCTTTCAATGGTTCCTTCCAGGTGATTACACACATCCAAAATGATTCTCCAAGATCCTCCAAGTAAAAATTTGAAAGTGGCTCTTTCCCCTTCTACTGGGGAAGTTTTTTTATTTTCAAAGTCTGGTTTTACACAAGTCAACACCTTTAAAAATGTCTCTTTGATAGGGAAAGTGTCTTTTTCCATATACTCAACAACATCCTCAGTCTTTCAAGAAACACTGTATACAAGCTTAAAAATAAGCATTCCAAGAAGAGATGAACCGGAGAAAGAATAAATAGGCATACTCTGAGCTCTGCATCATTGAATTAAGCCTCCCCCTTGGTTTTAGAGGCCCCATACTTTTCCCACAGAGACATAAAACTTTGCCATCCTTCATTGTCATTACTAAAGAAAAACTGACAATTTTCTTGAATATCTTTAGACAAGTTCCAGGAGCACAACTGTCTGGATGATCAGGGGACCTACGTTCAATAGAAAAAATCAGAGATTCTTCACGGTCCGTCCCAAAGAGTTTGGAAAGCCGCTTGGAGCCATAACACAACTCTTTTAATGCATTCAAAGCACAAATTTAGAAATCCTATGTTTCTTTTGTTATAAAAACAAAATACTTTGTAAAGGTTTGGTTGTTGGAAGTCATTCCTAAAACATGCAATAGAGGGATTTTGTACCTTTTTGTTTTATAATGACAATCCAACAAAGCAATATGATGGTATTTTTTGCAAGGTTTCATAGAATCAGGATGATCCAAGAAAAGCGCTTCTAAGTAACCCTCTCCACTTAATTTTGACCTGGACACCCACTGGGATTCCTGGAGCACCTGGAGCATTTGAAATAGAACTTCCACAACGCCTTTCCCATTAATTTCTGCAAGCTTTAGCTTCTGCTTAGTGTGATAGATTTTTCTAGCATTAATTTATTCTCCACCATCAATCTTTCTCAATTTCCTTATAAAATCAACTGTATTTGGCCCATCTTTCATGCCTTCTTTAAGTTTATCCAAGTCTTTACTAGATATTCTCCTCAGTTGAGGACGCACTGAGGGTTTTTCAGATGGTTGTTGATCTTGTAGGCACTTTCTAATGGAGAAATGCCACATGGGATCTTCTGATGTAAAAATTGCATGGATCATGAATTGACACCCAAACTTCATTGTGTGAGTTTGCCTTTGACCTTTGGTGAGGCATCGCCCTTCAAATACCCCAAATCTTTCATATTCTAGATCCACATATTTTTCTTTTATTTAATTGAAAGTTTTCAATGCATATCCATGCATGGTTGCCTATTTTTGACAATGAATATTGGATTCTTTCCTACTACAAAAGGCTCTCACAGGAGGGGGTTCAAGGGGTTCTGGCATGCTTTAGTTACATATTTACATGGTTACATTGGTATTATTCAAGCCAAATACTTCTCAGTCGAATGAAATATGAAATTTGACCACCACCTTTAGTCCATTCCAGATGTGAAGAAACATCTTGTTTCTCAATGGTAACCCGAAATGAGGATGCAATTGGGGCTTCCAATGTTCTCTTTTTGAACTCCCTACCCAAAAAACTACAATCCAAATCTTTGTTGAAAACACTTTAAATCAAGCCTGTTAAGCAGCCACATTCAAACCAGGGGGGCTTGGGCTTTCCACTGTTCCCATAAAACAAGAAAATCTCATGGAAATTTAGTATTCACCTCAATTTTCAATCCAAAAACTCCAAAGGTTTTCTCCCTTTTGGGTTGAGAAAAATGCATTTATCCAACAGGTGTGTGTTGTGTGTGTACACGGTTTTTCCAATGGGCAGATTGTTTGATTCCCAAGGTTCTCTTTGTGGTCCAATAATACACAAGGCCAAATCGGGGAATCTGGCTGACCAGTGAAATGAAGTCACTTTTGGAGCCACTTTTGTCCCCAATAAGTATCAAAAATTCCACCATGAAATCAAAATAATTGATTCAATTGTTCTCAATTTTTTATTCAATATTTCATGTGGGTCTTACCTTTATGCAAAATTAAAGTCCAGAAGATTTCACCGCTGCTGAAAATGAGAATCACCTTGATTTTATCTTTTCAAAAATTGAAAGTCACCCAGTATTTCCCCAATGATGAACATTGAATTCTGACATTTCAACCATAAAACAAGAAATATTACAGGGAAAAATCATTATGGTGAAAAATGTTGATTTTTTCACTGGAAAATTTATTTGTGTTGTGTTCCTCAAAATAATTCTTTTTGTTTCAAAAATTGAAATCATTATAATTTTTTTCAGTTTTTACGCTTCTTTATTTTCACAAATTGAAAATAATATACTGTACAAAGCTCTGACTCCTCTACAAACATTTGGGATTTCTTTTTCAAGGAAAATATCAAAGTGTCATAAAGAGTCTATGTAATGAATGTGAGTATTCATATGTATTCATATGTGAAACCATAAGCAAATTCCCTGTGTCAAATGAAATTGGTGCAAAATTTGTTAAAAAAACAATATACAAATAAACAGGGAAAAAAATGAAGAAGTTTGTAGCAAAATAACAAATAATTTTCTGCTCAGAGATGGGTTTTGCGCAGCCTAGAATTTCACCAGAAATACATGTAACAAGGCTTTTACCAAAGTGTTCCCAGGTGTCACTATAATTTTACAAGGCAAATGCTTCAAATCAACTGACAATTCACTCAAATGTTTTTGAATGTTCTATGGATGGGGTTTCGTACACAGAAAAGGCTTTTATTTTATTTTGCAAAAATTAATTTCATTTATAAAACAGGGATATCTCTACCAGCAATTTCAGAATTCAAATAAATATTTCCGTAAATTTTTCACATTTTCGATTAACACAACTACTACACTAATGGGAACAAGAATCTACTAGGAGAAAACAACACAGAAAGGCAGAAACTTCCAGCAGAGAAGGAAGGAAAAGCTCCAAGAAACAACTACAATTTCCTCAAAATCCTCAGCAAGTTTCAAGGAATGTGGTGGGAAATTTCCCTTTCAAAGATGAATCCTCCATTTTCTCATTCTCCCATCCTAGATTGGGTTTTTGTGTTCCATTTAACTCATATCATGGAATTTTTCTGCATGAAAGGTGTTAAAATTTTTAATCCAAAACAATCATCTACTATAAATTGATTTCAACTTTCAGGGATTCTTTTATGCTTTCTCAATAACCAGCTGAGGAGCTGCCTTGTTTGCCTTTATTTTGCATGCCTTCTTTGATACACATGTTTTAGTTAGTTTTCTTTTGGTGCTCAAATATGTATAATCATGGTGGGGATGTCTTTTTTCAAAATATTCCCTATAATCATCATCTTATAAAAACTATTCTACTTCTGCCACTACAACCACTCCAATTTTAACTTATGTTTAAATTCTAAATGCTTGGATTTTCATTCAAGGACTTAAAAAACCATTTTTAAAAATTCAGAACGCCCCCCTGGAAATTAATTATTCCATTTTCTGCCTGCATGAATTCTTTTTTTAAGACTAGTTGACCACAAATAAAATATAGGAAGGAATGCCCATTGGGCATGATGCGGCCACAGCCCAAAAAAACAAATACTATCAATAACAAAAGCCCCCATATTGCATGGTTTTGTTAATGGACTCATTTGCACATGTGAACCAATGTCTCCAGCATGCAAAAGGCCAACTAAAATTAACCAGAGCACCTCCCCAAAAATCTTTTTTTGAAATCATTTTAGACTTACAGAGCCACATTTATTTGCTACAAGAAACTTGTTTCTCATAAAAAGAGTGAAGGTACTATACAGACTCATCATAGTGTCTTTAATCCACATGAGGGGTGGGAAGAGTAGGGACTGAACTTTTATGTGGTTTTAGTTTCACTTTTGCCAGTGCAGTGGTGTGCACTCCCATATAGTAAGGCAGGCATCAAAATTTGGGCTGGCAGAAACCAAGTGTGGTCCAGGTAACTTGAGCCCCACCACCAATGTTAAATTACACAACAAAAGTATGTGTAAACCACTTAAACCACAACTCAATTAAATTTTTGAAAACCAAACTCAATTTTGAACACACCTCACCAACTTTTGAAAATTCCTCACTTGATTTGGAAGACACCTAAAGCCGCAACAACCTCACCAAAGTGAAAATTTACCCTCCTCATCCTTCAAACCCTCACCACAGTGAATTTGAACAATCATAACGCAATTTTAAACACTCCTCACCCTGAACACCCTCACCAAAGTTAATTTGAAGAATTATTACACAATTTTCAACAATCCCCACCCTGCTACACTCTCACTGGAGTGGATTCAAACACTCCTCACCCAATTTTGAAAACATCTCACCCTGCTACACTCTCACTGGAGTAGAGTGCAACACACCTTGCCCTACTACACGCTCACCACAGTGTATTTCAACACATGTCTTCAAATTTTGAGCACAACTTACCCTGGTACAATCTTAACAGCTCCAAAAAGGATGATTTTGGTGCAACTCAGATTAAAGCATGGAATTTGCACAAAAATGTTATTGTTCAGATGCATGTATCAAAAATGGAGGATTTTGGTGAAACGTGGATTAAAGCATGGAATTTTCACAAAAATGTTAGTTTTTGGATGCATGCATCCAAGCAGGAGGATTTTGGGGCAACTCTGATTAAAGCATGGAAGTTGCAGAAAAATTTTAGCATTTTTATGCACGCATCCAAGCAGGAGGATTTTGGTACAACTTGGATTAAAGCATTGAAGTTGCACAAAAATGTTAGTGCTTGGATGCATGCATCCAAAGGGAGGATTTTGGTGAAACTTGGGGTAAAGCATGGAGGTTGGGCAAAAATTTCAGTTTTTGGATGCATGCATCCAAGCAGGGGGATTTTGGTGCAATTTGGATTAAATCATGGAATTTTCATGAAAATGTTAGTGTTTGGATGCATGCATCCAAACAGGAGGATTTTTGTGCAACTTGGATCAAAGCAAGAAAGTTACACAAAAACATTAGTGTTTGGATACATGCATCCAAAGTACAAGGGGATTTAGGTGAAACTCAGATTAAATCATGGAAGTTGCATAAAAATTTTAGTGTTTGGATTCTGTCATACTTATGACGCAGAGTTAGTCCTTCAATACTGATGCCTTATAATACTACACTTTTTCTTGTTCATTTTGAACTCAACTTCCCTTGAACAACCCTTTCCCCACTCCTGCAAACACCACTACATTTTATTGAGTGGTTAATCTCCAGTGGTCAAGATTCACTCCTCTCCGGTTCCTTCCTCAGGCTCTCCAACCCCGGGTTATTCCTTGTTGGGCAGCCACAATTGGGATCCAACCTACCAACCTTTTTCTGATTTCCCCCTGCACCGCTGTGGAAACCAAAGGTGTGCTACACCCCTTAAGTTGTCCTCAAGTCCAGAAGTTATTGATCAAAGCTTCTGTAAGGAGATTGGATGCAGCCAGTCAAGAGAGAGAGAGAGAGAGAGTGTGTGTGTGTGTGTGTGTGATAATAAGATGGGTTCCTTCCTTTCCAATCCAATCCAATCTGATGTGATTCTCTCCCTTACAACCTGGAGTTGAGAGTGAAGTATTTAAGTCCTCCCTCTCAACCCTAACCTAAGTACAACTGCAAGTAAGCAAGAATGATGGAATACAACCCCTAAGCCACAGAACCCTAGCCCAACCCTATCCCTCTGTCCCCCGTCCCTTAACCCATGCTCCACCTCCCCTGCCCCATGCCCCGTCCGTGTTGCCCGCTGGTTTGTCCTTCTCATGATGCGTCCGCCCAACAACCCGTTCCAGGTATCCGGGGCCTACCTGGGTGATCCAATCCACACGTCTTGCGATGCGCAATCCACTTGATCCGCGCAAGCCATCCAATCGGCATAAGCCATCCAATCCGCGCAATCTGTCCGATATGCGCAAGCTTTCCAATCTGCGCAAGCCTTCCAATCTGCGCGATCCATCGGGTCCGCAATCCGTGCAATCCATCCCTCTCCCGTCTCCAGGTTCTTAGCCTGACCCGACCGCTCCTGAGCCTACCTGACTGCTGTTGAGCCCGCAGCGCGGCTAGATGCCGCAAGGCCCTAACCATTGCTGAGCGTGCCGCCACTGCTGAGCCCGCCTCTATTGCTGAGCGCGCTGTAAGACTCCAAATGGTGCTAGGCCGTGGCAGTTCCATGGAGGGAAAAGGTGCTGTTTAGGCTGCCCTCCTGAGTGTTACAAAAATATTTAGATGTAACCAAGATCAAGGTCCAGAACCTGTTAAATGAGGAATCAAGGAGAAGAGGATAAAGATTATAATAGTTTGGTAGCAATGGAACAGCACTATCTGAGACAAGATTATGCAGGGAAAAACTTGAACAAAAGAAGTTCAAGTCTTCTGTTCAAAGAAAGAAAGCTTTTGTATGTAAACAACACCCACAAGCTAATAACTCTGGTTGTCAGCAGAAGATTAGGGATGATCAACTCAAGCCCAACCAACATCCAGGTTCTCAATGAACCTGCCCAAATCTCCGCAATTAAGCGGTTGAAGGGTACCAGACAACTGAGGGTGGCTGTACAAGACAAAGCACAATGTTTAAGAAGCTCTAAAAGCAAACAGCAACTGATTTGAAGCAAGGATAACCTTGACACTTCTGAAGGGACTCAAGAGTAGGCTGGCAGAATGCAACTCCAAAGAAAATAAAGGGAGTTATAACACTCCAGGTCTTAAGCTTAATAAGACCTCTTCAATCAATCATGATTGGCTCCAGAAAGATGATCAGGGATCAGGACCAGTATGGTCAGAGAAAGGGATCAAGGAGTGGTATAACACACTCAAAAATTCCAAAAGACAGAATTTTTCTTCAACCAGCAAGGCTATTGGTTGGTGATAAGGATCAGGCCACGGAGGGGAAAAGATTCAGGGTCAAAAGAAAAAAGAATCAGGGGGCAATCAAAGATATACCCAGGATAAGGATCAGGATCTTAATTTCACGATGGGGGGGACATAGGCACACACTCCCCTTGGATGATTCTATTCTGATGATGATATGATATCTCCTGAAAAAGCAGGGAAGATCCCCTCCTTTTATAGACCAGAGGCCTTTAGACTATTTACAAGAGAGATTTACAAATGGGAGCAGATTTTTTTTTTTTTTTTTTTTTTTTTTTACGGATCAGTGTCATGAGAAAACAAAAGAAAAAAAAGAAAAAAACAAGCATTCAGAAAAAAAAACCAAAGAGGGACGCCCGCGGGCATCCTGATGGGCCTGGGCAACTGCCGAGGCGGCGGATGACCGCCGGCAGGTGTCCGACGGGCATGGGCAACTGCCAAGACCGCGGATGACCGCCGGCAGTTTTCTGACAGGCACTGGCAACAGAAGAAACCCGCGCGGGCAACGGACAAGCCACGGGGGAGACCAGCAAGCTAGAGGTGGAAAGGGGATTGATAGAAAGCCTCTTGAGATGGCTGAATGAGCTAGACGGCCGTTGTCGCGGGAGGGTGATGGGGGTGGTGGTCATTGTCATCATCATTGTCGTTGTGGTCATTGATGATTCTTTGGGGTTGATGATGATGGGTCAGGATGAGTTGGATGAGTTGATTGAGTTCTTTGTTTGACCAACACAATTCAAACTTTAATCTCTTCAACAGATCACGTTCCAGGTTGTCTAATTTGAATTTGGATACACCGGTGACTTTGGATAATCTTAGCCTGGTGATTGATTGATCGGAGATGAACTTGGTACCAAGTAAGATGGTCAATAGGATCAAAAAATGAATTGTGAATGGGTTGATAGGGATTGGTGGGTAAGAGGGAGATGTATGAGTGGAGGTGATTTGGTTAAAGTAAATCAAACCAATCAAGAGTCCATTGATTGGGATGGGAGCAAGTTGAACAAGACTGAGGAGTGAGGGGAGAGGAGTGGTGGATGGTGGTGATGAGATGGTGAGGAGGATGGAGGAGGGTGAGTGATTGGTGATGATCATCAAAGGGGGTGAGGAGGGGGAAGAGATGAATGATTGATGAGGAGATAAGGGAGTAGGGGATCTGGGAACCAAATGGAAGCCTATTCCAGATCAAAGATTTTTTTTTTCATAATGATACCTATGAATGATGATAAGGAAAAATCATAAAAAAATTAAAATCTCTGCATTGGCCAGGGTGTCCAGGATGGGGCACCACAGCGCCTCCTGCAGCCCTTTCCCAATTTGCGTCTATAAAAGAGCACCTCATCCCCCCCAAACTTGAGTTCTGTCCTCAGAGATCTTCCACCATCTCACCTTCCGTAGTTGCAGCCCCTCCCCCACTTGTTGCAACTACCCCACTCCTTGCCAGCGAGTACACTACCCCCCCACTCGCGAGGTTTGACGCAATGGAAAACAACGCGGATGGACTCCTCTGGAGGTTCCTAGTCGCGCCCCATGGTCACAACGCCGACTCCCGGCGCAAACCTCTGGCCTCATTCTGCAATTTGGTTGCCGCGACTTGCTTGGACGCGGTGAAGATGATGAGAGCTGGACCAACTTAGACGGATTGCCCCCCCTCCCTTCCTTTCCTTCTCCTATCCTTTATCCTTTGTATTCAGCGCCTATACACAAAAAGACACACGTTGCGTACAATTGAGTAGCCTTCAGGCTTGTGAGTCACTTAGAGAGAATAAGAACCGCGCGCAAGATCTGCGCCTTGGAGAGAGAAGATCCGCGTGAGCAAGAGAAATTGGCAAAGGTAAGAAATCTACGCCAGTGAGAGTCTGAAAGTGAGAAATCCGCGCCAGTGAGAGTATCCGCAAGAGTACATGGGGAGACCTTGAAGCGCCAGAGCGCATACGCGATCCTCAAGAGAGACAGGAAGAGAAAAAAAATGAAAAGGAAGAATGAATAGATAAGAAGGAACAAGAGAAAAAAAGTTTTTTTTTTTTGAGCCCGCGTCCTGCCTCCCAACTCCAACCTCCCACCCCGCGCTAGCTTCCCCGCAACTTTTCCGCTGTCCTCAGCTGACCGCGCCCCCTATACTCATCACCAGATCCGCAGCGCGTTTCCTCAACCAATCCTGCAGGGGCCTTGTTTGCCAGCCAATTCCTCAACCTTCCGTCCCAATGAACCTTCTGTCGCCAGAGTCCCCGCCAATCCGTTGTCCTTTTCCCCAGTCATGCCGTTGGCATCCAATCCCTCCCCATTCCACCCCTGAAGCCCTGCCCCAAGCTTCTGCTGCACCAATCCCAAGGCTCTTGCTAGCCGTGATGGCTGCGACCCGTTCTGGGACCATCCGTCCCGCACTCCAGCCCCCCGTCCGTCCATTCCGCGCCCGTCCTTTCCAATCCGCCACATCCTTCTGCCCCATCCTCATTCTCCCCACCGTCAAAGGGGTGCGTCTCTGGTTTCAATCCTCCAACGCGTGGCCTGTCTCTTTGGTCGCCGCGTCTACCCCTTTTGTGAGATCCGTCCGCCGCTTGCCAATTCCCAAACCGCATGGAGCATCCATTTCCCGTTCCGTTTTCCTCACCCGCTTCCTGTCAGTAGGCCACACCGTTTCCGTCAAGTCCTGCTTCCCCAACACGTACTTAGCCCCCACTGGGGAAACCAATTCCATGTTAAAATCTGCTGTCCTGTCCCTCTGTCCCATCCGCCAACGGTTGTTGTCCTCCCCATTTGCGCACACGCGGGGCGCAGAAGCGCTTGGAGACTGAATACTCTGCAGATAGGCCTCAAGGCCCCTTGCCACCTCCGCGAGTTTGCTAGCCCAAGAGATGGTTGCCAGTGGTGGGGCTGGAACATACTCTGCCCTGTAGTACTCCAGTTCTGCGTAGTCCACTCCCCGTCGTAGCCAGCCTTTGCCGCACACCCCTGGTCTGTAATTCAATTCCGTGGACGGCTTGAGGTCATGCTTCCGACAGCAGGAGCCGCGCCTCCCCCATCTTGCCAGCATGTCTTCCTTCAGTGCCGGCCAATCCAGGTTCAGGTAGCCTCCCATCTCCTCTACGTCCCGAGGCGCTTCCCCATCCTTGATGAACAGGACGACATGGCGCACCTTCTCAAAATCTGAAGCACCGTCAGGGTCCGCAATCATTTCATACTGTGAGATGAATTGCTCCACTTCTGCAATGTTGAGTCAAATATGCGGTGAAATCCATGGGGTAGCGCGGAGGCCATGGGAGGAGGAAGGAAGAGAAGCGGCTTTTGGTAGCATCCATGAGTACCTTTCAGAGACTTTGACAAAAGATTGTTCCCGGCCAGACCCCCAGATGTGGAAACCATAGATGTGCTACACCCCTTAAGTTGTCCTCAAGTCCGGAAGTTATCGATCAAAGCGTCTGTAAGGGGATTGGATGCAGCCAGTCAAGAGAGAGAGAGTGTGTGTGTGTGTTTGTGATAATAAGATGGCTTCCTTCCTTTCCAATCCAATCCAATCTGATGTTATTATCTCCCTTACAACCTGGATTTGAGAGTGAAGTATTTAAGTCCTGCCTCTCAACCCTAACCTAATAACAACCGCAAGTAAGCAAGAATGATGGAATACAACCCCTAAGCCACAGAACCCTAGCCCAACCCTATCCCTCTGTCCCCCGTCCCTTAACCCATGCTCCACCTCCCCTGCCCCATGCCCCGTCCGTGTTGCCCGCTGGTTTGTCCTTCTCATGATGCGTCCGCCCAACAACCCGTTCCAGGTATCCGGGGCCTACCCGGGTGATCCAATCCGCACGTCTTGCAATGCGCAATCCACTTGATCCGCACAAGCCATCCAATCCGCATAAGCCATCCAATCCGCGCAATCCATCCGATATGCGCAAGCCTTCTGATCCGCCCAAGCTTTCCAATCTGCGCAATCCGTCGGGTCCGCAATCCGCGCGATCCTTCCGTCTCCCGTCTCCAAGTGCTGAGCCCAACCAGACCCCTGCTGAGCCTACCTGACTGCTGCTGAGCCCGCAGCGTGGCTAGATGCGGCGAGGCCCTAACCATTGCTGAGCGTGCCTCCACTGCTGAGCCCGCCGCTATTGCTGAGCGCGCCGCCCGCAGCCCTTTCCCAACTCGCGTCTATAAAAGAGCACCACACCACAATGGCCTACTTCATTGCCCTGAGGGCCTTTCTCTTCTCATCTAATTCATCCCTCTCAATCAAGTTCAAGGTGATTTTGAGACAGGTTTGACCAACTTGCCCCACCAGCTATCATCTTGGCCCGCCTCCCCTTTGTGCGGTCAATTTTTTGGTCTTCTCAACTTGATTCCACCCTTGCAACCCTCAACCTCTTTTTTGCTTACTTGCTCTGCCTTCAGAAAGGCAATGCAGGATTTCATTGTGCAAAGCATACATCAACCTCAAGATTGTTACTTGCTCACTCCCCCTTCAACAAGGCAAAAAATGGTTGCATCATCCCGGGCAACCATTTAACTCCTTAAACTTGTGGCCATTGCGCCTTGAACCTAAACATGTCTTGCTCTCTTTGCCTTCAGAGAGGCAGAAAACGGCTGCATCAACCTAATCAGCTGGTCCATCCCTCTCAAACTGGCAGCCTCATCATCTGAAGACATCAAAGCAATGAAAAATTGCATTATCCTAAGTGACAAACAATGGCATCATCACACGCTACCATCATCATCATTTTTCTGGCCTGCTTGGACTTCATCAAGGCTACAAGCAATCAAATCATCTTTATAATTCCAATCTTTTGAAATCTGACCTTTGCTCCGACACCATTGCCATCTTCCAATCTTTGTGCAACATGCAGGTCCACTCAACTATCTGACCTTGTGAAATTTGAATTTTGCTCCGCCACCATCACTGCTGGCCCATCTTGGCACAACTCAAAAACCCACACGCTTGGCCTTGTTGCAACAAACAATCTGCAATTAGACTAATTGACTAGCTTCCCTGGAACACTCATGGCCGTCCCCCTCATCAATTTATGTTCTTTTTAAATCAACTGACCCCTCCAGCCTATGAGTAAATTTTTCCAATCAGTTTTTTTTTGTTCTTTATTTTTTTCATGATAATGATCACAAAACCTCCTGAAAACTTTGCTTACTATGTGTTTTCTACTTTGATTGGTACTCATCTCAACTTTGCTTGCGACTGTGAGAATTCAAGATGAGAAAGGATTCAAGTTGTTTTGGTCATTGACCAGAAGAGACAAAGAGATAAATGCTTTTGAAGAAAGGAAAAAAATATTTAGAACAGAGAAAATAAAAGAAATGAGAGAGGAAGGCAAGTTGATGAGCAAAGAAAAGAAAAACCAAAAGCAGTTGTGGACTGAGCTGAGCAAAGAGAAAAATGAGGCTGAATGGGTTGCTGATTTGCAAGCAGTAGCTTCTAAATTTTATGGTCTGGCCTGTGGAAAGAAAAATGATTTTTGATGAGAAGATGATTTTGAGTGTGATCCCAAAGATTTTAAAATTAGTGAGAATTAGATTAAAAGACTAACTGCATCTTCTATAGGGCAGTTATTGGAAGGTTTAATTCCAGGTGAGCATGAAGGGCTTTCAACCATGTCTCCAGGTGACGGGCCTTACTGGTCCCTTTGCAAGTCCCTGTGCTGAATTAAGGGTTGGGTTGCAGGTTTTTACCACAATCCTAGCAATAGGGTAGAGATGGTTTTTTCAGGATAATGAGCGGTTTTAGTTAAGACTTTGACAGCTCTGGCTTACTCTATCTGGTTCCCTGGCCAGGAGTATTGAGTTTTCTTAGGCATTTCGGAGGCAGGAAAGAATTTGCTCGAGTTCTTTTTTTTGTCATCATAACAGAAATTTTACTGCTTGATTCCTTTTCTGAACCACAGAATCTTGTCCTAACTATAGTAGTTCAAATTTGACTTCATTTTTTTACTGCTTGGGATACAGCAACAGTGTATTTTAGTGTCTGTCAAGATTTTGAGATTCAATTCTCTCTTGGCTATTCACAAGGGAGGATTTTGGATGTTTCTTTCTCTGCTCATTACCTCATTCTCCAATTTCCTTCCAGTTCCTTTATTCATCTTTATATAAAAATATAGCTTGATGTGATCAATGATGTCATCAGTACTATTGTATGATTATAGCACCTGTGTCCTCACCTATTATTTTTCTGCCATAGTTGATTATTCATCACTGTGCATTGTTATTATTGCCTTAGGCCTAGTTGCAGGCCCCCTGTAAGGGGCTCTCCAGCTTTCTATTTAAGCTGTTATTTTCCAGGAACTTGTGATCAGAATTGTCTATTTTTATCCTGTTTTATTCAGAGCCACTCATAGTGGCTGGGTCCCTCCTGGTGATTTCTGGTGTAGCCTTTATTGAGTTATTCCAATGAGAATTAAAATTCCTCCAATTACTATCCTTTTATGCCCACACTAGGCTTATTACCCACTCTGCACCACTGAAAAACTTCAGTTTTAGGAATGGGTTTGCCTTATTCATCCTTATTTGGCTTTTCTGGAACATAGTTCCAATCCACTATCCTCAAACTCTTGACATCTTAGGCCCTCTTAGCTTAACACCTACTGGTATCATCCTGAATCATCTTGAGTCCTCTTTGATTCATTACCCACCTTGGAGAGTTTACTCCCTTTTTCCAAAACTTCAGCCTGATCCATGTTGGATCTCTTCCAGTACTAGTCTTCTTTCTACTGTTAGTTAATGCCACTCTCATGCTTCATGGTTAAGGGTTATTTTCTTCCCCACTATTACATATCCTTTTCCTCAGTACCATCTACTTTGGTCCATAAGAATGAAAAAAATAGAGCACAACATCAATGGTACGGTCTGCTTACCACCTCTGGCTTGCCTAAAGACCTTGCAATCTTGGAAACTGACTCAGTATATACTTGCAAATGTTGCAGTTAACTCTATACTGGTTGAACATCCATTCAAGATTTTCTCCTCTACCCTGGGAATCATCAACCCTTGGACTTCCATTCTTGATAATGCACTCACACTAGTTAGTAAACATGCCCAGAAAGACAAATTAACTGTATACTTCTCAAATGGAATAGTCCCCTCCCCTGCATACACTATGACCTTGGAAACAACTGAACTGTTATTTCATTTTCCCATTCCCTTCCTATCATTCATTGACTTACCTCTTGCTAGCTGTAGATGGCAATCCATTGTGTTGTATCTAGTTTCCTTCTGTTTACCTTATGAAGGCTGTGTTGCCTGTCTGAAGATTGTCTCCTCAGTTAGTTAATTTCATGCATTCTTGTATTTGCTAAATCCATTCATCACATTGCACTTTGATTTAGTTACTTTCCATTGGAAAACATTTCCTCTTCTGTTTGTTGAACCATCAACCCTTAAGTTAGCACTTTGCAGCTAGCCTTGCTACCTTTCACTTTCCCCTTTCATTCAGCCTCTCCCTTTGCGCTCAAAATCATTTAAGTTTCCCCTGTAGTATGTGGGGTGGTTGTGTGACAGTAAATTAACTAACTCAACTCCTCTATTGTAGTTTACCAACCTATATTAGATTGTTCCTTAAAATGTCACATACTTTCTCAACCGGGAATGCTCCCCTCACCCCATACGATCATGATATTCATTGGGTAGGGAGATCCAGAGCTTCACGTTCCCAAAAACATTTAGATCACTTTCCTTCTTCCAAATCTCCTTTTGTTGAACCTCTTGAAAATCCCAGCTTTCTCCTCAACAGGATGCTCTGGTTGATCCTCTCAAATAAATTGAATATTCCAAACATTCCTCCAATGAAACCTTGACTTGGGGTAGATGAAGGGTTCTCACTAGTGCTCCCAAGACCAAAGCCTTGAATTTTCTCTTGACCTTGATACAGGCTCTAAATCAAAAATTGCTAACAATCTTGCCCATTCTTTCCTAGTTACCATATTCTGGGAATTAAGCAGCCGGATCATTTGACAGGTGAACATTCTCATAAGCTTAGATCTTACCTGCGTTCCTGTAAAATTGTCTTATCATAATATCCCAACAATTTCCCTTATCATAGACATAAAGTAATGTATGTGTCTTCCTTCCTAGAAATACAAGCCTTGCAGTGGTTCAAGCTGTATCTCAAAATATTATCCCATAACAGCCCCACTTGTATTATTAACAATTTGTAAAGGTTTGAGCAACATTTTTTCACCCTTTTTGGCAACCCCAACAAAGTTCAAACTACCAAAAATAAACTTAAGGATCTATTTATGAAAGAGAACAGTAGAGTTTCCGTTTATATCTCCCATTTCTGAGCCTTGCAGTCTTGCATCCAATGGAAAAGGCAGCACTTTTATTTCCCTTTTGAAAAGTTTCACTGTCACTCATAATCAAAAAGCTTTCAATTGGGGAACATAAGAAAACCTCCCTTCAGCATCAAATCAACCACATGGTGGAGCTTGATAATTGTCAGCTTGCTACTATGTACAGAGCAACCTGTCAATAGCAACACAAAACTATGAAAAGTAAGAATATCTCAATTAAAAAAATAAGGAGTGAGAAATCCATAAATATTATTACAGAAGTGGATTCCTCACCCAAAATCAGGTAGGCTCACTCACTGACCCCACCCTTGAATTCCAAGTCCTTATATTTTTAAAAGAATCAAAAAGAAAAGTACTAAAAATTACAACACCAGTACGGCACTTTTTGGCCATTCTAATATTTCACAAATTTTGTCATGTATAGGGTTTACACCTAAAATTCACTCAGAATTGAGGTGTTGTTATTTTAGGAGTTACTTGCGGAAATGTGTTATGTCACAATTCCCACGCGCAGCCCCGCATCATTACATATCCCTACGTACTCTTAGTATAAGATTCCCGCGTACTAGAGACCCGCGCGCAGCTGATTCTGCCACGCACGCAGCAGATCCTACCACGCGCGCATCTGTACAAACTGATCCCCGCGTCTGGATCCGTTGTGACTAATCTGACAACCAGGTACCGCTCAGAAGAGCTACAACCTAGTTAGAGTAGCCTAGCATATGTAACAAGTTGAAAAATGCATTATTAATAGTATGAAACAATCAAAACTTAAATAAAATTAATAAAAATTAAGTTTAGAACATTTTTTAATAATAAATCAAAGATCAAGGATTACCACGTAAATCACTGACTCTGATCTTTGAAGACCACAAAAAACTACAAGGAGTGTTCATAAAAATTATTGAAAACTCTCTATGTGATCAGCAGATGATTGAAAAGTAGTAAACATCCACATCTGCCAACTCCAGAGAAATATCAATAGTACAAAGGAAGGATGAGTACAGAATGATCAAATTTACGCCATAACAGATTAACAGATCCTGTGGCTAAAATAGTACAGAAATCCAGCAGATCTAAGGACAGCTGATTGACAGCACCAAGTGGACGTGTCAATCTTTCCCTGACTGGCTTTCCAGACTCAGCCCACGAGCAGAACCCTCTCTACGTTCCCTGAGAAGCTCAAAATCACCCAAAAAGGTATTTATACAGATCTCTTTGGATCCATTATTCCATCATCAGTTTACCAGGAATCATTTATTATCAATCAGACAGCGTGTCATTTTTGATCAAGAGATTATATGAAGATAAGCAAGTGATTTATGACTTAGTCTGTAGTAGTGTTATTTATCCTTATTAACCAATCAACCCTTGAAGTTTAGTCAAGAAATCTACCCCATCTGATCTGAAACCCTTCCAATTATTCCTGGATTCTTGTGGTCAAGTGCTCAGAGTGAGTGTTACCCTTCCTGTCTTGGCTATTTATGCTGTTAAGCCCGGCCATTAGTGGAATAAGTCCTTTCTAAGGCACACATCTTTATTCCAAGTTTCTTAAACTGCCTAACGAGGCCCCTTGAAGAGAGGTTGCTAGTCTGTAAAGATCCCCAGTAGTATAATACTGTGGCCCCTCATTTATATTATATTGAAAACTATTTATTACCAAACCAATGAAACCATGCAACTGCTCTTATTATATCATTCATTTGAGCTTCTAAGTGTTTATTATTTGAATAATAATTATTATTATCATTCCAGCATTTTTATTACTCTCTGTAGCCAAAGGAATGCAAGGTTCCTGGTATCAGAGAGCTGACAATAATGGCTAGCACAACAAGAACTGCTCTTGGAAAAACAACCATGGATCTTCAACCTACGTTCCAAAGGAAGACCACTCTTCAAAGCAACATTTGAAGAATCCAGAAAAGTCCAAACCAAATCCAACCTCAAACTACAAACCAAAGGGGAAATACATCTCCAAAACTCCAAAATTCCTGGAAAAGTAAACAGGGATGCTTTGGAACAAAAAACATTGAAGAAGGGAAAAGGAGGGTTTATATATGTATTTTGGGGGAAAAAATGATTTCAATAGTTTTATGAGGCAGCTAAACAGTCAAAAAATAAGCTTTTAGTTTTTCTAATTCTTTCAAGGAAAAATAAACATTATCTAAATAATAGCAATTCAATCTTTGCACTCGTGATTCACTTGGTGCTCCAAGTTAAATATTTTTCCTCTTCCATTGCAAAAAATACTGCATATTGTGTTTTACTCAATTTTGGCTCTAATGTTTCTTTTTTAAGTTCATCTTTTGCCACTTCCAGAAATATTATGAGTTCAGAGATAGATGAGTCTCCGATCTATTTATTAAATAGTGCAAATGGCTAAATGGACCTTTGCATTTTCCAATTCCCCATTTTTGAATGGGATCCATTTGTGTTGAATATCCCCAGAATGGAAGACACCATTTCAGGACATGTCTTCCTAGTTTACTGGAATCTGGATGTGAATTGAAAAGAAGGATTGACTGACCTTCAAAACTTGCAACCCCAGGACGCTAGAATTTGTTTCAAACAGAAATTAAACAGCCTACCTGACAATTTCATTGAGTTGGATGAAAATTTTCTGCCAGGAGATGTGCAGTATCCTGACATTCATTCCCAAATTCCCTCTTCAGATTTTGGATTGATAGCTTATTTTTCCAACTTAACTTTCCCTTATTTCTTTGAAGAGAAAAATGAGCCTACAGAATGGTTTATTTTGAGCTCTTTAATCTTCTCCCATTGTGCAAGAACTTCAAACCCTGTGCTCAAAGATGACAGGATTGAAGATCTAGAAATCATTCAACACTCTTGACCTTTGGTTTACCATTACTTCCCTGTTTCCTTCTCAGATGTAAAAGCAGATAAAATTCCTGCTTTCCTTTCTTATGATCATGGGATTAAACCTACTAGCCTACCTCTGGCACACAGAACAGTCTACTCTCTCTTGAAGCAAGAATCAACCACGCTTCAAGAATACAGTGTGGAAAAGCTATTAAAAGGATTTCTTTGACCAAGAAATTCACATACCCGCTTGCCTGTCCCAATTGTTCCAAAGAAATACAGAGGCCTTTGCCATTGTGTCAACTACAGGAAACTGAAACAGTTAACCTGGAAGAATGCCTATCCAGTACCCCCTATGTCACACCTCCTCACTCTCTTTCACCAAGCTTCTTATTGCTTGAAGTTAGACCTTTGAGGCCCTATAATTCAATTTTCATTTCAAACTTTCATGATTATTCTACCTCAATGATAAAATATTTTGGCAGTTATGAGTATAGATTCATGCCTTTTGACCTCTGTAAAGCTCCTTCCACTTTTCAACATTTCATTCATGAAATTTTTTGTGACCTGGTAGAGAAATACCTTGTGGTGTATCTTGACAATATACTTTTCTAACCAAAAACTCTTCAGGATCAGCTGGCACATGTGCAAGAGTTGCTGCAGAAACTTCAAAAGAATAAACTGTTTTCAGAATCTTCCAAGTTAAAATTTCACACTCATTCTCATTATTCTTTAGGTATTGTAGTCTTGCAGGAAGGGCTATCAATGGAACCAGCCAAAAGTCAGTGCATACCGGACTGACCCGCACTTTCTTCAGTCAAATCTCTTCAATTTCTCCTTAGATTCAGTAATTTTTACATGAGTTTTATTGAGCATTACGCCAAGAAAACCATGAATCTTACTAAAATTCTTCAGAAAGACACTAATTTTGCTTTTAAAGAACAAGTGGGTTTGGAATTAAAATCTCTAAAGAAAGCCTTCACCATTTCTCCAATTCTTTCTCATTCTATTGAGCTAGCTTGCACCATTTTGGAAACAGGCACAAGCAACTATGCAATTGCAGGGTTGATCTTGCAGTTTTCTTCCTTTTCCTCTCTTTTTCATCCTGTAGCCTTTGATTCTTGCAAGCTGTTTTCCGCAGAGCCTAACCACAAGATTCATGAAAAGCAACTTCTCGCAATTCTTTATTGCTTGAAGAAATGGTTTTCATAACTTTTAAGTCTTATGGAACCTTTTGAAGTCTTAACTGATCATAATTCTCTTAAGTATTTCATGAGCTCAAAATTCCTTACACAAAGACAGGTACGTTGGGCCAAATACCTCTCCAAGTTCAAATTTACTATAACTTCCTGCCCTGGGAAACAAGCGGTGGTCCCTGATTCTTTATCACATTGGGACAAAATTTACCCAGGGGGGGGATCACCTTTGCCAATAACAACCCTGAAGACATTAGGAAAATTTTCTCCAACCAGTCTTCCCAATTCAGTTTGATTATCTCCCACCTTCGAGATAGGGCTTCCTAACTTAAAAAATATTATATCAACAACCCCAAGTGTCAAAAATTTTTCAAGATTTCAAAACAATTGGATAGTGATCACAGCATTGATGCAAATTTTTATTTAGTTCATAAAGATTGTATAGTAGTACCAGATAATCCTTGCATAAAGTTAGATATCTTTGATTCTTGGCATGATTCTCCACTTGCTGGTCATCATGGGCAGGATTAAACCTACCAATTGATGGAAAAAGACTTCTTTTGGCCTCTTATGACCAAAGAAGTAAAATACTATGTTAGCGCGTGCTATGAATTCAGTCTTAACAAGGACTCAAAACACTGGAAGTATGGTCTGCATCAGTAACTTCCAATCCCTCCTGTTCCTTGGAAGTTTTTTTGGTGGATTTCATTTTGCAATCATCAATTTCTAGTTTTTATGATGCTATTTCAGTAGTAGTAGATTGCTTCTCAAAGATGAATTTATTTCTTTGCAGTAATGTGACTGCCTCTTGGGAAGATTTAGCTAGTTTATTCACAGAAAATATATTTTCAAAACATGGTCTTCCGTATAATATAGTCATTGATTGTGGATCTTTTACTGTCTCTAGCTTCTGGAACTTGCTATGCCAAGATTTGAAGATCACTTGCAAATTATAAACAGCTTAACACCCAGAAATGGATGGGCAAACTTAGCGAGTTAATCAGATTCTCAAGCAGTATCTTCAAATTTATGTTTCCTATCAACAAGAAAAATGGTTTCAATGGCTCCCATCAGCCAAGTTTTCCTACAACAACTCCACTCATTCCTCCACCAAACATTTTCCCTTTCAGACTCTTTATGGTAGAAATTGGAGTTTTGCTTCAGTTCATGTAGCACCTTCTCAAACTTCTACCAATTACCTCAATTGCATGCAATCTCTTCAATTGCAACTTTGAACTAACCTTGAAGCAGAACACCTGAACTACCAGGAGCAAGAAGACAAACTTTGAACTATGGCACCAACCTTTGAAGTAGGAGACCAGATAGGCTCAATGCTTTCAACATTTGCAGTACTCTCCCAACCCAAAAACTCTCTGAAAAAAAACTTGGCCCCTTCAAAGTTGAATCATTCATCTCTCCCAACGCTTCTAAACTTAACTTATCTGAAAAATGGAAAGGTATCCACCTGTTATTTCATGTGTCCCTCCTAGAGCCAGCTTGATTCCTATACCCAGGAAATACTCATCCCCCTCCCAAAACAGTCAATTTCCAAGATCATCTAGAATGGGAAGTAAGCCATATTCTGGATTCCAGGTTAAGCAAAGGAAAACTCAAATACCTTGTTGAATGGACTGGCTTCCAGTCTGACAAAAATTGCACCTTGTGGGAACCAGCCCATCCTCTTTGTAAATCCCCCAATTTGGTTTGAGACTTCCATAAAAACCACCCTTGGAAACCTCACAAGTGTCTATTACATCCCTTCCAATTACATTCCACAATTCCATTCTATTCCATCTCATTAATTCCATCACATTTTTCATTTCATCCAATATCATTTCCAGTTTCTTTGAATTGTTTCTTTTTCATTAAAACCTTTGATTTTGATATTTGATTAATTCTCTGTATTTAAGAAACAAAGTCCTTTATCTCTTTAAAAAAACAAATAGTTTTATACAATAATAAAAATTACATAAAAAATCACAAACTATCCTTTATTTCCTGTTCTGCATCTTCCCAATTTTGAGTAAATTCCGCTACCATTAGCCTAAATTCATCCAAATATTCATCATTTATTAAAATGAAAATTGGGCGCAACACAAGAACTTGTGATAACAAATGCTTTTTGAATATCTCTTTGCACTTTGAAGTCCAAGCCCTCTTTGGCCAGGAATTGCATCCACATTCCTCCAAGATTTCTTTGTAAGCTCTCTTTATTTGGCCTTGCCACAAATATTCTCCCACATTGCCAGTCAAAAGCCTTGCATCATTCTAAATTGGTACCAAAACTTGCACTTGGCATTCCTTGCCTTGGGCTTCTGTCCTATTACCTTCCATCACATTTCCTTCCCTCTAATCTCCTTCCACTCTAACTCTCTCCTTTTGTCCAGTCCTATTTCTTTCCTTCACTCCATTTTCTCTGCTCCCTTCATTTCCTGCCTCTTTTCCCATTCTTTTTTCTCCTTTCCCTTCCCATTTTTCTTTGCTTTTTTCCTTGGTTTAGAGACTCCTGTGGGATTGTATAAATAATTTAGAAAATATATTTCTGTCAGTCCTTGAAGGGGAATTGAGTAATACTTCTAATCCTTCAGAGAATTATTAAGACTAAGGTGGTTTTGAATTTCCTTCCCTTCTATTACTATAGTAAGTCTGGACAATAATTTATTTAAATTAATTACTAGTTTATTCAAGTTTTTATATAGGTCTCAGACCATACCTAGATTAATTATTTGACTGTTTTTGGTAGGGTTTTTTGAATAATGAACCAGATGTATTGGATTATTGGTTAGTGGTTGATCAGATATATTTGATCTTAACCAATATCCCAATATTAAAGGGTTCAAGGGTTCATTAAATGGATGTTTCATGAGAGGACCCAAGGATGGGTTTACCAACAGGGGGATGGATAGAGGAAAGGTTGGTAGTTTCATTTTTGTTATGCTCTCTTTCTTTTTATGGGTGGTTTTTATTTAATTTGGTGCTGAATATTTATTTCACAGAAGAACCCTAATTCAAGCACCTGTTGGATGTTTTAATAGGTTAAAGGTGTGTTATAACTTGGTTTCTGATTTCCTTTTTCTTTAGAATTGGTTCAATAATAATAACTATCTTGGTAGGTACCATGGATGACTACTGATGGGATGATGGTGATGGAGGTGGGTGATAATGATAAGCCAGATGGAATGAGATGGGCTGAATGATACAACTTGGATAGGGAAGAGAGGCCCTCCTCAAATATACAAATCCTCCCTCAGGGGGTGCTCAAGGCTTTCCCTGAGGGTTCTCCCTGTTCTGTTGAGTAGAAGTGAGATAAAGTTACATGAGGCATTTCTTCTGGTTGGAACAGGCTTGTAAAGCTACATGAGGCATTTCTTCTGGTTGGGAAAAGCTTTTACAGAGGTTTCACGCATTCATGGCCCTGCATAAATTGTGGTTTAGTTCAGATAAGATATATTGCTGTGCAGTACTGGTGGTTTGTTTAGTGCTGCTTGATTCTACCTACATGTATTTCTGTGAAATACTGGTGGTTTGTTTGGTTCTACTTGAGACTGGTTTGACTTCCTCCTGCATATATTGCTCCTGTATACTTCTGCCCAGCCTCCTGTTTGTATATTGCTCCTGTATTAATTCTGCACAGCCTCTTTTATGTGTATTTTCTGCATGTTTTTTTGGTTCTACTTGAGACTGGTTTGACTTCCTCCTGCCCATATTGCTCCTGTATACTTCTGCACAGTGTCTTGTATGTCTATTTGCATGCTTGTTTGATTCAGGTGACCAGATATGAAATGGTGCATTGCCTCCTGTATCTGTATTGCTGTATTCTGGGTGAGCTGACTGGATCTGGCTAATTGCACTGCTTCTTGTATCTGTATTTCTTTATTCTGGCTGAGGTGACTGGATCTGGACTGGTTTCACTGCCTCTTTGCTTGGTATTTCTGTATTATGGATGAGGTGATGGAATCTGACTGGTTGCACTGCCTCTTGCATCTGTATTTCTGTATTTTGGTTGAGGTGACTGGATCTTGACTGGTTGCACTGCCTCCTGGATCTGTATTTCTGTATGCTGATGTGGTGACTGTATCTGGAATGATTGCACTACCTTATGGATCTGTATTTCTGTATTCTGACTGGGGTCACAGTATCTGACTTGCTGCACTACCTCCTGTACTTGTATTTATTTATGCTGGCTGAGGTGACAGGGTTGTTTTATGGTCCTGGTGTTGAGGGTAAGCTTCCAATGGTATGTGCTTGCAGGTTTGAAATTTATGCCTTATGTCTTCCACAGAGATTTTACACCTGGTTGTGTATGAGTTTGCCACAGTTGAAGGTTTCTTGGGATGTATCTTCTAATCCATGAGGGGTAGGGTGGTACTTTGGCTGAGTGAATATAGGTTATTTTGGATGTAAAATCCATTTCTAAGGTTTATTTGAGAGTTTGAGCTGTTTTTGTATTACAAAAGTGGGTCTTGTTAAAATACGGATGCACTCAGGGAATGTGCATATTAGTGTGTAATCCAAATGGGATGCACAAATGGGCCTCCGCGGCCCATTGGAAATCACGTGGCTCATGTGGGCCTATGTGGATGTTATTGGTTTGGGGCATTTGGGCACCAAAACACATTTTCCAAGTCAATTGGGACATGGTCCTTGACATGCCCACCAGCGTGAGTGGGCCACCTTAGCCAGATGGGTTTATCTGGGCATTTATGAGCCCAAGAATTATTATGGACATACTTGGTCTGATGGGCTGGCCCGCCAAAGTATGTTTTTTGGGGTCTTTAGGCCTTGGAGGCCCATCAGGGCCGCCGCCCGTGTTGCTGCCCGCTTGGGGCTGCTTTTTTCTCACCTGGGGCCCAAAGGCCCGCACGGGGCCATTGTAGAGGGCAGGGGACTCTGCTTGGAGTCCCCCCACCCGCTTTCTGCAGGTCCCAGTTGTGCCACCTGGCTGGTTGCGGCCGCCAGGGCTGGAGGCACCTGCCTCCCTCCCTCGCCTTGCTTGGTTGCAAGGGGGAGGGAGGATTGCTTGTCCCTCCTTGACCAGACCTGCCAGCCGGTTGCAACAAAGGCAACTGAATAGGTGGGAGGGGACTTAATCACCCCCCCACCTCAAGGTTGATGGGGCCATCTCTCCCCCCCCCATTACCAAGGGGGAGGCAACCAATGGGGCTGGGTGGGCCTGACCACAACCTAGCCCACCTTCAGTGTGACAATCCCTGGGGGTATTGACCCCCTGGTCCCCTGGAGGGGGGGGGGCGCGCATGCCTGCCGGTTACACCCCTTCCTCATGAGTTCTTGGCTGGACCCAGAGTAATTCTGGGTACACCCTGGCCATTTTGTGGACCAGGGGCCTGTCTGCAGGAGGCAACCATGCCTGCAAGTGTATAAAAAGGGCCAGTAAGGTTAGAAGAGAGATGTGACCAGGTAAAAGGGCTGGTCGTAATGGAAAACCAGCCGGGTTCTGAACAGCAAGTGGCTGTTTTGGCCCGGTGAGGGTGGAAACACCAAATTTGAATGTTACGGGATGGTCAAAAGAGTTCAGAACTAGTGCCTAGTGGGCTGAGTAAGCCCAAACCAAGTAAAAGGGCTTGCAGAGCCTGTATAGCCCATTTGGGGCTGAATTTTTTCCTTTTTCTTGTCCTTACATGAGCTCCACATGAGCAACATCTTTTTTATTTAAGGAGCTCTTCTCCCTGCTGTTTTGCACCAATTCATTCATCAATTCATTCACATTCACAAGTGTGCCATTGCCTTTGCCTCAGATTAAGAATTGATCATAACACATTATTGTCTCAACATTTCTTTTGCTTTAAATACTGCTCTTTCACTAAGCTTGTGGGCCAATAATTCTCACAAGTCTGATGGCTATAGGACAGGTTTGGTCTACCACATCCCCCCCAGACTTAATGCTGTCCACAGCATTCCTGTCCATAGACATCAGACTCCACAACCTATCCTTCTTCTTCTTCTTCTTCTCCTTCTTCTCCTTTTTTATTTGGGAGACATAAATAATAATAAAAATACTGATATTTACATGCAGAATCAAACAAAGTCCCAGAGAATCCTAGTGATCCAGATGGTCCAGTTGAAAACTTGATTGTTTATCTATCAATCTTCTACTCTTCATTATTTCTTTATTGTATCCATGTAGCGGTAAAATTATAATTGAATCCTTTCCATTCTTCTTGGTTGTTGAATTATAGTAGGGTTCTCTTGGATAAAGAAAGGTTTTTGCATTTTCATCTTTTTTTCTGATTCCTTGTATTTAACTGATTCCTTTAAGTTAAATCTTCTTTTCACTTCTCTATATACTGTGGTACTTCATGGCTAAAGAAAGATAATTTTCCTCTAAATCTTTCCTATATTCCTCTAAATCTTTTCTTAAATTTTGAGCCTTGACACCCTGTTTGCATCTATTCAAACCTGATAGATAATATTTTCCTTTGAAACCTACTATAATGTCTTCATTCAGAAATTTCTGGCTGAAGATTAATTGATTAATTTTCCCTTGATACCTTGACACATTTTGAAATTTTTAATTGGGTCCAATTTTGAGTTCAGAAAATCTTGATGTCTTCAGGTCCTTTCTTCTTCCCAGTGTTCCATGTTCTCTTTGGGTTGAATTCTTTTTACAGCAATAATCTTCTTGATGAAAGTATATTTATATTTGTGTATTTCTTTTATCTTATTTCATCTTTCTTTTACTTCTTTTATTTTATGTATGCATTTATTTTTATTTTATATTAGTTGTTTTGTTTTATTTTTTTTATTTTTTCATTTTTTCATGTGCAGTTTAGGCTCTTGCTAAGAAGCTTTGTTTTTCTGATTTATCTTTGTAATGATAGATCTAGCAGTTTAGGCTCTTGCTTAGGAGCCTTGTTATTTATATACCTTCTTTTTTTTTTTTTATCCCTTCTTTTTTTTGAATATTTTTATTATTCTTTCCTTTTTTTTATTATTTTTACTTTCAATTTTTATTTTTATTTTTATTTTTTTTTTTGATGTATACCCCCTTTTGGATCCAGTCTCAATGGCGGGCTGTTGTTTTTCTTTGCGGGTGCGCGCAGGCTTTGGTCGCGGGCTGACAGGGCCAGGCTCTTGGCGAGTGTAGAGGCGCGCGAGGTGCGCGCGCTCGAGGTTTGCAAACAATGGTGAGTCTAGAAAGATGGTGCACTACCGCGCCCGGTAGTCGTTCTCAAGCCCACTTGATAATCGATTGCTGCGGCTCCAATCAATGTTGATCTTCGCGGCGGCCAACCTCCTGACATGGATTGAATCAAATACAGCCATCAGGCTTTTAATTAATTGGTCAGCCAAGTTCTTTCTTCTATCTTCCGTTCATTCATTTCTTTTTAATATTTATAATTGATTTTCTTGGGTTTTAGCCAGTTTCAACTTGAAGTACCCCTGGTTCAATTGCAATGGTTACCATGGACCACTTGGGCAATCTGATTGGGTGAACGCTCAAATTTTTCGTTTGCATCCGGGGTCGTTGCGGGCGGTCCAATGGGAGCAGTGTAGGGCAGCGGTTAATTTTGAGATTTGTTAGGCTCCATTCTTCTTTTTTTACAGTTTTAATTTATGTAATTTGGTTTATTATTCTCCTTCCTTCCAAGTGACGCAGGTTCTGCAGCGATAAGGTTTGTCGGACAATCTTTGGTCTAGTGAGTAATATATCTGGGGAGGGATGAATTATGTTTGCTTCCTCTCATTTGATTCTCCCCTTCATTTTTTATTTAATTTTCAATCAATCTCATTTCTTTCTTTTTCTAGTTAGTTCTTCCGATTGGCACCGACGGAAACGGGCCTAGTAGCAACAAATTGCATGATTTTCCGGAAAATTGTTTTTTTGTCTGGCTTAATCCATCCGATCAGATCGAGGTCGCCGTGACAACGGCCGCTCTGGTTTGGTGGCGTTAGTAGCTCTTTCCTCCTATTCAGCGCTCCTCCTTTTTTTGTTTGCTTCTCCAACCGGCGGTGAAGGGTACTTCCCTGCTTTGAATCGATCTATTGATCGACTAATTTACTATTATGATTATTTTTTTAATCAATCTCATGTTTTTTTTTTGTATTAGTCAATGCAGGCGTTGTAGGGTAGGTTTCACATTGATCCATTGGTCGATTTTTTTGTCCTCCCTTTTTTTTAATTAGTCTCATTTAATTTCTTTTTCAATCGATGTAGGTTCCAAAGACCGGTGCTTTTGATCCAAGAAAGGCTCAAACTAAATAACGGGACCGGTGAGTCCTCCCCAAAATAATTGGACCCTCCCCCTTTTTTTGGTTATGACGTATGACGTTCTTCGCGGTGGGTGGATTCTTGGTGAGCTGATACAGGGATCCCAGTCCCCTTTTTCTCTTTCTTTTTTCTTCGTTCTTCCTTTCTTCTTTTTTTTTTTTTTGTTTTTTTCTCCAATTGGCGGGAAATCCTCCTGCTGTAATCATCAATATCACCGCTTTGACCTTCTCAAGCTTGCGGATTGTTCCGGTCAAGGCAGTTGGCGGTTGGGAGCGAGGTTCTCCCCTCCCCTCCATGTCTAATTAAAGAGGGCTGACCAGAAAACGCCTTCCCCCCCTTCATGCAGTAAGCTGTCCAGACTGTTGTTGACATCATGGTTGCTACTTTGGTGAGTTCCCTTTCTTTTCCTTGTCCCTAGCACAGCTTCTGAGCCCCTTTGTTGCTGTTGAAAAAAATCCATAGATGGGGTGCCCCGTGATGTCTTCCCTTCCAAAACCATTAGCTGCCCCTTCCTCTCGATTTCCAAGCTGAATAATATGGTGAGTAATCCCTCCCCCTTTTTTTTTTTTCCTTTCTTCTTTACAAAAACTAACACAAGATGCCTTTTTTTGTATTTTCAATCCTTGTTGTTTGGTGTAGATTCCAACCACCTGCACGTTCAATTCAAAAAAAGATGGATTAACTAGAAATGGGGGTTTTGACTTCGAGGTTGTAAGTCCAGTATGTCCTCCTCCCATCCATGTCTATAAAAAAACCGCTGATGGGGGTCTTCCTGCCCCCATCCTTGCAGTGTTTTGATTGAATTCAATTTGGTCAAAGCATTGTGATTGTGTGCAATTGCTGATGCTGCCACCGTTCCCTGTCCTCTCCATGGATCACTTGAAATTGCCTTCCCGCTTGTTTGGGCCCCTTTGTGTGTTTGTGTGTGTGTGTTTTTATTTGAAATTGTTTTTTAAATGGGAAATGCTAAATTCACGGCTTGTTGAGCCATGTACACAACTCTGTACATGGCTCTTTGAGTTGTGTACACGGCTCAATGGGCCGTGTGGCACCCTACACAGCTCAAATGAGCCATGTGGCATGCTACACAACTCAAATGGGCTGTGTGGCATGCTAAACGTCCCATTTGAGTTTTACTGCATGCTAAAAAATTATAAATAATAAATAATAAATAATAAATAATAAAAAATATAAAATAAATGATAAATGATAAATGATAAATAATAAATAATAAATAATAAATAATAAATAATAAATAATAAATAATAAATAATAAATAATAAATAAGAAATAATAAATAATAAATAATAAATAATAAATAATAAATAATAAATAATAAATAATAAATAATAAATAATAAATAATAAATAATAAATAATAAATAATAAATAATAAATAATAAATAATAAATAATAAATAATAAATAATAAATAATAAATAATAAATAATAAATAATAAATAATAAATAATAAACAATAAATAATAAATAATAAATAATAAATAATAAATAATAAATAATAAATAATAAATAATAAATAATAAATAATAAATAATAAATAATAAATAATAAATAATAAATAATAAATAATAAATAATAAATAATAAATAATAAATAATAAATAATAAATAATAAATAATAAATAATAAATAATAAACAATAAATAATAAATAATAAATAATAAATAATTAATAATAAATAATAAATAATAAATAATAAATAATAAATAATAAATAATAAATAATGAATAATGAATAATAAATAATAAATAATAAATAATAAATAATAAATAATAAATAATAAATAATAAATAATAAATAATAAATAATTAATAATTAATAATAAATAATAAATAATGAATAATAAATAATAAATAGTAAATAATAAATAATAAATAATAAATAATAAATAATAAATAATAAATAATAAATAATAAATAATAAATAATAAATAATAAATAATAAATAATAAATAATAAATAATAAATAATAAATAATAAATAATAAATAATAAATAATAAATAATAAATAATAAATAATAAATAATAAATAATAAATAATAAATAATAAATAATAAATAATAAATAATAAATAATAAATAATAAATAATAAATAATAAATAATAAATAATAAATAATAAATAATAAATAATAAATAATAAATAATAAATAATAAATAATAAATAATAAATAATAAATAATAAATAATAAATAATAAATAATAAATAATAAATAATAAATAATAAATAATAAATAATAAATAATAAATAATAAATAATAAATAATAAATAATAAATAATAAATAATAAATAATAAATAATAAATAATAAATAATAAATAATAAATAATAAATAATAAATAATAAATAATAAATAATAAATAATAAATAATAAATAATAAATAATAAATAATCAATAATAAATAATAAATAATAAATAATAAATAATAAATAATAAATAATAAATAATAAATAATAAATAATAAATAATAAATAATAAATAATAAATAATAAATAATAAATAATAAATAATAAATAATAAATAAAAAATAATAAATAATAAATAATAAATAATAAATAATAAATAATAAATAATAAATAATAAATAATAAATAATAAATAATAAATAATAGATAATAAATAATCAATAATAAATAATAAATAATAAATAATAAATAATAAATAATAAATAATAAATAATAAATAATAAATAATAAATAATAAATAATAAATAATAAATAATAAATAATAAATAATAAATAATAAATAATAAATAATAAATAATAAATAATAAATAATAAATAATAAATAATAAATAATAAATAATAAATAATAAATAATAAATAATAAATAATAAATAATAAATAATAAATAATAAATAATAAATAATCAATAATAAATAATCAATAATAAATAATAAATAATAAATAATCAATAATAAATAATCAATAATAAATAATAAATAATCAATAATAAATAATCAATAATAAATAATAAATAATCAATAATAAATAATCAATAATAAATAATAAATAATAAATAATAAATAATAAATAATAAATAATAAATAATAAATAATAAATAATAAATAATAAATAATAAATAATAAATAATAGATAATAAATAATAAATAATAAATAATAAATAATAAATAATAAATAATAAATAATAAATAATAAATAATAAATAATAAATAACAAATAATAAATAATAATAAATAATAAATAATAAATACATTATAAATTATATGGAGTAGTATATGGGCCCCAACGCGTTGAGGGGCCCTACACAACTCTCAGAGGTTGTTTTGGGCCATACCCAACTCCCACAGGCTGTGTGGGGCCCTACACGCCTCCCACACAACTGGAGCCGTGAATTAAACATCACCCTTTTTTAATTTCTATTTTTTATTACTCTTTTTTTTTTGGTTGATTACCAATGATCACCTGTGTTGCTGTCATCCCTAGGGTTGCTTATGCAGTCAAGCGTTGTTCTTGTGTTCCATTTCTGTCACTGCCTTTGCCTCTTGCTCACCCCTTTTTGTTTAATTTGTTGTCATTAATGTGATATACATATATGTTCCTGGGTTTGCAATAAACACTTCCCCCCTTTTTTTTTCTAATTTGTGTGTTATTATGGCAATGTTAAAGTAATTGGGAGAAATTAAAACTTTCCCACCCTTTCCATCAGCTCCCAAAAGAAAATAGGTCTTTTTCATTAAAAATAAAACATCATCCATAAATCTGTATATTTTTTATTTTATTCTTTTTAACTTATTTATTTTATTTTTTGTTCTTGTATATATAGTATGTAATATACTTTATGCAGAGAGGAAATTCCATCAGCTGGAGTTTTCATCAGTGTTTTTCTTTTTTTTTTTGAAATAAAGGGATATGAGCCATGAAAAATGTACTGGCCCCCTTTTTTTGCTTTTCTTTTTTAGATATATATATAATATGTTGTACAGTGAGAATGACAAATGAAAATGCTCACCCATTCCCTCAGTACTTCAGAATAAACTGAAGGCTTAATGCTGCATCAAATAAGAAAAAAAGTGTTATTCTTCCTAGTATCCTGTCCACCTAATATGGTGTGGTATGAATTGGTCCATCATGATCATATGGCTTATCCAGGACTTGGTCCAGTATTCACCATAGTATAAGCAACATATCACAATCCATGGGCCTTTCCAATGATTAGATGGCCATTTCCCATTAATCAAGAGGTTATTTCCAGTGTAAGTGTTGAGTAGGTCCATAAATTCTGAGTTGTTCCTTTGATGTCTTAAAGGTTGGTCCAAAATCCTCAAAAGATTTTTTTAAATACTTCCAAGGTTTCTTCAAATTCTTGTTTATTGAATATCTTCTCCCATCCTCTTTCTTCTGATACCCCAGGAGTGATGAATTTGCTTTCCCAGGGGTCTGGTAAGCCTTCAAGGTCTATCTCTGGTATATTCTGTCCACTGATCCATACCTCTTCTTGCTCAAGATTTGCTGTGATGCTTTTCATGCCCATTGGTCTTCTGGGTGTTGTAACCTGCCATACTGCTTGATCTGGTGAACAGATTGGGATGCAAACCATTCCCCTCCTGCTATCTCATAGCTTAAGACTCCCCCTTTATGCTTGGATAATTCCGGCCTGACTTTATTATCCACTAAGAAAGGCCTTCAAAGTACTGTGTTAATTGATCCTTTGGCTATGAACAATTTGGGAGACTTTGGTTCCCCAGCTTTTATTTCAAATACTGTTCTTTAGCCAATCCAATCAGTGGGGTAGAATGGACTCCAATTCCTGTAACCTTCATGAACAATTCTCTGGACACCAAGCCTTCCTGGATGGCCAAATTTTGTTGTATCACATTTTATTCAGAGCCATTATCCACCAGAGCCTTGATCTTCATTCCCTTGATCCAGATGTCAATGAATCCCAACAGAAAATTTGAGGTGAGAGTTTTTCCTATGGAGCATGGTTATTCATCATCTGAATAGTCTTCAAAATGGTGTTGACATCCATTTATCCTTCTGTTTTTTTTTCCTGATTGTTGATTTAGAGGCTTTATTCAAATCCAAGGTTCCTTTTGGGGTCATATCTTTGAACTTCTGGATAAAATTTGGTCCAACTGAAAGGAGCTCCTCCAAGGTATTGCTAAAGTTCTGCTTTAATATCTTATTCTTCAAACTCTCTTCCATCTTTATTTCTTTGTGAGTATCCACTGGTTCTTTCTTGACTGGGTTCTTCTGCACAGCTTCAGTTACAGGTTCCTTAAAAATTTCTTTGGGGGGCTCTTCTTCTTCTTCAGAGTCTTGGTCTACTTTAACCAATTCTCCTGGATAATTCTTCTTCCTCTTCCTTTTTCCTGGGGCTGATTCTCTAGTTTGTGCTGAATTTCTGGGTCTACCACTGGTTTCTCTGGAGTATTTTCCTTCTCAGGTGGATTACCCGTCAACCTTTGTGATCTTCTCATTCCCCATTGCACTTGAGATTCCTTCATATTTACCTCTGGTGGTGTCCAAGCTTCCCAATTTCCTGTCTTCAAGAATTCTGCAAAATTAGGTGGTTTCTCCTTCTTCTGGGGTTCCTCCAATTGTGGTACTTGTTGATCCTATGAGAATTTCTCAACTTGATCTCTGAAACTTTCCTTGTTTCTATAAGGTATGGTTTCTCTGTTAAGGAAGTAATAGTTGGTTTGTTGCTTGAAAGCCCTTCTTGCCTTTATATCTTCTATAAAGTCTGGACTGTTGACCTGGGTATGGAGTTCATCCTTGCAATAGTAACATCTGATTGGACATCTAGTTCCTGCACTGGGTGATGAGGGTCTGTGGTTTCGTGCCATCCATTGGTTGATCCTATAAAATTGGGGAGTTGCCTGCTATTGATTTAAGGCCATGGTGAGTTTTGAAATTTCTTCCCTCATTTTTAGAATCTCATCTATTCCTAGTTTCTGGAAATTGAATTCTTTCTTGGTCTCCAATGAACTCTTGATTATGGGTTGAGGGGTTTCTTCTTCATCCACACCCCATAATGTCAATGTCATTTCCACAAATTCCTTCATGGTGTCCAGGTCTGGGGGAAGGTATCTGCCATCTCTTGCAATCATGATTCTTCCTTCATGGGCTGATTCTCTGTTCACTTCCCTCCTAAGATCAGTGGATAAGGCTTTCCAGAGGTATTCTCCAATTTCCCAGTTGGTGTTGTGATACCCCATCCTGATGAAATAAAGAACCATCTCCTCATAACTCCCAATGGAATTTTTGAAGTCATGTTTGGTCTTGATGCTTCCTTTTTCTTTAATATGCCTTGGAAGCCTTGGTATGGATTACTCATTGAACCTTCTATGGGGTTAGCTGTGCCCCATTTCCTTTTTAGTTCCTTCTTCAAAAGTTCCCAGTCCCCATATTCATTTCCTTCCATGTGTTTAATAGAAAACCTGATCTTCTTGTCTTTTACTAAAAAAGGTAATTGTAGAGCTATATCTATTCCTCCTACCTTCTGAATCCTGACCAGCTTTTCTACCCTTTTAATAAAATGTTCCATCTCTGTCCCATAAAATTCAATGTTCACTTTCTTTCCATCTCATAGTACTCCATTTTTTTCATTATTATTGATTGTTGAGTTATTCTGGACTGGTCTTCTGGCTGGGGTTTTTTCAGTTTGTTGGTTCCTAGAAGCTCCTCTTCCTTCTTCTCTAGCTTGAAAGAATATGTTTATTCCTGGACTGATGGAGGGTTTTTTTGATTCTTCAGGGATTTTTGCTGCAATTATCCAATATCCTGATCTTGGGTTTGAGGTCTGAAATCTGGTTTTTTGTTGGGTGTATGGAGTTTCTGGAATTCCCTGTGCTTTTTGTTCTTCAAGCATTTAGTTTAGGATTTTTGAAATGCTGGCAAGGTTCCCCATTTCTTCTAATGCAAGGCATGGCTGATTAAGACTTCTTTCCTGGTCTTCTTCTGAATTTTCTTGGGATCAACTGGTTATCTTTGTTTTGTCTTGCAGTTCTATCAACATCCTTATTATTGATGATAGGTCTTCTTTGTTATTTTCTTCAATACCCATGAGTTGGTCCTTGAGGTCTTAAATTATCTGGTATGGTTTTCTTCTTTCTGCCTTCAGAATGGTGAGTTACTTCTTGAGGCTGATATCCCACCAATATTTTTTTAGTAACTAATCAAATCAAAAGGAAACAGGCCAATGTTGGGATACGAATTGTAGAGACACCTGTGGGATGAAATAAATGATTTACCAAATAGCTTGCTGGTGTCAAATAACAATGCTGCTTTCCGCGCTCCTCGGTTGTGACACTTCTCACCCCAAACTCACAACCACCTTTCACTACTCCCCGTGCATCTTCCCGGGGATTCCAATTCCTCTCAGACTTCACCAAGTACAACTGTCAGTGAACTTGGGCACTCCTAACATTCAACAAACTCTACTCCATCAACTCAAAACCCCAACTTGCAACATCACCACTTGGAACCTGATTGTTTCTCAATCTTTCTTCATTTTCTTTTTATCTTTCTTTATTTCTTTTCTTTTCTTTGTTCTTTCTATTACTTCTCTTTTGCTTGTTATCATCTCAACTCCAACCTTCCTTGACTCACTTATCAATCCTGGACTGACTGGTAAGACCTTTTTCCATATCCAACTCTCAAATACATGCCAGATCTAACCCTCAGCTACACTTTCTTTGTCAAATTCATTCCAATTGTACCATTCAATCATCTCTTTGTGTCTCTTCCAACCAACTTAACCACCTCTCGTCATAGCTGTCTTGTGCCAGATGTTTGTTATCTTCATTTTCTTTCTTCTTTTTCTTCATCTCTTTTCTTGATTGTTCCCAAACTGATGACTCTTCAGGCTTAGCCCTCTTTGATCAATATCAATTAAATTGTCTCTCAGTAATTTAACACGGTTAAAAGCCAAAGCCAATCCAACTAATCTGACCAAACCAATGGAGGGATCCAGCAACAATGGCTTTCGCCAAATAATTCTCAAGGCTTCATTGGAGGCCGTACCAATGCTGACCGACAAAACTACTCTATTTGGAAGGAAAAGATGACTATGCTACTCAAGTTCAAGGGAATCAAGGAAGCACTTCAAGACGATTCCAAAATTCTAAGCGCTGTTGATGACATGGAAACCCTAGTTATTCTTCTCTCTCAAATTGACTCCGTGACGCACAATAATGTTGTCAATCCTACAAACATTTCCTCTGCCTGGCTTCTCTGGAAAACCATCAAATAACAATTTTCCTCTTCTCAAACTGCCAATTGAGTGCAAGTCTTCAAAAAGTTCCTCTATCATCAATTCAAACCCAACGCAATCAATCTCTTCATTACAGAAACAAAAATCTTGTTAAAGAAAATGATAGATTTAGGAATAAATCTTTCCAACAATATTCTGTCTTATCTTATCCTTTTCAAATTTCCTCCTCAAATTAATTCTCTTTGTCAAAAAATAATGCACTTGGACAAGGCAGTCACAATTGATCTTGTTCTGAACCACCTTACCCAACTCAATAACAAAACCAGAGCCAAATCCAAGGAAACCAAGATCAGCAATACTGTGTTTATATCATCTCAAATTCCTAAGAAACCCATACCTTCTGAGCAAAGATGCAAGAAAGGATTTCACAATCCCATGTTGCCAGATCACCCAGCTGAAAAATACTGGCATCTTCACAAAAACTTAGCTCCCAAATGGTGGAAGGAATCACAAGCTTGCGGGAGAGCTTCTCTCAACTCAAATTCAAAAACCAAAGAAGTAGCTCACTACGTGACTCTTCTCAATAGTTGGATCAAGGAAATCAATCCTCAGAATCAAATCATCCTTGACTCTGGCGCATCTTGTCACATGTTTAAATCTCCCAACTTCTTTTTTCAGCTCAAAGAACTTCCTGGTGAAGATTTTATCAACACTGGAAAGGAAGGCGCTAAAATTCTGATCAAGGGGAAGGGAGCTGTTAGACTCTCTTGGAAAAATTCATTGATTTCACTCTCTAATTGCTTCTTTGTTCCCAAACTTGTGGTGAACCTCATCAGTCCCGGTGAATTAATCACAAAGAAAAACTGCCAACTCAATTCTTCCTTAAACCAATTCTTTCTCTCCATCAACTCGCAACTGGCCTTCTCCGGGTTAATTCAAGAAAATCTGTTCATCCTCAATCCTCCCTCTTGTGTGGGCAAAAACCACAAATTTTGCCACATTGCACTCAAGAATGCGGATCCTAGTGACGTTAACCACCTTCACCACTCATTTGGACACGCAAGTCCTTATTGCCTCAAAACCTATTTCCTTCACTCTTGTCCAAAGCCATCTCCAACGTCCAATGTGAAGACTGCGTATCCTCAAAAATTTCCAAAACCCCTTTCAAAAACACCTTGACTTCATCCTCTAAGCCCTTCAAACAAATTCACATCAACTTGATTGGTCCAATCAATCCCTCATCCAGGAATGACATGAGCTATATTATGTCAATCATGGACAACTTCTCTGGATACATTTTGGCAATACCTCTTCAACACAAATTGGATGCGTGTCAACAACTCAAACAAATCTTAAATCACGAAAAACAAAAGCAAAATTTTTTTCCTGCCACTATTTGCACTGATGGAGGCGGGGAATCCTCTTCATCCAAACTTAAAAATATCTTAAATTCTAACTCAATTCAGCATTTGATTTCAGAACCATACCATCATAAACACAACGGAAAGGTCGAGAGAGAAAAGTGCACACTCACAGAATCCATCAGAACTATCCTTCAAAGCTCCAAACTTCCCCTCAATCTATGGGCTGAAGTCACCAAGTCAGCCTGTCTTGCCCTGAATCACATTCTAAAAACTCCCAACACTCCTTCTCCTTATCAAGCCTTTATTGGGAAAACTCTCCCAACCGGTTATTTCCAACCTATTGGTTCAAAGGTAGTCTATCTCGACAACAGAATCAATTGCGGCAAAAAGTGTAAGGATTGAGGGCTTCCGGGTACCCTCGTGGGTTATAAACCCAATTTTCTGTCCTATTGCATAATTAAACCTGACAGCTCCATAATTTGATCAAAGAACATCAAAGTACTGAAGACGGACACCTTGTCAAAGAATGACCCAGATCCTCCTCCAATAGAAGATTCCTTTCAGATCAAATTTGATTACAATCTCCAGTTGACTGCCTTGAATGCTCCTACCGCAACTAACGTCACAAATGAATCTGTCAAATCATCTGAAGATCCTAATCCTCTAGTCTCCCCTTCTACTCCTACTAACAACAATCATAACAGCCGTCCAATTGACACCAATTCAGATATCTCCAAAGACCTGACCCAACAAATCATTCCTAACTACTCCCTCCAAGACCAATCAAATCTAAATCCTCCTCAACAATACGGATACCATCACTACTACATACCAAAGACCTTTGAACAAGCAAAGAAGTGCACAGATTCTCTCCATTGGGAAGCATCCATGAACAAGGAAATTGATTGGATTGAAAAACTCAAGGTGTGGGAAGATTATGACGGTCCAGAACCCAAAAATCCTCTGAACACTACCTGGGTATATTGTCTCAATGATAATTGTCACGGCAACCCTCTCATCTACAAAAGTTGGCTTTTTTTTAAGGATTTGATCAGATTTACAAATTGGAATATCCAGATACCTTTTCCCCAACTGGCAAAGCTGCATCCCTGCAAATTGCTCTATTATTTGGTCTTTTAAAATCTCATCCTATCACTCAATTTGATGTAAAAAGTGAATTTCTTCATGCTCTGCTAACCAACAAGGTTATAATTAGAAGACGTAAAGGCTCAAAAAGAAAATTGGAGTTCCTCATCTTACAAAAATCCCTCTACAGCTCAAAAAAAGCTCCGGCTAACTGGTTCCACACTCTCACCCTTGGATTCAAGAACAAGGGTTTCATGAATCAATATCCGATGCTTGCCTTTATATTCACCCAGATTCACACTCAGTCCTCTTCTTTCATGTCAACAACCTTATACTTGTTGACGTTGGAAACAATTTTCAAAGCAAATTCCTCAAAAGATTCCCCAATTCCAGTCACCACAATCCTAATACAATCCTGGGTATGAAATACGAACAAACTTGCAACAAAATACTTCTGTCTCAACCCAAACATATAGAACACAGATTGGAAGAATTAAAGATGACAGACTGCAAACCGTATTTGATACCTTTCTCTGCCAACCTCAACCTTATGCCAGCATCTGATGAGGAGCATGAAGAATTCAAGTTGCTCAATAAAAATTATTGATCCGCCGTCTTTCTCATAAACTACATTGCTTGCCTCACTCATCCAGATCTCAGCTTTGTGGTTTCCAGTCTTGCCCAATTCTGTGAAAATCAAGGCATCAATCACTTGAGGGAAGTCAAGATATGCTGGAAATACCTACAAGCCACAAAAAATTTGAAACTTACCTTTAAAATAAACAACTCCAACAATCCAATTGAATGTTACAGCAACGCTACTTGGAGCAACAACTTGGAAACAAGAATTTCTCAATCCAGTCACCTTTCCCTTCTGTTCAACTCTCTAATTTCTTGGAGCAGCTACCAACAACATAATGTAACTCACTCCACAACAGAAGCCAAATTGAATCCTCTTGCCAACTCTTTCTTGGAAGCCATATGGATGCAACACTTGGTGGCTGAGCTCTGGAAGAAGAAAGTTTCACCCAGTCTTCATTTTATAGACAAAAAAGGTCTAGACAATAAGCTCAAAAAGTTTGGATGTAATTCCAAAACTCGCCACATTGACATCAAGACCAAGGCTCTTTGTGAAGAACTCAATCGTGGAAATCTAATCATCAAACTCATTCCAGCTTCCAACATGAAGGCGAATGGACTCACAAAAGCTCTTCCCCTCTCTTCCCTTTCTTCTCCCCTTCAGCCAATAGATCCCTCCTTCACCGCTCTGACTCCAGTCTTATAAGTGACGGGGGGTGTCAAATAAAAATCCTGCTTTCTGGCCTCCTCCGTTGTGACACTTCTCACCCTGAACTCACAACCACCTTTCACTACTCCCCACGCGCCTTCAGGGGGATCCTGATTCTTCTCAGACTTCACCACGTAAAACACTCAGTGAACTTGGGCCCTCCCAACATTCAACAAACTCTACTCCATCAACTCAACACCTTGACTCGCAACATCACCACTTGGCACCTGATTGTTTCTCAATCTTTCTTCATTTTCTTTTTATCTTTCTTTATTTCTTTTCTTTTCTTTGTTCTTTCTATTACTTCTCTTTTTCTTGTTATCATCTCAACTCTGAAGTTTCTGGACTCACTGATCAATCCTGGACTGACTGGTAAGACCTTCTTCCATAGCCAACTCTCCAATGCATGTCAGATCTAACCCTCAGCTACAATTTCTTTGTCAAATTCCTTCCAATTGTACCATTCAATCATCTCTTTGTGTCTCTTCCAACCAACTTAACCACCTCTCGTCATAGCTGTCTTGTGCTAGATGTTTGTTATCTTCATTTTCTTTCTTCTTTTTCTTCATCTCTTTTCTTGATTGTTCCCAAACTGATGAATCTTCCGGCTTAGCCCTCTTTGATCAATATCAATTAAATTTTCTCTCAGTAATTCAACAGCTGGAAGTCCTTGAAGGGGAATTTAGTATTACTTCTACTCCTTCAGAGTATTAGTAAGACTAAGGTGGTTTTGAATTGCCTTCCCTTCTAGTACTATAGTAAATCTGTACAATAATTTATTCAAATTGATGGCTGGTTTCTTTGAGACTTAATATAGGTCTCATTTCAGACCTGGATTAATTATTCAATTGTTATTGGTAGTGTTTGTTGAAGAATTAAACAGATGTATTGGATTATTGGTTAGTGGTTGATCAGATATATTTGATCTTAACCAATATCCCAATATTAAAGGGTTCAAGTTTTTATGAAAGTTATTTTTCAGGAGAGGACCCAAGGATGTGTTTACCAACAGGGGGCTGGATAGAGGAAAGGTTGGTAGTTTATTTTATGTTTTTCCCTCTTTATTTGTAATGATGATGTATTACTTCATGGGTGGTTTTTCTTTAATTTGGCGCTGAATTTTTAGGTCACAGAAGAACCCTTATTCAAGCAGCTGTTGGATCTTTTAATTGGTTAAAGGTGTGTTATAAATTTTTTTCTGATTTCCTGTTTCTTTATAATTGGTTCACTAATAATATCTATATCTGGGTAGGTACCCCAGATGACAACTGATGGGATGATGGGGATGGAGATGGGTTATGTCAGGGATTTAACCTCTATTGCTATACCTAGCCGTGGTTAAACCTGCAAAAGAATAAAGACAAACCAATATTTAAATTAGGTTTGACTTATATATTCCAAACAGAAACTTTAAAAGTTTACAGACTCGAATAATACCAAGGTATTATGAGTGAATAGCCACACCTTAAACCTTTATAATAGGTAAGGGGCCTTAGTCTTAAAGGAGTAAGACCAAAAGGAGATTTGCTTATAAATAAGCTCACACCCTTTAAAGAGTAACACACAGGGGTTACTTATCCAAGTGAGACCTTCCACTCGAAATTAGTGTTGCCAGATAGGTTATTGATTGAATTTAATACCAAAGTTTATAGCCCCATTCAATCTTCTTCTTGAGATTAAGGTTAATGGGCTTGTTAACTCTTGCTTGTATTCTTGTTCAAATAATAATATATAATGGATGATGAAAGGGCTATAGGGTAAAGACCCTTCTCTTTTAAGGTAACAGGAGCCCTCAGGGGACTCTAGTAATCACCAGGGGAGTGTCAAGCTCTCCTTGGTTTCGTCCTTAAAGGCCCAAGACATCATTACATCATTCTCAATGGGTAATGAAAAACTAGTACCCATTGGGAAGGATTTTCAAGGTAAAGTTTTCATTTTACTTACTAAAAGGTTACTTACTGGGTCTTAGGACTTATACATCACTCAGATGGACGGTATAGAAGCCTTAGATTCCATCATAATGATTATTTATATTTATTTAATGTAGCTTAATACCTTGGCAAATAATTTAATTTTAATTATAAGTATCTTAGCTCATACTATACACATAGAGTATGTATACTCTTTGCAATGTTTATTAAAAGGTTTAAAGCCTACAGATGAACTCTGAGCCCTCTGAGTGGACGCACTCAAGGCTCAGTGAAGTATATTAAAGCATTATTACATCCAAAAGGGGATAGTATTAAATAATTAATTAATTTATAATTATACTATACCTATAAGGGGTATATACTCTTGGAAGTGCTACTAGAAGGTTCATAGCTTACAATTAAGTTCTAAAGCCTCTGAGTGAACGCTCTCAAGGCTCAGTAAGGTGTATTAAGTGTACAGAGGGATTATTACTTATAATTACATCCCAAAGAAGGATAATGTGTAATTAATTTATACAGTATAGAGAGTATGGGTTAATATGATTACTGTAACTCCTTCCCAAAGAGAGGAAACACTTTGGGAACTTCTATATCAATAATTGGGACGCATCTGAGTCCTCATAACTTAATTCAAAGTTATATTGGATCCCCTTCTTGATAATATAAATTATCAAGGTTTTAATTCCATAATCCATACTCATCAAAACATACTTATAAAACATTATATAATATTATTAAGATTTACTATATAATTACAAAACTATTCAAAATTTTCATTATTGTCTCCATTGTGGTTTGAACCAGTGACCTTGGTATCAGATACTGGGAAGTGAGCCTAGTACTTAGCCACTATACCAGCAGGACATATGAGTTTCCAGACATTTGGACAAGTCTTACTGTCTCGTGGCTGACAGGTTAAAATGATGGGCCAGATGGCATGAGATGGAATAAGTGATACAACTTGGATAGGGAAGAGAAGCCCTCCTTAAATAGACAAATCCTCTCTCAGGGGGTGCTCAAGGCTTCCCCAGATGGTTCTCCCTGTTCTGGCAAGGAAAATTCAGATAAATTTACATGAGGCATTTCTTCTGGTTGGAAAAAGTTTATGAAGTTACATGAGGCATTTCTGCTGCTGGGAAAAGCTTTTACAGGGTTTCACGCATGCAGAGATCTGCATAAATTTATGTGTATTTCAGATAATATATATTTCTGTGCAGTACTGGTGGTTTCTGTAGCATGGCTTGATTCTACCTACATGTATTGCTGCTCAATACTTGTGGTTTGTTTGGTTCTACTTGAGACTGGTTTGAATTCCTCCTGTATACTTCTGCACAGCCTACTTTATGTATATTGTTCATGTATTAATTCTACAGAGCCTCTTTTATGTGTAGCTGCTGCATGTTTGTTTGGTTCCCCTTGAGGCTGGTTTGACTTCCTTCTGTCTATATTGCTCCTGTATACTTCTGCACAGCATCTTCTATGTGTATTTGCATGCTTTTTTTGGTTCAGGTGACCAGATCTGACATTGTGAACTTCCTCCTGTATCTTTATTGGTGTATTCTGGGTGAGGTGACTGGATCTGGCTGATTGCACTGCCTCTTGTATCTTTATTTCTTTATTCTGGCTGAGGTGACTCAATCTGGACTGGTTGAAGTGCATATTGCATCTGTATTTCTGTATTATATATGGGATGAAAGGATCTGACTGGTTGCACTTCCTCTTGAATCTTTATTTCTGTATTCTGGCTGAGGTGACTGTATCACAACTGGTTGCCTGCCTCCTGTATCTGTATTTCTGTATGCTGATGAGCTTACTGGATCTGGACTGATTGTACTGCCTCCTGGAGCTGTATTGGTGTATTATGACTGAGGTGATAGGATCTGACTTGCTGCACTGCCTCCTGTATCTGTATTTATGTATGCTGGCTGAGGTGACAGGTTTGGTTTATGGTCCTGGTGTTGAGGTTAAGCTTCCACTGGTTTGTACTTGAAGTTTTTCAAGATATTCCTTATTTCTTCCACAGAGATGTGAAACCCGGTTGTGTATGAGTTTGCCACAGTTGAAGGTTTCTTGGGATGTATCTTCTAATCAATCAGAGGTAGGGTGGTACTTTGGCTGAGTGAATATAGGTTCTTTTGGATGTAGAATCAATTACAGACATTTATTTCAGGGTTTAAGCTGTTGTTATAGTACAATAGTGATTCTGATGGCTATAGGATAGGTTTGGTCTACCACATTGGTTGTCACTAAAATTCACTCCTCACCTTGCACCTTGCTTTCTGCCTCATAATCCATTTGGTTCACTTGGAACTTGGCCAACAGTCCGAAATATGGTAAAATACATGAAACTATATAAGAACACTTAAAATAAACTTTTGAAATATTTTTATAAAATATAAACAGAGAAAAACAAAACATTGAAAATAAGATAACTTAAGCTTGATAAATATTTTAAAATACTTTAAAAATACAGTTATAAGACCTTCAAAATATAAGTATTTCTGTGGCACACTGATAAAACTAAATATTTGAAAATATTACATATATTTACATGACATTTATTTTGTTGTAATTCTGTCAACTAAGTGCCCTTTTTTTCCTCCATTCCAAATAAAAACCGCATTACAGTAATTTTAACCTCAGAAATCTTTCAGTATTATGGGCCTCATAAAATCAGTATTTTATGATAAATATTGTTTCTCATGTATTTAATCAGTTGTCCCTCTTGCTGATTGATTTTTTCAAGATTAATTTATGATTATGTCTGGATGAATGCTAGTTCATGTAGTCTGATTTTCTGTTACTGATCAAAGTCTTGCAGTCATAAAACCCTGAGTCACTAGTTCTTTTAATAGAATTATTATCTCTAAGAACCTACTTTTTTATATTTATCTTTCTTAATTCTAATGTTTGTTAAATGCTCAAATCAGCTTGAATTAACTCCTCAGTTGTTTTGTACTTTTCACTCTTATTTTGCTTATGGCGTGTTGTGTATCTGTGTTGTTGCATAATTCCTATCACTGATTATGTGACATTTGTTTAGTCATTTCCCATTCATTATTCATAATCTTTCTCATTAACATAACCCCAAGTTGGTCTTGCAGTTTTGGCTTTTATGTAGACAGTTTAAAACTTGTACTAGTCCAGCCAAATGATCACCATCAGTTCAAACTTAATATGAACCTGAGTGCCCCTTTGACTCTCTGATACACTCCTCTTGGTGCCACAAGATTACTTGTCATTTCTTTCCCTTCTTCTGAACAGATGCTGCAAGCCCAAATTCCAACATATTTTTAATTAATTATTTTAAGTAAATTAAAGAAATATCCAAAATAATGAGCAAATCATTATTATGATTTAGCTCCCATCAGCTACTAAATAATGAGATCTTGTATTACATCAGATTATCTGTAGGAATTTCTCCTTAAAAGAAATATCAAAAGTTTGTAATAATCACTAAGGATAATCAAACAAATAGGGGTCATGTGGATAAATAAGGTATTATCCACATTTCACTACATCAATTAAAAAGTAGAAAAATCACCACACCCTAGGGAATTAGATTTTACCCATGTTACAGAACCAAGAAAACATGAAAGGCTACCACTGTTTACCCTGCTTGACTTAGAACCCGTCCTTTTGAGCCTCTATAGCCCCCAGAAGTACAGAATTGGGATCCAAAAAGATATAAATAGAGAGCCCCTTTGAAAGTTATTGTTACCCCAGAACCAGTTATATTTACATCCAGAAACCGTTGCAAGGTAATAAAATACTTATAAGAGATAAGTAAGTGATTTATGGCTTTATTATGATCAATATTATCCGTCCCAAAAACAATTCTTATCAATTTGAACTGCTGAAAAAGCTTTTAACCCAAGTAACAGGTTTAATCCATCATTACACGTCCCAAATAGGTACCCAAAGGATCCAATAACATACCAGTGAGCTTTATTACACTTTCTTTTGTTGTGGCAGCTGTGGAAATACAGATGCACTCAGGGGATGTGCATATTAGTGTGTAATCCAAATGGGATGCACAATTGGGCCTCCACGGCCCATTGGACATCACGTGGGCCACATGGGCCTATGTGGATGTTATTGGTTTTTATAACTTTGAGGAATGATTATTGAATTTTAACCAGAAAGACTGAAACAACAGAGAAGACTTTTGATGAGACTCATACAAATAGGATGACAACCTTTCTTAAACAAAGGAACAGAATACCTACACTGAGAAGAAATAAACTAAGTAGAGTTGACTATGGCATTGTGAGAGGACAGAGAGATGGTGTGACGGATCTGAATGATGAAACAGAGGCCCTTAGGTTGATTAATGTTCAGATGATCATGGGCACGGAGTGATCTTACCAGTTAGAGAGATGAGGTCTTGAGATATGACTGTTGAAGCGATAATTGGGTATCTTGAACTTGAGATTTGATCTTGAGGGTTTTGTGGGAGGTTGAGATGACAGAAGAGGTGTTGGATATTTGAGAGGAGTGAGATTGAAAAGAGAGCGCGAAGAAAAGAGATAGAGAAGTGTGATGAGATGAAAATGAAAGATGACTGAGATCTGACCAGGATTGCTGGAGCGCTACAAGCTATTAACAGTCCAACTACTGTAGTCGGCGTCGCTGTTGTGTTCCCATTTTGGAGCATTAGCACCATTGATTAGAATCGCGGGAGTTGATTCTTCAGGTCTCTGAATGAAAGAGACCTCCCCTCTCTCTACAGTTTTGTGCATTCGGATGCCAAAACACGTTTTCCAGGTGTTTTGGGACACAGGCCCTGATTTGCCCTCCAGGGTGGATTGGCTAAGTTAGCCAGACTGGCTTATTTGGGAAAAAATGGGCTCAAGCTTTATTTTGGACATACTTTGTTGAGATTTCATGGCAGAGGAATCATGTTCACCCAGGGCCACTTTTCTGATACTCTCACCCCTGGAACTGTCGCGACCGGGGATTCAATTCTCACCCTTTTACTTCCCTCTAAGCAAGGGCTTACTGGGGTGAACTCACTTGGAGTCTCATCCAATTGACTTGGATCCTCACCAACTCGACCAATTGAACCATCTTTATCGAACTCAAACTATTGAACCGACTCACCAAAAGTTAACACCACTCAATCAACGACTTCCTCCAAAGTCCTCATCTGATCACCAAAGTCTCTTTGCTGCATCTCATATCTTTTTTTTTCTTTTTCATTTCCATTTTCTTTGCTTCTTATTCTTCAACCTCCTTCAATTCATTCCTGCCTGAAATCGTGCCTGGTGAGATTCCTCTTGTGCTGCTCAATATATATATATATATTTCACCTACTCACCTTACTTGCTGTTCTAGCTTGCCCTACTCTAAACTCACTTCAAACTCAAGAACAAGTCAACTAAATGATCTACTTTCCCTCTCGTCTCCAATAATGACTCTTGCAGTCTTATTTTACTGTTTTTCATCTTGTCTCAAGTCATTTCCTATTACTATTGATTTGTTCTGATCTCTTACTATCTTTGGTGTTCTTAGCTCTCAGCTCTGTGATCAATTCAAAGTTGTATTATCTCTTTACGGTTAAAAGCCAAAGGACGGATTTGATCAAACTCAACCAACCTCCAAATATTCTGCTGAGAGAGGATCCTAACTGGGCGCCATGGACGTCTTCAAACAAACCATGCTCAAGACTGCTCTCAAAACGATTCCATTACTCAGAGACAACAACTACGGCATCTGGCAAGATAAGATGGATGCCGTTCTTGATTTCAGAGGATGCACAACTGCCATGAATGAAAAAACAACCACACTGGAAGCTTCTGTGAACAACAAGCTTAAACTTCTCATCATCTCAAAACTCAACTCAACTGCTCATGAGAACATCGTCACGGCTGAAAATAGAAACTTGGAAAAACTCCTGTGGAAGGCTATTATTCATAAATTTGCATCATCCCAGGCATTGAACCGATCCAGAGTGTTCAATAGTCTTCTTTATCTCTCATTTAATCCCAAGGATATCGTTGAATTCATTACTAAGGTGAAGGTGTGTCTTAAGAAAATGGCCAAGGTTGGAATCCAGTTGCCAGACGACATCCTAGTTTATCTCATTCTCTTCAAGTTCCCGAACTCTATGGACAATTTTAAAAGGCAAATCATGCATTCAGATAAGGAACTCTCCGTCAAGTTTGTTCTAAATCATCTAACTCAACTGAACAACAAATCAATGGCCCAATCCTCCATCTCCAACTCAAGGTCAAAGGGTGACATAGCTCTTTTTGGAGGAAAGACTGCTTCAAACTCAACTCCTATAAAAAAATCTGACCCAAAGCAATGTGTGGAAGGTCATCACCATCCTGGCCTCAACAAGAATCACTCAGCCAAAGAATGTTGGCATCTTCATCCGGAAGTAGCACCTGCATGGTGGAGGGAGAATGAATCAAAATGGAAAGCAAAAAGGAGCGGATCAAAAGGCAAGCCCAAGTCTCACTCTGCGCACTACTTAGCTTTACTCAATCTGTGGATTGAACATGGGGATCCAAATCAACGGTTCCTGCTTGATAGTGGAGCCTTGGTTCATATGATCAACAATAGCCGTTACTTCGTCAAGATGGAACCATACTCCGGAGATCCCATCAGGACAGGCAAGGAAGGAGCAAGTTTACCAATAAAAGGAAAAGTTACCGCAAGGCTTCACTGGGACAACCTCACGCTCGAACTCGGGGAGGCATTCTACGTGCCAGATGTGACTATCAACCTGATAAGCGCTGGTGCTTTGAATGGAAAGGGCTGCACAATTAGTTCAAGAGACAGTAAATTCTCAGTCTCACACGGTGGAAGAACTGTACTGACTGGACTAATCAAGGATAATCTGTACACTCTTCCGACTCCATCTCACGAAATAGTTTCCTCCTCAAAGTCTCTCTTCTCATCTATTTCATCATTTCCAGAAGAAGCTCTACTTAAGATCCATCGAAAATATCGACATGCTTCACTTTCTAGACTAGCTCCTCTCATCCAACACATTCAGTTTGAAGTGAAACAAAAATTTCAGTGTGTAGATTGCGTCAAGAGCAAAATAACAAAATTGTCCTTCAAACTCACTTCTACAAGATCCTCCAAAGCTTTCGATTGAATACATTTGGATCTCATGGGGCCTATTTGACCATCTTCCAAGTGCGGTCATAGATTCATATTATCCTTAGTTGACAATGCTAGCAGATACTTGGCCGCCTTCCCTATTGCTTCAAAAGATGAAACGGCCGACATTATCATCATTTTACTCAAAAAAGAACATCACTGTTGCGGGGTATATCCGTCCAAGGTTTGCTCTGACGGAGGAACCAAATTTGTCAATGAAAAGTTGACATGCTTTCTAGAAGAAGGACACATCACTCATATCGTCTCAGAACCGTATCAACCGGAGCACAATGGCCGAGCCAAGCGTGCTAATCAAACCATCATTGAATCAACCCAAGCAACCATTAAAGACGGCCGTCTACCCTCTTTCGTGTGGCATGAAGTTGTGAAGGGATGTTGCTTGATGCTCAATCACATTCCCCTGAAAGGCAAGACGGTGACTCCTTGGGAGAAGATACACGGCCAAAATCTTCCATCCACTTTCTTGAAACCTATTGGAAATCCTTGTATCCACCTCATCAATAAAAGACAGAAAGGACTTAAATTTGATTCAAAGGCAAAGAGGGCATACTTGTAGGCTTCAATCAGCTTCTCATGTCATACCGAATTCTGACCAAAAATGGTTCTGTTATATCTTCTAAGCATGTCCAATTCCTGCGCATGCCCCCATCCAAGGTTTGCAGACCACACTTCGACATTGACTCCATCAATTCCAAAACGGGTAACACTGACCCTACGTCAGCTCCAGATCAAGCTCCTGAAGAACATCCTCATTGCCTAGTACCATGGACGGGGTATAGAGACAGGTCCAACGAATCAATGAGTTCAGACAAGGATACCAAATCAATCAGTCAGTCGTCCGACAATCCCAACTCAAATTCTCCTGTGCGTGCAGTGCAAGAAAGCCCTACACAGTCTCAGGAGGCTGGTCGACTGGATGAGCAAGCTGCCACATCTGCGGGGCGAACCCTTTGGGATATGTTGAGGATTAAACCTCCGCAACCTTATGGTTTCTTTCATTTCTACAAGCCCAAGACTTACAAGGATGCTGTTCACTGTGATGAACATCTAGAATGGATCAAAGCGATGGACCTTGAACTGGGATCAATCGAGGATCTCAGTGTGTGGGAAGAATATGATGGTCCTGATCCAAAGAATGCGCTCAAGACCACGTGGGTCTATAAAATTAAACTAGACTGCCACAGCAACTGGATTAGATATAAGGCAAGGCTGTGTGTGCAAGGGTTCAATCAAGTTCAGGGTTTAGATTACTCTGAGACCTTCGCGCCAACTGGTAAACCGTTGACTTTACAAATGCTGCTTCTCTAGCACTGAAATCAAGGCAGAAGATCCGGAAGTTTGACGTCAAGAGCGCCTTTCTTCACTCACCAATCGATGAGGATGTAATCATCCAAACTCCAAAAGGTTTGAAAAGAAAATGTTGATTCCTTAAATTACGGAAGTCTCTTTACAGCCTTAAACAGGCTCCCAAGAATTGGTATGAGACTCTGACGGCTTGGTTTGGGGAAGTAGGTTTTAAAGAATCTGGGCCTGATCCGTGTCTCTATCTGTCTGAAGACAGCAGATCTTGAATATTCTTCCATGTGGACAACTTAGTTCTGGTTGGCGATGGCAAGGATTTTGAAAGAAAATTTCTGAAGCGTTTCGCGGGCTCGACAGCAAAGGATCCGGATACCATTCTGGGAATGCGGTTAGAGGTGAAGGAAGATGAAATCCTGCTCAGCCAACCCAAGCATATTGAGCGCGGTCTCAAGGAATTAGGTTTGGAAGACGCAAAGCCCAGAAAAAATCCACTCACTCCCAATTTAAAACTCAAACCGGCGACTGACGACGGGTATGAGCGATTCAGGGCCCTGAATGTGAACTACCGATTGGCTACTGGCTTACTCAATCACATTGCCTGTTACTCTTGGCCTGATGTAAGTTTTTCCCTATCAAGCTTGTCGAGATTCAACGTCAAGCCAGGCATAAACCACTGGAATGAACTCAAAAAGACTTGGAAGTATCTAAAAGAAAATTCCGACATCAAACTTTGTTTGAGGGCAAATGACCCAGACTCCTTAACCTCAGCCTTTTCCAATGCATCATGGGCCAATGATCCTGACACTAGAAGATCTCAGACGGGTTACTTGTGTTTGGTTTATGGATGTGTTGTGTTGTGGAACAGCGGCAAGCAGAAAAACATCACTTACAGTTCTACTGATGCCAAGCTCAATGCTCTTGTTGACGCATTTCACGAATCCACCTATATTTGTTCTCTTGTGTGTGAAATTTTCTCAACCGGCACCTCACCCATTGCTCTTCACACGGATAACAGTGGTCTAATTGACAAACTCGAGAAATTTGGGTCTAACTCAAAGACTTGTCATCTGGATCTCAAGACCAAAGGAATGAGGGAGGAGCTCAAGTCTGGAAACATCTCTGTCAAACTTGTCAAGTCTGATCAAATGCCGGCAGAAGCTCTCCCCAAGAGTTCCAATCGGGAAAGCTTAAAACGACTCCAGCTGTCCTTCTCCTCCGTGGCATTGGCGTGACTCTAGTTTTTCACTTCTCTTTTACTTGTGTTCATTTTATCTTTTGTTTTGTTTTGTTTTCTTTTTCTACTCTCTCTGAAGGGCTTCCCGGACTCTTGATCTCTCCAGGCATGGGGCGTGTTGAGATTTCATGGCAGAGGAATCATGTTCACCCAGGGCCACTTGTCTGATACTCTCACCCCCGTAACTTTCGCGACCGGGGATTCAATTCTCACCCGTTTACTTCCCTCTCAGCGAGGGCTTACTGGGGTGAACTCACTTGGAGTCTCATCCAATTGACTTGGATCCTCACCAACTCGACCAATTGAACCATCTTCATCGAACTCAAACTATTGAACCGACTCACCAAAAGTTAACACCACTCAATCAACGACTTCCTCCAAAGTCCTCATCTGATCACCAAAGTCTCTTTGCTGCATCTCATATCTTTTTTTTTCTTTTTCATTTGCGTTTTCTTTGCTTCTTATTCTTCAACCTCCTTCAATTCATTCCTGCCTGAAATTGTGCCTGGTGAGATTACTCTTGTGCTGCTCAATATATATATATATATATTTCACCTACTCACCTTACTTGCTGTTCTAGCTTGCCCTACTCTAAACTCACTTCAAAATCAAGAACCAGTCAACTAAATGATCTACTTTCCCTCTTTTCTCCAATAATGACTCTTGCAGTCTTATTTTCCTGTTTGTCATCTTGTCTTGAGTCATTTCCTATTACTTTTGATTTGTTCTGATCTCTTACTATCTTTGGTGTTCTTATCTCTCAGCTCTGTGATCAATTCAAAGTTTTATTATCTCTTTATACTTGGCCAGAGGGGCTGGCCCCCCAAAGTATGTCTTCTATGGCTTTTGGGCCTTGGACGCCCATTGGGGCCACCACCTGTGTCGTAGTCCGCTCGGGGCCGCTTGTTTCTTTCCTGGGCCCTTTGCTGGGCCCAACAGGGCCATCGTACGGGGAAAGGGACTCTGTTTGGAGTCCTCCCACAGGCTCTGTGCAAGGCCGCAGCCCTTGTTGCGCCACCCAGCTGGTTGCCAGCGCAGTGGCTGGTGGCCCCTGCCTTCCTCCCTCCCCTCACTCAGTTGTGAAGGGGAGAGAGGATTGCTGGTCCTCCCTCCCATCCAGACCAGCAAGGGCAGGCCACAACAAAGCAACTGGCAAGGTGGAGTGGGATTTGACCACCCACCAACCTCAAGCTTAGCAAAAATGGGTTTCAGGGGCCATCTCCCCCCCCCCCCCCCATTACTAAGCGGGAGGTGACCTGTGGCTGGGTGGGCTTGAACACCGCTCAGCCCACTGTTTGTTTGCTTTACTCTGGGGGGTATCAACCTCCAGGCCTCCCTGGGTGGGATTTTACTGCTCCCTCCAGGGATTGAGAGAGAGATAGGGGGGGAAATGCATGTCTGCTGGTTACACCCCCCCTCCTGCAAATTTGAACAGACCCAGAGTGTTTCTGGATCCACCCTGGCCAATCTGAGGGCCAGGGGCTTGTTGCCTCCTGCAACCATTCATGTGAGTTGGTAATAATGACCAGTATGGTCAAGAGGGAATTTTAAACGGGTAACAGGGCTGATTTTAAGAGACAACCAGCCACCGTCTGAACAGCAACAAGGGCTGGTTCAGCCCAGTAAGGGTGGAAACACCAAACTCAAACCGTACAGGCTGGTCATAATGGTTTAGGGACTAATACCAAGTGGGCTGAGTAAGCCAAAACCAAGTAGCAAGGCTTGTGGAGCCTGTAGAGCCTATTTAGCGCGGAATTTTCGCCTTTTGCTTGTCCTTAAATGAGCTTCACATGAGCACCATATTTTTTGTTTAAGGAGCTATTCTACCTGCTCTTTTCCATCCATTCATTCACCAACTCATTCAAATTAACCACTGTGCCATTGCCTCTGCTTCATATTTATGATCAATCATACAACATTATTTTCTCAGGATTTCTTTTGCTTTAAGTAATGCTCTTTGACTAAGAGTTTGGGCCAATAATTCTCACAGCAGCTTGGTTACAAAGACCTTCCACTCAATCATATATTATATATATATATATTATCTTTGGGAAATATCTCCTTTAACAAAATAAATGAAATGTTCTAAAGTAACCAGGTCTACATGTTTTCAAGTTAATTCCCCAAAGAGAGGTGTTAAAGATCCCCAATATTATTGTGGCCCCTCTTTTAATTTATTTAATGATCAATTTATTAATATTGATTAATAATATTCAATCATAACCAAAACAATCAACCTTGCAATAGCTTTATCCAAATATTTTACATATTTTTGCTGCATTTGTTGAATAATATATTTTTTATATATTCCATCACCTCTGGTAGCTAAATGATACCAAGGGTCTTGGCATCCAGGAGTCTAAGAAATAATAAGGTTTTTTTTGAATTTCCTTCCCCTCTGGGTACAATATTAAGTCCCACAAAAATAAAATGAAATTGATCTTTGGCTGAATTTCAGATAGAGTTGCTACTATAGTAGTCTCTATCAGACCTAGGATAAATATTCTCAAGCTTGAAAATGAAGAAGTGGTGGAACAAATGGGTGACATGGAGGGTAGAAGCTGATTAAGGGAAGAATTTTTTATCTATTCTTATCCTTTATGTAATTTATATTTTTTTTATTGTTCACTGATTGATAATCATTTGATTTTACAGGAGATGACTCAATAAGGTTAAAATGGTTGAGCCTATAGTTGATAAATGATGATGGATCATGATGGTATGGATGGATGGTGGTTGATGATGGTTAAGGTGATGATGATGATGATGGATATTGATGATGAAGGTTGATGATCATTAATGGATGGTGATGGTTATGGTCAAGGTATGTGGTATTGGTTGATGTTGGTGGTAGATTCTGATGATGATGGCCAAGTTGTATGGTATTGGATGATGATGATAGTGGTCAAGGTATGTGGTATGGGTGATGATGATGGTGCTGGATGGTGGTCATAGTTGAGCCTATATTTGATAAATGATGATGGATCATGATGGTATGGATGGATGGTGGTTGATGATGGTTAAGGTGATGATGATGATGATGGATATTGATGATGAGGTTTGATGATCATTAATGGATGTTGATGGTGATGGTCAAGGTATGTTGTATTGGTTGATGTTGGTGGTAGATGCCAATGATGATGGTCAAGGTGTATGGCATTGGATGATGATGATGGTGGTCAAGGTATGTGGTATGGGTGATAATGATGGTGGTGGATGGTGGTCAAGGTATGTGGTAATGTTTGATGATTTTCCTGATGGATGATGATGGTTGATCCAACATTTTTTCACAAATTTAAGGGTTGATTATTGTTGGTAATGGTTTATATCATTTATAAGGGTTTAATATCTTTCATTAGGGTTTAATATCCTTTATAAGGGGGGACCACCCCAGGATGGGTGCCAGGGGGGATGGGGGGGAAATGACTTGAGAGAGCTCCTCTTTTTAAAGACATCAGGGGGTGCGACACCTGTCAAAAAATCTGTGATGGGAGCTGAAAGGTGTTGGTGGCTGACTTGGGGTTCTAGGCTTGTGGAGTGGCTGCATTGTGGGTGGCAAAGTTGAACTGCTGTGCTGGAAAATTCCATGGGTTTCCAACCTGGCTGACTTTTGGTTAAGGCTGTGCTAGATGATTACATAATCCCTTCTGATATGTCCATGTATCTTTCACAGGTCTGTGACAACTGATTGGGATATGGTAGGCCAGGGTTGATTTGAGCTCTATCTTCCAATCCATGAGGGATAGAGGGCTACTTTGGCTGATAGACTATAGGTTATTTTTGGTCTAGAATCCATTTCTGAGGCTATTTTTAGGATTGAGATTATATTTATTCTAGAAAATCAAGTCTGATGGCTACAGTTAACGTTTGGTATACCACATTGGCAATACTATGAAGTGTGATGGTTACATTATATTAGATTTACTTTTCCTATTTACTCAGTCTTTAGCTTTAATCACCTGGGATCTGCACTCCTAAGAATTTTATCTCCGCCACTGGAGTAATGTGATAATTCATGTGTGGGGCAGACCTTTGACTTTGAACTTCACTTTTGGATGACACTGGGGTATAACCAATGGTTTTCTGTTTAAAAGAAAGGTACAGGCTCCTTTTCAAATACAACACTGATTGCACTTGCCTTGGAGACCCCAAACAGCAGTAAAAGGGACATACCTCTCATTTTGGCAATTGAAATATTTGAAACAACAAGATGATGATGACAACATAGTTAAATTAATTTTTTTTATTTAAACCAATGAATTAAAGTATCAAATAAAGGGTATACAGTAGTTAAAACAACTTTTTGAATTTATTGCAAAATCATCTGAAAGCTTGCAGGAGCTTGCAGCTTTATACCCGGGAAACTGTCAGGCTTAATGGTTAAGGGTTATTTTCTTCCCCACTTTGACATATCCTTTTCCTCACTAACATCTAACTCAGTCCATAAGCGTGAAAAAAATATATCACAACATCAAGGGTGCTTTCTGCTTACCACCTCCATCTTGTGTAACAACCTTCCAATATCAGCAACTGAATTAGTATATACTTGCAAATCTTGCAGTCAAATCTATACTTTTCAACCATCCATTCAAGATTTTCTCCTCTACCCTTGGTATAATCAACCCTTGGACTTCCATTCTTGGTTACGCACTCACACTAGTTCTCACCCATGCCTAGAAAGCCAAATTAACTGTAAATTTTGCAAATGGACTAGTCCCCTACCCTGCATACGCTACAACCTCAGAAACAACTGTACTGTTATTTCATTTTCCCATTCCCTTCCTGTCATTAATTTTCTTACTGCTCACTAGCTGTAGATGGCCGTCCTTTTCATTGTATATATTTATCTTCCCATTAACTTATAAAGGTTGTGTTGCCTGCCTGAAGATTGTCTCCTTGATTATTTAATTTCATGTGTTCTTTCTTTTGCTGAATCCAGTCATCACATCAGACTTGGCCTTAGTTCCTTCCAATTGGAAAACATTTCCTCTTGTTGTTTTTTTAACCATCAACCATGAAGTTTGCACTTTGCAGCTAGCCTTGCTACCTTGCAGTTTCCCCTTGCATTCAGCCTCTCCCTTTGCGCTCACAATTATCTAATATTTACCTATATTACATGGGGTTGTTGTGTGACAGCCACCCTGGCTTTTTTTCAAGCCTATGTGTGAAAGTTCTTCACCCACCTTGGACTCTTTAATCCATTTTTCTGAATCTTCAGCCTGATCCATCTTGCAACTTTTCTGGTACTAGTCTTCCTTCTACTGTTTTTTGATGCCACTAGGGCTTTGTGAAAAGCCTTGGTGTGACAGAAACTTTAGTAATCATGCTTTTTCTATATATCATATATTTCTGTAAGGGAAATTTATCGGATTTATATTGTTAAAATTTTATATCAATATAGGAACTGCATTGCTAGCATGTTTTTGATAATGTACAAATTTATATTTATATTTTGGGGCTTTCTAATAAAATTCCATTGAATATGGCTTTTAGATATAATACCCCATATATTTTATCATTTTGAATTTTACATCATTCATATTCTTTCTTGTTAAAATTCCTGAGTGGTATAAAATTAGTATTTTTCAAAAAACACCTATGAAAAGTTTGAGATTAATTAGTATTTTCTATCCATATTAGTGTGATGAAGAAAAAACTCAAAGTGATTTCCAGCTTATTTTTCAACAATGCAACTAGAGTTGAAACCCAGGTGAAAAACTGGGGAAAGGCAGATGAAAATTTTAATATAGACTTGGCAATTGTACAAAAAACCAATACAAGAAAAAATTTGAACAAAATTGTTTTTTTATGAATGCTGAAACTAATCAGAATGAAACTGTGATTGCATTGCAGAAAATACTGAACACTGAAATTTTAGGTTGGATATCAAAATACACAATATTGAATTGGGAATTTTTATTTCAAGGGGAATTTCAAGTGAGTCCCAGTTGAACCATCATGAAAATCCAAGTCAATTCAGTTTTTTTCATTGGGGAATTAAAATTGACATGAATTTTCTGAAACATTGAATAAAAATCGAATTTTATTTTCTTTTTGATTCAAACTGAGGTGAACTCAATAGTACTCATTGGTGAACAGAATTTTCCTGTAAAGGGCCTCAATAGGCCAAGAAATGTTACTTCATGGTGACAGTAAGTCACTCGCCAGCCAGATACTGAAATTTGGCCCTGGTGATGGTCCCACATAGTATGCAAGATCTCCCAATTTGGGTTGACAGCACTCAAATGTCGTCCAGGGTTTCCTAGGTACCCCAATTCTCCCTCCAAATAGCCCATTGGGGGCTATTGCCCCCAAATTCACCAGAAAAACCGGTGCAACCCCCGCTCACAACTCACAAATCCCCTGGGGAGTTGCAAACACTTGATTTCAACTCAAAAAAGGTTTTCAAGTCCCCATTGAAACCCTTTTTGATTTGCAATCAGATTTTTGCAACTCCCCAGGGGATGCGCAAGTCATGGGCAACTTTGCCTGCTCCTTGTGGAGTTTTTAGTCGCTGTTCACAAAGCATATGGGTAGTGAAAGTCAATTCACACCCATTTTTGACTCATAGGTTGAAAATTTAACCTTTGCCTTTGAAGTTTGATCCAGAATGTTTTATTTTTTTCAGAATTCCTTTTTTTTAAATTTTGAGATGAGTATTTTCATTTTTTGTTTCCCACATTTCTTCAATCAGGGTTTTCAGACATAAATCTTCTAGTACTCCATTCCAGAAGGAGCAAAATTCAGATCCAGTGGATAGAATAGTGATATTTTTTCCTTTTTCTATTCCAAGACATCAGTAATCCTTTCAAGGGAAACAGGGACCAACTTTGAGAGATTCTTGTTTTTTCATTTCCCCCCCAAGTTGCAATGTTATTTTATTTGAGTTGTTTAATTGAGTGATACAGGGATTGCTCCAAGGTGACAGTAAATTATTGAGTTCCTTCAAGATATTTCTGTGATAGTTTGAGTTTATTACTCCCATTTGAGAATTTCTAACAAGGATGAGGAAAGAGACTTGGATTTCCAAGAGAAGCAGATCCTTAGGAGACCAAGGGAGCACTCCTGTTCTAATTCAGGAAGAATAGATGATTTTTTTTACTTGCCAACAGGCAGATTAAGTAGACTGACTGCAAGGGGAGCTGAACGTTGGTTGAAAACCTGAGAGAATACAATGAATTGAATAAGTTTAAAGAAAAGATGGGATGGTAACAAGAGGAAATATTTGAAAAGGACAAGATGTCACTGTAAATTCACTAACTTGAACTACCCTTAACATTTCAGTCAAAAGAAAGCATCTAGGATTAGAGATAATGACCCAACTAGGATGGTTATTACTTAGCATGGTACAAAGAGGTCACCAGAAAATAACACGCCAGATAAATTTTGAAGGGAGGCCACTTGGATTCATGATAAATATTTTACTATATCTTTAAATAAACAGTATAGAACAATGAACACACTAGACATGAGCACTCAAAAGCATAAATTGGTGGAAGAGTATAAAGATAAAACTAATGATTTTCCACTCTGGGTTGAGGAAACACTTCATTAGGGAATAATTCCAAAAAAACCTTTTGCATAAATCTAGAGGGAATAAGAGGACCAATACAGGTGAGAAATGTTCAATAGCAGCAACCAAAATGGAAAAATAATGATAATGTAAAGGAATTTTTCAGAGTAGGGAAGATAAAAAATAAGAAAACAAGATATTATCCAGCAAATAGATGAATATTTAAGTTAGCAAACAATCAATTGACTTGAATTTTTGGGGTTGTTAGGCCCACAATCAAGACTTGATCAGATGACCAAGGAATTTTGGGTTAGAGAAAGGAACTGGTAATATTGACTCAAAAGGATGATTGATGGAGTATGTGAAAACAAAGAGATAGGAAGCCAAGAGAGCAAGGGGATGTAAGAAGAGAAATTTCTTGATATTTCAAGCAGAAGTTGACCAGAGGCTGGAAAAATTGAGCAGGGTGATTGAGGCATCAAAACACAGAGAGAGAAAGCAATAGGAGGAAGAATATATAGATTTTTTTGAAACTGAGTGAAGATTAAAATGACAAAATCAAACAGGAAAAAATTACCAACACTGGTACTTGTTGGGAGCAACGCAACAAAACAGAGGATGCAAGGGAAAAGCACCTTCAAGAGCACAAATCACAGAAATTTGGTATCAGAAGGAGTAACAATGGGATTTGTTGGATTCCCAGGGCTTGGAGTCAGAGGAGGAGTTTGAGGCTTTCTCAGGTTACTTGACCCAAACATTATCAAAACAATGGCCAGGCCTGTTTCAGTGAGAGAAGACTGCCAACCTATTATAAATTGCATGGTGAACTGAGTTTGTGGATTGTTCTTAGCTTGGGCTTTGTCCTTCTCAATTTTCTTCAAGGTATGGCCAATGGTCTTGTTTTCACATTCATTGGATTTCTTCAAGTAGTTGAACTCTGAGGTTAAATTTGACAAGGTAAGTATTATGGTCAATTCCTCTTCTGAAATTAAACCAACTGATTTCATCTATTGATTTTTTGGAACAGATCCTAGAGACAAAGTGGTTGATGTTGGTTTTGAACTTGATCCTATTGAATTTTGTAAAGGAAAGCATTTTTTTATGAAGTCATTGGGCATTTAGCAAGACTTAAGGAGGTGCCAGAGAGCTACACTGTTGATTTTTTCAGGTGAAGGAAATGAGCCAGCTATATATGACAAATTATCTTTTTTGAGATGGTCAAGGATGGGTTGTAGGCCTTCCAGTTGATTCTATTAAATGATTTGGCACTATTCTTATTGGTTTTTCCAGATGTTTGTACTACTTCTTTAAGGAAATGTTAAAGGGCATCTATAGATGCAAGTTTGCTTTCAATGGATATTGAAAAATTGTACTAATTTTCAAAAGTCAGAATTGGTTTTTGATTTGTAACAGAGGAAACGATCAGAAGGGAGTCCTTTGGATTTCAACCATGTGAGAATGTGAGGTAAAAACACTGGGTTGAGACTTTCTAAGGAGGATGAGCAAAGAATATTGTATCTCCAAGGGGAGGGGATCCTTGGGAGACCAAGGGAGCACTCTGCTTCTAAGTAAGTAAGAGTGCATTATTACATTCACTTTCAAAAAGGCATCTTAAGTAGAATAACTCCAAGGAGGGACCAATGGCTGACAAGCTGATAGAATAAAATGAATAGAATATGTTTAAAGCACGAGTAGGATAGTCACAAGAGGAAATTTTTGATGGAGAAGATGTCATTTTAAATTCACTCACTTGAACTAAACTGAACATTTCAGTGTAAATAAATTATCTAGGATTAGAGATACAGAACCCACTAGGATGGTGACTACTTAGCACGTTACAAAGAATTCACTAAAAAATAACAATCAAGAGAAAGTATGAAGGGAGGCCACTAGGATTCAAGATAAAAATTTTACTAGATCTACAACTAAAAAGTAAAGAATAAAGAACACACTAGAAATGAGCATTCAACAGCATAAATTGGTGGAAGAGTATAAAGTAAAAACTAATGAGGTTTCCCTCTATCTTGAGGCAACACTTTATTAGGCAATAATTCTGAAAAATTTTAGAAGTGAATGACCTCCCTCCAATTTGTTATTCATGGAGAATGATTGAAGCAAGAAATAATTCATACCACAGGAGATAGATACAGAAACAATACAAATAAATGGTTAATTATGCTGTTGAAAGTACAAAAATTTACCTTGAGTCTGGTAAATTCTTCTATTTCTGTATCATTTTCTTCTTTGAGTTGAATTCCAGGTTTCAGGGATGTCCTAAGAGGGTTTCAGTCTTTGAGTCCAATCAGCTCCAAGGCCTGATGAATAATTTTTTCTTGACAGAGGGTAATGCTTCCTGCAGGTAGCTTGAGGTCCATTACCAGAAGGTTGTCTGGAAAGTGAGCAGAGAATTTTGGATAAAAATTAGTAAAAAGATATTCAAAGAGTTTGGTGTTCCCTGCAACAACCAGGTTGTCCATGTGGAAGAAGAGGAAAGATTTTCTGTTTTTTTGAATGAAAAGACAATGATTTGCAGTCAACTGACAAAAGGAAATCTCTTCAAATCATTTTCTTAACATTTTTTATCAGTTGGTACAAGCTTGCTTAAGGCTGATAAGGATTCCTTCAACTTGAGGTATGGATTTTTTTTTTTTTTGACTGTTTAGGAGCAGAAATTTATAAACCTTCAGAAAACAGAGAATATAAGAAAGCTCCTTTCACATCAAACTGTCTGAGAGGTAGCATTTAATCAATATAAATTGTAACAAGAGAGAGAGAGAGGGGAGAAATTCTCTTGTGGGAGAAATAGTTTCATTGTATTTTACACCAGGAATTCTTCAACAGCCTTGTATACACAGTCTTGCCTCCTTCCTTTCATCATAGGATGCAGTGAAGGGTTTTTTAAAAACCGCAAAATTGTTCCAATGGAAGATTTCAGATTTTAAGTGAAAATCTTTCCAGAATGCAATTTATTCATGTCTTTCCAGTTCTGCATCCATGAGTAATTCCCAGGATTTGGGACCTTTGGTATTCAGAGATGAAAGATCTTCTGATAATTATGAGTAATTTTCTTGCTTGATATTTGGAGCTCTGTTTCCAAGATTTTATTTGGGTAAGGAAGATTTTCTGAGTATCAAAAAGGAAGCCACACCATTGTTTTCTTTATTGATTTTGGAAGTAAAAGCTGGGATCTTGGCAATAGATTCAGGTTTAGGAGGAGAAGGCTGAATTTTCAGATTTTTGATATCAGGAGGAAGCTTAGTAATTGCAGTTGGAAGTGGTTATAATTCATTTTAATGATAAGCATGCAAGTTGGACCAGATCAAGGAGGTTTTGGAGACTGCAGGAAAATATTCTGGAAAACAAACATGTATTTTTTTGACAATATTCCAGAATTAATTAAGAATGTGGTATGATAGAAGATTTTTTTTGCTGCCAATGACTAGAGCAATTGATCCCTTGGGAGAAAGCTTACCAGAGGATTTATGGGGCAGAGTGAGGTATGAAAAATTTCTGAAAATGGGATGACAGATTCCAAGATGAATTGTGCATCCTCTGAAGATTTTTTTTGCCAATTTTTTCAACCTTTGGACATAACTTTTATTGAGGGTACTAGTAACTTGAGAGATTTCATGCCAACGTTTTTTTTTATTCCAGAATCAGAGAGAATAGTTTGAATTTATACTAGTCTCAATTTATTCAATTTTTAAGCCTGGATTATTCTTTCATTAGTGTAGGTATTGGAGTATCTTTTTTTTATAACCACAAACAAAATGATGGCATTTGCTAGCAAGTTCCATCCATGAATCTCTAGTTAAATAACTTTCCAATTTATAGTCAAAGCTACCTCAATTCTTCAAACAGGTTTTTGGTGCACAGTCACTGTGCACAATGCACAGTGACCATGCAGTGGAGATTGGGTTGAGCTCTAACTGAGGTTAGTAGGAGCTTAGAGCAAGCTTGGTCAGAGACTGGGCCTGAAATCCTTGATGGCACTTCCAACAAGTTCCATCCTATTTTTTGTGGTGTATGAGGTGCTTTTTTAAGAATTAGATAATTTCAGTGTTGACAAAATTTCCATCACAATTGGAGGCAGAACAGAAGTTAAATAGGAAAGGTTTTGGCTTCCAACCTCAGTTTTTTTCTAAAAATTTTGGGGAAACTGCTTTTGTTTTTTGAGAGTAAGGCTGAGAATTATCTTGAGTGACTGTCTACCACCGTCAAAATATATCTATATCTTTCAACAAGGGAGGATATATTGGACCAACAATTTCCATATGAAGCTTTTCAAAGGGTCTCAAGGCAGTCCAGTGTTCTCTTTTGAAACTGGCTTTGGTGATTTTTGAAACAAAGAAAGCCTTGCAGTTTTGTAAAATCTTAAGGGATATTTAAAGTTTTTCCCTGCTTCAATGATCAATCAAATTTCACATTAATTTATGAAGCAGTTTGGAATGGGAGAGGAGGAATAACTTTTAAATTTAATTTAATTTGATACCAGGTCATTTATTGTAGTAACAGCTGGAAGCAAGTAGGATGTAACTCTTGAAGATTTTGAAAAATTTTGTTTTATTAAAAACTCTTTATTTCTTGATAAGCAGAAATCAAATAGAGAGAAGATTTAAAGTCAGGTAAGGAACATAGATAAAATTATTCAACACTAGATTTCTGCATTAATTAAAATGCCAAATATATCCCTTTCCTTTCATACTAAGGTTTTTGACCACAAATTGGGTTTTAAGGAATCCTCATTCATCCTAATCAAGGGAAAATAAGAAATTTTAATTTGAGACCATATCAGCTGAAGAACAAGAAACAACAGTGAAGATAGAGGAGTCTTGGTATTGATAAATAGTATTTCTGTTGTTTTTTTGTTTATTGGTCTTTTATTGTTGAAGAAAGCGCAAAGATGAGGTTAGAGGAACCAAATCTTGGATAATGGATGAAGATAGTTGGGATTGTGCTATCTGTTTCAAGATTTGGTAGATTTGGAAATGACCAAAGCAGCAGGATGATATCTGGAAAAAGAGCAGGTTGAAGATGGAGATTCTTGAAGTGAACCTTGAGATGATGCAGAACCACGTCCAGATAAGTTTCTCTGTTTGATTGAATAATTTGGATTTGGAAATTATTGAGAGAAGTTGAAAGTTTTTCAATAATTCAATAGGAAATAATACAACAGTTTATTGATATATCTGTTTCAAAAAACTTGGTGATGGAAGCTCAAATTTTACTTATGAAGAGCCGGATGCAATGGGAGATGAATTGAATAGCGCAAAGTTTTTTATAGAGCCTAGCAAAATTGAAGGCATTCCAGGGGGCAAAAAACCAATTGATTTCATTCCAGATCAATCTGGAATCTTCCTTGTTTTATTGGTTGAAAACATTGAGATCAATACAGGCATCCATTTTAGCTGTTAGAAGAGTGATGATCTTGATTTCAATTTTTTTTCAAGAAAAATAGATTAATTTTTTAGGTTTTTTCAGATCTTGTGAACCTTGAGAATTTTGGTGCTACTTGACCTCAACAGCAAGAAGTTATCCAAGGTAAGTAAGGGAATAGCTTCCAAAGCTCTTTTTTCAACTTTGGATTGAAATTTGTTTCTCATTGCATGAGCCTGTTCTTTTGCAATGGTTGATTGAAATATTTTTCTCATTTCAGAAGCCTTTTATTGTTTCATTTTTTCTAGGATGTATTTTTGTTTGTATTTCTAACATATTCCAAAAGTTAATTTTGAGTAAATTTCATGAAATTACTACAGAATGAAAACCAGTACAGCAAGAAGCCCTCTGCAAGAGAGAAAAGAAAAATCAAAAGGAAGGAAAATTAAATATAAAAGAAAAGAAAGGAATTCACAGTGGGAAGAAGTATCAAAGTAAAATTAGGAGATTTTAATCTACTTTTTTGTTAACATTTTGACAAATTATCCTGAGAATAAAGCCTAAGATTTTCAACCAAAGGGATCCAATGCGGTCTGAAAGATCAGTAACAAATCTACAGTGAAATTTATATCTTGAAGGTTGATTTAATATTCAAAAGCTTGATGGTTGATGAGGAGGTGGTTTTTTTTGAAATCTTTGGAGTATTTGATAGGAGGCCTTGTTCTATTGGGAAATGGATTGGCAGGTCTTGCTGTAATTGCAGTGACAAATTTGTGTTTGTGTAAACCTTCAGAGACAATTTCTCAGCACCCCCATGAATATTAAGCTCAGAGGGGGAAGCCAAAAAGCAGAAGAATTATGCAAGAATATGAACCAAAAAAAATAAGAAATAAAAAAAATTAGAAACCAAAAAGAATATTGAAGTGAAAAAAAATAGAAAGAATAGTGATCAATTAAGCTGGAGCGTGGTGATGTGGAATTTTAGGGTCACAAACTGGGAACTGTTTTTTGTGCTGCGCACTCAGCATTGGTTGAAAACAGTCTCAACATTGGGAAAGATTTGGCTCAGTATTTTGGAGCGCAATGGCTCAGCAGTAGTGGCTGCAACTCAGAAGCAGTTGCAAATTCGGCTCAGCAATTCAGTGTGGCAGGTTACACAGGGGGAATGGGGGGTACTTGCAAGCATCAGTGGGGACTGGTCTGCAAACTCTGGATATTTGAAAATGGCGCATTGGGGGGATACAGACAGGTGCCCGCCATGAGAAGGAAGAACTGGATGAACTTAATGGCAGGCAACCCTTGGAAGATGTGAGAGGGTTGGGCTAGGGTTTTCTGTTGTGGAGTTTTATTCTTGTAGGTTTTGGCTCATAGTTTTGCTTATATCTAGGTTAGGGTTGAAAGGGAGGGCTTAAAACCTTGCTCTCTACTCTGGATGTAGAGAGAGCATGAATTAGCAGACGACCGGGTTTGGAAGGAAGGAAGGAACTAATTCTCATTCTCTCTCTCTCTCTCTCTCTTGTTGGTTGGAGGTGGAATCTACTTCTTACAGAAGCCTCGAACCAATAACTTCCTAATCTGATTACAACTTGTAGGGGTATCCACCTATTTTTTCCGCAACAGAAAATTCCAAAAAGAGCCTCCTCACTATTCCCATCCACCCTCAACACCAGCCCATTCCCCCCCCTCTTTTTCTCCTATTTATATCCTTTTTGATACCCTTGCTTTACTCTCCTCTTCCTGGTATCCATGGCTCCTTATCATCCTCCAGGACCCCCTTTGTCTCCCTCTTCATTGCACCCTCCAGGTATTTCCCTTCTACTCTCCATCTCTTGATTGTTTTTTTCAATTTTCTGTGGAAACCTGGCTGATTTAGGGGGTCTTTTCTTTTTTTTGGGTGACAATGTAATTTATCTTTTTTTTCTACTATCCTGTTTTCATCAACATAGCCATCATAACATCACTGAAACGAATTTTTTCTCTCTCTTTTTGATCCTCATACTTAAGTTGGCCAGGTTTCTAGTATTTTCCCTCTCTTTTATTTTTTATTTTTTATTCTTTACCTGGATCTTTGAATATGAGATTACTGGTGACAATTTTTCTTTGCCTCAATTTTTTTATCATTTTTTTTGAGGTTTTTTTTCAAGAATACTTCTTTTTAATCCATTTTAAATGCAACACTCAGCTTATTTTTTTCCCTTCCACTAAAACAGCTTTTATTTCTTGGCTGGTTAAAACTGCTAAAAAAAACTCCAAAACATTTTTTTGGAACCAATCAAACTAATAGGATCTTCCAACTCAATATTGGCAGTTGTGGTTTGAAATAAAGACAGAATCTTTCAACAATATGGATTTTAAGAGAAAGAGAATTGCAAAGACACAATGCAAAATCTCTTTAGAGCTATACAAGAATGGTCTCAATGTCAAAATCACATGGTCTGGCATTATAGTTTCCCCATTGGTTATTTACCCTTCCTTTTATTCTGGAAAGAAAAATAAAAGGTTAAATATAACCTTCCACAATTTTTACCAATAAAAACAATAAATCAAGTGCTTTCATGTGTCCAGCTCTGAAAATTTTTGTATTCTGGATCAATCTGATCACCACTTTGTTGTGGCCCATATTCAACATGAAAAAAGGCTGCACCTTCCAGCACGTGTAGCACCTGGGTTTGTGATTGAAACCTGTTTTTACTTTTTTGGTTTTTGGATTCAAACAACAAACCAAATTCTGGATTAAATCAGAATATTCATGCAGAATATTTATGCAATGAATTGATTGAATGGAAATTCATAACATTAAAGGGAGGATTGAGAATTATTCATTTAACTTCTAGACCATACCTTGATTGAACAGCTTTTCAGAGATAATGAATGGAATTGTACATCATGGGCCATGATTTCCAAAAGTAGAAAGGTCCAAAATGAGAAGAATCAAATTTTTAGATAATGATCATTTCAAATAAATGGTGCAAACACATATTTCCAATTTTCTGTTGGGATTAATGCTTCAGTTTTGTGAGATTAAATCTACTTTCTATTTTTGAATTCTTTACCTTATACACATGTTTTAGATAGAGATGTGACACAATACCAATTCCTCTGATTTAATCTTTTACCAATATATACTACAATAAAAAATTAGTCCATGTTTCTTTTTATATTTCCTCTTTTTTTGTAAGGAATCACCAGCAAGAAAAATACATAATGACAGTTCTTCAGAAACTAGTATTTTTGATATCAACTTAACAAAGGGTGAATTGCCAAAACACAATAAACATCCTTGGAAGTTTGTGCTTTTTTTGCTTCATAAGCCATCCTTCCCAAAAAACCTAATATTTTATCTTGATGTATCACAGATATTGATCCACCTTCTTGATAAACCATTTGAGCATTGAGATAATTGGGGCCAAGGTAGGGATTTCTTGAAGTATCAATTTGTTTCAAAGGTGAAAAGTTTTCAACAATGAGGAAATATTGTGCACATTTTTTTTCATGAAAGATGGAAAATACCTTCCCCTGCTCACAAGGGCCTTGATTTGATGTGGATGAATAGGAAATCTGAGAATTACTTTTATTGTAGCAATGGGGTGTTATGTTATGGTCATGGAAGAGCATTGATTTTCAAGGCAACAATTCCAGCTGGTCCCATGGCAAGACACTTTATGTCGATTCATTTTCAATGAATTCTTTTAATTTTTTTTCTTTTGAAACATTCATCTCTTTTTTAGCCCTTGAAAAATCACCTGTCTTGGAAGGGTAGAACAAACTTTTCAGATCTGGTAGTTGGTCAGAATCAATACCCAAAACATTCCAGTTGGATCCAATTTGGTCAACCAAGCCTTGAAGTTTGGCCCTTTCAAGGAATCCATTCAAGAGGGACTTATCAAGGAGATGTTAACATTAAAAAAACAATCAATTCAAATTCTGCCACCAAGAATCTACTTTTCAGAAATCTGTGTTACCTACGTGTATTTTTATTTTTTTAACCCATTTCAATATGTGATTCAGCCTTTCTCCTGACCAAAATGAAAATATTGAGGGAGGATCAAAGAGCTTGATCATCTTAGTGAAATTCTGAGCAAAACAAATTTTTGGCTTGGGTTTGATTTCAGATTCCGAATGAAGCAATAATTCCACCTGGTAAGCCAGAATTAATTCATCCAATGGGCACAACTGGTAATCCTTAAGTTGATGAGACATTACCAAGTTGATGATACCAATAAGCTTGGAAGTAGTGGAGGTAAGCTTTTGCTCCCGCAAGCTTTTGGCTGAGTTCAAATTCCATCTTGGAATCAAAACAAGCATTACATGAATGGTGTACAAAACCAACCATTCAGAAGCCTTAGGAGTACAAGCAGCAGGCAAAACTATCTTTCTGGACAACCTAGTAATCAAAGATTGAAATTCAATTGAATTGGTACCTGAGCTCTTGAGTGGTAAGGCAAAATTTCCTTGATGCAATACTTGTCTCTTCTATCAATGAACCTGCTTGACTTGGATTGCTTTGATATTCAAAAGAGCGGTAGGAGCTTTCCTGAAGGGAGCTTTGCTTGCTCTTCGCAGATTCATTTTTGATTCTTGATTTGCTTCTAATAGATCTAATTGGATTTTTTCCTGGTTAGGTATCTTTTTGATTTCCTTTTTCCGTTGATTAAGGCCCAGATTTGCATGATTTGCTTTTGGATTCATTCATAAGAAGCCTTGAAGAATGTCTTAAAGTTGGTTGAAGATGTTCAGATGCAGAATTTTCCCACCTTCTTGAGGAGCTGGGAGGATGGAGGCCTGGGATTTTTGCAAATACAACAATTAGTACAGAATTTTTATGCTGCATATTTGATGAGCCTCCTTTCTGCAAATTTTCTCAATGTTGAACCTTTTCATTCTGAGAAATATCTTCAAGGTTTTTTGAGGTGCTATCTGAAAAATTTTGAAATCTCATCCTTGTGACTCTTTTGGTATTTTCTTGTGATAAATAGTGCTTTTGTTTGGATCCACATTTGAGGCTGCTGACTTGACTAATTTCTACACTTCTTGGGTAAGTGTTTTCCCTCCTTTCCAAATTTTGAAGACTTTGTCAAGCTGTGATTATTCCAAGGTAGGTGATGCTGTAATCCCTTAGCATTCCCAAGATGAATGTATGCATTGGATTGATTGTTGTCTTGTTTTTTGGTTTCCAGTATGGTAGAGTTTTGAAAATTGTGTAGCAGGCACCATATAGCTTTAGAATGTTGTTTTTCTCATTGAATAATTGAGCATTATTCCCACTCTCTGCCTGTTTGATGTGATCTTGATAATTTTTAATGGACCACTCTCCTTTTTGGTTTTCCAGATATTTTTCATCTTGAGGTTACAGTGGCCACAGAAGATTGTTGCTGAGTGGGATGCAAATCCACCCATTTTACATAAGGCAGGTGTATCACCAATTGGTGGTAATATGACAGCACATATTACTCTTCCATCTTGATATTTGTTAGTTTTTGTGAAGAATACTCCTTTCCAAAGATCCATTAGCTCAGATAAAAGAGGCTTGAGTAGGTCATTCAGTTGGAATGAGGTGCATTCCTTGGTTTGTGGTGTGAAGCCATACACAAAAATATTGTTTGGCTTGTAACGCACACTAGGTGGAAGATTAAAAAATATTAGAATATTAGGCAAGAGAGATACTTTTCCCACTGTTCTTGATTCCATGGGTATTCATCAAATCAATTTTAATTCCAAAGGCAAGTTTCCCTGTTTCTTTTGTGTAAATCTGATTGGTTTGATCCTTGAATTCCTTCCACATAGTTCCATCCCAAATATCAATAAGTTTATTAGGATTACTGGCTTGATGCTCTTGAGGTGCACTGAGTAATTCTTCAAACCAAGAGAGCAGCAACTGGCTGGAAATCCACTTCTTGAGAAATTGGTACCCAAACTGGTTCAGAGTATAAAATTTAGATTTTTCTTGTCTTGTTTCCAAATTTTTGATCCACATGTAACAGGCTCCCCAGCTATTGAATCAACTATATTATGATATTTTGGATAATGCCTGTGTTGTTCACTTTCTTCATCAGTTTGGGCGTCTGAAGAAGAAAGTACTTCATTCAAAGGATAAATTTGGGAATTATTTTCACAAAAGAAATTTTCCACTAGATCATTTTTGATTGATAATATTTTTTTCAATGATGAAAGACTTTTGGGTATTTCTGCTGAAGAGTTGGGCTGGCCACTGAGAATTGAGTTCATGCAGATTTTCTCATGTTCCCTCTTGATGTATTTCTGACATGCATGGTCACCAATGTTTTCCACAATATTTGATTAAGGATTTGGAGTGATAAGATCAGAGCACCTGTAGTATGATACAGAACTTGAAGAGGTTTAATCTAAGATGTATTATAAATTTCCATATTTGCTGGTGAGGAGTATTTTTCTATTTCACCATAGCAAGGAGATCTTTCAGGGTTTGGCTGTGCATTGAAATCTTCAATTGATGGCTTGAATGTGAAAAATGATACGATAAATAAGAAATTGCACACAAATTGAATTATACATCAAGGAATGTAATCTTGTTCCAGATTCTCACTTACAGCCCTGTTTTTCCTTCTAGTGGTTCCAATGTGGGGCTTATTCTAGTATTGGATTGGAAAATGTTTGTTGTCTTTGGGTTTATTCTTTGCAAAAATAACAATTCATCAGTGACCTTAATAATATTCATAAAATTAGGGAAAAATTCAGTCACATACATTTGTAGAATCATTTGATTGCATGATATGGGTTTGATGTGCTTTTATAGGCCTTCAAAAACCATTGTACAAATTTCTTCAATTTTCAAAAGTCCTTTGGGAAAATTCATGACATTGGCATATCCATATTTTTCCAAATCTGGTAGTGTTCTCCATAGTTTCAGTTGATTTGGATGTTGTGGTAATCAGATTTTTGGAGGTTGTCTGAGATTTATTATATAAAAGGGAAATAGAAATGAATCTGAATGGAACTTTTAATTTCATATAATAGCTCCTGGTGAGCTTAATTATTCCAAAACAAATAATTCATATTCACTTCAATGGGCAAAGGATTGAAAAATATATTTTCTATTTTGAAAAAATTTCAAACCAATACATCATATCAAATTCTCATGGTTAGCCCACCTTGTTAGAATGGTAATCATATCAGGGGAATTACAGTTGGTATGATTATATGTAATACCTGTATATTTTAAGATATCAGTGTGATGAGATCAGGAGTATCCTTAATGGATAGAGAATATAATTCTAATAATTATGGAAAAAAGAATTATATAAATATGTTAAATAACAAGGAAGTTATTGAAGAATCAATTCCTGTGAAATACAATACAGGAATGTCACAGAGACATAGTTTAAGTCCCCCAGCTCAAGCTGAAGAGCAGAATGATAGTTCTGATGAAGAAAAGCAAAGAAACATAATATATGCAATACATCTATTCCTTAAGGATGAAATTCATAAATAATATACAGAAAGAAATGCTTTTGAGTTTAAAAGCAGAAAGATGGAACTTTGCTTCCAAGAGGAAGCTGCACTCAAAAGTGTCAAATAGCAAGAAGGCGGAGATGGCTCCCAGGATTGTCATTGGACTATTCACAGTCAGAGCCAAGAGATGGAACTTTAACATAAGTAAAAATTTCATCATAATTATAAGATAAAGAAGAAGATAAAAAGAAATTATAAATCTACAATTAGTTATAACTTTTACTTTCTAAAAGCATCTAATCATTTACTCAGTTGAACCACCATGTATCATCGAGCATGGATCTAATTCCCATTGTATCTGAATAGCATGCTGAATAGTTTTACCCGATGGCCTAGATGGACTCCAATCAGTATTTAAGGGATCCATCTCCCATCATCAAGTTGTTTTCAATCGTTCATCATCTCCTACTTATCATCAAAAATTCAATCAATCTTATTAATTATTAATTATTATTAAAACCCTCTACCAACCAAATGGCTAATCGCAAGACACCTAAAATACCTAGCCAATCCCATGGTGTTTGGGTTCAAATTTAAGGTCAATTTCTTTGATGGAACATCAAATATTCTATCTTCAAATTAATTATCTTGTTACAAAACCATGATTTCAAATCACCTTCTTGTGTTACAAAGTGTTATTGATGCACCATTTGACAAGTAAAATCTCAATGCATACAGTTAGTGGGATTTTCTCAAATTACACAATTTTCATCTGGGAATGTGTATTTTATATATATTTCTTTCATTAAAAGATATTTGGGAATGGTTAACAAGTGGGTGATCTCAACGTGAAAGCTGCAAATTGAAAAAAATTCATTTAGGATGTTATGAATGAAAAATTATTTCATTTAGCTTTCCAAAAGTTTGTTAATCAAATAGAATTTACTCATAATTTTTCAATGAGATTGTTTATTCTGTGCACATGTGGATGTTGGTTTTTTCCACTCTTACTTCAATTTCTGTTTGGATGTATTAAGGTGTTAGAGTTTTATTTATTTGAAAATTGGAAGAGTTTTACGGTGTAGCCTACCCTGATAACCTCTTCAAGTCAGGAGAACCCCACCCCATTGGATTTAGTACATTCAGTAAATCTAGCTTTAAATATAATTACAAGTTTCTGATTGACAAACCAAGAATGGGATGAAATTCAAAATACATGTAGTACTCAAGAAAAATTTCACCAAAGCCAATGTTGCATCCAAACATACTCATCCAAATTTTTTAAAGTACTGATATAAAAATTATACTATTTGGGATATATTTACAATGTTTGTGTGGTTTCCATTAAGCTAGAGGGCTTGCAAACTTGGGTTCTGAGATATCAAACTGCCTCTGTGAGATCAACTTCTGGAAGTAAACCCAAGGCTCTTTTCTGTTTTTTCAACTGGATTTATATCCTTCAGAGCTTCCTCACTTAACCAGTTTTGAGGTATTGAAGCAGGAATTGTTGGTGGGTGATCACCTCTTGGTGAGTTATTTGGTTTAGCAAGTTGACTAATTTTCAATTTTATATCCCTTATGATACATGGGTTTTTGGCCAGTTGAATGTATGCTTCATAAATTCAGTTATATGTTTGGGATACATGTTTAGCCCTCCAAAAATTTGGATGATTTAATGACTCCTCATCTTCACCCTCAACATCAGATATTAATCTACTGTCTAAGAAAAGAGCAGAAGTTTCTGGGAACATGTCCATCATTTCCAGCTCAACTGATGTGATCTTTTGAATTTCCTTCTTTTTATTCTTTATTTCAAAACATGATAAGCAGTTAGTCATTGATTGTCAAGAGAAAAAAAATAAAAAAGATTGATTTGACACAATTTCTTCTTTTTGAGACTTTCAGATGCAGAAACATTAGATTTTCGGCTGCTGGAGCCTCTTTCAGCCTTTTTCTCCTTCTTCCAAACAGCCTTCTTTGAGACAAGCCAACAATAGATTATGGAAACCCTGTTTGCTGGGGTGTTTTCATTATAATTTATTGAATAGGAAGAAGTCCCCCCGCGGTTGTGGCACATCTCCCATGCTCTGATTATTATTGCAGTGAGAGAGGAATTCCAGAAAGATTTTGCATTCTGTTCCCAGGAATGGGTGTATCTTGGAATACCTGAATGTTGGATCAAGGCCCTGGAATGGGCCTTCCATGTCTCATCATGAGACTGAATTAGCCCAAAGCAGTGGCTTCCAGGGATTAAGATGTTGAATTAATATTTTTTTTTAATTGGCGCAAGGCATCCTTCTTCACAAGTTTCAGCTCCTTTTCTTGCAGTTTTGAATTGGAGCTGTACTGGTTTTGCGCGCCAATGTTTGATTCTAAGGCATCATTAATGGATTCCTTCTTCATTGCCATTTAATTTTTGAGGGATGCTAGTTCATCACCAGTTGGAGGATTAGGAATTTTGTTGTTGTTGGAATCCATTCCAAGAATTGATTTTGTCCAATCAAGCAAGGACTTGGAAATACCACTTGAAGAAGAAGGGATTCCAAGATTGCGTGCATGGCAAGAGAGAGAGAATAGTGTTCTTGGGCCAAATTTTTTTGCTTCTTTTGGTGTGGGTGGGATTGAGAGAGTTTTTGTGCAATCATGAAGTAGGATGGGGCAGCAGATTTATCAAAATCTTCATCTTCCTCAACACCAGGCATATTTACTTGGTCATCTGGAAGTGTCTTTCTTGATGGAACAGGGGTTGGTTATTTCAGGTTAGCTGGGGCTGTGTAATTTTATTAACATAAAATAATCACCATGATTTATCAATGGGGTTTTATTATTGTCATGTAGATCTTATATATAGGGGATCAGTTCTTACTGGGTTCCATATCTAATTTTATAACTTAGTAACCAGATGAAAATTTTTCTGTTTTGTGATTCTGTATTGATTTTTGAAACACTGGTAAATAGGAAGTCAGATTTCCTTTTATTGACCTTCTGAAATTTTTCATAAATGAAGATATTATATATTATCATTCCCCTTTGTTCTCCAACTTTTCTTCCAATTGGGAAAAGGGTATGGACATAAGTATACTTGGAGATTTGAATAGAATCTTGTTCAACAAGGGAAGAACACAATGAGAAATCAATTTATGATTTACATAGAAAAGAGACTCTGTGGCGTTCATCTTCCCCAAAGAATGTAATATTTTTTTTTGTGGCACTTAGGCACAATATAAAAATATATAGGAATGATGCGGTCAAATTTGGGTTTTTCATTCTGAGGATTTCTTAAGATAATAAAATTGAAGAGCTTCCCATTGCATTCCATGATTTTAATTATCATAAAAAAATTTCCACAGAAAGCAATCTGGACCATTATATGTTTCCAAAAAATTTCTCATTCTCATATCTATGGAATTGACCAATAATTATTGAATGAGAAAATGAGCTCAATAATTTCAGTCAAAATGAGGAAGAGCTGGAGTTTAAATATATCAAGTGCCAATTTTCCATAATATGGACTTCAGACTACTCCTTGCCAATCTTATTGATTTGGTTGAAGTGCTTATTGAATAGTATATCTAGTAGACATGGATAATACTGGCACTGGTCCAATAGCTTGTTGCATTGCTGTGTTTTCAACATAGCATTCTTTAAATCTCTGAATACGCAAAAATGCAATGCTGGGTAACACACAGATGCATGTTTACTTGATGGATTGATATTCAGTGGGAATTGATGGTCGAGAGTTCAATTTTTGAAACTGAATAATAGATAAATATGATGAATTGGGTTTCATATTTTGCATGGTGCTAATTCTTGGAAATGAGGATTATAATTTTCCTCTTTACTGAATTGATTTGGAATAAATCTCCTCAGATCATATTAGATAATTAATAAAGGGCAAGAAGAACAATGCATGGTTTTTAATTTAATTCTTTTGAAAATGGTGTGATATGAATTCTGGCTAAGTTTTGTGAAGAAGGCAGAGTGCTGTTTAATTACTGGCTGGTCATAAACCAGTGATTAGGATCAATAACATAACTAAAATTTGTGAATCATGACTTCAAAAGAATATATGAGAATTCAAAATTCCTGAATCACATAGCTCAAAAGAATAAAGAAAAATGTAACAGGGGTGCATAATATCATAGAGAGATTACATTATCTAGTTTAATTAATGGAATAGGCAGGTGTGTATCACCAAAGTATCTGCTTCACCACAAAAAAATGAATATTAGTCGTGTGCAGGAAGCTGCATGACTTATGATAAGTCTTCCACCACTCCAGGACCATGGGTATGCAGGAATCAGATGTCAAGGGAAATTCATGTGGGAAGGCTGGGGAGGTGGATGAATTTTGCTAAGTTTTCCACTTCCCTTCAACTACGTGGAAGCATGATTTTGAATATGCCAAATAATTGATTATCTCTGGGACAGTGGATGAATCAGGATAATTATTCCACCTCCCCAGTCTCTCCACAAGGATTTCCCATTTCATGTGATTCATGTTTGCCCACATGTCCAGGGAGGCGGGAAACTTATGATAAGTTTTCTGTCTCCCTTGGAATTACCTATACATGTACTATGCAGTAAAGCTACATCCAATTTGATTGGAAGGTGGAAAACTAAGCATAAGTTGTCCATCAATCCAAAGTGATACCATCTTACATTCCAACCAGTACAAATGATGTACAACTCATGCAGACTTTGAAATCATTTCATTAAATAAATTTTAAGCATTTTGGCACAAATAGTTTCTGTTTGAATTATATACATTGAAGGAAATGTTGAAGCATATCTGGATTTTTCCCGTTTAATGTAGTGAAAATTTCAAAAGGAGGACAATTTTGGAGTTTAAGAGAGGCATTGCCTACCATTTTTTTGGGAGGGAATGAGAAAGCAAAATTGGTATTTTGTTCTGTTTATTGGGTAGTCACTGGAAGGAAAGTGGTTGGATGTGCAAAACATGATTAACCTGACTGAAACCTTTGGGCTTCCAAGTGCTGTTAAATATGAAATTGTGGTGTGGTTTCTCCTGGTGAGGTGGTGAACTTTTCTCAAGTGGACCACCTTACCAGGAAAAACTGGAGATAATTGTTGGGTATTTTCTTTGAATTATGAATTTGTTTTCAATTACTGGTCATTGACTTTCTGAAGATCTGTCTTGGAAGTTTTTGCATTCAAATGATTTCACCCTGTTCCCTCCTGGCCTCTATTAACATATCAAAATTGTTGGTATGGTGAGGCACTTAGTCTAACTTTTCCATTCTCCAAGGAATGTTAGAAGTCATTGTTAAGCAAAAAAATAATTTTTTGTTCCCATTCATGCTTAAGGAAAAATTCAATTCTGAAGAGTTCAAACTTGCAAGAAACTTATATTGAGTAGTTTTGCAACTGAATTGCATGAGCAAGAAATACATGATTTTTTCTTGATTTTTTTCAGAACATGAGTATTTTTTTGGATAAAATCCAATGATTCCAAATCCTAATGCCATTTTTCAAAAAAATAAATTTTTACCCAGTATGTAATTATATTTAAAACCTATCAAATTTTTAACTTTTTCCAATTGGTCATGCTCCAGAACATTTTTGGGTCTCTAAAATCAAAAGGGCCCCAAAAACAATGTACTATCCTGTAATTTGACAAGAATTTTTAAAAAAAAGGCTGTGCACCAAAGTTTTGTATGAATAATCAGAAATTATCATTTACTAAATCTTAATTGAATTAGCCAAAGATCAGTTTAAATCAATCCCATTACATGGCAGTCTCAATCCTGTTCTGAGCACAAATCTCTGGTAATGAGCCAAGTCTCCATTGCCCTAATGATTTCTGCCTGTAAACCTTATATCTTCTTGGTTATATTATCTGGTTTTTTCTGTCTCACTTGGTTCCTGAATTGGGTTTCATAACTTAAAGTGATTATTCTGGAAGCTCAACTTGATTCAACTATACAAACCCTTGCAGAATATCATATGCTGAATGAGCAAACTTAAAGGATGTATCTGTGTGCACAAATGAAAAATTGATATAAATTTGAAAATTAATTTGGTATCATCATCCTTCCATCATCAATAAACTTACTTTTTTGGGGCTAAGAATTATCCTGAATCATGAAAAATTAATACAGAAAGTTGGAAAAACCATCTCCACTCTTGAGAAAAGTTGAATAACCATTTGGTCCCCCCAACATCTTGTTACGCCTTTTCATGAATTTTTCCAGATATTCTATCCTGTTGTGCTTTTTTTTGAATGTTCTACAAGCCATGAAGGGGAAATTTGGACGGGTAAAAACCTTTCAAATAAAAATAAATCAGCATGGCTTATTCAAATGGTTCCAAAAAACCATAGATTTGCATCTTTTTGTGGTTTTAAAAATTTTCAAGTGGGCTTGGGGAATTCCAAGGAAATGAGATGATATTAATGAATGAGGTTTCTAGAGAAAAAGAAGAAAACAACTGGTTTTTGATGAAATATGAATAATATTTGCACTCAAAATCATCAGTCATGTTCCAATCAAGAGCTCAAAACATCCCACAAGAGTTTGGGTCATGGCATACAGAACTAATGAACTTCTCAAAAGGTGCAAGTGCTGTGGCTGAATTCAAATCTTTTGAGTCTCTGAAAGTTCCTTCAAAATATCTTCCCATGCCCAAGTTTTGGATTTCTGAAAGTGGTTATGACCATCTTGGTTTGAAATTATTAATGAGCTCACTTAATATGGTTTGGAGTGTCTATCTTTTTGAGGCCATTTTATTTTAAACTGATAATCATGAGAAGATCTTTTTTGTTGTGGTGAGACACAGTCCAGTTTGACATTCTCATCAGCTTCTGGTGGAGTAACATTACTATCATCCAGTTCTGTACCTATGAAATTCAGAGAATACCAAGGAGGGGTGGAGGTTAAAGATGAGGGTGATTATAAATTACATGGTTTTTTTGAGTTATGGAAGATTCACTAGATTAAAAAATGACTGAAAGAAATCATTGATTTTGAAACTACAGATTCCCACAGATTATTATTTCCTGAAAAACCCAAAGATGCACCAACAAAATATCAATACCCATATGATCAAGTGGATGGTGGCCCACAGAGGTGGAAAACTTAGCCTAAGTTGTCCACCTCCCCTTGAGAATTACCCAATTTCCCCAAATTAGCTGGGTCTCACTACATAGTGTTGGGAGGTGAACAACTTTGCATGACTAGTCCAGAATGTTTGTTTCAGGAAAAAACATGTTGGTACTAAAATTCCCATGATGGAAATTATCTTTCATCCACACAGATGAATGACAAAATGGACAGATTAAAAAAATGGCTAGAGGTACAGGTTTTTCCAATTTTTGCATGTCCCTGACAATATTTTCTTCACCTTGCTCAATCATTGAACCCAGCCTAAAAAAATGACGGTAGAAAAAAGGCTCCAAGAATTAAATGAGGTGAAAAAATTATTTTGTGGATAAAAACTGAAATACTTCTGGCTCAGGCCAATATCTTGGGGATGATTGGGTATTCAGGCTTATCAATTATACATTGTGAGAGTCCATTTTGACATGGATTTCAAAAGACCCTAATGTTATGAATGGTAAATATTTTTTAAGAGAACATTTATTTTCTGTCACATTGGCAGTTTTGGTTGACACATAAATGAATCAGTAGGTTGGAAAAGGGTGATGTTAAATTCACAGCTCCAACCGTGTGGTAGTTTTCTAGGGCCCTACATGGCTCAAATGAGCCATGGAAGGCCCTACACAACTACAAAGGGCTGTTTCAAACACGCACGACCCCCGGGGGGTTGTGTAGGAGCTTTTTAACCCCCCAAAAAGGGCTCATTTGAGCCGTGTACCCCTGTACACGGCTCAAATTAGCCGTGTTTGGGGGCGCACCACCCCCCAGAAGTTGTGCCCAAATTTTGGCCACCCTCTGGACCACACTTGGGTTCTTTCAACCCAAATTTGGGATTAGAGCATACTTTTTGGGAATTTTGTTCCACACCTAGCATTCCAAAGAGAAATTAAAGTGAAACAAAAATGAAATTAAAGTGAAAACTGAAAACATAAATCATATAAAATTCTTTGAAAAATTCTTTCTCAAAATGAAAGTGAGCAAACTTTGTTTGATCAATTGAAAGTTGGATTGAGTACTGAAGTATATCATTGCACTTTTTTGCATGGGAATTGTGGCAAGCCCTCCTTCTTCTGACATGGCTGCGCGGAAGGTTTACATTGATATTGCCATCAACAAAGCTTTGGAAAAAGAAAAGAAGGATTTGGGTAATGAAACATTGGAAGTCCCAATTGCATCCTCATCAAGGGTGACAATTGAGGAACAAAATGATTCACAAATGGAAATGACCGCTGGTGGTGAGTGACATTTTATCTTACTGGTCTTTGCTGTATTTAATTTGATTGAAACTGATGGAGTGAATGCCATCAATATAACTATGTAACTATGGCAGATCCACTTGACCAACTTCCCTTGAGAGATTTTCCTACTAGGGAAGAGGCAAAAAACTATTGTCAAACATGGGCAATGAAGCATGGTTACGCTTTAACAGTTTTCAACTCAAAGTGTGACCAATATGCGTATTTAGCCTGTGATAGACATGGTTCCTATTCAGGAAATCTTCTTACCAAAAGGTCTAGAAAAACTCATACAAGGAAGGTTGTTTGCAAGTTTTTAATCGATGCAAGTTGAACAAAGGCAGACCTCTTGTGGCGCCTCTCCTACAAAGAAACCCAACATAACCATCAACCATCTTAACATCCCTCTGTGCATCCTCAACTGAGGAGAATCATGAGGGTGGCCTTAGAAAATCTAGTAGAAGGCATGAATGATGGGCTCAATACATTAAAACTGGAGAGAAAATTGAGCATGATTGATGGTCAGGATTATTTTGATGACCAAACAATCTATAACACTAAGCAGAAGGTCACCCTTGCAGAACTAAAGGGAAAAATTGTTATGGAGGTACTATATGAACAGCTAGAAGAAACAAGTTGGATTCACCAGTCAAAGTTCAGTGGAGAGGGTCACTTGCAGGCCCTGTACTTAGTAAATCCAGAGGCAGTAAAGCTTTCAAAACACTTCCATCATATTGCTATGTTGGATTGTACTTATAAGACAAATACATACAAAACCCCACTTTGGCATGTTGTAGGAATGACAGCCAATTGCAAAACTTTCACCAAAGCTCTGGTTTTTATAACAAGGGAAACATTTGAGTTCTACAGTTGGTCTATTAATGCATTAAACGATTTGGCTTATGATCCTGAGATACTTCCAAAAGTCTTTGCGACGGACCTTGAAAAGGCTCTGATTTTTTCTATTGAATCTAGTTTCCCTGAGTCATCAAGACAATGTTGGACTTGGCACTTGTCTCAAAAAATACAAGCAAACTGTAAAGTGCACTTTTTGAAGTAATTTCATTATTTGATGAGTTAGAACGAGCAACAGAAACCAGCCTAAAGGGTGAGAATCACGGTTTTTAGGATCTGTTCTGATAGAAAAAAGCAATGAGAAGGAAAAGAACATGAGAAGAGAAAACAGCAGAGATTTTTTACCACCAGACAGTTAAGACTTGGAACTGCAACGGAGGCAAGAAGGGATGAGCGCCAGGACAAGAGCAGGAAGAGGGTGGATCAAGGCTGAGGCTGAGGGGTTGGTTGACAACTGGGGAAAATGAGGTCAGAGAGGTCTTTGAGAAGGTAATTAGACGGAGGTCAGATTGAGTAGTTGCTCTTCTCACAAGATGAGAGAGACAGTTCTGAAGTAAATGTTGGCCTACAAGCTGTTTTGAGTGGGAGATGAGTCCCAGAGACTAAGGCGGTTTTCAAGGGTGAGGCAACGGAGATGGGAGCATGGAGGTGTGACAAGGTCACTTTGGAGGGTCACAGATAAGAAGAGAGAAGAAAGAGAAGAAGACAACCAAGGAGAAGAGAAACAGCTGAGACAAGAAAAAATAACATATTTGAGTAGGAGAGAAAATCAGAACAAGAGGCGGTAGAGGGTGATGTGTAGAAGGAGGGGCCCATAACTTTGGATCAGGAAGAGTTCAGACAATTTCAACACCTGTGGTCATCTGGTGAGAAGAGATCTTAGGAGCATCTTTCCACCAGAGGGGACAGAGAAGCCAAAGGGGAAGCCTTGGTAAGTGTGTTGGCTATAATTTCTTAGGTTGGGATTAGTTTCACTTTCATATCCCCTGAGTGATGCAGGTCCTGCAGGTACTTCATTTTTATGTCAATGTGCTTAGTTTTTGAGTTGGATCCAAATTTCTTCAGTTTATCAAGAAAAAATTTTTTTGTCAATGTGAAATACAGTAGGATTGGCTGATTGTCCCCACAGCTCAGGGATGATGTGTGACATCCATAGGTTTTCTTGAACAACATTGGATAGCAACAATAGTTTGGATTTGGTAGAGGAAATGGGAATGTTGCGCTGTTCCTTGCTGTTCCACAACACCGGACAACAAAGCAAAAAGGCTATGTTTCCGCTTTGAGAAATTCATGAGACTGGATCATCTGCCCAGGTGGCATTGGTGTTAAACAGAAGGGAATGTGAGGATGAGCACTTTTTGGGTAGTAGGACAAGTGGAACTGATTGTGTTCCTTTTAGGTATTTCCAACAATTCAAAACCTCCTTCAAATGGTTAATGCCTGATTCATGATTTTATTGAGACAGCAGGGAAACCGCAGCTGAGGGATTGGGTTGAGTTTGGCATTAAATTTAGTTCAGTAGCCCATTGAAGGTCCTGTATTTGAGGTTCAGTTTGGAGAACTCTTCTTTCTTGTCCTTGGAAGCAGGACTAAGGTGAATGTTAGGCCTCATTGGGGTTGCCACAGCCTCGCAGTTCTTGAGGTTGAGTAGTTTCAGGCCCTTATTGATTAGGGAGATTTGGTTCAGTTCAGCGGAGCCTTTTTTTTATTGCAACATCAATTCCAAGAAACGTGTCAGGATCATGAGCAGAAGAATTGGGGAAGCGCAGAAGAAAGTATTGTTCAAAGGCGGAGGGCCTTCCTAAAACAATGAGATCATAAAAATGAAAGAAGATAAAGTAATCCTTATCTTTGTGGATGAAGACACAGGTGTCAGCCATGGATTGTTTGTAATACAAATCTTTGAACCAGGAGGTGAGAGTTGAGTACCAGTTTTAAGGAGCTTTTTTCAATCCATAGAGTGATTTCTTTAGCTTTAGGAAGGGAGCAGATTTACAGTAATCTTTGGGGTTTTTGATGTATATTTCCTCATCAAGGGGAGCAAAGAAGAAGGCACTGTTTAAGTCAAAATGATGGACTGGCAGTTCTTTATTGAGGGAAAGGATGAGAAGTAGGAGCAGAGACTTAAACTTGCTGGTTGGGGAAAAGGTGTCAGAGAATTCAATGCCAGGAATCTGAGAGAAACCCTGCATGCAGAGTTGAGCCTTGACCTTTTCCTTGGAGGAAAAGGTGGCGGGTTTCACTTGAGTGGCCCAAGTGGTCATTAAGTAGTGCTCAGGAGATTTGTGATGGTCCTGCCAGATGTGGTGAGATTCTATGTTTTGTAATTCAGCATCTTTTGCTTCATTGACCAGCTTGGGATCCAGGAAGGTTCTGAGATTGCTCTACTTTTCTGTTTTGACCTTAGATGTTCTGATTCTCAAAGATCTTGAGGAAGAGACCTTGGGTCTTGGGTTCAGGAGAGCGGTTGATTTTGGACTTGTGATTGTTTCGGTTAGGAGGAGAAGGAGTATCTGCTAGCAATTTGGAATTTCCATCCTCTGGAGACACAGGATCAATTGCAGAAAAGTCACCTTCAACATTGGAAAAGGGTGTTTTTGCGATGCCTTCAGTGAACCATTTGTTGGAGGTGGATTTTTTATTGATGTATTTTGGAGAGTAGATGAGAAATTGCACATTCTTTGTGCAAAAAATTCTATTCAAGAGGGTGAGTATTCAAAAGGAATGCAGAGAGGGGTTGTATCCAACCAAAGTTCTGAGGCCACCTGGGGGGTTTAGTTTAGCCCCTGATTCCTTGGGAAGCAGAAGGTAGGAAACAGGATTGCCAATGGGTTTGAAATAAGAGATTGGCAGAAAGTGATTTTTGAAGAGTTTGTAGGGAGATTTTTTGTTTTTATGAGCGGGGATTTGATTCAGAGTGAGACTGACTGCAGTCAGAACTTCACACCAGAGGTTTTTTGGTATGCCAGCTTCTAGGAGATTGGTGTGGAGCAATTTAAGAATGGTTCTGTTGAATATTTCAGAAAGACTGTTCTGTTGCGGTGTGTAGGAATCAGTGAAGGTCTGGTTGATGAGATTATTACTGCAGAAGAGATCCAGATTTTGATTCGTAAATTTGGTTCCTTGGTCAGAATGGATGATAGAGGGATGATACCCTAATTCTTTTGCTTCACTGTTGATGATATGGATGAGGGTTGAAGGAATGGCATCCTTTCTGGAGACAGGAACAGCTTCACAGTATCATGTGTTCCCATCAACTATGGTGAGGATGTATTTCCTACCTGATTTAGAAGTGGGCAGCGGACCAATAGTGTCTAGGTGGATCTTGGAGAATGGTTTGTCAGCTTGAGACTTCCTGGACTTGTAAGATGCTTGGGTGATCTTTGATACGGCACAGGCTTGACACTCCGAGTCCTTTTTTACTGGTAGGTTCAGCTTATGTCTTATTTAATGGTAACTGACATGGCCAAGTGATTTATCAAGGAACTCAGAGGAGGGGAGGAAGGCTGAGGTAGTTTGGGAATGGAATTTGATGCAGGGAATGTTGTTCATATAGAATTCTTTCATTGCAAGTTGGTTCCTCAATATGGAAAGACACTGATCTTAGGTTAAAATCTACTGAGTAGCCGTCCAGTGACAACCTTTGTAGGGACAGAAGGTTGACAGACAGACCAGGAACATACAAAACATTCTTCAGCTTCAAGCATCAATAGTTGTGCCTCAAGGTAATAGGTCTTTCTTCCTTAATTACCAGTGAACCTGGTACATAGCTTGTGTGTATCAGTCCTCCTTCTTTTGATCCTTCTAAGTGAGCAAATAGTGATAGATCAGCCTTCATGTGGTTGGAGCATCCTGAGTCTACAATGAATAGAAGAGAATCTGATTGGAAGCACAAGGGAGTGCTGACATAGGCAGAAGGATGGGAGTTGTTCTTAGGGCAAAGATGAGGATGGAGCATCCAGAACCTGTGTTCAGGATGATTTGATAGAGTGTTGTTCTTCTTTGGCTTGCAATTCCCAGACAATTTGGTGAACAGAGAGGTTGATGCTAAGGCTTGAGTGGACAAGTAATCAAAGGTGGGGTTAATTTGCTGTTTGTTCATATGAATGCAAAGATGATCCAGGACAGCATCAGGAGTGATTTTGGAAGACATGTTGGAGTTTGTCACTTGTTGCTTGATGATTCTGAACGTATCTGGCAGTTTCTGTAGGATCATGTAGGCCAGGACGTCTTAAGGAATTTGAATCCCAATTTCTTGCATCCTTTTGATTCCCATTTTGACTTCTGACAGAAATGATTTCATTTCTATCTTTTTGAAGACTATATTCTCAAAGGAAGGTTAGACTCTTGCTTGGTTGGCCGGTTTGGATGACACAAAATGTTTCAAAATGTCCTTCCAGATCAGTTTAGCATCCTCTTTGTTAGTTGAGTTGATAATGGTGGTATGGACTGAGGCGGAAAGTTTGGATATGAGAATCAAGGATAGTATTGAGTTGTTGTTGGACCGGAGAGGAGAGCCATTAGTGAAGATGGTGTCCTTGAGTTTAGCCAGATTCAGTGGAGTATTCATCCTGGTCCTGCAGATGGTAAAGACTCATGCGTGAGGAGAGGGATGGCCTCAAGAGTAGTTTTTAGAATGGTTGGGTTTATGTTTTCCATGATGATAGCTGTTTGTCTGGGGATTAGCTGCTAGTTGTATCCAATGAGCGATAGATTCGCTTTTTGACTGTTAATTGTGAAGTAATTTGATTATTTGATGAATTAGAACTAGGAACAGAAAACAGCCTAAAGGATGAGAATAACAGTTTTTAGGATCTGGTCTGATAGACAACAGCAATGAGAATTAAAAGAACGTGAGAAGAGAAAACAGCAGAGATTTTGTACCACCAGACAAATAAGACTAGAAATTGGAAAGGAGGAAAGAAGGGAGGAGCACCAGGACAAGAGCAGGAAGAGGGTGGATCAAGGCTGAGGCTGAAGGGATGATTGACAACTGGGGAAAATGAGGTCTGAGCGGTATTTGAGAAGGTAATGAGGCAGAGTTCAGATTTAGTAGTTGCTCTTCTCACCAGATGAGAAAGACAAGCCTGAAGTAAATGTTGGCCTACAAGCTGTGTTGAGTGGGAGATGAGTCCCAGAGACTGAGGTGGTTGCCAAGGGTGAGGGGAGTGTTTATTGGAGATAGGATGATGGAGGTGTGACTAGGTCACTTTGGAGGGTCAGAAATAAGAATAGAGAAGAGAGAGAAGAAGAAAACCAAGGAGAAGAGAAACAGCTGAGACAAGAAAAAATGACAGAGTCAAGTAGGAGAGAAAAGTAGAACAAGAGATGGTAGACTGTGACAGGAGGGTGACATGTAGAAGGAGGGGCACATAAATTTGGATCAGGAATATTTCAGAAGACTTCAACACTTTGTTAATCACGTTCAAGGATGGTGTTGGAATGTTGACCTATGACACTCAAGGGGCATAGTTGCCAGACTCCTAACTGAAGACTACACTAGACAGACAACTACTTCCATACCGTAAAACTTGAACAAACTCAAAAACAAACAACAATCATCTTCAACTCATACCTCACTCACTACACTCAACTCAACTCTCAACTCACTCATCAAGATCCCATCTTTGACCACCCTTCTTTCACTTCTTCTCAATCCAACTCGTTCTTGAATTCTTACCTTGGAACCCCAACCATGACCTCAATTCAACCTTCCTTCAACTAACTCCCCCAAAAAGACTAATTCAACCTATCCTCCACACCTTCCTGGTATGACCCAACTTTTGCTTCTCATACTTGTTCTTTCATCACCTGTGCCTTGCCTGACCCAAGAATGTCATTGTCTTGCAATCTTGTCTACCGCTAGCTTTGTGTATTTCCTTTGTTTCTGGATTCTCAATCAATCAAACTCTTTCAAGGTTCAAAGCCAAAGGGAAAGCTCTTCATGAAATCAAATTCAAAAACCAAAACCAAGGAAAGCCTTCATTACCCAGTCAACAGAAATGAACCTCTTCAAGCAAGACACTCTCAAACAGCCCTGTAAACCATTCCCATGCTGGGCAAGAAAAAACTACGGCATCTGGAAGGACAAAATGGATGCTATACTTGATGTGAGGGGCTGCTCCCTTATTATAAATGTGGATGACTCAATATCTCTTGAGCCAGGAATAAACAACAAACTCAAACTCCTAATTATCTCAAAAACTTGAGTCCACTACTCACAAAAGCTTTGTGACCCCCAAAAATAAGAACTCTGCAAAACTTCTATGGAAGGCCATCATCAAGAAATATGTGTCCTCTCAGGCTTCAAATCAAGCCAGAGTGTTTAACAACTCCCTCTATCTTTGATTCAACGGCAAGCACATCAACAAATTCACAACTAGAGCCAAAGTTTGCATGAAGAAACTATCCCAGGTCAGAATCATCCTCCCCAACAACATTTTTCCCTATCTACTATTATTCAAATTTCCTGATAGCATGAAAGACTTCAAAAGTCAAATCATGCACACCAACAAGGAGCTCACTGTCAATTTTGTGTTCAGTCACCTCAACCAGCTAAACAACAAATCAAAAGCTCAAAATTTGATGGATTTGTCAAACGCTTCAAAGAAAAAAGTTGCCCTCACATCAAAAACTGAAAAACTGTGCCCCCCAAATTGAGATAACATGAGAAAGCGCTGTACAAATGGCTACCAAAATACTAAGCAGGAAAAATTTCACTCAGCCAAAAACTGCTGGCACCTGCACCCAGAAAAAGCACCCAAATGGTGGAAAGATGAGCAAGCAAAAGGGTAAGAGTGAAAGTCAACAGCTAATGAGAAAACCCTAACAGCGCACTACTTAGCTTTGGTGTCCTTATGGATTGATCACAGCAACCCCCAGTCAAAGTTTCTCCTTGAAAGCGGCACCTTGGTTCACATGATCAACAATAGCCACTAATTTTTTGACATGGCACCGTGCAAGGAAGATGCAATTAAAACTGGAAAAGAGGGAGCCTTTCTTAGAATTAAAGGAAAAAGGATGGCAAGGCTACAATGGGGGACTTCACCCTTCAACTTTCAAACTGCTTCTATGTACCCAAAGTCACTATCAATCTTCTAAGTGCTGGCACTCTCAACCAGGCTGGGTGTACCCTAATTTCAAAGAGTGGCACCTTCTCAGTAACGCATCACAATACAAAAGTGTTTGCAGGTTTAATTAACAACAACCTATAATCAATCCCAACGCCAAAGTTCAATCAAAATCTAACAAACAGGTCAAATCATTCCTGCCTGTACCACTCTTCCAAAGCCAAAGTGATGAACATCCACCGGAAATATGGACACGCCTTGCTCTCAAGAATTAAGCCTTTCATTCAGCACCTACCCAAAGAGATGCAATAAAATTTCAAATGCATCAACTGCGTAAAAAGCAGGATTACAATATTCAGTTTCAATCAAACTTCAACCCTGGTAAAAAAAGTGCTTGATTGAATTCAACTCAAACTCATTGGGCCTCTTCACCCCCAATCCAAGGCTGGCCATAAGTATGCACTGACCTTGGTTGACAACGCTTCAGGATACCTAGTGGCTTTTCAACTGGAATCCAAACACAAAACAGCTGAAGTTCTTATTGATCTCATTGAGAAGGAATTTAACCAAAGAGGCTACTAACCATCTGAAGTTTGCTCCAACAGTGGAACCAAATTCACCAACCTCAATCTGACCTCCTATCTCCAGACCAAAAATATTTTCCAGATCATTTCTGAGCCTTACCATCCTTAGCATAATGGGAGAGCCAAGCAAGCCAACTGTACCATAGTTGAATCAACTAGGTCCATTATCAAGGACAGGAAAATTCCAGCTAATGTCTGGGATTAAATTATAAAAGGTAGCTGTCTCATGTCAAATCAAATACCAAGAGGAGAGAATGAAGAGACTCCCTGGAAGCTAGTTCATGGTTACTCACTTCCCTCAACCTTTGTTCAACCATTAGGAAATCCGTCCGTATTCCTCCTAAAAAGAAGGAGGAAGTCCCTGAAATTTGATCATAAAGGCGGTGAGGGAATTCTAGTAGGCTTTAACCCCCTTCTGCTCTCCTACCGTGTTCTTACAAGAGAAGGTGCCCTAATTTCAACAAAGCATGTTTGTTTCCTAAAGATGGATCATCAAAATCAAGATTCACCCTGGTATCACTTCAAAGAAGAGGAGGAGGAAGCCCCAATTGAAACAGCCAGCACAAATCCTACCCAAATCACGTCATTAAAAACCCAACCCAACCAAAATCCCAACTGGAGGAGGTACCAAGACCGGCAAGATCAAGATTTGGAATCTTCAAACTCTGGATTGGGAGTCAATTCTACATCCAATTTGGAATTAAAAGATCTTGGTCAAGCAACCTCAACTGCTCTACCTTTGAGATTGGATCCCAGGCCCGCAAGTAGCTCAAGTCCTCAATTACTGCAGGTTTTCAGACCGGAGCCTCCGGCTACAAGGGCACTATGGGACCAATCCAGCCTCAAAAGACCCCAGGGTTACAGTTTCTACCACTACTATGAGCCAAAAACCTATGAACAAGCTATTGCATGTGAGGAGTGTTCCAAATGGATAACCGCAATGGAAGCGGAACTATCAACTATTGAGTCACTAAACGTATGGTACAATTACCACAGACCTGTTCCCTCAAACTAACTCAACACTACCTGGGCGTATAGGACCAAAGAAAACTGCCATGGTGACCCAATCAAATTTAAGGCAAGGCTCTGTGTACAAGGATTTAACCAGTTATAAGGCCTCAATTACTCTGAGACCTTTGCACCAACTGGTAAACCCTCTACGCTTAAACTTCTCTTACTATATGCTCTTCAGGCCAAACTTCCCATTTGACAATTTGAAGTGAAGAGCGCATTTCTCCATGCCCCAATAGACAAAGAAATCATCATCCAAACTCCAAAATTTTCAGATTGCACTTCTGAATTCCTCAAACTCAACAAATCTCTATAAAGCCTGAAGCAATCGCCTAAGAATTGGTATGAAACCCTTAACGAGTGGTTCAAAAAGATTGGCTTCTCAGAATCAAATTGCAATCCCTGCTTATACATATTGAAAGATGAAGGCTCAAGGTTATTCTTTCATGTGGACAACCTGATCCTGGTTGGTGAAGGCGCCAATTTCAAAAAGAAATTTCTAAATAAATTCCCTGGGTCAAAGTCTCAACTTCCAAAAATCATCCTGGGAATGAAGATCAAGCTAGGTAAGGATTTTATCTGTCTAAGCCATCCCAATCACATCAGCACAGGCCTGGAGGAACTACAAATTATGGAAGCAAAGGATGTAGCTTTACCACTAACTCCAGGACTACAACTTCAATCAGCTTTGGACGAGGACCATGAAAAATTCAAAGAATTGAATATCAACTTTTGTCCAGCAGTAGGCCTACTCAACCACATTGCCTGCTACACCCATCCAGAAATCAGCTTTGCAGTCTCAAGTCTGGTGCAATTCTTAGCCAAACCGGGTTTAAGCCACTGGAACATACTAAAAAAGATTTGGCACTACCTCAAAACTACAAAGGGGCTCTCTCATAGGCTCGCATTCAACACGTCAAAACCACTGATGGAAATTTACACGGACCCTTCCTGGGCAGATGACCTTCTTACTTGTAAATTGCAATCTTGGTATCTCTGCCTAGCAGGCAGAAGTCTAATCTCATGGAACAGCTTCAGGCAACAAAACATATCCTGGTCCTCAACTGATGCCAAATTGAACGCCTTGGTTGACGGCTTTCACAAGGCCACGTGGATCAAGGCCCTCATCAAAGATATTTTTGGCGTAACTGTCAAGACCATTCCCTTTATGATTGATAATAGTGGCCTAGACGGTAAAGTTTGAAAATTTGGCTCAAACTCAAAACTCATCACCTCAACCTCAAAACCAAGGGCATCCGGGATGAGCTTACTCAGGGAAAAATAAGTATTGAGCTTATTTTCTTGCAATCCATGAAAGCAGATTCGCAGACCAAATCCTGCTCTTTCCACAGTCTCAAGCTAATGGTCAAATTTTACTCAAGAAATTGAAAATTTTTCTGTTCTCATTTTGTTTCCCTCAAATAAAATTCCTTTGTTGTTTCTTTTGTCTCATAATCTATTGAAAATGTTTCTGTTCTCATTATTTTTCCCTCAAATCAAATTCCTTTTTTGTTTCTTTTATCTCATCATCTATTGAAAATGTTTCTGTTCTCATTTTGTTTCCCTCAATTCAAATTCCTTTGTTGTTTCTTTTTTCTCATCATCTCCACGTTTTGTACCGTTGGCTGTCACCAGGCATGGAGGGTTGTTGGAGTGTTTACCTGCAACTCTCAAGGGGCATAGTTGCGTGACCAAGTGCAATTTTAATGAAATTCTAAGCATTCCTCAGTTACATGAAAAAGTGAATGCAATGATCTTGGAATCTCCAGATCATGAGCAAACCGGACTATTGAGGTCTATCATTCAGATGATTACAAAATATTGATCAAAGCCAAGATTTCAGCTCTCTGATACCAGGAACCTTGCAGTCCTTTAGCTACAGAGAGTGATAAAAATACTGGATTAATAATAATTATTATTATTCAAGAAATAAAAACTTAGAGACTTAAATAAATAATATAATAAGAGCAGTTGCAAGGTTTAATTGGTTTGGTAATAAAATTTTTTCAATATATATATAAAAGAGGGGCCACAGTATTATACTACTGGGGGTCTTTACAGACAAAGCAACCTCTGTTCAAGGGGTCTCCTTAGGCAGTTTAAGAACCTTGGAATGAAGATGGGTGCCTTAGAAAGGGCTTATTCCACTAATGGCCTGGAAAGAAGCACAATAGCCAATACAGGAGGGGAAACACTCACTCTGAGCACTTTACCAAAAAAATCCTGCAATAATAGGAAGGGTTTCAGAGCATATAGGGTGGATTGCTTGACTAAACTTCAAGGGTTGATTGGTTTTAATAAATAAATAATAATACTACAGACTTGGTCATAAATCACTTTCTTAGATTCTTCATAAGCATTTGACTAACAATGACATGATTTCTGATTCATAATAATAATTCCTGGTAAACTGATAATGGAATAATGAATCCAAAGAGGTCTGTATAAATACCTTTTTGTGGTGATTTTGAGCTTCTCAGGGCACGTAGAGAGGGTTCTGCTCATGGGCTGATGCAGGTAAGTCATTCAAATCAAGATTAGAATGTCCACTTGCTTCGTTTAATCAGCTGACCTTAGATCTGCTGGATTTCTGTACTATTTTAGCCACAGGATTTGTTAATCTATTATGGCATAAATTTGATCATTCTGCACTCATCCTTCATTTGTACTATTAGTATTGCTTTAAAGTGAAAAGATGTATAAGTTTACTGATTTTCCATCATCTGCTGATCACCTAGATAATTATTGAAAATTTTTGTGAACACTCCTTGTAGTGTTTTGTGGTCTTTAAAGATCAGAGTCAATGATTTATGTGGTAATCCTTGATCTTTGATTTATTATTAAAAATTTTCTCAAATTAATTTTTATTAATTTTATTTAAGTTTTGATCTTTTTAGACTATTACTTATAATGCATATGTCAACCTTTTACATATTCCAGGCAACCCTTATTAGGTTGTAGCTCTTCTGAGCGGTACCTGGTTTTTCAGATTAGTCACAACAGATCCAGACGCGGGGATCAGTCAATACAGATGCGCTTGGGGTAGGATCCGCTGCATGCGTGGCAGAATTAGCTGCGCAAGGGTCTCTAGTACGCGGAAAACTGCTACTAAAATTACGTAGGGGTATGTAATGATGCGGGGCTGCGCGCAGGAATTGTGACATAACACATTTCCGCGTGTACACCACAAAAAATAGGGCGCCACCCGTATGCAGGTGGCAAGTTGTATCTCACCTGTATCCAAGCTATATCTCAAGAAGTATCTCTGTTGTATCTTCAGTTGATCTCAACTCCCCCCTCTGTCATTGACAGAGGTTGTCACATCCCCCTCAACTCTACATCCACATATCTTTACCCAACTACACCTTCAATCTCCTCTGGTCCTGGACAGCATCCATGAGTGGAGGTTGACCCACATTGCTCCACCAAGTTGCAGGGGCAAGTGGAAAACCCATTCAACCTCCAAATCATCAGAAATGCTACCTCCAATTACATAACTATGTAATTGCTGGATTGGGAAAATGAACTGAGGAGTGAGCCACCAACTCCAACACACTGTTGGAGTGAAGAATTCACTTTTTCAACCACCAGGTTGCAGTAATCATTTTACTGCCTGTTGAACCAGGGGGATAAAAATTCTCTTGCAGGAACATAGTTTTAAATAACACCCTAGTGATAAGTAACCACATTTTAGTTCATAATATGACCAAAAAGATATAAGCATTATTTGTGCCTTTGAGAATTGAGCTCACAAGTTGAATTGGATTACAGAATTTAGATATTTCTTTCAAATTTATTTTTGATTATTTATTTTTATTTTATTTGTATTTTTTCTCATGGTTTTTTATCTTTTTCTGCAAGAGGTACTCATTGGATGATGTGGGGAAAATTAAATGAGTGGTATCTGCTGGGAAACACATCCTGGTATGGTGTGCTCTGAAATATATATATATATATTTTATTGTTTTTTTCTTTCTCATGTTTTTTTATCTTCTCCTGCTTGAGGGACAAATTGGATGATGTGGGGGAAAATTACAGTGGGTAGAAAAAAGTCATGGGACTGTTTTACAAAGCACATTCAACAAGGTAAGTTTATTTTTCAACCTTGTTTAAATTCATTTTATTAATTTATGCACAGCTATTTAAATTAAAAAGTAAAAAAGATAAATTTTTGAGTCAAAAAAAGAGAAACAATACAGTTGAGAATTTGTTGCGCAAACAGCTTTGATTGAAAACCAAACCAACTTGGCAAGGCACCAAGCCAATTTGGGGATGCGCCAACTGGCGCTTGAAAGGGCACCAAGATCACTTGGCTGGGTGCCAAGCTAGTTTTTTTGGGCACCAAACACACTTGACAAACAAAACCTGGAACTTTTCCAGGCCCCCGGATGGGCTTTATAAACCATCAATTTGCAAATGGGGGTGTATATTGCAACCCAAAGTTTTATATTTTTGATTAAAAATGTTGTTTTAGGCCTCTTCCATGGCCATATACACATATGATGTGTAAAGCGCATCTGGGCGCCTTTCCAGGTTTGACTTGGCATGTGCCTAGCAGGACTTGTATTGGCGCCCAGGGAGCTTGATTAGGTTGGCATTGCAGGGATTAAAACTTGGCACCTAATCAAGCTCCCCTTGATGCCAATCAATTTTGGTTGTACCAAAATTGACCAGCCTCCCTCCCCCCAACTTCAAGCCTTTTCTTTTCAAGTATGCTCATGTGATTGGTGGGTTAATGCAACCAGCTTTGATCTGCACCAAGATAAACTTGGCCAGGCACCAGACCAATTTGGCCAGGCGCCAAGTGGACATTTGCAAGGCACCAAGAAGGCTTTGCCAAGTGTTGGAATTCTTGTCATCTGATAGTTTTTCCTGAATCTTTAGTGCATCTCAGTATGACTCATCACTCTTATTTTTATTATTTTGCTCTTGAGTGTTCATCTCCAGTATGTTCTTTATTCTATACTCATTAGTCATAGATCAAGTATCATCTCTATGTTGAATCCAAGTGGCTTGTTGAAATTCTTTTCATCTGATAGTTTTGCCTGAATCTTTAGTGCATCTCAGTATGACTCATCACTCTTATTTTTATTATTGTGCTCTTGAGTGTTCATCTCCAGTATTTTCTTTATTCTATACTCATTAGTTATAGATCAAGTATCATCTCTATGTTGAATCCAAGTGGCTCTCTTTCATATTAGCTCATGAGTGTTCTTTTCCAGTGGCCTCTTTATATTTTGCTAGTTAGTCATAATTCTAGTGGGCTCTCTATCTTGAATCCTTGATGCTCTGCATATCTCAATTCAGCCTGAAGTGGTCCTCCAAGTTGTGCGGACTCTAAATGGTCTGATATTGAATACTCATTACATCTATTCATTACACTTTTCTCCCACTTGTCAGCCATCATGTATTTAGTCTATTTATACTGATGCTTTATCAAGTGGAATTTGATCATCTGTTCTGTCTTACTTTGAACCGGAGTGCCCCTCTCTTGACTCCCTAGATCCGTTCCTCTTGACGTTACAAAGACTTCATACCATCTTCTTCAACCATCTCACCGGGGCATCTAACTCAAATCTTAACACCAAGTGCCACGTGGGCTTTAGCAAATTTTGGAAAAACTTGGCTCAGCACCCAAACATGCTTTACAGACCATGCACATACACCACAAGGCCAACTCGCTGTTGAGCCCCAAGCTTGGCCAACGCTGGTTCTACAGCACTCCCTTAGTGGTGCACCCGTCAAAATAACGTTGGTGTTCCAAAACATTGAGCATGGTCAAGGGCTTGCTAACCGCTTGACGCCAATTCCACCTCCTCGCGGTTCGGCCCATGTCAAATTGCTGTCAAGGTTGATCTGACAGCAATTTGACTCAAGGTTCAAAAGGTCCTTGTGGGTTCAATCATTGTCATTCTCAACAATTATTGGACCTTTTTTTTTGATTTCCATTGTTGGTACAGGGGGCTTGCAAGATCAAATAAATCATTTATATTTATTTTATTTTAATTGCTAATTTTTTAATCTGTCATAAATATTATTACATGATTTTTTGTTTTTTGTGAGAAAATTTTACAGTTGTATTTTAACAATGAAATAGGAATAAATTCACAAAAATTAAAAAAAAAAGGAACTTTTGTCAGGTTTTCTCATGGGATGGGGATTTTAAAAAAATTGGTGTTTAATATTGATACCCTCAAGCTCCCCAGTACTGTTGATTTCAATCAATTTGTGGAATCAAATCAAGGTTGTTCACAGCTTTCAATGGGTGTGAAGAGGAATGAGATTGAAGTTGTGAATTGATTGATTTGTTGATGATGGCTGGGAGACAACAGAAATGTGTTATGGATGGATGATGAGGGTGACATGAACACCTGGGAATGGGCAAATGAGAGACTGGGTAGCAGAGAGAGGAGAGAAGGAGATCAGAGGAGTCAAGCAAAGGGAGAGGGAGGGCCAGAGGAAAATTACTCAACTCATTTCACCCATTGAGGCCATGATGTTCCAAACGACTGGTGGTAGTAATCTGAGTGATGATTGAGTGGCTTCAGTGGATCAGAGAAGGGAAGAAGAGAGGGGGATTAGCTAGGAAATGAATTGCTCAACCAGTTCCCATGACCAAGAATTCCATCAGGAGACCAAGGGGGCCACCATTGTTGGCAACTGATTGAGTGGTACCCAAGAAGAGACTGGTACCTGTGAGAGGGAGATTCAAAGGAGAGAGAGAGGGGGGTGTTGGATTGATGGATGGATGGATGGATGAGGAGGGAAGGAGGGGATAGGATGGTCAGGTCTTGGTTGGTCTAGAGAGAGGGAAGTAGTAGTAGCAGTCCACCGTGGTGGGATGGATCAAGAGAGGTGGAGTGAGGGAGAGCAATGATGATGATCATCTTCTGAGCCAATCAATAGTCAACCGGTAAACAGCTGATGTCATGGGTCAGAAACCATTACTTCACATGAATCCACCCTGTGCGTCCAGCTGGTGAATCAACCGCAGGGTTGAGGTGATGTCATCTCAACCCCAACAGCAAGTCACTGACAGCCACCCCTGCTGGTGATTCAACCGCAGGGGCAAATTGCCATTACAACAACTTTGACCACCTGTCATCAACCAGGCGAATGGTGGATTGACGCATGGGTTGGTCAACCATCATTTTTTGGTCGGTCAACCGTTGGACAACCTTTTCGTCAAAATGTCAGGTGGTCAATACGCACACCGTCAAATTGACCCTTGTTGTTGTCTCCGCGGTCCTCAACGGCCAAAAGTGGCCGAGTGGTGTACACATACATGTGCATGGTTTCCAAAAGCAGTTTTATATATCAAAGGTATGTACCACATCAAATCATTGCATGAAAGAGCTTTTATGTCAATGGTATTGGTACAGTTATGTTGATAATAATTTCACAATGTAGAGTGTATTTTGATGCAGGGAAAGATAATTAAAACACTTTGGACATGACCAAGATTCAATGATATTTATGTGATTTTACAACACAGGTATTTCTGATGAAAAAAATATTTCAAGTAGGATATCCTTGCAAGAGTCTATGGATTAAAGTAGTGAGAGTTGAACATTCTACTATCACAAGAATCAATATTGAAACATGACTTTAGATCTAAAAATAATTTAAGATATTAGTTTAGACATTATGAATGCAAGGTTGAGTGGAGGCTGCATATCTAAAAGCTTTTTGCCCTCTGGAGAAAGGGAAGAAATCAAATCAGGATGATAACAGTTGCTGGGGAGTCTTGTTGGCACCTTTGTGAGTTTTTCTTGGAGGTTGGAAGGTTTCCTCATCATCCACATTGAATGGCCACGTTTGTAACATCTACCAAGTCTCTCAGCTTTCATGTTGTCAAATGTTTTATCCATTTGGTTACCAAGGGCAGAGAAACCTTGAGATTGCCATTGGCACTGGACCTTCTGGAAGACCTTTTCATTGGAGACCTCAGTGTCAGAGCAACATTGTGTTTCACTAAATATACTGGAAGGATTTTCTGGTAATACAAGTGATTCCAAGATCTCTGTTTGTTGATTTGAGAGCTGTAGGCAGAGAGCAAAAAATATGTGAAAAAATGGGGTAAAAAATACCATGGGATGATAGGGAGTAATTGCTTACTTGTTTGCGCAATCTAGATTTTCTTGTCTGATTTTGTTTTGCTGCATGGGCTTCTGAAAGATATTGTCCAGAATTAATATTGGATCTCCTGCCCATAAACCACCTCTTGAGGACAATGGTAAGGTTGAATTTGGTGTTATGCACTGAGTTGAATGGGTAGTTTTGAAATGCACCATGTACATGGGCATGGTTCCAATGTTTAATGATGAGTCCCATAAACAACTGGTTCCAATGTGATTCCCAAGGCTCAGACCAATTGAAACCACAGCAAGGAAAGTTGATTTTTGCAAGTTCTTGAAGAAAAACCTCTCTTTCTAGGGTTGATATGCCATTTAGTAGACATGAAGACTTGGATGGGACTAGAGAGGTAGTGGAGTGAATCTGTTGATGAATGAAAGATGATGGCAGTGATTGAACCTGGGATTGTTGTATGTAATTGGGGATTTGTTGCCAGTGAGTATCTGTTGACTTGTTGATATTCATCACAACTCTACAGTAGGATGACAGACATTGAGAGAAGTGGGAGTTAGAGCCAGGGACACTGCTGGAAACAGCTTGATTGAAGAGTCTGGGGTTTTTTGATGGGGCTCCATTCAAGAGGTATTGTACCATGATGGGTTGTTTTTTGTTTGCACTGCATGATTATCAAAGTGGGAGAGCATGGTCAGCATTCAATAATTTCAAAGCACAGGGGGATGATGACTTGAATGTTAGAAAAGGTGGAATTTTGCCAATGGACAGCCACCATTGCAGCAGGCTCATGGTCAGCAACCATTGGGGCAACCATTGGGGCAAGCTAATGGTTGGCAACCATTGGCGCAAGCTAATGGTCAGTGACCATGTTGGAAACCATTGGCGCAAGCTAATGGTCAGCAACCATTTGGGCAATCTCATGGTCACCAACCATTGGGGCAAGCTCATGGTCACCAACCATTGGGGCAAGCTCATGGTCACCAACCATTGGGGCAAGCTCAGCCTAAGCTAATGGACAATAACCATGAGGCCAAGGTAATGGATGGTGACCATTCATAGTGAGTCACTCCTCAATGCATATATGCATACCAGGTAGTGTATAAGATGTGGGTGGGTAGTGCACCCAGCACCCAATTGATGAATCCCTCCATCATTTGATGAATCCATCCATCCATCCATCCATCCATCCATCCATCCATCCATCCATCCATCCATCCATCCATCCATCCATCCATCCATCCATCCATCCATCCATCCATCAATTGATATGAAGACAGCAAAATGGAAGATATGCCAATGTCTGGAATTCAAATGTGGCAAGGGCACATATGAAGATGAAGATGGAAACAAAAAGATAGGAATGGCTTTTTCTTCCTCTGCCTTCAAGAAACATCAAGTGGCTATAAGCAGACTCAATCAGGTCCTGCAAGTCACAACAGATATATTGCCATTACAAGGGAGCAGTCATGCAAGTGGAGATGAGGGATGGGAAAATAGTTAACACTGTACATTCATGTGCTGATCTTCTGATTTGCCTGCTATAATGATTTTCAGGTTTCCAAAAATCCAGCAAGGAATGAAAGCAAAGAGAAGATTCAGATTCCACTTCACCGGGGAGGGAACTGGTTCAATTCTCAACACCTCAAGTATAACTCTTTTCATCTAGTCCCAAGGCACAGTCTGCTTGTGCTTCTCCAAGCTGCAAAGATGTGCCTTGTTCATCAACTTAGTGACTTTGCAATCACAGATTTCTTGAAGACAGAGCGGGAGAAGATTAAGAATCTGGGGAGGGAATTCAATTTTGATTCAAATAACATCATGAAGGCAATACCTCAAACCAAAGTCACTCTAATTCAAAGGCTAGGTTTTGAGCCCAACCTGGAAACAAGGATATGCTGTCCAGAATGCTTCAAGCTGTATCCAATCCCAGACAAATCAGACAACCAAGCATTGATTGTCAAGAAGTGTACTGCCAATTTCAATTCCACTAGCAAAATCTTTGTGCGCCAAACTGGTAATGAGCAGGGCATGTACTGTGAAACAGAATTTCTGATGAAGACCAGTGGGAAACATAGCAGACCCATCAAACCAGCTCAAACATTTTATTATCAAAGCTTGAAGGCCTGGCTTGGTAGAAAATTGTGGCTTGCAGATTTTTAAAAGCTCATTGAAAGCAATCTTCATCATAAAAACCTCAATTCAAATGTGATGAGCAATGTTTGGGATGGCTCAGTTTGGTGCAACTTTTTTGGAGGAGCAGACAAGAAGAGGAAATTCACCCAACAACCAGGGCACCTTGTCTTCAGTCTCTATGTGGATTGGTTCAACCCATTTGGAAATAAGGTTGGGCACAAATCAATCTCAATGGGAGCAGTGATCTTGATCTGTCTCAACATTCCACTAGCAGAACATAACAAGATAGAGAATGTTTTCCTTTTTGTTATTATCACTGGGCCCAAGGAACCCAAAGTGGAAGAAATCAACCACATTCTAGATCCATTGGTTGATGAAATCAAAGACCTCTGGGAAGGAGTATGGTTTTCTGAAACCAGCCAGTTTCCTCAAGGTAGGGAGATATTTGTTGCACTGTTCCCATTGATTGGGGATTTGACAGCTATGCGCAAGGTGGCAGGATTCTCTGGTCATTCTTCAACCATGTTCTGCTCATATTGTCAAATTACAAAGGACAAGATCAATGATCCAAATGTCAAGGATTTCCAGCCAAGGAGAAATGCTGAGCACATGAAGAATTCCAAGAAGTGGGAGGAATGTCAGACATCATGGGAGCAAGATAAAATTACAAAGGAGAAGGGGGTCAGAGCAAGCTGTTTGAAGAGACTTCCATATTGGCGCCCAATAGAATATTCAGTAATAGAGCTCATGCATGGGTGGATTTTGGGAAATCTCAAGGATCATCGCATGAGTTATCTTAACATTGCTCTAGCTGGAGAAGAATTGGGGAAGGAAAAAATCCAAGAGAAGAACAGAGGAGAGAAAACTTGATTGGAAAGCATCATTGGAAAGGGGAAGAGAAGGAAGTCTCCTGAAAATCAATCATAGGAGGGTGATAACAACCAGAGAAGTCCCAAGAGACGGCTTAATGCCAGAACTCTGAGAGCACTTACACAAATAATGTAAGAAAGCTCAACAAGTCAATCCAGAAAATATGAATTGAGATCTTCACAGGCTGGTAAATCATCATCAGCCTCACAGCAAAGCAAGAAATCTCAACCATCTTCTGAATATACTAGTAATCACTTGTATTCTTTAAGAAGTAGAATTATTTGGAGCTTGGGAAGTTCACAAAGTATAGCCAGTCAAGGAAGCCACACAAGTACTCTGAAGCTGATGGGGGGTGAGGGAAGCAGCCCAGTGAACAAGGATTATGACAGAGGGAAAGAAGCTCAAGTGGAAACATCCATCCAAGGGCCTCAATTAATGCTTCACAATTTGAGGCTCATCCAACAGGTGATTCAGGAAACAAAGGTGCCATCATGGATGACAAGGGTACCAAAGAATGTTGGATTTCATGGTGCAGGATCCCTCAAGGACGCAGAGTGGCTGAAACTCTACATGGTTTAATATCCCCTTGCTATGATTCCTTTGTGGAGTGGTAATCATAGACCTGGTATTGATCACATTGGCTCAATAAAAATCTTGAAGGACTCAACAGTGCTTCTCATTTACATAACCAACATGTTAATGAAGCATCATATTTCAAACCAAGATATCATGGAGTTTGAACGACTAATGCTGGAATACCGTCAAACACTAAGGACTGGATGGCCACAACAAAGGATTAAACCCAACATGCACATTACTCAGCATTACCCGGAAGTGATCAAAAGGTTTGGTCCAAAAATGGCCACGGCAGCCTGGGCCCATGAAAGGTTGAATGCTATCTTGGGAAGGATACCAAAGAGCAATTGCACAGGTGAGCTCACTAAGAATAATGCTGTACACTGTCCTTTTTACTAGGAAAACAAAGCAAATAATAAATGAATTTATTACAGATGATATACATGGTACAATCATGAAGACATGTATATCAAGGAGTCAATATTCAAGTTTATTGATCCAGTCCAAGGTAATTAACAAGGGAAAAGAAAACTCAAATCCCCGCTTCAGCCTCACCCCATTAGACCCGGAAATCCATTTCTTATGGATAAAAGAGGTTGGAAGATTGGGTCTGCAACAGGATGTGTCTCTCAATTACAATGTGCACAAAATTAACAGTACCTTGATACATCATAAAAGATTTACAGTGAAATGGCTGGATCAAGGTACAAATCACTCCAATTTCTATGTGGAGATCATGCGGGATGAACTATGTTCATTTGGTAAAATCACCAAGCTCTTTGTGCAATCAGAAGGTGGGAATGTTTGGTTTGTGATTCATTTATTTCAAGATGCACATGCAGAAGATGCCAAGGATCCATACACAGCCCCCCCAACTTGAATGTGCGAGTGGTCTCGACAGATCTAAGGGAGACTGTGGTGATGACGGGAAAGGAGATAGTGGGGAATGCAGCTGTTTTGGAAAATGTTGCGGGGACATTCGGTTATCCAGGAAAGACAATGACTTTGGTTTCCCTGGCACAAGTTGTGAGTTGCCCTTTTACCTGATATGAGGACAAGGTCAAAACTGATTGTGGAATGTGCAGGGATGGATTTCAACATGAAATTAACCATGGTGTTTGGCCTATGGGTGACTTGAAACCTTAGCAATTATCAACAAGAATCATTTGAGGAAAAATGGACTAGTGGACACCAAACACCAACCATATGACACTTTGTGTGGACAAGAACGGGGCCTGAGGGATGATGAAATGGAGATTAGATGTGAGGTTGGTAGACGTAATATTTCTAACAACAGAATCTTGGATATTAAAATTGTCAACATGCATTGTATTAGTTTCCAATGAATTGGACAGAAAAATCCTCAGTTGTCAAATGTTTACAATCGTGGAATGATGAAGGAGGAGGGTAGGAATATAAATAAGAAATCCTCTTGTCTCACATTGATCATCATCCTACATCTGTTCTTTCCCCCATACCAATCACCCTGTCTAACCATCAAGTTATCTGTTCATACTCCCTCACAGTTAAACAATACTATCTCACACACTCACCATCTATCTCTATAACAATATTGGTTTTTCAAGGTTTGGAAAACCCTGACTTCAACCCTCTACAAAATCAATTCAGTCCCGGGCATTGGCTCTGCAACTTGACCATAAGATGCATGTTGCCTTGCCTCTCACACCAGCCATAGGTCCCTCCTCCTCAAATTTGGGGCATTACGGACTAGTGCTATAGTATTACATTACACCCTTATCCAACCCTTTAATATTAATTATTTATCATGCCATACCAAAGTGCCCATACCTCCCAGCCTGCTGCAGCTGGTCAAGACACTCCAATGCTGCCTGAAGAGACAATCTCCTCTGGTGTGCAAGATACAGTGTCCTCTGGTTTGCAATATCATGAGGGACTCCTGGATGACTTACTCAGGGGGGTTCCCCCAGATGTGAATACTATACCAGAATCAGGTGAGCAGTATGATTGAACTGGGAATTCCACTAATTTCATTAACACAGAGATGCTGATTGTGACGGTTTTAGTGGACATGAATGATTGCACTGCTCAATCTAGGATTGGACTGACCAACCGTTCTGAAAATCAAAAACTTGACAAGGAGACTTTAGACCGCGAATTGAGACAAGTGCGCCAGATGGTCACCAAAACCCCCCTTCCCAGTCAATCTAGTACAATCTCACTTTCTTTATGGAAATGCATGCGCTTTTTGATGGGCATGCCAGCAAATGTAATGAACTTCCCCTCACCTCCCTCTCCTGAAGAAATACTGAAATGGGAACAGTGGGCTCCTATGAGGGCACAGCGGGTCATGGCACATCTGGAGTCTGTCTGGACAGAACATGGAAAGGAAAATCAGGCGGATGGGCAGCTGCAATACAATGAAGAAGTGGCTAGACTCAGAAACAACATTGTACCCCCACAATTCCACCCAGCACCCAATGTGCCATTAACCAACAATTTCCCATGGAGTGCTAAGGTAAAATGTGAGAAAGATGTGCAAAAGGCAGTTTTCTCAAGGATTACGTTTGAGTGGCATGCAAGGTCCTTTGTATCATTGGGCTGGAATGCAGCAATAGGTGCCATCATAGTCCAGCATTACTCAAACTGGAAAAAGATGCAACCTGGTATGGTGTGGAATGGAATGGAGAACATGAGCGCATTATTGGAGAGATGGGTCCTGGGGGAGGGAAAAGAAATACGGCAAGCGGAACTATTAGGGTCAAAGTTGCAAGAAAATAAAATTACCAAGGCCCAACGTGCATCCATCCAGCGAGCCAAAAAGAAGGTTTGAGCATGAGTCCTGGGGGTTTGTATTCAAAGAATGGATGCTGATGGTGTGTTTTGGTTTGCGTTACAGATAAGTTAAAATCTTTTTCACACAGCCCACAAATACCCTCCCAAAGAAGCAGCAGAATTAATTGCAATATTTTACCATGTGGATGTTGTTTCTGATTGGGAGGAGGATAAAAATGGCACTTGCACAACCATTGAAACCCCCTGGAGAAGCTGTGAACTAAATGATTCAACTTGACTCCTAGATGAAATAGCATTACAAGTTGCTATGAAGCACCAAGAAATCAAGCAGTTTCATACACTACTTGATTGTGTGTCAGGCAAGGGGAAACCCAAAGAATTCACCCTCCTCAAATGCCCAAAAAAACTTCCAATTGATGCTTATCACCCTGCAGCACTGCAAGCCCTTTTAGAAATTGACCTCAAACTTTTGGCTCCTTGTGAAAACTCAAAAATTGTTGCAGCAATCACCTTACTATCAGAAAAAATCAAGAAGAAGCCTTTTACCAAAATTGGAATATTTCCAGCTCATACCCCCAAGGCAAGTGGATTGCGCCAACAATAGTTGACACTTGGGTGGTCTTTTAATTCTTCCTGTATCTTGAGAGCCTTTCTATTCTTATATTTCTTAATGCAATAAAAGTTGATATAAAAGTTTCAGTGTTTATGTTTCTGTAAGTGATGCATGGGTTTAAGATATTCCATTCAATCTTGTGAATGCGGGATAACACATTCCTGGATGAAACAAGTATTGTGTTTTTGAGAATGCTTGGACTGGGAAACAATTGTTTTTGGGTTTAATCAATTTTTTCCTAAGTTTAATCACAGGTTTTTGAGCCAATTTTTTGGATTACAAAAATGGTTGCTATCCATAATGCTAGCACAATGCATCTGGCCATTGGGCAAGTGAGAGCTCTATGAATGAACTTTGTATGCCTCACATTACCAGATGCTTACAGTGGACTACAACAATGGTCACCGTCCATAGAGCTATCACAATGCATCTGGCCAATGGTTCATATGAATAAAAAATTTGCATGGACTTTTAGTCTCTCACTTTCACAGATGCTCATGGGACTCAGCTCACCGCAATGTCACATTATGAACTCATTTATCAAGAATTAAGTTGCATAAGGCATACATGAATTGATTTAAAAGCATGATGAGTAAAAGCAATGGAGAAAGAAAAGCTAGTAAACTAAGATACTGATAAATTTGGGATAGCTGAAATAGAAACATTAGATTTGTGAGGTAAACTAAACACAGGATTATCAGTTGAAGGGTTTTGGGAAAGCCAATGAACACTGAAATCAAGGACAAGGCATTTTGCCAAGTCCATGGGGGATACCCGTGTTCCTGGCCAAAATTCAGGGCTGAAAAAGCAGTCTTTGATAAGCTGCACTATGTAAGCATTTGTCTGCTTCCATACTTTTTCCTTGATGTCCTTGGGCTCTAGCTTGTTGGCTTTGGAGACAAGGCTCAGGAGCTGAAGGGATTGAACCAGGGAAAATTTCCTAATGTCTGATGGTATCAGCAAGAGGCCACGTACTCCCGCTACAAGGTAGGCCACAAGAATGTGGTAGTAGGGTTGGGATGTGATGGTGACCATGATGGTGTTGAACTTGGCCTGCTGTGGTGCCCCTGCTGTTGAGGACCGGTCCAATTGAAGTTTTGTCCACAGGAGAGCAAATGCAATGAGCATGTGGTAGATTTTGCTAACCAATTTGTCCAGGGAGTTGAAGCCAGATTTGTGACTAGGGCTGTCAACTGGCTGTCCTTCAATCCAAGCCATGTCTTCATGTGAGCCAAGACAAGCGGCAAAATACTTGATGATTGAGATATCATGGCTTGCCTCATCTTCAGTACCTGGTGGTTGGATAAATGCTGGTGGCTGGGTGAGTTCTCTTGAGACCAGGAGGATTGATTGGAACCATAATTGTGCCTATCTAACCTGTGAAAACTCTGGAGGGTGAGTAAGGTGGATCCAGAGATTGTGCAGCTTAGACCCTATGGTTGTGGCTGTTGGGGGTGGTGACCCAGTTAGAAGAGGCAGAGCAAATACATCTGGCATGTAATATGGCTCAGATGTGCGAGGTGGGAAGGGATTTGCATCTGTAGGAATGAGGAGAGGTTGGCTACTGTGAGGGAAAAAGATCCCAGTGGAATCAAGCTTACCACTTGTAGCCAATTGACTGATCCGTTCCTTAATACCAGCACTGATGGTGTTGAAACGGATTGTGTGAGATAGCAATTGAGGGCAAGATCCCCATTCTTTGTGGTCTTTTTCAAGTAATCCAAAGAGGTGCACTGCTGCCTCAACAGCACTCTTGTAGCACTTTGAGTTGATGATGCCATTTGCAAAGGGTTGAATGGCTTCTTGGAGTTCAGATGGGTATTTTTTGAACAGTGTAGGTGAATCTATGGAGGGAGCTACAGTGATTGGCAATCAGGGAAGGTATTTGGATGGATGTGATGTAAGTGACTTACCAGGGTCATTTGCAGGATCAGCAGCAGAGGGGAGGGGGGTATCCCCCTTGGTGGGTTGGGAGTCTGTTACCATTGGTGTAGCATTGGGTTCAAGGGGAGTGGTGATGGAGGCCTGCTCTGCTGGGACTTCAGGGGTAAAGAGTGGATTTTGGGATTCTTCGGAGGGCACTTCATTTGGAGCAGCTTGTGTGGGCGGAGTAGCGGAGCCTGGGGTACTTTCCTCTTCATCAATTTCCATCAAGAGCGCAAATTTATGCCTCTTCTTTTTGGGATTGGAAGAGGCAGTTGCAGCCCGTCTTTTGGAGAGAAGTTTCCCTGACCCAATCTGAACCTCCTCCTCAGGAGGGTGGTCATCACCGTTTTCAACCACTGGTGAAGGACACCATGAGGATCAGCCAGGGATTAGAATAGCATTCAAGTTTTTCAACTCACAGGCCATTGCATCTTGAAGACCCTTACAGGCCTTGACTTCCATGTCTTGCACTGATTGTGGCAGTGATTTGTCATCGGCCATTTTAAGGAGCTTTGCCATTTGCCACTTGCTATTAGCAAGGAAGTTAGACTTTGAGACAACAGAGGCTTCCTGTGTGCTCATCAAGCCACTGGTCTGGGCTGGGGGTGGGGGTGGGGGTGCAGCATGGCGGCTTGATGATGATTCTGTGCCAACAACCTCAACCCATAGTGGGGGTGGTGGAAGAGAGGCTAAGGTAGGTCTGGTCAGTAGTTGAGGCAAACATGACAAAGTGAAAAGAGGACTCACGGTCTGGAGTGATGATTGCTGGGCAATCAGCAGTTGGTTGATCTCCAGTGGGCTAAGTGGGCTGGGCAGACAGAATTGAGGGTGGGGGTTTGGTGTGAACTGGATCAGCAGTTGGTTGATCTCCAGTGGGCTCAGTGGGCTGGGCAGAGGGAATTGAGGGTGTGGGTTTGCTGTGTGCAGGTGATGTAGACATAGTGGAGAAGTCTTGTGGTGAGGGTATGGATGGATGGATGGTATGGATGGATGGATGTTGTGGATGGATGGATGGATGGATGGATGGATGGATGTATCAAATGATGGAGGGATGGATGGAGGGAGGGAGGGATTGATTTGTCAATTGGGTGCACTATCCACACACACCTTATACACTACCTTGTATGCATTTATGCATTTAGCGGTGACTCACCCTCAATGGTTGCCATCCATTACCTTATCCTCATGGTTGCTGTTCATTAGCTTAGGCTGAGCTTGCCCCAATGGTCGCTGACCATTAGCTTGCCCCAATGTTTTCCAACCATTAGCCTTCCCTAATGGTTGCCAACAATTAGCTTGCCCCAATGGTTGCCAAACCATTAGCTTTCCCCAATGGTTGCCAACCATTAGCTTTCCCCAATGGTTTCCAACCATTAGCTTGCTCCAATGGTCATCAATCATTAGCGTGCAACCCAATGGTTGCCAACCATTAGCTTGCTCCAATGGTCATAAATCATTAGTGTTTATCCCAATGGTTGCCAACCATTAGCTTGCCCCTATGATCATCAACCATTAGTGTGTAACCCAATGTTTGCTGACCATTAGCTTTCCCCAATGGTTGCCAACATGGTCACTGACCATTAGCTTGCGCCAATGGTTGCCAACCATTATCTTGCCCCAATGGTCGCAAACCATTAGCTTGCTCCAATGGTCATCAATCATTAGCGTGCAACCCAATGGTTGCTGACCATTAGCTTGCCCCAATGGTCGCCAAAATGGTCACTGACCATTAGCTTGCCCCAATGGTTGCCAACCATTAGCTTGCCCCAATGCTTGCCGACCATTAGCTTGCCCCAATGGTTGCCAACCATTAGCTTTCCCCAATGGTCGCCAACCATTAGCTTGCTCCAATGGTCATCAATCATTAGCATGCAACCCAATGGTCGCAAACCATTAGCTTGCTCCAATGGTCATCAATCATTAGCGTGCAACCCAATGGTTTCTGACCGTTAGCTTACCCCAATGATTGCCAACCATCAGCTTGCCCTAATGGTTGCCAACCATTATCTTGCCCCAATGGTTGCCAACCATTAGCTTGCCCCAATTTTTGTCAACCATTAGCTTTCCCCCATGGTTGCCAATCATTAGCTTGACCCAACGGTCCGCTACCATTATCTCTCCCCAATTCTTGTCAACCATTAGCTTTCCCCAATGGTTGCCAACCATGGGCAAGCTTGAAGTTTTTCTGTCACCAAGATGCCTGCAACCTACTGTTTCTGTTTGCAATTCTGTGCAAGCAGCTTGAGAACACAACATGCATAATATCAATGCCAACCCCCCCATGAGGTGTGTCAAAATGAATCTTCAAAACAGGTGTCTCTTGAGTTATTCCCACACCCTTGCACAAGCCAAAAAAATTGCAGTTGAGCCCTTGTAGGCACAGATTGAACAACCTCATTATGTCCTATGCACCATGATCCTTTCAGGAGTTTTACGCCGGCCTCCCAGCGTACAGCTCCATTTTGGGTTCCTTCACAAGGGTGTGGGCATATTAAGCCAGTTTTGATCTACAGCTTATTTTATGCCCACACCCTTGTGTAGCACTCAAACGCCAAGCTGGACCTTGGCCACCCACTTGCACAAACTCATTATGTCCTATAATAATGAGCCTTTCAGGAGTTGTATGCTGGCCGCCCAGCGTAAAACTCCATGTTATGTTCCTTCACAAGGCTGTGGGCATATCAAGCCAGTTTTGATCCACATCTTATTTTATGCCCACACCCTTGTGTAGAACTCAAAAGCCAAGCTGCACCTTGGCCACAGGATTGCACAACCTCATTATTTCCTATGCACCATGGTCCTTTCAGGAGTTGTACGCTTTCCGCCCAGCGTACAACTCCATTTTGGGTTCCTTCACAAGGGTGTGGGCATATCAAGCCAGTTTTGATCCACAGCTTATTGTATGCCCACACCCTTGGGTAGCACTCAAAAGTTAAGCTGGACCTTGGCCACCCACTTGCACAACCTCATTATGTCCTATGCTGCATGCTTGTTTCAGGAGTTGTACACTTCTGGCCCAGCATACAACTCCATTTTGGGTTCCTCCACAAGGGTGTGGGCATATTAAGCCAGTTTGGATCTACAGCTTATTTTATGCCGACACCCTGGTGTAGCACTCAAACGCCAAGCTGGACCTTGGCCACCCACTTGCACAACCTCATTATGTTCTATGCTCCATGGTCCTTTCAGGAGTTGTACGCTGGCCGCCCAGAATACAACTCCATTTTATGTTCCTTCACAAGGCTGTGGGCATATCAAGCCAGTTTTGATCCACATCTTATTTTATGCCCACACCCTCATGTAGCACTCAAAAGACAAGCTGGACCTTAGCCATGGGATTGCAGAACCTCATTATGTCCTATGCACCATGGTCCTTTCAGGAGTTGTACGCTTTCCGCCCAGCGTACAACTCCATTCTGGGTTCCTTCACAAGGGTGTGGGCGTATCAAGCCAGTTTTGATTTGCAGCTTATTGTATGCCCACACCCTTGTGTAGCACTCAAAAGCCAAGCTGGAACTTGGCCACGGGATCGCACAACCTCATTATTTCCTATGCTCCATGGTCCTTTCAGGAGTTGTACGCTTGCCGCCCAGCATACAACTCCATTTTGGGTTCCTTCACCAGCATCCTTTTCCATTCATCCATGTAGATCTGTCAAAAATGGAGCTTTAAGCTTGCCACCCAGCACACAAGTCAATTTCAGACCCTCTCAAATCAATCTTTGGCAGACCATTTACCACAATTGACACAAGTGAGACGTCAACCCTCCCACCCTTATGCATACTTCCACAATGAGAATTTGCATAAACCTGAATTTAATGACGTCATATGCCACTCATTTCAAGAACTTTATATAGTTTTTTCAACAATAGTGTACATTATCCGCATGAGACTATGCCATGTGTTGACACAAATTCCTACCACTGAGCCACCTCCTGGTCAGCTCAAAGATATAAGTACTCACCTTCACATGCTTTTCCCCCCCCTCACAATCATTGCTCTTCTCACAATCTCCCACATATTCCATCCATCCGTCTATTAAATCCCTTACTCATCACATTACTTCATCAAACCTTAGCCATGGCTTCCTTCACTGCTAAATGTCTTGGCCTCCTCAAAACCACCCTCACATTGATTCCTGAAACTGTTCTTCCCTATCTCATTTCCAAACCATCAACTCATTGGGTCTCCCTTCTTTGCCAAGATGTCAAACTTGTTGTCAGAATCCCAACCCTAGATCAACCTCTGGGCTCCTTACCACTTCCCCTGTCACATCTTCTTCTCCCTTATATCCCTAATCAAACATCATTTGGCCCTGCTGGGAAATGCCCTTTAGAATTTCCCAACCAGACAGCTTCACAGATCTTTGTTGAGGCAGTTCTGCATGTCTCCTCCCAGCCTGTTGTCACATTCAATTTGGCATTATTGATATTTTGCAGCAAACGTGATCTCATGGCAATCACCACCTCCATTGTTTCCTCATTCATTGCCCTTGAACGCCCTCCACAATAAAATCCTGCAAAAAACAACTCCATTTCCCTTTCCAACCTTGCCACAGAAATTGTAGACCTCCCGTCTGCTATCAAAGAGCTACATTACAACCCCGCTCTACTCAAGGTGCCCAGTGGTTGTGATCTGGAACCTGTTTCTCCTCCTGCCAATTTAATCAAAACCCCATTTCTACCACATCAGTATCAAGGACTTGCTTTCCTCCTTGATAGGGATCACCACGTTCTGCATCGGCCTTGGCTTTGTGGAAGAAGACCCCAATTGATAGTGGTGCACTATGGGAGAACAAGATCACTGGTGAGAGCATAGCTCTTGCAAGGGGTGAGGACATTCCAGAATCCCCACTTGGATCTATCCTGGCCAATGACATGGGCCTTGGTAAAACAATACAATTGATTTCACTTATTGCAACCACTTTGCTGCAAGCCTGGACCTATGGCCTTCCCCTGGATCCGCCCCCCTGAAAAACCTCCACATCAAGCCACACTGGTGATAACCCCCCCATGCCTCCTGAAGAATTGGAAAAGAGAGATTATGAAGCATACGCAGTCAAAGGCCATCAATTTTCTCACCTACCATGGAAAATGGCGGCATCAGACCATGGATTGTCAACTGGAACATGCAGATGTGATTCTCACATCATATCACCTGGTGTTGTTGGAATACAACAAAATGCAAGCCAACCGCAACACCCCACGCTTCATTATCTTCTCCAGAAAATGGTTCAGGATTATTTTGGATGAGGCACAGTAAATCCAACCTTCATTTTGCCATCTTTCCTACCCAAGTATTTTTTTTTTGGACCAAACTGACTGCAATTCACTTGCATGACAGCACTATCCAAAATACCAAGGCCAAGCTTTCCCAAGCGGTCACCCAGGTTGCCACCAATTGTAGAGTTTGTCTCACAGGAACGCCTGTGCAAAACTTCCTTCAAGATCTCCTCTCTCTCCTTAGATTCCTGGGTATCAGTCTAGAAAATGAGTACAGTGACTGGGCAACTACCCTTTTGCCCAACCTAAAAGCAGGGGACTTTGCCCCAATACAAATGGTCCTCCAACACACCACCCTTCAAAGGACCAGGGTTGATGAGCTTTCAAATCTCCCCAGTATTACTCACAACTACATCAATACACCACTCTCACCTGCAGCGGAAGACTTCTACTGCCAACTCCAGGACCAATTCATTTTTAAGATCAGGAATGAGCTGCCTGCTGATGGATCCAAGCCAATGAGGTTGTCACTCCTCAAAGATCTTGGCCAGCTCATAGGAGCATGTAATCATCCCGTTTTGGCAGACCCCAATGTCATCATGGACCAAAATGGACAATTCATCCTTCCAGAAGAATTGGGTCCCAAGGATCACAGCATGGGAGCTGAAACAATTGTCCACCACATTGATATTGACACCTGCCTTTAGAGCTCCAAAATCAAACAGCTTGTGGGGATGATTCAGCCAGGATCAGTGGTGGTAGCTGGAGAAAGCAAAGTTGTGGTCTTCTTGTGTTGGACACATTCTCTTGATCTGTAAGCTGGCTGTCTTTTTCTCCTGTTTCCAATGAGACCCCACTCAAAAGTTCATTTTCTCCCCTCATTTGCAGGATTGGAATGACGCTAGATGAATATGGAATCTCCTCCTTTTGTCTGGATGGAGGGTTAACGGCAAAACAGCAAGAATCAATTCTTGAGCAGTTTTCAGCAAGAAGCACAACTTATGTGCTTCTTGCCTCCATTCAGGCAGCTGTTGTTGGAATCAACATCACATCAGCCAATGTTGTATTCATCATGGTAAGTACCCAATACTTTCTAGAATTTTTCCATTTACTTAGTCTACATTCATTTGATCTACATAGGAACCCTGTTGGAACCCCACAACCCAGGCACAGGCAGTTGATTGGCTGCATCAAATGGGTCAAAAAAGGCCAGTGCAGGTTTATTACCTCATTGCACCCAATACCATTGAAGAGAATATTCAAAAGGTAATGTCCTAATTCTCCACTCATCAAATGTACCTCACTGAATCTTCCATCTCTCCTTCAGATTCAGAAACGCAAGGAGCAACTTGCCCAGTAAGTCTTTTTTTCCTGGAAATATATCCGCCAACCTTACAGTTGACTGATTCAGGAAATTGTGCTCATATCATATTCAGGTCAACTATTCTCACAACCAGGGATTGGAGGGAAGTGTTCCAATCCCTGCAGGACGACACCTAAATCCCCTCTTGATGAATTCCTTTCATTTTTTTATTTCAGAAGTAACAAACTAAAACCAGTTCCAGGCTTTGGCATCAAATTGACTGGGACAATTAGACAGAGTAGATGACAACTTTGAAAAGCTATTTCCTCCAGAGTTGTATGACGCTATGTAATAGAAAGGAATAGAGAAGGATTCAGGTTATAATTACTCTTGTGCCTGGTTGTTTTGTACCAAATTAGAATTACCAGAATACAATTTCCTTGAAGGTCCCTCAAGAATTAAATCTTGATGATGGAGAGCCTGAGGTTTCAAGACAAAATCCTTACACCAAGATTGAGAGCCTGATGGATCAAGAAGAAATCTTGACGGAAGGATGTTCCGGTGTCCCTGTTGATTGCCCCTCCAGTTGCCCCTCATGGATAAACTTGACTTTTCCTCTTGTTTGGTAGGTCTTGATGCATATTCAATTGCGACAAAGCGTGCTGTTGATTGGATAGCATGCACAGAGCAAAATATATTGGCATGCGGGGTGAGCTGGCGCAACACAGAGAATAAAGAAATGAATAAAGCAAGAGAATAAAACAATGAATAAAGAAAGAGAATAGAGAATAAAATAAAAATATAAAATAAAAGTAAAGTTAAGATAAAAAATAAATAGATAAAGGAGATTGTTCTATCTCAACACCCCCCCATAATTTGGTGCAAAACTACACTTTCAGACTCCTTGAGATGAGTAAATCATTTTCCTGTTTGTTTGAAGCCTTTGTAAGAGAGTCAGCAACCATGCTGTCCGTGCGTATCAGCTTGAAATCAATATTCTTGGTATTGTATTTGTCGCGCAGCCATTTGACTTTCATGTCAATGTACTTTGTCCTTGAGTTTGAGCCAAAGTGTTGAATCTTATCAATCAGACCCTTGTTGTCCACCATAAACTCCATCCGCTCAAGTTGCTTTTCCTTCCAAAGATCCCCAACAATTGACCTGATACATATAGATTCTTGCGCTCCATCCATGAGCGCATTCAATTCCGCCTCAGTGGAGGAAAACGTCACATTTGATTGCTTCCAACTCTTCCAGGAGACTGGTGAATTCTTTCAGAACGTGATGTACCCCATTTGAGATTTTCTTGAGAGAGGATTGTCCGCCCAGGTAGAATTTGTGTAGACGGTTAAGCAGCCCTTTGCACAGGCATTGGGTTGTACAAGAAGAGACAACTCTTGCATGCCTGTCAAATATTTCCAAACATGAAGTACTGGTTTCCAGCGGGTTAGACCAGGGTTTTGATTGAACCGGGATAGAATGGTTACTGCCACCGCAAGATTGGGTCTGGTCCTACATGAGAGATAATTCAATAAACCGGTATACTTCCCATAGTTAATTCCCAGTTTGAGGAATTCTACTTGATCTAGTTGAGAGGCCGGAAGCATTTCAATACCCAGAGTGAGGCGCGTTTGAACAGGCTTGGTTGACAGAAAATTGAGCTCAGAGAGTCTGTGGCTGATCAAATTTCTCTGGTTGAGTGTAATTTGATTCTCTCCCTGCTGGAATTCCATTCTGTTAGAATTCTTGTCTACTGTTATTGTTGCCTGAATCTTGAGTGCAACCAGCCTTGTAGTCCTCCACCTTGCGCCGTCTCTGATGGCCCATTATTGAATATTCTTTATTCATTTCCATTTGTATGTTCAACCACTTTTCAGCCTTCCTTGTACTTAGTCTATTTAAGGTCAGCTAAACCTCAAGTGAATGAACACCATCCTTTTTCATCAACTTTGAACCAGAGTGCTCCCCTCTTGACTCCTTGGATCCCCCCTCCTCTTGGCAACAAAAGTCTTCTCATCATCCTTTGATCCTTTCATCTTGAGCTTGAGCTCTAAAATTTCACACATTCCCAGTATTGTGTTAGGATTATGCGCACTTGATCTAGGAAATCTCTCTAAGAAAACTCCCTCAAACCAATCTGTTTCTCTGGCAACAATCAGATCGTCTACATGAAAGAACAAGGATGAACGTCTAGCTTTGTGAAGATATAGGCAGGGATCAGCTGTCAATTGTTTATATCCTACCTCCTCAAGCCATCCGGTTAATGTTTTATACCAATTTGCAGGTGCTTGACGGATTCCGTATAGAGATTTCTTGAGTTTGAGGGATTCTGAAGATTGAGAGCTTTCTTTTGGTTTTAAAATGTAAATGTCTTCTTCTAAAGGAGCAAACAGAAACCCGGCCTTCACGTCAAATTGACGCAGAGGCAAACGGAAATCCAATGCACTCAACAGAAGCAGGATCAGCGTGGTGAACTTCCCAGTTGGTGCGTAGGTATTGCCGCAGTCTCCTCCAAGAGTTTGGCGATTGCCCAAAGTGCAAACTTGTGACTTTTGCTTTTCTGGTGTGAGACTAGTTGCTGACTTGATCCTATCTACCCACATGGTTCTCAAGTAGTTTTCTGTATTTTTGTCACAGTCTTCCCACACATCCTGAGCCTCAATAGCATCCAACTTGCTCCTCCGCTCGACCAACCAATCTTCCAAGCGGTTTTTTTTAGGAAGTGAGATGTAAGAGTACTTGACTGGTCAGACGGTTGGACCCCGCTTGCCCAGATTGTATCTTGGTGCTTCTCTTGGTGCTTCTTCACAGGGAGAGACTGAGGGGTCCGGATCTTCTCTGCTCTCACCCAGCGTCACTTGATGAATATTGGGTGGATTGTGAGGAAATTGGTCATGTTGATTGGAGGACACCGTCTCTTCTATTAAAAAGTTGTTACTGGCAACATCATCATTATGTTGGTTGACGTGAGATTCTTCAAACAGGCTTCCAATCTTGATGTCTCTATTGATCTTCTTGTGAACGCTTTCAAATTTGAGTGCAAGAACATGTTTTGTGTCTACAACCGTACAGTCAGAAGGTAGCACTTTGTACAAGCAAAGATTGTTGTTGTACCCAATCAGCTGTCCAATAAGTCCCTGAGGTTCAAGCTTGGAAAATGGTTTCCTGTCTCCAAGAATATAGGAAACAGGATTTCCTATGGGAAGAAAGTTGTTAACATCTAACTTTTACCCTTTAAATTGCTCGTATGGAGATGTTTTTGACCTATGAGAGGGAATCTGATTGAGTGCCAGGGTGCACAATTTGACAACAACATTCCAATATCTCTTCTGAATTTGAGAGTCCACCAGTACAGTTCTCAGCAATTCCAAGATTAGTCTATTGAATTGTTCTGATAATCCATTTTTCTCCGGTGTATAAGAATCAGCAAAGGTATGTTTAATGTGATTTTCCTTATAAAAATTGGACATTGAAGAGTTCCAGAATTCTGTCCCTTGATCTGAATGAATAATCATGGGAGTGTAATTGAACCTCTTAGCCTTGGTATTAATCAGGAGTTGAATAGTTGTTGCTGCGTTGCTCTTCTTCCTTATTGGTATCACTGTGAAAAACCTTGTGCAGCTATCAACAAACGTTAGGAAATAAGAGTCTCCATTAATACTCATAGGGTTAATAGGTCCAACAAGGTCACAGTGTAACTCCTGGAAGGGTCTCTCAGCTTTTGGATGTTTGTTCTTGAAAGGTGAACGGGATATTTTGCTGATGGCACATGCTTCACAAACGGAGGGTTTATTTATTTTAATTCCTAGCTTCTTCCAAATTTGGCTATAACTCACATGACCAAGAAATTTATGTAGAATTTCACTTTGAGAAAGGTAGGACACTGGCTGATTCCAATCAGTAGAGAAATTTAGAACTGGAATGTTGCAATTATAGCTACCAAACATGATCCAATTCCCTTTCTTTACAAGAAATTTTTCTTCTCTGAACTTCACAACAAATCCATCAAGAATCAAAGCTCTCATTGACAAAAAGTTATCCCTTGATTGAGGCAAAAAGAGAACGTTTGGAACAGAGACTATAGATTTCTTGTTTTCTTCCAGCGTGATAGTACCTTCACCTTCATAGGCCAGAGAGTTGGTGCCAGAGCTAGTTGATATAAGACCATTCAACGATTTGTCTATTTGAACAAAAAAGGACGGGTCAGACACTATGTGTCTTGAGGACCCAGAATCCAGTACAAAACTTTTTTTGGAGAATAGAAAGCTCATATGAAGGGAGCTGACAAAGGTGATCTCACTGCTAGAGTCATTAGATCCCAATTTCTTCTTCTTTGAGGGAAAGGACTGTTTAAGCTGAGGGTAGAGTTTCCAGCATCTGCCTTCAGGATGATTAGCTTTTGGGTTATGCCACTTGTTGTCACATGGCTTGATGTAGGAAGTCAGAAAAGAAACCAAACTTTCTTCCTTTTGATCTTGGAGGGATGACACTTTGCTAAGGAATTGGTTGTTGTGAAACATACGGAGATGATCTAGAACTTGGTCCAGAGTGATTGACTTATCTGAATGGGTGATTTGCTGAAAAACAGTGTCCATTGAAGCAGGGAATTTCTCCAATATGAGATAAGCGATAATATTGGGTGGTAAATCAATTCCAACTTCATGCAAGTGTGACATAGCCGTTCTAGTGTCTGTGATAAATCCAAGTATGTTTGAGTTTGTAAATGGAGTCCTAAGGAATTCCTTAAAAATTCTAGCCCAATTTGAAGTGTGATTTGAGGCAAAGTAATTGTTGATATCCGCCCAAATAAGGTGTGTGTCCTTCTCATTGTTGGGTGTGATTACGTTTGCTTGAACCGTGATTTTGAGCTTAGAAATGAGAATTCTTCAAATTCAAACATTTTCCATATGACTAAGGCCAATAGGAACTCCATTAGCGTCTGACCTTTTCTTGGTAAGTTTGGCGTAGAGTTCCTCCTGCAGGTCCATCGTGTTTATAACACAATTACGCCATATTGAAAAGTTGTCATGAGTGAGTGGATGAATAGCTTCTATAGCTGTCTTAAGAATGGTAGCGGTTAATAGATTGGTGATGCTGGATAACTGGTTTTTAGGATGTTTGATTGGGGCCAGATTCCGGGTTTGACTGTTAATTGTGATGAATTCCTTTTGATGTTTTATTTCAGAAGTAACAAACCAAAACCAGTTCCAGGCTTTGGAATCAAATTGACTGAGACAATAAAACAGAGTAGATGACAACTTTGAAAAGCTATTTCCTCCAGAGTTGTATGACGCTATGTAATAGAAAGGAATAGAGAAGGATTCAGATTATAATTACTCTTGTGCCGGGTTTTGTTGTACCAAATTAGAATTACCAGAATACAATTTCCTTGAAGGTCCCTCGAGAATTAAATCTTGATTATGGAGAGCCTGAGGGGTTGAGGATGAAATCCTTACGCCAAGATCAAGAGCCTGATGGATCAAGAAGAAATCTTGACGGAAGGATGTTCCGGTGTCCCTGTGTATTGCCCCTCCGGTTGCCCCCCCCAATAAACTTGACTTTTCCTCTTGTTTGGTAGGTCTTGATGCATATTCAATTGCGACAAAGCGTGCTGGTGATTGGATAGCACGCACAGAGCAAGATATATTGGCTTGCCGGGTGAGCTGGTGCAACACAGAGAATAAAGAAATGAATAAAGCAAGAGAATAAAACAATGAATAAAGAAATAGAATAGAGAATAAAAAAAATATAAAATAAAAGTAAAGTTAAATTAAAAAATAAATAGATGAAGGAGATTTTTCTATCTCAACACCTCTCCCTTAGCTTCTCATCTCCTTCTTCCCAATCTCACTCATATGGTTGTTTTCTTCCCTCCTCACTATCCTTTACATTACTCTTGCATCAAAATTCTTGAGAAGTACAATTTTTCCACTATGCCATGAGTCACTTTTCTCACAATTAACATCACGCGTGTTGTGTCACTGCGTGTCACCAATACTCCCATATGTGTAGATAAGATGTTACACTGTCTGACATTGTGTGGTAAACTCTTGTCCTTGATGTGACACTGGCAGGAGAATAAATGCTCGGCAACAATTAAGAAGAACATTGGTCACCATCCATGAGGCATTCTCATGGTCGCAGTTGCTCATCAGAAGCAACTTTCATCATCCATAAAGAACTTCAATGGTGGGAGACCATTAACAAGCACATTGGTCGCTGTTCATGAGGCATTCTAATGTCAATAGTTGCTCATGAGAATCAATTGTCATCATCCATAAAGAACTTCAATGGTTGGCAACCATTAAGAAGAACATTTGTCACCATCCATGAGGCATTCTCATGGTTGCAGTTGCTCATCAGAAGAAATTTTCATCATCCATAACAAACTTCAATGGTCGGCGACCATTAACAAGCACATTGGTAACTGTCCATGAGGCATTCTAATGGTATTAGTTGCTCATGAGAATCAATTGTCATCATCCATAAAGAACTTCAATGGTTGGCGACCATTAAGAAGAACATTGGTCACCATCCATGGGGCATTCTAATGGTTGCAGTCTGTCACAAGAAGCAATTGTCATAATCCATAAAGAACTGCAATGGTTTGCTACCATTAAGAAGAACATTGGTCACCTTCCATGAGGCATTCTAATGGTTGCAATCTGTCACAAGAAGCAATTTTCATCATCCATAAATGTGCTCAATTATTTTTCAGCTGATGCAGCAAGTCATCAAGGCTAACATATGCACAGGTTTATCCCCAGATAATGCAAGCCACATGCATCACAACAGCATGAAACACAAATGACTATGGATCTGCATGTTGCATCATGTAGACATGGTCAGCATGCATGTTTGTTTGGTGGGTTGCAGCAAGAAAAATGAAACAAGTCTTCTTGTCAATGGCTATGAATAACCCTCCCTTCCCTCAGGTTTTTCCCCTTTTCTTCATTCCCCAATACCCCTCGAGCCAGCTTCACACCTTTTTCCCATCTATTTATTAATCCACTCACAATGGCATCCACTGCTCCTACGCAAGCAATCCCACCTTTGGGTTTGTTAACCCACTTTTTTGTATTTCATCAAATTCAAAGAACAATCCCTACCAACCTTGGCATCCATTGACTAATGCCTTGGCATAATAAACAGAGTCCTCACCATCAACTCATGAAGATGAACAACTCTCAGCGCCTGCAGACAAGTCTGACCCCGCATCAGAAGTCCATGAATTAACTGAGGAAGAATTCTATAAGAATGTTGATACTATTCAAGAGATGTTCACTACCTGTGCTTGCCTCAGGATCCCCAGGTCAATCCAAGATACTGTGAACAGGTTAAACTCCAGCTTGAGTGATATCCGAAAAGGTTAGTTTTTGCCCCACTTTCATTCTTCACATTTGCAGATTTGGAGGTCTGATTGGTTTTTTTTCCCTTAGAATACAATTGTAAAAGGTGTGTCCCCCGCAGAGAATGGCTTAGCATCACACCCAGCTCCTCATTGTCCCAACAGACCCCATTACAGCCACCTCCAAAACATCCACGCTTGACTCATCCCCCTGTGGACATGACCCACATCAACAAATCATGGGAAATCACAATCCAGCCCCCTCCACCCCTGATGCAGCATCAAATGATTAAGCCATTGCACCCTCCCCTCAACCAGAAATCCAAATAACTCCTGAACCTTCCCTATGTGCCTAACCCACTGCAACCTTGGAGGAACCCCAAGTCACTTCTGAGCAATCCCAGGTGGCCCCAGATCAACCTGAGACATCCAATCAAGCATTAGTGATTGAACCAGACCCAAAATCTCCCCAGCCCATTGTTTCTGGTATGGATGCTCCCCAAGAGGAGGAGCCCACTTATGATTTCTATGATCAAGCAAGTAGAGGTTATTTTACCATCATTTACCACAAAAGAATACGCGAGGAGCTTCATTCAATCACTCAATCTTTCAAGGGTAGGAAATCTCCAAAGAAACTCCAAATGGGATGGGATGCGGTGAAGCACTTTTTGGATTTCCGTCTCCAGGCCACCACTACTATGGAACCACCAGAAATGTGGTACATCTCCCATTCAGCCAATTTTGAGTATGGTAACTGGGTTTGGCAGATCCGTGAGCAAGGTTAGTTTTATTTGAACATCCCATCAACTTGCAAGATTTCTTTTTCTAATGACCACTTTTTCATTTCACAGAAACAGAGTTTCTACGCTTGGATGCACATGAGCCATGGTGGGCACCAGACATCATCAATTTTACTGCCCTCAACCGCCTGCAGAACATCCATTCTTGTCCCTCTGGTGCACCCCCCCTATATCAGAAAACTGCTCATCTAGAATTCAATCTGGTGCGCTTTCTTCATGCCTTGGACAATCCCACTGGGAAAGCAATCAATAAATGGGCCAAGACAGTGGCTTTTTCAGTGCAAACAGTTTCCGATGAACTGTGTGCACAGCCTCTCCATCCTCTCACATCTCCAGTCTCCAATTTCAAGCCAAACCTACAAATGGTTATGTGGCTCCAAAGCATCAAGACATTTCCAAATTCACTGCAGACCTGCTCAATAGAGCATCACATGGTTCTAGACAATGAGGCCAACACCAATCATTCAGAGGCTATGCCCACCAATCAGTCAGAGGCTATGCCCATTGAGCCAAGGGACTGTCTTCAAGAGCTTTGCAGCATCATTATTGATATCATGATCAGCTTCACCTTACTTCAGGCTCCTTCCCAGAAAAACCCAAAGGAGCCCTCCACTGGCAAGAAGAAAAAGCACAAGCGCAAAGACCCTCCAGCATCCACTGTTGACAACTCTTCCCTCACTGTCTCAGAGTTTTCAAATGAACAATGTCGCACTGAATTGACTCAACTAGAATGCTGCCACAATTTCCTCCCTTTTGTCTTCTACCTGCTTGCTGGCATCCGGGGGATCTTTATTGCTTCAAGAGACAGAAGGATTGCTTCTATATGTGATTGTCATGAACTCCTCTGTTTAATTCAAAAAATTCAGTCTCTCTCAGATGGAAGACCTTCAGCCAGGGAACCCATATGTGCTCACCTTCAAATCTACATTCGATCCATCATGCTCAGTATATCTGAGAACCCTCAAGATACTGGAAAATTGACATTACCCACCTGGCATGATCTTGCCAAGGTTATTTCTCATGACTACATGAACCACATGAACCAAAATTCCTGTTCCAACATGCCTTTCAGCCTAGAAACCCCTCCAATCTCTGAGTTACCAAGCTCAAATGGTTGATATGAGTGCTGTCATTTCTTCTCTGAGTTTCTCTAGCTTTACTGTATCATCTTGCAAGTGATTTGAATTTTTTTTTCATAATTTTAGCTGTATTTTTCATCTGCCATATTTCTTGAAATTTTTATTTGCATGATAATTCATAATTCAACGTTTCAAAAGAGTGATTGTCCTATAGTTTTCAATACTGCAAGCCCCAGTCACAAAAATTTCCCGTGAGCAGTGAGATTGGATTCCTCAAGGATGACTTTTGGATTCAGACTGTCTTAATCCCTAACCCAGCACTCAGCACTTTGAGATCAATTGAATATTCAAAATGCCACAGATTGTTTTCCACCACCCACTACTCAACCACCTTGCTGAAGCATCCATCAAGAACTACTTAAATAGGACCTCTTTCTCCCCTCAAGCAATTTCCCCCCATCCCATCCCACCACACCCCTTGACTTTGACTCCCACTTCCACTCTTAATATCCACAAATGCCATCTCTTCCATCCATTTAAAGATCATCATCTTTTCCCCCAAGCATACCAAGTACTCTTCCCTGTGAATTGCTACCATCCCAATCAATATTTTCATGGCCAGGAACAAGACTAAAGCGTATAGTTTTTTCCTTGTTATTATCCTTTATGTTGATTCACCAAGCTGAAATTTTTCCAATCCCTTCCAAATTTTTCACTTTACTTCTCTTTTGGCAATTCTATGATTTGATATGCTATGGATATGTCCCCTGGTGAATATGAACTGCATACCACTCAATTATTAATGTTTTTACTTTCACCATTCACCAGGACAAAAGCATATTGCAATCATAAGATTGCTGGAGGAAACCCAGCTCAGTAAAAATTGAACAGGGATATTCTCTTTACCCAAACAATCACATGTAACAAGGACAAGGCACAGCAACCCAAAATTCTGTGGAGCTACAGGTCCTATGAAAATGCAAGCTCTATCCCCAGATTGATCCTGAAAATCCCAGAAAGCCAACAAATGAAGAGTTTCAAGAGGCGCATGCCTTTTTGGAATCCAACTTTCAACTGGTTGATCATGGTCAAGTGCTCCTGATGGATAAGGAGAAGAATGATATTATTGCCTATATCAAATTTATCCCAATCCAGGACGTATCACCTCAGGAGTCTGATGATATTGAATTTCTTGCTTGGTTCCTGTACCAATGCAAGAAATTTGTAAACCCAGTGGGCTCACCATCTAGATCATGGGCAGGAAAAATGTGGGCAATTGGATGGAGAAAGGCCATGGTAACAGCTCAAATGATTGGCCAATACATCAAGGACCTGAAGGCTGCTACTGCCAAATGCCAGTATGATGAACTTATGTCTTACTCTGAAAGGGCTTCTAGTATACTTGGAGGATTATTCAGCAATATGGCACATGTTCCATTTAATAAAAACCAAAACCTCATCCAAAAGTATCACATCCCATCTTTCTCCAACTTATCATTTGATGATCCTCTTGGGACCAGCTCCTGTTCACCTCACCTCACCTTTACCTCTGCTGGCTTCTGCAATTTGCCCCATATTGATGAAAATGATATATCCAACTTTGCCTTTGCATTATTTGTACCACAGAAGAAAGCATGTGGATCACTTACTACTCCCTCCAAGGGCTACAATTTTCATGATGGGCATTTTTTCATACCTGACTATGGGGTTGGGATCAATTTCTCTACTCAAAAAGGAATTTTTAAGTTACTCTGGAAATCAAAAAAGTATTGGCACTGTACACTTGCCTCCTGTAGAAAATGTTTTGTATACCCGTCTTTCCATGTCTTTCCAAATCAATGTTAGAACCCTAAACACTTGTAGAGTAATTCAGGATGGTACTATACATTATACCAAAGCTAACAAAAATAAAGTACTCCATATTGCTGATCATAATTATTATTTGCATAGAAATTAAACTTTTTCTTTTGACTCTTTGATCTTGAACTTTGTTGGTCTTGGGAATAATGTATAATTAATGTATGAATAAAAATTGATCGCACTGCTTTGGCTGCTTTTCAAAGGAAGATCCTGGGGTACAATCTGTTTTTTTTTTAAGACATGATTATGAAATTTGTCTAATTTTGATTTGCATCATACTTCATAATCAAAAGTTTTGAAAAAGAGTGATTGTCAAATAGTTTTAAATACTGGAAGCCCCAGTTACAATAATTTTAGCTGAGCAGCAAGATTGGATTCCTCAAGGTCAACTTTTTGATTTGGACTGTCCAAATCCCTAACCCACCACTCAGCACTTTTAGATTAATTGCATATTCAAAATGCCCCAGTTTTTTTGCCACCACCCACTACTCAACCACCTGGCTGAAGCATCCATCAAGAACTACTTAAAGAGGTCCTCTTTCTCCCCTCAAGCAATTTCCCCCCATCCCATCCCACCCTTTTCAGAAATATGGCACATTTTCAATTTCCAAAAAACCAACCCCTCATGCAAAAGTATCACATCTCCTCTTTCTCCAACTTATCATTTGATGATCCTCTTGGAACCAGCTGTGATAACATACATGCAAATTGCATACACATATTTCTTGGCTAAAATGCAACAGTACCTGGCCAGAATTCACCAAATTGGATTGTCTTTGCAGCTTCCAGGGCACCAAAGTAGTTCCTCATCAAGTCTTTTACAGTATATTCTTGTGCCTTCATCACCATGGATCTCACAAGGTTCCAATACCATCTGCTTTTCTTGTAGCCCAATGTATTCAGACATTTTTTTCACAGAATTAAACTACCAGCAAAGGCGGATTGATTGTTTCTGTGTTTTCCTTGGCCCACCATTGATCTGGATGCCTGTAATTTGGATCAATTTGTCATTCAGATCAATGGTGGAACAAGGAAGACATAAAAAGAATCTATCCTCCTTTGCTGGTAGTTTACTTCTGTGAACAAATGTTTGAATACATTGGGCTACAAGAAAATCAGATGGTTTTGGAACCTTGTGAGATCCATGATGATGAAGGCACAAGAAGGTACTGTCAAAGACTTGATGAGGGACTAGTTAGGTGCCCTGGAAGCTGCAAAGACAATCCAATTTGGTACATTCTGGCCAGGTACTGTTGCATTTTAGTCAAGCAATATGTGGATGCAGTTTTCATTTATTTTATCAGAGCTGGTCCCAAGAGGATAATCAAATGATAAGTTGGAGAAAGAGGAGATGTGATACTTTTGCATGAGGGTTTGGTTTTTCTGAAATTGAAAATGTGCCAATCTCAATTTGAAGAAGTCATGATGCAATGAATTGGTGTTTCCACACTCCCAGATGATTGAATAAAGTCTCTATAAAAAAATTATGAAAAATGAATATTTGTAGTCATGAAATCTGTTGTTTTGGTGAAGCAAACAAATTCTTTGCATGGGATATTTCCTTGCTTAATGTGGTGTTTTTAAATTTCCTGATGTACGGATATCAATTAAAATCATGGGTTTTTATTAATATCATTAATCTTCAAATGAAATACATGATTATCATCAAACTTCAAAACATCACTGGTCAAGTCTCATTGATACCAAAATTCCAAAAAATCAGTGACCAAACATTTTCCAATCTATCAACAGAAGAAACCCCACAAGTAAGTCACTACAAGAAACTACCAGCCCTGTGAGTAAATATCTTGTTCAAAAGTATGTTTCTTTTTTTTATTTGAACTGGGGTTCATTTATTTATATACCCTGTGATTTTTCACATTCAAACCATCAATTGAAGAGTTCCGTTTTTTTTTTGCTTTTTGGTTTTTTTTTTGGGTTTTTTTCCTGTTTTTTTTTTGTTTTTATTTGTTTTTTCTTTTTGCTTCTTTCCATTTTTTTTGTTTTTGGTTTTTTTTGGTTTCTTTCTGTTTTTTTCTTGTTTATTTTTTTTATTTTTTTGGGTTTCCTTTTGTTTTTTTTTGGGGGTTTCCTTTTGTTTTTTTTGTTTTTGTTTTTTTGTTTTTTTGTTGTTTTTTTTTTGGATTTTTTTTGGGTTTCCTTTTGTTTTTTTTTGTTTTTTTGTTTTTTTGTTGTTTTTTTTTTTAGTTTTTTTGGGTTTCCTTTTGTTTTTTTTGTTTTTTTTGTTGTTGTTTTTTCTGGATTTTTTTTGGGCTTCCTTTTGTTTTTTGTTTTTGTTTTGTTGCTGTTTTGTTTTCTGGATTTTTTTTTGGTTTCCTTTTGTTTTTTTTTTTGTTTTTTTGTTGTTTTTTTGTTTTTTTGTTTTTTTTTTTTTGTTTTTTTTTGTTTTTTGTTTGTTTTTTGGCTTTTTTTTGGCTTTTTTTTTGTTTTGTTTTTTTTGTTTTTTTTTTTGTTCTTTCTTTGTTTTTTTTTGGTTTTTTTTTGGTTTTTTTTGGTTTTTTTTTTGGTTTTTTTTCTGGTTTTTTTTTGTTTGTTTTTTCTTTGGTTTATTTTTTATTTTTTATTTATTTTTTATTTATTTTTTTTGTTTTTTTTTTTGCTTTGCTTTTGTTTTTGTTTCCTTTTTTTTGTTTTTTTTTTTAGTTTTTTTTTTTTAGTTTTTTTTTAGTCTTTTTTTTTGTGAGCAAGCGAGCAAGCAAGCAGGCTCGCGAGGGAAGGCCTGGCTCGGTGGGGGGATTTTATCACCCCCCAACCAAACAAGCGGCAAAGGGGGGGGCCAGCCCGGTGGGGGGATTTCATCACCCCCCAACCAAGCGATCGGCAAAAAGGGGGAGGGCCGGAGGGGCTTGTGGTGGGGGGATTTCATCACCCCTGACCAAGCGAGCGGCCAAGAGGAAGGGCCAGCCCAGTGGGGGGATTTCATCACCCCCCAACTGAGCGAGCGGCCAAAAGGGGGGGCTGGAGGGGCTTGCGGTGGGGGGATTTCATCACCCCCCAACCAAGCAAGCGGCCAAGAGGAAGGGCCAGCCCGGTGGGGGGATTTCATCACCCCCCAACCGAGCAAGCGGCAAAGGGGGGGGCCAGCCCGGTGGGGGGATTTCATCACCCCCCAACCAAGCAAGCGGCAAAAAGGGGGGGGCGGAGGGGCTTGCGGTGGGAGGATTTCATCATCCCCCAACCAAGCGAGCGGCCAAGAGGAAGGGCAAGCCCGGTGGGGGGATTTCATCACCCCCCAACTGAGCAAGTGGCAAAGGGGGGGGGCCGGAGGGGCTTGCGGTGGGGGGGACTTGATCACCCTCCCGCCAAGGGCAGCATTGAGGAGGCTGGGAGGGGGGGTGGATTTCAAATCTGCTCCCCACCTAGCAAGCAAGCAAGGGGGGAGATCAAGGGGGGAGATCAAGGGGGGAGGGAGAGGGGGGAGGGAGAGGGGGGAGGGAGAGGGGGGAGGGAGAGGGGGGAGGGAGAGGGGGGAGGGAGAGGGGGGAGGGAGAGGGGGGAGGGAGAGGGGGGAGGGAGAGGGGGGAGGGAGAGGGGGGAGGGAGAGGGGGGAGGGAGAGGGGGGAGGGAGAGGGGGGAGGGAGAGGGGGGAGGGAGAGGGGGGAGGGAGAGGGGGGAGGGAGAGGGGGGGATTTCAAATCCGCTCCCCACCTAGAGAGCAATCAAGGGGGGAGGGAGTGGCTTGGTGGGGGGGATTTCAAATCCCCTCCCCACCTAGTGAGTGATTTAGACACCTGCACCACACTTGGGGTCTGTCAGATCCAATTTGGGGGTCTGTCCTACTATGAGGTGAACCACCTCACCCACCCACCACCACCCACCACCACCCACCAACACCCACCAACACCCACCAACACCCACCACCACCCACCACCACCACCCACCTCATCCACCACGACCACCACCCCATTGGTAAGAAACCTTTTTTGTTATTTTTGTTTTAAAAAAAGAGGGTATTTATTGTTTTTAGATATCAGTCTTTTAGATATCAATCTCAATGAAATTGAATGTGGAATTGAATGAAGGCATTTCTGGTAAAAATGGGTATGGGATTTAAATTTTTTTCCTCAATATTGTTCAACAATAAAATTACTAATTGAACTTTTGATTCTGCATTATTTTTCTTTTGGTTTTGATTCATTTTGTGATTCCTGGGTGTCATCCTGAAACACAGTTTTTAGTTGTGATGAGCTTGGCATTTCAGGGGATGTCAAGGAGAAACAACATGCATCAGAGCCTCTTGTAGTAGGAAAGAGACACAGGCTATTGAACTCAAATGTTACTTCAACATCTGCAAGTAACAAAAAGTTCAACCGTGCCAGGAGACAGTTTGCACAAGAATGTGATGAGCCAACATACTTGGTGACACCGTGGGACAATCTTGCACCCAATCATGTTGTCTTACTGCGCATGTGCCCTCACATGCTGGTTAAGGCTGTCACAAACCGCCAGTTTCAGCCCTACTTCATTCTTAAATACCACAGTTTGAAGGATTCCAAAAGAACTTCACAAATTGATACTTTGTGCAACATTGTCTTGGACTTGTACCAGATGGCAAACAACCGCTATTCACTCAGCAAGACAAACACAGCAGCCTTGACTGGCTCCATGCATGCCGTTGGTTTTTGTGCTGGAAGTGATAGGGGTGCCTCTGAAGGTTTTTCCAATTGTTTATGTCAGGTTTTGTAAGAAAATTCAAAAAATTGATTGATGTTTACTTCAATTCTAAAATAGTGGTCTATTCTCGCAAACCAAGTTTGAATGAAGAGACCATCAAGAAGGATGATGAACTGTGGGACCGTCTCCCTGCTCACAGCAAATTCGTCTTTGGAAGGATCCAATCACTATTTACTTCAGCTCATGCTCAAAACAAGAAAGTTTCAGATGAATATCTAATCCCAAACTGGTCTTCATCTTAGTGGATGGAAAAGGAGCAAGATTTCTGCATGTTTTCAAATGTGGTTGTGACATTTGATTACTTCTCAAACAAGCTCCATACTGATAAGAATGACTTGAATGGTTTTACGTATGGAATATTTTCATACATCAACAGATCTAAAGGACAGCCTATCCTTGCTCCCTGCAATCATTTGGGTCATGGTTTATCTTTTCCAAAACTTGGTTGTATTTTTGACTTTGCAAAAGCTGAGTTCATTATTGAAATTCTTTGGCAGACTCAATTTTTCAATCATCAGACTAAATTTTGTCCTCCTAGTTTAAAAACCTCTTCAACCCACACTCACTTTGGCTGCTCATTCCAAATTAATGAAAAACTAGCCAATTTATCTTTAAAACTCCAAGATTGTATTACTTCAAAAATTGATGAAAGAATTTTGGGAAAGAAGGCCCAAAATGGTTGATGTTGTTTCTATTGTTTCTATTGTATTTTTTTTCATTTTTGAAATTTTTACCCAATCAATAAATCATATATATTTACAAGCCCAGTAATTGAGCAATCTCCTTGAGTGCCTCCACTGTTAGGAAGCAATGAAGTGATGAAGGGATGTGATGAAAGTGGGGATGAAGTGATGAGAGCCTGGATGTGATGGAAGCAATAATGTGATGAGGGTGATGAAGCTTTGTGAGCATTAAAGTAGAGTGATGAAGTAAACAGGATAGGAATGGAGGTTGAAACCAGGGGTGATGATGTGAAATGATGGGTGGAGGTGGTGAAACCCTTTAGATAATTTATTTGAAAAAACCCATTTATTTTCAGGTGACTCTGACAGGTCTGATGGGAAATAAGGGTATTTTTTTGGATTTTTAATGGTGGGTTTGAAGTGGTGGATTTGGGTTGAAACCCACTATTAGAAAATGGCAGGTTTGCTTAACTCTGATATGCCCTAATTTGACCTTTTTCCTGTGGTAAAGACATGTCCTCTCATGGCTTAATTTTCATAAATCAATTTGTGATTGAGTGTCACTTTGTTCTGTAACCAGGGCTGGTAGTCAACACATCTGCAGTTGTTGATTGCATGCCTTTGTGACTGGCCCTATTCCCACTAAATTCATGTCTTCCTTTTTTTTCAAAATGGATTCCCTTCTGCTCAGGCCAGAACTAGTTTAATGCATTTTTCTATTTTTATAAATTTCATCCATGTCCCTGGCTTTTCTAAATTGCAAAAAGAAGCCTGCCTCTTGCCTTGGTTTTGAAATTCTCCCTCAAAAAACAAAATAAGCTGCCCTTATTTGCAGACCAGGGATGGTAATCAACACATCTAAGTGAGGATGTTGACTTTTTTTTCTTTCTTCTTTTGTTCTTTTTCCTTTCATTACTCCCTTGGTCTTTGGTCATCTTCCATTTCAAATATTCTTCATTTTTTGAAATTTGAACAAACAATTTTGGCTTTGCTTTCTGTATTTTCCCTGATAAAAAGTAGAAGTATAAAAAAAAAAATTATACCAACATAGGCTATTGAATAAGAAACCAACAGAAAAGAAGCCATCAATGGCTCATTTTTATAAGGAAAGATTTGTACATTTCTACGAGAATGGTGTGTTAGTATTATCCTAAATACATGTTTATGCATTTTATTTTGGGCTGTGAATAAGAGGACTTACCCAGTTTTTGACCGGTTAATGGAAATTCCAGTCTGGAAACAATCAGCCTCTTCTGGAATTTTTGAATTTCACTTTGAAGGAATTCCCAAACACCAACTGCAGTAATTTGTGGATGATATGTGGACTGCTTGTGAAGCTACAGCTTTGCTCATATCTAGCTTTCCCTTGACAATCTATTATGAACTAATGAGCTAGAAGTTCAGCAAACGCTGATCTCTAGTCACAATATTTCACCACCTGCTGAAAGTTATTGATGAGATACAGCATCACATAGCCCTGAGATATCAATGGGATACAGAAATGCCACCTGCTTACAGGTGGCTTCCATTTTTCTGTGTTGGTAACTCCTATAATATACACAACACCTCAATTCTGAGTGAATTTTAGGTGTAAACCCTATGTGTGACAACACGTGTGAAATTTTAAAATGGCCAAAAGTTGCCATACTGGTGTTATAATTTTTAGTACCTTTCTTTTCAATTATTTTAAAAATGTAAGGACTTGGATTTCAAGGGTGGGGTCAGTGGCCAAAATTGAAAGGTACGCGGCAAGAACCATCTTGGTTTTAGCTGGTTGAAAAACAAACCAAGGGGGGGAAAGGATTAGAAGGGCTCCAAGAAAGAAAAGAAAAAAGATTGTAAGTCTTTTCTTTTGGGATATGTTCATTTTTTTGGTTTAATGAACTTAGTTACTAACTAATGATGAATTGTTAGTCAAAGTCGGCAGAATCTGAATCTGAATTTCATAGTTCAGAGGAAGAGACTTAAAGTGAATCAGGATCACTTAATTTGGAATCAGAATCCTCTTCAGAGGAAGAGAACATGCAGAGAACCTCAACCAGAAGCTCATCTTTGGTGAGTATCCATTTCATTGATCCAATCAAAGAAATGAATACAAAGTCATTTTTCATGATAGGAACCAAATTTCAAAGACCTCAATCAAATAACCAAGAAATTCCATAAGTTCTTGGGTGAGGTTTGGGATCCAATTGGAGATGGGAATTGAGGATTTAGATTCATTTCTAAATCTCTTGGTTATGAAGAAAATGGTTGGTTTAAAGTTAGGAAAAAACAATTGAAACATTAGAGAAACATAAAGCATGCTACATTAAGATGCTTGGTGATGCAAAGGAGGTTGAAAATATTAAAAAAATACTTGATGTTTAAGACATCAATGAAAAGATTCCCTCCTCAAAATGGCTGGCTAAATTAGATGTGGGTCAAATTATAGCAGACACATATTTCAAACCTATATGTTTCATTTCATTGGATTCATGTGATACTTATACTTCAATGAAAAATGGTGTTACTGATCAATCAGATCCAATGTTCCTTTCCTTTTTAAACAATAACCGCTGGGTTCTATTAGTACTTGAGGGAGAAATGATTCCAATACCACCCATTGTAGCAAAACCATGTTCCTTGATTTCTAAAAAAGCCTCTGGTTGGGTTGATCATCTAAAAGATCAAATTCAAATGTATTCTAGATTATAGACGTTATAGACTTTGACTTCATTTCATCATTGGGTTTCATATAAATTTTAATTCTAATGCAGCTAAAAATTTCTATTGATATGAAGGCTTATCACATTTTGAACATCATTATGTTGAATTTTTTGGGTGAACATCATTATATTGAGTGTTTTGAATGAGATTTTAATGGTAAGTCAGTTCAACTTGTGTTGGGCTCATTCCATCAAAAGCTCAACTTATGATAAGCTTGGGATGAGATCAGTTTAGCACAAGTTGAACTTGTTTTTTTTGGTGTTTTCACTTTAGGGCTGGTCAAAAGACTTGTATTTTTTGGGGCACTTTTACTTTAGGGCTGGTCAAAAGACTTGTATTTCTTTTGGCACTTTTACTTTGGGGCTGGTCAAAAGACTTCTTTAATTTTTGGGCCCTTTTACTTGAGGGCCAGTCAAGTTGAAATTACTGTAGGGCTTGTCAAGTTAGTTGTATTTTTTTGTGTTTTTACTTTAGGGCTTGTCAAGTTAATTGTCTTTTTTTTGGTGTTTTTACTTTAGGACTAGTCCAGTTACTTGTTTTTTTTGGGTCTTTTTACTTTAGGGCTAGTCCATTGGATAGTACCATTTTTGTTTATTTTGATTTATCTATTTATCTTTTTGTTTTTTTAACCAAAAAATGAACATTCTTTGATTTTTTGGTTGATTTCTGTTTTTTTGGAAGGTTTATTTAGTTTAACAGTTGTGTTAGTACCCTTTCATTCCTTTTCCTTTTTTTTTCTCACTGCGGTCTGGTGCGGTGGGGGATTCCACACAACTACACTTGAGCCTTGGAAAACTCCACGCAGCTTGAATGTAGTCATGTGGAGTTCCACACAGCAGCAGACATGACTGGGTGGGCTGCACAACTCCGTTAGTTGTGGAGGGTTGTACACGGCTCAAATTGGACCCTGTGGTGTGCCACACGGCCCCTTTTAAACTGTGTGCATGGCTCAATGAGCAGTGAATTTAACATGACTGGTTGGAAAATCACACAGAAAATTTGACTTTTTTTCAAACTTCAGAATCACACACATGCTCATTTTCTGCAACACTCAGGCATTATATAAAAGCATAAAATTAATATTGAAATTATAAAGTGTGTGATGGCTCAGGGAGGTTGACAACTGAGCCTAATTGGTCCACCTCCCCAACAGAATTTTCTAATTTCCAAAAATATTTGGCTCTTAGTCATTGGTATGGCAAAGTGTACAAGTTATGATAACTTTCCCAGCATGTTTGTTCCAGGAACTAGTTGTTACTTAAAAGCCCATGTTTGCAAATACTTTTCATCCAAAAATATAAATAACATGGAAATATTAAAAAGAAATTTGGTAGAAATAAATGATTTTTTGATTCTTGCATGGCCCTGAATATATTTTATTCATCTTTCCCATTGGTTGAAGAAACTTCCCATAACCCAAAATATTCTATATTTCTCTTGTGCCAAAGGTCCAAGATATTTTGGTAATTGTTGATAAATTACAACCAGCTGGTCACAGTGGGAATGGACCATTTCTATCCTTAAAAAAAATTCATCATGAGGGCAAGGAGGCTCAATACTGGCCATCATACCCACAACAAAAACCAACTGGTTGTCTGAAGGGACATGGTGCACTTAGGCTAAGTGCACCATATTCTCAGAGATTCATGTGCATAGATCACTATTTTGCAATAGAACAGTTTCTCCAGTTATTTCAATGAATATAAATCATAACATGAATTGTGAATACCACAATTTATATCCTCAAGGGGAATTGAATGAATTCAAAAACAATTTTGCATTGTTGTTCCATACATTAAAACCCCACCTTGATCAAAAGACCAATAGCCCAAATTTAATGGTAAATTAAGCAATGCCATTACTTTTTATGAATCTTGTAATCAGGACAATTCACAGGGAACAAAAACTAAGTAAAATTTCATGTATGTTTTATTCTAAACATTTACAGTAAAAAAATATAAGGATGCTGGGTTAATTGAAATATTCAAATTATCAAATTTTGGAAACTAGTTCCAGTTATTCATTTTGAGTTTAAAAACAGTGAAATAACCATTGGAAAACATTTTCTTTAGAAAAAATTATTTAAAAAACATCTTTTATGTAGTGAAATAAAAATCATGATTATAAATTTATTTTGTGGTATTTAAGTACCCAGATGTAAAACTTATTACCTAATGTTGCCATTACCGTGAAATCAATAGGAAATTTTGGTTTTATCAGATATTTCCTTCAAATTTTAAAGTATTATTTTAAATATTTTTAGAAGTGGAAATGATAAAGGATAGTATAGAGAAATTTTACTTATTAAATATGAAAGCTATTGCTCTATTATTTTTCTATATTTAAATTCCACTAAAATAGTCTTAAATTACTAAAATGAAATATTTAAAACAATTTTATTCAAATTCAATAATATCCTCTGGATCTGCCTATCTGATATTGGGTAGATGAATATAATTTAACTTGGTTTGATGACTTTCTCTTTAAATTTATGTATATTTCTTGGGAAAGATTTATCACCCAACTTTTGGTTTGAATTATAATTATATTTAAAAAAAAAATGTGGCATGGTATATCTATGGAAAGTTTTTTCTCTCCAATGGCTCAAACACAATCTCATGGGTTTTGGCCTTCCCATGAGGTCAAAATCCATTTGGCAATTGCCCTGGGCTCCCCATGGAAATGGCCCTAATGGGCTCCAAGAGCTCCAGGCCCTGGGGATGCCAAAATTGTGCCTGGAGCGACAACCTGTTTGCTATTGTTGTTTTCTTTCCTCCTGGCAAGGGCAAATGTTGGAGAATTGCTTAAATTGCAACAGGGTTGCCAAACGCGACCCTGTCGCGGTCTTGCAAGTTTCCAGGGCCCTGGGAGAGGTCTGTGCACCTTGGTGGGGCCTGGCCCTCTCCTTTTTGCTGGCAATTGCAAGCAAATGCGTCAGCAATTTGCAAGCAACTGTGAACTTGCTGGTGCAAACGGCATCAGAAAACCTTTCTCTTTGATTTGCAAGCAAAACAACAAGTGCTGGAAAATTGAAAAGTGGTTCAAAGGCCCTGCAAACCCTCAACAAAGCGCAACTGATCCACCATCCCCAAAGGATTCCAACAAGTCTACCCAGGTAAGTTTCCATCCATTTTTTCATTGTTTGAACAGCTGAAAACTTAGATTGATTCTTTTTGTGCTCTACTGGTATATGAAACCTCTCAATCACCTCTCATGATTGAAATCATCAAACCACCCTCCAATCAAACTCATCATAAAAAATAAACACTCCATCCAAATCCTTCCATTACCCATTGACTGCAAGGCTTCTCCTCCACCTTCCAGTCATCATTACTGCATTTCAAGGGTAAGAACTTGTGCACCTATTTCAATCTCTTCAATCCTTCATCTTCATCAATCCAATGCAGAATTCACTCTTTCTCTTCTTAACCATTCTTTTTTTTCTTCTTCTTCCAATCATAGCTTCTGCCTTCACCAAATCAACTCAACTTTTATTTTCACATATCAGCATCAACACCATCCATCCTTGTATTCATCTTTGTAAGATTTTAAAGGTTAAAACTGAGAGCAGAAAACAATGGTCTACAATTCTTTGCATGAGATTGGATAAGATCAGAAATAGACCATGATAAAAGAAAATGACAAGGAAAGCAAAAGATGAAATGAAGAAGGGAGCAGGACGTAGGTTTTGATGAAGGTAATGGGATAATTGAGATGAGGAGCGGATATTGGTTGGTTGAATAGCTTTAAGCTGCCAAGCAGAGCAGAAGGTCTGTCTCCTGGCTTCTGGATTCAAGGATAACAATATTGAGCTGGCAGAGCGGAAATCTGAGTGGGATGTTTGTTGGAGGGCTTCTAATGATCTGAAGGAGTATGCAATGAGATCAAATTTTAGTTTTATGGTTAAGAATAGTTGAATTATAGTGGGGAAATTATTATCATATTTTACAAAGGAGCTTACAATTATAGTGTTTAATTATCTGTTTGTTGAGCTTCCAGGTGCTTTGTTTTTGGGCAGAATGGTCCTGTCAAGATGAGGTTGCGGGCGCCTGGCAGGTTGCCTCTTGTGAGATTGAAGTTGCTTCTGGTTTATGTGTAGGAAATTTCAGGCTTGATGGCCTGTTGATAGGGCATAGACAGGGTCAAGAGTAGGTGAGCTGGACTAGTTGATCCAACTGGGAATAGCTGAGTTTGAGTATGAAAAATTTTCTTACAGGTATCCATGGTGGAACCAAGTGTACATGTTGCTTGTCCTTGGGCGCTTGCACCCCCTGGGTGGGTACGCGGATGAAGTTAAGTAGGAAGGATGGCCTGGGAAATTCCAAAACACCCCCTTGTTGGGGATGGATTGACTTTCCCCAACAGAAGTTGCATCAGAGATGATAAGGAACGCTTTGGTTTTGGCTGTTCTTTCAACCAGCTTGGTCAGGAAGTCAGCCGTGTTATTGTTTGTTTTCAACATATTGGGTGATATGGTTCCTTCTCTGATAATCTCATGGAGAAAGTGGAGTTCTATATTGATGTGCTTGCTCTGAGAGCTGTTCTGGCTGGTTTGGGCCAGTGCTAGATCAATTGCGTCCTTGTTTTCAATATTGATGATGGTTGCGCTGGGTGCTTGATCACCAAAGACTTCATTTTGAAGAGATTGGAGTAAGATGGCCTCCTTTGCTGCATAACTCAAGGCCTTGTACTTGGCTTTGGTTGAAGAGAGCAATACAGTTTTCTGCCTTGAAAAATTCCAGGATATGATTCTTTTTCCCATGAGGGAAACAAGACCTGTCTGGTAACAACAATTACTATGGAAGTTACCCCAGTGAGAGTCAAAAAAGATAGAGAAGACACAAATTTTGTTCCTTAGGAACTGAATGCCGGTATGCTTTGTTTTTATGAGGTAGCAAAACACTTGTATCACCTTGTTGTAATGAGTGATGCTAGGTTTTTCAAGTTTCTGAAAAAGGAAGCTGAAAGCAAATGCAATTTTGGGTTGGTTTAGTACTCTCAGATGGTTAAGAGAGCTGATTAGCACCTGATAGCTGATGCAAAGCTTGAGAAAATTTGAATGCTCTTTGTCGGTGGTGGGAAAGATTTTTGTTCCCAGGTACAGAGGGACAGATGCAGGGATAGAGGGGTAGAGGCCAAACTCAGCTAGCTCCCAATTGACATAGTTCAATTGATTGAGAAGGATGGTCAACTTGCAATGCAGGATGTTCATAACTAAAAGGAATGAAGCCTCCCCAAGATATTTAACGGAGAACTCAAGGGATATCTTGTCTTTAAAGGCAAGAGGGTTGGCACTCAAGATGAAAAGGTCATTGACATGGAAAAAAATCCAGTTTGGGGTTCTTCTGTGGAAATGAAAAAGGAAAAGATCATAAATTGCAGCAGAGAATCCAATTCAAATAAAAAACAAGCTTAGGCGCTTATACCAACCAGGGCTGATTTCTTAAGACCGTAAATGGCCTTGTGGAGCTTAAGGACAATGTTGGCTTTGTCAAGTTATCCCAGTGGAGGGGGAAGGAATACCTTTTCAGAGAGAGAGCAGGTCAGAAAAGCACTCTGAACATGAAGCTGGTGCATTTTTAAGCCATGATGTGTGGCGTGCAAAAGACGTCACCTCAGGGATGCAGGTTTTCCGGTGGGGGTGTAACTTTCTTCAAAGCTCAGACCATGGACTTTCCAGAATCCCTGAGCACATACCCTAGCTTTTTGTTCAATGATTGAGTAATCCATACTGAGTTTATAGCGGTAGGCCCAGGTGGATGGTATGGGATGTTTGTCATTTTGAATTGGTTGCTTGGTCCAAACCTCATGATATTTCATGTTCTGCATTTCTTTTTGTTCAGCCAGAAGCCATTTTTTTGAATCATCCAAGGACAGTTCTTGGCTTTGGTTCTTTGGGTATGCATGTTTTGCATAGCTGGATGGAGGAGGGACCCCGCAATTCCTTCTTGGGAAGTTCCGGATTGCTTCTTTGGAAATTGAGCTGTTTATGAGGGTTGGGTGCCAAGGACCCCAGATGATGAGGCGCCAGAAAAGCAAATCAGGCTTTGGTGTGGTTAAGATAGGACTTGGCTGATGGGAAGATGCCAGGTTGTTGGAAGACTTGTCCTTTCTGGATTCATCAGTGCTGCACAAGGGATATGGGGGAGGCAGATGGTTGATGCCATGCTCAAAGTAAGGAAGGAAGGTGTAAGACTCCAAACGGTGCTAGGCCGTGGCAGTTCTGTGGAGGGTAAAGGTGCTGTTTAGGCTGCCCTCCTGAGTGTTACAAAAATATTTGAATGTAACCAAGATCAAAGTCCAGAACCTGGTAAATGAGAGACCAAAGAGTAAAGGATAAAGATGATAGTAGTTGGTAGCTGGGAAACAACACTATCTAAGGCAAGATTATGCCCGGGAAAACTTGAATAGAAGAAGTCAGGGATTGATCAGAGTTCAACAGGACAAGGCAATTGTAAGAAAAAACACCCACAAGCTAATAGCTCTGGTCGTCAGCAGAAGCTTAGGAAAGATCAACTCAATCCCAAACAATGTCCAGGTTCTCAATGAACCTGCCCAACTCTCCGCAATCAAGCGCTTGAAGGGTACCAGATAACTGTGGGTGGCTGCACAAGACAAAGCTAATTGTTTGATGAAGCTCTAGAAGCAAAACAATAACTGATCCAAACAAGAATAACCCAACACTTCTCAAGGGACTCAAGAGTAGCATGGTGGAATTCAACTTTGAAAGAAATAAAGGGAGGTTTAACACTCCAGGTTTTAAGCTTAATAAAACCTCTTCATTCAAATGTGACTGGTTCCAGAAAGATAATCAAAGGATGATCAGGACCAGTATGGTCAGATAAAGGGATCAGGAGTAGTGTAAAACACTCAAAGATTCAATCAGTCAAATTCTTCTTCAACCTGCAAGGCTATTGGTTGGTGATAAAGATCAAATATCAGGATTTGAGTATGTAAGCTCAAGGATCAAGGGGAAATCATGGATATACCCAGAATTCAGTTCTCAGATAAAGGGGAATGAGACCCCACAGATAATTTATTTCAAGATGATTCTGATGATAATTCTCCCTGGTAAGGTACCATATGATACCCCCCCCCAAGAGGCAGGGGAGAGCCCCTCCTTATATGGGCAGGAGGCCCTGTTAGACTATGTACAAGTCATTCTACAAATAGAGCGGATTTTTTTTTTTTTTTTTTGATTTCAGATGATCAGAAAAATAGATCACGCGGGCAAGTGGAAATCCGGCCTCCCTGACTGGGGTGGGATCTTTTCTCATCCCTTCACCTCTCTTGCGTCCGTCCGCAGAAGGGTGCTCACAACAACACAAGGATCACCCACCCCTCACCCAAAGGCGGAAGGGGTGGGAAAAAAGTGAACCAGACCACCCGCAGATGTTTGCGGGCGGTAGAAAATGCTTTTCCACCCCCGCCCAAATATGGAGGGGGGTGCAAGCAATTGAAGGATTTGTGTTGGCCGATTTGCGGACCAAGGGGGATTGAGTGGAGGTTGGCAGGATAGGAGCCGGGGGAGGATTGTCCATGCTTGATCAGCCAGTTACAGTGACACAGTGACACTGTGACAGTCAAGATTGGATGGGATTGGATTGGATCAAGGGGATGAGGAATCATGAGGATTGAGCTTGGGAGTAGGATGAGAGCGTTTGCAAGTTTCTTTGTGCATTTTAAGCAATCGGGAGGAAACCTCTAGTGTACCTATGAGAGCATCCATATCCCTTACGGCATGAGCGGTCAAGAGGGGTTTACCGGTCAGTGGATCAAATTGGAGTGAGCCTGGTCATAGATACATATCGGTCAATTGGTGGTAGCTCTTAGGTCAAATAGTTCAATCTGAGAGAGGGTTGAATCTTCAGCTTGAGTACTTGCGGCAACAATCAGGTTGGAATTGGGGGAATGGTCCAAGCAGATAAACGCTGAGGATTTGTAAGTGCCTCTCAATTTGATTGTTGGTCGAGAATTGAAATCAGGAGATCTGAGATCCCAAGCAAGTAGGATGGGTTGGGATGAGAATGCCAAGATGAGGGATAGTCTTTGGTCAAATGACTTGAGTTGGGTTGGATGGCTGATTGAAGAAGAAGATGAGCTGGAGGTGGTGATCGGATAGGATGAGACAAGGGATGATGAATTGGGTGAGAGTTGGATGATTGAACGGTTGAGGTTGAGTTGGAAGGATTGAAGCCAGGGAGGAAGTTTGGGCCGAGCAAGTCTTGGCCCACGCGTTTGGCCAAAAGGAAGGGAGGAACAAAGAGAGAAGGAATCAAACGCAATGCCTAGGTGATGAGACCAAGAGAGGCCTGTCCTAGACCACTGGGACAGGGGAAAGCTTGGTAGGATGAGGAAATTGGAGGAGTGATACTGATACAAAAAAAATTCTGATTTTTTTTTCAAGATAAATGACACTTAAATAAAAGAATCTTAGAAAAAAAATTTTGAATTTTCCCCATCTGGTCCAGGGTTTCCAGATTTGGTCACCACAACGGGCTCCTCAAGTTGGCTTTCAAGGATTTTTCCATCATTGGTCCTGAGGATCCTATAGCTGAAAAAATTATTGGAGTAGCCTATCATAACCCCTTCCCAAGCTTTCAAGTCAAACTTGCCATTCTGGAGGGAAGGAGGCTTGAGGTCCCATGCCCAGAAGCCAAAAGTTTGGAAGAATCCCAAGTTTGGTTGCTTGTTGAACATGAGTTTGTAAGGCAATTTCTTCAATTTCATGAGTGAGGGAAGGCTATTGGTTGTTATAATTGCTGTTCTTACTTCCTCTCCCCACCACTTGCTTTCAAGGTTGGAGTGAATGAGCATACATTGAGCCATGTTGATAATTATCTTTTTTTCTTGTTCTGCGTAGCCGTTGTGCTGAGGGGTGTAGGGTGGCAAGATGTTGTGTTGAATACCATTTTGGGAAAGGAATTCCTTCATCAGGGCACTGGTGAATTCTCCACAACTGTTTCTGATGAATGTCTTTATTTTTGAACCTGTTTGATTCTCAAAGAAGGATTCATATCTTTTTATTTCAGAGAAATTTTTTATCTTACACTTGAGAAGACTGATTGAGATAAAGCCAGTGAATCCATTGACCAGGGTGAGTAAATAACAGTTTCGGCTGTTTGTTTCTGGGGAGATTGGTCCACAGATTTCTCCATGGATGTACTGTAGTGGTGAGAGGGCTTTTCAAAGTGTCCAGGAAAGGCAATTGGGAGGACTTACCCATCATGCAGGTATGGCATGAGTTCACGGACTTGATCTTCTCCTTGAGACTCTCCAATATCTGCTTGGAACTGGCATGGCCCATGCAGCAGTGCCATAGGTGAGAATTATTGTCTTTGTTCAAGTTGGTAGTGGTGTAGCGGTGTTGTGTGTTTGGATTGAGAAGATGCCATTTTTGATTCAAAATGGGATAACAAGTTTTTTCTTGATAAGAAGCTTGTAGCCATTTGGATCCCGTTTGATCCTTGCGTTTGATTTGAGGAGCCACCCCAGACAGATGAGATTGCAATTCAGACCTGGGATGTACATGGTTTCCTCAAGGATGAGGATTGACTGATTGTTTTTGGTGAGGATATCTTTGCCAGTGCTCTCAGCCATTAGCTCTCTCTCACCTTTTCCAGTTCCAATCGGTATGCAGCACTTCTTTGAGCTGGTAAATAGTGAATTTGAGTTGAGAATATGGTGGCTGGCGCCACTTTCAAGGATCACTGAGTTTGGCATAGACATAGCTGTTGTGAAAGTGGCAAATGCCGGGGTGGCAAAATCATCCTGGGGAGATTTGTTTGTGCTGGAAACTGGTACTTTGGGTTTGGTGTGGTGATGGTTAGCAGCAAAATTTTGATCTTTTATTGGTCATAGTTCAGGGTGTACACCTCATCATTGATCCTTGGTATGCAAGGTAACCGCAGTGTTGTTCTTTCCATTTTTAAAGCTTGGAGCGGGTCTTTATTTGTCTTTACCAAAGCTATGAAAGGTGGTTGTTGACTTGTCAAGGGACGCATCAGATAAGTCATTTTCAATGTAGAGTTCTTTGATTTTTGAGATAAGGACCCAAGGAGAGGATCTCATAGAGTGTTCAAGGATCATAGGGGTAGTTAGACCTGGTCTTTGCTCTTCAATCCTGGACAAAATAGTTGCGCATGTTGCCTGATTGTTTTGCTGAAAGCCTATTGCATCAAATTGCTAAATGCTGCTTTCAATTTGGTTGATGTATTGAGAAAAAAATCCATTAAGCTTGATGGTGTTCCATTTTCTTAAAACCCAATTGACTTCCTGCAGGGTTGATTTTCCAAATTCTTCATCAATTATTTCCCAAATTAGAAAGGGGTTCCCTTTTTTTACTGGATCAATGAGGTTGTTGTAAACCTGGTTGCTCAGCCTTGAGGTGATGCACCAAGCAGCCTTGTTCAGATCTTTTATTGTTTTGGCATTGAGATTGGATGGGAGCAGACTGGCGGTGATGTCCCAGAGCTTCTTGCCTTTGAGGAAGCCCTGCATTTGTGATTGCCACATAGGGAGGTTTTCCAGTCTGACAAGTTTTGGAACTGATCAAACTTCTTCCTTTTCAATTTTCATTTCCCCTGCTCTCAGTTTTTTGTCTTGATGAAGCTATTTAACTGTTAATCTGTAAGATTTTCATGGTTAAAAATGAGAGCAGAAAACAATGGTCTATATTTCTGTGCAGGAGATTGGATAAGATGAGAAATAGAGAAAAATAAAATAAAATGACAAGGAAAGAAAAAGATGAAATGAAGAAGGGAGCAGGACAGAAGTTTTGATGAAGGGAACGGGAGAATAAAGATGAGGAGTGGATATTGGTTGGTTGAATAGCTTTGAGCTGCCAAGAAGAGCAGAAGGTCTGTCTCCTGGCTTCTGGAGTCAAGGATAACAATTTTGAGCTTGCAGAGCGCAAAGCTGAGTGAATTTTTTGTTGGAGGGCTTCTAATGATCTGATGGAGTATGCAATGAGATCAAATTTTAGTTTGATGGTCAAGACTAGTTGAATTATAGTGCAGATATTATTATCATATTGTGCAAAGGAGCTTAAAATGAGGGTGTTTAAGTATCTGTTTTTTGAGCTTCCAGGTGCTTGGTTCTTGGGAAGAATGGTCCTGTTGAGATGAGTTTGAAGGCGCCTGGCCGGTTTCCTCTTGTGAGATTGAAGTTGCTTCTGTTTTATGTCTAGGCAACTTCAGGCTTGATGGCCTGTTGATGGGGTATAGCCAGGGTCAAGAGTAGGTGAGCTGGACTAGTTTATCCAACTGACAATATCTGAGTTTGAGTAGAAAAAATGTTCTTACAGTTATCCAGGGCAGCACCAAGTCTACAAGTTGCTTGTCCTTGGGTGCTTGCACCCCCTGGGTGGGTATGCGGATGACTTTAAGTAGGTAGCATGGTCTGGCAAATTCTGACAATCTTCACAGTAAGCAGCAATGAAGAAATCAACCTATGATCCACTTATCCTTGATTCCTTCCTGCTTTTCCTTGAACCCCTTTTTGAACCATTAATCACTTCATCATCATCATATGTAATAGTTAGCCGTGGATAAAGTCAACTCCAATGCATTCACTCAATCTAAAGCCTACCTGTTGCCATTGAAAACCAATGATGAGGATGTGTCTTTGAAAGTGGTTAAAGGTAGCAACATGTATGTATTTCAATCATCATGAAGGGCTTCATATTACTGACTTTAAACTTTTGCTTTTATCTCAATCCTTTTCACTTTTATTCCTGTTGGTGCTTTTGAGACAATGTTTGTAGTGAGAATGAGCCCTTGAATCTAAAGAATCATCAGGAATCAAGTCAAGATTGTTCTTTTCTTAGGCCACCACCACAACACTTAATTCCATCAATCTCATCCTCATCCCAAGCACAAAAGAAGCTTTGTAAAGCTGAGCCCTGTTATTGCAATAAGGAGTGTGTCTGAGTCAATATACTTCATCACCCTGAAGAAGGGTCTAAGTCCATGCCAAGTAGTAGTACCAAATGTAGGGCCCCCAGTAAATCTACAAGTGGTTTGAAACAGAAAGTACCAACCCTATGTGGTGCTCAAGTATCATTCATTGCAGCAAAGACCGTACACCTTGCTTCCAACTTGATTTTCAGAGATGGTACAAGATCTCTATGTGATTGAAATCAATTGACAGAACCCAAACAAAACCAGGAAAAACCCTAAATCTGGATTTATTTTTGGAATTGGCTTTTGTCAGGGCACTGACCAAGGATATTCTGCAGGTAATTGGGAATCACTAAAACTTTCTGATTGTTTCTTTTTTCACTGATTTCCATCCAAATATATTTAAAAATAGGAATATATTCAAGGAGAAAGGATATGAACCCAGACCAAATAGCAAATCATGATCTTTTGTTTTCTAAGCTTCCAGTACATAACCAACTGATTTTCAATAGAATCCAACATTTTTCCAACACTTCTCATGTGAAGAACAAGGAAGTATTGGACAATTTCAAGATTCCAAACTGGACATCTCCAGAGTGGAATGACCAAAGGGATTCTTTTCTTCATGCTTCTAATGTCATTGTCACTTGTGATGACTTTTCCAATGTTCCTCATACAGATCAAGAAGATATGAATGGTTATGCTTATGTTTTGTTCTCTTCTATTGAAAAACCTAATGGAACCCCAATCCCTCCTCTGCCTAAAGAACCAGGCCATGGTCTCTCCTTTCCAACTCTTGGTTTCATAGTTCATTATGCAAAAGCTGGGGCATTATAGAAATTTTATAGCAAACTTCTGTTTTTACTCATCAAATTACTTTTCCTCCACCCAGCCTTCAAAAAACTGAACATAATACTCATTTTGGTTGCTCCTTCCAAATTAAATAAAAAAAAAACTTGAAATGGTGTTGACTTTCACGCATCCCTCACTCAGCCTTGACTCACCAGGGACTCCCTGCCAAGACCAGAAACCCATCAGGGCCAGACCATCTGACAATAACCCTAATGGGAAAAACTCTTCATTGATCCAGTATTTCATCATTTTTCTGCTTACTCATCACTTTCCAACTTCCTGCTTGTTACTTTCATTGTTCAACTCTTCCTTATTTCTTTCATTAGTTTCTGAGAGTAAAATTGTTGGAAAAACAGGACCACTGTTTACATTTCAAGTGCAGGAATCAAGAAATAGAACATAGTGTCAAGAACTTATAACAGATGAACAATAGACAAACAGGTGAGTATAAGATGATCTTGAGCACTTAGGTTGTCAGCACATTGAGGCAGGGGAGTTTCTGTTGAGCATCATGAGACTGCAAAAATAATGAAATCAGACAAGTTGTAGAAGATTTAAGAATAGAATGAAATTGGTTTTGAGATGAATGTCACACCAATAGGATGGAGCTGCAGTCTATGGGACAGACCCCTGGGCCATGCATTGAAGGTCTTTCTTGGTCTGGTAATTGTTCAGAAGTGTCAATCAGCTTACTGGGACTGAGTGGGCTGAGTTAGATATTTACTGTCTTGGGAGTCAGTCCAGGTAGGCCGTCAGGTGCTGAGGATTGGTGATCTGGTCAAATTTTGTGTTCTTGATGTAGTTGATGATGATTAGTGAGAAGGATGGGAATGAGAAATTGAAGGTGATGATGAGGATGAGCCAATGAAGGTGAAGTGCTGGATCAAATGTCCTTTTTGAGTAGAGGAAGGATGAGCTTGAAAGAGTTGGCCAGTTCCCCGGGTCATTAGTCTTAGCAGGCCGGGCCTACTGGGTTGTATGATCCGGGAAGAGAGCCTATTATATTCAACAGAGAGCCAATTATATTCAACAGAGAGCCAATTATATTCAACACCCCTCCTTAACTCAGAGCACAAAGACCTATTTGCTCACATGATTTACTAGCTGATCAAGGGAGAGTTGGTTGGCAGGTTTGGTCAGGCAGTCCGCCACCATCTGTGAAGAAGTTGCAAGCTTGATGTCTATCTTCTTGTTTTGAAGGTCTTCTTGAAGGCCCTTAGTTTTCAAATTGATAAATTTTGTCTTTGAGCTGCTGCCAAAATTCTTTATCTTGTTGTCCAACCCCTTGTTGTTGATGAAGTGGATGGAGGTAGAAGTCTCAAATTTGTAGATCTTCTTGAGGATGTGGTTAATCCATCTTGCTTCCAATTGGCTTTTGTTTAGTGCATTGCACTCAGCCTCTGTTGATGAGTAAGTAATATTCTGTTGTCTCCGACTAGTCCAAAATAGTGGTGATCCCCTGAAGAGGCAAATGACCCCGGTTTGTGATTGTCTTGTGGTTGGGTCATCCGCCCATGTGGCGTCGCTCTAGCAGACCAAATTGGGGAAGTTGTTCTTCTTGGATATCACCAAAGGCTGGTCAATTGTGCAAGATAAATACCTCCACACCCTGAGAACCTTGTTCCAATGGTGGATACCCGGGGTTTCTGAGAATCGGGCCAGAGAGGAGACTGCAAAGCTTATGTCTGGTCAAGCTAATCCAGCGATGAAGTTTAGTCGGCCTATGGGTGACCGATAGCTCCTACCGAGTTTGTTGAACTCCTCAATTTCCTCACATGAGGCGGGTACCAGTTGGAGTCCGGGAGTGCAGGGCGAGTTGGATGGGCGGCAATTTTCTAGGCCCAGGTCTGTCAACCCCCTCTGGATATGCATTGGCAGGGACAGTCTGATGCAGTCCTTGGATTGTTCAATTTTCATGCCTAGGAGTGTGTTTGCTTCGTGAGCTGACGAATTTGGGAACTTCGACAAGAATCGGTCTTTGAATTTGTTGACGTTTCCGACCAGAAGGATGTCGTCAACATGGATGAATAATCTGGAGATGCGGTCACGTCCAATGTACAAGCACAGATCTGCATCGGATGGTGAAAACCCTTGCTCAATGATCCAGGCGCTGAGCATCTTGTACCAATTTTTTGGAGCTTGCTTGAGTCCATATAGCGACTTCTTGAGCTTCAATATTGGTGATTTTCGATTTGATCCTACCGGCCGTCGGATGAACACATCTTCTTCGATTGGGGCATGCAGGAATGCTCCCTTCACGTCGAACTGCATCATCTCATGGTTGTTTTTGACGGCGTACAGAAGGAGAGCCCAAAGAGATGCTGGCTTACCGGTTGGAGCATAAGTTTTGAAGTAGTCGATTCCAAACTTTTTATTGAAACCTTGGACGCAAACTCTTGACTTATGGACAGGAGGATCCCCGTGAGTGTTTTCTTTGATTCTGAAGGCGTAGGTGGTGTTCAGAATGTTCTTTGGTTCAGGACCAAAGTAATCCTCCCATACGCCATAGTCTTTGCACGTTCCGAGTTCTGCCTGGAGGGACTTACTCCAAGTCCGACAACAAAGGGCATCCTCTGCAGTCTTGGGAACTGCACTCGCGATGAATCCAAATCTCTCGGGTCGCTTAAGAGCTGATTGGTCTCTGAGTAATTGGCTGTTTGGGACCAGTAGTCGTGAGATATCTTCAGCTTTGTCTTCCATGTCGGTCGGGCTTATCAGTTGATCTTCTTCCACGGGTTCTTGTTTGACACTGGCCAGTGGGGCTTTGGAGTTGTCATTTGTTGATGCTTGGGGTGTTGAGCTTGTTTCCAGTTGTGAATTATTTGTTTGGCCGAATAGTTCTTTGGATATCTCTTTGAACCAGCCGTCTCTGTTGTTCTCCGGAATGGGAGCAAACTTAACATTTTTTGATTCTATAACTCCCCCAGTTTCCGTGAGAATTCAATAGGAGAGCAGCCTTGGTTGGAAGCCTATGAGCCGTCCCACTTTCCCTTTTTCATCAAATTTATTGAGTGAGGAGTTGTTGAGATTCAGGTACGTAACCTGTGACCCAATAGGCTTAAGGTAGTTGGTGGGGAGAGTTGTTCCATGCATGATTTCCCAAGGTGACTGACCATTGTCGTTAGGTATTTGGTTGAGAGCTATTGAGCAGCTTCTGATAGTTTCATGCCAGTAGCTCTTGGGGATTCCAGAGAACGAGTGAGTAGAACGGAACAATTTGGCAATCGTTCAATTTGCCCGTTCCGCATGTCCGTTGTGTTGAGGATGGTATGGTTCGGATACAACCCGTTGCATTCCTTTTTCTTCTAGATAGAGTGTAAGGGAGTCATTGATGAACTCCCCTCCACCGTCACAGCAGAATTCAACTGGATATCAGCCAAGACGATTGTACTCATTGTCCAATACAAACCTGATTGTTGCACCTGCGTCGCTTTTGAATCTGAGAGGAAAGCAGGCTAAGTAACTGCTGTAGTTGTCCACCAGAGTCAGGATGAATTGATAACCGCCTTTTGCTGTTGGGTTGATAGGTCCCATCAGGTCAACATGAATTCGTTCAAAAATCTTCAATGCTTTGGTTGAGGTATTGTTGAAAGTGGCTTGAGTGATTTTGCTTTTGTCGCAACTCGGGCAATGGAAATTGTCTTTGACTTTAGAACTGATAGGTTTTTTAAGATATTTTTCAATTCAAGCCACCCCAGCATGTCCTAACTTAAGATGAAGATCTCGCAACTGATCTGTGTTTGTTATTGCAACGTAGCTTGAGAGACTTGCGTCAACCAACAGTAGGTTGTTTATGATTGTTCCGGACAGAATGGTTGTCGAGCCTTTCTTCAATTTGAACGTGGGCGGAGAGACCAGGTGATTTGAGTCCAACCTTGCTCCTTGCGCCAGAAAGGCCCCCATCCACAGTAAGTTGACCAAAGAGTCTGGTGTCCATGCAGCGTTGGAGATGGTTATCTGTGAATTTTTGCACCGGATTCGAGCGGTCCCAAGACCCATGATGGAGAGGGAGGCACCGGGTTTTCCGGTTTTGATCTGTTGGGACCCGTCTTCAGCGGTCAGATTCATGAAAAGACTCCTGTCCTTGATCATGTGGATTGAACATCCTGAGTCAAGGACAAAGGAGTGTGGAGCAATGGTGGCCACGGCAGCAAAGGAGTGGAAAAAAAAAAAATTGACCACTTCTTCCTTCTTTTTCTTGTCGCCTCGTCTAGGTCGAAAACCCTTTGGTTGTAGCTCTGGGAACTCAATCCAGCACTTGTCTTTGGTTTGATTTTGGACCAATGGATTGTGAGTTCCATTTTCACATCTGGGGTAATGCTGTAAAGATTCATATCAACTCTTGAGGTTGATTGTTCTCTGCCCTTTGCACTAATTTCATTCTTGTGTTGGGTGAGATGATCCAGGACTTGGTCGACGGTTATTTCTCTGTCTCCGTGCATGATTTGGGTTGCCATAGCTTTGAGATTTGAAGGAAATTTGAACAAAATTAGGTATGTGAGGATGTCTGAGGGCAGCTCGATACCTACTTTGGTGAGTTTGTTAATGTGATTCCGCATGTTGGTCACAAACTTATTGATTCCGTCTTTGCTGAATGGAAGATATAGAAATGCGTTGAAGATTTGCGCTGAATTCGCTGACTGCGAAGAGGCGAAGTAGTTTTTTGTGGCAAGCCATATGCTTTTAGCGTTACGTGCATTTCCGGGCTTAATGATGTTGGTGTGGGTGGCAGTTTCAAGTTTGGCCAGGATAAACGGAGCTATGTCTCTGTTGATCTTGTAGTTGAGTTGCACGGATTCATCCTGATTGTTCATGATTTCTAGGATCCCCCTCAAGTCAAACAGACTCTCCATCTTCATTTTGCAAATTGAATAGTTGTCTTTGTTCAGCAAAGGAGTTGATTTGATGAGGGTTCGGATTGTCATTGTTCTCATCGTGCTGTCTCCCCCTGGTCCTGGTGTTGCAGTTGACTTGGCCATTGTGAGCTTCGGCTTTTAACCGTGAGAGTAAAATTGTTGGAAAAACAGGACCACTGTTTACATTTCAAGTGCAGGAATCAAGAAATAGAACATAGTGTCGAGAACTTATAACAGATGAACAATAGACAAACAGGTGAGTATAACATGATCTTGAGCACTTAGGTTGTCAGCACATTGAGGCAGGGGAGTTTCTGTTGAGCATCATGAGACTGCAAAAATAATGAAATCAGACAAGTTGTAGAAGATGTAAGAATAGAATGAAGTCGGTTTTGAGATGAATGTTGCACCGATAGGATGGAGCTGCAGTCTATGGGACAGACCCCTGGGCCATGCTTTGAAGGTCTTTCTTGGTCTGGTAATTTTTCAGGAGTGTCAATCAGCTTACTGGGACTGAGCGGGCTGAGTTAGATATTTACCGTCTTGGGAGTCAGTCCAGGTAGGCCATCAGGTGCTGAGGATTGGTGATCTGGTCGAATGTCGTGGTCTTGATGTAGTTGATGATGATGAGTGAGAAGGATGGGAATGAGCGATTGAAGGTGATGATGAGGAGGAGCCGATGAAGTTGAAGTGTTGGATTGAATGTCCCTGTGAAGCAGAGGAAGGATGAGCTTGAAAGAGTTGGCCAGTTCCCTGGGTCGGGCTTACCGGGTCGTAAGATCCGGGAAGAGAGCCAATTATATTCAACAGAGAGCCAATTATATTCAACAGAGAGCCAATTATATTCAACAGAGAGCCAATTATATTCAACAGAGAGCCAATTATATTCAACAGAGAGCCAATTATATTCAACAGAGAGCCAATTATATTCAACAGTTTCTTGTTTCCTTTCTCATTCTCATTCATCAATTCCCACTTGTGTTCACTCACCCACTTGACTCTGATCCTCATCAATGAAGATTAACTTTGACACATCAACTTACTCACTTACAAAGATCAACTTTGACACATCAAACTATCACCGTTTGGGTACTCTGCTCCACTCAGTCGTGTAACTGTTAAGAGTCAGTTTCCCCTTATTCCTATGAACCCAACTCCTGACATCCAGACTCAATCAATTGCCACCAGCTCTGTCCATCCAACTCTTGTCAACTCAATCCGTGTTGAAGATCAAACCCCAAACGTTGTCATAAAGACCGCCTCATAGAACTTCTGCTGGTTTGTTTTCAAACTCAATCTCAATCAGTTATTAGATGGCTTCTCTTAAACTTCAAAATTTTTCTTCTGAAATTGTAACTAGAGTAAATGGAAAGAAGGCCAGATATGGTTAAAAATGTGCTTCAATGTATATAATTGAAACATCACCTCTTTGTGCCAAAATGCTCACCAGTTATTTCATGAAATGATGTCAAAGTGTTCATGAGTTGTACAACATTTGTACTGTTTGGAATCTAAGATGGGATGAATTTGGATTGATGGAAGACTTATGCTAAGTTGTCCACCTTCCCGTAAAATTAGATGTAGCTTTACTGCATACTACATGTATAGGTAATGTCAAGGGAGGTGGAAGGCTGATGATACACCGTCCACCTCCCTGGAGCTGTGTGCATACAGGAATCACATGATATGTGGAATCCTTGTAGAGAGGCTGGGGAGGTGGACAAATTAGCATAAGTTATCCACTGTCCCAGCAATTATGAATCATTTGGCATATTCAAAATCATGCTGCCACCTGGTTGAAGGGAAGTGGACAACTTAGCACAAGTTGTCCACCTCCCCAGCTTTCCCACATGATTCTCCCATGTCACATGTTTTATGTCCAGGAAGGTGGACAACTTATCATAAGTCATCCTCCTCCCTTGAAATGACATTTATATCTATATGCAGGAGAGGGGAAACTTTTAGAATACAGCATTCTATTTACACAGATGAACTATGTAGATTCTAACTAATGAGAAACTTTCATTCATATTACACACACATGTAACAGGTTACTGGGTTTTTTAGGGTATATAAGCCACAGCTCCTTCACCAAGAGGTCTTGGTTCATTCTGATCTTAACCATATTGTCCCCATCAGATTTCAACCGCATCATCTTAAGCTTCTTCAACTTGACAACTTTCTTGATTATACCATGGCTGATTTCCCAGGTAAGTGTTCAAATTTGCTGGGTCCCTTGTGGTCTAATACTTATTTGAACTGGTATGATCAATTTTTAGAAAAATGGGCTCTTAATCAATTGAATGCACTCCTTCATGAGGAATATGTTGAAAGATCCCATAAACAATTATTGCAGTCAATGCTTGATTTTTATCAGAAAAGTTATGATGCAAAAGTGGAAAAGATGAGGTTACAAACCTCCACAGATCTTGGTCTGCTTGAGCCTTCAACTTAAAAAAAAAAACAGCCAAAAATAGCTGATAGTTCAGATGTCCAATCAAATCACAACATACCATTGGAGGATGATGAAACAGAAACTGCACAAGATCTTCCTGCCCCCCAGCTTACAGTGGTTCCAGCAGGGCTCCCGGCCAACCAACCCAGTGAGTCTAGAGAATCATTTGATGCAACAAAGTGTTTATCAAAAATTATCCAAATATGCAAAGCTGATAAATTCCCATATCTCCAGGTGAACCCAAAACACCACTGAAGCTTTGCCTGTGAAGCATCAAGTTCAAGAATCTTTGGTTTTTTCCCTTGATGGTGCCACTGTCCAGGCCTCTGACAATACCCCAGTGCTGCACCCAGAAACACCAGCTGAAGGACCCCAGATTGCTCTAGGAACCAGGGCATCTGCCTGGCTAGCTGATAAAGCTTATTGGCAAGCAGCTGGACAATAAAGATCAAGATGTACCTCTAGCTCTCAAGCATCATCTGACTCCTCTGATTCCAATACAGAATTAACTTGCTCAAATGATAGCCAACCAGAGCAACCTGAAGTCATTTTTATTGAACCATCACCCAGGAGTCCACACCTGCACCCACCCTAGTACCAACATCCCCTGAGCAGGGCTGACATCAAATCCTGGCCCAAATCAGCCTGGTCAGTGGGATTATTTTGTGATGAAATGAAAATCATGGCAGCTAATTCAATTGCATTGCCTAGAACTTTTTGTTTGCTTGACTAAGTAAGACCTGTTGTGGTTTTCATGCTGGGAAGAAATAAAGGACAATGCAATGCCTTCAATCTATTCCAAAATTATTAGCACTACCCAGCTCTTAATTACCAATACCCTTAACCTTCTTGGCCAAAGGATCCTGTCAAACCCCCCCAAGTCATCAACAATCTTAAAATAGTTGGATCTCTGTTGGACACAGTGCAAAGGTGGTAAATTTTCATGATGCTGTCTTCCACTCCTATGAAAATAAACTGATTCTTACTTTTTGATTTAGCAGAAATAATTTTGCTTGGAAAATATGATAATGTTTTTGTTGGAAGCACCTTCATAAACACAAACTCCCTCTCTTGTTCCAGGAAGACAGTCCATCTCAATATGCATCCCCTCTCTGAGATCCTAACTTATACCAGAGAGCAAATATGTGGGGCATACATGAAACTGAAGCACACCTTCAATGAAATCATAGGTGTAGTGTCACAAAAAATCTCAATAAATTTCCTTTTCTCAATGGAAGGTATTGATGGTACTTCAGATGAAGCTTTAATCAAAGCACAAACCTACTTTGCCAACCTGCAAGCAGCTGTAATCAATTATTCCACCTTTGCTCAACACAAGAGGTTGGGCACCAACCAGGAAGCCAAGATGACTGCTGGAAGAGGTGGCCTTAATACTGTTTTTGAATATGTTGTCTCTCTAGTCACTGGTCTCATCAAGTTAAAGCTTGATTAAAAAGAAGATAATTGGAAGCCTTTTTTTCAAAGGAATCTTTGGAGAATAAGAATCAAGGGGGGACCAACTCTCTAGCTTTTTTTTCACACATGTTAGTTTTTGGTCCTGCTTTATGGGTATGTCCAGGAAATCAACAAGTCATGCCTGGAAGTCTGGAATGCTCTTTGAATTTAGAATTCTTGTGCTTGAGTCAAATTTCAAGGCTGGCTTGCCTGCTGATCCACTCTTGGGAAAACTTGGTAACATAATGGCATATATTCTTACTGCCTTGAATGATATGGGCTTTATTAAAGACCAAAAAATGAACTGCAGAGATGTAATTGGTATTTTTACTGAAAGATTTTCTTATGAAAAATTGGCTGAGGTCCTTCTGGAGGATATTGTAATGGTTACTGACTATGATCTGGGTAGCCACTTTAATACTGCCTGGGCTGTTGAAAAAACTACCTCTTCTAATTTAGTTGAAGTTACTTCAGAACCCCAAGCTTCCCATAGTTAATTCTGGTGAATTTTTAGGAAATTAGACTCTTAGTTTTTCTGGATGGATAATTCTTGTTTTCAATTTTTTTTCTGATCTTGGGATAATCAAATTCTTTACTTGGAAACATGGTTCTTTTGGATAATTGAATTCTTCATGATCATAGTGCCCATGAAATTTATTGACTAAGCTTCTGATTTGAAATTGAAAAAATATTAAGTGTAGCCCTTTTATTTCAAACAAAACCCTACATTTTTGGAAGATAATGATATTCTTTGCTCATTACATAATTATTTCTATCATCTGCTGCAAAGCATAACAATTATGAGGAAATCTTTAAATTAAGAATATCTGAGTTGTTGTTAAGAAATTAATTTTATATTGTAATTTTATGTAAGTCAACAACCACTCAATGAATAATTGCATTATTTTGCATATTAAAAGCACCAAAAATGGAAAATTGGATTGATGCAATATTTTGGGACTTCCATATTATAATATCATGTTTGGTTTGAATCAACAGAATTGATGCAGTGTGTTGCTCAAACACTCATACAAAGGTGATGGAATGCAACTCAAAGCAAGTAGGCATGGCACCCTGCTTAAAAATTACTGGATATGTGAAAAAACTGCTGTTCAATTTTATGAGTGGTTTTTTAAAGGAAATAAAACAAAGCAAGGGATCAGATCATTGCTGTTTTCAGTTTACATAATATTAATCAAATAAATAAAAAAATCCAAATCAATGCAAATATCTCTCTATCCTAAATTTTAGTTTAGCTGTGATTTTTGTTTGTTTATCAGCATCACTGATTCACAATAACTTCATTTATCAACCAATCATTCATTTCTTAAGAAATGAATCATCCAAGGAAACTTAATTCCAAATTTTATAACATCTTCAACCCCATAGATCCAATAATGTTCATTATTTCTGATTCAAAATGCCACAGGAATATCTTAAAAATCAGTCAAATCTTCCCCAAAGGTATACAATATGTAATACTCTTCAATTACTATATTTCATGCATTTAATGCTAAGAACCCATGAAAATCTCTGAAAAATTCATGCATAGATTTTTTATATATCCAATATTAAATTTGAACTCATGCAATAGTATACTTCCTTTTCATTTGCTATAAATATCAACCCAAAATTGATTCTTACCAAATTAATCAGCCCAACTCATATTTCACAGAAAACACATATCCAAGCCACCAATTCCTCCCAATACCCCTCAAACATCAAGCAACAACAATGGTCATATTATCCAGGGAACAACAAAAATGGTTGGAAGAAACACACAAACATATTGATCATGAGCTCAAGGAAAAAATTGAGCCATTTCCTGATATTTGGACACAAAGTGAAAGTTAAATGCATGAAGAGCAGATCTGAAGAGTTTGGGTTTGCAGGCTGCAGAGAATAATTGACAGGGAGGCCTTAGAAATTATTATTCCAGAGCCATTGATTACAAACATCTGGGACCATTGGATGGAGAGGTCTCAATTTCTTGGAAGATGTGAGTTAATATGTTGTTCAAAAAGCATATGTAGATGTCTCATCAATTTCAAATTATTTTACAGCTGTTTCAATGGTGGTAAATAGAAGTTCAATTGCAATGGAATTGTGAATGTTTCTCATATATTATTATTTGAAGTTTCCCAATTCTTGGTTTCTCTACTTGATCTTTCATGGGAATTATGCCTCTTTTCAATTATGACACAAGGGTTGATTAGAACAGAGAATAGGAAGTGCCTTATCTTAAATTCAATCCCATTAAAAGCTTTTTTATGCAATGAGGAAAGAAAACCTCATCTCTGTTTCATAAAAATCCAATAATAAATTGAAATTTGTCAAATATGAAGTTTCTGACCTTTTGATAATCTTTAAATTTTCCTGTCCAATAAATTTTTCAATATGTGGTAGAATGAAATCAGAATTATTGTCTGTGTTTCATTATAAAATGAATTATTTCATCCTAAGAAAATTCATGAATTTTTCCAATGGGGTTTGCTGCATCAAAGATATCAAATGAAAATGTTTTATGATGAGGTCACCTCTTTTTAATCTCAAAAAAAGCTTGAAAAATGCACTATGACTTCAAATGAACAAACTCATTGTTCATAAGCAGCTTTCTTCATAAAGAAATTCAATCATATTTGTCTTAAAACAAAAATAAAACTTGAAAAAAGAAAGCTTGATGTGTGTTGCAAGTAAATTGAACTCTGCTTGTGAAATATTGTCCTCTCATGAACTCCAACCCACCCATGAAGGTAAACACAAGTGTAAAGGTGGTAAGATTTGAATTCTTTTATGAATTCAGGTTTGATATGTCTCAAGAGATTACAGTTGAATTTTCCAAATTCTTTTTTAACAAAATAAGATAAAATGGTTTCAATACATGAAAGGAAGTAAGAAAATGGTTTTTATCAAAAAGTTAAATTCTATCTACTTTTAATTTGAATAATTTTATCTAAAATGTGGTAAATAATCAAGAAATAAACTTTTCATATGATTTTTTTAAAGAATATTACCTTTGCCCTCTTTTCAATTAGCAAGAGTTCAAGCAATCAAAATTTCAGACAAATCCTTGTAAATTTCCATTCAATACCACAAATATTGAGTTACTGAGAAACCTTTTAATATTTTCTTTACCTGTAGCAGATATCAAAACAGATTCACCATCAGATTTTACTGCAATTTAGATCAAAATTGAACCTTTTAATTGCATTAGAGGAATCAGTTTGTTTTTTCAAGTATTTTCATAACAATTCACATTGAAATTGGACTCCCGGTGTAAAGGATTATAGAAGCGTTTCATCAATTTAAATACTAATCCTGGGTAAAATTGATCATCTTGATCATACTCTGGATTTAAAAAATGGAGGTGAAATTTGAAACCACTTAAGTGCTCATCCCAGTAATTTGAGGAAAATTTTATTTCACATGATAGGTTTCTTCTTGATTTTAAATACATTTACCAAGGAAATAATTGGTTTGCAACAGCAAGCTTTTGAATTCCATTTTAAAATCTATAAAATTATTTCAACTGAAAAATTTAAAAATGATTTTCAATCTATTTTTTGGATTAATTATTTTCCCCTGTTGAGGGAAAAGAATGATCATTATTCCTTAAATCATTTAAACTGATCAAAAATAATCATCTCAATCAAGATCCATGGTAATTCAATTCATGAATAAAAAATATGGTCATTTTTATCAAAATCCAAGTGGTAGTTCCCAAACATTTCTTCCCTCTGACATTTTTTTTTTTCATTGCACAATTTATAATTTGACTCACATGCTTGGAATGAATTAAAGAGTAGATGCATATCCAATTTGAGATATTCAATTTTTAAATGAACCCTTCATAATCTCTGAGAGTTCATCATATTCAATAGCTGATAACTTCAGATTCAATTGTCTTCAAATTCTTTCCGTCCATAAAATCTACACTTCAAACAACCTCACAAACTTTTAAAGTGCTAATTGAAGACTTCCCTATATTATTACAAGGATTTTAGACCTCCTCATAGTTCAAAATACATCAAAACTTGCATATTGACAAGGAAGTAGCAGAACATTTGCCAAATTCCCATAACCCCATAAGTCTATGCCTACCTGACTGTGTAAAGACTATTTTAAACCTAGAATCTTGAGGATACAGGGTTCTGCCTCTGCCCAATGAAAATAAACTAGAAGTTTTAAACTCAAAAAGAATCAATACAATTGACTCAAACAAAAACTTTTTCAATTTGGAAACAACCAATGTAAAACTCTATGGAGGGAAGAAGAGCATTCCTGGAAAGTTCAAAGAGGTATGACAGAAAGAATTAGAAAGCTATGGTGTACATGTTCCAAATTTCCAATGGGACCATCATAATTCAACAAAGTGGGAACAAATAGTTTTAGAAGTGATAATAAAACATTGGTTAAATGCTAATGAAAATGATGAATTTACAAATTATCCAGTTGATATTGAGTTTTAAAAGAAGGACATACTCTTTGACCTACTGGAATGTTGGCTATGTGGGAAGAAGGATAATTAAATGAAGCCTAGGACACGTAACAAGAAGCCTAGGTCTATGTTGAGACTCTCAAGGTAATCTTCTGAAAAGGCTTGAGTACCCTTGGTCCTTTTCATTTTTATTTTAATTTCTTCCATTTCTGCCTGTCAGCTCAAACCAACTTGCGGATGTGATACAAGCGGGAATTGGAAACTGTGAATGTAGATACTCCAAATTTGGGTGACCTGTCACTCCACCTTGTCAGCCTGGTCCGAGATCCACTTCTGCTTTCTTCATCACCTGAACAACCAGGTTATCTGGCAGTCATGGGTCAAGGATCAGGTAATTCTCTGCTTCCTATTTCTTTCTCAACTAACTTCTACTTTTCTTTCTGTTCTCTAACTTTTAGTCAACTATGGGTTCAGATTAGGAGTGTTCAAGGAGTGTTGTTGCGGTGCTTTATTCTATTAAAATCTACGTTCTTGGTCTTTTTAGGTAATCCTATATTTCTTATTTGTTCTCATTTTACTATCTCATTCTGAAAAAAATTCTGTTTTTAGCCTCTCATTTCAACAGATTTACAGTCCCAGGACTCAAATAAATACCAAACAAGAATGATTTCCAAAAAGGAAGAAGCCAAAGGAGAATCTAAGAAAAATATTCCACTTCTCTCTGAAGATAAATTTGTGGCGTGGTTTCTAAGAATTCAAAGCTACCTCTGACAAAAAGGAATTCTGGAAGTTGTACTTGATGAACCCAGCAATAATCCAAATCCAACTCTTTGAAAGAAGCAATTTGAAGTGGCCAACATACTCATTCAACACTTGGGTAACTCTGCCTTTGATGCTATTTTAACCGCCAAAAATGATGAAAATCCTAAAGCAATCTGGAAAGCCATCCATGAGTGATATTCCTCTCAATCCTCAAATAAATGGGGTTGCCTCTGGCTTAACTTTATCCGTTACCAGTATCAAGGAAAACTGACCCAATACATTAGCAAATTTTGAAAACTAATGAACAAACTTTTGGTTGTGAAACTCAAATTTCCTCAAGATATACTTGGTTATACTATTCTTTCCAAGTTACCAAAAAACCTCCATCACATTGTAGATACAATCCTGCCAAAAAAAAAACTTCTGAAAAGTCCCACAAACGTTCTCAACAAACTCCAAGAGGTAGTTCACCTGGAATCAGCTAGATCCCGACCTGCAGACTCACCAGCACCTGACAATAAAAAATCCACAGCTCTGTTTAAAACAAAGCAGAAATCCAAGAAAACTGGAAACAAACACCTGTGCACCAAGGCCCGTCATAACCCCTTGGTGGATAATCCAGAGCACAAGTGCTGGGCTCTTCATTCTCATCTCAGGCCCTCTTGGGAGCAACCTAAATCTAATCACCACAAAGGGGTCACAGGAGATTTATCTGAGGCTACCAAAACCAAGACCCCCAAGGCACACCTCAACATCCAGCTCTACCTAAAAAACTCACCAACTCCTGATCAAACTCTACTCCCTGTACTCAACAGTGGTGCCACCCATCACATGGTATCTTCCTGGAACTTTCTTTCTAACACCCAATCTACCAACATTTGTATAGGAATGGGAAACTCTGAAAGACCACTCCTGGCCAGTGCTATAGGAGATGCCATACTTTTGAATCATCTGGGATAGTCCATGAAACTGACCAATGTCCTGCATGTGCCCCAACTCAATTGTTACCTTATCTCTCTTAACTTTCTGTTTTCCAAGAGAGCCTCACTGACTTGTTTTGGAAACTCTGGCATTGAAGTCAAACTAGATAACTTTGAATTAATTGGTTCCTCTTGAAACCTGATAAAAATCTGATGTAATTTCTGAGAACTTAAAACCAGAAGACTGCACATAAAATTCAGAAAACACAGAGATCAGGAATATAAATAAGAGAAGAGGAAAGAGAAGTAGAACCCAACAGCTTAGAGATACTTAGTCAACAGAGAGAAGATCATAGGAACAAGAAGCAGGCAGAGTCAAAGTTGATGAGGTAGAGACGGCAAAGATGGCGGCTACAAACAACAGAGCTGATTTGTCAGAGATGTTGAGTTGATGATTGTGAGTATCAATCTCTTACCAGGCAATTATTTGGGGAGACGTTTACTTGATTCAATAAGATAGATTGGAGAGCTTGAATTGGTGTCGAGAGTCTTTGAGAGTATTGAGTCTTGAGTTAGAGTTTGAGAGGTGAGAGTTGGGGGTTTAGAGAATAAATAAAGGATGAAAAGAAAGAAGAAGGAGGAAAGAAAGAAGAAAAGAGAGGAAAGAAGAAGAGAGAGAGGAAGTCGAGATGGATGAGGAGAAGATGAGTGGTAAAGAGATCCTGATGCCAATCAGGGTTGTGGAGGAGTTGAAGCGAGAAAAGAAAAGATCCTGAGTCCCCCAAGGGGTTGCGGGAGGTCCATCCAGGTGGTGAGGCGCGCACCGTTACTGAGGGAGCGGCAGAGAAGAGGAGAGTGGTTGAGGTGTAATCTTAACACCCCACGTGACTGGTGAGAGAGTGATCTGAAAGAAAGACCTTCCTCTGGAGAGTGTCCAAGGACGTCATTGAGGAGGATTTTGTAAGAGAATCAGCAATCATTGAATTGCTTTGAAAGAGATTGAGAGTTAATTCTTTATTGGTGTAATCCTCACGTAGTCCTTTGGTCTTGATATCAATGTGTCTTGATTTTGAATGGGAACCGAATTTCTTGATTTGGTTTTCCAACTCTTTATTGTTGATGTGTAGAGTAGGTCTTGGTTTGGTAATTTGATAAATTTCACTGATCAGATGCCTAATCCACTTGATCTCCAGGTAGCAGTCGAGAAGAGCATTCAATTCAGATTTGGTGGAGGAATAGGTGATATTCCTTTGTCTGGTGGACTTCCAGATAACTGGACTGCCGCAGTGAAAGATAATGTAACCAGTCTGAGATTTATGGAAGATTGGATCGTCTCCCCAGGTAGCGTCACTGAAGCTCGATAGAATTTCTTGCTCGGGGTCGCATTTGATGATGAGTTTGAGATTCTTAGTTGTCTTCAGATACTTCCATACTTTCTTAACCTCCCTCCAGTGGGTCATGCCCAGCTTGACATTGAATCTTGCTAAGCTTGACACGGAGAATGCAATGTCCAGTTGAGAGTATTGAGCAAGATGATTGAGGAGGCCAATCGCAGATCTATAGTTACATTAATTTGACAGAATTTGGCATGGTCTGTGTTGGAGGCGGGTTTGGGATTGAGATTCTGAGTCAATGGAATATTAGTGTCTTTACAGGAGGATAAACCAAGTTCTTCAAGGCCGCAAGCAATATGGTTAGGCTGGCTTAAGAGAATTTGGTCTTCCTCAATTTCCATGAGCATGCCAAGAATAGTATTGGGTGGATGGCAAGAAGAATTCTTGAATCTTTCAAGGAAGTTGGTTTCAAATTGGCTATAATTTCGGACATGGATCAAATTTTCCACGTGGAAGTAGATAATTTCTCCAGTTTTTGAATTATGGTACAGACAGGGATTGCTGGTTGATTTGAGGTATCCTTGAGACTTGATCCACGACTTCAATGTTTCGTACCAGTTCTTGGGGGACTGTTTCAGGCCGTAGAGAGATTTTTTTAATTTTAGATAGGGAGATTTCCTGTCCGATCCTTCTGGGGTTCTTATGATGACAGTGTTGTTGATGGGGGCATGTAGAAAGGCTCCCTTCACATCAAATTGTGTGAGTTTCATTTTTTTTTTCAGACTATACATGAGATCCACCCTGAGTGATCCAAGTTTACCTGTAGGAGCCCATGTTTTGTTGTAGTTGATTCCTAAAACTTGATTGAACCCTTGAACGCAAAGTCCGGCCTTATATTTGACGGGGTCTCCATGGCAGTTCTCTTTCACCTTGAAGACCCAAGTAGTATTTAATATATTGTTGGGGAAGCCGTAGTATTCCTCCCAGACGTCTTGAAGTTCAATAGAATTAATCTCTTCTTTGGAAGCTTTCTTCCATGTGGGCCACTTGGCGCACTTCCGCGCAGCTTTGTAGGAGGGGGGCTTGTAGTAGTGGTAGAAGCCATATCGCTGGGGCTTCCTCGTTTCTCGTCTAGGTCTTTGAGAGAGAGGTTGAGGAGAAGGATCAGGAACAGGAGATGGTATTGGAAGTTGGGGATTGGAGGATGAGGAGTCAATAGATTCAGAATCTTCTTGATCTGAGTCAGATTCAGATAATTCATTTTGAGATTCTTGGAAGACATATTTTTTTTCCTTTGAAGAAAAATCGGCTTTGTTTGACTCAAAGTTAGATTGACTGAAGATATCAATCCCCGGCGATTCAAGAAGGGGAAAGTCATTGAGGGAATTTTTTAGAAACTGTAAATGTTTGGTTTCAACAACAGCACCAGATGAGTTTAGAGTCAAATAAGAATTGAAAATGGGATTGAAACCAACTAGGATCCCTTCTAGCCCCTTCTTGTCGAATTTTCTACCTTTTTGGAGTCAATTTGCAAGATAAACGACTGGAGACCCTACAGGTTTCAAATGATTAGCAGGTAGTTTCTTGTTAAACATAAGCTCCCAAGGGGATTGGTCATTACCTTCCCTAGGGACTTGGTTAAGCATGAAGCAGAAGCTTCTGATCAGAATATGCCAATAGCCCTTGTTCAATCTTGACAACAAAAAGGTAGCTTGGGCTGATTCAATAATTGTTTGGTTTGCTCATTTGGCTTGACTGTTATGCTGGGAATGATATGGTTCAGAAGTTAGAAGTCTTATATGTTTAAGCTTGGCCAATTTTTTTTAGAGTGTTGTTATTGAATTTGGTGCCTTTGTCCGAGAAGATTTTGGTGGGATAGTAATTGAGGCGCTTATATTCTGTCTCAAGCAAGTTGATAATGATATCAGGAGTCTCTTCTTTAGATTTGAGGGGAAAAGCGGCAAAGTAGCCAGTAAAGTTGTTGAAAAGAGTTAAGATGTATTTATGGCCTGCTTTTGATTGAGGGGTGATCTGACCTATCAAATCCAGGTGGATCCGTTCCAAGGGTTTTGAGGATGGCGTCGAGGTGGCTGGGAATGGGGCCCTTGTGATTTTGCTTTGTACGCATCCATGGCATTGGAACTTATTTAATTCTTCTTTCGAGTACTGGTCTTTAATTAAAGTCTTGAGCGTGGAGATTGATGCATGTCCATACATTTTATGGAGATCTGATAGAGATGGAGCTTCCACTGACAAATTTGTCATAGGATGATTTAGAAGATTAACCAATAGTTTGTTTCCGACTTTCTGTGGCTTCTCAATCACGAATAGGTTATCTTGAATTAAACCTTTCAGTACCATCTCTTTGCCTTGGGTGATGTTGAAGTGATCTTTTTTTTGTGAAAGGTAACATCCCTTCTTTGCCAGGAGACCGGGACTGATTAGATTGACCACTATATCGGGGACGTACATACATCCTTTGAGCGTGATAATAGATTCTTTCCATTCAAGCCAAACTGTGCCTGTCCCCCAAATTTTAAGGTTTGCTTCAAGATTGCCTGTATTGACTTCATCTAGTTTTTCCTGCAGATTGATTGAGGTAAAGTATTTCAAATTGTTGAATATATGTATGTTGGCGCCGGAATCTAGGAGCAGATTAGGTGTATTATCTGTATTAATCCAGAGGGTGAGTAATGAGTGGTAGTTGATGGTAGTAGTCTTCTTGATTCTGTTTTTCCACTCCTTTTGCTGCTCAACCCACCATTCTGGTGCAATTTGAGGGTGGAGATGGAAACATGAGGATTTGGGATGTGGTGCGTTTGGTTTGTGATAGCCTTCCTTGCACTTAATGAGAATTTTCCTGTCATCCTTATCTGGCAGTTTACCCTTCATGGTAACCAAAGAGACATCTGGAGTGGACTTGCCCATCTTGTGTTGTGCCTTTTGCTCATTATTGAATTGAGTTAGGTGGTTAAACACCACTTCTACCGTGATTAGTTTCTTGCCGTGCATGATTTGTTGTTTCAGATTTTCCAGGGAAGGAGGAAACTTGAAGAGGATTAAATACGCCAGTATGTCGTTTGGTAAGTCTATTCCTACATCGGCCATACAAGTGAGTGCTTTTTGAGTTTCTGTTATAAATCCTTTGATGGCGTGTTCATTAAATGGTGCATGTAGGAACTGATTAAATATGCAAGCTTGGTTGGCGGTTTCAGACGAGGCAAATCTCCGGGTGATCTCAGCCCAGAGCAATTTTGAGGATTTTATGTTTGAAGCGTTGACCACATTAGCATGTGTTGTTCTGTTGAGTTTAGATAGGATCATAGCTCAAATTTCTTGGTCTTGCTTTAGGGTTAGTTGGCCTACATTCACAGTCATAACATCTTTGATGTCCTTGAGATTGAAAAGCGTCATCATCTTGTCGCGCCAAATCAAGTAATTGTCCTTGTTAACCTGTGGAATAGCGTTGACAGAAGCCTTGAGTGCAAACTGGTGAAAGTAATTATTGGCTCCTGCTGGTTTGTTCATTTTTGATGTGATAGAGTCTTTTTTGGCTTTTAACCGTGATAAAAATCTGATTTAATTTCTGAGAACTTAGAACCAGCAGACTGCACATAAAATTCAGAAAACACAGAGATCAGGAATAGAAATAAGAGAAGAGGAAAGAGACGTAGAACCCAACAGCTTAGAGATACTTAGTCAACAGAGAGAAGATCATAGGCATGAGAAGCAGGCAGAGTCAAAGTTGATGAGGTAGAGACGGCAAAGATGGCGGCTACAAACAACAGAGCTGATTTGTCAGAGATGTTGAGTTGATGATTGTGAGGATCAATCTCTTACCAGGCAATTATTTGGGGAGACGTTTACTTGATTTGATAAGATAGATTGGAGAGCTTGAATTGGTGTTGAGAGTCTTTGAGAGTATTGAGTCTTGAGTTAGAGTTTGAGAGGTGAGAGTTGGGGGTTTAGAGAATAAAGAAAGGATGAAAAGAAAGAAGAAGGAGGAAAGAAAGAAGAAAAGAGAGGAAAGAAGAAGAGAGAGAGGAAGTCGAGATGAATGAGGAGAAGATGAGTGGTCAAGAGATCCTGATGCCAATCAGGGTTGTGGAGGAGGTGAAGCAAGAAAAGAAAAGATCCTGAGTCCCCCGAGGGGTTGCGGGAGGTCCATCCAGGTGGTGAGGCGCGCACCGTTACTGAGGGAGCGGCAGAGAAGAGGAGAGTGGTTGAGGTGTAATCTTAACAAAACCACTTAGCTGAACTCTGCAGCACACAATTCAAATCTGTCACCCAACCAAAGGTCTATCTCACCAAGCCTGTCATCGCCATTCTTTGGCACTCTTGACTTGGCCATCCAGGTGAAAGGACTATCAAAGCACTCTTTCATAAAGATTCTTCCTCGACTGGAAAGGTCCTGAGTGAATGCAATGTATGCCAAACCGCCAAATGCACTGCAACTAGGTTCAATAACCATTTCAAGAAGGTCTCACTACCATTTGAATGCATTCATCTTGATATTGCGGGACCTATCTCTCCAATTACACCAAGTGGATTCAGCTACTTTCTCACCATAGTGGACCAGTACACCAACTATGTTACGGTCTCACTCCTCAAAAATAAAAGCAATCCAACCAAGAACATTTTGGATTACATTGCCAGAGCTGAACAAATTACTGGCTGAAAATTAAAGGCCCTGACCTTGGACAATGGAGGGGAATTTTTTGGCCAAGAATTGTCAAGCCACCTTTCCCGCCTAGGTATCATCTAAAATTTCTTGCCACCACACATCCCCCAACACAATGGTATTGCAGAGAAAATGAACCGGACTCTCCTGGACAAGACCCCATTCTTGCTTCTTCAAAGCCAGTTCCCAAAACACTTTTGGTGGGAGGCTGTCAATGCTGCAGAAAACCTAATCAATATCTTACCATCTTCCTCCAACAACAAAAGAACTCCCTTTGATATGTGAACCAACTTGTCATTCAACTACGGCTTCCTTCAAACTTTTGGGTGTAAGGTCAGCTTCCTTTTTGAAAAGAACAACAGGACCTCAAAGCTGGAACCTCCTGGACGCATTGGTTTTCTTCTAGGGTATGTACATAACTTCTCAAACTAAAAAGTGTGGGATCCTATGAGTAAGAAGGCACTCATTACCTCCAACCTCAGGTTCCACAAAAACAAATTCATCAATTGGCCAAACCAATCAACTGAGGATGGAATCCAATCTCCTGATGAACTGTGTGTTGAGAAACCTCTCTCAACCATCCCAACTAGGGTAACCGCTCCAAATGAACATCAACAATGCACTTTGCCAGAGGAGGTTGGAAAAACACAGACTTTGCAAGAGCCAAGTTCCATTGTTTTGCCAGTATTGGCAGATCTGTCTCCACTTCACATCATCAATCATCCTTGACGCCCTGGCTCAAATATCAGTCAACTGGGAACATCTCCACTCACCTACTTTGAAGAAGATGATCTGACCACACTGGACCAGGCTCTTAACTCAAACAATTGGCTGGAATAGATCAAAGCAATGAACCAGGAGCTGCTCAACATTCTTACCTTTGGATTCTTGGAAGAAGGCAAGATCTCCTAATTTGTGGACCTGGTTAAATGCATCTGGGTGTTCAAAACAAAGAGAGACAACAAAAGCCAAATAGTGGAGTTCAAGGCCAGGATGTGTGCACAGGGATTCAACCAAAAATTGGGTATTAATTACCATTACTCCTTTTCTCTCACAGGTGAAAAGGCTTCTATTTGACTGCTTATTTTATTTGCGGCCCGAAACAACCTGCGCTTTCACCAAATTGATTTCAAATCCGCGTTTCTGAATACCCAAATTGATGAATCAGTCTATGTAACCCCGCCATCAAATCTCAGCCCTGGAACAGAAAAGGGTCTCAATCTCCTCAAGGCGCTCTATGGCCTGAAGCAATCCCCAAGAGCCTGGTATTGGACTCTCTCAGATTGGCTTCTCTCCATTGGCTTCAATAGGAGTGAAAACAACAAGTGTGTCTTCTGGGATGCTACCACATGGCTATATGTACATGTTGAAAACATCGCAATCTTCAGCAAGGTCCCCTCTCAAATTATCAACAAAATCAAATCCAAGTTCCAAATCAAGGACCTGGGACCAGCAAAATTATTACTGGGTATGAATTTTGAGCAGTCACCCAAAAATATCAAGCTCTCGCAGTGCACGTACATCAAAGGACTGGTCAAACAGTATAAGCTTAGCAAACAAAAAAGGTTCTCAACGCAAATGCAACTGTACTCAAAGCTTGCATTGTCAACACTTGCCAAATACAAGGAGTTTGTGAAAACTAAACTGGACTACCAAAAACTTGTGGGAGAACTCAACTATCTCAGCTGCAACACGCGCCCAGACATCACTTTTGCTTCCAATCACCTGTCTCAATTTCTTCAACAACCAAATCAACTGCACTAAAACGCAGTCCTTGGAGTTCTCAACTACCTTCAACACAGGGCAAAACTAGGGCTTTTATACACCAAGTCACAACTTTCCAACCAATCCCTCAAGTTATACGTAGATGCCAATTGGGCAACATGCCCCTCCACTCACAGGTCAGTAAGCCGCATGGTTGTCCTCTGGCATAACCATGTCATCAGCTGGAAATAAAGGAAGCAACTTTTGGTCACTCTTTCTACAACTGAGGAAGAATATAAGTTGGTCTGAAATGCCACAAAGGAGGCGCTCTGGTTGAAAGGAACCATCAGTGAATTTTTCAACGTCTGATTTCAAGAACCAGCCCCCATCTATGAGGATAACAACAGGTGTATCAAGCTTGAAAACAGCCTCTCAAACCAATCATCCTTTCACACAAAACATATCAATCTCCAACATCATTTTATCAAGGAGGAGGTAGCAAAACAACAAATCAAACTAATTAAAGTTTCCATGGGTGAAAACGCTGCATATTTCTTAGCCAAGACAATTTCACGCTTCAAGATGGCAGCCTCATTAACCACTCTGAATATAGTCTAAACAACTTTTCAGCATGGAAGGGTGTTGAGATTCTCAAGGTAATCTGATGAACAGGCTTGAGTATCCTTGCTCCTTTTCATTTTTCTGTTTATTTCTTCCATTTCTGCCTGTCAGCTCAAACCAACTCGCAGATGTGATAGAAGCGTTGTGGTGCCCTATCCTGGACACCCTGGCCAGTGCGGAGATTTTAATTTTTTTTATGATTTTTCCTTATAATCATTCATAGGCATCATGATCCAAAAAAAAAAAAAAAAAATCTTTGATCTGGAATAGGCTTCTATTCCGTGTCCCAGCTGCCCAATTCCTCATTCTCTCAGTTGGCAAGGATGATCTCTGGGTGGTTGTATCCCTGCTCTTGTGTTCAAATCCCTCCCATGCCATTCAGCTTTACAATTTTTTTTTTGCAAGCGCGCGGCCAAAAGACCGCCGGGCTTGCTTCCACCCTGCCATCCATCACCAGCACCCCCAAATGCTCATCATCACCCTACCTCTGTCTTCATCATCCATTCATGGGTCATACAATCACCAACGTTGCCAATGGTTTCCCCCGGCTCCTTGCAACCTGGTTGGAGCTCATCCAACAGACCGCAAGCTGTCGCTTGCGGCCGTTGAAGTTTTCACAAGCCCTGATCCCTTGCCTTCCAACTCGAATCCTCCATTCGATCACCACCGGTACCGTGAGGGATATTCAGATCCTCATCCAAGCCAAAACTGAGATGACCCAATTCATCTCTTCAAGCCTTCAAAGTCTTCTTCTCAGCTCCTCTCTCTCAAACTCTCTCAACTCCTACCAACGCATGCTCCTCCATCGTCTCGGTGACTCATTTGGAATCAAGCGCCCCATTGAATCAGGTCAATTGATCATTGAACAAACTCAATCCTCAGCCTGCCCCCCCGTTGCTAGAGATCAATCCACGCATGAACAACGGTGATCCCTTCCGATCAGCACCCAAAACGTGCCCATCAGACTCACCCCAACAACCGTCCTCTACACCATCTCACCGGCTTGCTCATCACCCAATCATCATCCCCTCCCTCTACCCGTACCTAGCCAACGTATGCAGGCTCCCTCACTCTCCTACCGACCGGTTGGATTGGATCCTCCTACCCACAACCTCCAGCTGGCTGGTCTCCCGCCCGGCTTGTCTGTTGCCCGCGCGGGTCTCAGCTGTCTCCCGGGCCCATCAGCCTGTCCGCGGGCCCCTCAATAGCTACTCTCCTGCAAGTGCCCACCATTGACACGGGCCAGGGTCTTGATTGAACTCTTCTTTTTTTTTCTGAGTGTTTGTTTGTTTCTTTTTTTTTATTTTGTTTTCTCATGTCAATCATCCTCAAAAAAAAAGAAAAAAAAAACTTTTTTTCTGCTCTATTTGTAAATCTCTCTTGTAAATAGTCTACAGGCCTCTGGTCTATAAAAGGAGGGGCTCTCCCCTGCTTTTTCTGTATCATAATAAGATCATCCATGGGAGTGTGTGCTTATGTCCCCCCCATTATTGTGAAATTAAATCCTGATCCTTATCCTGGGTATATCTCTGATTTCCCCCTGATCCATTTTTGACCCTGAGTCTTTGCCCCTCTGTGGCCTGATCCTTATCACCAACCAATAGCCTTGCTGGTTGAAGAAAAATTCTGTCTGTTGGAATTTTTTTGAGTGTGTTATACCACTCCTTGATCCCTTTCTCTGACCATACTGGTCCTGATCCCTGATCATCTTTCTGGATCCAATCACAATTGATTGAAGAGGTCTTATTAAGCTTAAGACCTGGAGTGTTATACCTCCCTTTATTTTCTTTGGAGTTGCATTCTGACAGCCTACTCTTGAGTCCCTCAAGAAGTGTTGAGGTTATCCTTGCTTCAAATCAGTTACTGTTTGCTTTGAGAGCTTCTTAAACATTGTGCTTTGTCTTGTACAGCCACCCTCAGTTATCTGGTACCCTTCAAGCGCTTGATTGCGGAGAGTTGGGCAGGTTCATTGAGAACCTGGAGGTTGGTTGGGTTTGAGTTGATCATCCCCAATCTTCTGCTGACAACCAGAGCTATTAGCTTGTGGGCGTTTTTTACATACAACAGCTTTTGTTCTTTGAACTCTAAGCAGACTTTAACTTCTTTTGTTCAAGTTTTTCCCTGCATAATCTTGTCTCAGATAGTGCTGTTCCATTGCTACCAAACTATTATCATCTTTATCCTATACTCCTTGATTCCTCATTTACCAGGTTCTGGACCTTTATCTTGGTTACATCTAAATATTTTTGTAACACTCAGGAGGGTAGCCTAAACAGCACCTTTCCCCTCCACAGAACTTCCACGGCCTAGCACCGTTTGGAGTCTTACAGCATACATTGAAAACTGTGAATGTAGATACTCCAAATCCTGGTGACCTTCCATCACTCTACCTTGTAAGCCTAGTCCAAGATCCACTACAGCGTTCTTCATAACGTGAACAACCAGGTGATCTGGGAGTTGTGGGTTGAGGATCAGGTTATTCTCTGTGTCCTATTTCTTTCTCAACCAACATCTACTTGTCTTTCATTTCTCTAACTTTTAGTCAACTCTGGGTTCAGATTAGGAGGGTTCAAGGAGTTTTGTTGGGGTGCTTTATTCTATTAAAATCTATGTTCTCAGTCTTTTTAGGTAATCCTATCTCTCTTATCTGTTCTCATTTTACTATCTCATTCTGAAATTAATACTCTTTTTAGCCTCTCATTTCAACAGTCTTGAGTTAAACACAGATTAAGCTTAAGATTTCTCTCCATTTTCTAAATCCTGTTAGCTGAAATTTTTGTCTTCAATCTGCAAGGTATATAGAAACCGCTTGGCCACTGCAGAGTACCATATGGGAAATGATTAGGCAAAATGCCTTCTCCCTAGTGTGGAATGCTTCTCAGATACAGAAGAAGACAATGAGGGGAAATATCACTCTATCCAATTGTATTGGAGAAGCAAAATTCATTCACAATTTCTTCATAATCTTGATAAAAACACTCTCAAATATTTATCTGATATGAAAGGTGAACTTCAAGCTAAAAAAAAAGTAGAGTAGGAAGAACTCATGATGAAATAGACCCAAATTATCATATGAAACCATGTGAAGCCCTCCCTTCTAATTGTTACTTCCCTCTATTTCTTGCCACATTAAATTGGACAGAGAAATTGGTTTTTTAGATGAAGCCAGTGGAGGATAAACTAGAAAGATTAGCAAAATCACTTGAAACCCCATGTTGATTTGAATAAATTTGTTTCCAAGTAGTTCTATATTTCCTCTGTTTTCACCCAGAAAACAATATCAAAAGCTCTAAATTTTAGAAAATTTTTATTTATTAATTTATTCCTGCTAGATGAACCAATTTAATATCACTAGATTAATTTTTTTGAGCTTCAAATATTATATGAAATGTTTAAAATAAAAGTTTGTGCCAAAAGATATTGGAGAAATAAAATCATTCAAGGCAATGGTTTGCGTTTTGTAAATTCATTCATTTGGTAAAAGAAAATGTGAAATTCCCCAATCATTTCAATTTCAAATTGATTTATTTGAAATGTACAATTGAACTCAATTTCCATGTGTTAAAATATTTCCAACATTTCTGAGAAGATTTTTGAATCTTCATTTAAAATTGAGAATGACATTTCAATTTCCTACATCAAATTGAGATTTATTAAATTTCACAAGAAGAAACATAAGATATTAAAAAATGAATTTAATCCTTTCAAAAAATTCAATTTGTTTCAACCACAAATTAAAAAAAAAGGACTCTCAAATCTCTTGTAATGATCTAATAGGAAATAGAAAGAAAAAAAGCATCAAAATCTTCAATGTTACAATCCAGGTAGTAAATTTTATGTTTCAGGTATGAAACTGCACTGCTTCACTCCTCTACCACTTTACATAAAATTGGATTCCCCCATAATTCGCAATCTTCTGTGTTCCATGCATGCACTAGAATTACTTGGAATCCTCAAGAACTGATACAAACAACTTTTCTCAGTTTCCAACTCAAGTTAGAAACAGAGTTTTCTTAGATTCTAAACAAATTTAAAACAAGTTTCATGAGCTACACCTGCCAGCAGATGCAGCCTTTTTTTGATGGTGATTGACCTCATCCCTCACGATCAACTAACCAATGGGATAAAAAATATATCAAATTTCATCCAACCTACCTCCACCAATTCAAAAACAAATTCATAACTTTTTGGCCTTCAAGACATTGTGACGGAAATGTGTGGCCTGTTTGATTGTTAAAATTAAAGTATACTATCAAATTGTTTTTTCAACATATACACAAATCTGTAGTCAGATATTTTCCTGAAGAGTGTAGTTTTGGAATCTAGATTCCAACTGTTTCTCCTGTATAGTAGGTGGAATGTTTTTAATAATTGCCACAATTCCCTTTCAATAAAATCAGGAAATTATGAAAGAAACCCATATTCCTTCCTTCTCATCCTTGGAATTTTGTTCCTTACCAAACCCATTCAATTGCTCACCTCATATTACTTATACATCTAAAATTTCATTAAATTATCCCCATGTTGAAAAATATGATAAATCTTTCAATTTTTTTGGTTACAAAAAAAAACAATCAAAAAATTATTTCTAGGTTGCAAAAATACAATAATTCTGAAGGTCCATTTGTTTTTCCTGGGTTTAGATGTGTAATTTATTTCAGAAAAAAGATTATTGTATAAGTCTTTTTTGGGCTTCTAAAGATTAGAAGTATTGTAATTTTTGTGCTTTTGATTCAACTACTCATACCAGAATGGCTATTTTCATGCAAAAAAAATCAAATGAAAAGTAAAACCAGCAGGTACTTAGCTAGTATGCACATTTAATGTAGGAAAAAATATTTTCATAAATATATAAAAAGATATGTATGTTTTAGGTTTTTGATCATTCTCAAGGGTTGTTTTTAATAAAAATAACTTGAATTTATTTTTTCAATTGGTGATGATAAATTCACGGCTCAAACCATGTGGTAGTTGTTTAGGGCCCTACACAGCCCATTTGAGCTGTGGGGGCCCATAGACGACTACAAAGTGCCGTTCCAAACGTGGGCAACCCCCAGGGGGTTGTATAGGAGCCGTTTCCCCCCTGGAAAGGGCAATTCTGAGCTTTTTAACCGCAAAAACGGAAATTTTGAGCCGTGTACCCCCGTAAATGTCTCAAATCCACCATTTTTGGGGGTGCGCAGCCCCCTGGAAGTCATTCCAGAATCTTGGGCACACCCTGGACCACACTTGGGTTCCCTCAACCCGAATTGGGCATCAAAGAATACTATGTGGGACAGTTGGACCACACCTAGAAAATTAAAATGAAATCAAAGTGAAATCAAAGTGATATTGATTGAAGTATCCTAGATATTAAAGTGAAGTTTGACACATCTTTCTTAACTCAAAAGTGAGAAAACTTTGCATTTGTTCATTTGAAAGTTGGATTGAATACTAAAGTAGCATTGCAATTTTTTTGAATTATGGGAACAGAGGCAAGCCCTCCTTGTGACATGGCTGTGTTGAAGGACTACATCAATAGTTCTGTTAACAAAGGTTTTAAAAAAAAGGATTTGGTTTATGAAACATTGGAAGCCCCAATTGCATCCTCATCCAGCGTGACAATTGAGTAACAAAATTTTTCACATTTGGATTTGACCTCTGGTTTTGAGTAACATTTTATGTTCCTGAGGTCTTTTCCTGATTCAATTTGATCAAAATCAATTGAGGGATTTTAATTATTAAAATATGAAACTATGACAATAACCAATTAATGTTTAATAGATCCACTTGAACCACCTCCCGTGAGAGCCTTTCCTACTAGGGAAGAGGTACAAAACTATTTTCAAACATGGGCTATGAAGAATGGTTACTCTCTGATGGTTTTCAGCTCAAATAAAGATAAATATGTGTATTTTGCCTGTGATTGACATGGTTCCTACATGGGGCGACTCCTTACCAAACAGTCTTGGCAAACTCACACAAGGAAGGTTGGGTGCATGTTTTTAATCCATGCAAGTTGCACAAAGGCAGAGCCCTTGTGGCAACTCTCCTACAAAGAAACTCAGCATAACCATCAACCACCAGAAAATACCTCTGTGCATCCTCAACTGAGGAGAATCACTGGGGTAGCATTAGAAAATATAATAGAAGGAATGAATGATGGGCTCAATACATTACAACTTAAGAGAAAATTGAGCAATTTTGATTCTGGAAATTATGTTGATGACCAAATAATCTATAACACTAAACAGAAAGTAGCTCTTGAAGAACTGAAGAGGAAAAGTGTTAGGGATGTAATCTACAAACAGATTAAAGAATCAATTGGGATTCATTGATCAAAATTCAGTGAAGAGGGTCACTTGGAGGCCCTATTCCTGGCCCACCCAGATTCATTAAAGCTTTCCAAAAAATTCCATCATATTGCTATTTTGAATTTTACTTATAAAAAAATAAGTACAAAATTCCTCTATTGCATGTTGTAGGAATGACAGCCAACTGGAGAAATTTCACAAAAGCTCTATTTTTCATAACAAAAGAAACGTTTGAGTTCTACAGTTTGTCTGTAAATGCATCAAAGGAGTTGGCTTGTGATCCTGAGATAGTTTCAAAAGTCTTTGTGATGGACTGTCAAAAAGCTCTGATTTGTGAAATAGAATCTAGTTTCCCAGAGTCATCAAGACAATTTTTCACTTGTCTTTTGTCTAAAAACATACAAGCAAACTTTAAAGGGCGCTTTGTTAATGACGTTGAAGGATGAAAAAGCTTTATGACTCTATGGGAAGATTATGGGGCCTCAAAGACCAAGCAGGAGGTGGAGGTCAATGATGCAGAACTCAGAGTATGTCAAAATCACTGCTTCTTATTCTTCCTAGTTTTGGGTTCTGACCTTTTGACTTATATAGTGTTTCTTGAAAGACTATGAGGATGTGCTTGATTATATGAAAAATAACATTTTCCCTATCAAAGAGACTTTTGTTATGGGGTGGACTTGTATAAACCCAGATTTTGGAAACAAAAAAACTCCTTGGGTTGAAGGGGCCCATGCCACTCTCAAACAATTCCTTGCAAACTCTTTGGGAAACATGTTGGATTTTTGTAAAAACCTTGACAGAAAATATTTTAATCAAATCAAATTGGTTCATGCATCACTACACAACTCTTGAATTAAGTTATGGACAGTTCTCCCACCTGAACTGTTACCAATGGGATACAAATTGTCTTTAGAAGCAATTCAGTTTATTAGGGAACAATTCAAGAAGTTCAAATGTGATCATGATGGCAAATTTTGCACAAAGTCATACTCCAAGACTATGGGTTTTCCCTTTTCCCACCAAATAGGTGACTTTCTAGAATTCAGAGGATCTGTGGTACCCAAAGATGTTCATCCTCAGTGGAGGTTGGACAATTATCCTTGCAGTTATAGTTCTGTAAGTTGGCTTAAGTTGGATTTTTCAAATCAATATGTGATGAATGCTTTTTGATTAATTCTTTTTGATTAATTATTCCTAATTCACTAAAGTTTTATCCTTTTGAATTTTTGAAGTGTGACGTGGACAAAATGCTGAGCATTCCTCAGTTACGTGAAAAAGTGAATGCAATTATCTTGGAATCTCCGGATCATGACCAAGGTGGCCTATTGAAGTATATCATTTGGAATATCACAAAATATTGATTGAAGCCAAGACTTGAACCCAAAGTCTTACAATCAAGTAGGGGCCAGCCAAAATTGACAGATACGCAGAGAGAACCATCTTGGTTTTATCACGTTGAAAATAAACTCAAGTGGAAGAATAGAACTGGAAGGGGGCCAAGTATTTTATTTTGGAAAATTTTCATTTGTTTTTTATTTTGGAAAATTTTCATTGGTCTTTTCTTTTGGAAAATGTTCATTTTTTGGGTTAAATGAACTGACTAACTGATGATGAATTGTTAGTCAAAGTTGTCAGTATCAGACACTGAATTTCATAGTTCAAAGGAAGGGACTGTAACTGAATCGGGATCACTTAACTTGGGATTGGAATCCTCTTCAGAGGAAGACAACATGCAGAAAAGCTCAACCAGAAGCTCATCTTTGGTGAGTATTAATTTCATTGATGTGATTAAAGAAAGAAATACTAATTTAGTTTCAAAGATAGGAACCAAAAGTGAAATACCTCAATCAAATACCCAATAAATTCCATAAGTTCTTGGGTAAGGTTTGGGATCCCATTGGAGATGGGAATTTCCAATTTAGATTCATTGTTAAATCCCTTGGTTACAATGAACATGTATGGTTTAAATTGAGAAAGGAAATGATTGAAGCATTAGAGAAACATAAAGCATTCTAAATTAAGATGCTTGGTGGTGCAAAAGAGGTATAAGATATTAAACAAAGCCTTGATGTCAAAGACATCAATCAAAAGATTCCCTCTTCAAAATGGTTGGCTAAACTAGATATGGGACAAATATTATCAGAGACATATGCCAGACCTATATGTTTCATTTCATTGGAGTCATGTTTTTCTTATACTCCAATGAAAAATGGTGTTACAGATCAATCAGACCCTATTTATATTTCCTTTGTAAAAAATAATCACTTTGTTCTATTGGAAATTTAGGGAGAAATGATTCCAATCCCGCCCATTGTAGCAAAACTGTGTTCCTTGATTTCTAAAAAAGCCTCTGGTTGGGTTGATCATCTCAAAGATAAACTGCAAATTTATTCTGGATTATAGAGATTGTAGACTTTGGCTTCATTTCATCATTGGGTTTCATATAAGTTGTAATTCTAATTCACCTAACAAGTTCTATTAATTTAAAGGCTTGTCACATTTTGAACATCATTATGTTGAGTGTTTTGAGTTAAAATCATTATATTGTGTTTTGAATGAGATTTTAATGATAATTCAGTTTAACTTGTGTTGGACTGATTCCATAATAAGGAGTATTTTACTCTTTATGATGGGATCAGCTTAACAAAAGTTGAAATGTTTTTTTTGGTGTTTTTAGTTTAGGTCTAGTCCAGTTACTTTTCTTTTTTTTTGGTGTTTTCAGTTTAGGGCTAGTCCAATTACTTGTGTTTTATTTTGGGTCTTTTTACTTTAGGGCTATTCCATTGGATAGTACCAGTTTTTTTTGTTTTATCATTATACTGAGGGTTTTGAATGAGATTTTAATGATAAGTCAGTTCAACTTTTGTTGAGCTGATTCCATAATAAGGATTATTTTACTCCTTATGATGGGATCAGCTTAACACAAGTTGAATTTTTTTTGGTGTTTTTAGTTTAGTGCTATTCCAGTTACTTGTTTTTTTTTTTGGTGTTTTTAATTTAGGGCTAGTACAGTTACTTGTGATTTTTTTTGGTGTTTTAAGTTTAGGGCTAGTCCATTTAATTGTGTTTTTTTGGGTATTATTACTTTAGGGCTAGTCCATTGGATAGTACCAGTTTTTTATTCATTTATTTATTTATTCTTTTGTTTTTTTTTAACCAAAAAAACCACATTTTTTTATTTTTTGGTTGATTTCTGTTTTTTTGGAAGGTTTATTTTGTTTATGGGTTATTTTAGTACACTTTCATTCCTTTTTTTGGCTCACCACGTTCTGGTGGTGTTTGGGATTCCACACGACTACATTTGAGCCGTGTGGAGCTCTACACAGCTGGAATGTAGTCATGCGGCATTTCACACAAGCCCAGGCTGTGGTGTGTGGGCCGCGTGGTTTCCCCACAACTAAATTCAAGCCGTGTGGAGTTCAACATGGCTGGAATGTAGTTTTGCAGCATCCCACACAAGCCCAGACTGTGGTTTGTGGGCCACGTGTTTCTTTGAGCCATATGGCAGGCAACACGGCTTAAATGTGGTTGTTTGACGTGCCACACGGCTCATTTTGAGTCGTGTACAAGGCTCATTTTGAGTTGTGTCCACAGACACATATGCCATGAATTCAACATTACCCTTTTTCAATTGGACCAAGCAACTTAATTATAATCAAATTCATTTACAAATTTTCTCCATTTCCTCCACATGTCTAATGCTTCCAACAAATGCAACAGATAAGGAAACATTTTACTTTTTTTCAGCTTGAATTTGATCCTTCTCCTTCTCCTATTTTTCAAACTCTAGCTCATTCTGTCTCAAGTTAAACTGAGAAGGAAAATTTTTTTCTTCTGCCCTTTTTTTTACATCTTTTATTTTCTTTATGGATTCCCTGTTGAATCACACATTTTTCCTTTTCAAACTGAAGCTTCTGATTTTCTACTTGAAGAATATCATTTTTAGACTGGGACTTAACTGTTTTAAAACGCAGGCTCTTTAATCATTATTTATGAATGTGCCAATATTGGTTCAATGTTTTTTCCCAAATCTTGCTTCTCAATGATCTCTTTAAAACCTTGAAATTTGGAATTTTTCCTCCACCTTTATTGTATTTTGTGGTTAATTTTTCTTTAATCGGATGAATTTCTATTTTCCTCTAGTGAGATTGACTGCAGATGAACTTCATCACTAAAATTGGATGGTAGAGTGGGATTCCCCATTGGCTTAAGCTTTTTGTTGGCGGAAAAAGTGCAAGGCTTTTTAGAGGAACTAATTGATTATTCACTAGAAATTTCAATGCAACATATACTTAACTTTTTTAAAAGATTATATTTTTGCAGTTGGGGAAGTTTTTATGCATCATAGTCATCCTCCTTCAGTTTGAGATTTTTGAAAATGACTTTTTCCAAGCTTGGAAGTGATAGATGCAAAGAGGCAAGTGTTGGATCCAAGGATGAATTGGATGGTATCATTGGTGCAGGTTTGTACCACATTGGAACTGTTTTTTTGGAATATTTTTCTTGGATGCATATTTTGCTAATCCATAAAGAACTCCTTTTTATCATCATTACTTTTCTGAGGATTTGCTGAAATCTCCTCAGAATAAATGAAGTCATATATTTGGGTTAAAAAATCATATTTGGGGGTAATGTATGCCTTCTGTCCAGATATACCATCCATTTGAACAAAAAACATTTGGATTTAATCTAGTTAATTAACCACAAATTTGATCCCTTTGGCTTTATCAGCATCAGTGAGACTCAATCTGTTTGATATTGACATTGATTGGGATTCTTTATACTTGTGCCAATATTTATTTATTTTATACCTCATTTTTTTCAATGATATATAAATCCTACCTTTATCTTTCTTCTTCAGCTCATTGGCAATCAAGATATTACCATTGACCTTGGAGGATGTATTTTGACCAGCACAATCTATCTTTTAAAACTTAAAACCCCTAAACAGCCATCAAAGTTGGCAAGAAGTTTTGGCAAGTTGAAAATGATGAGCTTTTCAGCCTTCTTGAGTTCAATAGGAAATTTGGAAGCAGATCCGGAATGAGCTTTGATTGTTGTTCAAAATTTGGCTTTTGAGTTCCTTTGGGAGGGTCTCTTGGCATTTTTGCAGGCAGAAGTGTGCTCAGGGGCTATTTTGAGAGTGTAAGATTTAAATATTCTCACTTGGAGAGCCCTGAAATATTATTTATTGCTCTTTTCAAAAGAAACCAAAAACTGATTACAAGAGAGAAGTCATTTACAAGAATGCATTTAAGGAGATGCATCAGTTGAATTAGTAACTATTCAGGTCAAGGCAGAAGGAAGTTATCCAACTTCTAGGAGTTGTTGGGCTGCTGGTTTTTGTGCAGTCCCTAGTGTTAGGCTCTTCAGGTCAAGGCAGAAGGAAATTATCTTACTGTTAGGAATGTTCTGACTGTTTGTGCTTTTGTAGTCCTTATCTGTAGGCTTTTGATCTTGTCCTGAGAGGAAAAGGTGAAATGGGTTGGTTGGGCTTGTTGGTTGATAAATCTTGGGTCTTTCTTCTTTTTTGAGTTTATCTAATTGATTGCATAATGACAATAAAGGATTTGCTTGGTTCTTGGTCAAATGTTGTTTGCTCTTGGGAAATGAGCTTGGTTGGTTATAGTAAACAAGGAATCTGGGTTTGATGGTTTGGTGGTGGTGTTGACATTGAAATTTTCTTGGAGGGATCTAATTTGGTTTGATCTTCAGTCAAGGGTTGATTATTCAATAGGTCAAAGGTCAATTTTTGGCTTTGGTTGGTCTGAGGTGGAACTGAGTGGAGAGGACAATCAACAAAAAAAGAGGGTAAAGAGTCAACAGGCTGAGAATAGCTGTAGTGTAGTCGCGTGAAAGTTTGATCTCTGGGCAATTACAGAAGTTTTCACAATTGGGGTAACTCCTGGCTGCGGTGTGTGTCTCCTGGCCTTTCAATGATTTATCCAAATCATTATAAACTGTGTGCATTCAATGTAGTCGCTGTTAAGCAACTATAAGTTTTCCAACTTCAATTTTCTTTTCTTTTTTTTGATTTATTTTAGTGAGGAATTTCAACACCCCCCATGCCTTGAGGTGAATAGTTTTTTAATGAGTCTGTTTAAGGAAGTGGAATTACAGGCCTTTGTCAGGGAATCAGCCACCATGTCTTCTGAGGGAATCAGGTTAACTTTCAATTTCTTGTTTTTGTAGAGGTTTCTGAGATACTTGATTTTGATTTATAAGTTTTTGTTCTTGGAGTTTGATTCAAATTGTTTCATCTTTTCTTTCAGGCCTTTACTATCCACATAGAATATTTTAATCTTTGAATAGCTGCGCCATAATTCTCAAATCAGTTCTGAAAACCATTGGCTTTCCTGGTGGCATTCAGCAAAGCAGTTGAATTTGGCTGTGGTTGATTGCATGGTGATGTTCTTCTGTTTGCAGCTGTTCCAAGATATAGGACAATTGAGCCAGAAACAGGTGTATCTTCTTGATTTCCTGTTTTCAATATTTTTGGCGCTGTAGAGAATCCTGCGGGATTATATAAATAAAATAGCAAATAGCTTTCTGGCAGTACTTGAAGGAGAATTTAGAATACTTCTACTCCTTTGGAGTATTAGTATATACTAAGAGTGCTTTTGAATTGCCTGCTCTTCTAGTACTATAGTAAGTCTGCACAATAATTCCTTTAAATTAATGGCTGGTTTCTTTGAGACTTAATATAGGTCTTAGATCAGACCTAGATTAGTTATTTATTGTGATTGGTAGGGTTTGTTGAAGAATAGACCAGATGTATTTCATTATTGGTTAATTATTTGATCAGATATATGTGATCTTAACCAATATCCCAATATTTAAAGGGGTCAAGGGTTTATCAAAGGGATGGTTCAGGAGAGGACCCAAGGATGGGTTTACCAACAGGGGGCTGGGTAGAGGAAAGTTTGGTAGTTTTTTTTGTTGTGCTCTCTTTCTTTGTAAGGGTTATTTATTGATTAAGGGGTGGTTTTTTCTTTAATCTGGTGCTGAATATTTAGGTCACAGAAGAACCCTTATTCAAGCACCTTGTGTGTGGTTTAATTGGTTAAAGATTGGTAAAAACCTTTTTCCTGATTTCTTGTTTACCTTTGATAACTGATTCACTGATACTATTTTTATCTGGGCCAAGAGGGCCTTATAGGTGGTTAGGATGGATTGAGCTGGGTGGGATAATAGGCCAGATGAAATCTGAGGGCATGCTGATACAACCTGGATAGGACAGAGAGGCCCTCCTTAAATAGAAAATCTGGTCCTCAGGGGATGCTCAGGGCTGCCCCTGATGGTGCCCTGGGGCTTCCCCTGTTACAGTGGGATACAGGTACATGAGAAATTTTAGCTGGTTGGAAAAAGACACGGCATGAAACTGAGGCAATTCTTCTGGTTGGAAAAAGATACTGCATGAAACTGAGGCTGTTAAGTCTTAGCAGGCTTTTCCCCCGCGGCAGTCTTGCGGCGCCACGCGCTCCTCTCAGTTCTCTCCTCGCGCGCTATCTTCTCCACCCCGGGGGCCTCACTTGGAAACAATTTCAGCACTCAGTAGGTGGGAAGGACCTGGTTACACTCTTCTCTTGTCCCATAATTCTTCCCCTTTCCATTTTTCTCTCTTCAACCTTTTCCTTTCCTTTTTCTTTTTCCTTTTCTCATTCTACTCAACTATACTCTCCACCAAGACTCAACGCTTGATACATCCAAATCAATCTGATTCTATCAACTACTGATCCCTGCCTGGTAAGACCCCAATCTCTCAAGCTCTCTTGATAAGAACCAATCTGATCCTCCAGCTATCCAGTCTACCTTGCCAACCTTGTCTCTCAGCCTTTCCTCTCTCAATACAAATTTCCCTCTCAGAATACCTTCCGCCGTCAACACACAATCTCCGGATAAGATTTAGGATCATCTTTATTTGTTTCCTTCCTTAAGTCTCTGTTCCTATCAGTTTCTCCATTCTTATACTTTCTCTCTTTGTACAGCCTATGCTGGTTCTGAGTCATCTATAAATCTAAAGTTATTCTATCAGAGGCAATTCTTCTGGTTGGGAAAAAATTGTACAGGTTTTTCATGCCTGCACAGAATTGCATAAATTGCTGTGAGGTGCTGATAAGGTTGGTCTGGAGCTGGTTTCTTATTTGTTACTGACTGCTCTTCCTGCATGTATTGCTGTGGATTGACTGGTGGTTAATTTGGTGCTGGATGGTCTTCACTGCTTGCATATATTGCTGGGTAGGCCTGTGGTACTTGTACTGGTAGTTTGTTTGGCATCACATGCTACTGGCTGCATAAATTACTGTGTGGTGCTGTGGTTTTTTGGTACTGCATGGTTCTGGCTTCCTGAATATATTTCTGGGTAGCCCTGTGGTACTTTTACTGTTGTTTTTTTTTGGTATCACATGCTTCTGGCTACATAATGTGCTGCTGGGGTTGTTGTTACTGATAGTTTGTTTGTCATAACATGCTTCTGACTACATAAATTGCTGTGTGTTGCTGGGGGTTGTTGGCACTGGTAGCTTGTTTGCCATCACAATCTTCTGAATACATAAATTGCTGTGTGGTGCTGGGGGTTGTTTGTACTGGTAGTTTGTTTGGCATCACATGCTACTGGCTGCATAAATTGCTGTGTGGTGCTGGGGTGGGTTGGTACTGGTAGTTTTTTTGGTTCTGGTTGAGACTGTTTTCACTTCCTACTGCCTGCACTGTTCCTGTATACTTCTGCACAGCCTCCTGTATGTTTATTTGATTGTTTTTTTGGTGAGGTGACACAAGCTGAACTAGCTGCGCTGCCTCCTGTATCTGTATTGCTGTATTCTGGATGAGGTGATAGGGTTTTATGGTCCTGGTGTTGATTGTAGGCTGTTACTGGTATGTACTTGAGGTTTTCCAAGGTAGTTATTCATGCCTTCTGCAGAGCTGTGACATCTGGTTGGTTATGAGTTTGCCACAGTTGGAGGTTTTTTGGGCTGTATCTTCTAATCCATGAGGGATAGAGGGGTGCTTTGGCTGAGTGACTATAGGTTAATTGTGATGAAAAATCCATTTCTAAGGTTACTTTGAGGGTTTGAGCTGTTTTTACACTAGAATAGTGATTCTGATGGGTACAGGACAGGTAGGGACTACCACAGCGCAGGTGGTGTCTCTAAAATATTTAAGTCTTGAAGAGGAGGAAAAATAAGATGGAGAAAGAGAGAGAGAATTGGAGGTGGTTCCAGCCAGTTATTTCCAAAAATGAAGCACTTCCTTCCAGTGATTTATTCCAGGGCTTTTGTTGAAATTAGAGAGGATGTACAAGGCAAGGGCTATTTCTGTTCACATTTTGCGGGATAGGTAGTTCTGCATACCTGTATAGGTTCTGTAGTTTATTTTGAGCTTTTGGAATTGTTTGATTTCTGTTTCACTGGCCTTCAGGAGTTGGGTGCTTGGTTTCAAAGGGGTGATTAAATTCTTCCAGTTGGATAGCCCAAAAATTGCTGGTCCCTTTTTTATGAGTTTAATTTGAGAAAGGGTGATATCTTGGTCTGTAATGCTCAGGTCCATTCCCAGTAGGTTTTCTGGACTGTGAGAAGAAGAGTTGGGGAAGCATCTGAGGAAGAGGGTTTCAAACTCTTGGTTTCTTCTGGCAGCAATAAGGTTTTCCATGTGGAAGAAGAGCATGGAGTCAGGTTTTTGGTGGATGTAGAGACAAGGATTGGACTTTGAGGAAAGGTATCCTACTTCCTGGATCCAGTTGGTGAGAGTACTGTACCAATTGGCAGGGGCTTGTTTTTGACCATAGAGGTATTTTTTAAGCTTGGGGAAAGGAGAAGTTCTTGAGAACCCTGAGTTATCTTTGAGTTAGATGTCTTCATTTAGAGGAGCAGAAAGAAAGGCAGATTTCAAATCAAACTTTCTAAGAAAGAGTTTCTTTGAGAGAGAATAGATGAGAAGTTTTGGAAGATTGGTCAATCTTCCTGTTGGCAAGAAGGTATCTTTGTAATCTATGCCTGCAACTTGTTTGAATCCTTTGATGCAGATTCTGGCTTTCTTCTTTTCAGGTTAGGAGGCAGCTCCGGGCTTTTTCTTGAGCACCATGACGTTTTTCATGTAAGTATCAGCAATTATTCTAGAGTCTTCCCATACTTCCATTTTTTCAAGAGTCAAATTTGGTTTTGATTGCTTCTTAGTACTTTTCAGGGGTGCTGAGGTAGGTGTATTTTGTTGGTTTGACTTTTGAGGATCTTTCTCTGAGATTGTATCTGGGAGAAGTAGGCAGTCTTTCTGGGATAGGTGGGTCCATTGGGCTATTTTTTTCTTGTTTTTTGATTGATGATGCATCTTTTTTGTATTTTTTAAATGATTCTTTCTCTTTGCTGCTGTTGGTTGATGACTTGCTTTTTCTTTCTGAATTGGGAAATATTGTTGGTTCTCTGTGCTTTCCTTTGGCATTTGGCTGACCTGTGATCTCAAATTCAAGTTCTATAGATGTTTTGCTGTCGATTCTGGCTTTAAAGTTTTGTAATCTGATGTTTTTTGTTTCACCAATTCTTCCCAATTCTGAGAGAATGTGATAAGATCTGAGGTTTTCATTGAAGCCCATTAGGATGCCTTTTTTGCCCTTGGGTTTTAGTTTGGAGATTTTCTTTCTAGGTAGAGTCAGAAATGAGACTGGATTTTTAATTGGGTGAAAGTAGTCTAAAGAGAGAATGTTTTTTTAAAAGAGGGAATAGGTTAATTTTTTCAATTTATGAGAGTTTATTTGATTCAAATTAAGGGTGCTAGCCTTGAGAACAAAATTCCAGAGGTTCTTGTTAAGCCATGAGTTGTGGAAGATGTTTTTAAGTGATTTGAGTATGGTTTGATTGTTTCTCTTGGCCAGGCCATTTTTTTGAGGAGTGAATGGGTTGGAATATCTGATCTTGATGAATTTTTTCTTACAATATTCTCTGAAGTTTTTGTTTTTGTACTCACCACCTCTGTCAGAGTGTAGAGTGCTGGTGTATTGGCCAAATCTCTTTGCTTCTAGGTCAAGGATGTGTGCAAAAGTATTAAATGTTTTGTCCTTGGATTTAACATGAATGCCTGAGCAGTATCTGGAATTACTGTCTACCATGGTCAGGAAGTATCTGTGATTTTTGGTTGAAACTGGTGTAATGTCTCCTAAAATGTCGAGGTGGAGTATTTTGAATGTTTTCAAGGCAGGAGTGTGTCTGCTTTTGAAAGATGCCTTGTTTTTTTTCAACTGTGCAAGAATCACATATTGTATCTGACTTGACTGGTATGTTGAGCTTTTTTCTGACCCTGTGGTAGCTGATGTGTCCAAGGGACTTGTGCAGGAGTTCACCACTGGAGGGATAGGACATTTCCTTGGGATTTTTCAATGATATTACAGGAAGGTTGTTTTGTTAGTGGAATTTGAGAGCTACTCTTACTTCTTTGAGAACTTAGAATTCATTGATGTCAAATTTGATATCATAATGCTCCAGGAGTAAACAGCATAAAGACAACAGTTTGGAAGATAACTCAGGAACATAGAGAACATTCTTCAGCCATAAATCATCCCTGTCTTTTTTCTTCAGAAAGACTGCCTCAAGTCCTTTGATCTCTAGTAAATGTGTTCTGGATCCAGTTTTTACAGATCCTAGTTTTACTGAAGAGAGAGACTCAAATAGGCTGGAGTCTGAGATCATGTGGGATGTAGAACCAGAATCAAGAAACAGGCACTTGTGTAAAACTGAGTGGGAGTGATGAAGGCAGCTCACAGTGAAATGGTTTGCTCCAGTAGTTGTTCTGCTACATCCAATTTTGGGATTTAGAGTCCAGCATTCTGATTAAGTGTTTTACCCCAGAGGATTTTTTTTGCCTTTCTTGCAGAGTATTATGTTTTGGCCAGTGGTGTTGAGTGAGGTGGTTTCCATTTTTATCAATCTCATGGAGGTTTTATCATTCAAGAATATTCTCAAATGATTGAGTACAAGATTGGTAGTGATAGGTCTGCCTGAATGAGTTATTTTTTGACTGATTTTGTCCAGGCTGGTTGGTAGCTTTTCTAGGATGGTGTATCAAAGGATGTCTTTGGGGATGATTATTCCCACTTTGTGGAGCTTTTTTGTGCTTTTCTTGATCTGAGTAATTAATTTCTGGACTTTGTTTTGTTTGAAGGAGATTTGGAGGAATTCCTTGTGCACTTGGGCTCGGTTTGAGGCTTCAGAAAAGGCAAATAATTTCAGAATAGATTTCCATAAGGCCTTGGAATCTTACTTGTTTTTGTGGTTAATAAAGTTGGAATGAATGGCAGGATCTATTTTGGAGATCAGGATATTTCTGATCCTGAGGTTGTTGAAAACAGTCAGGTTCTGTCCTGGTGAGTTTAACACATCTTTAAATCCCTGTAATTTGAGGAAGTTTTCCATTCTTTCCTTCCAGAGAGAAAAATTATCAATGTTGAGACTTGGAATTCTCTTGATGGAAGTCTTTATAATGACTTTAGTGGGTGCTCCTGACACGGTTATTTTTGGTTTTTTAAGATCAGCTTAATTGGTTTAACAATTATTCTTCTTTAAAGCAGTGCTTGAGCTGTTGATGATCTTGTCTGTAGTGGAGCGTATTTTGACTTTTAATTGTGTAAAAATTCTCAAATGGAGAACCCTGAAATGTGATTTATTGATCTTTTCAAAAGAAACCAAGAAATGATGACAAGATAGAATTGATTTACAAGAATGCATTTAAGGAAATGCATCAGTTGACTTTGTAACTCTTCATGTCAAGGCAGAAGGAAATTATGGCTGCTGGGGTTTGTGCGGTCCCTAGCTGTAGTTTTTGGATCTTGTCCTGAGAGGCAAAGGTGAAATTGGTTGGCTGACCTTGTTGGTAGATTGATCTTTGGTCTTGCTTCCTTGTTGAGTTGATCTTATTGGTTTCTGAATGATGATAAAGGCTTTGCTTGGCACTTTGTCAAAATTGGTTTGTTCTTGGGAAAATAGCTTGGTTGTTTATAGCAAACAAGGTGGCAGTGTTGACGTTTCTATCATCTTGGAGGGATCTAATTGGATTTTATCTTCAGTCAATGGTTTTTTCTTTGATAGGTCAACAGTTGAGGTTGGCTTTGGTTGATCTGAGCTTGGCTTCCATTGGTCTGAGGTGGAACTGAGTGAAGAGGAGGATGGAAGAAAAAGAGGGGATAGATTTGAGAGGCTGAAAATAGCTGGAGTGTAGTTGGGCGCAAGTTCAATCTCCATGGGAAAACAGAATTTGTCCCAATTGGGGTAACTCCTGGCTGCAGCGTGGGTCTCTTGGTGTTTCAATGAGTTATCTGAATTGGGATAAATAGTGTGCAGTTGATGTAGTTTCTGGTAAGCAACTCAAATGGTTTATTTTTTTTTGATGTATTTGAGTGAGGAATTTCAACATAAGAGAGATCAATTTATGGGTTAAATTCCCATAAAGTTAAGATTAAGATAAGGTTCAAGGTGGGAAGTCTCAATGGAAAGATAAAGAGTGATTATTCTATCAATGAGGTTGGAAGTGGGAAGTGGCAGTGGAAAGATAAATATCAGGGGGATGGTAGATCCAAGAAGGTTTGAGAAGGAATGAAGTGCAATTAAAGGGTGAGATTGTGTGGCCCAATTTGTGTTTCATGCTTCATAAGCCTTTATTCAATTTATTTAAAAGAACTCATTTATTTTGAAGTAACTCTGACATTTCTTATGCAAAGTAACTGGCTTCTTTCAATTTTTAATGGAATGAGATATTTTGCTAAAACCTGTGGTTAAAAAAAAAATTTCAAACTCTGGTATACCCTAATAGGGCATATCACATTTTAAATTTTGAAGAATTTAAAAAGCTGATTTTAGGAAAAATATTAATTTTTCAAAATATATTCTTCTCTCAAAAAAAAATAATCAATGGTTTTAACTAAAAATATATAAATTTTTGAAAAAAGAAATGGGTAGGCCTGAAATCAGCCATTTAATTTTTTGAAAATTTTAACTCTGATAAGCCCTAATATTTACTTTTATAATATTCAAAATAAAATTTATTTTTGGCAAAAATTCATTCACATTTTAGAAAGGATATTAATTTCATTGAAAAGGATTTATTTTTGAAATATTTATTGATATTTTTGTAATGTGTGATGATAAATTCACAACTCCCAGCCGTGTGGGAGTCGTGTGAGGCCCTAGGAAGCCCAATGAACGCGTGGGGGCCCATAGACGCGTCCAAAGCGCATGTCTACACGCATCAACAGTGTTGTTTCAAACACACGCAACCCTTGGGGGGTTTTATAACCCCCATAAATGGTGTTTTTGAGTTGTGAACCCCCATACATTGCAGTGTTGAGGCGTGTTTGGGGGGAAACAACCCCCATGGGGTCATTCAAAAATTTTTGGGACCCCCTGGACCACATTTGGGTTCCATAAATCCAAATTTGGAATAAACACATACTATGTGGGATTGTTGGACCAAACCTAGCATGTCAGCTTGCTACTATTGCAGAGCAAGCTGCAAAAGTAACAAAAATACCTAAAAATAATAAAAATTAAAATTAACCTAAGAAAGAGTAGGAAAACAATGAATATTATTGCAGAAAAGGATTTTCCACCCAAAGTTGGGTAGGGTCACTCACTGTCCCACCCTTGAAATCCAACTCCTTATATTTTTAAATAATTAATAAACCACTATTGTACTCTTTTGGAAGATTAAATATTTCACATGTATTGTCACGTATAGGTTTCACACCCAAAATTCAGTCAGAATTGAGGTGTTGTGTATATTTTAGGAGTTACAGACGGAAATGTGTTCTGTCACAATTCCCGCACGCAGCCACAGCAGCCAATACACCCACGCGCGGCTGAGCTGCAGCACTGTCACCCTTTCAAAGCCGTGTATGCAGCCCCAGGCCTCTGACAAGTACGCACCCGCGGGACTACAAGTTGACAAAGTGACAGGCAGCCTGAGAAACCTAGTTACCGCGTAAACATGCTAAAACCTACACAGGAAAATTCTACATATGTAATAAATGTTGCTGTGGATAGTAGATAGTCTAAAAATACATAAAAGTATATAAAAGTACCTAAATAACCTTTATATGTATTTTTTATTAAATATAATTTAAAATACCAAGAATGTCAAAAATGAGATAATGACTATTTCTATAAACATATTAAAATACTTTAATATTTAATTATGAGAACTACCAGACATCAGTATTTTTTTGACATACTAAAAAAACTAATGATGTAAAAATATTACATAAATACTCATGACTTATATTTTGAAATAATTATTTTTATTAAATCAACTAAAAATCGAAAATAAGGAGTAAAATCAATGTCATGACTTTACTCCAATTACTTAATACATAATGAGAACTCACCTGACATCAGACTATCCTTAGGAATTTTTTTTAAAATAACTATTAACTTACTGGGAACATTTACTAAGGATAATTAATTAAATAATAAATAAAATGGACAGATTAGTGTTATTCATACGTCCAAACATCAATTATAAAGTAGAATAATTCCCTCACCCTGTAGAATTAGATGTTACCTGTGCTACAGCACCAAGGAAACGTGACAGGATGCCCCTGGTTACCCTTCTAGCCTCAGTTTCCATCCCTTTGAGCCCCTGTACCCCTCAGAAGGACAATATTGGGACTCAAAAAGCTATAAATAAAGAGCTCTTTTGAGGATATTGATACCCAGAGATTCCAAGTTATATTTACATCCAGACACTGTGCCAAGATAATCAAATACTTATAAGATATAAGTAAGTGATTTATGGCTTTATTCTGATTAATAATATCCTTCCCCAACCCTTTTTATCAATTTAAACTGCTGAAAAACCTTAGAACACCAGTAAACAGGTTTAACCCATCAGTGCATGTCCCAAACAGGTACCCAAAGGATTTAATAATATACCATTGAGTCTGATTATCCTTACTATGTCGTGGCAGGTTGGTTACAAAGCCCTGCCACTCCACCGTGTATTTTATATACATATTATCTTTGGTTAAAATATCCTTTAAGAGTATAAATTAAAGGTTCCAAAGTAACCAGGCCTACGTGTTTTCATACTGAATTCCCTGAAGAGAGATGTTAAAGATCCCCAATACAATTGTTGCCCCTCTATTAAAATATTTAATAATCAATTCACTTATATTGATTTATAACAATAAACCATATCCAAACCAATCAACCTTGCAATAAGCTTTATTCAAATATTTTATGAATTTTTGCTGCATTAATTGAATAATATATTTATTATTTATTTGATCACCTCTGGTAGCTAAAGGATAGCCAGGAGCTTGGCATCCAGGAGGCTGAAAATTGGGATTCTGGCCGGGAAATATTCCATTTTATTATATTTAATACCTTGGACCAGACATTTTGCGTAAAATTAAATCAAAGATAACTTATCTGACGTTTTAACTGTGATTTATCATTAATTTCTTTTTCAGTGGATTTAAAAATCAATTAAGAATTAATAATATATTATTTAAATCTTTTAAAGATAAGAAAAGAAGAATACATTAAAAATTATGAACCAACTGGTTGGGAAGCTTTAACTCAAGCTGAGCAACTTAATATCTCTTCTGCACGTAAACACTTAGATAAACTCCTTGAACAAGAAGATCTTGAAAGGCGTATCAACTTTCAGGCTCTATTAAGAAAACATAAAGCTTGGAAGAAATACTGTATAAATTACTTTTTAAAATATAAAATTGAGTATAAAACTTGTATTACCATTTTATCTTTATTAAACTAATATTAATATATTTTATTGACCAATAAAATATCTTTTCACCATCAGTGAACCCTCCTATTCCAGAAACCACCGTCACTGAAGTTGATTTATTGGACCCAGAAGTCCCAGATATCTCTGGACGCCCTTAAAATATTGATTGGACAGGTGAAGACCTCATTGGAACACACCAAGACACTGTAGGATTACCTATTAAGGACCAATTTAATCCCAATAAAGTCCTGGTACCTTTGAATATCAACTTAAGTAAGTTTTAAATAAACTTATTTTTATGAATTTTTCTTAAGAAAAATACTTATAAACATCTTATTCAATATTAATAGACGTAACACAAGAACCTCAGGGAGAATTCTCTCCTATGGATCTTTGCCAGGAGCCCCCAGTAACCGTGAGACCACCAATAATGAAAACCATGAGGGGAATGGAACCCGTGAATTGAATTTTGGTGGACAGGGAACAGCCCCAAGTACTGTTGCCCTCCCTCAACCTAGATCCGGAGAAGGTAGTAGAATTAAGCCCCCCTCCATTACTAGAAGGTTCCCTGAAGCCACCCCAGCAGAATCTGTCCAAGGAAGCCGGGATCAAAGACTTAGTCAGAGAGCATGTGAAATATTGGGAAGAGTTCAAATAAGCCCAAGCCAAGGAGGACATGATATCTATGAAAAAGATAATCTCCCAGGCAAAAGCTACCCAGACAGCTCTTCAGGAAATGATTCCAAGGAAAGAGGTAGAATCCTACATAGAAAAGTGGAATGCTTGGGATAAATTAGGCCAACTGAAAGGCAGAGTATCAGGAAAGAAGAGATTTTCTTCCCATCCAAAGCCAAATGGAAAGAAGGATTGGGATCAGATAATATCCTTAGCTCAAAAGTGGAAAAATGTGTACAGCATCTAGCCTCTAATTCTGAACCCAGTAACTTGTCTAAACCAACCTCCAATGTAATTACTTCCTTTTCTAATGATATTCGCCATAATTTCAAGATTTTTTTTGTGGAAATTTGGACGGTGTTTACACCCAAATGGATAATTTAACCTCATTAGTAGCCAAATTGATTAATAAACAAGCAAAATCTGTAGGAATGGAAGATATTAAAGAGCATACAGAACAATTATTGGAGACAATTAATCAAGCTAAAATTAGACAGACTCAAACAATTGAGAATATGTTATCAGGTATCCAAGGATATTTTATTATGTCTTTTCAGCCTTTAAAAGAAGAAGTAATAAATACTACTAACAGCTCCATTCTGTCCCTTAGTGAGAAATTAGATCTGCTTAATAATAAAGTGGACCTGCAACTTAATCTGATCAAGAATGACCTTAGAGATTTAAAATTCCATCTTACCAACCCCTTGGGGAATAACACAGAGGAACCAAAACCTCCCAGACAAACAACTACTCCTTATGCACCACCCTGACTAGGAATGCATAGGAGTGACACCTTCAGGCCAAGTCCTACTCCTGAAATGGAACAAGCCCTCAAACTTTTACCCCCAATTTCTGAATGGGCTAAGTTCTCCGGTGAAGGAGAATACAATCATATAAATTTCATTGAATTTATTGACCATACCATTAACTCTTATGAACTACCAGAAGCTATAGCTTTAGTCAGGCTGCCCAGAATATTTGAAGGAGTTTCTTTAGACTGATTTATTAGTAAAAGAGAAGAAGTTGGATCCTTACCATGGAATTCTTGGAAAATTCTAATTAAAGAACACTTTGGTTCTAGAATGTGGAAAAGAAAAATGATGAAAAATTTCAAAAATTCCTCATTTGACCCCTCCAAGGATAATCCTCACAAATGGTGCTTAGAACAGAAGAGAAGACTAGACTGCTTCTATCCAGATTCTGATAAAGAGGAAGTAAATGAAATACTCCTCAACTTGTTTCCTGGAAATCTTAACCATAGTGTAAAATGAAGGATGATTATGGATGCTGACTTACCAAATCTAATCAATTTGTTAGAAGAAGTCATAGACATGAATGGGTTAGACAAGAAGGTTTCTTCTAGACCTAAAGAGAAATTCAGTATTAACAAAACCAGAGAACAACCCCCTCTGATAAACATCTCTGAAAATAAGAAACCTAATGAGAACAGGGATAAAGAGAGAATGGCTGTAACCTTTTGGAACTGTAACAAGACAGGGCATATGAGACAAGGCTTCCCATTACCAAAAAGAAAGATAGCAGTCTTGGAAGGAGAGAAGGAGGTTGAAGGGAATCAGAACCATGAACATATAGCTGATACTGAAGGATCCCTTTCTGAATGTGAATTGATCCTGACCAACCCTGTTAATGTAATAGAAGGAGATATAGGTACTTCTATAGAAATCAATAACATCCATGGTGACTCTAGTTTGCCCCAACAATGGGACCCTACCATAATTCCTAGACATATCACGGATGTTGAACCATTAACAGTTAAGCCTATGAGTGGTAAGAGTTATACTACTGGTCAAACTTTTTATGCAACAGGATTGTATAAAGACAGACCCATAAGGTTATTACTTGATAGTGGGGCTTTTTTCTCATGTGTCTGTACTGAATTCTTAAACAAATGGGATCCCAATTGGAAAGAACACCTTTTTCCCGTCCCAAAAGCCAAGTTTAGCTCTTGCAACTCCACCATGAATGCTTTTGGAGTATGGACTGCTCCTATAATATTACCCCATACTAAAGGATCTTGGAGAATACAAGTGGAATTTTTAGTATTGCTCAATGGATTATGCAACTACCTGATAATAGGAAATGATTCTTTATGTCTATATGGCATAGATGTGTTCCAGAATAAAGGGAGGTACTTCACAGTGGGTGGTAATTGGGATAAGAAGTTTAAGATATGCACCATCCAATCTAACTTCCCCTCTTCCACTTTCCAAAAGCATTTAGAAGAATTCAATCAAGAACACTTCTCTCAAGAAGCTCTAAATATGAAACTTTCTGAGGAACAGAAGAAAGATATATTGACAGTTTGCTTTGAGAACCAAAATTCTTTCTGTACTAAAGATTACCCCATTGGTGATATCAAAGGACATGAAATGGTATTAAAATTGACTATAAAGCCTCCTCATTCTCCAAACCTAAGAAGACCAGCTTATCCCTCTTGCCCTAAATCTATTATAGCTCTTGAGGAACATATCCCAGAACTGATAAACTTACAAGTATTAAGGAAATTAGGGCACAATGAACAAGTAGATGTGAACACACCTGAAATCATAGCTTGGCATAATGATAAATCAAGGATGGTAGGAGACTTCAGAATTCTCAATAATTAAACTCAGGCATATTATTATCCTATACCACGGATTTATCATGCCCTACATAACTTGTTCAAAGCCAAATATATCACTACTATGGATATGCTTAAATGATTCCACCAGATACCTATAAGCCCTGAAAGCAGAAAGTTCATGAGAATAATCTGTCATCTGGGAATATATGAATATCTTATGATTCCCTTTGGTATAAAGAATGCCCCATCACACTTCCAGAGAACAATGGATACAGTTCTAGGTACTTACGCAAGACAAGGGTGGATGATGGTATATATAGATGATGTTATCATATATTCTGATGATTGGGATACTCATATAAACAAAATAAGATTAGTACTCCAAACTATCTACAAATCAGGATTAAAATTCTCAATGAAGAAATGCAACTTTGGATATGGAGAATTGAAAGCTCTAGGGCATATAGTCTCTGGTCTAACTCAAGCTGCTGATCAAAATAAGATAGCTGCTGTCATGAATACACCCATGCCTCAGAATAAAAAAGAGTTACTGTCATTTATTAGTTTTTTCAGTTACTACAGAAAGTACATCCCAAAGTTTGCTATGATAAATAAAAGTCCGTATGAAATATGCAACAATAACACTCTCTTTGAAATGACACATGAGATATTTAAAATCTATGAGGAATGCAAATAGCCATGACTTCCACCCCTCTACTCATTCAACCAGATTACTCCAAACCCTTTAAACTTTAAATTGAGGCCTGTATGGAATTGTAATTAGGAGCTGCTTTACATCAAGAAAGAATAGAAGAAGACAAACCAGTGGAGAAACCAGTACTCTTCATATCTAGAAAGATCAAAGAAACAGAAAGGAGATATAGAGCCAGTCAGATGGAATGCTTGGCTCTAGTATGGGCTCTAGAAAAGCTACACTATTACTTAGAAGGCACCACTTTCCTAGTAATCACAGACTTTAATGCTGTAAGAACCCTCATGAACATGAAGACCCCCAGCAGACATATGCTCAGGTGGCAAATTGCTATACAACAGTATAGAGGCCAGATGACTATAATACACAAAGCTGGAGCTAAACACCAGAATGCTGATAGTCTAAGTAGGAATGCTTTGCCTAATGACTCTAGCAATCCAGCATATGACCCTGAGGATCAGGATATCTTTCCTATCTTGAACATCAATGTTTTTGCATTGGATGCTCCAATCATGGGGATCCACTTATGTGAATTAGATACTTCTTTCTTCAATCTAGTAAGGGACAACTACTCCTCTGATATCAAGCTGCCAATTGCCATTATCAAATGTTAATCCCCAGAAGAAGCCCTGATAAATAGTTTAACTGCCTCATTACATAAACCCTATAAAGCAGGAAGGTTTACTTATTTGGATGGTCTCCTTTACTACAGACATCAACATTCCAGTGTATGGGTACTAAGTAACAAAGAACATATACAACACATACTCCAGGAATGCCATGACAACTGTTCATCAGGGCATCTATCCACTGAAAGAACCTTGGAGAAAGCAAAAAAAACTGCTTGGTGGATAGATTGGAAAGAAATCACTATTAAGTATGTTACTAGCTGTGAGACTTGCCACAAATCTAATAAAACTACTGGAAAAAGGTTGGGACTCCTACAGAAGATCTCTGAACCCAAAACTAGATGGGAAATCATGAATATGAATTTTTTCACTGGCCTCCCCCCTGGAGGTACTCATTCATATAATTCTGTCCTGGTTATAGTTGACAGATACTCTAAGAAGGCAAAATTCTTACTTAACCACAAAGAAGATAGTGCTATGGATGTAGCTTTACAATTTGGAATAGGATTATAGCTGATGTTGGTATACCCAAGATTATAATCAGTGACAGAGAACCCAAATTCACCTCTAAATTTTGGAGGAATTTACATGATATACTGGGTACTAATTTAGCATTTTCTACAGCATACCATTGCCAGACTGATGGATTAGCTGAAAGAATGATACAGATCCTGGAAAATATGTTAAGAAGTTTCTGTAGCTTTTGTCTAGAATACAAGAACTCAGATGGTTATTGCCATGATTTGGTATGCCTACTCCCAGCTCTAGAGATGGCTTATAACAACAGTAAAAATTCTACTACCAAAGAAGCCCCTTACATACTCAAAAGAGGATGGATTCCAAAACTCCCTAGGAATAACTTAAACTATAACTTAGCCACCATTCATCCAAAATCTCTTGAATTCAAGAAAATGATAGACCTGGCAAACAATCATGCTCAGAAATGTGTAGAAGAAGTAGTGGAATACAACAAACAGAGATGGGACAAATCACACAGAGAACCTGACTTTAAAATGGGAGATCAGATCTTGATATCCACTTCCAACTTCAAAAATTTAGCAGGTAACAGAAAGCTGAAACCAGCCTTTGTTGGACCATTTTTTATCAAAAAAGATGCATGGCAAAAATGCTGTAGAAGTAATCCTGAGTGAAGAATTATCAAGAAAACACCCAGTATTTCCTGTTAGCCTAGTAAAACACTTTCAACCAAGAGGAGGTAGCAACCTCCCTCCAGCAATGATCCCAATAGAACCTGACCCTGTGAAATAAAAAGGGAAAGTCCACAGGATATTGAGAGACAAGAAAGAGAGAGTGCAAGGAAAATATTTTAGACTATACTTAGTGAGATACAAAGGAGAATCTGCAGACAAAGATGAATGTTTACCAGAGAATAATATACCTGATGGACCAATACATCTTAGAAACTACAGAGCCAGCAAGAGGAACTGAAACACACGCAGAATTAATTTTTTTTTCCCAACATGCTCCAGATTTTTTTTCAGATATGGCCATATCTTGAAGTGGGGGAATGTCAGCTTGCTACTATTGCAGAGCAAGCTGCAAAAGTAACAAAAATAACATAAAAATAATAAAAATTGAAATAAACCTAAGAAATGGTAGGAAAACTATGAATATTCTTTCAGAAATGGATTTTCCACCAAACATTGGGTAGGGTCACTCACTGACCCCACCCTTGAAATCCAACTCCTTATATTTTTAAATAATTAAGAAAGGAAAGACCAAAATACCACGGCACCACTATTGTAATTTTTTGGCCAATTTAATATTTCAAATGTATTGTCACGTTTAGGTTTCACACCTAAAATTTTTCATAATTGAGGTGTTGTGTATATTTTAGGAGTTACAGACAGAAATATGTTCTGTCACAATTCCTGCACGCAGCCCCGGAAGCCAATACACCCGCATGCCGCTGAGCTGCAGCACTTCCACCCTGTCAAAGTAAGCTGAAAAGCCGTGTATGCAGCCCCAGGCCTCTGACAAGTACACATCTGCGGGACTACAAGTTGAAAAAGTGACAGGCGGCATGAGAAACCTAGGTACCGCTTAAACATGCTAAAACCTACACTGTCAGCCTGCTACTATTGCAAAGCAAGCTGCAAAAGTAACAAAAATAACATAAAAATAATAATAATACAATTAACCTAAGAAGGAGTAGGAAAACCAGTAATATTATTATAGAAATGAATTCTCCACCCAAAATTAGGTAGGGTCACTCACTGACCCTACCCCTTAAATCCAACTCCTTATATTTTTCAATAATTAAGGAAAGAAAGACCAAAATACTACCGCTCCACTATTGAGTTTTTTGTCAATTAAATATTTCACGCACATTGTCACGTATAGGTTTCACACCTAAAATTCAGTCAGAATTGAGGTGTTGTGTATATTTTAGGAGTTACAGGCGGAAATGTGTTTTGTCACAATTCCCGCACGCAGCCGCAGCAGCCAATGCACCCGCGCGCAGCTGAGATACAGCCCTGTCACTCTGTTGATGTTTTGTACGCAGCCCCGGGCCTCTGACAAGTAAGAAGCCGCGGGACTACGGGTTGACAGAATGACAGGCGGCCTGAGAGGCTCAGGTACCGCGTAAACATGCTACAACCTACATGGGAACATTCTCAATATGTAAGAAATGTTCCTGTGGATAGTAGATAGTCTAAAAATACATAATTTTATATAAAAATACTTAAATAATCCTTATACATATTTTTTATTTAATATAAATCAAAGTATCAAGAATGTCGAAAATAAGACAATGACAAATTCTAAAAATATATTAAAATATTTTAATATAATTATATGAGCAATTCTAGACATCAATATTTTTGTGACATACTAAGAAAACTAATGATGTAAAAATATTACATGAATTCCCATGACTTATATTTTTAAGTAATTATCTTAGTAAATCAACTGGAACTCGAAATTAAGGAGTAAAATAATACCATGACTTTTACTCCAGATATATAATACATAATGAGAACTTACCTGACATCAAGATATCCGTAGAAATGTCTATTAATATAATTATTAAATTACTGGGAACATTTACTAAGGATAATTAATTAAATAATATATAAAATGGACAGATTAGTGTTTTCACACTTCCAAACATCAATTATAAAGTAGAATAATTCCCATACCCTGAGGAATTAGATGTTACCCATGCTACAGCACCAAGTACATGTGACAGGCTGCTACTGGTTACCCTTCTAGCCTCATTGTTCATCCCTTTGAGCCCCTGTACCCCTCAGAAGGACAATATTGGGACTCAAAAATCTATAAATAAAGAGCTCTTTTGAGGATATTGATACCCAGAGAGACCCAGTTATATTTACATCCAGACACTGTGCCAAGTTAATAAAATACTTATCAGAGATAATTAAGTGATTTATGGCTTTAGTCTGATTAATAATATCCATCCCCAACCCTTTTTATCAATTTAAACTGCTGAACAACCTTATAACCCCAGTAAACAGGTTTAACCCATCAATTCACATCCCAAACAGGTACCCAAAGGATTTAGTAATATACCAGTGAGTCTTATTATCCTTTCTCTGTCGTGGCAGCTTGGTTACAAAGCCCTGCCACTCCACTGTGTATTTTATATACATATTATCTTTGGTTAAAATATCCTTTAAGAATATAAATTAAAGGTTCCAAAGTAACCAGGCCTACGTGCTTCCATACTGAATTCCCTGAAGAGAGGTGTTCAAGATCCCTAATATAATTGTGGCCCCTCAATTAAAATATCTTATAATCAATTTACTTATATTGATTTATAACAATAAACCATATCCAAACCAATAAACTTGCAATAAGCTTTATCCAAATATTTTACAGATTTTTTCTGCATTTTATTAAATAATATATTTATTATTTATTCTATCACCTCTGGTAGCTGAAGGATAGCAAGGATCTTGGCATCAAGGAGGCTGACATAGCAATCCCCAATTGAAACTAAAGTGAATCTAAAGTGAAATAATGTGAAATTCAAGGGAAACTGAAGTGAAAATAAAGTGAAACTTCAAACAAACTTTCCACTAAAATTTATCTTTCTCAACTCAAAAATTAGCAAACTTGGTAGTTTTTCAATTGAAAGTTGGATTGAATACCAAAATTCCATTGCATCTTTTTGCATTATGGGAACAGTGGCAAGCCCTCCTTTTTTTAACATGGCTGCATTGAAGGACTAAATTGATAGTTCCATGAACAAAGCTACACAAAAAAAGGATTTTTGTAATAAATAACTGGAAGCCCCAATTGCATCCTCATGTAGGGTGAAAATTGAGGAACAAAATTTTTCACAAATTGACATGACCTCTGGTGGTGAGTAAAATTTTATGTTACTCTGGTCTTTGACTTGCTTAATTTGATTTAAAATGAACTATTACTATGTAACTATGACAGATCCACTTCACCCACCTCCTGTGAGAGCTTTTTCTACTAGGGAAGAGGCACAAAACTATTTTCAAACATGGGCAATGAAGCATATTGGTTACCCTTTAACAGTTTTCAACTCAAAGTGTGATTAATATGTTTATTAGCCTGTGATATACATGGTTTGTACTCTGGTTAATTTCTCACCAAATGGTCAAGGCAAACTCACACAAGGAAGGTTGGGTGCAAGTTTTGAATTGATGCAAGTTACACAAAGGCAGACCCCTTGTGGAAAATCTCCTAAAGTAATTATCAAAATAACCATCAACCATCCCCACACCCATCATTGCATCCTCACCTGAGGAGAATCTCTGGGATGGCCTTACTGAATTTAAGACAATGCATGAATGATGGGCTCAATGCAATTCAAATCAAAAGAGAATTTAACAAGATTGATCGTGGCAAATATTTTGATGAAAAAACAATCTATAACACCAAGGAAAAGGTAACGCTAGCAGAACTCAAGGTAAAAAGTGTTATGGTGGCCCTCTTTGAACAACATGGTGATTCAGGTTGGGTTCATTGAGAAAAATCAAGTGGAAAGGGTCACTTGGAAGCCCTGTTCTTGGCTCACCCCAAATCATTAAACCTTTGCAAGCAATTCCATCATATTTCTTTTTTGAATTGTACTTATAAAAACAACAAGTAAAACATCCCTTTATTGCATTTTGTATGAATTACAGCCAACCAAAGAACTTTCACAAAAGCTCTTGTTTTTATAACAAGAGAAATGTTTTATTTCTACAGTTGGTCTGTAAATTCATTAAAGGATCTGACTTACAATCCTGAGAGACTTCCCAAAGTCTTTGTGTTGGACTGTGAAAAAGCTCTGATTTGTGCTATAGAAAAAGGTTTCCCTGAGTCAAAAAGACAGTTTTTTCAATGGCACTTGTCTAAAAACATACAAGCAAACTGTAAAGTGCGCTTTAATAATGATGTTGGAGGGTTTCAAAGCTTTATGAATCTGTGGGCTAAGTATGGGGCCTCAAAAACCACAGAGGCGGCAGTCGTCAATGATGCAGAACTTAGATTAAGTGTCAAACAACTGCCTCTACTGTCAATGTTCCTAGTTTTGGGTTTCTTACATTATGACTTGTATACAGTTTTCCTTGGCAGACCTTGAGGATGTTCTAAAGAATCTAGATCATAACATCTTCTGTATCAAAGAGATGTTTGTAATGGCTTCGACTTGCAAAAACCCACACTTTGGAAATAAAACAAGGTCTTGCTTGGAAGGGGCCCATGCTACACTCAAAAAATTTATTGCAAATTATTTGGGAAATATGTTATGTTTTTGGAAAAAACTAGATGGAACAGTTTCTAATCAAATCAAATTGGTTGAGGCTGCGCTTTACAACTCTCAAATTAAGTTAGGAATAGTTCTTCCTACTGGAACATTAACTTTTGGATACAAATTGTCTTTAGAGGCAATTAAACTTGTTGTGGAACAATTTTAGAAATTAAAGGGGAAACATGATTGGGAAGTGTGCACCAAGTTATACTGCAAGACTATGGGTTTTCCCGGTTCCCACAAAATAGAGGATCTACTAGCATTTCAAGGATCCTTTGTGCCAGAGGATGTTCATCCTCAGTGGATGTTTTATTATGACCCTTTCAGTTCTAGTTCTTTAAGTTGGTTTAAGTTGGGTTGTTAGATTTTTCAAATAACTTTGTGATTAATGCTTTTTGATAAATGGTTTTTGAATGATGAGTACTAATTTACTAATATTTGATCCTTTTGAATTCTGATAGTTTGATGTCAATGAGATGCTGAGCAATTCTCAGTTACATGAGAAGCTCAATGAAACAATCCTGGGATACCCTGAAAGAGATCATTGCGGGCTGTTGAAGCACTTGATGCTGGAGACTGGAAATTATTGATCAAAGCCAAGACTTGAACCTAAAGTCTTCCAATCAAGCAGAGGAATTCAAAAAATAACAGGTACCCAGAGATATCCTTCTCAATTTTAACATGTTTCAAAGCAACTTAGGCATGAAAAGAGAATTAGAGGGGAACCAAATAAGAAAAGACAAAAGATTGTACGTCTTTTCTTTTTTGAAATGTTAATTTTTGGGGTTTAATGAACTGGTGATTATATGATGTTAATTGTTATTGAAATTCCACAGGATCAGAATCTGAATTTCATAGTTCAGAGCAAGGGACTGAAAGTCAATTAGCTTCACTCCATATGGATTTGGAATTCTCTTCATAGGAATAAGAAGTGCAGGAAGCATCAACCAGAAGCTCATCTTTGGTGAGTATTGATTTTATTAATTAATGTTATTGCAATTTTGGCTGATTGGATTTTTATTATAGGAAATAAAAGTGAAATACCTCAATCAAATACCTGAGAAATTACATAAATTCTGGGATGAGGTTTTGGATCCAATTGGTGATGGGAATTGTGGATTTTGATTCATTTCTAAATTGCTTGGTTATGATGAACATGGATAGTTTAAATTTAGAAAAGAAATGATTGAAAAATTGAAAAAACATAAAGCATGCTACATAAAGATGCTTGGTGGTGCAAAAGAGGTAGAAAATATTAAACAAAGACTTGATGTTTAAGACATCAATGCAAAGATTCCCTCTTCAAAATGGCTGGCTAAGTTAGACATGGGTCAAATAATAGCAGACAAATATGCCAGACCTACATTTTTCATTTCATTGGGGTCATATTGTTCTTGTACTCAAATGGAAAAAGGGGTTACAGATAAATTTGAGCCTATTTATATTTCCTTTGTCAACAATAACCACTGGGTTCTATTATTACTTGAGGAAGAAATGATTCCAATCCCACCCATTGTAGCAAAAACCTCTGCTTTCATTACAGAGAAAGCTTCTGGTTGGGTGGATCATCTCAAAGATCAACTGCATGCGTATTCTAGATTATAGACTTCAATTATAGAGATCATTTCATCATTGGGTTTCCATATGACTTTTAATTCTGATGCAGAAGTTCAACTTGTGTTGGTCTGATCCCATCATAAGGAGTATTTTTACTTCTTGTGATGAGATCAGCTTAACAGAAGTTGAACTTAATTTTTTTTTTGGTGCTTTAATTTTAGGGCTTGTCAAGTTACTTGTATTTTTTTGGTGTTTTTGATTTATGGCTTGTCAATTTACTTGTCTTTTTTTGGTTTTTTTACTTTAGGGCTTGTCAAGTTGAAGTTGTATTTTTTGTCACTTTTACTTTAGGGCTAGTCAAGTTGAAATTTTATTTTTCGGCACTTATATTTTAGGGCTGCTCCATAGACTCTTTCATTGTTTATTTAATCTTTGGTGTTTTGGTTGTCTTCAGTTTTTTTTTGTTTTTTTTTTTTTTTATTTTTTTTTTTGATTTTTTTTCTTTTGTTTGTTTTATTTTTTGTTTTTTTTGTTTTTTCAACCAACAAATCAACATTTTTTGATTTTTTTTTATTTCTGTTTTTTTTTGTATTTTTATTTATTTCAGCTTTTTTTTTTTTTTTTTTTGCCCCACAACACTTGAAGTTGTGTTTCATGGAACACAACTACATTACAGCCGCGTAAAAGCCCATACAACTCTAATGTAGTTGGGTGTTGTGCCACACAACCCGGGACATTGTGCGGGGGCCACACAACTACACTTGTGTTTTACAGCGTCTACACAACCACAATCAAGCTGTGTAGCCTGCCACACGGCCCAAATGAGTCTGGTAAACGGCTCATTTGGGATGTGAATTTATCATCACCCTTTTGTAATTTGTGGATTTTTTGTTGGAATATTTTTAAATTTTGCAAATCTTTTCAAAAAATTGTTATATCTACCATTTGAAAATTTTGCTTTATGTTTTGTAAAATTGTATTGAGATTCCATCAGAAAAATTTAATTTTATGTAAAGGGACTTAAATTTTAATATTTTTTTGATTATGTTTGTAATTTATGCATTTTTTCCAAAATAAGCCCTTATATTTCAATTAAACCCACACAATAAGGATATATACCATTTAACTATTTTTTTTATGTTTGGAAAAAATTCATTTATTTTCAACCAGATAAATTTCATTTTTTCAAGTAAAATACTGTTGGAAAGTTTTCATTATGATTGGGGGAGTTGATGTAGTTTGCTTTTATATCTGAGATAATATTGGAAATCCTCTCCAAAAATAAGTGTGTTTGTAATTTTTATATATTTTCTATGATTGGTCCAAATTTATATATATTCTTCCAGAAAAATTCACTTTGTTCAAAAGAACTTGTAATTTTATCATTTTTGCCATGATTCTAAAATTGAGGAAGTTGTTTTTTTTTCAAATATGATCCCACATTTGAATTCATTTCAGAGAAAAAATTATTTTTTGTATCTTCAGATGTGAAATCAACTCAATTGGTGTCTACATTTGTATTCTCTCAAATATTCCACTCCAGGAAGTGCCTTTAGGAGCTCTGGAGGCCTTATATTGGCCCCCAATGTCTAAATGAATTTTTAAAGGCCTTGGAGACTCAAAAAATCTTAAAAAGGTATGTTCTCCTACCACAGGAAATCCTTTAAACCTTAAAAAGGCATGAAAAACATTAAATTTCTTAACTAATTCCTTTTCTCAACTGGTGCAACATTTTGAGTTTCCCATACCCTCCTGGGGTGGGAAAACATTCCAGAATTTGTGGATTCAGTAAAGAAAATTCCTATTTTCATATTATTTTGTGAAAAGTATACTAAAAACATGCCCTTTTTGAAGAAAGGTCTGGATTTAGTAATTCCAAAGGTGTCAACTAAGCCTGGACCAATCAAAGCTTCAAAAAAAATTATTCCAGATAAATTATTTTCTTCAGATACCATAAAAAAAAAATTGTTTGCCAGAAGTGATAATGGGATCTCCATCACATTGAAATGCTCTTTGACCATGAACATTGATTTTCCTGTGGGTGTTCTAGTAAAATTCAACTGACTTCATTTTCAGAAGATTCAAGGGGGCCTGGTTTACCATGAAAAAAAAGGATTAAACATAAATCTCAAGGTTTTTCACCCTTCCCTTTTGGGTGAATTATTTCAACCCCCTCAGAAGGCCAGAGGGGAGGGGCTGACCTTTTCTGTGGGCTTCAAGAGTTTTTATCAAAATAGATGCCATGAAAACATCTTTGGACAGCTTTTTTTTTAGATTTTTGTGGCCATTAATACAGCTGTGGCTAGCTTTTCAATAGCACCAGTTTTGGCCATCAAGACAGCCATTTCCCAGCCCTTTTTAATCCCATGGACAGTGTGGTTTTTTTTTCATTTGCATTTTTTTATTCTTTTTTGTTTTTTTTTAATTTTTAATAGTTTTTCTGTATCCATTTTATTTTTATTATTCATTTAAATTATGATGAAATCAAATTCATCCCTTTTTCATCTTACTGTAATGTTTCAGTTTGCTTTCTATTTCTTTTATTATTATTTTTTGCAGTGCCCTGCCACATTTTTGAAGGTTCCAAGGGCATAGAAAAAATTTCCAAACAAATATTTGAAATCCGTAGATGGCTGCAGAGTTCTTGAATGCATCTGTTTCCATTAAAACCCGGCAACCCCCCAGAAAGGGCCAGAAGCCCCTCTTCCTTTTGAGGGGGGGGAGATTTTTACACAAATTTCAAATTCCAGTGAGAGAATTGGAAACTTGAAACAAATCATTCATGAATTTTGGAATGGGAATAAACTCAAAAGGCTTAAATTTTGCAAAAATATTTCAGCTTCATGCCTTTGGGAGTTTCTTTTCTTTCCTTTTTCTTAGGAAAGATATCATTTTAGAAAAATTTAATTCTAATTCACAACTCTTTTTTAAAAGGCATTTTTTAGATTAATTCCAGGTTTTCAATTGAGCTTTTGCAATTTCAAGGAATAAAATAAGCCAATACTTCCTGGTTTGAAATTGTTACAAATTTTGTTGTACTCAGAAAACAACTTCCAGGTATCCAAACACAAAAATATCCTATTACAAGTCTGAATCATCAGATATTGTATGTTTTTCAATCCCATTTTTTCTCACATTCAATTTGAATCAGCACATTTTAGTTGAAGTTTGGTTCAATATTACTTTTATGTGCTACAAAAAATAGAAAACAAATCTCAGAAATTAATCACTAAACTGGTTTTTTGAAGTTGAAATTAAATCTAGTTTCTCTGAGGTCTTTGCCCTATCTAATTTCCCTCAGCCAGAATTCTCCTCTAGTCTTCAAAAAACTACTCTTATAAATTAAATAATATTTTAAAATCACATTTTTTTTACTTCTTATTAATTTCTTTGCATTCCTTGATGAAGATCTGAGGCTTTTTCCTACTTCAAAAAGTTCCTGCCCTTGAATAAACCAAATATTCTTTGAAAATCAAAATTCTGGTACTGAATGGAGGTTTAAATTTTCAATCAAGTGAAATGAACTCATTCTTGGAATAAAATACAGTGAATTGAAAATCTGGGAAGCTTGAACCCTGCAGAAAAAACAAGTTCTCAAGAGGGGCAACAAAAACAAATTTGAAAAATCCCAAGCCCTATCAAATTGTGGGTAGTTTCCCTGCATCATTTTTTTTTAGTTTTTGATCAATTCAATTTTTTTTAAAAAAGAAAATTAGTGTTTATTGGATTCAAATAAATTTCAATTTTTATTGAATAATTTTGGGAAAGCCATGTAGTTTAAAAACTACTTCTTTTTTAAAAAAAAATTAATTAATTCTTTTTTTCTTGGATAGATAATTTTCAAAAAATAAAAGCTAGTGATAGGCCTTAATTCAAGAATTTAATTTTTCAATATCTTAAATTTGAAATTCCAAATTAACCCTTTTGGATTTAAAAATTTGCTCTTGTGCAGACTGAAACTTAAGTATTATAAATCTTGGTCCTGAAAGCCTTAAAAGCATTATACAACACATCAGTTATTTACCGGAAAACACAAGAAAACCCTTTGTAAGTGGGTAGGTACAATGTCCCATCCAGAAATTTCACACTTCACTTAGAAGTTAAAGCATCAAACCCAAATCTTGAGTTCATGGCTCCAAATTTCATAGTACACAACTAAATTTTGAATCTTAAGACCCCACTGGGAATAAACCCAGAAATACAAATTTTATGTTGGTTTGGCTCCCTCTTTCAATATTTTTGAATTTTAGATGTTTTTTGCATGGATTATTCAAACCTCCTGAAGTAAAACAAAAATTAATGATCTCTCTTATTTATAAAGCAAAGGGATTTTGATTGGATGTACACTTTTATTGAACAAAAATGGTTTTGAATTTGGAATTTCAGATAATTTTATACTCATGAAATTTACACTTTTATTGATCTTAGATCCATCATATTTTGAATGCTAAATTCAGATCCCATGTTTCATTTTGGGGCTCAGAAAAATTGGTCCTTCATTTGATGGAACTTCTGGAATCCTTGAAAGAGTCTCTTCTCAAATAAAATACTTGGAATACTAAATACAAAAACTATAATTTTTCTTCAGGGGATAGGCTTCTCATATAATCAATAATCAAGATTGAGGAAATAAAACCTTTCTTTTTCTTTGATTTAGCTGAAATCTCCCAAGTTCCTACCTACTGGGTAATTTTTGGTTTTTCAAAGAAATGTTTACACAGAGGTATGTCTTCAAAGTTACAAGGGAATGAAATATTTAGCTAGTTACTTGAAAAGAAGAAGGGATCCAATACAATCCAACACACTCCCCCATTTTCCTTCATTTTATCCTCAAGAAACTTCTTGCAATTGCATGCAAGAAATAATTCTAATTTCATTAACTAGATTCTGGAATTCATTTCAAAATTAAAGTTTGCATTTCAAAATTCACATTCAATTCATTCAATTTATGCATGAACCCTCAGGGTTTTTGTGGAATTTAAAAATTACATATAAGGCGTGAAAAATTATCCTAAGTGTGGTAACCATCTCTCAACAATTTCTTTACAGGCATTCATTTTGCCTCTTTCCACCACAACAAAAGTAGTGGCACTTGCTACCAAGTGCCCTGAAGGAAGCTCTGGTTGAAGCTCTTTACAATCTCTAGTTGAAGGTATTTTCATTCTCTAACATGTTTTTGGATCACAGTACAATGCAGAGTGACTGTGCGCAATGCAGAGTGACTGTGTACAATGCAGAGTGACTGTACACAATGCAGAGTTACTGTACACAATGCAGAGCGACTGTGCACAATGCAGAGTGACTGTGCACAATGCAGAGTGACTGTACACAATGCAGAGTGACTGTGCACAATGCACAGTCCTTGTGAATGGTGCACAGTGAGTTTTAACCCTCCATCATCCATTCTGGAGGGGTTTTAACCCTCCATCATCCATTCTGGAGGGGTTTTAACCCTCCATCATCCATTCTAGAGGGGTTTTAATCCTCCATTATCCATTCTGGAGGGGTTTTAACCCTCCATTATCCATTCTGGAGGGGTTTTAAGCCTCCATTATCAATTCTGGAGGGGTTTAAACCCTCTGTCATCCATTCTGGAGGGGTGTTAACTCTCCATCAGGAGGGTTAGAAAGTGATGGCACTTGCTATTAAGTGCTATCAAGGAAGCTCTGGTTGAAGCTCTGTCCAATCTCTAGTTGAAGGCATTTTCATTCTCAAACATGTTTTTGGTTCACAGTGGCTGTTCACAATGCAAAGTGACTGTGCACAATGCACAATGCACAGCAACTGTTCACAATGCACAATGCACAGCAACTGTGCACAATGAACAGCAACTGTGCAAAAAGCACAGCAACTGTGCACAATTCATAATGCACAGCAACTGTGCACAATGCACAGCAACTGTGCACAATGCACAGTCACTGACTGCGCACCATGCATAGTGACTGTGCACAATGCATAGTGACTGTGCACAATGCACAGTGACTGTGAGCAATGCATAGTGACTGTGCATTGTACACAGTGACTGTGCATTGTACACAGTGACTGTGCATTGTACACAGTGACTGTGCATTGTACACAGTGACTGTGCATTGTGCACAGTGACTGTGCATTGTGAACAGTCACTATGCATTGCTCACAGTCACTGTGCATTGTGCACAGTCACTATGCATTTTGCACAGTCAGTGAGTGTGCATTGGAGCCTCAATGAATTTTGACCTGAGCTTGGTAGGAGCTTGACCTGAGCTTGGTAGGCGCTTGACCTGAGCTTGGCCATACATTGGGCAAGAGCTCTTTGATTGCACTTGCTAGCAAGTGGCATGCAGGTTTTGTTGTTGTTCGCTGCAGATTTGTTTCTTTTCATCTTTAGTGACCCAAACTTGAAATTCTGGGTGCATATCTATGTCTATAAACTGATTATTGTCAGCCATGAAATCAATTTCCTTAGAAAGCTCATTTTTCAAAATTGGATCATGGAGGATATTGGTCCAACACATAATTATCTGTGAATAACAATAAAACACTATAAATTCAGTGTAAGCTTAAGATATGCTTCCCAAACTCCTGATTACCTCCACTTGACCAGTTCCCCCCCCCCCCATTTTTAAAAGGAAACAGAAACAGAAAATATTTCCATGAAGATGAATAATATATCAATTCATTAGGTTTAAACTAGCCTTTTTTTTAATCATTGCTGTCCAATAGGTAAAACACCTTATTTCCTTCAGCCAGAAATTATCAAAATCTTAATTTTCCCAGTATTTCTCACTTGAAAACCTTTTTCCAAATCCTCAATTATTATCCAAAATTGAAATTTCTGATTTTTTCATTTATTAGATTATTCAAACTATCAGAACTCCAAAACTCCTAAAATGGCTAAATTATTTGAATTTTATCCTTGTTTTTCTCCTTTCACTTGTAAAACTAATTTTGTTTTCAAGGTTGATAAATTTTTCAGGGCCTGATAAATAGTATCAAATATAAAGGATTTGAATTTTAAGACAGATGAATCTAAAAATTTTTATCAGAGGAAGCTTGATATTAATGAAAGGAGGAGCAGATAAGGTTGATTTACTTAAGAATCCCAAAAGTCAATAAAGCTAATAAAATTTGTCTGAGAAGTTTTTTAAAGTAATTGGTTATAATTCAGAAAGAAGAAATATTGGCACAAGGAAGATTCTCTGTAGTGTACTCAAAAAAGCAAATAATTAGGAATAAATTTAGCATCACTGAAAATTCACTCAATTGAATTCAACTCAAAATTCATATAAAAAAATTATTCACTTAGATGAAAGAAAATAATTCAATATAAATTTGGATTTTTGTTATATTTTTAATTGATTCCTATTTCATCACACTCAGAAATTTTAAATTAATATAAATCATTCAAAATTTTGTATTAAATATACAGTAAAACCCCTTTATGAATAGAATTCAAATATTCCCCTTTCCTTCATGCTCAAGTGAAAAATCATGAGAGATTTTTTTCTATAATACAGAAAAATATATATTGTTCCAGATTTTTTCAATTCTAGCAGATCAAATAAGTTTTGAGATGAAAGTACCAATAGTAAACATTCAAAGTCAAAAGGTAAGTCAGTATTCAAAAATTATTTTTGGGGTCATGAAAACAGCACAATTAAATATTTCAAATACATAGAGAATTCAATAATGGGTTTATTGAACTGGATTAGTTGATGATTCTTTTTTTTATATAAATTTGAACATTTTTATCTTTTTTTTTGCTTTTCAATTTTTATTTTTTCATCTCAAGTTTGGATACAAACTCCCTTTTTCTTCTGGTTGTGAAAAACAGTCTTTTTTTTCTGAATTGCAAAAAAATCACTTGCATATCCTTTTTTGGATCAAGAAATGCATACATTTCATGTCCTTGACCTTTTCTATTAGTTGAATCTTACTATTTCAGAATCACAGGTTTTTTTTGACTCAGAGTCTCCTTTTTTCAGTCTGCGTAATTTAACTACCACATTCTTTCTGGAATGGTTCATCTGCTTGTTTGGCCTATAAATAAACACCAGATCTCACTCAACTTGAACTCTTTTCCCAGGTTTGGATTCACATCCATCACTATACCCAATCTCACTACTTCACTACCCCATAGGGGCTTTAACCAAAAAGAGTAATTTTCAAAATTTCTTCCAAAAACTGTGAATAGTACTACCACACCAATCAATAATGCTTACATACTGTGTTAAATCCTGATTTTTATAATTGTTACCAAGCTCATTGGAACTTCTTTTTTTTACCTCCACAAGGTTTTCTTTGGAAACTCCAAGACCTTGGAAATCATATTAAAGTCATTTTTTCCCCAAAATAACTCATTGAAAACCTATGGGGAAAAAATGATCCTGGATGAAAAATAAATCAATTTTAAATTGTGGAATCCTCCTTGGTAAGTTTGTGCAGAATCATGCCCAGATGCAGAAGGAAAGCATTAATCTTTGTCCTTCCCCCCCCCCCCACCCATTGCAAAGGCTTTTGTAAATTGATTGCTTTGGGAAATCCTAATTTTGGATGAGGCCACTGCCATAAACTTAATTTTCCCAGATGGGGAGCTTCTCAGGCCAATGCTCCCAAAATCCTTTTTCCTCTCAAGTGATCCCTCCTCCAATCATTCTGGGCCCTTTTCCATCACCCCAAATCCCTGAACCATTGGCTCCAATCAATTTAACTGAGGCCATCATACAAGAGCCTGGCCCTACTCCAGCTGCTCCTGAATCTTGGCCTAACTTGGACAATTTGATTTTTTCTGCCCCCAGAGGTTCCTCCTTGGGCTTCCAATCAGATTGAAGGTAATTTTTTTATTTTGTTTGGAAAATCCACATCTCTTTCTAAAATAAACCAGTTTCTTAGAAGGAAAAAAGTTTATTTCCATATTTAATTTACCAAGGAAACCTACCCAAGCTATCTTTATGGACCTCTTCAGGATCTCCAAACTCTTTTCCAAATTTATACCTGAAAATGACACTGGTTTTCCCTATTTTCACCTAATTCCAAGAAACAAAGAGAAAGATTTAAGCCTCTTTCAATCTTCCTGAAAATATCAAATAATCAAAAAGAATGAGATATTTTGGGTAATTTTCTTTTGTTCTGCTGGAACTTGAACCCAAAAGCATCAGGACCTCCTCTTGGAATTTCATTGGGCAAACCAAGAGGTTTGATTTTTAATTCAGAGGGCCTCTTTGCTTTTTTAATTTTTTTCTTTCTCTTTAAACCACTGTAATTAATGAAAGGACTCAAATTCAATCAAATATAATAATAAAATCATAAATTAAGCTTTGAATTGTATATTTTGACCTTCATTCATCAATTCTATTTTTCTTTCATTTATTTTCCTATGAAATTCATCTAAATAAAAATATAAAAAAATCTTTGCCTTGATGAGAATCCCAAAAGTTAAATTTAAATGATCAAAAAATCATCTTCTTTCCAAAATTAACCATAAAAAATATATCACATAATCCACAGGATTCCTATTCTTCCCCAGAATTGGAGCTCTGAAACCCTCTCACACCCAACCACAAATAACAAAGACAAAAAAAAAATAAGAAGGATAGAAATGGAACAAGGCCTCTTCCCTCATTCCATGATAACCTCAAGCTTTCAATGTTTTTCCCAATGTTTCTCTGCCACCCAGAGCTCCAACTTAAAATAGGCTTTCTTTTATTTTCCAAATCCAAGGATTCTGAAAAACATTCTGTACCACTCATCCTTCTGTCACAATTCACTCTATTTGCATACTCACCTCCCACCTCCTCCATCTTATCAAACTCCTTCAAACTTCACAAATAGAGCCTCTGAACATGGTCTGCTACAGCCTTCCACTTGTGGAAAGTCTCATCCAACCACTCCAACTTATAACTACTTCCCAGGAAACAAATAAGAACACATAAAGGGATTATCCAACATTCTATCTCAAGGTTTAAATTACTAAAAAGAAAAATATTGGAATTAGTAAAAGGATCCATAAATAATTTTTATTTCATCCAATTCCAGTACTTGACCCACCTTCCCCTGCCTCACTTAAGCAGCTTTGATTTATTTTCAATGGATCTGTCTCTTTGCAAGATTTTTTCCCCATGAACCACCACTAGGTAAAAAGACAAATTGAAATTCTACAATTAAATTTAAAGGTTATTAAGCATCCCAAGTTCAATTGAAAGCACTGGTTGCTGTGCATAAAAGAGCTTTCAAGTCCAATACCCAGCAAAATGCTTTACCAAAATAATCTCTGCAAAAAAAATTCTGTTAAGGTCTTCTGCAAGTTCTTTACATTCTTACCTCAAATCTCCAAAAAAGAGATCTTGATTGGGTGATTTCATTTCTCAATTTTGCCTGAACCCTATAGGTATCACTCTTTTACCCTACCAAATTTTTCTCCACAAGCATTCACCCAATCTTCTAGATCCCCCCTAAACTTGTAACTTCTGTCAAACATCACCAACTTCAAGCAACAAAAACTTGAAAAATATTCCTCCTTTAGGATCTGGCCCACCTTCCCCACAATTAAAAATATCAATTTCCATGCCTCTACCCATCTGGGCAGGTTTTACCATTCCAGAAGGAGGTAAAAAAAACTTCCCCACCTTTATATTAAATGTTTCAAAAGAAAACTTTCCAAAAATGGCATCCTTTCCAGTTGAGCTACCCACTTACTGTGGAATCTGAGTACTCATCCACTGATGGGATTTATAGATGGAAACATTTTACTTGAAATTTCAAGATAAAACCAAAGTAATTTTGGCTCTATTTTGAAGTAAGAAAGAGCATTGATGGAAGTACAAAAATCAACATGTGTCAGCCAGCTAACATTGCATAGCCAGCTTACAAGAGTACCATAAAACACCTCAAGATAAAATAAATAAAAATGTACAAGAAAAAGCCAGGTATTATTACAAAAATGGATTCTTCACCCAAAATTAGGTGGGTTCACTCACCAGGCCTACCCTTTAAATCCTACACCTTGACTCTTTAATTAAATGCACCAAAAACACTAAAGCCCCAACCTGGAACGTTTTGGATATTTTAATATTTCACATGGAACACCACATGGGTGTTACCTTGCTAAACTTAAGTCAGAAATTGAGTTTTGTGGATATTTCAGGATGTAAAGACATAAAGTGTTTTGTTGGAATTCCTGCACACAGCTGTGTACAACACTGCAGTCCTGGAACATGCATGCAGCCCCTATTTCTAAAATTGACATCTGCAGCTGCATCAAAGCAAGTACACAGCAAGTACACAGGCTGACAGCTTCACACAAAGATTCCAGATCTGAGATCATCACAAGAAACATTGGCAAAGGTGTTACAGAAATACTGTGAAACATATATCTATGTAATATGTATCTCAATCCATCATACAAGTCACAAAACACCTCAGATAAGTTAAAAATGACAGAACAAAAGACACAAAAATTTCTCAAAAGTAAATTTGATACGTTTGACCAAAATCACAAAAATAGCCAAAAACCAATTTTACAGACTTCTCAAAACTGAACAAGTGACACCTGCACAAGCTACATAGTATAAAAATTTCCAGAAAAATAAATTTAATTAATTAAAATTTTTGAAAATTTAACATAAATTGAAATGCATCCACCTACAGGATATATACATGGACTACATGCATATTTCTCCTGTCATTATCACATACAAAATGCAAGAAATAATTTTTTTTTTACATTTTAAATGGCCATCTGGCCTACGCCACCAAGAGCAGCCTGTGGGCCATGCATCAATGCACTTCTGGCACCAGGTAAAAGTTGCTTCCTCAATGTTTGCCTTGATAAAAATCATTCAAACACCTGATAAATGGAAAATAGACAAATAAAGGCCTATTTAAACTGTATTTCCCCTAAGAGACTGGTTATTATATTCATCCAGGCACTTTTACATACAGGAATAAAGCTATAAGTATACTTAAGTGGATAATGACTTTATTCTGACCTTTTGTCTGAAAATTCCAACCCTTATAAATCAGGTTTCTTGCCATGGTAAGTCCCCAAAGAATCATCATAGGCTCACGCTCAAACCTTCATCCATTTTTTTCAGTTAATCTTTTATCAACCATTCACCAATTGATTTATTCCTCTCTTCATTGGCTGTTTTTCTACCCAGGAAAAGCCACACCACATATTTTCTGGGTAATAATTCCTTGATACATAAGTTCCAAGGTCTCAGTTTCCTGGGTTACAAGTTCATTCCCATTAAGAGAGTTTTTAAAGATTGCCAGTTTTAAATTTTCCCACTCTTTGTATTTAATTTATTAATTAATCCACTTTTTATTGCACCAAACTACCTCCTTGCATTTGCTTTATCCATTTATTATGGATCATTGCTGCATCATCTGGAATAATATGGTCCGCAAAGTGCACCTGGGTTCCTGTCAAAGTTCCACTTGGCATGCACCCAGAAGGACTTGGATAGGTTCCCAGAGGGCTTGCGGAGGTAAAAACTTAGTGCCCAACCAAGCTCCTCTTAAAGCCAATCAAAGTTGTTTGCACTTGACCAACCAGCTTCTCTCCTCCCACTGTTTGATCCATTGATTCTGTTTGAATTTGCACTTCAATCACTTGAAAATGTATGTTTTATTTCTTTTTTCACTCTGTTTCTTATTCTGGTATTCAGATTCATATGAATCTTTTTTTTTTTGATTAGGGGGGTGGGGTTAGATGGCCAACAAACCAACCATTATTGAGGAACCTACCAATTTTGATCCCACAATCCTTGAATTTGAAGCAAATAAGGCAGAAGCAAAAGGAATTACCAAACAACTTGAATATTTTGATTGCTGCAGCTATCAAGCTGAACAGGCTCTCAAATCCAAAAAAAGAAAAATGAAGGGAAAAAAAAATATAAAGAATTATTGACCTACCACCAAGAAAAAAATTGTGACATAATTTTCAAGCCCAAGGCCCAGAAGCTCATTTTATGAAATATCACAGACAAGGGAATTTCACAAAAGGAAGCTGTCTTGAACTTCAACATATCTTTTTTTCAGGTTCAGAAAATCTTCAAGGAAGGCCCCCTCTATATCAAGGTCAAAAAGCAACAACAATCAAATTTCAATTAAGAGATGGTTCCCAACTTGCTAATGTTCATCAATTCTCAATCAACCTCAACCCTCAAGGAGATATCCAAATTCCTCAAGAACAAGTATGATGCCATTTTCACCACCCAGGCAATCATCAACCTCCTCTTGGATGTTTATATCACTTGGAAGCAGGTGACCAACATCCCATCCTCTTGGAATGGGAAGGATCTTCTTGAAAAATGGGACAATTACGTTTATTGCTGTGTGAATGAAATTTATCTAATATTAATTTTTGTTGATCAATCTGGTTGTGATCTCCATTCTGGTAGATCTATTGGTTATGCCCCTCAGGTGCAAATTTTCTTTTTGTTTTCTTTTCTTTAATTTTAAACCCACACTTTTACTGATTCATTTCCTTTTCTCTTTAAGAAACCCCTTCTGTCCTCAGCTTGGTGCCAAAGAGCAAGCAAGTTACATAAATTTGAGTGATTTCCAAGGATGGATGAATCTATCATGAACTCCTCAATGCCAATTGAACCAAGGATAAGTGAATATTTAGTGGGGAATTTTGCCTTTTACTTTCATCCCTTGCATCCAGACTTCCTCAAGATTCCACAATCATAATAGATGACATGCAAATCCATTGTGGGGAGAAATTTGAAGAATTGTGAGTGTATTTCCAAAGATTAAAATCAATGTTGATTGAATTTCTCCCTCCCTACTTGCCTTTCCTAAATCAAACCAAATATTCCCTCCATTCAATCAGATCTTTTTTCTGTGGGAATTTGCCAAAATTGCAAGCTGAATTGGTTCAGCAAATAAAAGCACAAATTTAAACAGCCATTAAACCCAAAAAAAAGTTGCAATTTCTTTTCTCATGTTAAAAATATTTCAGGAACTTTCTCAAGATGCAACCTATCACAGGTCCTCTCTTGTCAAATCCTTAATTATTTAAATTTTTCCTCCTGTTTTTCTAAAAAAAAAAAAAAATACTTTGATCCTTTACCAAAAAAAAAAATTCAGATTTTTTTTATGTTCATATGGATGCATGTAAATACAAAAAAAAGAGAGAAAGAAATAATTAATATTACCAATAAATTAAGTCGGTTGTCAGTTTATTTTTATTTTTTAAATTGAAAAAAATAGTTTACATGGTCAATGCAACCAACTTTTATTGGAACCAAAACAAACTTAGCCCGGCATCAAGAAAGCCTTGCTAGGTGCCAAAATGGCTTTGCTAGGCACCATGCATGGTTTAGCAAATTTTCAAATAACCTTTGTTTCCACTCAGATGGGCTTTACAGACTGTATATCTATTCTAACTTCATCACCTCTAGTATCTAAAGGATTTCAAGGGTCCTGGAATTCATTAGGCTTGCAAAATGTTTTTAAAAAAAATGAAATTATCTAGGCAAAAGTTGAAGTTCAAGACTAGGTGAAATGATTTTAAATGCAATCTCAAGGTAATAAAATGCAATCAATGAATACAATTTGAATAAAATGAGGAATGTGAGTCTAATTTTGGTAAACTAGGTAATTCTTAGCCCATGGGATTGTTTCCTCAATTTAGATGAATGATTCATAATATGCTGGAAAATTTAAGTTTCAAGCTTATTCTTCAAAGTTGATCCAAATAGGACAGATTGGATGAATGGAGCCAAGTTCAAATTCTGTGCTTTCTCCATCCCCCCCTGCTCTGGACTTTTGAGAGGGGGAAAATTTCCTATTCCAGGTAAATTCATGAGACCTTAAAATTAAGTTTCCATGATTTTTTGAATGTTAAAAAACCCAAAGGTGTGATTTCATTTGAATAAAATACTTGATTCATGCCTTGGGGCATGTTTTTAGTAAATCAATAAATACTAAATTTGTTCCGTGTGGTGTAATTTTTCCTTTGTGTGGGAAAACATGCCAGATATTTTGATTTTAAGTAGTTAAAAAAAATATATAAGCATGCCTCTCTCCAAAAAAAAAAAATCTTTGTTTCAGAAGGTTGTAGGCTGTGAATTCATGCTGTTTCAAGAAATCATTAAATGGAATAAATGAGGAAAGATCTTCAACAGGAAACACATTGTGCTTCTAAGTGCAAGAGATTATAGCCTCAAGAAGTGAAATCCTACAGGATATACAAAAAAAAATACGATAAATGGCAAAATGAACAGAACAGGATGTTTTTACTCAATATTATAATGATCAGAGTTGAAGGAACCAAGGCTCTTTTTATTCTTAAAAATTAAGGCAGGTGTGAGGCCAGATGAGAAGTTTAAATTTAGGTAGGCTTATGTTGCAAAGAATAAGGAATCTGGAGGATAAGCTCAAGCAGACAGTCCAAAAGACCAAATGGAAGAACAGATGGGCAATTGCCACTATGATAGACCTTGGATTGAATATGCTAATTACAACTGGGCTGAACTGAATTTAAAAATGAATACAAATATGAAGAAAATTATTCAATATGAAGCTTTACTAATCTGTGCAAATTGGAGGACCACTTCAGAAGAATCAGCCACTGGACTGAGGATAAGGAGTCCCCTAGCTCTATGGCTTCTCAGAATATAATAAAGAGGCCACCAAACAATCTCATGCATGAGAAAACAAACAATCATAAACAGCCACTTGGATTAAAGATGAGCATCCACTAGAGTCATAACATCCCACTATGACATAAAGAGACAACAAAACTTGAACACACCTGAGCTTGAGGCCACTTGGATTCAAGTCAGAATATCAACTAAGACTATAAATGAATGCATCAAATGGAAGGATACCTTTTCTCAAACAATCTGGTGCAACAAATAAAACAAGGAGATTGAGTATGGGACCAATTGGTTAAACCCAAGCTTTGGGAAACAAAGATCTATTGAGACCCAAATCTCAACATCTATCAAAATACAAAATGTTATAAAAATTTGGGTGGTAGGTGATTCAAAGATCAGACTTAAAGGTTAGATGCACTAGATCAATTCAAATTTAAAATTTATGATTTCAAGTGTGATGAATTAAGTTTGGTTGATAGAAAAAGCTATGATGAAGATGATCATACTAACACATCATTCAAACAAAGATCAAGTTTAAAACTAAATTCTTTTGATTTTCATCAAGGATCAATCACTTGAATCAAGGCTTGATTCACAGTAGAGAACCTGGTTCAAAGACCATTGTGATTGATTCAAATTAAAAAATAAAAAAAAAAGAGCTCTTGAGATCAATCAAAAAGTGTTAAAAGTGTGTCAAAGTACATGTTCTGCATTGCACTGCTGTAATAATGGCTAGGCTGAAGATACCATGGTGAGCTTGGGTGTACTGTCACTGAGCCCTCAAGCTTTTTTTTTTTCTTTCTTAACTGTAAGATCAGTTTTTGAGAGACTGAGGTGATGAACTTTGCCTTCAGGTCTACATACCAGGACTGCTGATGATCTAGACCAAGTTCCAAAGTATGACTGATTTGTGATTGTCATCACCATTCCTGGTCATCCACATGAGTCCTTTTTCTTTCCTTCTTCTTCTTTGAGGATTTGGCAGGAGAGGTCAAACTTGACTAGTCTAAGGTGACCCGAGTGGATGGTATGGTATGGCACCATCAAATCAATTCTGACTTGGCCCCACCCATGGCCACCACTTTTTGGACTTCTATTTGATGTGAGCACTTCCTATGCTCGTCACACACGTCATGATCATGTAGTGGGAGATCACATCCATCCAATTCAAGCCTTGGTGGCAGGAATTGATCCCTAGTTTGGTTGTCAATCCTCAACCGCCACCAACCCATCAGCTTATTCAACGTTTCAACTCACCCCCAACCCTTCCAAATCCCCCATTTCCCACCTGCAGCCAGATTAATGCGAGAATGATTGGAAATCAAACCCAAGGGCCCCTCTCCTCCTCTTCTTTCCATTGGATCCAGACCCTTCTCATCTACAAGCTACCAACCCCACCCCCAACTCAAGAGGATGTTGTTTCTTGCCACTTCACCATTTTTTTTCTTTAGTGGAGGAAACAAAGTTCAAGAGGGACAGAAACTCGACACGAGTGTATGCATACAGATTATGAATTTGAGTATTTGGGTTGACTAGGAGTTAGATGGCTAAGCGTAAATATTACACAACTGCTTCACATGTGAAATTCTACCGATAGTAAATGACGAAAGAAGCACACAGAATACAACACGAGAAAGCAAGTTGATCGTTGACATCCTTCCATCAATTTTTTGCTTTCGTTTTTCGTGTCTTCCTTCCTTCTTGTCTTCTCTGATTCTTTTATTCGGTCTGGTTTCTTGAGGAGCAAGATACAAGAATTGATAGGATTAATTGGTCTGGAGAATCTTTCATAGCTTTTCCAACGCAGATTTCAAAAACATTTGGGACACAAGAGAAACAAACAAGCGCAAACTAGAAGACAAAACACTCTGGGATCTCAAGTCTTGGAGGTCGACCGCCTGCCTAGTCCAAACTTGATGAGTAAGCTAGCCTTCCTACCGAGGCCGGGGGGAGAGTTTTGGTGAGAAGGTCCGGCAGGGTCCGACCGAAGTTCTTCGTAGCTTTCCTCGAGAGGCTCAGCCGACAATGGTGGCGTAGGCAACTCCATGGGAAGGTTGGGAGACTTGACACCCTTCTTGATCCTTTGCATCAAAGACTTGGATCGCTTGAGTTGAGCGGCATTGTTGGGATGCCGTTCTAGTTCACTGGATAGGCCTCGGCTGGACTCTTGCCTCGCGGAATGAGGAGGATAGGCTAAAGGCGGACAAAAGACACGTGTTACTACTTCCACTGTTTCATTTCTGAGGCGTGACTTCACCTACCGGCGGGGACTGGTTTGCCTGATTTGAGAGTTTCTTCCATATCCCAAACACTGGCTGATTTAGCATCACGCTCCTCACGACTGACTCCTCGTCGATGTCCGTGAAGACCGCCGCCGGTCGAGGGATCTTCTTCGATAGCATGTTCCATCCCGAAATCCTCCCAAGCTTCCTTGCCTTGGATTCCAAACGCCTCAGCGAGCCTGGCGGCCTTGGGGTCAGCGGCAATCGTTCCGGCAGGATAGCCCATACTGACGGGCATCGTACCAGCCGAGCCACGCCGAGGGATGAAAGGTGGATAAATATGATCTTGAGGGGCGAGCATAGGGATGGGGGCTGAAGGAGGTGGTGGAGGGGGCAAAATCAAAGCGGAGGGATCGAATGCAGCCATGGGAGCTTGTCGGGAAGGATTTTTAGAGTTCAAGTGTCGATTACGATGGGAGGAGGCAGCGTCGAAAGGACCGTCGTGATGAACTGGATAAGCATTCACAATTGCGCTTAGTTCCGATATAACTTGCTTCAGCTTCCGGGGAAGGATGAGTTGGAGGAGGCAACTTACAGCCGCCAATCGTGTCGAGGGTATCGATAAAATCGAGGGCACCATGAGAGGTTTTCTTCTTGGAATCATTATCAGCTGAGGCAGGAAGTTTGGATTGCTTCCTACTGTTGGACGTTTGATTGGGATTCGAAGGATGAGGGGGGCGCCGATTACTTTATGGTAGACATGAAAAGAGGGACGAGCAAGTCAGCTTTGAGTCGCCATGATCAACAGATGATGAAATTGAAGAAGCATGTGAGTGGCGAACCCGACTCCGTTTTTGCGAGGACCAGGGCGTTTATTGGCAAAGGGATCGATAACCTTCTGAGGATTCGAAGCGCTGGTCGACATGGTTCGAGGATGAGGCGAGATTGTAGAAACGAGAGCGAGGAAGGATGAAGGGATGAGTGGTGGAGATGAGGATGAGGTGGACGGGATGGTACGCTAGGAAGGTGTCCAATCTAGTCTACCGATCTGATGAAGCCTGATTTGAATAGGGCAAGGAGGGAGTGACCGGGAAGGGGATAATTAGCTGGATGGTTGGGATGGAAAGTATATCTGATGGCTTATGTTACTAGAGTGGACAGGCGGGTTACTAGGTGGCAACAGAATCGAGTCAGGATGCAAGTTCGATCTGCTTGGCAGTAGAGGTTCTTATTAACAAAACGAGAGGTTGGATGAGGTTGATGGAAGGATGTTAAAAGTGATGATGGAGGTTGGGCCAGGGGAGGATGGGATGGGATGGAGGATGGGATGGGATGTAAAAGGGGATCTCTGTCTTTAATTTTGAAGACGTGGTGGGATGGTGGGATGGTGGGATGGCTTGGATGGCTTGGATGGACGACCGGACGACGACTAACAAACAGGGTTTGGCGTGGGGGAGTTTAAACTGGCCGCTCGCCCCCGCAGGCCAATCGATAGTATGTGGATACATACATACTAGTAAGTAAATATTTATTTAGTTCAACAGTTATTTTCTTTTATCGATTGACCTGCTCGCCGTTCCTCCGTTCCACACTTCGAGCCTGCGATTACATAATCCTACTCAGGCTGGTAGGAATGGGCTCATGATAGGTACATAAAAATACTTAAGACCTCGATGTGGCGACCATCACATAATCATCTTCTTCCTATGTGCCTCTACATACTGTGAGGGAGATCGACAGGAGCAAAAGAAGCTCATACTGCTGGCGATGCTTGGTGAGGCTATCATCAGTGGTGTTGGGGCCATGGGTGATGAGGATCGACCATCCAACTCTCTGCTCGAGTCGACCAATCGAGATTCTACGGGACTGTGCGGTAGAATTAGGAGCCCAATTGGGTGGCCGTGATCTGCTGCATACACACGTATACATGCATATTTATTTACATCACCAAATCTTCACTATAGATGGATGCAGAACATGGGCGGTCGTGCTAGGTGTGCAACGCTAAGAGTAAGCTTGGATGTATGGACAATACATCCGCAGGTGATAGTGGGGTGCCACGATGGTGTCTGTTGCGGCATCTCGAGATATTGCTGAGAGCTCGTCCATCGTCCATCGTCCATCAGTAATCCGTCAGTCGGTCACACTCGAATATCGATGTAGATAAGTATTTATATCAATGGCATCCAGGCTTCTAACGTGTTTATCGACAAACGTATATACGCACATACTACATGCACACACACACACATACATGCGATATCTATCCTAGGATCCAAGGAGGGGATGGAAGAAAGGATTTGGTTTGGATGCCAATTGACGTTCTCTTGCAGCGCTAGGTTTCTCTCAAAATCGGGGTCTATGGATATAACTATAACCAGGGTAGGATAGTCTTGAATCGGATGGGTCATCTTGCTCGTGTACCGCATGAAGCATCTATCATCGTACTGACGAGCGAGGGAGGCGAGCGGGTGGACTGTGGACACAAACCGGTCGTCGCTTATACATATCATGTATTATGTAAATACATAACGTTGGATTGGAGGGCTAGATAAATAGTTGCACCCAATCTCCCCTTGGGTTGATGAACTTCAACTAATAACGACACTGCTGTTGCAACCAACCTCTTCATTGGTAGATTCAACTCGGCGAAGACACTCCATCCAACCGCTTGAGGACGTGGGCAACGGCCGAGATGGGACCGAGCGCGGGTGCTGCAGCGGGTCAACGGATGGATGACGGGGGTGGGTTGGCAGGCGATGCGAGCATGTCGCTCGGGTCGGAATGTTGGTGCATACCTCTCAAGAAGAAGAAGAGGAAGAAGAAGGGAGTTTAGAGGAGTGTGATGACTGTGGGATGATGAATGAGAGAGATAGTCGGAGGACGAAGAAGATTGCAAGCACAATCCACTCAATCCTCCTTTGAATTACAATCTTGGATCTCGAGTGGAGACGGGATAACCTCACCGTCCGACCTCACTCCTGGCCTGGTCTCAGGGCCCCTACCTCATGGTCCTGCAGTCAATCCCAAGCAGCAGTACATGTTGGCATGAGGAGCTTGCGAGAATGGCCAATCGTATCGAGATGCATTCACTTACACTGGCGCTGCTGGCCGCACTAGCACGCCAGTCGTCGTCTTCCCTGTTTCGAGTATCATGAACATCCACCATGATCACATCCTAGCCAGACCATCTCTCTGGGAATCTTTCCCTCGCACGATAGTGTTGGCTATAGGTTGATGGACCTCTGATGAGCGTAGAGCTGAAGAGTCTCCCAGCTAGACCAAGACGCTCGTTGGGGTTGGACATCACACATTCTCCCTGATCCGTCGGTAGTGGCGTCATCGGTTTGATGTATGTATGCGCCTGGAGAATATGACCCTCCATCATCTGATTTTTCAAGTCTGTACATACACGCATTCGACAGACCGCGGACACGAATGATAGGCAGGTAAATACAAATGTACCATCGCACTATCGACCTGGAGAATCTTCTGCGATGGGTAAAGAGATGATAGTAACACAACACCCCCCACACCCGGACTGTAGTGACCTGAGGTGGTGATGGGTGGAGAGAGGGTGAAGAGTAAAAAATGATAGATGTCGTGACTGGGGTGACTTACTAATTGAAGACTGAAGGGGGGGAGGCAGGAGGCCAGAGATGAGACAAAATTGCGGGAGGAGTAGGTGGAATGAGTTTGATTGAATGGTGGGACTGGAGGGAAGGAGGAGAAGGTCTCGACAGGATCGAGGACCCCAGGAGATGCAACAAATTAGGAGCAACGTGTGACAGAAAGAGAGCTTGCTCCGAACTCCCAGCAAGGGATGTGAGTGAGTAGTATAACAACAAATGAATTTCATTATCAAGAACGACAGCCAGTCATGAGAGAAGGCGGAGCCTGGACTCAAGCGACAAATGACTTTTGCACTTGAAAAAAAAAAAAAAATACAATGACAACAACATGGATCTAGCGACGAATTGCATTCTTTTGCATTTTAAAAGTAAAAGATTCTAACGACGAAAGGAGATTATTGTAGATATTCAATAGGAGGCATCATAGTCGGTTTGTGTAGGTAAGTACATGCCCGCAGCGACAATGGTCATCAATATCCATGCATTTCGTACATATTATCAACTTTTATTATCATTTTTCTAAGGATCAATTGACACTCCGTTGTGGAGTTTTACCTGTAGGTCATGACATGCCTGCCACACGGCATACCAGGACGGCCCAACAGACTATCATCATCGTCGATAAACTCATTGTGATGGATTCGGTTGAAATACGAAAAGCGATTTCCAATTCCATGGAAGACAACCGAAGACCCGATTGCGTAAATACTTTTTGAAGCTGTGTTAAGGTGTTTCTATATTTTTTACCAAAATTTTCATGTAGAACGATGTGCATGGATGAGATACATAAGTAAGATTAGCATGTTCACGCGAGGAAGAAACCAAAGAAACGTCTGAGAGCTGGATACCTTGGCATTGATCACCAAACCTGATCTTCTACAATTCTATTCTCATGGCCCTTACGCAGCTTCTAACCGTGCATTTTACTCCTTAATTGATGTTATTTGGTTTGAAGTCCAAGCACGTTGCAATGGATTTCATGAAACGTAATCGGGATCTGTAAAAATCGAATGGATCATATTTGTATCTATCAATCTCAAAAACAAAGCACCTCTTGAGCTTACCAGATGTGGTAGATTACACAGTTTACTTGTTCATGAGGCCAGGGAGGCGTGATAGTTCAGTGATCTAAGGGTGCGTTTGGACCCACACCAACCGTCATGAAGGGTCATTTCAGAAATAAAGTTAGCGTCATGTTAGATTTTGCGCAAAATCGAACATGACGCAACCTTATTTCGGAACCTGATGCGTTTGGTGTCCACAAGCGACATGTTGGTCCAGTCATGTCATGTGTTTGGCGTGCACAAGAAACCGGTGGGCCTTCCCACTTCCGTCGAGCCACTACCATCTCCCACTTCATCGTGGAATCACTTCACCTTCCCAGTTTCTAATCTTCTCCCCCCAACCCACCCTTGAATTGTTCTGAAATTATAATTTATCGATATATAGACACAATGGAGTTACCCAATTGCTGTAACATCAAAAGAGTTCCAAAACTCAAACTCATTTACCAAATCCTCTCCCTCCACATGGTCCTTTTGTATAATCAATCCCTCAAATCTGCCCACAACAACCTGCCCTACACGGGTTACAAGTATACCCAAGCATTCCTAAATGGCAACCACCACCAAATCATTGCTGTATTACACCTATCAGCTGCAAAATTAAACAAACCAATCAAAGAATTCAAAATGATCAATATCAATCCTTGCTCAAAGTTGATAGGTATAGAGGACCAACTTGCCATTTTCTTGTGCGTAGTTAGTCAATCTGCATCTAACCTTCAAGCTAAAGATTGATTTAAACACTCTGAGGAAACAATTTCTAGAATTTTCCGCCGTGTCCTGGCCCTTCTCATGAACTTGGAACCCAAATTTGTCTGCCACCCTCATCCACTAGTACTCCAGATCATATTGCAAATGAGCCAAAATTCTATCCATTCTTCAAAAATTGCCTTGGGGCCCTTGATGGTGTTCATATTCCTGTCAAAGCAGCCAAGAAGTGTGCAGGATCATATTGCAACCGCAAGTATTTTTTATAACAGAATGCCCTAGCAGTCTGTGATTTCAATATGCTCTTTGCATTCATATATGCTGGATGGGAGGGCTCAGCCCATGATGTACAGGTGTTGGCTGATTCCTGGAGCAAAGACTCCAAACTCCCTCCTGGATTTTTTTATCTGGAAGATGCAGGTTATGGCCTGAATGAAGATATCTTGGTAACTTACAGGGGCACTAGATACCACCTCAGAGAGCAGGCCTTGGCCTCAAAATGGTAACTAATCAAAGGATCAGATTTTGAATGATTCCAGGCCAATGTCTCTGGTTTATTTTACAGGCCTCAGAATTCAAAAGAACTATAAAAATTTTGACATGCATCCTTCAAAAATTTCATTGAACGTGTGTTTTGGGTTTTCAAGAAACAATTCACAATCATGGCACAGTCTGGAGAGTATAGACTCACTGTACAGTGTGACCTTGTTTTTGCATTTGCTTGCCTTCACAATTTTTGTGTTTTGAATAATTGAAACACCAATTTTCCTATTGAAGACCCCAAAGGAGCCATGTATAACAGCCCTAACAGTGAAACCAAGGGTTATGGATTGGATTTTCTAATTACCAGGACCAACTGGAAATTGAATTGGTGGAGAGATAACATAGACAGTCAAATGTGGGAACAGTATCAACAATTTCTCAAAAAATGTGCAAGGTATGGCTCAAACACCCATAAAGAGGTGAGGATATAGTGAAGCCAAGTGTAATTTTTCATCTTTATTTCTTGATAGAGCTTGTATTTATACCTCTAATATACTTTGTAGATTGGAAAATACAACTTGAATAGTAGTTCAGTCACCTATAAAATACTTGTTTATATATGATTTATAAAATGGGTGAATATAGGCTAATAGGGTAGATGAAATTGAAGTCAACAAACTCAAGAGTTTGACACCAAAGATTTTTGCAAACTGTGCAAAAATTCATCAATCTGTTGCTTGAACCATACAAACCTGACATTTGTATCCTTGATGCATTATAAGACTACACATTTAAACTTGCTTTCAAGGACAGTACATCCTGCAGTAAGCTCTTCCATACTAGGGAGTTGGTGTGCAATTTTATCTTGATACAGGTCAATGGCTTGCTCCATTACTGTTGGACCAATTTGTGTTGGCTGATTCCAGCATTCAACTAGTTTATTAAAAACATTATTGAGAGAATTTAAGGCTTTTCTACAATCTTGCCTTTGTGTTGGACCCATTTGAAGAACCTCCATATTGGATTTGTTTGAGGATGGCACAGGATTGGTATTTTGAGGCACTTGGTAACAGGACCCAGGTGTGAGATTGCCAACCAACCTGTAGCATTTTTGGAGCCAAAGATTACTTCTAACTTTCCAATTTCTGGAAGAAGTGTACCTTGGAACTTCTGGCATTGGGGATGAGACTGGAATCCAAATTTTAGGGTGTATGTATTCAACTTGAATGTATGGAATAAACATACCTACAAGAAGGCAACCTAGAATGAATCAGAGGCAGTTACCATAGATTGTGTTTCATCCCAGCCAATGCCACTATGCTCTTTCAATGAAACAAATGCATTGTAGTCCTTTTTGAAGAACTATTGAAAAATAAATTGCAGTCAGCCAGGAAGAAAATCACTTGTGCAATGTCAAAATACACACCTGGCTCAACTTAGATTTAACGCTTTGTTCATCAAGGTGGACACCTGGAAATTTCAACATGATTTCCTTGTTAAGATTTAAGTGAGTTGCTCCATTTGAAGGATTAAGAAGGAAGGGATTCAAGGTCTAGTGATGCTTAGACAAGCAGATCAAGGAGTCTAGAGGACAATCTCAGGGGGCACTCAGGTTCAAATTTTGACAGAACAGATGATTATCATTTACTTGAGAGCAGGCAGCTTTCAGTAGTCTAAATACATGCTGGGCTGACTAGTGGTTGACAGATGAGAAACAATAATGAATTATAAGTATTCAAAGGCCTTGGAGTTTGCCCTGATAGGAGGAAAACACGGGACAGACTGAGAAGGGAGGGCTACTAGGATTGATGAAAAATGAGGAAATGGAACTATAACTAGGCTAGTATAGTATACAGAGCTCACTAGGCAGAAATTCTCAATAGCAAGACTAGGACATTAAGAGAAAGGGCCACAGCTGAGACGCACTACAGATTCAGGCAGAACAAGAAAATGACTGAAATTCCAACATTCCTGGGCAACCAAATGGTACACCTCTGCTTTGAAACCAGAATCAGAGCGCTTACCATCCTCCACCACCCTTACGTACAAATACAATGCCATCATTTCCATGGTTCCAGACCATAATGTTTTCCTGATTTTGTTCTGGGCTCCTGCTTGCAAGGAGGCAGCTTTTGTGATCACCGGGGTGCTAGGAGGAATGCTTGGCAAATTGTCATGTTGGGTTCTTGAAGATGGGGATGGGGACCACTCTTCAATGGGTTCAGAAGATTGCAAATAGTTGTTGGTGGGCATGGGTATGCTGAGAGTTGAAATCCAATTCTATCAATGGAAAGGGACTAATGAGTTGTTGTGGGTTGGGGTGATTTGGAGAAAAAAGATGATGATCCATGGGTATGGATTGCATAGCTTGGTGGAGCAGGGAGACAAAGGAGGAAAGAGGCAGCAATATTGGTCCAACCAAGGGGCTCACATGCATGAGCAACTGCATGACATGACACTAACATTTTGGTCTGGACCAGAATGTAGCGTTGTGTCCAATTTTGGCCTATGGGAGACCTCAAACCTTTAGAAGCGTCATCTACCATCATTTTAGCTAAAGTTCATGAGTGTACACCAAACACCCACCATGAAAAGCTACCCAACCATCATATCCCTTCATGAATATCCAGGATTTTCATGATGGTACATGATGGTTTGTGTGGTTCAAAAAACACCCTAAGTATTTAACCACAACAACATTTTGTTTTATGGACAGAAATTAATTCAGGTATGGTAACAAAGCTTCTGTAAAGACGTGGCAAAAAGATAATGTAAAATTCATGGGAATCAAATTTTCAACCACTGAATGAATGCAAGTTGCTCTAACCATCAAGCTACTACCAATTAGTGTGAGGTAAGCAAGAAAAAGCTTCCCCATACACAAATCACCCACTGGTATGCTTGCTAGCCCATATTTTCAATTCAAGAATCAAGTAAAGAGGATGTGTATTCAACAAAAAATTAACATCAGATTGTAACAACTATCAAGCCTGGGCTCATAACCTTCAAATAAATGGGGAAAGGGTTACAAATTTGATTGGGCTCAAACCCAAAACCACCCAATGCATGCAAAGTTCTCTGAAAATTGATCCACAACCACTCAGTGCAAGTTGTATAACACAAGATATTGATCTCAAGGTGTGTATATGTCAGATGGCACCCCACCCTAGGGTCTCAGGGTGCTTATCAGGATGTACAGGCCCACCAACAGCCCATACCTGTTGAGTTGAATTTTGGTCCTGGGCTAAAACTTTAGAAGAAAGTTAAACAAATAGAAAACCCAGTTGGCATGGTACACTGGGTTTGTTCAGTCCAAATGATAGGCCAGTTACCTAATAGGGCTGATCAAAATTGAAAAAATGATCCTTGGATGAGTCAAGTGATATCCTTGGTACACACAATGAAATTTTGGGGTCTTTTGAGGAAAACAATTTGGGATCTTAAAGTGTAGCAAAGGGGTTTAAGAATGCTTCTGATTTTTTTTTTTTTTTTTAAAAAAAAATACTTTTTTATGGAAGGAAAGTGTTGAATTTTTGTTTGTGTCTCTGGTTCACACTTGAAACTTGGCCATTCAAGTAAAATTAACTCAAAATCAAAAGGAATTTAGTTATTAAATACTCATTATCTGCCTCAGGATACCTGTTAGAGGTTCAACCCAAGACTGAAAGTTGCCCTCATCCTAACCCGGTGACCAGTCAGGGACAACTGGAACCACAGTGTGGATGCTCCATCTGAGAAGCACAAAATACCGGTACCTAGATGCATCCATTCATCTCTCCATTTGGCTGAGGCTTTTCATTCTCCCTTCATCTCTCATCAATCCCAATCTTAATCTCCTCTTCATCACTGCCTCACTCCTTCATCCAAGTCAATGTCAACACTCCATACAGCTTCAAGGTGTCCCAAAGCTGGTAACTTCTAATTCAGCACTCATCCAACTCTCAAGTCACTGACCTCCCAATTCTGTTCCTCAGTATTTCAAGTCCATCAAATCTGGCAATCTCAGGGAACCTCAACAACATTTCAGATACATTTTCTCTGTATGCAGACATGATTTTCTTAACTTTCAATCCAACTTGCTAACATCTTTCACCAGCGTTCTTTCTCCTAGCCCCTACATCCAATGTCAGAATTAGCTAAGTGCAGATCATCTCAAATCAGCCACTGCCTTTGTTAGTTCCTTTTTCTAAGCCTGTCATCATGTTTTTTTGTCATTCTAATTATTCTCATCGTATCAAACTGCAATTCATCAGTGGTCCTGGTTTCCAACCATACTTTTATCACGGTTGAAAGCCAAAATTCTCTAAGATGGCCAATTGAATCACACCAGGACCAGGAGGCAACAACTCAATGGGGGCTATAACTCTCAAAACATTGGTCAAATCAACTCCTCTACTCAATAAAGACAACTAATCAATTTGGAAGAGCAAAATGCAAAGTCTCTTTGACATACAAGGAATACTTCAAATCATGGAGAACCCAGGCCCAATAATCCAACTTGATCCAGAAATGAACAAAGACATAGAACCATTTCATCTGGCCAAACTTGAACCATCAACACACACCAATTTCATAATACCAGGAAACACTTGGAATGCAAAATAAATATGGATAGCGTCTAAGGGCTACTTTGCTTAATCCCAGTCAGCCAATTGCGCTTGAGTGTTCAACGGATTCTTGTATCTTCCCTCCAGTGAAGACAAAATAAAAAGGTTTGTGACCACTGTTAGACTACAACTCAAAAAGCTCTCTGAAGTTAGGATAGAATTGCCCTCCAACATCTTGGCATACTTGATTCTTTTCAAATTTCCCACCAGTCTCAAGTCCATGGCCCTGCAAATCATGCATGGAGAGAAAGAAGTTTCATTCAAGAGAGTTTTGGATCATCTGAACCAATGCAAGAGCGAGAACAACGCCAAGACAAAGGAAACAGGACCTGACTCTAAAGTGGACTTAAATCTCTATTCCAGTTATCCTTGATGCAAAAATGACGTCCATAATCCCAATTTAAGGAATCACCCTTGAGAAAAATGTTGGGTAGAATTCCCCAAGCTCAAGCCCAAAAACTTCAAGCCACGCAAAAAAGAAAAGAAAAAGCAAGAGGATGTGACCAACTTTTTCTCATACCACTTCCAACAAGCCCTCTTGATTCATCTTAGAATTGGGTTGTCCAATTCATATGATTTGGGACAGTCATCTATTTGATCATATAATTGCCAAAGATGGCTCAAATGTGGTGAAAACAGGAAAACCAGGGGCCTTGCTTTCCATCATGGGTAGAGGAAATGTGCGTCTAATCTCTCCATCCGGCAATATCCTTCTCCAAGATTCAGCCTGGACTCCCAATGTTTGTGTCAACCTTCTGTTGATGGAAGTCTTCTTGAGCAAAGGAGCAAGGCTTATAACTAATCATCAGAGTTCCCCTGCCAGGTTTGAAATGCATCTGCAGGGAAAGCAATTCTTAAAAGGGAAAATCTACAACAACCTCCTATTTTTTGACATCCCTACCAACCAAAGCTATGTTGCGGCTTTAGAAGATCTGAACAACCTTCATCTCAAACTTGGGCATGAAATTTTGTCAAGATTGGAAAAGTATCTTCAAAAATAAGTTCCAGACTAAATTAAGAAATGATTCAGTTGTCCAAACTGCAACAGAAGCAAGATAACAAAATCCCAATTCAAGGAATCATCCACAAAAGTTGATAAAATCATGCAGAGAATTCATGCCAATCTTATTGGTCCAATCACGCCAATGGCCAAGGGAGGATAAAAGTATTCATTGACCCTTGTGGAAAGCCACAGTGGGTAAATCAGCTGTCTTCCTCTCAAGCTCAAGAGAAATGCATCCAAAACTATCAAATTCATTCTACTCAATGAATTCAATCAACTCAACTACTTTCTGACCAAATTCTTCTGCAATGATGGCGGCAAGTTCATCAATCAAGAGTTAACCAATTTATTTGAAGAAAAAGGAATTTGAAAATTTTTTTTGAAGCCCTATCAACCCCAACAAAATGGAAGAGCAGAGCAAGCTAATAGAACCATTTCTGAATCCATGAAGGTCACACGCTCCGCCTTCAGGATTCCAAAAGACTACTGGCAAAAACAATCAGCAGTTGTGCACTTGCACTAAATCAAATTCCAAACAGCAACGGCGTGATACCTTGGGAAGCAATGCATGGGTCTTGACTATCCAATGTATATCTGAAACCAATAGGACTCAACCTCAACTAACTTTATCTGGAAAACCACTCTTGAAGAAAATTCAATGAAAAAGGACTCCCAGGTAGATTGATAGGGTACTCACCCAAGTTACTATCTTATTGCGTGTTGATGCAAAGTGTAAAGGTAATTGAAACAAAGAGTGTTAAATTCTTTCCCACAGCCAAGTCCAACCTGGATGATTTACCCAAACACACCCATCCGTCACCAGAACAAGAAGCTCCAATCTCTAGAAAAAACATAACTGAGGATCCTTCAAAGCACTCAAAACCAACCATAAAAACTGTAAGAATCAAATCAGAGGACTCTGCAAACAAATCAGACACAAAAACCAATCAGGAAAAACAGGTTGAATTGGAGCTAGTTACCAAAAATAGAAACCTTCAAAATCAATCTTCACTTTGGCCTCCAAAACGTTACAGATACTACAGTGGTTTTGTTTCAAAAACTCCTGAGGAAGCGCTCAAATATCCCATATGGTCAAAATCATTGAACAAAGAAATTTCCACATGTGAAGTTTACAAGTTATGGGAAGACTATGAAGGTACTGAACCCGCAAATTTCCTCAATTTCACCTATGCTTTCAGAGTCAAGATGAACACCCATGGAGAAGAGCCCACTTACAAATCCTGGGTCTGTGTTCAAGGTTTCAACCAAAGATATGGAAGAGATTTCTTTGACACTTATGCACCAACTGGAAAAGTGGCTTATCTCAGAGCTTTGCTTCTTCTTGCCGTTGAAAGAGATCTTAAAATGCTTCAATTTGAAGTCAAAGGTGCGTTCCTACATGCACCATTGGACAAGGAGGTGTTCATACAGCAACCTGTTGGTTCAAACAGAAGAACCCCTATTCTCAAGCTAAACAAATCCCTTTACAGACTCAAAGAAGCCCCCAAAAAATTGCACAAAATGCTTTGTAACTGGATCCAACTCCAAGGATTTACCCCCTCCAATGCAGACCCATGTCTTTACAGAATGAAAATCAATCAGCTCTATTTGCTCACATGGAAAACCTTCTTGTGGTAGGTGACCTAAATAAATTCAAAAACGCATTCCTCAGCAAATTTGAAAAATCATCATGCCAAAAACCAAACAATTTATTGGGAATGAAGGTCAGATACACCAAAGATGCCGTAAAACTGTTGCTTCCGCTCCACATCAAAAAAGGGCTGTTGGAGCTGAGCCTCCAAGGGTCCAAAATTTCCTCAAGTACTCCTTGCACCCCAGGTATCCACCTGCTTCCAGCAACAGAAGAAGAGCAGGAAGAGTTCAGGGAACTGAAATTCAACTACTGATATCCAATTGGAAGACTAAATTTCATTGCTGGACTGGAACGCCCAGACATAAGTTTCACAGTTTCTTCATTTGCCCAATTCTTGGAGAAACCTGGTATCAATCATTGGCGGGAAGTTCTCAAAGTGTGGAGCTATCTGGCCAGCACAAAAAATCAATATCTTCTAATCCCCAAGAAGAATAATTCTCTCAAAATGAACTGCTACAGTGATTCCACCTGGGCAGACAATCCTGTTACCAGAACTTCCCAATCTGGGTTCATTTGTTTCTTCCACGGGTCACCCCTATACTGGACTAGCAGGAGACAGCAAAACATCACATAATCTTCAACCAAAGCCAAATGCAATTCCCTTAACAATGGCCAGCTGGAGTGTAGATGGATCAATCACTTAATCCATGAGCTTTGGAGAAAACCCATGGCCCCAAGTGTCCATATGATAGACAACAAAGGGCTTGATGACAAAATAAAAAACTTTGGATGTAACTCAAAAAAAAAATTAATTGATCTCAAGGCAAAAGGGCTCAGAGAAGATGTGAAATCAAATGCAATCATCATTCAACTCATTTTCTCCAAAGAAATGGTTGCAAAATTTTTAACAAAAGCCTCTAATCAAAACTCAGTTGCTTGCTTGGTTCATCACGTCAGTAAATAATCATCCAAGCACTGGATTAAGGGAGGTTGTTGGAGTTTCAACCCAAGACTGACAGTTGTGCTCATCCTAAACTGGTGACCAGTCAGGGACAACTGGAACAACAGTGCGGATGCTCCATCTGAGAAGCACAAGATACCAGTACCTAGAGACATCCATTCATCTCTCCAATTGGCAGAGGATTTTCATTCTTCCTTCATCTCTCATTGATCACAATCTTAATCTCCTCTTCATCACCGCCTTACTCCTTCATTCAAGTCAACGTCAACACTCAATAAAGCTGCAAGGTGTCCCAAAGCTGGTAACTTCTAATTCAGCACTTGTCCAACTCTCAAGTCACTGACCTCCCACTTCTGTTCCTCAGTATTTCAAGTCCATCAAATCTGAAGATCTCAGGGAACCTCAAAGACATTTCAAACCCATTGTCTCTGTATGGAGACGTGATATTCTTAACTTTCAATCCAAATTGCTAAAATCTTTCACCAGTTTTCATTCTCCTAGCCCCTACGCCCAATGTCAGAATTAGCTAAGTGCAGATCATCTCAAATCAGCCACCACCTTTGTTGGTTCCTTTTTCTAAACCTGTCATCACGTTTTTTCATCATTTTAATTATTCTAATGATATCAACATGCAATTAATCAGTGGTCCTGGTTTCCAGCCATACTTTTATCAATACCAACCTTTAATGTGCATATAGCTATCTCAGGCTCTTGCACATACTACTTTGCCCAGTAAAAAAGTTCAAAAAACAAGTAGATCAAGTCCAGAAGACTTGTTTACTGGGTGTTGTAGTCTTGTTTGTTTGAAGACAGGCCTGATTGAAATAAAAATGAGGTAATGATTTCAAGCAAATCATGCCTGTTGGCCAGAGTTTGGAGGCAGTTGGTCAGCAGGAGCAGCCATGAGGTCATCCATCATGTCAATTTTCAATCTTACAAACAATGTATTCCCAAGAAGTTTCTATTTGTTTTTTGTCATTTTAATCAATCCAATTTCATTTACAATAATACAGACATTTACACCCAGAGTTTTTTTTTTTGGTTTAAAAATCAAATTAGCTACTTGAATTTTCCTGTGGATTTACCAAACTTGTTGTGTGGAGTTGAGAAGTTGTCAAGAGGCCTTCAATCACTTGTTGAAGGGCCTTATTTTTTTCATAGATGGCCTTGAATTACTTGATAAGAGGTCTTGATTGGTTGTTATGGGTGATTCCTCACTTCACAACTGGACAGGGCTTACTGGTCCACTAAACTTGTTTACTGGAAACAGTAGTAATTAATCTAACAATCTTCCACATACATCAAAATTTACCTATTTGGTCTATCCTATATTCCACTTGAGTTTTATGCTTGGGAAATATTTCTGCAGTGTTTATCCTATAATCTCACCATTTAGTAAATTATTTCATTAATTACATGTTAACTATATATAAATACACTCTTCAACTATAGCTTTCCAAGTTAGACAGGTCAGGAATGAGAAGCTGCCCCAATTTAGTGAACCTATCCTAGCTCCCTGAAATGTAGCATCACTAGCCCTTGGTACATACACATGAATCCTTATCTCCCAAAAATTTTAGTACATCCAGTATTTCTGCTCCCTGAGAGGCTCTACGTTTTTCCCTAATTTGAACCTCTTTTCTGTAAATACTGGCCCTTCTTCCTGTTCACTGATTTTCTTTCCTCAATAAATCATTGAAATACTTCCCAATAGAAATTAAATAAAAATTAAGTTTCATTGAGCACCAAGACTGTTTAAATCTGTAAATTACTCTGCTCCCTTCAGAAACTCTCAGCCAATCTTTACCTGAGCCTACTGTGATTAGATTAATCATTTCCCAAGCCCTGATTGCATTTCAGCAGCATTTGTGACACTTGTCACAACATCAACCAATAGGAAATCTGTGCCAACCTTTGACATATTTTAGTGGGGGGGTCAGGTTAGGGGGGTCAAGCAATCTCCCATGGTCCCTGGGAGCCCCTAGTATTGACTTTGCTGACATTTGAAGCTTTCAAAACCCCATGAAGCAATGGAAAACTTCTACTGAAGCATTTTTAACTCCCATGGGGGCCACCCAGGGTATCTGTTGTCAGCCAACCAGGTTTTTTTTCTAGTTTAATATTCTTTTGCCCCAAATTTGGGGGATGGATTAAATATAAATAAATTGGAATTAATGGATGTGATGTTTTTTAGATAATAAATAATTGTAATCAGGTGGGAATCTGGGGAATGGATTTTTTAAAAAATCAATAAATGAAAAATTGTTCAAGTATTTCAAAAGATAAGAGATTAAAACAAATTGTATATCATGGAAATCTTGGTATGCTATTTTATTGATGGATAGAATTCAAAAAATCAGGGTAAACCAATTAAATAGAAGAATTGACATGGACAAATTGGATATTTTTTAAATAATTCCAATCAAGTAAAAAATTTGGGCAAAATATTAAAAATAAATAATGACCTGAAAATTTTTCAAGTATTTCAAAGCATAAGCAATGAATAAAAGTATACATCATGGAAATTCTGGAATGTAATTTCAGTGCTGGAATATAGAAATACATAGCTCATGTTATACCATGTTTTCAGTTTCAAATTTAATATTTTTTTGAGGTTTCTGATCAACCACTATCCAAGTTGAACCTCTGGATCAAAAAATTTACAATGAAAAATATAAATTCCCATGGTTAAAAACTTGACCTTGAAGATAAAGGTAAAAATTTGGAATTTTCTGAGCTTGTGGTTTTTTAGTTATGAGGAGAGGATTTTTGAAGAAATAATTTATTGAGGAACTCTTTTTGGTATAAATTTTAATTTTCATACTCAAGAAAACCATGTATTGAGTAATTGGTCATAATAGGGTGTATAAGAATTAAGCAAACCCACCATTTTTTAATGGCAGGGTTTGTCCCAAATCTGCCATTAAAAATAAAAAAAACCCACTAATTTCACATCAGACATGTCAGAGTTACCTTAAAATAAATGGTTTTTTTAAAATAAAGTATTTAGACGCTTTCACCGCCTCAACCACACATCATTCCACATCATCACCCCTGGTTTCAACCTCCAACATCATCAGAAAAAATTCTACCTCCAACCTCATCCAAAAAAATTGATTCATTTCTCTCATCATTCAATCACTATCATATCTTCATTGCTATCCTCATCACTTCATCACTCTCATCACTTTATCACTATCATCACTTCATCCCTTCATTGCTCTTACTCCTTTCAAATGGTCCCTCAGCAAGCCTCCCCCTGCAAGTCCACTCCAAAATCCAATGGACCAAATCAAACATCCCGAAGGAACTCTAAATATAACAATCTTCCCCCATCAGCTTACAAATGCTCAAGTTAGCCCAAGAGAACTGATCAAATCATCCTAGTAAACTGGCTCAAAATCCCTTCCAACTATGATGCTTGCTTTGGATCCAAAAACAAAACAAAAGTTGTCCAACCTCCATGCTCTAATGTTAATGGTTATATCCTGATGTCCAATGCACTAAATAATAAAACAAAAGGTAGGCTGTATCTTTCATACAAGTAGATGCGGGAGTGGTTCAAGAAATATCAAGCAAAGTACAAAAAGGCCCACTCAAGTAACTTCATCACTCTAATCAATTAATTTCTCTTTTAACTTCATTTCTCTCATCTCTTCAACCACCTCAACCACAAATTGGCCCACGTCATACACCCCTGGTTTCCAACCTCACCTCCTTCTACCTCCAACCTCATTTGAAAAATTTTACGTCCAACCTCATTGGAAAAACCTGGTTCATCACTCTCATAACTTTATTGCTCTTTTCACTTTATTTCTCTCATAAATTTATTGCTTGTTTCACTTGATCACTCTAATCACTTGATTGCTCTTGTAAATTTATCACTCTCATTGCTTTATTGCTCTCTTCAATTCATCACTCTCATGACTTTATTTCTCTTTTAAATTAATCAGTCTCATAACTTTATTTATATCCCCATTGCTTCATCTCTCATCCCACCATTGCTCTCCTCATCACTTCAGCAGTATTATCATTTCATTGATCTTACTCTTTTGAAATGGCCTATCAGCAAATATCCTTCCACAAGTCTACACAACAATCAAATACACCAAAGAAAACATTGCAAAGGAACTCTTCAACAAAAAATCCTTCCCCATCAACTTCCAAATTCTCAAGTCAGCTCAAGAGAGCTGATCAAATAATCCTGGTAAAATGGTTCAAAATTCCCTCCAACTATGACACTTGCTTTGGATCTGAAAATGAAAATGTTTGTCAAATCATCTCCTATCATCTTATTTCCTCCCATCCACATAATTTGATTGGGGTGAGGATCAAGAGGGATTCAATTCATTGTATAGAATTTTGAGGGTTGCAAGCCCTATTATTTCCATGTCTCTGTATGTTTTTTGGATCATCTTCTCCCATCTTGTTCCCTCCAACCCACATACTATGATTGGGGTGAGGATCAAGAAGAGATTCAATTCTTGTATAAAATTTTGAGGTTTGGGAGATCCCATGTCTCTTTATTTTTGTCAAATAATCTCCTCCCATCTTTTTCCCTCGCATCCACATACTAAAATTGGGGTGAGGATCAAGAAGGGATTGAATTATTGTATAAAATTTTGAGGATTGCAGGAGAAGAATGGGGGTTGCAGAAAAAAGAAGGGTGTGGAAGTAACAAGGGGAAATTTAACTTTTTGTCTGCCTTGTAATATGAAGCTGAACTATAATTGATCCCAGAACTGTAAGATGACAAGTAAAGCCTTCCAAATCCAACTTCTGTGTGGAAGTGGTGCCTCAAAAATGATTTACAGCCAGCCAACAGAAATTTATAGGTATGGATGAACATAAGATCAAATTGTTTGGACTCAACTTTGCAGGCCAACCTAATTTAAAATTGGTTTTGAAGATCCTGTTCAGCATATCTAGGGGTTCAATCACAGTTGCCTTATCAACCAACTGATCCCATATCCCTCTGACTTCAGCAGTATGCAGGATGGTTTAGAGATAATTGATATTGAACCTTGTGGGATTGATGGATAGTTCTGAGGTGGCTTGTATGATGGATGAGTAATTTAGCCTTCAACAATGGACTTGGATGTTGGAGAATTTGATAGGAGCAAGGACATTGAGAAACTGATGTGTGTTGATTTCCTGAGCCTCAAAAATTCAAGAGCAAGAGGTATTGAGTTAAAGTGAGTTGGGAGGTAAACGTTGCATGTTTTGTGTGATGTGATTCAATGAGTTTCTTAATTTTTGAAAGTGCTTTATCAAGAGCAGCTTGGTGATGTTGAGGGATACGGAAGAGGTCCAGAGAATGGAGATGAGAAGGATAAAAAGATGGCCAGCAGATGAGTGGATCAAGTTTTTAGGAGATTGGAATGGATGGGTTGATGATTTAAAGAAGAGAGTGAATCGGGGAGCACGGACTATTGAAAGCTGACTTACATGAGGGTTCAGGATTTATCAAGGGGGAAGCTGAGTGACAGGTGGAGGCGGGGGGGATCTTACCACAATCAATAGCTTGATTGCTTGATTTCTCAATTTATTGCTTGATTGATTGCTTGTTTGCTTGATCAATCACACATTTGCTTATTGTTACCCAGGTAGTTGATTTGGAGAGGAAAGGATGAGATGTGGGCCAGTCATTATTGCGTGCAAGCCCCTGTATAATGATAGAGCTTAAAACCTGAAAAAGCTCTGTTCCAACTGATTTATAATTGAATGGAAGTAGTAATACAATGCCTCACTCAAATTGAGAAGTAAAAACAAAAACAGGTTGTGATTCCGCTTGACTGCCAATCTAACTCCATTCCTCAGCCATTGAAAACAAGCAAAGTGAACATGAATGTACTTACCTTTTTGATTAATGGAAGAGCCGCCATGCCACTGAAAGCTGGATTAATGCCTGTATCACAAACAAAAGTGATTGATTTGTATTTTATGACACAGCAACCTTGACCAACCTCCTGATTGGCGCCATGATCTTCATCTCCTCATTCAAATTTGATGTGGTTTGAACACCGTTACCTAGAGAGATTGGGAAATGAGGGTTGCTGGTCAATCTATTTTGATGGCAGAGGGTTGCTGGTCAATCTATTTTGATGGCAAGCCATGCTGAATGAGCATAGCCAGCAAGGAAATACCAAGGACCAAGAGCCAATGCGGAGGTCAATAGTTGCAGGGTCCTAGCAGGCTGGCTCATCAAAAGTCCAAATGAGTTGATGGGTCACTCAAATTGATCAATGTAACTTTCACTTGAGCCTGAAAACTGATTTTATTTGAAGAATCTTTACAAGATTTTAGAGCTGAATATATTCTAGGATCTCAGGGTGGTAGTTCATAGCTTTATACCGGAGGATGATGGTTAGACAACATTACCAACTCTGAAACTAGTGGTGGGACAATGATCTACAGTCTTGGATCAATCAAGATGATGATAATGACTTGGGGATGATGGATGGTTGGAATTGGTGTTGGTAGGATGGGTTTGATGGGTAGGAGAGATGAGATGGAGTAGCAAGTTTATCATACTGACTACTAGAGGGTCCAGGAGCGGCTCCTTGGAGACCAAGTGTTTTGGGATTTGCTGATGTGGAGGTGTGGATGGGGGTTTTGCATGCAATGGATGGTGGATGGATGATGATCAATAAATTGTGGATTTGATGTTTGAAATCCTCCATTTCAAAATAAACCAGTTAGGGGTTATGTGAATTTCAGAAACCCACCATTAAAAATGGCCGGTTTGGCCAAAAAAAATGGCCTGTTTCTAATGGCAGTTTTTCTAACTCTGATACACACCAATATTATATTGCTCATTACCAGGCAGTGAATTCAGAATTGATGAATTTATCTTGTATTCTTATGTATTCATGCAACCTAGAATTACACAATAGATAATGTAATTAGTATCAAGATAGTGTTTTATTAAGTTTGGGAAGAAGATATTTATTTATCTTGCTTAATCATGATCTTCATTATTTTAATGAATAAAACGTGTTAAATCATAATTATTCTATTTGAATCTTTCATAAAATTTAGACCATCCCCAAAATCAAGGAAAAAACAAATAAATAATCAGAATAAACTGAAAAAAAGATACTTGAATTGAGGGGGAAAACTTATTTATAACTCCAGAATGCGGGATCCCCCAAAATTTCATCAAATATTTTAGGATTGGTAAAATTTTGAAAAAAGGTCAATTTGGCCTAAATTCACCACAAAGAACTCTTAATTTTCCTCAAAAAGTTAAATTAGAATCCATTGGATCTTGAAGTAGTCTTTCAACCAAATCATGAGCATGCCTATGAGTCATAGGTTCTTCATCTAATCCACCAGGATAATCAATAAATAACTAAGAGGGCTGAGAATAACTGCACACATTGACTATAAGATCAAATACATGCTTCTATCTATTATTGAGAAGATAAATCTTTTGCAAATATTATTCATTTATAGCAGTATTCTATTTTTATCCAAGAATAAATCACCTTTTTATTCTTGTAACCTCTACTGTTTGATAGAATGTTGGAAAATTTGGAAAGACTTTTCCAATTTTTGCTCCATGGTTTTGAAAGATAAGTGGGTTGATTGATGTGAATATTTGATTTTTGAGGAACCTTTTATCTGTGATTACAAAATGAATCAAAGCTTCCATAATAAAATTGAAGCAAGAATTCCATAGGAAAAGTTGGATTTCTGGTTGAAAAATTTCCAATAGAATTACAAAACACTTTCTTGGTTCAAAGGGTGATTCTACTCATTGGATTATTGAATTTTTGTTACTAAATTATGATAATCCTCAAGAAATCACTTGTAAAAAGATCCATCTCTTGAATTTTCAGAATAAATTCTATTGAATTGCTTTGGTTAATTAAATGAAGTGCACCAACAAATTTATTCAAAAAAATTATGAAGTGCACCAAAACATTCATTCAAAAAAAGTATGAGAAATCACCTTTCTGAATCTGCAGGATGAAAAATGTAAATTCTACCAATTGAATAACTGGTCTATCAATTCCATCACTCTTTTCTGAGTTTATGGAATGTGAGGTTTTACTGAAATTCTGAATATTTAATTGTACTTGCCAAAATATAAATTTTATTTATTTGGAAATATTGTGTCAGAATATTTTTTACTTGTGTTGATCTTTGAAGAAATTTATCCAGGGCTTGATCTGGTTCAAACACACAATGTTGTTTTCCAGGAAGATAGAGATCCAAAATTCAAAAAGAAGGTTAAATATAAAAAAAAATTCAATGAAAAACCTCTCCAACATACCTCTGGAGGAGCTACCCATATTGAATCTGTAAAATTGTCTATTTCATCCAAATCTGTACCAACACTAACACTAACACAATAATGGAGCTTAAAGATGTATTGTTAGAGGTATTAAACAGCCAGGATACCTTCACATGTCTTCATATTGATGTGGCATTGGTACTTTTAAAAAATTTAGGGATTTTAAGGAACCCCACAGAAATCATCAATGAAAAATTTTGTGTGATTATTTCCCAGTGAAATGGTAGTTCTTTTCTGGTTTCTTCTTTGTTTTGAATAACTATTTTTTCTGATAATTATTTCAGGAAAAAAGGTTTGGTATATTTATTCTTGCATCTGTAATTTTCCATTCAAGGTGTTTCCATTTTCAAAATAACATATGGGTCCTGTATCATGTGTCTTTTAACTGATTGGGAAAGGTTTGAAGCTATGTGCATGAATTGATAAGGTATCTGTGCACAAAAAATAATCTCAATTTATTCAGATTTTCTTTTTTGGTGACCATGGTGAAGACTTACCAAGATGTGAGCATAAGGCAGACCTCTGTGGTGGAAATCTATAATATGATTATTTTGATTTTCAATAAAAATATTCAATTCTTGAATATTTCATTGCTAATCTCCTTTAGTTTTGATTTGAAAACCTGTTTTAATGTATCTTGATATTTTATGTAACAGTTTAATCATTCAAATTATGAGATGGGTCCCTCTTATGAGAATTTTTGGAGCTGTGATCTTGTATGGAATAATTATGTATTCTATGTTGAGAATGGTTGGAAACATAATACTTTCTTAATGCTGATAAATACATAACCAATTTCTGAGTAGGGGGTTTTAAAATATATCATGATTAAGATCCAAGTGATGATATGTAGTTGGATTTCTCCAGTGAAGTTAATGAGAATTTTGATAATTTCATTATTAAGTGAGTGTTTTGATTTATTTTGAACCACCATGAAAGGAAGTGAAGAGTTTATTCTATGTGAATTTGGAAAACAACTCATTTTTGTTTTGTTCAGAGGAATGAAGTATATCAAGAATCCATCCAAAATTTAGCTTTTGGTTTGGGAAGATGAGGAAATGCCATAGCAGTTCATATTTATGTTGATAAGATTAACAACCACATTGGTTTCTGCCATTATTATCCTCTGTGAAATTTCTTGAAGCTCCTTGTTGTTATATTGAAGGTATTCTCCTTGTTTACATACTCCTGTTACACTGGAGATGTGCTTGTTTCAGTGCATATAGTAATATATTTTATAATGTATTTATTTAGATGGGTTTGTCTCATGATTGAAAGAAAAGCAGACACAAAGCTTATTTTGTGTAAGTACATGCAGATGTATGTCCATGGATGTGTGTTAAATATTGGGGATATCAAAAGGAATTTAAATATTTAAAGCAGTTTTAAAAAATATGTTAAATTAAAAAAGAAAAGTTAATAATGTTCAGATGTATGGGGTTAATCCTTGAAACTAGGAAATGAACAGGTTTCACACACCCAAGGCAAAAAAATAAAGTATTTAAAAAGGGTGCAGGACCAAATATTTTTATTATAAAGGAGATTTTTCAGTATTTTACATTTTCTGATTCATTGATTTGAACCTTTAAATTTCCAAATGGGAATTGTTAAATTTTCAATCACAGGTTGCAAAAAGGGGTTTGAGAACCATTTGAGTTTTTAAACACCTTTCACAATCCATTTGAGTCATGAAAAACTGTTTTCACCCCTTTGAGTGATGAACAACACTTTTGGCCCATTTGAAGCAAAATAGCCCAAAATGGGCAATTTTATGTGATAGGTAGGGGTACCTAGGCACCCAAGCTTAATTTTTTGATAATTTTGGTAGCTTTAGAACCCCTTCAAAAATGTAATAAAGAAAATTAATCATTAAAAAAAGAAATTCAATGGAATTTGGGATCTTTTCTAATATTTGCATGAGATTTTTTTGATATATTTGTTTACATTAAAACATTTATCCAAAAAATCTATAATATCAAACATTCCAATGGCATTTTAAATCTTTCTTTCTGCCTTTTTAATTAATTTCTTTTGGTGATTTCAGCTCTCATTAGGTTGATAAAACAACAACAGATTTCTGATATTTTTCATAAATTTTTTGGATGTATTCTTTTACCTTGAAAAATTCATTCAAAAAAGAAAAAAACATTCTCATTGGAATTTTGCATCCTTTTATTTGCGGTTTTGATTTATTTTTTTTGGTGATTCCAGCTCTCAGAAATTCATAAAAACAATCAAAGAAATTTCTATTTTTTTTCAGATTTTTTGGATGTATTTGTTTACCTTAAAAAATTCATTCAAAAAATCAAACAAATCAAAAAAAACAAATTTCTCCTTGGACTTTTAAATCCTATCATTTGCCTTTTACTTTCATTTTTTTGGTTATTCAAGATCTCAGAAATTTAAAAAGACAATAGAAGATATTGTCAAATAATTTTTTGATCTATTACTTTCCCTAAAACAATTCATTCAAAAAATGAAAAAATCTCATTGCATTTTTGGATCCTTTTTTTGCCTTTTTGATTATTTTGTCTTGGGTGATTCAAGCTCTTAGCATTTTGATTGATTTTGATTTTATTTTAATCTTTATTCATTTTTATTTTTATTTTTATTTTTATTTTTATTTTTATTTTTATTTTTATTTTTATTTTTATTTTTATTTTTATTTTTATTTTTATTTTTATTTTTATTTTTATTTTTATTTTTATTTTTATTTTTATTTTTATTTTTATTTTTATTTTTATTTTTATTTTTATTTTTATTTTTATTTTTATTTTTATTTTTATTTTTATTTTTATTTTTATTTTTATTTTTATTTTTATTTTTATTTTTATTTTTATTTTTATTTTTATTTTTATTTTTATTTTTATTTTTATTTTTATTTTTATTTTTATTTTTATTTTTATTTTTATTTTTATTTTTATTTTTATTTTTATTTTTATTTTTATTTTTATTTTTATTTTTATTTTTATTTTTATTTTTATTTTTATTTTTATTTTTATTTTTATTTTTATTTTTATTTTTATTTTTATTTTTATTTTTATTTTTATTTTTATTTTTATTTTTATTTTTATTTTTATTTTTATTTTTATTTTTATTTTTATTTTTATTTTTATTTTTATTTTTATTTTTATTTTTATTTTTATTTTTATTTTTATTTTTATTTTTAATTTTTTGTTTTTTGGGTGATGTTAAATTCACGGCTCCAACTGTCAGGTAGTTGTGTAGGCCCCTACACGGCTCAAATGAGCTGTGGGGGCCCAAAGACAACTACAAAGGGCTGTTTCAAACATGCGCAACCCCCAGGGGGTTGTGTAGGAGCCGTGTAACCCCTGGACATTGTGCCAGAATATTGGGCACCCTCTAGACCACACTTTGGTTCTGTCAACCCAAATTTGGGATTAACACATACTTTGTGGGACTGTCTTTCCACACCTAGCAATCCTAAAGAGACTTTAAAGTGAAACCCAAGTGAAATTAAAGTAAAAATATAAATAATATAAAATTCTGCAAGCAATTCTATCTAAATTTAAAAGTGAGCAAACTTTGTTTGTTCAATTGAATTTTTGATTGAATGCTGAAGCATAGCATTGCATTTTTTTGCATGGGAAAAGTGGCAAGCCCTCCTTCTTCTGAAATGGCTGCATGAAAGGTCTACATTGATAGCGCCATCAACAAAGCTTTGGAAAAAGAAAAAAAGGATTTGGGTAATGAAACATTGGAAGCCCCAATTGCATCCTCATCAAGGGTGAAAATTGAGGAACAAAATAATTCACAAATGGAAATGACCGCTGGTGTTGAGTAACATTTTATGTTACTGGTCTTTGTCATATTTAATTTGATTGAAACTAATGGAGTGCATGCCATCAATATAACTATGTATTTATGGAAGATCCACTTGACCCACCTCCCTTGAGAGCTTTTCCTACTAGGGAAGAGGCACAAAACTATTGTCAAACATGGGAAATGAAGCATGGTTACGCTTTAACAGTTTTGAACTCAAAGCATGACCAATATGTGGATTTAGCCTGTGATAGAAATGGTTCCTATTCAGGAAAACTTCTTACCAAAAGGTCTAGAAAAACTCACACAAGGAAGGTTGGGTGCAAGTTTTTAATCCATGCAAGTTGCACAAAGGCAGACTCCTTGTGGCGCCTCTCCTACAAAGAAACCCAACATAACCATCAACCATCTGAACATCCCTCTGTGCATCCTCAACTGAGGAGAATCTTGGGGGTGGCCTTAGACAATCTAGTAGAAGGCATGAATGATGGGCTCAATATGTTACAACTGAAGAGAAAATTAAGCAAGATTGATGGGCATGATTATGTTGATGACCAAACAATCTATAACACTAAGCGGAAGGTCACACTTGCAGAACAAAAGGGAAAAATTGTTATGGAGGTACTCTATGAACAGCTTGAAGAAACAAGTTGGATTCACTGGTCAAAGTTCAGTGGAGAGGGTCACTTGTAGGACCTGTACTTAGCACATCCAGAGGCAGTTAAGCTTTCAAATCAATTCCAGCATATTGCTATGTTGGATTGTACTTATATAAAAAAAATAAGTACCAAACACCACTATTGCATGTTGTAGGAATGACAGCCAATTGGAAAAATTTCACAAAAGCTCTTGTTTTTATAACAAAAGAAACATTGATCCTTTTGATTTTTCCCAACATCATTCACAAAGCCCACTTTACAGTTTGCTTGTATGTTTTTAGACAAGTGCCAAGTGCAACATTGTCTTGATGACTCTGGGAAACTAGATTCAATAGCAAAAATCAGAGCTTTTTCACAGTCCGTCACAAAGACTTTTGGAAGTCTCTCAGGATCATAAGCCAACTCCTTTAATGCATTTACAGACCAAATGTAGAACTCAAACGTTTATTTTGTTATAAAAACAAGAGCTTTTGTGAAAGTTTTCCAATTGGATGTCATTCCTACAACATGCAATAGTGGTGTTTAGTACTTATTTTTTTTTATAAGTACAATCCAACATAGCAATATGATGGAAATTTTTTGAAAGCTTAACTGCCTCTGGATGTGCTAATTACAGGGCCTACAAGTGACCCTCTCCACTGAACTTTCACCAGTGAATCCAACTTATTTCTTCAAGCTGTTCATATAGTACCTCCATAACAATTTTTCCCTTTAGTTCTGCAAGTGTGACCTTCCGCTTAGTGTTATAGATTGTTTGGTCATCAACGTAATCACGCCCATCAATCTTGCTCAATTTTCTCTTCAGTTGTAACTTATTGAGCCCATCATTCATGCCTTCTACTAGATTGTCTAAGGCCACCCCCAAGATTCTCCTCAGTTGAGGATGCACAGAGGGATGTTCAGATGGTTGATGGTTATGTTGGGTTTCTTTGTAGGAGAGGCGCCACAAGGGGTCTGCCTTTGTGCAACTTGCATGGATTAAAAACTTGCACCCAACTCTCCTTGTGTGAGTTTGTCTAGACCATTTGGTAAGAATTTTTCCTGAATAGGAACCATTTCTATCACAGGCTAAATCCACATATTGGTCACACTTTGAGTTGAAAACTGTTAAAGCGTAACCATGCTTCATTTCCCATGTTTGACAATAGTTTTGCGACTCTTCCCTAGTAGGAAAAGCTCTCAAGGGAGGTTGTTCAATTTGATCTGCAATAGTTAAATAGTTATATTGATGGCATTCACTCCATCAGTTTCAATCAAATTAAATATGACAAAGACCAGTAACATAAAATGTTACTCAACACCAGCGGTCATTTCCATTTGTGAATTATTTTGTTCCTCAATTTTCATCCTTGATGAGGATGCAATTGGGGCTTCCAATGTTTCATTACCCAAATCCTTTTTTTATTTTTCCAAAGCTTTGTTGATGGCACTATCAATGTAGACCTTCCACGCAGCCATGTCAGAAGAAGGAGGACTTTCCACTGTTCCCATGCAAAAAAATGCAATGGTATACTTCAGTATTCAATCCAACTTTCAATTGATCAAATAAAGTTTGCTCAATTTTGAGTTGAGAGAGAATTGTTTGAAGATTTTTATATGATTTATGAGTATTCACTTTAGTTTCACTTGGCTTTCACTTTAATGTCTCTTTTGGATTGCTAGGTGTGGAATAAAAGTCCCACAAAGTATGCGTTAATCCCAAATTTGGGTTGACAGAACCCAAGTGTGGTCCAGCGGGTGCCCAAAATTCCGGCACAACTTCCAGGGGGTTGTGCACCCCCAAAAATGGCCAATTTGAGCCGTGTAATGGGGTACACTGCTCATTTGAGCTGTGTCCAGGGGTTATACGGCTCCTACACAACCCCCTGGGGGTTGCACGTGTTTGAAAAAGCCCTTTTTAGTTGTCTTTGGGCCCCCACGGCTCATTTGAGCCGTGTAGGACCCTACACAACTGCCACACGGTTGGAGCCGTGAATTTAACATCACCCAAAAAAAATCCTGGACCACATTTGGGTTCTGCCAGCGGAAATTCTTGGTCCTGCCGTACTATATTGGAGTGCATGTGCACCAGTGCACTGAGTTGCCTAAATTTTTGATGGTGTTTCACAAACAACATTTGTAGTGATGATGAGCCATTGTTTGAGAAGCAACATCAAATATCTAACTTTCCTTAAGTAATCCATCAAAATCAAAAAAAAATCCAAGTAATCAAAAAAAATCACAAAAAAAATCCCAAGGGAGGTGGACAACTTAGCCTAAGTTGTCCACCTTCCTGGCCAAAAAAAAAAAAAAAAAAAAAAAATTCAAGCCATCAGGTTGATGGACAACTTAGCCTAAGTTGTCCACCTTCCTCCAGACCAAAAAAAAAAAATCAAAAAAAAAAAATCCTGGACCACATTTGGGTTCTGCCAGCTGAAATTCTTGCTCCTGCCCTACTATATGGGAGTGCATGTGAACCAGTGCACTGAGTAGCCAAAAAATAAATTTTTGATGGTATTTCAAAAACAAAATTTTTAGTGATGATGAGCCCTTGTTTGAGAAGCAACATCAAAAATCTAAGTTTACTTAAGTAATCCATCAAAATAAAAAAAATCAAAGAAATAAAAAAATAAAAATCCCAAGGGAGGTGGACAACTTAGCCTAAGTTGTCCACCTTCCTGACCAAAAATTAATAAAAAATAAAAAAAAAATCTCAAGGAAGGTGGACAACTTAGCCTAAGTTGTCCACCTCCCCGACCAACAAAAAAAAAGAAAAAAAAAAAGAAAAAAGAAAAAAGAAAAAAGAAAAAAAAAAAAAAAAAGAAAAAAAAAAAAAAGAAAAAATCCAAAAATTTAAAAAAAAGCCCAAAAATCAATAAAATCACAAAAATAAAATTCAGAAAAAAAATCCTGGACCACATTTGGGTTCTGCCAGCTGAAATTCTTGGTCCTGCCTTACTATATGGGAGCGCACACCAGTGCACTGAGTATTAAAAAATTGAATGGTTGATGGTGTTTCACAAACACCGTTTGTAGTGATGATGGGCTAGTGTTTGAGGAGCAACATCAAAATTCTAAGAAAGGTGTCTTTTGTCACCAGAACAATCCTTAAAAATACAAAAGAACTTTGATTGTTCTCAAAAATTTGCTATCAAAAGAAAAAGAAGATAGGATTGAAAGGAATTTTGAAAACTGCAACAATAATCAAAGCAAAAGGAATTCAACATAAATTGAGAAAATAAAACAGGCATAATAGAACAGGAACTATTTTTTAAGACCCCCTGGCCAGTTTCAAAAGATTATTTAGTTACTGGGTCTCCTTGCATGTTATTGTTCTTTTTTGACATTTCCAAGAAAAAAAAGATAGAAAAAATTATAAAAACAGTTTCAATACTAATCTTTCTAAAAGATAAAGCCCTTTCAGGATTTTTCCAAAAAGAGTATCATTTTTTACTTCAATATTTTCATTTTTTTATCTGAATGTAAAAAAAACATTATTTCAAAATGCAGAGCACCCCTTTTGTTTGCAGTTATTTTTGTGATCAATATTTTATGGGTTAAAACCTTTGATCAAGATGAAAATTCATTTTTCTTTCAATCTTTTAATGATGTTCTAAATACCTGAAAAGAAGGAAAATTTAATTCCTGATATTAAAAAAAAATATTGAAAGGATGAGTTATTTTGAATTTTTTTCACGTTGGATCCAATTTCTTGCGGTCAAGAATACCTCCAAAAAATACCAAAAAACAAATTTTATAGAGCTTCAATTTATTATTAAGCTTTATCAGAATTCAATCCTAAACAAGAATTCATTGAAAATGCAAAGGAATGGTTAAAAGAATGCATTGAGTTTTTTTTGTATTTTGATTTTTTTTTTGATTTTTGAATCAATTTTTGAAGTTCTTCAAATACTTCAAATTCTTTGTGATGTTTTTGGAATATAATTTACACAAATCTGGTGTTGTAAATTAAAAAATAAAAACTTTGTGAAATACCTGTGTCTTCAAGAAAATTTTGGTGTGTACGGATCATGGAAGCAATGTAAAATACACACATCTTTGTTTTAGGGTAAGGATTTTTTGAAAAATAATGCACTAGACAAAATTAAAAATAATAATAAATAAAATAAATAAGCTTAAATAAAAACCTGAAAAAATTCAAAATAAAAAAAATAAAAAATAATAGAAAAATCTTAACACAGAAAAATGTAGCTGGATTGAAATTAAAGTCAAACATGTAAAATTAAATCAATCAATTCACAATATTATCATTAACAAGAAAAAACATGAATAAAAACAAATAAAAAAAGAGATCAAGAATTGAATGATTCCACCCAAAATTTATCAAAGCACTATAATTGCCAAAAAAAACATGTGTATCCAAAAGAATGGATAAAAGATGTTATTATCAAAGTAGGATATTTTACTTTTTGAAAATTGAAGTGATGAAACCCTTACTTATCAGGAAAATTTGACAACAACCACTCACATTTGATTAAATCTCATAAATAATGAAAATAAATATGATTTTCTTGATGGTATACACAAATTTATTCATTACATAAAATTTAAATTACCTAAAATTCCAAATCTTCTATATTCCATGCATGCACTAGAATTACTTGGAATATTCAAGAACTGATACAAACAACTTTTCTCAGTTTCCACCTCAAGTTAGAAACAGAATTTTTTTCAGGGTCAAAACCAAACCAAAACAAGTTCCAGGTGCTACACCTGCTGGTAGGTGCAGGCTTTTTTTCATGGTGAATGTAGCATCCCACAATCTCCTTGAGTTTTGCAAACCTGGCTTCACACCCGGCTGTCCATTCCCACGTTGCCCCCTTCCGTGTCAGTGCCCATAGCGGGCTTGAAACCTCTGCAAACCACTTGATGAATAGCTGCATAGCATCAGAAACTGGAGGATGTGTGATGGCATCTGCCGGGTTGGCCACTCAAGGACCTTGTTCCGCTTCTTTGCCACAATCCTTCTTCCTTTGAAAGCCACCACATACCCTAATACCTCCAGCGCTGGAGCACAGACCATCAGCTTACTTCCTGACACTGTAAGCCCTGCCTCCTCAATCCAGAACAGGATCTGCACTAGCATCTCTGCGTACTCCCACATGAAGCAACGGATCCGTGGGGCCTCCCCCAACACCAGGCCACCATAATCCATCCTTGGCCCCTTGATGCCCGCGTTGTTGATGAAAATCAAGATGCCATCTGGAAGGTCCTCCCGCAGAATACAAGTAATCTGAGCCTGATAGACTGCCACCAAGCTGGTTGCGCCTTGCAGCAACCGTGTTAGCTTCATCCTTCCCAATCATTTCTCAAATGCAGTTAGCGGCTGCAAGATGGGGTGGAGCTCACGCTGATTGTACCTGCCCATCACATCAACAAATCCGTAACACGTGCCCCCTGCCATGAATTCCAGGAACTCATCCACGTGCAGGGGCAATCCTGCATCCCAGATGGTGAAGGAGTTGAGCTGCTGCAGATCATGGACGATTCTAATTGATTTTCCATCCTGCTTAACCACTGCAAAGATTGGGCTAGAGTAGCTTTATGTGGACTGCTCATACAACCCTGTTCTCCTGTGCTCCCAAACCAATTCCAAAAAGGGTTCCCAAACGGTCCAAGGGATTTGAATTAGCTTGAGCTTCCAGGGCTTGTGAGGAGCTGTGTGAATCACCTAGGGGTTGCCAATCTTGCCCTTCAACAATCCACGCTTGTTGGTTCCAAAGGCAAGGGCCTTCTTGTGTAGCACCAGCACCAACACCAACAAATCCTTCTCCCCCACACTCAACCACCCCAGTGGTCCAAAATTAAGCGCCTTGATCCATTCATCCATGATTTGTGCCAACCGCATTACCCACCCAAACCTCTTCAAAGGACTTTCCCAGGGCTCCCGGGACCAGGAAATTGGCCAAAGAGGCTGTTTGATCCCTACAACATTGGCTTGTTCCAGGGATGGACCTTCTGTGCCACAGGCTTTTACTGTCCCGCGTTGCACCTGATCATCCGTACAAACCTGCTGTCATTGTTGTGAATCCTGCCAACAATCAAACCAGGGCTCTTGCCTTTGCTCATGAGTGTGGCACTTTTGTAGGTTTTTCAAAGAAAAATACCTTCCAACAATGAATACTGAGGAAGTGGACTTACTTCTGCAATCTGCGCCCTCCACCTGCTCCTCCCCAGTCAACTGTCCGCGCAAAACCGGAGCCTGTCCAGCGCAGAACCCAGGGTCAACTAGGCAAAATCCTCCATGGGGTGACCTTTGCAGTCAGCTCCCCCCTTGCATTTGGCCTCCTCACCGGGTGCGGCTGTAGAGAATCCTGTGGGATTATATAAATATAAAGTAGCAAATAGCTTCCTGGCAGTCCTTGAAGGGGAATTTAGTATTACCCCTACTCCTTTAGAGTATGAGTAAATACTAAGGGTTGTTTTGAATTGCCTGCCCTTCTAGTACTATAGTAAGTCTGCACAATAACTTATTTAAATTAATTGCTGGTTTCTTTGAGACTTGAAATAGGTCTCAGATCAGACCTAGATTAGTTATTAATTGTTATTGGTAGGGCTTTGTTGAAGAACAGACCAGATATATTGGGTTATTGGTTATTTATTGATCAGATATATTTGATCTTAACCAGTATCCAAATATTAAAGGGTTCAAGGGTTTTATCAAGGGGGTGGTTCAGGAGAGGACCCAAGGATGGGTTTACCCACAGGGGGCTGGGTAGAGGAAAGGTTGGTAGTTTCTTTTTGTTTTTCTGACATTCTTTTTAAGGGTTATTTATTTATTAATGAGTGGTTTTTCTTTAATCAGGTGCTGAACATTTAGGTCACAGAAGAACCTCTTATTCAAGCAACTGGTGGGTGGTTTAATTGGTTAAAGATTGGCTATAACTTGGTCTCTGATTTACTTTTTCTTTATGATTGGTTCACTAATAATTTTTATCTGGGTAGGTACTGTTAGTTATCTTATTGACTTACTCTCTTTCCTCTTGCTCTACCTTCTCTTCTTACTTGTTCTTCATTGTCTCTATTTCTTCATTGTCTCTCTTTCTTCATTGTCTCTCTTGTCACACTTTCTTTCCTTCATTGTTGTCTCTGTTATGATCCCCCGTTGTCTCCGCGCTCTGTCTGTGTCATACCCCAAACCATCCAGGGAACCCTACAGGACTCTCAATCTCTGGTACAGACAACTCCCACAATCTATCCATCACTGGAACTTCTGGATCATCTCACTGCTTGTCTTCCTGTTCATCTTGCTGTTTGTCTTCCTGGCTCTCTTGGTTCTTGACTTGTCATCAACTTGATCACCTATCATCCAAAGAACTGTAGGTATCTCTATTGATTCAACTCTACATCAATACTCACTCAAGATCTTGATTTATCTCCACAGTTCACGCATTGGTACTGGTTGGATCAGTCATCAATGTCCCAAGTTCACAAGCCAGAGTCCCATTAATATTGAATCTCACACTTCTTCTCTTTGCTCTTCAGCAGATCTTCTTTCTTACCTTCTCTCTTTTCAATATTTAAATGTTGCTGCATTTTTCCTGCTAAGTCTATCAATAGGCCATAACCTCACCTGCAGACTTGTTCTCTGAGTTTGTATTGTTTCCTTAGCTTCCTTCTTCTACTACTCTATCAGCTTTGTTGTTTTTCTCTACTCTTACATTTATCTTCTCTTTCATGCAAGTCAGCCTGATCTAGGTTTCTCAGATCTCTTTAACTCTTACATGGTTAAAAGCCAAAGCGCTCAATCTGCTCAACTGATATGGCTCAACCATCTGTTTCCCCTGGAGCAGGCAGAGAAAGTAACTTCAAGGCTCTGGCTCTCAAGTTGCTAATGGAATCAACTCCTATTCTCACAGAAACTAACTACACCATGTGGAAGAAGAAGATGGAGCGCTTGTTCAAAATGCAAGGAATTTTAAATCTCATCAACTCCAGCAATCCTCTCAAGGAAATTCCTGATGATGACAAAATGGCTGGCTATCTTATGTCCAAACTTGATCCTTTCACCCACACCAATATCATAACACAAGAAAATGAACTCTTGTCCTTAATCATCTAGTACAACATCAAAACAAAGCTCAATCCAAAAATCAGGATCAATCAGACACTTCCTCTGCCCTTTACCATCAAAACATGAGTATTTCTAGTACGTCACAATGTGAAAATGGCAAAAACAATCTGCTAGTCAAATCTCATCCACCATTCTCCTTTTGGAGCAAATTCCCTCACCTCAGGCCAGAACATCCCCCAAACAAAGCAAGACGAGGCGCAAACAGGAAGGAGGAAGCACATTTCTATTCCTTCTTCTGTGCTCTAAAACTGAATTGTCAAATCAATCCAAAACAATTTATTCTCAACAGCGGTTGTTCTATTCACATGTTCAGGGACAAATCTCTCTTCTCCAAACTCACTGTTCAATCTGGAGAAGAGACAATCAAAACTGGAAAGGAAGGAAAAGGATTAGCTATTCAAGGGTTAGGGACCGCCAACATCACAATTCAAAACAAGACCATATTGCTCAAAAACTCTTCCTGGGTTCCTGAAGCTACAGTCAATCTCATATCAATGGGAGCTTTATTGAAGAAAGGATACTGCCTAGCCGTAGATATCAAATCTGTCACTCCTACCTCTTCCATTCAACTTCAAGGTAAAACCATTCTGTAAGGTATCATCAAGAATAATCTTCTTGTCCTAGATCATATGCCAGCTCTAAAGGATCAAAGTTGCTATTTGAGCTTATCCAAACTCCATGAACTTCACAAGAAACTTGGTCATGCAAGTCTAGGTAGAATCAAGAAACAGATAGGATATGAAATAGACAGCAAGGTTAAAAACAACTTTGAATGCCTAGCCTGCAAGAAATCAAAAATCACCAGGTCTACCTTCAATAATCAACAAAACCCTGCTACCCAAGTCTTTGATTGTCTTCACATGGACCTGATGGGACCATTGAATCCTACTAGTAAAGGTGGTATGAAATACTCACTTACTGTTGTCAACAAAAAGTGCGGATACCTATTGAGTTTTCCTTTACCTTCCAAAGATGCTGCTGCTGAAACTATTATGTTCTTGATTGACAACAAGTCCAAGGAACTAGGATACTACCCAATTGAAGTCATAACTGATGGCGGTGGTGAATTTGTAAACACTTCTCTATCCAATTACTTCAAGACCAAATCCATCAATCACTTGATCATTGAACCATATCATCCTCAACACAACGTTAAGGCCAAAGGCGCTAACAGGACAATTATGGAATCACTTTGATCAGCTTTTAGTGACTCAACAATTCCAAAAAATGTTTGGCACATTGTCATCCAAAGTTTCTGTTTTGGTTTGAACCAGATTCCTCAGCAGAAAGGCAAAGAAACTCCGTGGGAACAAATGCATAGAATTTGTATACCAACTGACTATCTGAAACCCCTAGGCTCAAGAGCTATCTACCTTCTCTCAAAAAAAAATACATTCAAGATTGTCTGAAAAAGGAGCTGAAGGAATTCTAATTGGTTACAATCCTTGTTTGCTATCCTATAAATTAATTTCTAGTAGTGGTAAAGTCATTGAAACAAAGCATGTTGAGTTCCTAAAGTCACAAGTTGCAACGCTGGATGTACCTATCAAATCTGTGATCACACTGATCCCAAATTCCTCTACTATCTCATCACCAACTCTTGATTTGTTGAATCAACATGTAGATGCTTCACAAGACAAAGAAAAACCAACAATTTCCAATCTTAACAGTTCTATCTTTTCCAAAACAGACTCTGTCACCTCTGAATCCAACAATTTAAATCAAACAATTCAAGACTCTCTCCCACCTTGGTTAAGGGATTGCAACTCAATCAAAGCTCCAGAAAGGTAAGGGTACCATCAATCAAGTGAGGTTCCTATTAACATACACCAAGCCCTGGAATTTCCAGAATGGATACCCTCTATTGAAAAAGAACTGGGCACAGCCAAGGACCTTGAGGTGTGGGAAGAAGCTGAAAAAATTGAATTAAAAAACCCTCTTGATATGACTTGGAACTTCAAGCGTAAAAAAGATCTTCACACCAGCAAAATCACTCTCAAGTCTAGAGTCTGCGTCCAGGGTTTCAACCAGCAATATGGGGTAGATTACCTAGACACCTTTGCCCCAACCGGAAAAATTGCCTCACTTTGAGCGCTTCTCACTTACGCAGTCAACAAAGACCTGCCAATTCTTCAGTTTGAAGTCAAAGGAGCCTTCCTCCATGCTTCTTTAGACAAGAAATTTTATATCAGAACTCCAACTGGATCAAAAAAGACCTGCAAATAACTCAAACTCAAGAAATCCCTGTACGGGTTGAAGCAGGCACCGCTCAACTGGTATAAAACTCTAATCAACTGGATCAAAAGCAACGGCTTCCACAAAAGTGATTTGGACCCTTGTCTATATCTTCAAAAATATGCAACTACCAGCTTATTCTTCCATGTTGATGATCTGGTTGTTTTAGGAAACGTTGATAGGTTTAAATCTGCTTTTCTGGACAAATTCAAAGACTCTTTGGCCCATGAAATCAACACTTTTCTGGGGATGAAAGTTGACCAAAGTAAGAACTCCATTAGTCTGTCTCTACCCAATCACATCAAGAAAGGACTAGAGGAGATGAAACTTACCGGAGCCAAACCCCTGAATAATCCCTGCACTCCTGGATTACATCTATTACCTGCCACCAAAGGAGAGATCTCTAAGTTTAAAGAACTCAACTTCAATTACAGATCTCCCATTGGACAACTCAACTACATAGCAAACCTGGCCAGGCCAGACATCAGTTTTGCTGTGTCTAGTCTGGCTCAATTCTCAGCACATCCTGGAATCAAACACTGGAAATAGGTAGTGCGCGTATGGCAATATCTATTGCAAACCATTGACTTCAAGCTTGTGATCAAAAGCAGAACAAACTCCAATCACCTAGAATTATACAGTGATGCTACCTGGGGCAACAAACCAGACACCATAATTTCTCAGTCTGGTCTTCTATGCTTGCTCAAAGGGAGTCCTATGTACTGGACCAGCCACCGTCAACGCAGTATTGCTCACTCTTCAACCAAATTGGAGTGTAACTCTCTGTTGACCAGGCACCTGGGAGGGAAATGGCTTCATCACCTGTTAATCAAACTATGGCGTGAACCCCTGGTTCCTCCAGTACACTTCATTGACAACAAGGGACTCGAGGACAAGATCAAGAAATTTGGCACAAATTCTCATGCAAAGCACATAGAAATCAAGTTGAAAAGTTTATGCAAAAATCTCAATAATGGTGAAATTCTGGTGAAACTTATTGTATTGCAAGAAATTCTGGCTGATGCTCTGACAAAAGCCGCAAGCAATGCTGCCGTAAAGCGTCTGGCTGAGTATGTCAACTCCTAAACTCCCTTGATGTAGAGTTGATTGGGTGTGTTAGTTATCTTATTGACTTACTCTCTTTCCTCTTGCTCTACCTTCTCTTCTTACTTGTTCTTCATTGTCTCTCTTGTCACTCTTTCTGTCCTTCATTGTTGTCTCTGTTATGATTCCCCATTGTCTCTGCGCTCTGTCTGTGTCATACCCCAAACCATCCGGGGAACCCTACAGGACTCTCAATCTCTGGTACAGACAACTCCCACAATCTATCCATCACCGGAACTTCTGGATCATCTCACTGCTTGTCTTCCTGTTCATCTCACTTTTTGTCTTCCCGGCTCTCTCAGTTCTCAACTGGTCATCAAATTGATCACCTATCATTGAAAGAACTGTAGGTATCTCTATTGATTCAACTCTACATCAAGACTCACTTGAGATCTTGATTTATCTCCACAGTTCACTCATTGGTACCAGTTGGATCAGTCATCAACGTCCCAAGTTCACAAGTCAGAGTCCCGTGAATATTGAATCTCACAATTCTTCTCTTTGATCTTCAGTGGATCTTCTTTCTTACCTTCTCTCTTTTCAATATTTGGATGTTGCTGCATTTGTCCTGCTAAGTCCATCAATAGGCCATAACCTCACCTGCAGACTTTTTCTCTGAGTTTGTATTGTTTCCTTAGCTTCCTTCTTCTACTACTCTATCAGCTTTTTTGTTTGTCTCTACTCTTACCTTTATCTTCTCTTTCATGCAAGTCAGCCTGGTCTAGGTTTCTCAGATCTCTTTAACTCTTACAGGTACCACAGATGTTTACTGCTGGGTTGATGGGCCAGAGGGCCTGATGTCTGAGGAGAGGTGGGTGATGATACAACCTGGATAGGGCAGAGAGGCCCTCCTTAAATAGAAAATATGGTCCTCAGGGGATGCTCAGGGCTGACCCTGAGGGTGCCCTGGGGCTTCCCCGGTTACAGTGGGATACAGGTACATGAGATATTTCAGCTGATTGGAAAAAGACACTGCATGAAACTGAGGCAATTCTGCTGGTTAGAAAAAAGACACTGCATGAAACTGAGGCAATTCTGCTTGTTAGAAAAAAGACACTGCATGAAACTGAGGCAATTATTCTGGTTGGGAAAAGATTTTACCAGTTTTTCATGCCTGCACAGCCTTGCATGAACTGCTGTGAAGTGCAGCTACAATATATTCCTGTGCAGTACTGGTGGTTGGTCTGGTGCTACTTGATTCTTCCTACATTTGTTTCTGTGCATTCACTGGTGGTTTGTTTAGTGCTACTTGCTTCTAACTTCATGTATTTCTGTGCATTACTGGTGGTATGTTTGGTGCTTTATGGGCTTGACTGCCTGCATATATTGCTGGGTAGTACTGGGGGTTGTTGTTACTGGCGGTTTGTTTGGTATCACATTCTTCTGAATACATAAGTTTGTGTGTGGTGCTGGGATTTTTTGATACTACATGGTTCTTACTGCCTGCATGTATTGCTGGGTAGCCCTGTATACTTCTGCATAGCCTTGTGTTGGTGTATTTGCTTGTTTTTTTCGATCTGGTTGAGACTGGTTCCACTTCCTCCTGCCTATACTTTCCTGTATACTTCTGCATAGTATTGTGTATGTTTATTTGCTTGTTTTGTTTGGAACTGGTCAAGACTGGCTCCACTTCCTCTTGCCTACACTATCCTGTATACTTCTGCATAGTATTGTGTATGTGTATTTGCTTGTTTTTTTGGAACTGGTTGAGACTGGTTCTACTTCCTCTTGCCTACACTGTCCTGTATACTTCTGCATATCCTTTTGTAGGTGTATTTGCTTGTTTTTTTTGGATCTGGCTGATACTGGTTTCATTTCCTCCGGCCTATACTGTCCTGTATAATTCTGCATAGTATTGTGTATGTGTATTTGCTTTTTTGTTTGGAACTTGTTGGGACTGGTTCTACTTCCTCTTGCCTATACTGTCCTGTATACTTCTGCATAAACTTGTGTAGGTGTATTTGAATGCATCCTGGGTGAGGTGACAGGAGCTGAACTAGTTGCAATACCTCCTGTATCTGTATTGCTGTATTCTGGCTGAGGTGACAGGGTTGGTGTATGGTTCTAGTGTTGAGGGTAAGCTGTTACTGGTATGTACTTGAGGGTTTTCAAGGTCTGTCTTTATGCCTTCCACTGAGCTGTGACACCTGGTTGGGTATGAGTTTGCCACATTTGAAGGGTTCTTGGGCTGTATCTTCTAATCCATGAGGGATAGGGCACTAATTGGGCTGAGTGACTATAGGTTATTTTGGATGTAGAATCCATTTCTGAGGTTTATTTGAGGGTTTGATATTTTGTTATAGTAAAAAAGTGAGTCTGATGGCTATAGGACAGGTTTGGTCTACCACACCGCCGCCTGAACCCACTTCCCCTTCCCGTGGTTTCAGATTGTTGTCTCAAACCAGGCACCAGATGCGTTCTCCACGGTCAGCGCTTCCGTCCATTCCTCTGCATTGAATGCCATTTGAGCCAGGAAGCCAAACATAAATGGCTGTCCTAAGATCACTTTGCTGCACTCCACCAAGAGTAACCACAGAGGCTTCCAGACCCTTGCAAACTCCACCTCTTCCTCCTCCTCCACCCTGTCTACCCAACATTCTCTGCCATTCAAATCCCAAAGCCCCATTGCGCACTTCCTCCAAATCAGCCCTAACTTGTCCACCAGCCTTGTTGGAAGCAGGTTAACCATTGAACCACTGTCCACCATTGCCCACACCTTCCTACCAGTAATTTTCATTGAGACATAAGAAAGCAGCACCAACACTGACTTGGACTGGCACAGCTTGTGTTCCCCTTCTGCCTCCACCGTGTTTACCCACTTAACTGTCTTCTGGAGCCGGCTGTGTCCGCACTCCTTCAGTGCCTGGACCATCTCATTGAAAAAGACCATAGAAACCACAGCCAACTCCAACAGGGTGAGAGGTATTGGCCTCTTGTTCCCCATCACCCTTTTCACAATCTCTGGGGCCTTCTTCTTCCCCCCAAAGCTAATTGGTGGTGCGTCACCTACCAGACCCTGCGCAAAAATTTTTGGGGCCTGGACCAACGGCCACTCCTTGGCATCCACATCCATCTTTCCCACCACAACCCACTTGTTTGCCTCCAATGCCCTTACTTTAGCCTCCATGCGCGGGGCTTGCCACATTTCAGGCGCAGTAACAATTCCAAGTGATACACGGGCGGTTTCTGCAGGGACATGATAAGTGCCCAAACCTGCTGCACGGGAGGCAGATGACTGGCTTCCATGTCCACCTGCTTGCCCGTTGTGAATGTGTAAGTTGTCCCGGACGTGCAGACCAGCCCCCCATCCATGTCCTTAGTCAATTCCGCACAACCTGACTTCCAATGACCCTTATCCCGGCCATAGGTGCACATGAAAACTTCAAATCCACTCAAAGGCCCACTTGTGGGTCCAAAGCCCTCCAAAATGTGAGCCAGAATCCCTTGTGGTGTGGTGGTTATTTATAGACATGGAGGCAAGTAGGTTCAGCACTGGACATTTGAATTGGAGCAGCTCAGCTGTGGTTGGAAGTCTGCAGCACAATAGGCTCAGAGAAGTGTGTTGGCAGACTTTCTATTCTGGAGTTCATTAGCTAAGGGCTTAGCATTGGTGCAGCGTGCACTTTTTGCGGGCACAATGACAAGAATTGGCCGGAGTTTTTGCCTTTTGCAGACATCAAGCATGGTCAAACATAACTTTCCCTCCGTGGCTGTGGGTTTACTAATGCAGAAGCAAGTGATCAAAGCTAAGTAGTATGGATTAGGCAAATTATGGGATATGAAATTAGTTTGAAGAGCTGTGGGGTGATGAACTCTAAAGTTGAGGAGGCCTCATGCGGATCTTTGGGGATTTGTAGTTATGGCACATGCGGGATTGGGAGTGATTGGCTAGGGAAGATCAACAAGGATCTGTCATTAGTTATGCATTGGCGCGACTCAACTGTTAGGGGGAATTGGCCACAGGATCATCAAATTGACTGCAAATCATTGGATTGGGTAAGGATTGGACTATTAGTAAGGAGTATCAGTGAAAATTCACAGAGGCGGTGGGAAAAGGAGTCTTTCATTAGCAGTTTACGTTCTTTTTTTTTTTGGAGTAGCTAAGGAGGGTCAGTGCGCAATGCATGGAGGCAACAGGGGTCTTTAATTTGTGGTTTGAATTCTTTTTTTGTTTTATATATAAGTAAGCTTTTCTTTTATTGGAGGAGGGGAGATTTTCACATCATTATCATAGGAAAATCATCAGAGATTATTATTGGAGTATTGGAGTATATTTTTTTATGGAAAATTGTGATTAGATTCTTTTCTTCTGTTACTTTGGAGTGTAATTACCAGCAAGAGTTCTTGGAGGTCATATTTAGGGAAATAGTTCAAGTTCCAGGCTTTTTGGGGAGTCCGTCTTGTTTATTTACTATTATTACATTGCAAGTTATCTTTAGTGATTTCCAGCTTGGGTGCAGAAGTGGAGTTTGAATAGGAATTGCGGAGGTACAGGAGTGTGACTCAAGGGATAGTGGGCTTTCTGAAACTTGGAGCAAGATTGTTGCAGAGAATTTTATATTGTTGCGGGGAATTTACCAAACACAAAATCTCTTTCCAAAGCAGCTGAGTTGTCATCCAAAGGTCCCGTAACATATCCATGACCTTTTTTACCGGCAAATCCAATGACTTCTGGGGCTCTGCTGGCGGTGCCATCATCAAAAGACCCGCTGGCAGTGCCTGAATCAGAGCCAGGACTGATTGAGCCACAAGCTTCTTTGAGACCTCTGGGAACAACCTGGCTGTGTCCTCAATCAGCTCCTCCAGGTCAATCTTGCTTTCCAATGCCTGGCCAATGACCCCTAGGTCCAGAAGTAGCGCAAAACTGCCATCTACCAACTGCTTCACCAACCCATGCTTGAACAAGTACCGCTGCAACCGCAACCGGAGTTGTGGTGCAAGTCTGCCCAGAAACACCCGCTTCATCACCCCTGTCTGTCCTGAGGCCACCCGGTTTTTCTCCAAGTACCCATAGATATGCTCAAACATTGAGATATACTTGGCCAAGTTGCCTTGCATCTGTACTCACCCACGCGCAATTGCTTCTGCTGCCGCCTGCTCAAAGTCACTCTCCCGGAAGAGAGGCTTGGCTTTCCCCCACCTTGTCATCATCTTGGTCCACTTCCTTTCCCATTCCCGGGCCCCGTAGCTGGCCATATCCTCCATTTCCCAAAGCTTACTCTTGTCTGTGATTAATAGAACAACGGTCCGGACCTTGTCCTTGCTTGCTGCATGCTTGGAATTGGCAATATCCTTGAACCTTGCCAGAAAACACCCAATATCTGTGGTTTCAAAACCAAGGTGTGGGAAGCCCCATGGCCTAAGCCATACCCGTCAAGAATCCTTGACCAATTACAAGAAATACAACCAAGGGGGAGCAAAACCGCTGGAGGAAGTGGTTGGTGGCAGAGGAGGGGTTGGTCCACTTGGTCCCAACCACAGAGGGAATGATGGCAGAACGTTTGATCCTGGAGTGGTTTTTGGTAACATTGCACCCCCTACCCTTGAGAGACTAGGACAAAAGATTAATTCCCCGCCAGACCCCCAGATGTGGAAACAAGAGAGCAATACTCCCCTAAGTTTTCCTCAAGTTTGGAAGTTATTGTTTGAAGCATCTGTAAGGAGGTTGAGTGCTGGTGGTTCTTGAGGATAAGAGATAGTTATAATAAAAAGATGGATAAAGAAAATGATGTTGTATATTCCTGTCCTGAAATCCTCCCTGATCCTTTGGTGATAAGATATGATGAGATGATGTGATGATCCTACAACCTGGAGTTGAAAGTGAGGTTTTGGAACCCAAATCCAGCCCATTTGGAAGTACATTTTTTTTTTGGAGACGCCCCTGAGGTACTGGACCTCACACTTCTTGTGGGTAAAAATGTGCTCACCACACACTGTCTGGGGTTTCCCCCTTCAGACTACTACTAGGAGCTAGTCAACCCTATCCAGGGCCGGCAACATGGGATTTCTAACCAATAAAAACCCATAATTAAGTGCGTGATTGCCATAGACTTTTGTCCCTTGGCTTTATTACTTTTAGCAAGGAGTTTGAATGGAATGGGGGTATTGTTTGTACTCCCAGACCCCCCTCATAACTCAACCAATGAGCCAAGCAAGGAGTTACAAGCCTCAAAATACAATTTGAGACTTTTCTTCACAAACTTGGCAACAGGAACAAATCCATGTACTCTCATATTGTCCTGCATTAGACCAGCAAAGTGCCCAAAACCACATTGCCACATTGTTGTGTACCTAAATTCATTAGATACATTCTTACAGCTAACCTCTCTGGAAAAATATTGTCCTCCCTCTCAACCCTAACCTAAGTACAAGTGCAACTGAAAGCCTAACAACAAAATTAAGAAAGTGAAAAGATTTGAATAGTGGAAAAACCTGAACCTAGCTGTTATTTCAATCAAACAATCAAAATCAATAAAAAAACAGAATACAAGAGTTAAGAAGGAAAAGTCAAACAGTTTAGACGCAGGAGTTAATCACAAACAGGCAAACACAGTTCTACAGGCAAGATGATGGCCTCTAGATAGACTACGTAGAACTGAGTGCACTAAGTGCTAAGAAGTCAATCTGAGTCTTTCACTTGATCTTGACGTCCTGAGTCGTAGTACTGGTTTGGAAGTAAAAAATGAGGTCAACGCTGATAATGAGTTGATTGACCCATTCTGATAGATACTATTTGCTGCTTGGACTTGATCAAACAGTGCAAAGGTTGGATCTTCAATCTTGAGGACTGATGCTGGTGACTCTGAAGTGGTCTACTGGGTGGATGGTCTTCTTTGTTGTTGGATCTTCCCTTGAGTTGCAGGATAAGAGGTTGGAAGTAACTGATGGTGAACGTCCTGTGAAATCCCAATGAAGAGCGCGCATGATCCGGTGATCTAACAACAGAAGCTTTGGAAAGACAAGAAGCGCAGAAGAAGTAAAGAAATCCTGAGACCTGAGTAACAACACACATAAGATAACAAAGCAAGACAGCAGAAGAGAATTAATTGAAGTCAAGTAACAACAATGTCAAATAATCAACAGAAAGAACCCCTAAAATCCAGAACCCTAGCCCAACCTTAACCCGTACAACCCAATCCCTCCCAACCCTTCCGCCTTTACGTAATTCCGGTTCATCCTTCTAATGGCGCAGTCCTCCACCGTGCCCTACTTGGAGCCCCCCGTGTTTACTCATCTGCGCGCTTCTGCGGATCCTGTAAACCATAGATTGGTCCACACCTATGCTTGCACGGATCTCCCAGGGGTGTATAACCAGGCGGTTTCCCCACTCCTGCTTTCCAAACCAGATGCCCCCAAACTTGGTTGGTTTGGCTCCATTAGTTGGTCCACTTTGTCCAAGTGGGTTTCAAGCATGACCCAGACCAAATGATGATCCTGACCTACCCAACTTCTGAGTGTGCAGCCTGCAACAAAGTTCTTGACCTGAGGTTATAAATACAACACCACAGTGGCCACAAGGCTGTCCCATGAGAAGCACAAAAATGGATGAACGTAATGGCAGGTGCACAGTTAGGGTTGGAAGGGGAGCAGGATGGGGTTGTTTCCAGTTGTTTCCATAATGTGGTTAGGGTTGAGAGAGAGTTTCTTATTCCTAGCTCTCAACTCCAAGTTGTTGGGAGATTACCATAGTATACAGAGGCAAGCTCCCACAACACTTGGAAGTAAGGAAGGAAATCATTTCTCATTCTCTCTCTCTCTGGTAGTTGGTTGAATGGAACACTCAACTCCTTACAGAAGCTTGGGACCAATCAATTCTGATCTTGAGGAAAACTTCTAAGGCTATTGGAATCTTTTTTCTACAGCATGGGTAATCATCAGATCATCAATTTCCCTTGGAGACATCATGAAAATCTGATAGTTGAAGAGCCTTTCAACCTCACTGATCCAAACTTTTCTGAGGAATCCAATCAATGAACTGATACTTCCAAGTGGATTTCTGAAAAAAATTTTAATCAAAACAACATCACTAGGCACAGAGTGTTGGAAATAGTGGAGAGGAAACCTTATCATAGGCCTCTGGACACCATATATGCATATAGAATTAGAAAAGACACAAATGGTATGGTTCTCAAGAATTAGTCCTGGTTGTGTTTACTTGGGAATCAGCAGGTTGAGGGGATTGACTACAACAAAAATGTTTTAACGAATGGGTTGGGACACCTCACTGTGATTTCTACTCATGATTGAAGCTTCTGATAATTTTGATCTGGACCAGATGGATGTGTGCCGCATGTTTCTCAATGGCCTCAGGGACATGTGCGTTTTCATCAAACCTCCCAAAGGAGGTAAATGTAAGCCTTAAACCAAACAAGAGCCTCCTGCTAAAGAAATCCCTACTTAGACTCAATAAAGGCCCTATCCTCTTTATTCTCTGACCTCAACTTCCAATCCATGTTTTTCAATCCTTGTCTCTTCATCTCTGCCAACCCATTGAATCATGTTCTCATCTTTGTGAATGTGGAAAATCTAGTGATCACCACCAGGAACATCAACCTGGTGAAGGAATCTTTAAAATCAAAATTTTAGATGCACAATCTGGGGAATTTCAAGTGGGTATTAGGAATGAGTAGAACAATTAATAGAGAAAAAGGAACCATGAACCTCAAACAAGATCAGTAAATCAACAAAACGCTTGAGGATTTCAACATGCTACATTTCAGTCAAGTCACTTTGCAATTTTCAGAAATTCCATGCTGTCTTCACCTCCTTCCTCCAATTTTAACTATTGTCATGAGTTGGGGATTTTGGGCTATCTAGTTCAAAAGTCCAGGCTGGACCTGGCTTATGCCCACAGCTAATTTTCTCAATTTCTCAACCATCCATCTTCTCACCATCAATTCTGCTACTATTACATCCTGCAAGATCTTAGATTCTTGGCAAAGTCTGGTTTAACACTTGGACATAACTCAGGGGAACTGATGACATTAAAAGTCTGTTCAGATGCAGATTACAGATCCTCCTCAGACTGGTGGATTTTCTCTGGATCTGTCATGGTCTTCAATGGCTTGCTTGGATGAGAATGCACCAAGCAACAAGTAGTCACACTCTTGACTAAAAAGGCAGAGCACCAGGCCTGAAATGTCTTATCCCACACAACTGAAAACTAACTGAGAGGCAAGGCCTTACCAAAAGGCTTTGAAACCAGCTGAAAGACCAGTTCATTTTTCAGTTGTTATGGTGTCACATACCACCTTTTGAGATGCACCAAAACATCTCAGGACTTGATCTGGTGCAGACAGCTCATCCATCAGGTCTTCAAAGCTTTTTAACTGCCCAACCCACCCACTACCCTGTACTGTGAGAATTGTGGGGTGATTGATCTTATGCTCAATCCTCTTTCTCAACATTGGAACTAGCACATTGATTTCAGGCTTCACTTTCTTTTTAAACCTATTCATGAAGACAATTTCAACCTGCCATAGGTTTTCAACAATGAAGATATGACTGACTGCCTCACCAAACTCATCTCTCCCAAGTTGATTTTCCAGGCCAAAAAAAAAAAAGTTTGTCTTACTCTTTAGAACCATCCCCAATCAAGAACAGGGGTGTATGAAGATTCAGCCCCACAGGAGCAGTATTTTAACCAGAGAGGAAAGTGGGGAGGATGGAATCATGCATATGCATGTGGGATCATAGTGCACACTACACTTAGAAGCTCTCATGCTGTTCTTCATCTGTTGATTCTTTCCTTTCTCCTTTTGTCTGATCTCAAGTTATTGATTTCATCACCATCAGGTCATTCAATCTCCTCCATTCCCTGATTCTTCTGTCTCACTTGTTGCACCATCTCAAATTCTAATACATGGCAGTTCTCTCAAATTTTTAGATTGGTATCCTCTGTTTTTTTTTTTTCATTCTCAACTGCCTGGATTCCTTTTTGATGTTCTTTGAGTTCTTCTAGATCTTCCAATTTCTTGCTTGACTGGTAATATAATCCTTGGTCTGATCTCCAGTTGTTGATTTCATCACTATCAGGTGCTCCTAGCTCCTCAGCCCCCTGATTCCTCTATCTCACTTGTTCCACAGTCTCAACACCTAATAACTGGTGGTTCTCTCAAAGATTTCATCACCATCACATTTAAACACTCTGTTGCGGTCCAACGGTTTTTTTTTTTTTTTTTTGATGTAAACACAGAAGTTTCTCCTTTCCTCCATGCCAGTCTCACAGTTCAAATCTAGGATTGAAATGTTTTGAATTGAATGTGAATTGAGCAAGAGACTTCAAAGCTAATTTGAGTGAGAATTGATAGCTCCTGAACAACTCAACTAATCCTAGTTTTGAACATTTTTTCTTGTTTTGTTTTTTCAAGCATACCAGAATGATTGATCTGATGATTGAGATAGAAAGTATTCTGAAGATTGAGAGCTCCTTGATCAAGAGATAAGATTCAAGATGCTATGGGACTCATGAAATGAATATGGAGCAGCTTGAAAGGAACCTAGGGCCACCTCCAAGACTCTTAAGGCATCAGGTTATTCAATCAACAAGATCATCTGTGCAATTATTCTTCAGAATCAATCAGTCAACATCAAATTCAAATCTGTCCAAAATGTTTTAGGGTGGATATTCTAGATCCTACTCAAGCCATTCTGGTCTCATCTCACCACCTTCCACCCATCTCTTTCTATCTCTATGTCATAGATAGCCCATCAACTCTCATCCTTACTCACTCAGATTCTTCAAATTGTTCATCTTCAAACTTGCTCCACCCCCACCTGCCATGCTCAATCTGACCTTGGCTCACACCACCAGTAGCAGCTTGGCCACCCTGATCCATCTGAGCACCAACTGACCCAAACTGTCATCAGATCAATCCCACCCTTGATCTCAACCGCATGCTCCCTCTGAAGTCCTCATTCATGAACCCCTCCAGCCCCCTGGATCCTGCAATTCATCACCCCTGTTAAGCCCTCCCCCCCCCCCCCCTCCCTGTTATTCTATCTTCATCTGCTCACCAACCTTATCACATCTCCTATCTTTGGTAAAAAAAAAGACACCCAGGTTTGTTTGGACAGATCTTGTGATTCACTCCCCCCCCCTCCCCTCCCCTCCCCTCCCCTCCCCTCCTACCATCCTCCTCTCCCCCTCCCTCCCACTCTCCACCCTGCCTCAAACCTGGCACTCAAACTCAATTCCAAATACCCTGTCTGGTAACTTATCCCTCCCTCCATTTTCCTCGTTATTTTCTTCCCTTTTGGTTGCACACCTGGTCATCAAACCAACCAATGATTTTTTTTTTTTTTTTTTTTTTGGATGGAATCCTTAGGCTATCATCACCCTCTCTCCCATCATGATCACCATAAGCAGCTCAATCTTCTCATTGAATCTAATCTTTGTTTCCCTTTGTGTTTGGGTGGGCTGCGCACAGGCCAAGAATTTCTTTTTTTTCCTTTTCCATTGTTTTTTTTTTTTTGTCTCCACTGCCATCCATGATGGCCATCTGACCTACAACGGCTGAGCCGATCAACCAACAACCACAATCCTTTAGGCATTCTTTGATGGTGCATGAAGCCTATCTGACGGTTGAAACATTCACACCAATTGATTGCTAGTAGATTGTTGATTGGAGCTCATCAACCAATTCGGGCGGCTTAATCAATCAAACCATAGAAAGCAACCTGGGGTTAAAGGATAGTAAGAACGAACAGAAACGTGTCAACCATAAGAGGAGGAGGGAACACGATTGGTGCTCTGAAATCTCCCTTGAGATAGGTGAGAGGGGCTTCAAGCAAGACGAGCTTGTCGTATGGTCCCTTAAAAACTTAGTGGTGGATGGCTGGGTACATGGTCCCTTGCATTTCCTCTCTCATAAGGACATCTATGTCGGTCTCCTAGAAAGTGTTGAGGGCCGGTGAAGAGCGACTGCAGAAGACTAGGAATATAGACCACCAAGCTCGATGTGATGACCCATAAGGGGTGAGGAGACATGTTGAGTAACATAGATCGATGTGGACCTCTAGCTTTGGAACCGAAGCTTAAGGGGCCCATAGAATTGCTTGAATAACTAGATGGGGGGTTCGACTGATGCACCGAGAGTGAGTAGGGCTCATTGAAAGGTATAAATGAATCCATGGATGATATTAGAGTACGAGGGCCAAAGTCGTACTCAGTATAGAGTTCAAAATACGACTGTTCAAGCGCGATGACGACTAAGACCATGCCCGCCGGAATGGATCAGACAACACGCTTGGAAGAGGAGTTTCATTCCCGGTGGATAAAAAACCGGTACTGCATCGTGATCTCAAGACTAAAAACCCCACTTTCAAAATACCGATCATCCTCACAAGAGTCGATCAAACACTTCGGGTTGAACCCCCTTCCCTCAATCACCTCACGGAACTGGCTTGAGCACGCTTAGTTTCGAAGGATTGAGGGAAGAGGGATAGGTAAAGATGGTTGGGCGAGAGAAGAGGCGAAGGGTCGGAAGATGATCGATCGGCATGGTTCAGTAGGGTAGTAACTTGATCCGTTCCTTAAACTCTGCCAGTTCACCGGCTTCCATCGAATCTTTCGGTTCATCGTTCAACTCTAACTGTTCGATATCGCCTGCGATCGTATCCAGGAAAGATCGAATCGAACGATCCTTAAGCCTTATACACTTCTCATCCATCAACTTAAGCATCCTCTTGAGCTCATCAATCTTTTTCAGATCATAAGTTGACTGCAACCTGGTCGAGAAAGGTATCAAATATAGTTCTACAACAAAGGTGGTTTTTTTTGGCCCCCGGTCAATCGCAGGCAAAAAACCCAACCAAAAATGAAAAAGAGAAAGTCTTCAATATAACGCGCTTAACGCAATGGAAACATCATTCCGATTTCATGAATAAATCAAGTCAAGTGGGACGATTACCTTTTGCCCATGGGCAGTTTGCAAGCGAGCGAGTAATTAAAGATTTAGAGTTTGAGAAATTCTCGTTACGGATTTCGAATTCGATGTACAGCAGCCAAATTTGTAAGCATGATCTAGTACTTCGATCAATCAATCAGTCCGCACGCATGGGTCAGTATTTTCTTCCTTCACGGCTGATTTCTCACTCGGGTCATCCCGGTTCAACAGTAAGATCGTATGGTCCAACAAACCTCTGATTGGTCAATGCTCTTTCGAATAGATTTCGGACGGCGGCTTGGTTGAAATTAGAGGAATTCAGGTTGAGTTCCACCCAGATGGCGTATAACCAACTATTGACGGTCGCCGAATGGGGATGGTTCAATAAAATGGAATCAATCAATCTTCTGGTTTGATTATCGATCTTCATCTTAGATTCATTGAATGCGAATAAGGACAAGAAGATCGAATTATTTGGAAACTTCTGAATCGCTCGTTGTAAGATCTTTCGGATTTCAATCGGTTTGTAACTTTGATGATCTTGAATCTGGAGGTAAATCAACCTAGAATAATTTATCCAAAGTTCTTCCTCCTCCGCGGGACTATTTAATCCTTCCAGCCCTTCCAGACTTCTCTCGTAAGTTTCACATCCAGCTCGAAATCCTTCCGTGAGGTATTCAAAGTTTCCGAATCCGACTGCCACCGTAACTCGTTGCCGTAAGATTGAAAGAGGCACGTCATCATGAAAGTATCCGGCCAGTTGACCGGTAAATGCCTGCATATTAGTTCAATTAGTCGATGAAACAGGATTGGAACAGGCTGTGAATTGGAATGGCAAGAGACGAACTCGTCGCACGCGAAGCAGCAAGGCAGGCGATCTGGTCTGGTTGACATTCCGGACAAGCTCTGAGGGGTGCCAACAAACATTTCATCACATCCAGGAGACGAAAAGTAGATCAGGTTCAATCGCCGATGGAAACTAGTTGGTGTATAGGTAAGGCTTACCCGACGGAGTCTCGTCCAGACAGTTCACAGATCGTGCTAAAATGCTGATGACTAACCGAAAATGCCCCAGCTGGAACTCCATTTCTGACCAGGAATACCATAACGATAGCAAACCTTCTGTTCCTTCATGAAGCATCTCTAATGCTTTGATGTAGACGTCCCTGGCTTGTTTAGGCTTACCTTGGAGTAGGCAAAGCCTGGCATAAGCATCCCAGAGGATAAGATTGGATTGATCGACACTCAAGAACTGCTTTGCTAGTTTAACCGCTGCGGAAACCTCGACTCGAGCCTCAAACGAAAGTTCACAGAGCTTAAAATATATATCATGTTCTAGTTTGGGAGCCGTCCTTAAGACTTGAAATGAATTCCTGATCAAATCGATTGAGTCCTTTGGTGGATCAAAGCCGACAAACCACCGGGATGGATCGGCAAAAAGTTGGCGAATATCAGCGGGAAAGATCCGGAAGGGAATCATTTGAGGTCTTTTGATTCCCGATATACGCTCCGTAGGACCATACTCATTGAAAGAAGCTTTGGATTCGGACTGAGGCCAAAACGTAGATTGTCGTTCGGGTGAATCGATTAAATCAGACGAAAGAAATGGATCGGTAAAGAATGGTACGTTGGTACCAATGTCAGGAGGAGGAGTCGAAAGACCAACAAATGAGAGAAATGAGTACACTAAGGCTTGCCGAGAATCATCGGTCGAAACTAAGAAAAGTAAATTTCTCAAATCGTCAAACAAGACGCATCCAAATGGGTCCTCTTCATCATCAGGTACATCGCTGGTTCGGCGAGGCGGTTGAGCTTTCAATTCGCGAGCCTGCCAGGTTTGGAGTCTTTCTTCTGTGGAGCTGTTATCGAGAGCCGCCGATTCGACTGCCACTAACAGAGCCGCTGGCTCGTACTCCGACTTCGTATTCACCCAGCCTTTTGCACCTAGTTCCCCTAACCTAGGTGCTTCGGAATCCCAAAAAGCTTCGAAGTCTTCGATGAGTTCATCTAGTGATCGGATACTTTCTAGCGAGCTAAAGAAGTTGAGTTCCATGATAGCTTGAAAGGCCACTGTTGCCCTTTCGGCATATCCTGATGGGGTGGTGCGATCAGAGACTCATGATAGATACTAAAAAAAAACACATTGGAACCGAGTAAATAGATGGTGCATCAACCGACCTGCTTGCTTGAGCATGACGCAGCATCGATGGAATAAGTAGACGATGCTCTGCTCATATAAACTGCGTTCTACATTGGAAAGAGAGAGAGAGAGAGAGAGAGAGAGAGAGAGAGAGAGAGAGAGAGAGTTAATTGGTGATTTGTTGACCCAGCTGAACTCAAAACGATGGATCGAACAGAAAGATGTAATAAGAATAATAATAAAAACTGCCAACCTTTTTCAGGAGTGTTGAGGTTTTCGGCACGTCGGACGAGTCGATCGATCAGTTCTTCATACACTTCGATCATCTCAAGGACATTCATGCTCCCAGCTTCTGTTTGTTTCCAGTCAACATAAGCGATCCACAAGCTGGTAACAGATGGATGTGACTCAAGGATTTGACGCCACTCCTTTGCTAGGTCCACATCAGGTAGGTCACAGTAAGCCTTGATGTATGCAAGTAGCAATCGTTCGTTATCTTCATTAGAAGGTTGACTCAAGGCACGTTTGAGATAAGATATCTTCAAATCACTCGTGCCCTCGATATGTCGACGGATAGCCTCTGGGTCGACTTCCGTGCCTCGTGCCCTCAGACCCACAAGTCCAAGTTCCTTCATTTCATCCTGCAAATCAACCAAGGCCTGAGGTGGAACGGTGGTGATGAGTAAGATTTCTGATCGATGGGATGGGATCAAAGGTTAGATTACGCAACTAGCCAAGCTTGGACATCCCCGGGGCGTTGGGTGACGCGTTGCTCGAGCTCTGCTTTTCGTTGATGGAGCCGGTCCAGGTAAGATTGACCACCATCTTGATCGGGAGGTTCGTAATCCAATAAATCGTCCTCATCTGATCCTTCTGGTTCATCGTACAGGTTGATTCCGATGGATTGAGATCGTTGTGGATTTTGGATTTGAGCGTGAGATGGAATTGGAGTAAGATCGAGGAGTGGAATGAAAGGGCTTGAGGGATGATCGTGGGTAGGCTGGTTTGGGTCTGAGGATTTCGATAAGGAGATCCTCTTCAAGTTTTTATCGTTGAGGAGATGGAAGATGGCAGGGTCTGAGAGAGAGATCCCCTAAGCTTGATGGAGACCGATCGAGTTTGAGTAGGAGTAGTAGAGAGTCAGTGAATGGATTGATGTTCGGGCTGAGATGAAGGATAATCGACCTTTGAGCGTCCTTGTAGACCGAGTTGTAAGCCATCGCCACGATGAGCGCTTGAAGAGGTGATTCTCAAGTGTGAATCGAGACCCAGAACGCGACCAGCTGTGATGGATGGATCAAACGGTAGAGGATGTAGTCAGACCGATTAGAATGAGGGGAGATGGGACGTTGGTTGGTTGGTTGGTTAGAGAGAGAGAGAGAGAGAGAGAGAGATGAATGATGAATGATGGATGATAACCTGCGGCTCGTCTGTATCGTGGTACTTTGATCCTGTCGGGTTGACGATGGTGTAGGTTGAAGGTATCCTCGGTGAGATCGGTGAAGAAGATCAGTTTGCCGGAGGGATCACGGAAGCTGATAGTTTGAGAGCTCGATGGTGTTGGTGATTTTGGGGTAGTGGAGGATGAGGGGATGAGTTGGTGAGTGAAGGTCCTGGTCGATCTGCTCTTCTGTCTAGGATGAACTCGATCTTTAGCCTTAATCCTCCGAGTGGACTCGGTCGATCGATGGTGATGATCATGGTTGGATTCGATTTCGATCTCGTTCGTCAATGAGTTCAAGAATCGATCGACTTGATCTGAGACTGAGGTTTGAAGTTTGGATGGATTCGATGGTTGGTCTGATGGCTTGATTTCAAGATCAGTCGGCTTAATGAATCGTTTGGGGGAAAGGTTGTGGTGAAATGGGCCTGGTGGATGAACTTGTTCGTCTTGGGGGAAAGAATCGAAAGAGGGTACGATAATGGTGGTGGTGGTGGTCTTCGTCCTCGTCGTCGGTTGATGTGAACCAGGACTAGGAGCTCGTCGAGGTGGTGATGATGATGATGCCCTTGTTGCTGTTCGTGGTGGTGATGGGAATGAATCGAAGCAAGGAATCGAACTGGTCATCCTTCTCAGCCTTCTTGGTTCCTTCTCAGGCTTCTCAGACTTCTTGGTTCCTTCTCAGCCTTCTCAGCCTTCCTTCTCAGCCTTCTTGGTTCCTTCTCAGCCTTCTTGGTTCCTTCTCAGCCTTCTTGGTTCCTTCTCAGCCTTCTCAGCCTTCCTTCTCAGCCTTCTTGGTTCCTTCTCAGCCTTCTTGGTTCCTTCTCAGCCTTCTTGGTTCCTTCTCAGCCTTCTCAGCCTTCCTTCTCAGCCTTCTCAGCCTTCCTTCTCAGCCTTCTCAGCCTTCTTCCTTCCTCTTGACCAATCACCAACCACCCTTCCCTAGATCCTCTCGCTCATCCTAAGTATTATGTTGGTATCTCTCTCTGGCTTAAACTGTTTCCATCGATCGAGCTTCATCAGTCCTTCTCCTACTCTCGATTCGATCTAGATACTTTTACTCTACCAGCTATCGCGATGACATAGATACACCACCGGTTCACTTGGGACCCTTGGGTGCCGCGGATCCGACGCCAGGGGCCTGTTCGACGTCGCCCGCGTTGACCGACTGTCAAATCGACGACTAGGTCGGTCGACGGTTAATTGACCGACGAATGACGGTCGACCGACTCGATTTATCAAATCGACAGCTGGATGGCCGATGACCCGCCGTCAGTGTCGTCGCAACGTCACCTCGACCCCGCCGTCGAATCATCAGCGGGGCGGGCTCGCCTGATCGAGGCCACTCCGGTAGTCGCGCGGCTACTCAACTCCCGCGCGACTACTGCCAGCTCCTCCCCTCTTGCCGCTTCTCCCTCAAACCTCTCATCCTTCCTTATCACCAACCTCCAACAACCAATACAGTTCACGGTCGATGGGTTTTTAAAAAGATGAGTACAGAACAAAATTAAGGACTGAGAAAATTTAAATTCATCAATTTATAATTTCCAAACAAATTTTATTTTTTTAAAAAAAAAAAAAATCATTCTTTGAGAAAGTGTATATAGTTTTAAAACCACTTTATTTGAAAAATTTTTAATTTTACACTCCAGTTGATTTTAATTATTATTTGGTTTATTTTTTTTAGTGGGTCTAATTTCAAGGGATGTCATTTTTAAATTAAAAAAAATTCAAAGCATTACTTGTGAAGTGCTGGCCTCAAGAGTCAAGGGATGTCCTTGTCTTGGCTCACCCCACCTGGCCATGGCTGAGGTCATACACTCAACCCATTGGCCAGGTTCAATGGTTGGAGTGATCAACCTGGCTAATGACCTGTGCTCCTCAGCTGCATGCAATGCACCTGAGTTAAGAATCCAATGATTGAAGCTTGAATGGATAACTTCCATGGTTCTTTGAGAGGTATCTTGATGCTCAACTTGGGAAATGTGGGTTTTTTGAAGCTGGCAACTACCATCATGGCAATTGTGCTGCAAGTTCAAACAGCCTTTGATGGCCTGTATTCAATTCAAATCAATTTTTGTTAAGCAAGAATCTGTGGAATCTGAAATTGAAAGGAAGAAATTGCTTGTAGAAATAGTTGATCTCCACAACACCTCAACCGCGACACCTTGACATCAATCGGGTGCGGCTACTTCAATTTGAAATCCTCCACGAATCTTGCTCGGCCTCCCCGAGTCCTCATGCTTCGCTCCGACTTATCCCACCTGACTTCCTGTTTCCATCGACCATTCCAATCCACCATTCTCCTTCCCACTCTCTTCGATCTCCTCCCATTCAACATCCTTCCCCCGCTTCCTTCCAAATCCTCGTCTCATTCTACATTTATCATTCTACAATTCCTTCTGAATCCTCAACTCATCCACTCATACAAATCTCAACAATCCCTTCGACTCCCTCCAATCCTCTCACCCGACTCCCTCCGATCCTCTTGCCATCTCAATCAACTGGCCCATTGCCTTTCCCCAACATCTCCTAGCCTATCCAATCAACCATTTCTTTGATCTGTCTAGTTGTAAGATCGTCATCTGCTACTTTCTCTTTTCTTTCATGATTTTACACGCTCTTTTTGTTTCTTTAAAATTTGTTTAAAAAAACTCACACTCATTACTTTGTACTTTGAAGTCTGCTGGTCTTGTTTTCAAATTCAGTTCATTTAATCCTTCACGGTTAAAAGCCAAAAGATCCCCAACTCAGCAAGCCTGGCAACAATGACTACCCCAGGACCAGCGGATTCCAACTCTTCGCTCCTGAAGACCTTGACAGACTCGATACCCAATCTCTCGGAAAATAGCTTCTCCTTATGGCAATCAAAAATTCTCACAATCTTCTCCCTCAAAGGCATCACTCCGTGGCTCTCTTCAACCTAACCGGAAAAATTCCCAGTCGAAATCAACCTTGAAATTGTCGGATACATCCTCGCCAAATTAGACAACAAAACCTATGTGAACTGCGTGAAGGAACACCATCTGACCAATGGCATCGATCTGTGGAACTCAATAAACAAATTCTTTGCCTCATCCCAAACCGCCAATCAATCGAGGGTTTTCTTTAACTTCCTCAACCTCCAATTTGACCCGAGGAATATTGAGAAATTCATCACTGAAGCCAAGTCATGTTTAATGCAAATCTCCAAAATTGGCATCAAGATGGACAACGATATAATAGCCCACCTTCTTCTCTACAAATTTCCTCCTCAATTGGATCATCTGAAAACCACCATCACTCACTCCCTCGGCGAAAGGAAAATCAACGGAGATCTAGTCCTGAGACATCTTAACCAAGTCAAACACAAAACCGCCTCGGGATCCCAAGCCTCCGCCATGATCATGCAACAAAATCTGTTGAGATGCAAGGCGAACTGGCACAATCCCCAAGCCAATCACCCAAAAGAACAATGCTACTGGCTATTTCCCCATCTGAGACCGAACTTCACAGCCTCCTCACCCTCCTCATCCTCCAATAAAGCTAATCCCTCCAGCTCGAACCCTGCCGCCTCAGCACACTTTGCATTCACTTTTGCTATGACTCACTCCCATTGCCTAGATTGGAGCCAGATAATTCTCAACTCTGGTGCCTCCCAGAGCATGTTTAACAACTCCCAATTCTTCAGTGGTCTGAAAGATGACAACACCACCATCCAGACTGGAAAATTGGGATCCTTGATAGTCGCCTTGGGACTAGGCACCGCAACCATCATCACTTCTCATTCCAAACTCAACCTCAAAAACTCTCTCCTTGTCCCAGATATAGCCATAAACTTGATTTTGCTAGGCCAACTCATTCTCGGAGGTTGCTCCTTACAACTCACCACTACAAACAGATTTGTCATCGTTCTCAATACAGAAATCATCCTTGAAGGCTACATCAAAGACAACCTCATGTTTGTCAAGGAATCCATCAATCCCAACTCACCTACCGCTTTCTCCTTCATTTCTTTCTCCACCCTCCACAAAAGATTTGGCCACTCGCATTCCAATTCTGTCAAGCTTCTCGCTCAAGAATTCCCAAAACTTAAGTGGGATAACCACGATTGCACTTCCTGCGCCCAAGGAAAGATCCACAGGACTCCCTTCAAAGGAATATTTCCCAAGAGCGAAGCAAAATTTGACAAAATCCACGCCGATCTCTGCGGCCCCATCTCTCCTCCCTCCAAAACTGGAAACAGGTTCTTTCTCATCCTCACCAACAATTTCTCCCGATTCAAGACCTGTATACCTCTCAAATTCAAATCCGGCGCCACCAATGAAATCATTAAGTTCATTCAACTTTACTCCAATCAATTCAACAAGAAATTAAAAAAATTCCATTCCGACAACGGCGGTGAATTCCTGAACTCTCAACTAACCTCCTTCTTTGCTGAAAATGGAATCCTCCATTCAACCTCCAAACCGTACACTCCCCAACATAATCCCATCGCCAAACGCGCTAATCGCACCTTAATCAAAGCTGCCAGGACCGTTATGCTGGACATGAAAATTCCTCTCATCATGTGGGACAAAATAGTATCCAGCTGTTGTCTCTTATTGAATCTTATCCCCTCCAAACTCAACAAAGTCTCCCCCTACGAACTCTGGAAATCCTCAATTCCCAAGCTCTTGGTCATCAAAGTCCTTGGCTCTAAGACTATTGTGCTTAATCAGCAACAAAATCTCTCCAAGTTTGCCGAGAAGGGACTTGAAGGCATTTTAGTCAGATTTGACCTAGAATTACACTCTTATTGGGTCTTCTGCCCCAAAGTTGGTGATGTCATCCGCTCAAAACATGTTAAAATATTTGAAAACACTCCTTTCTCTTCCTCTTCTCTCCATCCCTCTGAATCTCCTTTCGATCCTCTTCTATCCTTAGATGAAACACTTACTGATCTCTTAAATTCTACTACTCCCGCAATCTCCTCCTCCTCCTGTTCTCACCCCAATCAGATCCCTGAATCCTCTCTCCCTGCGTCACCTGAACCCGTCTTAAATAACGATCCTCTTCCTTCCCCTTCTCTTCACTCATCCAACCAATCATCCTCTGATTCCGACGCCTGCGAGATTGCCCAGCATCTCATTGATCCGCCCACACGCACCTTACGCGATAGATCCACCATCAAAGCTCCAAATCAATACGGTTTCCTAGCTTGCGCGGTTCCCAAAAGCTACCCCGAGGTTTTGAAATCCGACGATAGGGATCAATGGCTGGATTCAATGAAGACCGAAACCGACGGCATTGAGAGTTTTGACGTGTGGGAAGGCTGTCACTCTCTACCTCTTGGCAAATCCGCTCTCTCCATCACCTGGGTTTACCGCCTCAAAGATGACCCCAGCGGAAATGGAACAATTTATAAATCTTGACTGTGTGTCCAAGGTTTCAAGCAACGGGAGTTCCTCGACTACGGCAAAACCTACGCTCCCCCCGGTCTCATCACCACCCTACGCACCCTCCTTGTCTACTCTCTTCACCACAAGCTCAAGATCGTCCAAATGGATATCAAAGCTGCCTTCTTGCACGCTCCTTTGGAGGAAGAAACTTACATCAAATGTCCCAAGGGCTACAAATGCGAATTTCCCTACCTTAAATTGAAGAAGTCCCTTTACGGCCTCAAGCAAGCTCCCAAGAGCTGGTGCAATACCCTAAGGCGCTGGCTGCTCTCCCAAAACTTCAAATCCTCAGCCGCCAATCCTTGCCTCTTCATCAACCAATCCAAGTCTCTCTTTGTTTTCGTTTACGTTGATGATTTGCTGATCATAGGCGAATCCAAAAATTTTAGATCCAGACTCAAAAATCAATTCCAAATCTCTCACAAGGGCGATCTTACTAAAATCCTCGGAAATCATGTCATAACTTGCGGCGATCTTCACTTCCTTCATCAACCCAAGCATATTGCCACCACCCTCCAGGAGCTAGGTCTCAATGAATCTAAACCCATCACCACTCCAATGACCCCTAATGTTAAGCTAACTCCCGGCTTGGAAGAAGATCATGCAAAATTCCTGCAACTTGATATCAACTACCGTTCAGCAACGGGATATTTGAACTTCATTGCCAGTTGCACCAGACCTGATCTTCATACGCAGTCTCCAACCTTTCACGTTTCAACAATCGACCTGGAGTTTCCCACTGGGAACAGGTCAAGCACGCCTGGAGGTACGTTAACGCCACCCGTGACCTTGCCCTGCGCTTTACATCCCCAAACTTCAAATACGACATTGAATGCTTTAGCAACTCCAACGGTGGAGATGATCCAAACAGTAGAAGAAGCCACACCAGTTTCATAATCATGCTTTACGGGAGCCCAGTCGCATGGCACAGCAAGCTACAGTCCACCATATCGCTCTCCTCAACCAAAGGAGAAATCAAATCTCTGGTTCTTGCCACACAAGAAAAGATTTGGCTCCAAAATCTCCTCCTTGACCTGAACCCCAAGTTGAAATTGACTCATTGCGCCTACATCGATAATAAAGCCCTCCACAACTTAGTCAATCTCGACTCTCATCACAACGCTCTGAAACACGTTGACATACACATCAAATGGCTGCAAGAAAAGAAAAACAAAGGAAACCTTATCACCACTCTAATCACATCTGCGGAGATGCTCACCGACTCCCTCACCAAGCCGGCCATCAAACCATCCGTGATCAATTTAACATCCAAGGTCCTCGATCTTCCTTCTAGACACGGCGGTGTGTAGAAATAGTTGATCTCCACAACACCTTGACATCAATGGGGTGCGGCTACTTCAATTCAAAATCCTCCACGAATCTTGCTCGGCCTCCCCGAGTCCTCATGCTTTGCTCCGATTTATCCCACCTGACTTCCTGTTTCCATCGACCATTCCAATCCACCATTCTCCTTCCCACTCTTGTTCAATCTCCTCCCATTCAACATCCTTCTCCCGCTTCCTTCTAAATCCTCGTCTCATTCTACATCCATCATTCTACAATTCCTTCCGAATCCTCAACTCATCCACTCATACGAATCTCAACAATCCCTTCGACTCCCTCCGATCCTCTCACCCGACTCCCTCCGATCCTCTCGCCATCTCAATCAACTGGCCCATTGCCTTTCCCCAACATCTCCTAGCCTATCCGATCAACCATTTCTTTGATCTGTCTAGTTGTCAGATCGTCATCTGCTACTTTCTCTTTTCTTTCATGATTTCAAACGCTCTTTTTGTTTCTTTAAAATTTGTTTAAAAAAAACTCACACTCATTACTTTGTACTTTGAAGTCTGCTGGTCTTGTTTTCAAATTCAGTTCATTTAATCCTTGATTGCTAACCTGACAATTCACTGTACATTCAGAGATTGTTTCAAAAAATTCCCTCATGTTGTAGAATGGATTGATTCCCATGGGTTCAAGCTTGTTTACTTGGACAAAATATTTGGTGGTTCTAATTCCATGAGTCTGCCATGTTGAAGTGATATTTCCAATAAAATCCGCTGAGTTGGGACATTCAATCTGATGCCAAAAAAAAAACAAAGAAAACAAAGAAAAAAAAAGGTAAATGTTTTGAATTTGTTCTCTTCAAGTAAAGCCAAAAACTTGCCAAGATATGGTGATTCTTTTGGATGATATCATGTTTGTTTAATTGAATTTGGTTAATTTGTTCAACATTTGAAGGGAATATTTCTCTGAGTATCTGAGGAACTTGCACTCTTTCTGCATTTGGAACAGATTTTTGTTTAGCAAAGGGATATTGGTTGAGGGGATGATAAATCTTGCTATTTTAACCCATGGAATGTTGAATGACTGGATTATCTTCAAATATACTGGTAATTGTTGAAATGCTTTGAAATGTTGTTTGAGTCTCTGGATTGTATACCACACCAGCAGAGAGAAGAAAATGTAGAGACTGATAATTACTGAAGCTGATGGCCAAATCACATCCTGGACTGATCTTGTTTGAATGAATTGATGCTTGGCGTAAAATTCCATTGTAACTTTCAAATTTTTCAGTTGAAAACAGAATAGCTGGCCCAAAACGCAAAATTGAGCCTGGGAGGTGAAGAAGAATGTGAACCTTGGGTTTGTTGATCCATTGGCCAAACATCTTGATCAAATGATATAAGAAGTGTTTTATTTGCGCCTTCAGTTGAGTTTGGTATTCATTCATGTCTTTGATGTGAGTCTGAAATATGAAGCTGCAAAGTTGACAAAGGGAGGTCCACAGAATTTTTTGTTCAGCATTCATAAAGTGAAAAAAGGTGAAAGGTGCAGCTTGAAGTAATATTTTGAAATCTTTTCCAACCAGGCTCAGTGAATGTTTGATTAAATAGTTTGCCTGAAAAGAGGGTATTTTGAGTGAATTGGTGTTGAAAGACTGGATGTATCCACTCAGTAATGGGAATTCAGATTTCTTCAATGATTGAATAAAATCTCTGACCAAGTATTTGACAATACCAAGGAGAACCACATGGAGAATTTCAACTGGAGTGTCAAGGCAGCCATCAAATCCTGCTAAATGTTTTTGAAAAAAAATTAAAATTAAAAAAATATCAATGTCTGATTATCATAAAAAATTCATTAATTTAATGAGGAAAACACCTTCAAGCTTAAAAAATGGATTGAATAGTTTGGAGTAGTCTGTTTCTTCTAGTTCCTGGATTTTTTGAAGGATTGATGGTTCTCTCTTTTGTTCAATAAATTTCTTGTTGATTGAATCCACAAGACCATAGGATGAAGACATTATTTGAAAAGATTTTTGGTTTATTTTGGAAAGTTCATAGAGATGATGGGTCTTTTCAATGGTTTCACTCCAAAGTCTGGTGGGATTAGGAGCCTAGAAATATATAAAAAATTTTAACAATGATGATCAATTTGATTTCAAGAATTAAACAATTCACCTCAAATCCATTCCTATCAAGTTGAAGGAAATTTTTAAGATAAGAAATTGTTTGCTTATTTTGCCTCTTGGGGACAGATAATTTGCAAATCTGACATGGGTTGAGTGGTATTCCAGGAACTGGAGTGTTGGTAACTTCTGCATGCATTGGGGAATCTGCCAAGAAACATAAGAATGTGGTGATCACTAAAACTGGTTCAGAAATGGTGATATCAAAAGCAGAAAATCCTTGGGTGGCCAGTTGACTGTTTTCAAATTCAAAATTTCAATATCTTCTCAATGGATGATTAATTTTGGGACTTACTTAATCTCTTCAACTATTTGATCTGCCATTTCAAGTACTCCAGCTCTGTTGGATGTTGACAAAAAAAGAAAATTGTATTCTTGATTGGATAAATGAGGAGGAAGACCAGATAGTGTCAAGTAGAATGATTGGTGTTTGTTAAATTGCTTTGATATATTTCCTGAAGTATCATCTGAATATAATGTTATTGGTACATGTGTAATACTCTTTCCCTGAGCCTTAACACGCCATGGATTAGGGAGACTGATGATATTTTCCCTTTCTTCATCAATTTCTTTGTAATAAAATGGCATAATATAATCAAAAAAAATGTGAGAAGTAAATCCTCATGATCATTTTATTTTCATCAATCAACTCACCATACAATTTGTTGCCACAGATGTCTGATAAGAAGACTCCATCTTGTTCTATTTTGGTTTACTCCTTCAGAAATTGATCACTACAAATGTCCATCAAATTTGCATCCATGAAATTCCCTTGAGCATGAATGTTGATCTTCACTGTGGTGGAATTGAGCATGAAACATTCCAGTGGGGCACATTTGGTATATATTATTGATTCAAAACAGTAAATAAAAAGAGGAACCACAATTTCTTGAGAAATCAATTGTGCAGGTTCAAATAAATAAAAATGTTGGGAGTTCTGAATAAACATTTGGTTTCTTAGCTTGGGTGACAGAAGTTCCCACCATTTCTTGGATTGAAATAGCTTGGAATGATCCAATCCACTGGTTTCTTCTGGATAAAAGTCCAAAAAAGGGGCCACATATGGATTGGACAGCTCCTGGAATGTTCAAAGAAAACCAAAAAAAACCATTGAAAAAAAAATAGTAACAATTAAATTCCAAATTATTTAAAAAGTTGAAACTTCTCCAAAATAGCCTACATGGGATATGATCCCTCTCAACTTGAGGGAGAAGCATGGGATCCCCAACACGCAAATTTGTGATTGTGTGGCAAAGTCCAAAAATTTGAGGATACGGGCGCGTGTGCGCCGGATTGAATTCCACAATGGCAATTTCACCCCGCATAGGCCCAAAATCCCCCAAATCTGTCCATAGAGAGATTGCAAGACCATGTGGTGAGTATAACCCACAAGCATTGATCCGGCTAACTCCTACCAAAAAACTGTTATCCAAGGTCAGTTTTCCTCAATCATTTTTTTCTTACTCAGTATTTGGTTTCTTATCTCAAAATTTTACTGACCTCCTTATTTGTAAAAGAAAACCATTGATCATCTCCCCCCTGCCGTGATAGCTCTGACTGTTCATCATCAAGTTCAAAATTCCCAGGAGTTGAAGGATTGCTAAGGATTTGATTCAACTCTGCATGGACAAACTCTTGCCATCCATCTCAATTTTCCATTGAATCACCATCATTGCTCAAATCCAACCGCATCCCCAAAGGATCGATCTGAAGGTTTCACTGATTTCATCCATATCAAAAGGTGATTTGACTTGATCAAAATTGATCCACAAGTTGTCATTTAATTCAAAATTCCCAAAGTCATCCTTTGAATCCATTTCCGTAGGTCCTTGGTGAGTCCCTTTTGCAACATTGCTAAGTTTAATTTGATGAGTGGGAGTTTTCACATGTCTTTTCCAATGTTGGCTATTAATCAGCCTTCCTTGGCATATTTTGCATTGATATTTGAATCCATTTGGCGTAGGAATCACCTCAAACCCTTCTTTTAAAAAAAAACCAACGTCCACAATCAATTCCCTCCTGCAAATGAGTAAGATCTAAAACTGAACCTCATCCATTTTGACTTGCTTAGTATTCAGTTGATTTGAGAAGGAGCAGTTGTTTTGCGCCGGATGATTGGATAGACCAGAGAACTTAGTTGCATGCAAGAACCAGTGGCGCCACCAGCAAAAAAAACCTATGACATCATTAAGTGATGACCGTTGTGGACCCAATGGCCATTGAGTAACCTAATCCCCTTTCTGTCTGTCCCACTATTCCCTGAGAACCTTTTCTGATACAGGATTTTCAAGATTGACCAATTGTTGTTTTCCCCTTTCAAATTCAATTTCAAACTCTGTTGTCATTACCTCCCTCCCCATTGTTATTTCATAAATCACTCCCTTCTCACCCCCCCCAACCAAAACCAATCTCAAAATGCCCCCTTCATTCCGTAACCCTTTCCAAAACCAACCTTGTTTGGCCCAACCCACTGCCCTTCACTCTTCCAACCTTAATCCTTCCAAGCAAAGACATCTTGATGATTCTGAGGATGATGATCCTGGTTCCCCCAGCCATCCCAGCTTACCCGTTGAATCCCGTCATACCACCCCAGATTAAGATGATCAATCTCTCCACCAATCAACTAGCCCACTGGAGGATGTGTCAGCCGATTTGTTTCAAAGCAAAATGATCAACATGTTTCCACTGTCGAATGAGCTCAAAGAACTCTTGGACCAATATAATGATGTAAGTTTCTTGCTTTTGTTAATTGGCTTAATCCAATGTTACCATCACCAACTCACACTTCCTTTTGTTCTTATCTCCATTGGTCTCTAATTTCAATCTTGCATATTGAGATGACTGAACATCAACTCATGATGGTTCTCATCCATATGAACCTGAGCCTCTACCATCAAGGCCACCAGACAACCTCTTCCGTCTCAGAACCATCCAACACAGCCACCAACTTGGACATGCAATTAAAACAATTGAACAATATTAAATGTTATCAATACAGTGACTACATACGGGTAAGCTCTTTCTGTCTCATATGATCAAAATGAAGTACTTACGTCAAGCATATGAAAACAGTTGATGGTTTGAGAGGAGATTTGAGCCAAGATCCTCCAATGCAACATTGAGACCTATGGAGAGACAAACAATTTGCTTGGTGAGCCAATCAAAGGCTCACTACTACTGTCAACAATTGTAAGTTTTCCTCCTTTTTTAAAAAAAATTGAATATTCAGATCAATTGAAATCGGTCGGTCAGGATTTCTTGGCAAGACAATCAGGCCATGTCAAAAAAAATACCTGCCCCCTGGTTATGACACAAACAACCCAACTGCACAAAAAGATGTTGCATCGTTTGTTGGCAAAATGGTAAAACACAAAAAATCCAGTTTAAGAAACATTGTAAGTTTGATTTTTGATTCCAAAGATTCAATTTGTATATTACTAACTATCTTATGGTCATAATGGTTCCAAGCTGCTCTATAACATTACAGATACAAGTACCCACACAAGGAACGGACCCATCCCAAAGTTGTCCAAACTATTAGTTAAGGTATGTGATTTTCGTTTACCAAAGCAAGTTGGGAATCACTTTCAATTGAACTGATTAATGACTTCATTACAGATTTACCACGAATTTGGACCCAAAAACAAACACAACCTGGCAAACAGTTTCATCCTCAAAACCCCTCTCCAAGCAAAGGTCAGATTTGCTTTCTTACAACTCAGAATCTCAATTCATCTTGCCAGTCCTATACGTGGTGATGCTGTACACTGGAAGACTATCAATCAAGAATTGCAAGAATTAAAACAACAGCCTTTGTCTACTATCACAGCGTAAGCATTTTTTTCCCTTTTTGTTTGCATTATTTGATATTAATCTTGAATTTTTGTCAACAATTCATCACAGCTGGGCCAAAGCGGTCTTGAAAAAGGATGAGGACTTGTTTGATGGTAAGACCATGGCAAATGATCTTACAACTGAGTCATTAGTCATGCCAACGGAGGCCAAAATCCTCGAATTGGAATGAACTCTCAAGAAATCAAAAAAATTTGTTTTTTTTTTTTCAATTTCTATCATTTTCTATCTTTTTCATTGTTAAAAAATGATTTTAATAAACAATTATAGCTTTTCCCTTGTCAAAAAAAAGATAAATTATGTAGTATTTATTATGCCTTACAAAAAAGCAACAATGAAAACAAAGTAATAAATTAATTTATTTGCTCGAAAAAGCAAGCCACCAAAGGAATAAAAAAAAAGGTCAAAGCCTCGTTGAGGTTGACAACATTTCAACCAATATTTGACCTTCTGACCATCAAGTCCAAGGACTGTCAAATCGACTCTGACAGCAAATCGACAGCGTTTCCGCGGCGCCGAGGGTTGAATTCGCGTTGAAATGTTGGCAGGCTCTTGACCAGCCTTGACGTTTTTGCTCGCCAACGTTATTTCGACGGCTTCCGCCCACTAAGGGCGTGCCGTCAAACCAGCATTGCGCGAGCTGGTGGCTCAACGACAAATTGGGCCCGTGGTGTAGATACTTATCTACCATCCTGACTCGGTTGGGTTCTACTCACCCACTCAGTCTCTCATCGCCCACCAAAATCCTTCTTGACCCCCTTAACTTCCAAGTCTTCCTATCCTACTCTTCCCCCTCTTCTCCATCTCTCCACCTGTCCCTTTCCCCCGGTTTCTGATGTGTCAAACCCGACCATCGGGTATCACGGATAATACCCCAGATTTTGACTGTCCAAACCCAATTTCGCACCCTCGTTGCGATAATTATCAAGCCCACGGTAGATGCTCTCAGACATGGTCCAGAAACCAACTAAGAATCTTCAATCTAAGTCAAAAAATTGACCTACACTATATACATACCCTTGATGGTTATACTTATATCTAGCTCACACACTCTCTCAATGACAGTTCATAGTGCAACATGCAAAATCAATGGCACTTTAAACAAAATCAAAATCAAAAATTCAGATGATGGGTTTATATTGTTTTTGTATATGTATTGACAAGGTTCTTATTTCATAATCTAGAATGTTCTTATGCAAGGTTTTCATATCATAAATCTATAGTTCTAGAGAGTTCCAACAGATTGGAATTTAATAAGTTGGATGGGGAATGAAGTGTGGGTTGATTGGAAAGATGTGAAAATCAGGCATATCAGAGTTAACCAAACCCACCATTCTTTAATGGCTGGTTTCAACCCAAATCTGCCATTAAAAATCAAAAACAAAAAAAAAACACTTATTGCATTTGTACTTAAGCTTGGACACATTGCCAAAATTTTGTTGTGCGTTTTGAATTTAATCCTTTTTTTTTGCCAAGTTTAATCTTGCGGTTTTGAACCAAGTTTTGTTTCAATCCTCCCTCCCAGATTTTGCCCCCCTATCCCCAATTTTTTTTGTTTTTTTTTTTTTGGATCATCCAATTGGACCCATTTTTTTTTCAGCCTCCAGTCCAACCAATATCCCTCAGTTTGCCATCCACCCATCCATCCAATGATTATTGATCAACCATTGCCAACACCATCAGTCCATCAGTAAGCTCTCCATTCCTTTTTCTTCCTAATAAACCATCTCTTCAAGTAACTGACTGCTTTTTGTTTTTGTTTTGTTTTATTGGGGGGGGATTCATGATTTCATGATACCGTTCATACTTCCTCCTCCTTTGTTTGAAATACAAATTCCTTTTGATTTCCAATCTCTTCAGGATCAGGATGAGCATGATTCTTGTCAACAAACAAAATGTCCATCATCCTCATCAAGGCCCTTACCCTCCTCTCTCTCTCTCTCTCTGCCTATGCATGTGTTAATATCTTCTACTTTGAATTCTTTGGCATACGTTGTGGTGTTGTATTTATAACCTTGGATCAGGAGCTGCGTCGCGGGCTGCGCGCTCAGCAGTTGAGTAGGTTGGGCTCAGCATTTGGGGTGCGCACGGTCTCAGCAGTGCCTGCTGCGGGCTCAGAAGCAGTGGATGAGGGCTCAGCGGCAGGGATTGCAGGTCTTGGCACCAGGTGCGGGTTGGGCGTACTCTGGGGGGCGCCGGGCCATAACCTGCCCAGGGAACGCAGAACAAGTGATGGAGCCAGCCCAACCAAGCTTGCAGGTGGCTAGTCCGGAAGGCGAGGGTAGGGCGGTCAGGGGTTATACACGCTGGGGAGGTTTGCGCGGGCATAAGCGCGGGCCGACTCACAGATTGCGGGATCCAAGGTTTGCGCGGGCATAAGCATGGGCTGACTCACGGATTGCGGGATCCCCGGATGCGCGCGGAAGGATAAAACCCAGGGGGCTCCGAGTAGGAGAAGGACAAACCAGACATACATGATATCAAAGGGGAGGGTTTCGGATGGGGTGGGTGGTACAGGGTAGGGTTAGGGTGGAGCTAGGGTTCTGTACTTGGGGTGATATTTCATCTATCTTGTTGCTTGTGGTTGTACCTAGGTTAGGGTTGAGAGGGAGGACTCAAAAATACCTCACTCTCAACTCCGGGTTGGATCATAACATATATATGGGATCATCACCCTCTCTATCTCTGAAAACTTATTGCATCCAATCCCCTTACAGACACTTAGACCAATAACTTCAGGAGCCTGAGGACAACTTAGAGGGGTATCACCTCTCTTGTTTCCACAACGTAACTCCACCAAGCTTGAATCATCCCTAGTATATGTAATAAACCTCAATTTCAACAAAAGAAGCATCCATCTTTGAACTCTGGACAAAAATCTGAAAGAGTGTCTGTGTCCTGTCCCCGCCCCTCCATGCACCTCAAAGTTCTTACCAAATGGATGATCTCAGGTTCATAGTGTGGTCTAGAATGCAGCAATCAGATCATCTTGACCCAATCTCCTATTCGATCTCTCTCTCTTGAAGAAAAAGTAGGGAAAGACAGAGAGAAGATCTTTTATTGTTACAAGAGTAGGTGATATGGAGCATGGAAAAAGGATTTTAACTGGGTTGTGAATCAATGATCAAACAGGGTCATTGATCATTTGTTGTGTGTTGCAGGGGGAAGGGTTGAAGGCATTCAACAGATCCATGATATCAACAAGCTACAGATGAGAAATGATCTTGATACAGGTCTTGCACAATGGGCTGACAAAATCATAAAAAATATGACCAATGAACTCAAGTTGAATAAAGATGGGGATGTCAGATAGAAACCTTGATGGGGCTGTTGTAAGCTGTGCTATGCACACTGGGTTTTATCCTGGCAGGACCACCAAAGAAAGACATAATTGACACATAACCAGATCTACAATGGCAAAGGACTGATCTCCAGCCAGTTCAATGGCTCAAGCCAAGAAAAACAACAAGATGAAATGTGACCCTGAACATATTTGGGAAAATGGAATGGAACCTTCCTTAGTAATTCAAAACATTGACTCTGCCCTTCTGGAACTCATCTTATTCTTGGTGAAATTCTTTGTTGATGAATGATTTTTGCTTTTTCTTCTGTGAGGCCTTGAATTTCTATTCTTCCGCCCCCCCAATAAAACAAAACAAAACCAAAACCAAAAAGTAGTCAGTAACTTGAAGAGATGGTTTATTAGGAAGAAAAAGGAATGGAGAAATTACTGATGGGATGATGGTGTTGAAAATGGTTGATCAATAATTTTTGGATGGATGGGTGGATGGTAAACTGGGGGATATTGGTTGGACTGGAGGCAGAAAAAAAATGGGTCCAATCAGAGGATCCCCCCCCAAAAAATAAAACTAATTGGGGGGTAGGGGGGAATAATCTGGGAGGGAGGATTGAAACAAAACTCAGTTCAAAAATGCAAGATTAAACTTGGCCAGAAATGGATTAAATTCAAAATGCACAACAAAATTTTTGCAATGTGTCCAAGCTTAAGTACAAATACCATATTTCACATCAGACTTGTCAGATTTACCTGAACATAAATGGGGTTTTTCAGATAGAGTATCAAAAGGCTTTCATCACCTCAACCACACATCAGTCCACATCATCCATCCCTGGTTTCCACCCTCACCTCCTCCTACCTCCAACCTTATTGGAAAAATTCTACCTCCAACCTCATTGGAGAAATCTGATTCATCACTCTCATCACTTCATCACTCTCATCACTTCATCACTCTCATCATTTATTGCTATCATCACTTCATTACTCTCATCACTTATTGCTCTCATCACTTCATCACTCTCATCACTTTAACCCTCTCATCACTTATAACTCTCATAAATTATTTCTCTCATCATTTATTACTCCCACCAATTCCTAAATCTCATTGCTTTATTTCTCTCATTGCCTCATTGCTTCATCCCTTCATCCCTTCATCCCTCTTACTATTTTCAAATGGCCCCTCAGCAAACCTCCCCCTGCAAGTCCACACAAAAATTCAATTCAACAAAGAAAAAATCCCCAAGGAACTCTACAACAAACAATCCTCCCCCATCAGCTTCCCAATGATCAAGTCAGGTGAAGAGAGCTGATCTCATCATCCTGGTAAACTGGCTCAAAGTCCCCTCCAACTATGATTCTTGCTTTGGGTCTGACAATCAAACACAAAGTGGCCAAACTCTATCCTCTAAGGTTAAAGGTTATCTCCTGATGGCTGATTAACTAAAGAAATAAAACTAAAGGTAGGCTGTATCTTTGATCCAAACAGATGAGGTATAAATTAAAGAACTATTGTTCCAAGTACAAAAAGGCCCAATCAATGTTGATCTCCACTGGCTTTGGTATCACTGACTCTAATAAAGCCAAGGGAATCAACTTGGTGGTTGATAATTTGTACTCCATTTGTCCTTTTTATATTAAAATGGATTAAATATTTTCAAAGAAGGTCAAAATCACCCCCTTACCTGATTTTGATTCCCAAAAATATGATTCTGTTGATGCTGAGGACTTGGCTGTGGATGCTGAGCCTAGCAATTATGATCCTGATGAAAACTTTTAGTGGCCTCAATCCAATGTGGAGGAGGATATTCAAACACAACCAGCTCCAATCATGTCAACATCAGCATTTATCCACCCTTAAAACCCTTGCTTGGATCCCTCACTTACATCGTTCAATGGTTCCCTTCCTGGGGTGTCAGAACTGGAAAACTTGGCCAAGGTGGAGACAGATATTTCAGTACTGCCATTGAAATCAACATCTGCACAAGTAAGGAAGCAAGTTCTTTTCTTTTCTGTTAAATCCTGCCTGATTTAGATTTTTTAAAAAAAGGCTCATCCTCTCCTGAATGGACAAACACTCAAGAAAATGGGGCCTCCCACATCACCTTCAGATGAGAGTTACAGTGTTCCCACACAAACCTCCTCTGCAAAGGGAAAGCAAAAGGCCTCCAATTCCGTCAACATGAACCCCAATAGCCATCAAAAGAGGAGATATGCTTCCAAATTTTCCCACTTCAAAGATATCATGGAGAAGCAAGATTCAAGTAATTGAATTGATGGAATATTGTTGCTTTTGGAATCTAGCTCATTGATATTCAGCTGCAAAAAACAGTGAAATTACCAATTGAATCCAAAAAACTTGAGTTGGAAAAGCAAAGGTGGGATTTTCAACTGGCTATTGATTGTCAAAATCAGAAAGCCAAAATTTTGCCTCATCAACAAAAAGTGGATGCTGAGTGGAAATTGAAAAAAGATGAGCAGGAGTTTAAAAGAGAAAAAGGAGAAGGATTGACTGGAAGAACAACTGGAAAAGGAGAGGGAACCACTGGCAATGGAAAAAAGATAGGTTATTGGTAGCAGTAGAACAGTTGAGGAAATACAGCAGATTACTTGAGTGCTGGGATTTTAAATATTTAATTTGATAAAAATTTTAAAAATAAAAACAAAAAAAAATATTTTTGATTACAAAGACAATTGAGAATATTCTTAACCCCACCAATAAACAAATCTTCTTTATTTTTATTGATATTTTTTCCCTAGAGTATATTTTTCCACTTGTCAAGTCCTTGAAAGTTTTCCTGGTGGTTTTGTTGATTTAAATAGACATTCCCATTCTGGTATGGGTGGCAGTGTAAAAACCAGTAAATGTGCAGTGCTTGTAATTATTTGCTGCCCAAACCATTTTGAAAATACCTTTTTGTTTGAAATCAATTCCAAAGCCCCAGTCAGGAAAAACAGATTGGCCATCAGATAATTTATATTTTTGCTCATTGCAAATAATTTTTCCATTCAATTTTTTTTTTGGAACCACTAGTAAAAAGGAATAAGGAAGAGATTTTGCCTTTTTGAATTTGGGGAGAATTGTAGAAGCAATGTGATGTGAAATTAATATGTGGGGAACAGTCAAAAGGAGTGAGGCAGGATCCAAATTAGAAAGAAGAGAAGAAGGGGATTTGGTTTTACTTCATTGTTTGAAAGTTTGATTAAAATGCAAGTCTGGCTAATTTTAAAAAAAATTGGCCTAAAATTTGAGAGAATTTTTCAGAACTAAGGTTTGAAAAATAAAACTCTTGAGGGGAAGATTGAACAGAAGCTTTCTTCAACTATTGTCTAAATGGTTCAGAAGGGTCCATTGATTTTTTCCATCCAATTTCCCACATTTTTCCACCCCAAGATCTTGAGGGACCAACAGTGTTGACAAGTTTTTTGGATTGGTGAAGGAAAGTGGTGAGAGAGTTGATGTCCTTATTCTCTTTTTGAGAGATTTTGTTCAATGAGAACAATCTGATTATTGCCACCAGAGAATGGCAATTGGAGAAGTCAAGAGCAGTCACTCATCATAGATGAAGAACTGGAATTTCTCAATCTGCTGTTTGGCTTGTCCAAACTCTTCAGGGGAGGGTTTTTGAGTATTATTTGTCTTTTCAGCAGTGATAGTGGGGTACAAATCCAAAGGTCACAGTTTTTGTCCAGACTACACAACCTTTTTGTTAAATCCTTCTTCAGCTACTTCAAAAGAGATTTCAGAATCTATCATTTGAGCCCACTGCTTGCCACCTTGCTTTATGTTTGTCAAACCATCTCCTCCCATCTTCTTTCCTCCCAGGCACCTACTGCACTTGGGGTGAGGTTCAATGTCACACAATCACCCCACATACTATAGGGCAATCTTTAGATGATTGTCAGCGCAAATGAGGAAACTGAATGCAAGATATAAGTTCAAGGTAGCAAGGCTAACTGCAAAGTGTGAACTGAGGTTCAATGGATAAACAAACAGAAAGAGGAATTAACTTTTCCAGTGGGATGAAACTGAAGCCAAGCCCAATGTGATGACTTGTTTTAGAAAAATGCAAGAATGTATGAAATTCACTAACTAAGGAGACAATCTTCAGGCAGGTGTATTAGCCTTTAGAAGGTAATCCAATGCTTACTAGATACAAACTGATGGATGGACACCTACAGCTAGGGAGCAATGATGCAATGAATGACAGGAACAGAATGGGAAAATGAAATAAAAGTACAGTTTTTTCCAAGGTTTTAGCCTAGGTGAAAGACAATAGAACATGAATGTACAGAGAAGTATTGGATGAGAAAATGAATGAATTACATGTGAGGAAAATGTAAATGAGCAGATATAGCTATGCAGGGAAAGGGGCTAGTCTATTTGAAAACTACACAGTCAATGTGGCTATCTAGGCATGTGTGCAAACTAGTGTGATTATGTGACCAGGAATGGGAGTCCAAGGGTTGATGATACTCAAGGTTAGAAGAGAAAATCTTGAAAGGATGGTTGACCGGATTAGAGTTAAATGCGAAGATTCACAAGTATATACTGTTGATCTTAGCTATCATCATTGCACAGTTCCTCCTTAGTTTCCATGCTCTCTTAGTTGTGTTCCATTCAATGTCTACTTTTCATCATTTCTTTATTTAATTTATTTATTTTCATTTATCTGTTGTCACATACACAAGTGCAGCGCTCCCAGGAAGGTTTCCCTTTCATGTCAATTGTCAGGCAAGTCACTCAAGCCAAAAAAACATCTTGGCCACTTCCCAAACTCTAATCCTGCTTGACCATCCAGGCATCATCTCATTCAACTTACGCCCTGATCACCAACTAATCCACCAACTAACCCAGCTCAGCACAACAAGGTAGGATTGGTCAACAACACAATCTTGTTAACCTGATCACCAACAATCTTGAAGCTGCGGTAGGTTCCCACTGAACTTTCAACTCAAACTTAGGAATGGCTGAATCATTTCTCTCCTTTACCATCAAGTTAATCTGGGAGGATTGGCCTATTTGTTGAGCCAGCGCCTATAACTCTACATAGTCTATTCTAGGCCATAGCCCCACCTGTAGAGGTGCTGTTCCTGTTTGTTCCTTTTCCTTTTTCTTTGTTTCCTGTCTCTTGCTTTCTTTCAGTTGCTTATCTCATTCTTGAAATACAAATAGCCTGGTCAAGGTTTATCAATTCCAAAATTTCTCTTACACGGTTAAAAGCCAAAATATCAATTTTTTGAGCTCAACCAATATGGCAAAAACAACAGAATCCCCTGGACCAGGAGTCAAAGGCAATTTCAAGGAACTGGCTCTCAAATTGCTCATGGAATCAACTCCACTGTTGTTGGAAACAAACTATTCAATCTGGAAAAAGAACATGGAGCAACTGTTCAAGATGCAAGGCGTCCTGGATCTGGTCAATTCTGTTTACCCACACGTTGAAATTCCTGACAACAATGAGATGGCTGGTTATCTGATGTCAAAACTGGATCCCAGCACTCATACCAACATCATAACTCCAGAAAATGAAGACTCAACCAGACTGATCTGGCTTGCTGCAAAGAATCATTTTGCCTCAAGTCAGGCAGCAAACAGAGCCAGAATGTTCTTCAATTTTCTCTGCCTGGGTTTCAACCAAAAAGACATCAATGGATTTGTCACTTCTGTGAGGGCACATCTTGGAAAATTGGACAAGGTTGGAATAGACTTACCCAGTGACATTCTCAGCTACCTTATAGTCTTCAAGCTCCCAGATTCTCTCAAGACAATGAGATCACAAATTATGCACTCAGAAGTGAATTTTTTATTTTTCTGGTCCTAAATCACTTAGTCCAACACAAGAATAAAGTTTGATCAAAGGAAGCAGAAACTTCCAACACCAATACTGCAATGTATCACTCCAACACTCAAAGAGAAGCCAACTATCCACAATGTAAAAATGGCAAAAACAACCCTGCCATCAAATCCCACTTGTCATCTTCCTGCTGAGCCAAAAACCTGGAACTGCAACCTGAACAGCCTCCAAACAAGGGTAGATGCAGTGCAATGAAAAAGCCTCAGGCAGAGTACCACCATCATGACTAATCCTTCTTCTGCTCCTCCAACCTCCACAACTACTCCCACTCAGCCCAATTCATCTTGGATAGTGGGTGCTCAATTCACATGTTCCATGATCACAATTCCTTTCTGTCACTATCTGAAAAGTACGGTGAGGATTTTATTAAAACTAGGAAGAAAGGCAAGGGGATTGCTATCCAAGGCATTTTTACTGCCATGCTAATCTGCAACGGGAAGAAAATCCATCTTGAGAATGCTGCGTGGGTCCCTGAAGCCACATTAAATCTGGTGTCACTTGGGGAACTTCTGCAAAAAGGATGCAGCCTCAAAGTCAACACCAAGTCAGAATATCCCGTTTTTGCCTTATGAAGCACTGGAGCCCAGATTCTAACAGGAAAAATTGAGAATGATCTCCTCATGATCCTAGCCAACAAACCTTCAAAAGCTATGTCTACTATCACTAGGGGGGCAGAGAAAGATCAAGATTCTTCCTTTTATCTATCCCTGGGGGAACTCCAGGAACTTCACCTAAAATTGGGGAACGTGAGCATTGATCAAATGGAGAAGCACCTTGGTTATTGCATCAAGAAAGAAACCCAAAGCAGGTTTGAATGTGTAGCTTTTGAAAAGAGCAAAATCAACAGAGCACCATTCAATAAGGATCAAATCATGGCATCAAAAGTGTTTGATTGACTTTACCTTGACTTAATGGGTCCTTTCAATCCTACCAGAAAAGGGGGAATGAGGTACTCCCTCACTGTAGTAGACAATAAGTCTGGCTATTTGTTGGCCTTCCCTTTGACTTCAAAGGAGGCAGCAACCAAAACCATCAAGTTTGTGATAGAAAATGAAGCAAGGAAGAAGAACAGGAACCCTTCAGAAGTTGTCTCCAACGGAGGGGGTGAGTTTTTCAATGAGTCTCTCAAGTCCTTCTTCAAATCAAAATCAATAAATCACATTGTTTGCAAGCCTTATCACTCACAACACAATGGGAAAGCCAAAAGAGCCAATTGTACTATCATGGAATCTTTGCAATCAGTCTTCAGCTCCACAAAAAGACCAAAGAACTGCTGGCACGTGGTTATCCAAATCTGTTTCTTAGCCCCAAATCAAATAAAGTATAAAAAGGGGGAACCATCTCCCTGGGCAATGCTACACAAAACTAAATTAACCAAAGACTATCTCAAACCTATTGGGGAAAGTTTAGTCTACTTGAAGGGAAATAACAAAATCAAATCAAAACAAAGAAAAAAAGGTGAAGAGGGACTATTTATAGGGTACAACCCTTGCCTTCATTCTTAAAAGTTGCTTACAAAATACGGGAAGATAATTGAATCAAAGGATGTGTGATTTCTTAAAGACCAAACAACTGAGGATCCATTAAAACTCAATGACAACATCTCAGATGGAGTGGTTGCATCAGCACCCCCAAGAGAGGCAGAAGGGACTACCTCAAGTTCAGAAATTTTAGTAGAAGACCTGGATGAACAGAAACCAAACACAAATGACTGTGAGGAACAGCACTCTTCTGACTCTGACCTTTCCAACACAGAAGTTCTAGAATCATTGAAGCCCGGACTGAGGGATTGGTCAACGCTTAAAGCCCCTGAGAGGTACGGTTATCACAATGACTTATTACCAAGCCGTATCCATAAGGCTCTCAAAAAACCAGTCTGGCTTCTTCCAATCAAGAAAGAACTCAACACTATTGAAGACCTGGGTGTCTGGGAAGATGCGGATGAATCAGAAGTTGTCAACCCACTCAAAACAACCTGGGTGTTCCAAAGTAAGCAGGATCTTCACACTGGAGAGTCCACTCTGAAAGCTTGGGTCTGTGTTCAGGGTTTTAATCAGAGATATGGTATAGACTATTTTGACACATTTTCTCCTACTGGAAAAGTTGCCTCCCTACAGGCCTTGCTCTGTTACTCAGTGGACAAAAATCTGGAAATTCTTCAGTTTGAAATGAAAGGAGCGTTCCTTCATGCACCCCTGGCAGAAAGTGTCTTCATAAAGACCCCAGATGGATTAAAAAGAACTTCAAAATACCTGAAGCTAATCAACTCTCTGTATGGCCTGAAGCAGGCTCTGCTCAACTGGTACAAGACTCTCAGCACTTTGATCAAGGAGAATGGATTCAAAGAAAGCATCAGAAATCATTGTTTCTATCTTCACAGTGACAATTTCACTGCTCTCTTTTTCCATGTTGATTATCTTGTGGTTTTTGGAGACACTGACGGCTTCAAGGCTAAGTTCCTGGACAGGTTCAAAGACTCTTTGGATCACAACGTTGATACCCTGCTGGGTATGAAGTTTGATATAGGCAAAGACTATATAGCTCTGTTGCCCCCCAATAATATCAAGAAAGTACTGGAAGAGATGAACCTAGTCAACGCTAAGCCCATGAATAATCCTTGCACCTTGGGCCTGCATCTCCAAACGGCTACCAAGCAAGAAATTGAAGATTTAAAGAAATTGAATAAGAGTTATTGCTCACCAATCAGATGACTCAACTTTATTTCAACCTTGGCCAGGCCAGAAATGAGCTTTTCTGTGTCTAACCTAGCTCTATTCTCTGAGAATCCGGGAATCCAACACTGGAAGGAAGTAGAACACGTATGGAGGTACCTGCTGAAGACAATTGACTGCCAGCTCATCTTTAGTGCCAAGACTCCTGCCGCTTGTCTGGTCATTTACAGTGATGCAAATTGTGTGAATGATCCAACCACCTGATTGTGGCAAACAGGTTTCATCTTTCTCTACAAAGGATCTCCAATCTAATGGACCAGCCATCAACAGCAGAGCATAGCTCAATCTTCTACAGAGTCAGAGTGTAACGCACTGTCTGCCAGTCATCTTGAAGGAGGGTGGATTCACCATCTGATTGGCAAAATCTGGAGATCTAAACCTCTATTTCCCATAAATCTAATCAAAAATAAAGGGCTAAATGATAAGATCAAGAAATTTGGATGTAAGTTGCATGCTAAATACATCAAAATTATGCTGAATAGCCTCTGGAATGATTGGAACAACCAGCTAATTGACATAAAGCTTATCTAATCTCAAGACATGCTAGCCAATTCTCTTGCTAAGTCAACCAGCACAGCAGCTGTGGAGCAGATTTTTAAGTATAGTGGGTCATAAAATCATCCTGATGTTGAGTTGAGTGGGTGTGTTGATCTTAGCTCTCATCATTGCGCTGTACCTCCTTAGTTTCCACGCTTTCTTAGTTGTCTTCCATTCAACGTCTACTTGTCATCATTTCTTCATTTAATTTCCTTATTTTCATCTATCTGTTGTCACGTACGCAAGTGCAGCGCTCCAAGGAAGTTTTCCTTTGCCTTTCACTTGTCAGAAAAGTCACTCAAGCCAACCAACCATCTTGGTTGCTTCCAGACCTCCAATCCTGCTTGACTATCCAGGCATCAATCCATTCAACGTACACCCTGATCACCCACTAATCCACCAACTAACCCAGCTCAGCACAACAAGGTAGGATTGGTCAACAACACAATCTTGTTAACCTGATCATCAAAAATCTTGAAACTGCGGTAGTTTCCCACTGAAATTTCAACTCAAACTCAGGAATCGCTAAATCATTGATCTCCTTTACCATCAAGTTAATCTGGGAGGATTGGCCTATTTATTGAACCAGCGCCTATAACTCTACATAGTATATTCTAGGCCATAACCCCGCCTGTCGAGGTGCTGTTCCTGTTTGTTCCTTTTTATTTTTATTTGTTTCCTATCTCTTGCTATCTTTCATTTGCTTATCTAATTCTTGCAATCCAAATAGCCTGGTCCAGGTTTATCAATTCCAAAATTTCTTTTACATATACTGAGTCGCCAAGATTGGAAGTTTGTTATGCAAGCTACAGTTAGCAAGCAGAGGGCACTATTGATGCTGTGCTTTATTTGTGTCACCCTTATGGACTGAGGTAGATGGTACTGAGGAAAGGATATGTCAAAGCTATGAAGACAATGACCCTTTAAACTTGGAGTGTGACAATTTCCTGGATATAAAGCTGAAAGCTCCTGCAAGCCATAGGATAATTTCCCATTGATTCCAAAATTTTTTACCTCACTGTGTACCCTTACTTTCACTGAATTGCTTGAATGAATTTAAATCAATTAGGTTTTCATAATCTTCTTTCCACTGTGAAAACTGTATCCACCAAAGCAAGATTTGTGTTCCAAGCACTTCCCCCGGTGGTGTTTGAGGCAAGTGCAACCAAGGCGTCTTCAGAAGGTGGCTTGTTTATTCCCTTTAAATAGAAAGCCATTGGTCAATACCCCCAAGGCATTTACAAGTGAAGTCAAAAGTCAAAAGGTCTGATCCACTTGTGAATTATCACATTCCACCAGTACCAGGCATTAAGTTTCTCAGAGTTTGGAACCCAAGTGAGTGAGGTTTAGAGACAAACTGAATTAATTAAATGAAATATTGCCCTTCTTAGTATTGGAAAGGTTCTTTAGACACACCACCACTGCCATATCTTTGACCATCCACCAAATTTCAGATGAATCAAGTGGGGTACAAAATGAAGAGCCAGTCAAAAAATTGCCAAGGAAGCAAGGAAGGAGCAAAAGAAAAATGAAGGATGAGACAGAGAGGAAGGAAATGGAGTGAATGGAGATGAAGGATGGAAAGGAATGGAACAGGAGGAAGGAAATGGGATGGAAAGGGATGGAATGGAAGGCTGATGCAAGAGAGCCCAAGTGCAAGTCATTTTACTGATCAAAACTGGTGCAAGATGGTAGACTGGAAAAATTGGAGAGGGTTGGTTGCAGGTTAAGGGGAAGAGAGCCCATGAAGAATTCCTAGAGGCGGATGAATGCAATGGCCAACCAAAGAGGGCTTGGACCGCAAGGTGCAAGGAAATCTTTGGGGAGGCATTAGTTGCACAAGTTCTTGTGTTTCAACTGATCTGAGGTTTGATAGATGGTGAAGATCTTGAGGACTTCAAATCAATGGTGAGGGAGTTGACCAAGAATTGGGAAGTGTAGCAAAAGATAAAGAAAATGTATAATGTGTTATATATTTTATTATTTTTATGGGTAATGTTGAATTCACGGCTACAGAGCTGTGTACACGGCTCAATGGGCCGTGTGGCACCCTACACAACTCAAATGAGCCGTGTGGCATGCTACACAGCTCAAATGGGCTGTTTGGCATGCTACATGTCCCATTTGAGTTGTATGGCACGCTAAACAACTAAAATCAAGTTGTGTAGCCTCCACTAAATCATAAATAATGAATAAAAATAATAAATTATAAATTATAAGTATAAATTATAAATAATAGATTATATATAATAAATAATAAGTAATAAATAAAAAATAATAAATAATAAAAAATGAATAATAAATAATAAACAATAAATAATAAATAATAAATAATAATAAATAATAAATAATAAATAATGAATTATATATAATAAATAATAAATAATAAAAAATAAAAAATAAAAAATAAATTATAAATTATAAATTATATGGAGTAGTGTATGGGCCCCCAAGCGTTAAGAGGCCCTACACGACTCCCATAGGCCGTGTGGGCCATGTAAAAGGCTCCCACACGCCTGGAGCTGTGTACACGGCTCCCACACAACCGGAGCTGTGAATTTAACATCACCCTATTTTTATTTTCCTATAGTTATTTTATGATTTTTTTTTTATAATGGAATTTTTATTTTTTTTGAGAATTAAAAAAAAAGAGATGAATTAAGAGAAGAAGATTGATATAGGATTGAATGGCAGGGGAGATGTGACAGGGTTGGATTAGATGGAATGGAATGGGAGTATGGAATGGAATGGGATTGGATGGGATGTAATGGAATGGGATTGGATGGAATGGGATTGGATGGGATAGACTTAAGATTGGCAAGGTTTTCAAGGGTAGTTTGCATGGAAGTCTTGGACCAAGTTGGGAGAATTGCAAAGGTGATGGGCTGGTTCCCACAAGGTGAAATCTTTTTCAGACTGGAAGCCAGTCCATTTGACAAGGTATTGAAGTTTTCCTTTGCTTAATATGGAATCCAGAACACAACTTACTTCCAACTCTAAATGATCTTGGAAGTTGACTGGTTCAGGAGGGCAATGAGTCTTTCCCAGGTAAAGGACTTGAGATGGCTCTAGGAGAGACACATGAAAGACCAGATGGATACCTTTCCATTGTGCAGGTAAAGGAAGGTGAGCATTGGGAGAGATTACTGATTCAACTTTGAAGGGGCCAAGTTTTCTTTCAGAGAGTTTTTGTGTTGGGAGAGTCCTGAAAATGTTTCACGCATTGAGCCATACCTGATCTCCTACTGCAAAGGTTAGTGCCATAGTGCAAAGTTGGTATTCTTGCTCCTTGTAGCACTGTTTTCCTGCTTCAAGGTTGGATTAGAGTTTAAATCAAAGAGATTTGATGTGGGTAAGATAATTGGTGGCAGGTTGAGAAGGTGCTACGTGAATGGAAGTAAAAGTTGAGTTTCTTCCACAAGAAGTCTGGAAGGGTGACTGTTTGATTGAGGAATGAGTGTAATTGTTGTATGAAAATTTGGATATAGGGAGCCATTTCAACCAGTTTTCCTGTTGATAGGAGACATAAATTCAAATATAATGTCAAGAATCTGATTAAATTATTTTCTTTGACCATGGGTCTCCAGGTGGTAGGCTGTTGATGAGTTGCAAGTGGTCTTCAAATACTGACATAAAAAGGTCCAGAAGCTAGAAAAAAATAATAATCCACAATCACTAAATATATTATCAGGGAGGCCATGTTGGGAAAATACATATTCTATGAATAAATAAGCTGGGTCTTCCAAAGAGGCGGTCACAGTACTGCAAAGAAATAAAGCCATTCTTGGGAAGCAATCTACTACTACTAAAATAGCATCATAACCAGTAGAAATAGGTAATTTCAAAATAAAATCCATTGAAAAAAAGTTCCAAGGAATAGGCAGAATAGGAAGCCTCTCAAGCAGCCCATACTTTTGGTGTTTTGAGGACTTGTTATGATTGAAATCATAGCACGTGCTAACATAGTCTTTTACTTCCTTGGTCATACAAGTCCCATAGAAGTCTTGTGCAGTCAACTGGTAGGTTTTCTCCTAACCATGACTAGCAGAAAGCAGAGATTTGTGCCAAGACTCAAATATATATAGATTAATGCAAGGATTATTAGGTACTACTATAAAATTTTCATAGACTAAATAACCATCTTTGTCAATACTGTAATCATTATCTAATAATTTCACACTCTTGCAAAGTTTTTTACACTTGGGATTATAAAGTTGAGATTTTCAAAGTTCAGCAGCTTTGTCTCAAAGGGGGGTTATGATTGAACTGAGTTGGGCAGACTGGTTGGAGAAGAGTTTCCCAATGTTTTCAGGGTTGTTATTGGCAAAGGTGCCCCCCCCTGGGTAAACTTTGTCCCTATGTGATAAAGCATCAGGGACTACCTCTTGTTTCCCTTGGTGTTAAATTATTGTAAAGTTGAAATTGGAGAGGCATTTGGCCCAATGTGACTGTCTGTGTGTTAAGAATTTTGAGGTCATGAAATACTTAAGCAAATTGGGATCATTTAAGATCTCAAAGGTTTCCATAAGATTCAAAAAGGAGGAAAACCATTCCTACAAGCAATAAATGATTGAAAAAAGTTCCTTTTCATGACTCTTGTAATTTAGATCTGCAGCAAGAAGTTTGAAAGAATTGAAGGCTATAGACAGGATGAAAGAGAGAGGAAGAAAAATAAAACCACAAGATTCCACCTGCAATTGCATAGTTTCTTGTGTTTTTTTCCAACAACAGTTCAAGCTAGCTTGTCAAAATGTGGGAGTATTTGAGCAGTGCTAAAGGCTTTCTTTAGAGCTTCAAACTCTAAAGCAGCTTTTTCAGTAAAAAAAGAATGAGTATCTTTTTGAAGGAGGTTAGTAAGATTAATGCTCTTCTCAGAGTAATGCTTAATAAAACTTCTGTAAAACTATTAAATCCAAGGAAAATTTGAAGAGATTTGACTGAAGGAGGTGCAGGCCAGTCAAACATGCATTTGCTCTTGGATGGGTTCATTGGTAGTCCTTGCTGGAAGACTATGACACCTAAAAACTGAAGCAAATGAGTATGAAATTTGCACTTAGAGGATTTTGAAACCAGGTTATTCTTTTAAAGTGGCTGCAGAACATCCTGCACATTTGCAATGTGATCCTGAGGAGTTTTTTGAGTAGACAAGTATAGCATCAAGATATGTCATGAGGTCAGAAAAAATTTCATTGAAAAAATGTTGAAAAGTGGAAGAAGCATTTCAGAGGCCAAAATGCATGATGGTATACTCATAGCTTCCAAACCACCTTATCATTTTGGTCAAATACTCATGGCCTTTTGAAATGAAAATTAGATTATAGGTTCCTTGCAATTCTAAATTTGAGAAATAAGCAGCTCCATGGAGGAGGGTGAGGAGATGCAACATAGGTGGTACTGGGTAGGCATTTTTCTTGTTTACCTGGTTCAATTTCCTGTAGTTGAAATCAAGGCAAATTCCACCATCTTTCTTTGGGAAAAATAGGACATGAAAGCAGGTGTTTGAATTGCTTGGTCAAATAAATCCTTTCAATACATTTTAGGCAATGTATTCTTGTAGAATGATAAATTCTTGCTTTTTTGCAAGAGAGTAGACTGTTTTGGGTGCCGGAGGTGGGCCAGTAAGTTTGATCCTGTGATCATAAGAACAGGAAGGAGGCAGTTTATCTGCATTTAAAACTGAAAAGATTTCAAAAATTCATGATAAACCAGAGGTAAAGACTCTCAAATCATTTCTAAATCTTCAATCTTGTTATCTTTGAGCACCAGATTTGAAGTGCTCTCACAATGCAAGAGGATTAGGGAGCTCAAGGTACACCTTTTGGTAGGCACCTGTTTCTCTTTGAAGAAACAAGGAATAGGTAAGTTGGAAAAATAAGCAATAAATCCAAAATCTGAAGGTGGAACTTGGGAATGAAGTTCCAGATATTGCAAATCTCCTGGAAAAAAATTCTTTTCCAACTCCATGATAGTGTCAGGTAGGCATATAATTCCTTTTTGACAAAAAATTGGTATCATGGGGTTGCAAGGGATGAAGGTTAATTACTACTTCTTGCCAGTTCACATCTGGATTCCAGTAAACTAGAAAGCTGTAGAATAGAATGGTATGGTCCATCCTGGGGATATCCAGAACAAATAACTCCCATTCAAAGCTGGGGAAATTGGAAAATGCAAAGGTAAATTTTGCCTTATGGGTAACCCAATGAGACAGCTTGGTTGCACTACTTACTAAATAGACAGGAAATTTATCCATTTTGGAATGCGTAAGGTTTTTGGAAGTGGCAAAAGATGAAATTATAAAAGAAAAATTAGTACTGGAATCAACTAAAACACAATAAAGGGTGTTGATGGTATGGAAAAGGACAAATCTTGAACGTGGAGCACCAAGTGACTGGAAAGTGAAAGGATTGACTCACTGTAATTTAGATAATGTTTAACTTTCCTTGCAAGTATCAGAAAAAGACCCAGCTAATTTACTGACTGATTAGCCGCTTCATGCGCTAGCCTCTTTTTGCAACTATTGAAATCATATTTTCCTCCACAATACATACATAAACCTTCTCTTTCCCTACTTTGCTGTTCCTACTTCCAGAGCATCCCGGTTTCTTTCTCCAGGAACTTTGGAGTTTTTGCAACAGCTTTCCCCTTTGGGTTGGAGTTTGAAGTTGGATTTGGTTTGGAGTGTTTTGGATTCTTTGAATGTTGCTTTGAAGAGTATTTTGCCTTTGGAGCCAAGCATGACAATCCATGTTTGTTTTTTTGAGAAGAGTTCATGTTGTGATAGCCATTATCAAGCTTGATCACCCAATTGATTAGCTGCTGAAGGAAGGTTGTCTTATGTACCACAACTGTGAGCTGTCTGATTAGGCAATTGGGTAAAACCTTTTGAAAATGAAATAAAAGTGTTGCCTTTTTCCATTGGATTCAAGACTGCAGAGTTTGAAATTGAGAGATATAAACAGAAACCCCACTATTTTACTTCATAACTAGGCTATCAAGTTTGTATTTCACATTTTGCACTTCATTGGGGTTGCCAAAAAGGGTGAAAGGTTTTGCTCAAACTTCTCCCTATTGTTGAGAATACAGGTACAAATCTTATTTGATAATAGTTTGACTTATGGCCCAAACCACTGCAAGGCTCTACCTCCTAAGAAGGAAGCTTTGTATATGAATTTATGTCTATTGGAGGGGAAGTTATTGGGATTGTTTGAGAAGATGATTCTACAAGAATTTAAGTAAGATCTAATTTTATGGGATTGTTCACCCATAAGATGGTCAGGTTGCTTCATGCCTGGAGTGCAAAGACTGGGACCACTCATACTTGTTTAAGAGCCTGGATCAAAGCGGAGAGAATAGTGAAAGTTTTGGTCTTGGGAGCACTACTACAAACCCTTGATCTTCCACAGGTTTCTGTTTCATTCAAAGAGTGTTTGGAATCTTTGATTTAATTGAGAGGATCCACAAGAGCTACACTTTGAGGAGCAAGGGGATTGTCAAGAGGTTCAACCAAAGGACATTTAGAAGAAGGAACTAGATCTAGGGGCTGTTGGGCCTGTGAAGCGCTGGATCTCCCTATCCAATGAATATCATCATTGTAAGGGGTGAGGGAAGCATTCCAACTTGAGTGAGTATGTGAAATTGTAAAAAGAAATCTACTATAGGGCGCAACTATGATAGATAGGTTGAGTTAGTTAATTTAATGTCACACAACCACCCCATATACTATTGGGCAATCTTTAGATGATTGTGAGCGCAAATGAGGAAACTGAATGCAAGAGATAAGTGAAAAGTAGCAAGGCTAACTTCAAAGTGAAAAATGAGGTTTGATGGCTCAAAAAACGTCAAGAGTAACAAATTTTTACAATCAGAGGAAACTGAAGCCAAGCCCAATATGATGACTTCTTTTAGCAAAATGCAAGAATGTATGAAATTAACTAACTGAGGAGACAATCTTCAGGCAGGAGGCGTAGACTTTATAAGGTAATCCAATGGTGACTAGATAAAACCTGATGGACTGCCATCTACAGCTAGGGAGCAATGATGCAATGAATGACAGGAATGGAATGGGTAAATGAAATAACAGCACAGAAGTTTCCAAGTTTTTAGCATAGCTGCAAGACAATGGAACATGAATATACAGAGACTTTCTGGATGAGAAAATGAAGGAATGACATGTGAGGACAATATAAATGAATGGATATAGGTATGCAAGGAAAGGGGCTATTCTATCCTCAAACTATACAGTTGATGTGGCTATCTAGGCATGTGTGCAAACTTGTGTGATTGCATGACCGGGAATGGGAGTCCAAGGGTTGATGATAACCAAGGGTAGAAGAGAAAAGCTTGAATGGATGGTCAACCAAATTAAAGTTAGCTGAGAAGATTCTAAAGTATATAATTGTTAGAATATTCTTGCCTCTTTTAATTTCATTCCTTTTGCACTCAGATTTCATTAATTTTATTTCCTCTGTTTTTTTGTATTCTCCTGTAATTCTAAGATTTCTGTACCACCATGCGCGGTCTGCTCCCTGAGCTCAGCCTTGATTTGGTGGACTCTCCAAATAAAATAAATCTCATAGCCCAGCACAAGCGGCACTTGCTGATTCATGTGGCTCTTGGTCACTTGTGGAAAAAACCAGTCAGATCTCATCCAACTCTCCTCTATATTGGCAAACCAACTGCAACCAATTATCCATTGAATACAAGCAGCCATATTGAACAGAGAAAGACCATTCTAGATCAACTCTTCAACCAGCAGACTGTTGATTGCTTTTTTTACAGCTCTTTCAAGGTTCTTCAATAAATTTTTCATCAAAAACCTTCTGGCTTTGTCATCTTCCTATCCAGATACTAGTGAATACTCCTGAAATTCATTCCTCATCCAGCCTCTAATACTGACCAGCAATGCCTCAAGATTCACAAGTTTTGTGATCAATCCATTTCAACCAATTATCAGAATATTGGCTAGTAGCTTGATATTTTCTGTTGGTTCCTTTTTGTTAATCAGCTCATCTCTCTTTCTTTTGACACTTTTTTACTCATTATGTTATGTTCCTCAAAATTAACCAACACCTTGGTCCTGCTTTGACAACCATAAATTTTTCAATACTGAGTTGCCAAGATTGGAAGGTTGTTACACAAGCCAGAGATAGTAAGCAGTGTGGTGACCAATTTGGTACACCTCAAGAAAAGGGGCAAAAATTTAAATTTTTTTCCTAGTTTTTTATCTTATCCAAAAAAAAAAAATTATTATGTATAGCATTTTTATTTTTTTCCTTCCTCCAACTTCTCCCTGTCCTAGCGGTTAAGGGCAGGCCCATGGGTGTTCAAGTCCCCAGGCTCTGTGTTAAATTTTCCCCTTCCTCACGTTTGACAGCCCTCTGACCATTTTTGGCCAAGGAGCATGTGTGAGAATTCTTGCTCCATAAATCCACTTTCCCCATCTATCCATCATCCTCATCATTCACCCTCCCTCAGTCCTCTCTTCAGCCTGATCTCCATCAATTGATCCAATCTAGTTGGCCTGGGTGAACTTGCAACTCACAGATGGACCACCCTAATTTGGTCTTTCTCCTTTTCTCCCTTGGCCCCTTCCCTTCCTCCTCTTTTCCACTTTTGTCCAATTTTTATCTATCAATCAATCATTCTCAAGCTTGAGTAATTCTAAGTTGCAACAAAAAAATATCCAATTTCCTACTTGCAGATAAATCTTGGCTATGGAAATTTTTCAGTTGCTTTTCCAAGCATCATCATCATCAGCTGCAGTTACTCAATCCGGTTGAAAACCTATCAATCTATTTCCAGCGTCAATTCCAGCCAACTTGACTCATTTACCCAATCCCCTCTTGCTACAAAATCACCATTGTTGGACATCATCATTGTCCCATATTCATCACCCAATCACCTGGCCTTTGCCAAATTTGTTAATCTGACGGACCAGAAAGCTATTGCTTGCAGCTTTCAGTGTTTTCCTCTGTCACTTATCATCAACTCTTCCTCAAATCTTCCCACTGGCGTCACCTCAAGCCCATTGGTCTGTTTGCATGGCTGCTGTTTCTGAGTTGCTTTCTGTCATGGCACCTTGGCTGTTGCAATTTCTCTCCATCAACATAATTTTCCCACCATTGGCATTGTCCCGGCTGTCTCACCAATTTGCTGAAAGCCATCAATGGCGCCCATCAGAAACCGCTTGGACCCTTTCTGTTGGATCCATGGCTTGCACCTGGAAACTGTTGCACGCCCACCAGTTTGCTGACATCTTCCGTTGTGGCCGCCCATCTTCCGACCTGCAGATGCTCATGCGCTGCACACTTTTTTCCTCAAAACCGGTTTGTTTTCCTTTGTCCATTTGTTTCCCATTTCACTATATTCCTGTCTCTTTTTTGTGTGCTGTTTTCATTACTATTTTCCCTTATCATTTCATTTTCCTCAAAAAAAAAGTTTTTTTCCCAATCTCATTTGGGTCATCCTATTGTAAATAGTTTACAGGGTCCTTTCCCATAAAAGGAGGGCTCTTCCCTGCCTTTTTCCAATTCTATCCATTCATCATCATCCATCCATTGTGGTATCCAATAAATCATCTACTCTTCTGATCAATAAATACGGTTATCCCCCTGTGTGTCTCATCATTTTCATCATCATCATCATAAAGCTGAATATATCTTTTGATTATCCCCTGATCCTCATCCTTATCACCAACCAATAGCCTTGCTGGTTGAAGAATAATTCATTGGTTGAATTCTTGAGTGTTTTAAACCACTCCTTTGATCCCTTTCTCTGAAAAAATTTGGTCTTGATCATTCATTTGATTGTCTTTCTGGAACCAGTCACATTTGACTGAGGGGTTTCTGTAAGCTTGAAACCTAGGGTTTATTTATTTAAAGTTGAATTGATCCACGCTATTCTTGAGTCCCTTGGGAAGTGCGGGGTTATTCTTGTTTGAATTTTTTACTGCTTTGCTTCTAGAGCTTCATAAAAAAAATTTCTTTGTTTTGTACAGCCACCCACAGTTATCTGGTACCCTTCAAGCGCTTGATGGCGCAGAGTTTGCCAGGTCCATTGAGAATATGGAGGTTGTTTGGGATTGAGTTGATTTTTCATAATCTTCTGCTGATGACCAGAGTTATTAGCTTCTGAGTGTTGTTACTTAAAACTGCGTTATTCTATTGAACTCTGAACAAACTTTAACATTTTTTGTTCAAGTCTTTTCCCACACCATCTTGCCTCAGATAGTGTTGTTCTGTTGCTGCCAACTACTATCAAAATTCATCCTATCCATTGATTCCTTATTTACAAAGTTGTGGATCTTTATTCCAGTTGCATTTGTATATTTTTGTAAATCTCAGGTGGGCAGCCTAAACAGCACCTTCTCTCCTCCACAGAACAGCCTGCGGCTCAGCACCATTTGGAGTCTTACAGCGGAAGGAACCATTGATGTTTTGCTTTATTTTTGTCACACTTATGGACTGAGGTAGATGTTATAATTATGGCCAGCAATTAGCTTAGGAAAATGAGAAGTATTTAAAGCAAAAGAAATGCTGGACACCTTGTTTCAATAATTGCTTGATGGGCTCTCACAAATGGGGCAACACGTTTGATGATATCATTGATGAATTTGATTGGATGATGAATGGATGATGTAAAACAGCAGGGAGAAGAGATCCGTAAGTAAAAAAGATTGGCCTCTTGTGAGCCCATGATAAAACAAGCCAAAAGGCAAATTTTCCGCCCCAAAAGAGCTCCACAGGCTCTACAGGCCTTGTTACTTGGTTTGGGCTACATCAGCCCACATGGCATCAGTCCCTGTACCCTTATTACCAGCCTATTGTGGTCCATTCTGGTGTTTCCACCGTTACAGGGCTGAACCAGCCCCTTTGCTGTTCAATCCCCTGGCTGGTTGTCCATTAAAACCAGCCCAGTTACTCTTATTACCTTACTTACGGTCTGGTTGCCTCATGCAGCCAGCCCCTGGCCCCACATATGGGCCAGGTGGGACCCAGGACTCACCTGGGTCTGGTCTCAACCTCACTTGGGGGGGGGGGGGTGTAACCCGCGGACTTGCCGCCCCCCCTCTTTCTCTCAAATCCCTGGTGGGGGCGGTCAAATCCCCTCACCAGGGGCCCTGGGGGTTGATGCCCCCATGGCATCGTCATGGTAAGTGGGCTGGGGGGTGGTCAGGTCCCCTCCAGCCCGTTGCTCCTTCCCCTTGGTAAAGGGGGGGGGGGGGGGGGGGGGGGGGGGGGGGGAGAGCGCCCCTTTGATGGTGGGGGGGGTGGTCAATTACCCCCGACCACTGGTTGCCTCAATGCGCCTGGCCTGGCCACCTCTTTTGGTGGGGGGGTGATCAAGTCCCCCCCACCATGACCGGTTGCTCCTTGCGACCGGTTGCTGGCTGGTTACAACCAGCCAGCCCTCCCCCTCCCCTTGCAATGGTGAGCAAGGGAGAGGGAAGAGCCAGGACCACCAGCCCGGCGGCCGCCACCCAGTGCGGCAGCCACAACAATGGCCCCGGGCGGGCCGTTGGGCCCCATAGAAGGGCCAAAGGCAAAAAAAGCGGCCCCAAGCGGGCCGCAACAATGGCCCCGCGTGGGCCGTTGGGCCCCATAGAAGGGCCAAAGGCAAAAAAAGCGGCCCCAAGCGGGCCGCAACACAGGCGGCAGCCCCAACCGGGCTGAAACACGGGCCGCAGCCCCAATGGGCCGCCCCAAGCCCAAAAAATAAGTAAAACATACTTTGGCGGGCCAGCCCGTCTGGCCAAGTATGTCCAAAATAAACCTTGGGCCCAATTACGCCCATACAAGCACATCTGGCTGTAATTGCCCATATCCCCCACCGGGCCCATTAGGGCCCGTGTACCAATGAGCCTGTTTCACCTGTTTTGAGGCCAGTTTCCCCAAATCAGTGACATCCACCCAGGCATGTATGGTCTGTGTGAGTGTCCAATGGGCCGGAGAGGCCCATATGTCCATCACATTTGGATTAAACTTATACGTAGCACACACATAAGTGCATACATATTTTAACACACCCCCTTAATCCAAAAGGGGTGACATCCGCATATTAGTCACAAAGACTTGATGGTTGTTCCTATCTAAAGCCTTGGTCAAGATATCTGCAATCATTTCTCCAGTGGGCATGTACCTCAACACAATCTCCTTGCAGTTAACTGCATCAAAAATAAAGTTATAGTGAACATTGATATGTTTTGTTCTTGAATGGAACACTTGGTTTTGTGTCAACACAATGGCACTCTGGCTATCAGAATACAACAACATAACACCTTGTGGTTTATGTGTATCCTCTAAGACTTTTCTCAACCATTTTTCCTCCTGTGAAGCTGCTAAGTAAGCTCTATACTCAGCCTCCATTGATGAAATACTTGTTGCCAACACCTTCTTGGACATCCATCACACTAGATTCTTACCTAAGAAGAATACAAAATCAATTTTTTATTCCCTAGTGTTACCATCTTCCCAACTTGCATCGGAATAAACAACCAAATCAAAGTTTGCTGACTTTGTAAACAACAGTCCCAGACTGTGCGTTCCTTTAAGATACCTCATAACTCTCTTAAACGCTGACCAATGCCTCATGCTTGGCTTCTCTAAGTGTTGCAACAAGAAACCAATTTCAAAAGCAATATTGGGCCTTGTACACTGCCCCAAATAATGAAGCGATCCAATAGCTGACCTGTAGTTGTTCCCAGATTGAAAAAACTCCAGATACTCCTCATCTGTAGACTTCTCTAAACAAATGTTTGACTGCATGGGAGTACCAAACTCCTTTGCATCCTCTAAGCCATGTTTCTTAAGAAGAGCTCCCACATAATGGCTCTGGTCTAACTTAATACCATTCTTGCTCTTACTGACTTTCATTCCTAGCACCTGTTGCGCCAGAAAAAGATCTTTTATCTTGAATTCCTTTTTGGGTGTCTCCATGACTCTCTCTTTACCATTTCCAATAATGATAATTTCATTGACCCATGCAAACAAAATTGCATCCTTTCTTACAAAAAGACAAGGGTTGGCCTCAGATGTTGTGAAACCAATCTGTATCAGTTTCTCACTCATGGTATTATACCACAATCTAGCTGCTTGCTTCAATCCATAAAGGGATCTACACAGCTTGAGGACATATTCCACTTTATCTGCTGAAAGAAAACTTCAAACACAGATTTTCTTCATGGTTTCTGGCTAAGTCTCTACTAACCACTCTCAAAAATCATCAGGGATTGACAGATAAACAGTCTCATCCTCTCCAAGTTTTGCATTCAAGTATGCTGTTACAAAATCATCTTGTCTGATATCTTCTCCCAACTCCACTTCCAGAGCAATGATTTACCTGAAGGTGGACAGCCTTCCAGTTGGTGAGAAGGTTTCTTGATAATTGATACCCTCTATCTGCTTGAAGCCCTGTCCAACGCATCTAGCTTCAAATTTTTTCAAAACTCCATTTGTGTCAAACTTCTTGTTTAACACCAATCTAGACCCCACAATGGTCTTTCCTTTTGGAACAGAATCCTGCTTAACCACTTCAAAGACACTATTATTTTCTAGAGAATCAAATTCCTCAAAAATAGCACTCTTCCAGTTGGCTCTCTCATCAGAATTCATAACTTGGCCAAAGCTATTTGGGTTAACCCTTTTACCCATTTCTGAATTCAACTCCAGGATTTCATTGAGCATAAAATTTTCCTGAAATGTATCTTCCTCATATCCTGCAGCAGCATAATGGGAATTCCATTCCCCATACCTATCAACTGGTACTCTAACCCTACCAATCCTTCTTACTGGAGGTGGAGGCTCATCAGGTTCCAAATTAACGGACTCCCCTGAAGCGGGAACTGAACCCTCTGGTGGCACGTCTGCCATCTCTTCATTTTCTGGAACCACATGTTCCCCAGCCTTTGCTGGTGAAATAGGTGCTAATTCTATTTCTTGCTGTGACTTATTCACAACAACATCTTCACTCCTTTTGAGTGGAAAGGTACTTTCATCAAATTTTACATCCCTACTACGGATAACCTTTCTTGTCCCTGGACAATAGATCCTTTATGATTTACTTATTAAATCATAGCCTACAAGTGCCCCTGTTCTGGCTCTAGGGTCTAATTTTCCAACCATCTCATTATGGTGGACACTAAAATACCTCAAGCAACCAATTGTTCTTAGGTGTGATGTTTTGGGGTACAACTTCCAAAACTGATAATGAGGACTCTTGCCATTAACACTTACAATGTTATGCAACAGACAGACTGTACACATCCACTCAGCCAATAAGAACTTTGGTAGACCATATTGAGACATAATAGCTCTGACTTTGTCCAGTAAAGTCCTATTCATTCTTTCAACTATTCCATTATTTTGTGGAGTACTTTCAGTAGTGACTATCTGAATGATACCATAATCTTTCAATGACCTCTCAAACTCTTTACTCACAAATTCACCACCTCAATCAGTGATAACCCTCTTGATCTCCTTCATTAGACCATTCTTTTTCCAGACTTTGAAGATTACAGAAAACTCCTCTGTGGTCTGATCCTTAGATTGAATTGGTTTAACCCAAACATAATTAGTTGCAGTATCAACTAATTTGATGAAGTATCTTGCCCCACCAAGGGACTCCGGTGTAAAAGGCCCTGCCAAATCAATGGAAAATTTCTCTCTAGGAACATCAGTGCAATCTCTGTTAGAATTATGGCCAGAAATTAGCTTAGGCAAATGAGCAGTATTTAAAGCAAAAGAAATGCTGGACACTGGGTGTCAATATTGGCTAATGGGGCTCTCAAAATGGGGCAATCCGTTGGATGAATTTGATTGGAATGATGAATGAATGGATGGAAAACAGCAGGGAGAAGAGCTCCTTAAGTACAAAAGATTGGCCTCTTGTGAGCCCATGATACAACAAGCCAAAAGGCAAATTTTCCGCCCCAAAAGAGCTCTACAGGCTCTACTAGCTTTGTTACTTGGCTGGGACTACATCAGCCTGCATGGCGTCAGTTCCTGAAACCTTACAACCGGCCTATTCCGGTTCATTCCAGTGTTTCCACCGTTACAGGGCTGAACCAGCCCCTTGCTGTTCAATCCCCTTGGCTGGTTGTCTGTTACAACCAGCCATGATGGCCTCATTACGTTGTTTACGGGCTGGTTGCCTCATGCAGCCAGCCCCTGGCCCCTCAAATGGGCCAGGTGGGACCCAGGGCACACCTGGGTCCGGTCTCAGACTCACATGGGGGGGTGTGACCAGCAGACATGCTGTCCCCCCCCTCTTTCTCTCTAATCCCTGGTGGGGGCGGTCAAATCCCCTCACCAGGGGCCCTGGGGGTTGATACCCCCAGGGCGTTGTCAAGAAAGTTGGCCTGGGAGGTGATCAGGTCCCCCCAGGCCCATCACTCCTCCCCCTTGGTAAAGGGGGGGGGGGTAGAGCGCCCCTGCTTGGTTGCTTCACACACTTGATGGTGGAGGGGTGATGCATTCCCCCCCACCTGCCAGTTGCTATGCTTGCGGCCGGCGCCGCCACCTCCTTGGGCAAGGGGGTGGTCATGTCCCCCCTGCCCTGACCAACCGGCAGGTTGCGGCAGGTTGCTGGCTGGTTCAACCCAGCCAGCTCCCCCCCATCCCCCTTGCAACGGCAAGCGAGGGGAGGGGGAGCAAGCCGGTGCAGCGCTGGTCGTCAGGCGCGACCAGCCGGGCCCATGCAGGATCCCTTGGCCGCGCAACAGCCCCGCGTGGGTTGTACCAAGGAAAACAGGCGGTCCCAAACGCGCCACAACGCAGGCATCGGCCCCGAGCGGGCCGCGACACGGGCAGAAGCCCCAATGGGCCGCCCCAAGCCCAAATTGTGAGAATTACATACTTTTGCAGGCCAGCCCGTCTGGCCAAGTATGTCCATAATAAAGCTTGGGCCCTTTTATGCCCAAATAAGCCCACCTGGCTTGGGTGGCCCATCCACCCTGGCGGGCCTGTGAGGGCCCATGTCCGAAAAGACCATAAAAACGTGTTTTGGCGCCCAAATGCCCAAAACCAATAACACCCACATAGGCCCACGTGGCCCACATCATGTCCAATGGGCAGTGGAGGCCCATTTTTGAATCCCATTTGGATTATGCACTCCTATGCACATTGCCTGAGTGCATCCGCATTTTAACAATCTTTACCCTTTGAGAACACATTTCTAGTCTTAGGACCTAAGGTACAACTCTCACAGTTGCTGTCCTTTACCTTATGGCCACTTCTATTATGAGCAACAGTTCTCAAAGCTGAGATTTTGAACAAGCTTTCACACAAAAGCTTGTTCTGAACCTGTCCACTAAGAACAGTTCTCCCATTCATATCAATAAAAAACTTATCTTCTTTGAGATAACAATTCTGGAAACCTTTTTTCCACAACACTCCAAAGGACACAAGGTTATAAGGCAACTCTGGTACATAGAAAACTTTATCAAAAGAAATTTTGAAACCCAAGTGATTTGCAAGAATAACTTTTCCAATTCCTTTAATCTGAATTTTTCTGCCTTTCTGACCAATATTGACAACTCCATCATAATTGCTAAGATTTGAAAATAAATTTGGTTCAAAGAACATGTGATCTGTACAGCCAGAATCAATCAAAAGCAGAACATCCTCCTTCAATCCTCCTAATAGGAAAGAAGCTTTAAAATTCACTGATAATTTCTCATCTTTGAGGTTAATATTACTCACTTTGTAATCAATCAAGTCCATTTCTTGATCCTCATCAATTTTTGCCTTATTTTTGGGGCCTTCTTCTTCAACAAACATTTCCATTGGACCATCAAAGGCCACCATTGCAAATTTTTCAGTAGTGAGATTGACCTCCTCGTCATTCTCTTCCAAATTATTCCTCTTCTTGGCCTCCTTGCAATCCTTTGCATAATGCCCCTTATTATTACAATTATAGCATGAGACCTTGGAAAAATCCTTTTTTTCCTTCTTGCAAGATTTTCCAGTATTTACAACAAGGGCTGTTCCAGAGCCCCCCTTCATCTTGAACTGAAGATCATCCTTTTCAATCCTTTTCAGCACATCCTCCTCCCCAGGGAGAGGATCCAATTGAGAAATAATTCTGACTAAAGAATCAAACTACTTTGGTAGCTTCTGAAGGATTAGGAGTGAAAAACACTCAGGATCCATGTTAAGTCCTGATGACTTAAAATTGGCTATGCTAGACCTAGCCTCTGCAACAAACTGTTTAAAATTTGAATATTGTAACTTGAACAGTTTATTGAAAGCTATACCCTTCTGGTGAATGGAATCACCGGCATACTTGGCCTTAAGAAACTTCCAAAGGATTCTGCCCCTACTTCTCTCATCTTCCCTAAGAGTATTGGCAACCCATGTCACATGATTCTCATCAAGATGCCTAAGGATGAGATGATAAGACTTTTTCTCCACCTATGAACTGATCAAAGTGTCATCTGCATCCATTATCTCCCCAAAACAGATGCTTTCCAGCTCACTATCCATAAGGATAGCCCAAGCATTATAATTCTGACTGTTCAGAACTATCTTGGTGGAGCTAACATCAGGGATATAGGACATCTTCTTGGAAAACTTGAGGTCTTTGAGGTTCTCCAGAGAAAGGTACAAGGGTCCAGATGGCTTGGAAGTAATGATGATGTTGGTACTGATAATGTGTTATACTTATGGCCAGAAATTGGCTTAGGCAAATGAGAAGTATTTGAATCAAAAGAAATGCTGGACCTCTTGTGTCAATAATTGCTTGATGGGCTCTCACAAATGGGGCAACACATTTGATGACACCTTGATGAATTTGATTGGATGATGGAAAACAGCAGGGAGAAGAGCTCCTTAAGTACAAAAGATTGGCCTCTTGTGAGCCCATGATACAACAAGCCAAAAGGAAAATATTCCGCCCCAAAAGAGCTCTACAGTCTCTACAGGCCTTGTTACTTGGTTTGTGCTAAATCAGTCCACATGGCATCAGTCCCTGTACCCTTCCAACCAGCCTATTCTGGTTATTTCTGGTGTCTCCACCTCGATGGGGCTGAACCAGCCCCTTAGCTGTTAAAAAACCTGGCTGGTTGTCTGTTAAAACAAGCCCTGTTACCTATCTTAGCACTTGCCACAGCCCTGGCCCCTCATATGGGCCAGGTGGGACCCAGGACTCACCTGATTGGGACCAAAATCTCACCTGGGGGGGGGGTGTAACCGGCGGACATGCCGCCCCCCTCTTTCTCTTAAATCCCTGGAGGGGGCGGTCAAATCCCCCAACCAGGGGCCCTGGGGGTCAATACCCCCAGGGCATTGTTAAGGTAGGTGGGCTGGGGGGTGGTCAGGTCCCCTCCAGCCCATCGCTCCTCCACCTTGGTAAAGGGGGGGGGGGGGGGGGGGGAGAGCGCCCCTTTGATGCTGGGCGGGGGGTCAATTCCCCCCCACCGCCGGTCGCCTCAATGCAACCGGCCTGGAAATCTCCTTTGGTGGGGTGGTGATCAAGTTCCCCCCACCATGACCAGTTGTCCCTTGCAACCGGTCGCTGGCTGATTGCAACCAGCCAGCCCTGCCCCTTCCCCTCGCAATGGCAAGCAAGGGGAGGGGGAGGAGCCGGGACCACCAGCCCTGCAGCCGCCACCCAGTCTGGTAGCCATGACAACGACCCTGCGTGGGCCGTCAGGCCCCATAGATGGGCTGAAGGCAAAAACAGCCGCCCTGAGCGGGCGGCCACACGGGAAGCAGCCTCCAGCGGGCCCCAATGCGGGTTGCAGCCCCAACCGGGCTGCAACACGGGTGGCGGCCCCAATCGAGCACTCCAAGCCCAAAAACTAAGTGAACCACACTTTGGCGGGCCAGCGTGTCTATAAAAATTGGGCCCAATTATGCCCATACAAGCCCATCTGGCTTCATTTGCCCATATAACTCACTGGGCCCATGTACCAATAGGCCTGTTTCACACGTTTTGAGGCCAGTTTCCCAAATTGGTGACATCCACACAGGCCAGTATGGTCCGTGTGAGTGTCTAATGGGCAGGAGAGGCCCATATGTGCATCCCATTCGGATTACACTTATACGTAGCACACGCGTAAGTGCATATGTATTTTAACATTTAGTACACAGAAAAGGCTTTAATTTCATTTTTCAAGAAATTATTTCATGTAAAAAACATGGATATCTCTGCCAAAAAGTGGAGCATTCAAAAAGATATCTCTGTAAATGTTTCACATGGAGGGTTGAAACAAATACAAGGTGGTACTTACCAACATTGACTGGAAGAATAATCATACTAGGATAAAGAAAGACAGCCAGTCTGAAACTTTCAGCATAGAAAGTGAAGCTCCAATTCAATTGAATGCACCAACTACCATTTCAACTAAATCCTCAACAACTGTCAAATCATGTGGTGGTAAATTACCGTTTCTAAAATGAGTCCTCTTTTTCCTTGTTTTCCCATCACATATGGAGTTTTTTTGTACCATCTTCTTCATATCAAAAACCTTTATGCATGAAAGGTGCTAATGAATTTAAGCCTCAAAAACTGTATATTTTAAATAGATATCCACTTTCAGAGTTTGTTTTGTTCTTCCTCAATACTCCACTGAGGGGCTGCCTTAGTCAAATTTATTTTGCATGCATTCTTTAATCCACATTTTTTATTTAGTTGGCTTTCCATGCCCAAATATTTAATGTCCTTTTGGGGATGTCTGTTTGCAGAAGTTTCTCTTTACTGATCATCTCAAAAAAATCTACTATTTCTTTGAATACAACCACCCTGATTGGAACATATTTTCAAAGGCTACATGCTTTGATTTTAAATCAGAGACTTAAAACAACCATTTGTAAAAATTCAAAGTGCACCCCTGCAACAAATTTGTGCCCTTCCTTGCCTGCATAGATTTTTGCTTTAAGACTACTTGACTAAAAATCACATGTATGAGGGAATGCCCATTGAGAATGGAATGGAAACATCCCAAAAAAGCAAATTCTATCAACAACAAAAGCCCACACATTGCACAGTTTTCTTAATGGACTCATTTGTGCGTGTGAACTAATTTCTCCAGCATGCAAAGGCCAACTAACATTTACCAGAGCACCTCCCCAAATTCTTTTTTTGAGAATAATTTAGACTTGCAAAGCCACATTCATTTCATAAAATAAACTTTTTTCTTATAAGAAGAGTGAAGGTACTTTACAGACTCAGAATAGTGAGTATTTCATCCATATGAGAGGGTGGGCAGAGGAGGGACTACACTCTTATGTTATTGTAGTTTCACTTTTTCAAGTACAGTGGTGTGCACTACCATATAGTAAGGCAGGCATGGGAATTTTGGCTGGCAGATACCAAAGTGTGGGCAAGGTGACTTGAGTCCCACCACCAAGGTTAAATTACACAAAACTGGTATATGTAAACCACTTAAAAAACACCTAAGTCAATGTTTTGAAAACCACACCTTGGCTTTTTCTTAATTACATGGCTGGTTGCCTCATGCAAACAGCCCCTGGCCCCACTTATGGGCTGGGAAGTATCCAGATTCCATCTGGTTCCCCTCTCAAAAGATCACCAGGGGAGGGGGGTAGTGACCAGCAAACATGACACCCCCCATCACCAATCCTTACAACTGATTCCCTGGGGGGGTGATGAAATACCCCTCCAGTGGCCCTGGGGGTTGATGGCCCCAGAGAATTTCTTTGAATTTGGGCTGGGGGGTTGTCAAATCCCCAAAAGGCCATAGGCCCTCCCCCTTGGTAACACGGGGGGGGGGGATCATGGAGATGGCCCCTATTTGGTGGTAGGGTGATCAAGTCCCCACCACTGCTGGTTGCCTTTTTGCAACCATCCATGTCCGTTTTTCCCTCCCACCCTTGAGATGATGAAGGAATGGGGGGATGGGGGGGGGGGAAAGCTTCCACCACTGTTACAGGGGGTGTAGCCAGCAGACATGCCACCCCCCCTCCCTCCTCCTTACAACTGTACCCTGGGGGGTTATGAAATTTCCTCCAGGTGCCCTAGGGTTCAATGGCCCCAGGGAGATTTTAATTTGGGCTTGTTGTTGGAATAAAGGCTTGAAGAGATGAACAAGGAGGGATAGGAGAGGAGAGACGGATGATGGAGGGGATTACAATCTAACTTAGGGGGTCCAGAAGGGACCAGATTAAGTACCACCTCAGTGAGTGGGCACAAATAAGAGGAGGAAGAATCTGATGGCTTTTCATTCAGTAGATCAGAATGAAAGAGTATTAATGGACAAATAAGGAACCACAAGTTGGGAACTTTGACATGTAAGAATATTCAATAAAACAGGTGAGATGGTAAATGGTTGAGACAGGAGGTTTAGTAAAAGAATCACATGGGATAAGGATGGTTACCTTTGAGTATCAAGATCCTGTGAAATGTGTAAGAGAAGGTGCCCAGTAGACTACAAGTACCAGACATAAATAATAATAATGAGGCCTGGGTATCTACAAGTATCAGGACATACAATATAGGTGGTTGGGACAGTTAAGGGTGTCACAAAAATACAACAATAATACTGATAAGGGGTTGAGACACACTATAAGAGCCACAAACATGCAAGATGAATAATAAAGTATAAGAGCGCTGAAAGAGGGTGGTGAGCGGACAAGGAGATGAGGTCCAAAACTCAACACAACCCCGCGCAAAACAACCGGGGTGAAGCGGACAGGACGGAAAGGTCAGTAGTTGTAGAGATGAGATTGCAACAATTTTGCAAGGAAAGTTGAGGAGAAGTTGTGAGCAATTTCGCAGGAAAGACCCGATCAAATTCAGTAGAAAAGGAGCGATCAAATTTGCAATCAAAGGCGCAAGCGATTTTGCGAGTGAGGAGAAATATGAGTCGCAACAATCTTGCAAGGCGAGAGGCTAGTGAACAGCAATCAAAGTTGCAAAGCAAGTTTTTAGCGGCAAGAAAAGTCTCAAGATTGATGAGAGCAAGTAAGGTCACAAGACAAGACCAAGCAAAGTTGGGAAAAAAGCATGAGAAAAGAGTTGGAAGCGAGAGAAGTTTAGCAAGAATGTGAACAAAGGTTCCAGTTGATTTTGGAGGGTGGAGATTCAAGAGTTGAGATTACGTGAACAATATTGGTGGATTGAATGGGAGAGAAAACAAAATAGAAATTGATGGCAAAAGCAGTACAACAAGGAAGCAAGTATGAAAAGGTTAAGAAAAGAACAAGAAAAAATAAAGAGATAAATATGGAAAGGAGATTATAGAACGGAACTGAGTGGGGATTAAGCAAAAACATGAAAGGTGGCTTCTACCAAGCCTTGGCCTCAAGAGTACACTTGGTGCCATCGGAGATGAGATTGGGGGTTCCATTTACAAGCCCTGCATAATGAATGTAGGATTTCAAATATAAACTAAGAGCGACAAGGTAAGAGACAAGTGTGAAACAGAAAGAGCGGTACAGAAAAAACAAGAATCGAACGGGCGCTCTTACCTAAGAGCGAAGGCGAGTTGAAGGAGGGAGATAAGGTGTGATGGAAAAAGAAAATAAAGTAGATGAAAAGGAAGGAAGAGTGAAGGCTGAAGGATGAATTGACAAAGGGTGAAGATAGCCCTAGTGAGCGAGAGTAGGGTGAAGCGAGCGATGGGCTTGAAGCTCCTTGATATTAGTTCGAGCCTTCCGATGAATGAGATTGGATGAACGCTAAAGGCGGATTAGAATGATTGAGGTTGATGTGAGTGATAGAGAAGCGGGGAATCGAGAATAGAGATTTATGGGCCGTTGTAGGCAGAATGATGAGTGAAGATGGAGAAAAGGATGTCACCACGAGTGATGAACTGGTGGGAGTTTTTATAGACGTGAATCCTCACCTTGGTTGGTGGAGCTAAGCAGTTTGGCCTGACTTGGGAGAATACGGTGGTGAGGCGTTTGGTCTTCTTGACCTGGGCATGAAGTGTACGGATTTGTGCCTGGTCTGTGCCATTTGTAGATGCTAGTTTGAGTTCTCTTATGCACATGGTTCTGACTAGGAGTTGAATGGCTGGATGAGATGATGGACTCATTCTGAAAATGAAAAGGGGTTTTTTCCTCCTCATTGGGTTTCATCTGGTATAATTGGTATTGGTTGAGGAGTTCAGGGTTCTCAGCAAAGTATCAATCTTTTGGATGAGTATACTAGGGATTGTGGATTCCATTAGTGCATTAAACAACCAGGAAGGCAGAAGGTGTAGAGAATACTGATTTGCCCGCTGTCTTGGCTTTGTTGTCCAGCATCTCAAGGACAAGTTCATGAGTAACTGAGGCAGATGAGTGGCCATCGGTTATGATTGAATTGAAAATGGAGTACTGGGATTCAGGAATTTTATCAAGAATTTGATGACCAAGTTGCTGGTTGTTCAGATCCAGATCAAGAGATTGAAGTTCAGAGATGGCGTTATGGATTTTGAGAATGGAGTCTTCTAAGCGTGCGGGATCAATGGTGGTATTACTGAGACACTCAAAAGCACCAAAAACATTGAATTCCTTTTTGGAGGAACCAAAGGACATGATGTTAGACAAGAGTACAACTTCATTGTCTTTGCCTCCATTTTCAGTGGCAGTGGAGATAAGGGAGAAATGGATTTTGGGACTAATGATGGTGAGTACTCCGTCCATAGCATCAGAATCCTGAGTAATGAATCAACTCTTGTTGTCTCTATTAGCTTTGGTTTTCCCAGAGATGAGTCTATATAGGCCCTTGCCGCAAAGCAGATTTTTCATCTTAAAACACCATTCTAAGAAATTTTTGGAAGTGAGGAGGGGAATTTTAGAATCATCAGATTCCATGATGATGAGAGTCAAAGTAATGCAGTCTTCCAAGTAGATTTATGGTAATTCTGGGCTCATAAAAAGTTAGAATAGAGGATTTAAAAGACAAACAAGGAGGGATCAGAGAGGAGAAGGGGATGATGGAGGCTATTAAAATCAAACTTAGGGGGTCCAGAAGGGACCAGATTAAGTACAGCCTCAGTGTGTGGGCCCGGATAAGAGGAGGAAGCATCTTATTGCTTTTCATTGAGTGAATCAGAAAGAAGAACTATTTATGGAAAAATAAGGAACCAAAAGTTGGGACCTTTGACAAGTAAGAATATTCAATAAAACAGGTGAGGTGGTAAATGGTTGATACAGGAGGTTTAGTAAAAGAATTACATGGGATAAGGATGGTTACATTTGAGTATCAAGATCCTGTGAAATGTGTAAGAGAAGATGCCCAGTAGAATAAAAGTACCAGGAATAAATAATTACAATGAGGCCTGGGTATCTACAAGTATCAGGACATTTATAGGTGGTTGGGACAGCTAAGGGTGTCAAAAACATACAAGAAGAATACTGATAAGAGTTTGAGACACACTATAAGCTCCACAAACATGCAAGATGAATAAGCAAGTATAAGAGTGCTGAAAGAGGGTGGTGAGAGGACAAGGAGATGAGGTACAAAACTCAACAGGGTGGTCAAATCACCAACAGCACGTGGATCCTCCCCCTTGGTAATGGGGGGGGGGAGATGGCCCTTATTTGATGGTAGGGCAATCAAGTACCAACCACTGCTGGTTGCCTTGTTGCAACCAGAAAGGTTGTTTTTTTCCTTCCCACACTTGAAATGATGGAGGAATGGGGGGATGGGGGGACCAAAGCTCCCTCCACATTCTCCACTATTGACCTGCGGCCCCAACCACCTCAGTCACGGATGCTCATGGATGCTACCCCGCGGCCACCACAACAGAACAGGTTGGTGGGAATCCATTTGGAGCCTCTCTTCCCCCCAAGGTAGCCCTCCACAGGCCATTGGGCTCTGCAGCAGTCCAGAAGCAAGAAACAGCAGCAACAAGGAGACTTCCCTAGGCAATAGCCAAAATGGGTTGTCCAAGCCCAAACCTAAGGAATGATTGTTTTGGTGGGCTGGCATGGAAGGCCTGGTATGTCCACAACACAGAAGGGGGCCAAAAAACACCCCTAAACCCAATTTGCCTGCAGTTTCCCATCCAACCAAGCGGGCCTGTGAGGGCCCATGTCCAAAGAGACCTATTTCACATTTTTTGAGGCCAGTTTCCCAAAATCAGTGACATCCACGTGTGATTGTCAATGGGATGTAGAGGCACATATGTGAGTAACGTTTGAATTACACTCATAAATGGAAAAAACATCAGTGCATATGCGCACTAAAAAGAAAAAAAAACTGTTCCACAAAAATTCCTGCATTTGGATTCATGCCTCCAAAAGCCAGCATTTTAATGCAATGGTTTTTTTTTGGGATTCTTTAAAAAAAAAAAAATTTTGCGCCAAAATTCTTGTGTTTGGATGTATGCCTCCCAATACAAGAATTTTGGTCCAACAGTTTTTTTTAAGAAGAATCCCATAAAAAAAATATTTCACCAAAATGCTTATGTTCCCAGGCATGCATACAAATGCCAGATTTTTGGTTCACCTTTCTTTTTTTTAAAAAAAATAATCCCAACCAAAAAGCAATTTCACCAAAATTCTTTTGTTTGGAGGCATGCATCCAAACACAAGAGTTATTGTGAAACAGTTTTTTTTGGAATCCCAAGAATTTTGGTTCAATCATTTTTTGTTTCTTATGCTTAAAAAAAATTGGGTTTCAAAACAAAAAAAACTGTTGGAAAGACATTTTTGTGTTTGGATGCATGCCTCCAAACACAAGCATTTTGGTGCAAGGTTTTTTTTTTAGGATTATTTTTTTTTGAAAAAAACTGCTGCACCACAATTCTTGTGTTTGAATGCATGCCTCCAAACACAAGCATTTTGGTGGAATGGTTTCCTTTTTTCTGTGATTTTTTTTAAAAAAAAACTTTTGCACCAAAATGCTTGGTTTTGGACTCATGCCTCCCAAAACAAGCATTTTGGTTTCACATTTTCTTTCCTTAAAGTGGGATTCAAAAAAAATCTTCTGCCATAATTTTTGTGTTTGGATGCATGCCTGCAAACACAACCTTCTTGGTGCAATGGTTTCTTTTTCTTCCTGATTATTTAATTTTTATTGTTGTTGACAAGCTGGACCCTTTTTGCTGGCTGCAGCTGGTAAAGTAGCTTTTAAATGCCTAAAAATCAAGATGTTACAATAAATGAAGCCTGCCACACCCCAAAGCCCCTCAATCCATCAAAACCCAGTTCCTTGGTTGTTAATCAAGGTTCAGTGTCAATTTATTTTTTTTCAGTCAAGAAAATGGTTGAATTGTTATCAAGACACATGAGTTCAAGTGTTTAAAAGTCTGAAATTTGAAGCATTGTAATTCCAAAGAATATGGCCCAGAATGTTCCCCTGCCCCCCAAGAAGTGTTCCTACAATTCATAGTGTGCAATAAAATTGATGGCAAAAGAAGGATTACTTGATGAAACATTAATTATGTTTTTCCATTGTGTTTTTCACAAATTAAACATCATTTTTTTTTTCTTTGTCAATGGAAATAATTGTGATATGAAACGCAATTCATTCCAAAACTAAACTTTGAAAGACAGGTAATTGGAAGGAAAGAACCAGGTAAAATAAAAACAAAAGACCTCTGAAATTTGAAAAACAGCAATGTGGATGTATTGGTGAAATATTAAGGTTTGTTGCATTGATCTCCAGGCTCAGTAGACTGCAGCTGTGTTTTTATCTTTTTGAAATTTTCAAACATTACTGACAGTGATCAGAATTCACATTTCACAATTTATTTAGAGTTTTGGATCACCAGATTTAAGGCTGGGGTATTCCAGTACACAATATTTTGATTTGTTATGTTTTATACATCATTAGATCAAAGGTGAATGCCAAGTGATTTTTTTTTCATAAGCATTGAAGCTCAAGTAAATTCCAGTTTCTGCATTCAGGAATCACCAGTGACATCCTTTTTCCACCATGGTGAATAAAAAGTGAATTATATATTTATTTTCAATGTAAAATTTGGTTATAAAGTCAATATTCTTCATTTGTGAATAGAAGTTTCCTGCAAAGGGAGTAAATGGGTCAGAAAATGGGACTGGATGGTAACATGGAGTCACTGGCCATCCAGAGACCCCAATTTGACCCTGGTAATCAATCACAGATTCTTCATCCCCCTCTTGATTCATAGTTGCCTCAGTTGGTATAGTCTCTGATATTTCTTCTGCCCTGGCTACACAAAAATTTTCACCTTGTTCTTCAAATTTTTCCATAAAGATTTCTCCAAAATATTCATCTCTTTTGTGAAACAGCAAATTCCTTGATGGTACTATAGCATTCAAATCTGGGTTCCAAATTTGGTATGATTGCATTTTTTCATTGAATAAATTTAAAATCCTTTCACCCAGAAAGAGTCTAATTTCCCAATTCTCTCCAATTGGTGAATACTCTACCATGCCTCTGATCCAACTGGTCAAATATTATCAAGCTTAGGTTCCACTCCCCATAACTTAAGGTATGGATTAGTCTTTTGATTAAAATTATAGAGGAACACTGCCCTGGATACTAATTCTTCCCATAGGTTTTTTGGTTACCCAACATCAATTTGAATAGTGCATGCTTTTTCCATGATTGTAAATTTTATCCTCTTGGCTGTACCATTTTTCTGTGGTGTGTTCCTTGGTGTTATGATCTGTGTGATTCCTTTTTTTGCAAGCCAATAGTTCATAAATTTTTTTATAAACTTCCCTCCCCTATTGGTTATTTTTTCTCAACCTTTCCTCCTAATTTATTTTTGATTGAATTGAAAAAAAACATCAATTCTTGCTTGGCTTGACTTGTTACCCTTAAGTTCCTTACCCAAGCGTAGCGACTGGCCTTCTTTACTATGATTAGGAAGTAGCATGACCCGCCTAACAAGACTGGAAATATAGGCACCACAACCTCTGATGACAGCACTTCCGCAGGTTTTTTTGTTCTTTCACAATTTTTCAGCAACAGTGTGGTGACCAATTTGGTACACCTCAAGAAAAGGGGCAAATTTTTTTAAAAAAATATGAATAGCATTTTTTCTTTTTCTTTCCTCCAACTTCTCCCTGGCCTAGTGGTCTAGGGCAGGCCCATGGGTGTTCAAGTCCCCAGGCTCTGTGTTCAATTTGCCCCTTTCTCATGTTTGACAGCCCTCTGACCATTTTTTTGGCCAAGGAGCGCGTGCAAGCGTTCTCGCTTGATCCATGAAAATTGATACAATCTCTCATCCTGCATCTGCCTTTGATCCTCCTCTTCGTCTCCTTCATCCAACCATCTTCCCATCAATTTCTCCATGTGGTTTGACTTTTGCCAACACATTTGTAACCTTTCCATTGATTGTGCTCTCAGAACCATTTTTGTCATCTATTTGCGCGGTCAAAGCCTCTCAAAATTGTTTTCCGCTTGCAAATCCGCCATTGTTATCTACTTGCCTTTCATTTGGTCTCACATCTAGTTACAACTTGATCCTGCTTTTCACTGGTAAATCACCACTTTGAGATTGCGCTTGTTCAATTGCTCTTGCATCTGAATCATCTTGAGATCTTTGTGCCGCCTTAAACATTTTCCCAATACCTGCTCTCTTCATCTTCTATTTGTTGGTAAATTAATCAGTAAAAACCTAATTCTTGCGCGTGCTCCAAGAATTGCTCAATTATCTTCATTGCTGTATTAACATAATTGCTTGACCCGCCAAGTTCTAAATTTCTCGCGCGTCACTTCAACACTCCTACTGACTAGTCCCAATTGGGACAACTAATTTTGAAAACCTCCTTCCAATATTGCGCCTTGTCAACCATCCCACACATCATTGTTTGCGGCTGTTGTTGAAAGTTGTACCAGCCATTTGTTAAATCGCAGAAGCCCTTCAGCCACTGAGTGTATCCACTCATCACCTCTGCCCTGTTTCTTTGTTTTCAAATTTTATTTTTACTATTTATTTTTTTTTAAAAAAAATCCTGCTCTCATTTTTAGTTATCTCTTTTAAGTAGTCTGCAGGGACTCTTGCCCATATAAGGGGGGGAATCTGCCCTGATTTTTTGCTTATCAGATATCATCTTATCCATCCTTTGTGGCATCCAATAAATCATCTAATCCTCCAATCAATAAATAAGAGTATCCCCCTGTGTGTCTCATCATTTTCATCATAATCATGATAAAGCTGGATAAATCTGTTGATTATCACCTGATTCTCATCCTTATCACCATCAAATAGCCTTTCTGGTTGAAGAAGAATTAATTTGGTTGAGTTTTTGAGTGTTTTAAACCACCCCTTTGATCCCTTTTTCTGACCACTTTGGTCTTCATCATTCATCTGATTGTCTTTCTGGAACCATTCATGTTTGACTGAGAGATTTCTGTAAGCTTGAAACCTGGGTTTTATTTATTTAAAGTTGAATTCATCCATGCTATTCTTGAGTCCCTTGGGAAGTGCTGGGTTATTCTTGTTCGAATTTTTTTCCTGCTTTTCTTCTAGAGCTCCATAAAAAAAATTTGCTTTGTTTTGTACAGCCACCCACAATTATCTGGTACCCTTCAAGCGCTTGATTTCTGAGAGGTGGACAGGTGCATTGAGAACCCGGAGGTTGGTTGGGATTGAGTTGATCATTCCTAATCTTCTGCAGAAAAATAGAGTTATTAGCTTGTGGGCGTTGTTACTTACAACTGCCTTGTTCTATTGAACTCTGAACAAACTTTAACCTATTTTGTTCAAGTCTTTTCCCTGCACCATCTTGCCTCAGATAGAGTGTTTCCATTGCTAATGACTACTATCAACATTGATCCTTTCCATTGATTCCTTATTTACAAGGTTCTGGATCTTGATTCAGGCTACATTTAAATATTTTGCTAATGCTCAGGAGGGTAGCCTAAACAGCACCTTTTTGCTTCCACAGAAATACCTGTGGCTCAGCACTGTTTGGATTCTTACATTTGGTCCCCCAGGCTGGGATCAAACCCGCAACCTTGGGATTTACAGTCCCATTATGTTGGGAATAAACTTCAAAATCCAATCCTTTTCCTTTTTTTTTCTCTATTTCTCTTTTTCCCCAGATCTGATCCATGGAGGAAACTTATCTCAGAAGTAAGTCTTCCCAATTTTGCACTGCTTGGGCAAGATTCTTGTTGTTTTTTGTGAAACCCTTCTCTTGCCACACTTGTGAGCCACTTTGGAAATCTTCTTTTTGGATCCTCTAGGAACTCTGTTATTTGAAATGGAATATACTGGTACCTCTTCCTCCTCTGTTTGTGCTAAGATGTCAAAGATAAAACTCCATTGAAAGAACTTGGTTTTCAATGGGAAAAATGTCAAACAATTCCTGGATTTTTAAAAAATGGATTCAGAAGTGAATGAAGCTAGCAAATACAATATGGCCTATCAATTAAGATTATTTATTTCCTATGATGAAGTTATGGAATTAATAAAGTCTTTTGATGGATTCAAATCTCATAAATGGACGCTTCTAAGGGAACCAATGCTGGCGTATTGGGGAAGGATAGATATAGCTTGATTTGCGCTACAGGATTTGGATGATCTTGTCTCTCAGTGGATCTCAAAGGATGGTATTTCTTTGGCATGTGATTATCAATTTTTTAGAAAATTGTGGGATCCTATCCAATCTTATCTCCTTAGAAGTGATCATATTGACCCCATGGACAAAATTCAAGTACAATTATTCCAATCTTCTTTTCTAGTAGTTCAGGAGAAAATAAGGGACAATGGTAAATTCCGGATATATGATCACAACTAGGGATGATTTCTTCAAGCTTCCTGATTTTCTTGTCCTTAGGATTTCTATGGATAAAGTTGTGAAAGTTTAAAATTCCCTAACATTCAAAAAACCCCGCACAACTGAACCTTTTACTGCCCCCTTGTTTTCTGAGTCTAACAAAACTATGAGGAAAATGGAGGCCATTCATTGTCCCAAATAAAATCATCAGGCTAACAAAGAAACGGCAACTATTGATGAAATCAAAAAATATCTCCAAGCTTCCAAAAATAAAATGGATCAAAAGATTTTTACTCTTGCTTCTCCCAAAACTTCCAATTCCGTTCCTAGGTCCACTCTGATCTGCTACTATTGTCATGGGGAAGGTCATGGAACCGGAAAATGCCCAGAGCTCCAGAACAATAAGGAGGAAAAGTTGGTGGAAAACAAGGGAAATTATTTTTTCTTCCTAATGGTGGTCAGATCCCTTTCAATTCATCACACCCTATCAATCATGTGGTGGCTTCTTTTCAGCCATCTCCACCTAAGAACATGTCTTTGGCCTCCTGGGATTTTTGATCTTCCTGTGGTACTCTTCAACCATGGTATCCTCCTGCTATCTACTCCTCTAGCTTCTCCGGGGATTATCAATCCAATCCAGCTAGGAAAAAACATGAGGAACCCAAACGTCACAATGCTCCTCCTATGCAATCCAATATTCTTTGTAAACCAGTCAAACATTGACCATCCCCTGAATATCCTTCCTCTGTGGTGGAAGACATGGACTTAGAAAGAGAACCTCTGATGGAAAGCTTTTAAAATCACACTGATCATTCTCCTCCTCTGGTTGCAACACCCCAACCTGCTGATCCTGTCATAATCCCTCCTTCACCTGAGAATCCTCCCTCCACCCAGCCCAAAGTTTGGTTCAAGAGGGGAATCTCTAAGGACCACTCCAAAGTTTTGGAAGGGATACTAAAAAAATCTCTGATCTGAAAATTTCTGATTTATCTGTTACTGAGCTCCTTTTAATTTTGCCCTCTGTTGGTGTAGGTATGAAGAAATGGGTCTCTTGTTGAAATGTGGACATTGGCTCTGAAAAATTGAAGGTTTCCTCTGGAACATTGCTTGAGGACTCTGGAGGAACAGATCCTTTTTCAGATTCTAAACTGTGCTCTTTTCTGCTCAGTTTTCTTCCTTGTTTTCTTGGAAAATTGGATAAAAGGGTTTCTCTTCTGGTTGATTCTGGTTGTCAACTTAACCTGATTTTGGATTCTAAGGCCTGCAAACTCAATCTCAGTCCTACAGTTAGCTTCCAGTCTGCGGTGTATGGAATAGGGAATCAGTGTTGTGAGTTAGTTGGTATTGCTGAAGATGTTCAAGTAAAAATTGGCCAAAATATTGTTGGAAGCTGTCATTCTTGGATTGCTTGTTTGGAAGGACCTATGATCTTGGGTCAACCATTTTTAATGGACTTTGCTGCTAACTTGATGTTTTCTGATCAAGTTGGGGATAGAATCCTTCTGACCAAGGCTGATGGAAGGAAGATTTAAGTTCCTCTCTCCTCTTTGGGTTCTGGTTGTTGCAAAAGAAATTTCCCTGGTCATCCTTCTAAATCAGTTCTTAAGGGGAAGCAGCAAGAATCATCTGATTCCTCTCATTTTTTAGCGGAATAGTTGATTCTACTGATATTTTTAGTTCTTCCCAGCCTTGACTTCAACTCAAGGATCAAATCTCATCCCAGAGGCTGATTTTTCTTTTTTTTCATCATTTTATTCTTATCTGGCAAGTATGAAAATCAAAAACATGTAAAAAAATCCCAAAAATATTCCCTCTCTCTCTGGATCTGTGGTTTCTTCTTTTCCCTGTTATCTTAATTGTTTTCAAGCTTCTTTTATTTCTGGTTCTAATCTCTGCAATGAGTATAAAATAGATCTTGATGTTAATTCTCTTCTTAATGGTTTTGGTATGGAGGAATATGGACTTCAGTGGAGGAACTTGGGGGTCAAAGTAAGTCCTCCCTATTATGCACCACTAGGGCATTCTTCTACAATCATTTTTGAAACTATACCTTGTGCCACACCTTTGAGCAACATATTATCCCTTAGGTCTTGTTTTATGGAAAAAGCATCCCTTGAGGACTTTTCATAACATAGGATGTGGAAAATGTTGGAACGTGGTCTCAGTTTATGCAGTTAGGTGTTGCTGGTCAAGGCTTTGAGGAAACAGGAACTTCTCTCTTTTGCCACCAAGTATAAACAAGTTGCAAAAAAGGTCCAACCTATCAATAGGCCCATGCCCCTCAACCTTAGCCCTCCTCTCATGCGCCCTCCTTTATCCCATGATCCTTACTGTGGTTTATCTCAATCTCTTGCTGGTCCCTTTGTGCCTAGTGGTCATGTCCCTGGAGAACATCTGAAAGTGGTCAACTCTGGTACAGATGGATGGCTTCTTCCTGATGAGTTAAATTTAATAAAAAATGTCTTATCCCTGAGGGAAAAGTCTATTGCCTTCTGTGAAGAAGAGAGAGGTCTCTTGAAATAATCCTATGGTCTACCTTACATTATCCCTGTAGTTGAGCACAATCCTTGGAAAACAAAAACAAATCCAATCCCTGCTGTAAAATTTGAAAAATTTATCAAGTTGATCCGCAAAGGAGTCCATACCTGTCTTTATGAAAATTCAAAATCCAGTTATTCTAGGCCTTTTTTCTGCCTCCTGAAAATTAATGTTAAACTTAGATTATTTCAAAATCTCCAACCTCTCAAAATAGTTATGATTAAAGACTCTGGTGTTCCTCCCGCTACTGAAGAATTTGTGGAATCTTTTTCTGGGAGGCCTTGTTATAGTCTGGAGGAAATTATGGGTGGCTATGACAAACAATCTCTACATCCTATCTCCCTTGCTCTCACTGACTTTGATAATCCCCTTGGTTGATTTCAGCTTACTCAATTGCCTCAAGGTGCCACCAATTTGGTTGCAGTCTATCAGGCTCAGAAAATATGGATCCTCCAGGATGAAATTTCTGATAATGCTTTGATCTTTATTGAAAATGGCAGAATTAAAGGTCCAGTGTCTGATTATGATAAAAAGCTCCTATCTTGGAATTCAGGGATTTGTTGATTCATTTGAGAATATGCTACTACTCTGGAAAGGATTCTGTTTCAAATTGGAGAATTGGGCCTGACTGTTTCTGGATCCAAATTGCCAGCTTGGGTCCCTGCTCTGGAAATTTTTGGCCATGTGGTCTGCAAGGAAGGAAGAAGGATGGCACCATCAAAATTCAACAAGATCATCTCTTGGCCCACTCCAATCAATCCCACTGAAGTTAGAGGCTTTCTAGGTGTTTTAACCTATGTTTGAATCTTCAATCCATATTTATCCAAAATCTGTGCCCATTTGTGTCATCTAACCAGGAAAGAAGCTGAATTAATTTGGAGCCAAGCTTGTGAATTTTTTTTTCAGTTGCTCAAAACTGATCTTGGAAAAGAAATAGTGTTGAAGAAGATCTCTTATGGACCAGGAGCTGGCAAGATCAAGCTGGCTGTCAATTCTAATTATCAATCTGTTGGGGCTGTTCTTACCCAGGAAGATGAAAATGGTTTCAACCAACCTGCTCTTTGTGAATCCTTTTTATTTTCAGATGTGAAATCCAGATACTCTCAACCAAAACTGGAACTCTGAGGCGTGGCTTGAATGTTGAAGAAACTTCAAAAAGTCCCCTGGGGTCAACATTTTGAATTAAAAGTGGACGCTCAATCCATACTTGAAATGATTGATGCTCCCAGCCTTTGAAATGCTCCTAAGACTTGTTGGGTGGCCTTTATTCAGTTTTTATCTTTTAATATTGTTCACAGGCCCAGATAATATTTCACCGTGCCTGATGGTTTTTCTCCACGTTGTGGTGATCTTTTATAGATGCAAGTCAGAATTGGCTGCGCGCTGCGCGCTCAGCAGGGGTAGCGCGCTCAGCAGTGGGTGGAGCTTCACCGCAGCAAGTCGCACTTTGCGCTCAGCAGCGGTCAAATTGGGCTCAGCATCTGGATATGCAGGATGGCTCAGATTGGATTGGACAGATTGCGCAGATATATCTTGGATGTCTCAAATGGCGCTTTGGGCAGATGCAGACATGCGCGGGGGCTCCAATTTGGGGGCAGCGCAAGGGATGCTTCATGAGAAGGATGAACCGGTTGGACGTAATGGCAGGGGGGCAATACAGATGGATATGGGATATGGGATGTGGATTATGGGATGGGAAGGATAGGGTTGAGGCTAGGGTTCTGTGCTTAGGGTTTTTATTTCATTATTCTTGCTTGTTTCTGGTTGTACTTAGGTTAGGGTTGAGGGGTAAGCTACTTAAGCTGCACCCTCAACCCAGGCATCATGGGGGATTGGATCACCAAGGATCATTGGTTGCCATAGGTTTTGGAAGGATCTTTCCTCTCAATTCTCTATCTCTCAGTCAAAGGGTGAACAGTTGCACTCAGGGTTTACAGATGCAAGGGATCAATAACTGTTCTTATTATGGCTAGAAATTAGCTTAGGAAAATGAGCAGTATTTAAAGCAAAAAAAAAAATGCTGGACACCTTGTGTCAATAATTTCTGATGGGCTCTCACAATGGGGCAATACATTGGATAATATTGGTGATGAATTCAATTGGATGATAAATGGATGATGGAAAACAGCAGGGAGAAGAGCTCCTTAAGTACAAAAGATTGGCCTCTTGTGAGCCCATGATACAAAAAGCCAAAAGGGCAATTTTCCGCCCCAAAACAGCTCTACAGGCTCTACAGGCCTTGTTACTTGGTTTGGGCTACATCAGCCCACATGGCATCAGTCCCTGAACCTTTAAAACCAGCCCATTCCAGTCTTTTTTTGTTGTTTCCACCCTTACAGTGCTGAACAAGCCCCTGTGCTGTTCAATCCCTGGCTGGTTGTCTATTACAACCGGCCTGTTACCTCACATGCTGGCTGGTTGCCTCATGCGACCAGCCCCTGGTCATAAAAATGGCCAGGAGGGACCCAGGACACACCTGGGTCCGGTCTCAGACACACTTGGGGGGGGGGGGGTGTGTGACCAGCAGACATGCTGTCCCCCCCTCCTTCTCACAGATCCCTGCAGAGGGCTGTCAAATCCCCCTACCAGGGGCCCTGGAGGTTGATACCCCCAGGGCGTTGCTACAGTAGGTGGGCTGGGGAGGTGGTCAGGTCCCCTCCAGCCCATTGCTCCTCCCCCTTGGTAAAGGGGGGGGGGGGGGGGAGAGAGCGCCCCTTTGATGGTGGGGGGTTGGTCAATTACCCCCCACGGCCGGTTGCCTTGATGCAACCAGCCTAGCCACACCTTTTGGTGGGGGGGTGATCAAGTCCCCCCCACCATGACCTGTTGCTCCTTGCAACCGGTCGCTTGCTGGTTCCATCCATCCAGCCCTCCCTCCCCTCCTTGCAATGGCAAGCAAGGGGAGGGGGAGGAGCCAGGGCCTCCAGCTTCGCGGCCGCCAGGGGCTAAAGAGCCAGGACCGGGGTGGGGGGGCTCAATTTTGAGTCCCCCTGCCCCCCCACGACGGCCCTGAGCGGGCCGTTGGGCCCCATAAGCAAAAACAGCGGCCCCAAGTGGGCCGCAACACGAGAAGCAGCCCCAACCGGGCCGTGACACAGGAGGCGGCCTCCATGGGCCGCCCCAAGCCTGAAAATTAAGTAAACCATGCTGTGGACCAAGCCCCTCTGGCCAAGTATGTCCAAAATAAACCTTGGGCCCAATTATGCCCACACAAGCCCATCTGGCTGTATTTGCCCATACACCTCACCGGGCCCGTTAGGGCCTGTGTACCAATAGGCCTTTTTCACGCGTTTTGAGGCCAGTTTCCCAAAATCTGTGACATCCACACAGGCCTGTATGGTTTGTGTGAGTGTCCAATGGGCCGGACAGGTCCATATGTGCATCCCATTTGGATTACACTTATATGTAGCACATGCATAAGTGCATACGTATTTTTGTAAAAGTATTAATGAATCAAGAAACCTAGACCAGGCTGATTCATTTCAGATTCAAGGAAAGGGTTAGAAACCATGAACACCAGATGAACAGATCACAAAACAGAAATGAACAGAAAGGAAAACAAAAAGAGACTGATATTTCTACAGGCCGGGTTATGACCTCTAAAGAGATTAAGTAGAACAGAGCAGTTTGAGGATTTGTTGTCAACTGATCCGACTGGGATACTGAGCTGAGAAAGTCAATAGATTAGTCAAGAGGAATGTTGAGTTGATCATTTTTTCAGTCTAGTCTTTGGGTTCAGATGATTCAGTGATCGAAGTCAAGTAGGTGAAGCTGGCCAAGTGGTCAAGTTTGAGTCTTCAGTTGGAGGACAGAGGATAGTTGCTTGTCTTTTATGTTCTGAGTCATGACATCGCGTGAGAGTTGTAAGTGACAGGTATGAGATAGGTGACAGCTCAACACAGGAAAATTGGAAGGAAAACAACTTGACATTCTGAGACAATGAGTTACGCAATACATGAGACATGAAATATATGGGAATGAAGAAAAGAAACAAGGAAACACATCTTAAATTAAGATTAAATGGAATAAGAACATCAACAATTTTAACACACTCCCTTAATCCAAAAGGGGTGACATCCGCATGTTAGTCACAAAGCCTTGATGCTTGTTCCTATCTAAAGCCTTAATCAAGATATCTGCAATCATATCTCCAGTGGGCATGTACCTTAACACAATCTCCTTGAAGTTAACTGCATTGCAAATATAGTTATAGTGAACATCCATATTTTTTGTTCTTGAATGGAACACTTGGTTTTGCGCCAACAAAATGGCACTCTGGTTATAAGAATACAACAACGCAAACCCTTGTGGCTAATGTGTATCCTCTAAGACTTTCTCAACCATTTTGCTTCCTGTGAAGCTGCTAAGTAAGCTCTATACTCAGCCTCTGTTGATGAAAGACTTATTTCCTATACCTTCTTGGACATCCATGACACCAGATTCTTACCTAAAAAGAATACAAAATCACTTGTTGATTCCCTAGTGTTACCATCTACCCAACTTGCATTGGAATAACCAACCAAATCAAAGTCTGCTGACTTTGTAAACAACAGTCTCAGACTGTGAATTCCTTTAAGATACCTCATAACTCTCTTAAACGCTAACCAATGCCTAATGCTTGGCTTCTCTAAGTGTTGCAAAAAGACACCAATTTCAAAAGCATAATTGGGCCTTGTACACTTCCCCAAATAATTAAGCAATCCAATAGCTGACCTGTAGTTGTTCCCAGATTCAACAAACTCCAGATACTCCTCATCTTTAGACTTCTCTAATTGAACGTTTGACTGCATGGGAGTACCAAACTCTTTTGCATCCTCTAAGCCATATTTCTTAAGAAGAGCTGCCACGTAATGGCTCTGGTCTAAATTAATACAATTCTTGCTCTTACTGACTTTCATTCCTAGCACCTGTTGCACTAGAACAAGATCTTTTATCTTGAATACCTTTTTGAGTGTCTCCATGACTCTCTCTTTACCATTTCCAATAACAATAATTTCATCAACCCATACAAAAAAAACTGCATCCTTTCTTACAAAAAGACAATGGTCGGCCTGAGACGTCTTGAAATCAATCTGTATCAGTTTCTCACTCATGGTATTATGCCAAAATCTAGCTGCTTGCTTCAATCCATAAAGGCATCTACACAGCTTGAGGACATATTCACATTTATTCTGAAAGAAAACTTCTAACACATATTTTCTTCATGGTTTCTGGTTTAGTCTCTACTAACCATTCACAAAATCCATCAGGGATTGACATATAAACAGTCTCCTCCTCTCCAAGTTTTGCATTCAAGTATGCTGTTAAAAAATCAGCAAGTCTGATTTATTCACCCAACTCCACTGCCAGAGCAATGATTTACCTGAAGGTGGACAGCCTTCCAGTTGGTGAGAAAGTTTCTTGGTAATCAACACCCTCTCTTGGCTTGAAGCCCTGTGAAACACATCTAGCTTTGAATTTTTTTAAGACTCCATTTGTGTCAAACTTCTTGTTTAAAACCAATCTAGACACCACAATGATCTTTCCTTTTGGAAAAGAATTCCGCTTAACCACTTCAAAGACAGTATTATTTTATAGAAAATCAAATTCCTCAAAAATACCACCCTTCCAGTTGGCTCTCTCATCAGAATTCATAGCTTGGCCAAAGCTATTTGGGTTAACCCTGTTACCCATTTCTGAACTCAATTCCAGGACTCCATTGAGCATAAACTGTTCCTGAAATGTATCTTCCTTGTATCCTGCAGCAGCATAATGGGACTTCCATTACCTGCACCTATCAACTGGTACTCTAACCCTACCACTCCTTCTAAATGGAGGTGCAGGCCAATCAGCTTCCAAATTAACAGACTCCCCTGAAGCGGGCACTCAACATTCTGGTGGCACGTCTTCCATCTCTTCATCTTCTGGAACCACATGTTCCGCAGCCTTTGCTGGTGAAATAGGTGCTAATTTTATTTCTTTGTCAGCTTGCTACTACGTACAGAGCAACCTGTCAATAGAAACACAAAACTATGAAAAAATACAAATATCTCAATTAAAATAATAATGAGTGAGAAATCCATAAATATTATTACAGAAATGGATTCCTCACCCAAAATTAGGTAGGGTCACTTGCTGACTCCACCCTTGAATTCCAAGTCCTTACATTTTTAAAATAATTAAAAAGAAAAGTACTAAAAATTATGACACCAGTATGGCACCTTTTGGCCATTCTAATGTTTCAAAAATGTTGTCACGTATAGGTTTTACACCTAAAATTCACTCAGAATTGAGGTGTTGTGTATATTTTAGTAGTCACATGCGGAAATGTGTTATGTTGAAATTCCCGCGCGCAGCCCTGCATCATTACATATCCCTACGTACTCATAGTAGCAGATTCACGGGTACTAGAGACCTGCGCGCAGCTGATTCTGCCACGCATGCAGCGGATCCTACCCCACGCGCATCGGTACTAACTGATCCCCGCGTTGTAAGACTCCAAACGGTGCTAAGCCGTGGCAGTTCTGTGGAGGGGAAAGGTGCTGTTTAGGCTGCCCTCCTAGGAGTTACAATAATATTTAAATGTAACCGGAATCAAGGTCCAGAACCTTATGGATCAGAAATCAAACTAAGAGAAGAGGATAAGAGTTGTCGGTAGCGATGGAAACAACACTATCTGAGACAAGATGGTGCAGGGAAAGACTTGAACAAATAAGTCAAGGTTTGTTCAGAGTTCAATAGAACAAGGCAGTTGTAAGTAACAACGCCCACAAGCTAATAACTCTGGTCGTCAGCAGCTGATTAGGAAAGATCAACTCAATCCCAACCAACCTCCATGTTCTCAATGAACCTGCCCAACTCTCCGCAATCAAGCGCTTGAAGGGTACCAGATAACTGTGGGAGGCTGAACAAAACAAAAGCAATTTGTTTATGAAGCTCTAGAAGCAAATCAATAACGAATTTGAGCAAGAATATCCCAACACTTCTCAAGGAAATCAAGAATAGCGTGGCGAAATTCAACCTCAAAGAAGAAGGGAGGTATAACACTCCAGGTTTTAAGCTTAATAAAACCTCTTCAATCAAACGTGATTGGCTCCAGAAAGATGATCAAGGAGAGATCAAGACCAGTATGGTCGGAAAAAGGGATCAGAGTGGTATAACACACTCAAGAATTCAGGCAGACAGGAATTCTTCTTCAACCAGCAAGGCTATTGGTTGGTGATAAGGATCAAGGTCACAAAGGACAGAGTTTGAGTATGGAGGCTCAAAGGATCAAGGGGCAATCATAGATATACCCGGATAATTTGCTCAGATAAGTGGGGAAGGATGCCCACGGATAAATGGCTTATGATGATGGTCTCATAGAATGATGGGATTCTCTGATGTTCTCATGCTGGGATGCTGGGCCAAAAGGCAGGGGAGAGCCCCTCCTTATATGGGCAGGAGGCCCTGTTAGACTATATACAACGGATTCTACAAGTAGAGCGGAAAAGGGAAGGCAACCATGTGGTCACTTGCGTCGGTCTGTGGATGGGCGCGCGTAACAATACCAGAGTCACCCACCCCTTGTCCAAAGGCGGAAGCGGGTGGGAGAGAGAAATGAACCAAACCGCCGCGGATGTCCGCGGGCGGTCGTTGGCACTCTTCCAAAGGCGGAAGCGGGTGGGAGAGTCCCAGGAAAGGTGTTGGATGAAGTCCATGAGAGGGATAGGAGATTGGTTTGAGAAATTTGAGTAAATCCTGACGGCCTTGAGATCCACGACTGATAGATCAAGTGCAATGGGAGGTTTGACGGATCCAAGGATTTGCCAAATGCTTGCGGGTGCGGTCGGGATGGATTCAGTAAATCATGGATGAGCGCCGCGCGACGGTAGCAATGAGGAGATTGGGAGGCGCAACGACAAAGATGAAGACACGCAACGACAAAGATGAGGACGTGCTATGACAACGGCGGAGATGAAAAGCAACATGGATAAAGGACGCGCGACGCGCGACGCGGATAATGGAAGCGCAGCGGGCGCGGCGCGGCGCGCGCGGGTGAAGAATGGTTTGGATGAGCCTGAGGATAAGTTGTTCAGCCGGGCGGTACGTTTGCGCAACAGTTTATGGATTGAGGTCTTAAGGCGGCCAGGGTGTCCAGGATGGGGCACCACAGCGTCTGGATCCGTTGTGACTAATCTAACAACCAGGTGCCACTCAGAAGAGCTACAACCTAGTCAGAGTTGCCTAGCATATGTAACAAGTTTACATGTGCATTTGTAACAGTCTAAAAAGATCAAAACTTAAATAAAATTAATAAAAATTAAGTCTAGAAAATTTTTTAATAATAAATCAAAGATCAAGGATTACCACGTAAATCACTGACTCTGATGTTTGAAGACCACAAAACAATACAAGGAGTTTTCATAAAAATTATTGAAAATTATCTACGTGATAAGCAGATGATGGAAAATCAGTAAACATCCACATCTGCCCACTTTGAAGAAATATCAATAGTACAAATGAAGGATGAGTACAGAATGATCAAATTTATTCCATAACAGATTAACAGATCCTGTGGCTAAAATAGTACAGAAATCCAGCAGATCTAAGGACAGCTGATTGGTAGCACCAAGTGGACGTGCCAATCTTGCTTGCCAGCCTCAGCCCACAAGCAGAACCCTCTCTAAGTGCCCTGAGAAGCTCAAAATCACCCAAAAAGGTATTTATACAGACCTCTTTGGATCCATTATTCCATCATCAGTTTACCAGGAATTATTATTATCAATCAGACACCGTGTCATTGTTGATCAAGTGCTTATATGAAGATAAGCAAGTGATTTATGACTTAGTCTGTAGTAGTAATATTTATTCTTATTAACCAATTAACCCTTGAAGTTTAGTCAAGAAATCCACCACATCTGCTTTGAAAACCTTCCAATTATTCCAGGATTCTTGTGGTAAAGTGCTCAGAGTGAGTGTTACCCTTCCTTTATTGGCCATTTGTGATGTTAAGACCGGCAATTAGTGGAATAAGTCCTTTGTAAGGCACCCATCTTTATTCCAAGGTTCTTAAACTGCCTAAGGAGGCCCCTTGAAGAGAGGTTGCAAGTCTGTAAAGATCCCCAGTAGTATAATACTGTGGCCCCTCTTTTATATTATATTGAAAACCATTTATTAACAAACCAATTAAACCTTGCAACTGCTCTTATTATATCATTTATTTGAGCTTCTAAGTGTTTATTATTGGAATAATGATAATTATTATTCCAGCATTTTTATCACTCTCTGTAGCTAAAGGAATGCAAGGTTCCTGGTATCAGAGAGCTGACATTCTTGCTGTGACTTATTCGCAACAACATCTTCACTCCTTTTGAGTGGAAAAGAACTTTCATCAAATTTTACATCCCTACCACAGATAACCTTTCTGGTCCCTGGAAAATAGATTCTATAAAATTTACTTATTAAATCATAGCCTACAAGTGCCCCTGTTCTGGCTCTAGGGTCTAATTTTAGGACCATCTCATTATGGTGGAAACTATAATACACCAAGCAACCAATAGTTCATAGGTGTGATGTTTTGGGGTACAACATCCAAAACTGATGATGAGGACTCTTCCAATTAACACTTACAATGTTGTGCAACAGACAGACTGTACACATCAACTCAGCCCATAAGAACTTTGGTAGAGCAGATTGAGAAATAATAGTTCTGACCTTGTCCAGTAAAGTCCTATTAATTCTCTCAACTATTCCATTATTTTGTGGAGTACTTGCACTAGTGACTATATGAATGATACAATAATCTTTCAATAACCTCTCAAACTATTTACTAACAAATTCACCAACTCCATTGGTGATAGACATCTTGATCTCCTTCATTAGACAATTCTGTTTCCAGACTTTGAAGATTACAGAAACCTCCTCTGTGGTCTGATCCTTAGAGCAAATTGGTTTAACCTAAACATAATTAGTTGCAGTATCAACTAAATTTATGAAGTATCTTGCCCCACCAAGGGAATCCAGTGTGAATGTCCCTGCCAAATCAATGGAAAATTCCTCTCTAGGAACATCAGTGCAATCTCTACTCTTTGAGAACACATTTCTAGTCTAAGCCCCCAAGGTAAAACTCTCACAGTTGCTGTCCTTTACCTTATGGCCACTTCTATTTTGAGAAACAGTTCTCAAAGCTGAGATTTTGATTAAGCTTGAAAACAAAAGATTGTTCCAAACCTGTCCACTGAGAAAAATTCTCCCATTCATATCAATAACAAACCTACCTCCTTTAAGATAAAAAATCTGGAAACCTTTTTTACATAACAATCCAAGGGACACAAGGTTATAAGGCAACTCTGGTACATAGAACACTTTCTGAAAAGAAATTTTGAAACCCAAGTGATTTGCAAGAATAACTTTTCCAATTCCTTGAATCTGAATTGTTCTGCCTTTCTGGCCAATATTTACCACTCCATCATAATCACTAAGATTTGAAAATAAATGTGGTTCAAAGAACATGTGATTTGTAAAGCCAGAATCAATCAAAACAAGAACATCCTCCTTCAATACTCCTAATAAAAAAGAAGCTTTATCAGTCACTGATAAGTTCTCATCTTTGAGTTTATGATTACTCCCTTCATAATCAATCAAGTCCATTTCTTGATCCTCATCAATTTTGTCCTTCTTGTTGGGACCTTCTTCCCCAACAACCATTTCCATTGGACCATCAAATGCTACCATTGCAACATTTTCAGTAGTGAGATTGACATCCTTGTCATTCTCTTGGGACTTCTTCCTCTTTTTGGCCTCCTTGCAATCCTTAGCATAATGCCCCTTATTCTGAAAATTATAGCATAAGAACTTGGACAAATCCTTTTTTGTCTTCTTGAAAGATTTTCCAGTCTTTCCAACAAGGGCTTTTCCAGAACCCCCCTTCATCTTGAACTGAAGATCATCCTTTTCAATCCTTATCAGCCCACCCTCCTCCCCAGGAAGAGGATTCAATTAAGAAATAATTCTGACTAAAGGATCAAACTCTTTTGGTAGCTTCTGAAGGATTAAGAGTGACAAACACTAAGGATACATGTTAAGTCCTGATTACTCAAACTTTGCTATGCTAGACCTAGCCTCTGCAACAAACTGTTTAAAATTCAAATATTGTGACTTGAAAAGTTTATTGAAAGGTATACCCTTCTGGTGAACAGAATCACCAGCATACTTGGACTTAAGCAACTTCCAAAGGATGCTTCCCCTCCTTCTCTCATCTTCCCTAAGGGTATCAGAAACCCATGTCACATGATTCTCATCAGGATGCCTAAGGATGAGATGATAAGACTTTTTCTCCACTTCTGAACTGATCAAAGTGTAATCTGCATCCATTATCTTCCCACAACAGATGTTATCTAGCCCACTATCCATGGGACAGCCCAATCATTATAATTCTGACTGTTCAGAACTATCTTGGTGGAGCTAACATCAGTGATATAGGACATCTTCTTGGAAAACTTAAGGTCTTTGAGGTTCTCCAGAGTAAGGTACAAGGGTCTAGATGGTTTGGAAGTAATGATAATTTTGGTACTGCTAATGTGTTATAATTATGGCCAGCAATTAGCTTAGGCAAATAAGCAGTATTTGAAGCAAAAGAAATGCTGGAAACCTTGTGTCAATAATTGCTGATGGGATCTCACAATGGGGAAATACGTTGGATGATATTGGTGATGAATTTGTTTGGATGATGAATGGATGATGGAAAACAGCAGGGAGAAGAGCTCCTTAAGTACAAAAGATTGGCCTCTTGTGAGCCCATTATACAACAGGTCAGAAGGCAAATTTTCCGCCCCAAAAGAGATCTACAGGCTCTACAGGCCTTGTTACTTGGTTTGGGCTACATCAGCCCGCATGGCATCAGTCCCTGTACCCTTCCAACCAGCCTATTCTGGGCATTTCTGGTGTTTCCACCTCAATGGGGCTGAATCAGGCCCTTAGCTGTTCAAAACCTTGGCCGGTTGTCTATTACAACCGGCCTGTTACCTCACATGCTGGCTGGTTGCCTCATGCAACCAGCCCCTGGCCATAAAAATGGCCCGGAGGGACCCAGGAAACACCTGGGTCCGGTCTCAGACTCACTTGGGGGGGGTGTGACCAGCAGACATGCTCTCCCCCCCTCCTTCTCACAGATCCCTTGAGGGGGCGTTCAAATCCACCTAGGAGGGGCCCTGGGGGTTGATAACCCCAGGGCATTGCTACGGTAGGTGGGCTGGGGGGGTGGTGAGGTCCCCTCCAGCCCATTGCTCCTCCCCCTTGGTAAAGGGGGGGGGGGAAAGCGCCCCTTCAATGGTGGGGGGGTGGTCCATTCCCCCCCACCGCGGGTTGCCTCAATGCAATGGGCCCGGCCACAACTTTTGGTGGGGGGTGATCAAGTCCCCCCCACCATCACCAGTTGCTCCTTGCAATGAGTTGCTGGCTGGTTCCATCCATCCAGCCCTCCCTCTCCTCCTTGCAATTGCAAGCAAGGGGAGGACGAGGAGCCGGGGCCTCCACCCAGTGTGGCCGCCGTGACAGGCTCAACAGCCGCAACCGGGGTGGGGGGGCTCCATTGTGAGTCCCCTTGCCCCCTACAACAGCCCTGCGCGGGCCATTGGGCCCCGTAAGGGAGAGCAGCAGCTCCAAGCGGGCTGCAACATGGGCAGCAGCCCCAACCGGGCCATGACATGGGAGGCGGCCTCAATGGGCTGCCCCAAGCCCAAAACCTAAGTAAACCAAACTTTGGCAGGCCAGCCCATCTGGCCAAGTATGTCCAAAAGAAACCTTGGGCCCAATTATGCCCATACAAGCCCATCTGGCTGTATTTGCCCATACACCTCACTGGGCCTGTTAGGGCCCATGTACCAATAGGCCTGTTTCACGCGTTTTGAGGCCAGTTTCCCCAAATCTGTGACATCCAAACAGGCCCATATGGTCCGTGTGAGTGTCCAATGGGCTGGAGAGGTCCATATTTGAATCCCATTTGGATTACACTTATACGTAGCACATGCATAAGTGCATACATATTTTAAAAATAACTTCCAAACTTGGAACTATTAAAGGTGAATTCCTACTCTGAATTCCACATCTGGGGGTCTGGCCAGGAAGTAATCTTTCATTCCTTGTCTCTTGAAATCACAAGGGCAATTTCCCAGTACCACCCATTGACCATTGGGGGGTTATCTCATGTTACCCCCACTCCTATTCCTCCTCCTCCTCCTCTGGCCTCTCCAAAGAAACCCTCATCAGGGGCCGGATATGGTGCCCCTTGTTCCAACAATGGCGCCAACCACAAGCCAGTTTCCATCAGGCCTTCTGACTATCCTCACATCCGGTTCATCACGGAGGACATTGAGAGATTCCCTGTGCATTAAAAAGGAATTGCCAACACAGAAGGTGCAACAGGTTTGGATAAGTTTTGGCTTGTTGTCCTCTTCATCACAGACAAAGAGAAGCTTTGGGATGTGGAGGAGATGGAGGGATATGAGGAACTCAATTTGCCAAAACTGAAGGCAAAAATCTTGGCGCAGTGGGCAAGGTGCAAACATTGGTTTTGGGAAAGCGACTTCAAGCAAGCCACGGTGGAAGCAAGCGCAAATGGCGGATTCTGGATGCGGGCACAACTTGGGGACTACGTAGCACTGTTTAATTTGATATATTTCTACCTGGCAAAGAACAAGGTAATATGGGGACAGATGGGCGCAATGAAGAGGGAATTTTTGGGAGCGCTCAGTCCCCCACTCTGCGGGCGGGTGTAGCGGCACCTGTACAACAACAAATTGATGAAGAGGTTTTTGGATGGGAGTATTGCGCTTCTTCCAGAAATACTTTTAATTTGTTGCGCATTGGAGAGCAAGCTGCACTTGGAGGAACTGATGGAGGATGTGGCAAGGTTTTTCCCAAAGGGGCCTAAGAATTCTGCTTCCCACACTCTGGCAGCACCAAAGCAAGCTCGGGTTGCGGCCCCTCAAAAACAGAATGCACTCAGGAAAACCCCCCAATGACAAGCCCAGAGTTTAGCAAAATGACAGAATTGATGAAGGATTTACAGATCTTTCTGAGTTGAATGTTGTCTGAGTTGCGTGATCCGCCTCCTCACCTAGGAGGAGTGCTTCTGTTGTTGAATCCGCCCATGTTGTGGTTATTCAATTACTTCAGGGACAAGGGGCATTGGCAGTTGGGGTGCAATAAGATGACAAAAGACCTCAAGGCGGGATTGGTTTGACCAGTGGGAATGGGATTCATGTTCCCAATGGGAAAGCAGATCCCCTCCAAACCTGTGAATCCAACTTTCATGGAGCAAGTGCGCACGCAAGGACAGGAATTGGCCGGAACTGCTCAATATTTTCTGGGGATTGTCACTGGTCCGGGGATATGGCAACCACCGCGCGTGAAAGCAGAATTGAGGGTGTTATTGACGGAGGATTTGGCGGCAGTTGAAAGGATGGATGTGGATGCCAAGGAACGGGTAAAACTGGTTGCGCACGTTCTAGAAACGGACGGGTGGCAGGTGAATCCGGCTGGGAAGTGGAAATCATGCGCAGGATCATGGGGAATGAAACAACCATTCCCTTGACCCTGAAGGAGTTGGGGGCAGTGTCTCCAATTGTGGTAAATGAGATGGTTCAAGAGTTGAAGGATTGTGGGCACAATAGGATCCCTCCAATGGTGCAACAGGTTAACTTGGCTTGGGATGACACAGAGCCCAAGCTAGTGGGGATGAAATCAGTTTTAACTCCACTGGCTTACGTTTTGATGAAGATTTCTGGAAGAAAGGTGTGGGAGTTGGTGGACAGTGGTTCTATGGTGAACATCCTCCCGTCTAGATTGGTTCATAAAATGGGATTGGTTTGGCGGAAATGCGCAATGGGGCTTTGCGTGCTTAACGGCGGGGAATGTTGTGTGGATGAGGTTGTGGAGGAGGAAGATTTTGAGGTTGCAAGGGTCTGTAAACCACTTTCTTTTCTATTGTTTGATTGCAGGGAGGATATTTTAGGATGGCCATTCATGTTTGGATTCTGAGCACAAATGATGTCTGATCCAGAGGTGGGGACAGAAGCATTAACAGTGGAAGATTTTTCCGGCGGGCAATTTAAAACCACGATCTGAAATCAGGGTTCGGGGAGGTGGGTGCGGGATTTGGTAAGAGAGGGGGAGGAGGACCCCCATGCGGAGTTGGTTTGCAGGGGTGGTCCGGAGGCGGATTTTGACTGGTTGGCCAAGGTTACCGCATGGAGGAAGCTCCAGCTTTGTGCGGGCAGTTGACCAGTGAGGAGCATGTGGGAAAAAGGGAGGAAGCGCATGACACGCAAGCGCCGGAAGTAAGTTCCTTTCCTTAGTGAGCATTGCCGGGAGGTACTTCACAAAAACACTATCATTGTGCCACGCTTGTGAGCAAATGCAAAAGCCCCAGTTTGGTTTTGACTAGGACCAATGGTAACAAATGCATGCAGATGGCGCAGTGCAATTTTGGAAAGTATAAGCCAGTCATGAAAAAGGTCCATCCCTGGAACAAAGCAATGCCGCAGGATCTGAAAGGACAACTGCGACTGACCCCTTGGTTGCGGGAGCCTTGGGAATCTCCACTGAAGGTGTCAGGATGGGCAACACAATTGGAGCAGATTGCGGCCCTTAACTTTGGACTGCTGGGCTGGTTGAGCTCCAAGGAACGGGATTTGCTGACTTTGGTACTTGTTCTCCGGGAAAGAATGTTTGCATTAAGACCTGAAGAGCGGGGACTGTTAAAGGGCAAGATAGGCAACCCTTATGTGACTACAACAGTTCCGCACAAACCTTTGCAGATCAAGGCAATTCCACTTCCGGGGGCGGTTTGGGGGCCCTTCTTGGAGCTGGTGCACAAGCGTGTGGAGACAAGTATTTACAAGAATTCAGAATCAAGTTACTCAAGTCCAATCTTTGAGGTGGTTAAGCAGGATGGGAAGTCACTACGGATTGTTCATGATCTGCAGCGGCTCAAATGGTTTACAATCCAAGATGCGGGACAACCTCCGCGCATGTACAAGTTTCTGCAATCTATGGCAGGAGGCGTGTTCTATGGGTTAGTGGATGTGATGGGTGGATACAATCAGCACCAACTAAATTGGAGTTTGCATCTGATTACTGCCTTTAAACTCAATTGGGCAGGATGCAACTGATGCGGCTGCGCAAGGTGCTACTAACTTGGTCGCGGTTTACCAAGTGCAGATGACCTGGATTCTGAAGGAAAATCTTACAGAGGGGGTTCAGATCTTAATTGAAGATGCAGGCATCAAAGGTCCAAAGATGGATTGTGGAGGGGAAACACTTACAGAAGCTCCAGAAATTTGCCTATTCTTCTGGGAGTATGCGCAAACGCTGGAACAGATCTTGTTCCAGATTGAGGAAGCAGGACCCATGGTGTCCAGGAAAAAGTTAGGGGTCTGCGTGCCCATGCTGGAGGTTCTAGGACATGTGGTGGCTTCCAAAGGAAGGTGTATTGCCAAAAAGAAGAGGAAAAAAGTCCTTGAGTGGCCAATGCCAAAGACTGTCTTGCACATTCTCCAGTTCTTGGGATTGTGTAGCTGTGTACAGATGTTCATCAAGCGGTTTGCCGAGGTTGCTAGTCCTTTGCGGGAATTGACATGTAAGGGAGGGGAGTGGACCTGGGGTTCAAAATGTGACATTGCCTTTGAAAAACTCAAGGAGATTGTTGGGCGCAATATTGTACTGTGGGACTTGGATTATGACTCCAGAGGAATTAAGTTGGGTGAGGATTCAAGAAAGTTTGGCGCGGGGGGAGTGCTGACCCAAGAGGATGAGGGGAAAGATTGTCTGGTTCTTTACAAGTCTGTTACATTTAAGCCAACAGAGAGCTGGTTATTGCAGCCAAATTTGGAACTTTGCGGGGTCACTAAGCTTGTGAGGAGGTTGCAGCATTTGCCATGGGGGATTAACTTTTTTCTTCTGGTGCATGCGGAGGCACTGGCCCGGATGATCAATTTTCCAATGCTGCCAAAGGCGCCTATGACCAGGTGGGTCGCATTCCTTCAGTTGATCTCTTTCACGGTGGTGCATGTTCCAGGGAAGGCCTTCAAAATTCCCAAAGCGCTGTCTTGGTACCCGCGGGATGATCTGTACAAAGGCGCAGAACCATTGGATGTGGAGGCCCCAATAGTTAAAGTAGGGGTGATGGAAGTAGGTGTGCAACTTCCGCTCCAGCATTCCAGAAGGTACGCGGTCCTCAGTTTGTATTTGCAAGATCTTTGGTTTCCGGATGAAACTCCAGCCAAGATTGTTTGATGGATTTGGCGGAGAGTGGGAAATTTCTACCTGCAGGAAGGACAGCTGTGGCAGCTGAGCGCGCCAGTACTGCTTGTGGTCAGCAAGTTGAGGGCGGATCAGGAGGTGATTCTGGGAAGTCTGCATGAGAATCTTGGCCATTGCGGCAAGGTTGAAACGCAGAAGCGGGTGAGAGGAAGTTTCTGGTGGCTAAGTGTAGTTTGTGTGGTACAGGAGTGGGTACAGTTGTTCAAAGCGCAATGTTTCCTTGCAAAGTGGGTATCCCCACTGGCGAGGAGGCCTTGTTTGGGGGGGGGGGTTTCTCATGTTGTGCACATCAAGGTGGGTAAGTTTGCATACCTCCTTGTTGCGCGGGATGATCTGTTGGGATGGGTGGAAGAAAGGCTGCTGGTGAAGCTTTTGGCGGAAAAAGTTGGTTAGTTTCTGTAGAAAGATTGGTTTGCACATTATCATTCACTTTGGCTGAGAACTGTCAATGGAGGTCCAGAGTTCTGGGGATGGTTTTCAGAGTTGGTGCAAAGTTGCAGAGAAAATTTTGGGGAATTATGGAGTACTATCCAGAAGGTGCAGGGATGATCAAGCGCGGTCACCAGCCAATAAAGGAAGCAATGGTGAAGATGTGGGGCAAGGATGGCAAATGGTGGCAGGAAACCCTTCCGGTGGTTCTTCTCGCAGATCAGATTTTGATGAAGAAATTGACGGGTTATTTGACATATGAGCTGCTATTTGGGCAGCAACCCGTGCTACCAGTTGAAATTGAGATTGAAAATTTTGTGGCTATTGACTGGTGGAGGGTTAAGACTGCTGCAGAGCTAGTCAAGGGCCGTGCCAAGCAACTCCTGCAATTGGAAAATATGCTGGAGAAAGCAGCTGGAATACTGAAGGAAACCTGCACAAAGTCTGTCTGCTACGGGGACAAGCGCTGCACGCATAAACTCCGGGATCCATTGCAGAAGGGGTACTTGGTTCTGCTTTAAAACCGGAGCCTGGAAACTCAGTGGGGGAAGCTGTTTGGTAATCAATGAAATGGGCCTTTCCATGTGACGTCCAACTTAACCAGAGGTAGCTACCAGCTGGAGGAATTGGAAAGAACTGCGCTCAAGCGCAAGGCCGCGGATTTGCACATGAAACAATTCTTTGCGCATGGCTCAACTTCATTTGACAACACGGCTGGGTCAGATAGCGGAGGGGATGATGATGCGGATCCTTCCTCCAAGGATGAGCCCACGCATGTGCCTTGCGTTTGGCAGAGTAAATGACTGCAGACCACTGGGGACAGAAACCAAGTTGGGGGGGAAGGATGGATGATTACGGGATATTATTGAATTTGGTGAGGGGGTGCTCTAGCCGGTTCACACCCGGAATTACTAGACACCCCAGAATGTTTGTTTTCTTATTTTCTTGTCTCTGGATTGGATTCTGGGATTAATGCTGGCTATGGATTGTTTATTTTAGGTGCAGGAATGGCAAAAAAGCTGGATCCGCGGATGCAAGGACAAGCCCCATATCCAGATGCAAACGCATGGACAATTTCCAATGGATGATTCAGGGAACTAGGAAAGTGCATTGGGTGGTATGGATCTGGGTTGAAGAGCAAAGGAGTGGGATTGGAAATAGGTCAGTGTTTAAAAAAAATATTTTTAACTTTTCTTGGTTATCTTATAGATGGAAGGTGCAAATGGGCTTGGGTGGATTCTTTTTCTTTCTATCTCTAATGGATGTGCGCACGCAGCCCGATTTCTTTGTACCCTCTCTGTTCTGTAGATGGGTATGGGGAACTGTGTGGCAGTTTGTATGGGGAGGTCCAGGTACCTTGAGCGGATACTTCTCAATCTCAAGGGTTCCTCACTCTTGTGGGTTGCTCTCAAAAGAGCAGATCTTGCGCGCGGATGTTCTTTCTTACTTTCACCGGATACTCTCAGTGGCGCGGATCCCTCTCACTCTTGTGGATCTTGCGCATGGCTCTTATTTCTCTCATGGTTCTCACAAAGCCCAAAGGCTACCCAAGATGGCGCAACAAAAGTCCATATATGTGCAAATGGGCACCGGGATGAATACAAGATGGAATGAAGGGAAGAAGGAGAAAGGGGGGAAATCGGCCTACCCCAGCCAAGTCCTCATCACATCCTCCGCATCCACGCAAGCGGTTGCAGCTAGGTATTGGAAAGCTGTCAGGACCTTGCATTGCTCATTGGCAGTGTGCACGTAAGGAACCAATAGGAATTGCCAAGGAGTTCTTCCACATCATTTACCATTGCGTCAAACCATGCCAAGGGGAGAGCTGTAACCAGGGGGATCTCCAGGATTTTGGGAGTTGCGGCCCAAGAGTTGCAGCCGCCACCAGTTCCGTTGACAACTTGATCACCATGGGAGATGGTATGCGCCCAGGCTATGGTGATGACCTGGGAGCAGGTGATGGAAATGGTGGCAGTGGAGATGATGCCAGAGGAGGAGTCAGTCTTGGAGAAGTGGGAGGATGTGGACGTGGCAGAGTTGGAGCTGGCCTTGGTGGGGATGGAGGAGGCGCAGCTGGACAGTTTGGAATCCTTGGGTCCATTGCTGGTACATTCATACAAACCTGCGCGGACCACTTGTGGGTGGCGTTCCAAAAGTCAGCAAAGTTTGCAAAATCCTGGGGCCTTGGAGGTCCAGCCCAGCAGAATGGCAAGCCTGAGTTGTGGCTCTTGAGAAATGGAGGATTGTGAGGGGCGCGTTGCAGGCGGGCTCCACTTATTTGTTGATATCTCCTTTTTGCTCAAGATCACAAAGGAGTTGCAACAGGTCCTCTTGCTTGGGTGACCTTGGGGATGGTTGCACGGCATGCCCTCCAACAAGGAGCAGGGGCGGTTTCTGGCTTGGAAAAAGGACACAGGCCCTCCAGCCCAGAAGAATTTGTCATGGAAGGCCATTCCGGCTGCAGTAGGTACAGGAAATATTTGTTGAGGCGTGTTGGATGGGGTTTTTTTTCTTTTTCTGTCTTTGTTCTGATGAAGGGGTGCAGTTGGGAGTGGTATAGCTGGGGTATGGTGGGAGGAAGGTGAGACAGTGGTGGATCTCTGGGGACAGAAGTTAAGTTGGGGGGGATGTGCTGGCCTTTTAAATGCAAGTTGGAATAGGCTGCACGCTGCGCAATCAGCAGTAGTGGCGGGCTCAGCAGGGGAAGCAAGCTCAGCAATGGGTGCAGCTTTGCCGCAGCAAGTCACTCTGCAGGCTCAGCAGCAATCAAAATGGGCTCAGCATCTGGAGAAACAGGATGGAAGGATTGGATTGGATTTGACGGATTGTGTGCAGATTTCCCGTCACAAGACTCAGATCCAGATTGCGCGGATATATCTCTGATATCTGGAATGGAGCGCCAGGGGGATACGGTGTGGTGCCCCATCCTGGACACCCTGGCCGCCTTAAGACCTCAATTCATAAACTGTTGCGCAAACGTACCGCCCGGCTGAACAACTTATCCTCAGGCTCATCCAACTATTATTTACCCGCGCGCGCGCGCCGCGCCGCGCTGCGCTTCCATTATCCGCGTCGCGCGTCCTTTATCCGTGTTGCTTCTCATCTCCGCCGTTGTTATAGAACGTCCTCATCTTTGTTTGTTGTGTGTCTTCATCTTTGTTGTTGCGCCTCCCAATCTCCTCATTGCTACCGTTGCGCGACGCTCATTCATGATCTACTGAATCTATCCTGACCGCACCCGCAAGCATTTGGCAGATCCTTGACCAACGCGAGTGCCCACATGGTTGCCTTCCCTTTTCCGCTCTATTTGTAGAATCCGTTGTATATAGTCTAACAGGGCCTCCTGCCCATATGAGGAGGGGGAGCATATCATCATAGCATCCCATCATCCTAGCATCCCAGCATCCCCTCATTGGAGCATCAGAGAATCCCATCATTCTATCATCATAAACAATTTATCCGTGGGCATCCTTCCCCACTTATCTGAGCAAATTATCCGGGTATATATATGATTGCCCCTTGATCCTTTGAGCCTCCATACTCAAACTCAGTCCTTTGTGACCTTGATCCTTATCACCAACCAATAGCCTTGCTGGTTGAAGAAGAATTCCTGTCTGCCTGAATTCTTGAGTGTGTTATACCACTCTGATCCCTTTTTCCGACCATACTGGTCTTGATCTCTCCTTGATCATCTTTCCGGAGCCAATCACGTTTGATTGAAGAGGTTTTATTAAGCTTAAAACCTGGAGTGTTATACCTCCCTTCTTCTTTGAGGTTGAATTTCGCCACGCTATTCTTGAGTTCCTTGAGAAGTGTTGGGATATTCTTGCTCAAATTCGGTATTGATTTGCTTCTAGAGCTTCATAAACAAATTGCTTTTGTTTGTTCAGCCTCCCACAGTTATCTGGTACCCTTCAAGCGCTTGATTGCGGAGAGTTGGGCAGGTTCATTGAGAACCTGGAGGTTGGTTGGGATTGAGTTGATCTTTCCTAATCAGCTGCTGACGACCAGAGTTATTAGCTTGTGGGCGTTGTTACTTACAACTGCCTTGTTCTATTGAACTCTGAACAAACCTTGACTTATTTGTTCAAGTCTTTCCCTGCACCATCGTGTCTCAGATAGTGTTGTTTCCATTGCTACCGACAACTCTTATCCTCTTCTCTTAGTTTGATTTCTCATCCATAAGGTTCTGGACCTTGATTCCGGTTACATTAAAATATTATTGTAACTCCTAGGAGGGCAGCCTAAACAGCACCTTTCCCCTCCACAGAACTGCCACGGCTTAGCACCGTTTGGAGTCTTACAACGGACATGCACGGGGGGCTCCAAGTTGGGCCCAGCACAAGGCCTCATCATGAGAAGGACAAACCAGGTGGAAGTAATGGCAGGCGGGTAATATGGATGGATATGGGATATGGGTTGTATATTATGGGATGGGAAGGATAGTGTTGAGGCTAGGTTTCTGTGCTTAGGGGTTGTATTTCATTATTCTTGCTTGTTTCTGGTTGTACTTAGGTTAGGGTTGAGGGGTAGGCTACTTAAGCCGCACCCTCAACCAGGGTATCATGGGGGATTGGATCACAGAGGATCATTGGTTGCCATAGGTTTTGGAAGGATATTTACTCTCAATTCTCTATCTCTCAGTAAAATGGTGAACTGTTGCACTCAGGGTTTACAGACGCAAGGGATCAATAACTTCTCAAACTTGGAACTATTAAAGGAGAAGTACTCTTCTGAATTCCACAGCGTGGTGCGGAACGGATGTGGGTCAAAGAGCAAAAGAGCGGGCTTGGCAACGGGTCAGTGTTTCAAAAAAAAATCTTTTTAAGTTTTCTTGGTTATCTTATAGGTGGAAGGTGAAAATGGGTTTGGGCTGATTCTTTTTCTTTCTCTCTCTCCAGGTTTTGTGCGCGCAGCTGGTTTTTTTTTGTACTCTCTCTGTTTTGTAGATGGGTACAGGGAACTGTGTGGCAGTTGGTCTGGGGCGGTCCAGGTATCATGAGCGGATACTTCTACTTCTCACTCTTGTGGGTTGCTCTCAAAAGTGCAGATCTTGTGCACGGATGTTCTCTCTCAGGGGATCATCTCAGTGGCACTTATTTCTCACTCTTGTGTGTTGCTCTCAAAGCAGGGATCTTGCACCCGGTTCTTATTTCTCTCAGGGTTCTCAAAAACCCCAAAGGCTACTCAGGATGGCGCAGAAAAAGTCCTTATCTTTGCATAGGCACAGGGAAGGACACAAGATGAAAGAAAGGAAGTGAAAGGGGGAAATCCGCCTATGTCAGCCAAGTTCTCATCACTTCCTCTGCGTCCGTGCAAGCCGCTGCGGCTAGCGATTTCCACCATGACCTTGCATTGCGCATTGGCAGTGTGCGCGTAGGGAACGGCTAGAAATCGCCGGAGGAGTTTTTTGGCTTTGTTCACCATTTCCTCAAACCTTTCCAAGGGAAGTGCTGGAACTAGAGGGATCTCCAGGGTCTTTGGAGTCGGGGCTGGAGGGGTTGCAGCAGCCGTGGGTTCCGGTGACAACTTGATCACCATGGGAGACAGCGCTCACGCGGGCTCTGGTGATGACCTGGGAACCAGTGATGGTGATGGCAGCGCAGGAGACAAAAACGGAGGAGGAGCTGGTCTCAGAGGAGTACGCAGATGCAGTGGTGGTAGAGGAGGAGCTGGCCTTGGTGGTGGTGGATGAGGAGCGGCCAGACGGTTTGGGATCCTTGGGTCAATTGCTGGTACATTCATAGGTACACGCACAGCCCACTCATGGGCAGCGTTCTGGAAGGCTGCAAATTTTGGAAAATTCTGGCGCCTTGGAGGTCAATCCCAAGTTGTGACTCTGGCGCAATGGAGGATTTTGGGGGGCACATTGGGGACAGTTGCAAGGCAAGCCTGGCGTGGTCCACCCATTGGTTGAGATCTCTTTGTTGCTCAAGATCACAAAGGAATCGCGGCAGGTCCTCTTGCGCGGGAAACCTTTGGGGCAGTGGTGTGGAATGCACTCCAACAGGGAGCAGTGGCAGTTTCCCACTTGGCACGGGACACAGGTGCGCCGGCCCGGAAGGATACAGCACAAAGAGATGTTCCGGCTGCAGTACGTGCAGGACATGGCTGGAAAAGAGTGGAGGATGGGTGTTTTCTTTCTTTGGTATGATGAAGGGGTGCGGGGGGGAAGGTGGGATAGCTGTGGTATAATTGGGGATAGGTGAGGTAGTGGTTGATCTCTGGGGACAGAACTCAAGTTGGGGAGGGATGTGGTGATCTTGTATAGACGCAAGTTGGAATTTGCTGCGCGCTGTGCCCTCAGCAGTAGCTGCGGGCTCAGCAGGGGTAGCTCGCTTAGAAATTGGTGCGGCTTTGCCCCAGAAAGTTGCGCTGAAGGAGCAGCAGCAGTCAAATTGGGCTCAGCATCTGGAGATGCAGGATGGATTGGATCAGATTGGAAAGATTGCGTGTTGCAAGACACGGATATATTTTGGATGTCTGGAATTGCACGTTGGGGCAATGCAGACATGCATGGGGGGCTCTGAGTTGGGCAAGGGGCAAGTGCCGGGTCATGAGAAGGATGAACCAGGTGGACGTAATGGCAGGCAGCAATATAGATGGCTATGGGATATGGGATGGGAAGGATAGGGTTGGGGCTAGGTTTCTGTGCTTAGGGCTTTTATTTCATTATTCTTGCTTTTTTTCTGGTTTAACTTAGGTAAGGGTTGAGGGAGAGGCTACTTAAGCAGCACCCTCAACCCAAATGGATCAGGGAGACATTGGATCATGGATGATCACATTGTGTTTTCATAGGTTTTGGAAGGAACTTTACTCTCAATTCTCTATCTCTCAGTTGAAGGGTGGCAGTTGCACTCAGGGTTTACAGAAGCAAGGAATCAATAACTTTCAAACTTGGGAACCATTAAAGGAGAATTCCTCTTCAAAATTCCACAAGGTCTTTAGGGATATAATTAATTAGATGTTAGAGTTTATTTCAACCAGGAGGAACCTATAATTTGACCTGTCTTCTCTTTCTCCTCTCAAGATTATTCTGGCTTTGAGCAGGGTCTCTGGCTTAAATGAGAGAAAAACCTTTCAACTCTCCAAAGACCCCCTGATCTTTCCTCCAAAGAATTTTGATCCCTTAAAAGAAAGTCCTCTAATTTCTTTGTCCAAGGTTCTAGGCTTACAAAAAGGGAAAATCATTTTGCTGTCATTGTTGTTTATATCCCTTCTAAGAAATATCTAATCCTTGGAAATGTGCATGAGGGTCTTGCTCATCATTGGGAAACCAAAACTTATCAATGCATATCCAAATGATGCTGGTGGCCATCACTGAAGAAATTCATCTCTCAATTGTGCCAGAGTTGTGAATTTTGTCAGAACCTTGGTCTCAGGCGCCCAGATAAAATTTTTCATTCTAATGGGGATTCCACTTTCTTTGGAAGGATTGCTATGGATGTGGTTCATATTAAGGAAGTTGGTGCTAAGTATCTCATTGTTGCTAGTGATGATTTTTTCTTGATGGGTTGAAGAAAAATTCCTTGAAAATATCCGCTCTGAATCAGTGGCAGCTTTCCCCTACAAGAACTGGACAATGTGTTATGGCTTGTCTCAATCTTATTCTACTGATGGTGGTGCTGAATTTGGTGGCAAAAATTCTGAAATAATCAAATCACTTCCTGGACAAAATTGAGTTACTACTCCTGAATAATTGGGAAGGCCAAGGCATGGTGGAACAAGGCCATGCTCTTTTGAATTCTGCTCTTGTCAAACTGGCTGGTGAAAGTGGAAAAAATTGTTGCAAATTGCTTCCTCTGGTTCTCTTCTCTGCTCAGATATAAACCAAACATACCAATGGCTATTCACCTTACAAAATCATTTTCAGCTAAAGGGCTGTCCTTCCTCTTGATTTTGAAATGGAATCTTTCATGGGTATCTCATGGGCACAGGTTCCTCAACCACTGCTCTATTAATTTCCAGATCCAAGCAACTGGATCAAAGTGAAGAAATTTGTGACAAAGCTTATCAGAAGATGATGGAATAAAGAGAAAAATCAGTTCATTATTGGTAATATAAGCACGCAAACCAAATCAGGGATCACTTCAAGCCTGGAAATCCGGTTTTGGCTTGTAATCAATCTTTGGAGACTTAGTGGGGAAAGATCCTTTCAAATTGTTGGAATGTTCCCTTGTGGGTGGTTCACCAAGTCAGAGGTGGATCCTATGTTTTGGAAGAACTGGATGGTCCTCAGTTTGCCAGAAGGTTCTCTGCACATCAATTCAAGAGGTTTAATTGTTGTGGGGAACTTTGTGGTCAAAGTAAGTTCTCCCAATTGTGCACCACCAGGGTCATCTACTGCATTTCTTTTTTTGTAAAACTCTGCTTTATACCACATGAATGAGCACCTGGGAGGGCCTTTTTGTTTTTCTCCTGCCACTTCTAGGGATCTTTTAGATGGATCAAGAATTTTTTTCCTCAACTCTTCAATCACTCTCAAGATCAAGAAAATGCCAATTTTTTTCTTTATATTGTCTCCTTTTCTCCTTTTCTCAATATCTTCATAATATTGAGATGCAGACTAGGGAAAGAATTTCATTTGGGAATAGATTGGTGAGAAATTTGGTACACCTCAAGAAAAGGGGCAAAATTAAAAAAAAATATGTATAGCATTTTTTGTTTTTCCTTCCTCCAAATTATCCCTGTCCTAGAAGTCTAGGGCAGGAACATGGGTGTTTAAGTCCCCAGGTTCTGTGTTCAATTCCCCCCTTTCTCATGTTTGAATGCCCTCTGAATTTTTTTTTGTCCAAGGAGTGTGTGAAAGCTTTCTCGCTTGATTCATGACAATTGATACAATCTCTCATCCTGCATCCTACTTTGATCCTCCTCTTCCTCTCCTTCATCCAACCATCTTTCCATCAATTTCTCCACTTGGTTGAACTGTTGCCAACGCATTCTTAACCTTTTGATTTACTGTGCTCTCATAATATTTGTTATCATCTATTTGCTTGGTCAAAGCCTCTCAAAATTGTTGTCCCGCTTGCAACTCTGCTTTTTTTATCTACTTGCCTTAGATTTGGTCTCACATCTAGGTGCAACTTGATCCTACTTTAAACTGGTCCATCACCACTTCAAGATGGTGCTTTTTCAATTGCTCTTGCATCTGAATCATCTTGCCATCTAGGCTTGGCCTTCAAGATTTTCCCAATAACTGCTCTCTTCATCATCTATTTGGTTGGTCAATTCATCAGTAACTACCAAATTCTTGCACATGCTCCAAAAATTGCTTAATCATCTTCATTTCTTTATCAATATAATTGCTTGATCCTCCAATTTCTAAAGTTTGCGTGCGTCACTTCAAAACTCCTAATGACTAGTCCCAATTGGGGGACCTAATTTTTAAAACCTCCTTCAAATCTTGCCCCTTTTCAACCATCCCTTGCTTCATTGATCATGGCAGTCTTTGAAAGTTGCCGCAGCTGTTTGTGAAATTTCAAAAGCCCTTCATCAACTGAGGGCGTCTACTCATCACCTCCACCCTGTTTCTTTGTTTTCAAATTTTCTTTTTACTATTTAATTTAAAAAAATAAATGAATAAATAAATTCTGCTCTCACTTGTAGTTATCTCTTGTAATTAGTCTACAGGGCCTCTTTCCATTGAAAGGAGGGGTTCTCAACTGCCTTTTTTCTCATCAGCTATCATCTTATCCATATGTTTTGGTATCCAAAAAATCATCTAATTGTCTGATCAATAAATAAGGGCATCTTTTGACTTTCACGCCTCTCTTTCATTCATCCTTGAATCACTCATCTCCTACTGCAAACCCCACGCGCACCCCAACATTTATCCTCCTTCAAGATCTCAGATCCTCATTTGGGGTCAGCAGTGACCACCGGTAAGGACACCCGCACACAATCTCAAGGGATGCATCAGAAGACCTAGCTGGGTGGTTGTTGGAACTTCTCAATTATCCTCAAGGAATTAATTTTCCTTTCTTCTCTAGACTCATCTTCTTCATTTCAATGTTTGTTTTCTATTTCATTTCAACTCTTGTTTTCTTTTCATTTCTATTCTTGTTTTTCTTTTTCCTCATCTCTCACTTATGTTTACTCAACTCACTCAAAATTGATACACACCTCCGAAGATCAACCTTGATGTATCAATCTCACACCTTCTGGGGACTCTGTCCCTCTCAGTCTTTTAACTGGTAAGATTCAAATCACCTACATCCCAAGGCTTCTGAATCCTGACCTATCAACTCAATCAATGACCACCAGGCCAGTCTAATCAATTTCTGTCAACCCAATCAACTCTGGAATTCAAACCCCAAAGGTTATTGCACTGTCTGCCTTTAAAGACCTGTATGTTTTCTTTTGGTTCCTACTCATGATGTCTCAGTCCTTTTCTCACTCCAGCTCATGTGTTTTCTTTCTTTGTCAGATTTCTCAGTCCTTTTTTCAATCCAGTTCATGTATTCTCTTCCTTTGTAAGCCCGCTTTTTTTTTCTTGAATTCAATCTCAATTTTCTAATACGGTTAAAAGCCAAAGCCTCTATCAACTGAAAAAACTAACAAGAGCCAAGTTTTCAACCTCTCAAATTAGGCACAAGAAATATGGATTCAGGAAGTTTATGCTCAAGACAGCACTGGAGACTATTCCCCTTCTCTTTTAGGACAACTAAAGCATCTGGAAGGATAAGATTAACTCATTACTCAAGCTTTGAGGAGTGCCCCACGCCTTGGAATCAGACTCAAAAATTTTGTCCATGCAAGAAAATGATGAAATTCAGCTGCTTGTCATTTCAAAAGTTGACTCAGTCACACACAACAACATTATCAGCACAGAAGACATGAACTCCGCCAAATCCATATGGTCTGCAATCAAGGAGAGATACTCTTCTTCTGAAGCTTCTAACACGGCCCAAATCTTCAAAAATTTTATTCACGTCAATTTTCAAGAAGACAACATGGTGGGATCCGTCACCAAGGTCAGGACAGCAATTTAAAGGATGATTGATGTAGGAATAGACCTAGCACAAGACATCCTAGCCTACCTTGTCCTCTTCAAGTTTCCCGCATTGCTCCAAGATCTCAAAAGAAAACTTATGCACTCTGACAAAACCTGTCATAACCATAAATCAACTCAGCCATACTCAGTCTAGTACAATCTACCTTCCACCCCTGGATCTACATACTGCATATCCCCTAAGTAATCTCCCGGGCATACTCTCTACCTCTCCATGGCTTGGTTCATCCCTATCTCTCCATCAAACTCTATCTGGTATGATAAGTACACAGACAACCCATAGTACATACTCCTGTCTGGACAACCCATAACCCGTTTCAGTACATGACCTTCCTGGACAGGCCCATACTCAATCTGTCAAGCTACAACCTTCAGCCCCATTGGTCAACATGTAATTCCATGGGCCTCTCAGCCCAGCAACAGCCATCTCTCCTCAAGGCCTCTTCCCAGTTCTCACATATACTGGCCTCTCCTCTCCTCCTGGACTAATTCCCCTGAAGGAATTAGTATACTACCTCTTATTGGTTAGTCCCTCATCCAATAGGTGTCATCTCAGCACAAGAAAGCCAACCAGCCTACCTTACTCATCTCACCTACCCCTCTGGTGTTACTCTTACAGGATTCCCTTATCCACATCCTTCAGAGCCTTACTCCTGGATTCCTCTTCTCCTCATTGTCACTACTCTACGCCTCCTCTTCATATGAAATCAATCTCTTTATCTCTATCCTGAGTTCTGTGAGCAGTAGTGCCCATGCCATCAGCCCCTTGCACATCAGGGGCAGTTGTGACATTATACTAATTCCTTCCCCTTGATTACTACCCATCTCTACATCCCAATAGACCCATTCCATCCATCTGCCAAACCATTTCATCTTCCAGATAACACTACCTACAATATTTGTGGGCATGCGTGGTATAGAGCTAAACAGTGTGTGGCCTCCACGTTTCCAAGGGTACGTCTTGCAGAATTTGTCTGTCTCAACCCCTTTCCTGGAATTGTCCCTTAAACAACGTTTCAAACTTTGACTTTCAACTTTGACTTTGATACTTTGACTTTGCCACTTCAACTTCAACACTTCAACTTTGACCTTTGACTTTGACACTTTGACTTTGACACTTTGACCTTGACCTTTGACTTCAACCTTTGACTTCAACCTTTGACTTTGACACTTTGACTTTGACACTTTGACTTCAATACTTCAACCTCAACCTTTGACTTTGACACTTTGACTTTGACAATCTGACTTTGACATTTTGCCTTTGACCCTTGACTTTGACGGAACGTTGTACAAGCTCAAGACCTTTTTGTGGCCAAATCCTCTCCCTCATTGCCTCTGGGTACCTTCTTGGGTCACTTCCCTACGGCATACTTGGAAACTATGCCTCCTCAACTTGCACAACCTTCCATCATCACCAGTCCACCTCTAACCAGGGTAGCCCAAAAACGTGGCGCTACTATGGACATACAAGACCACAATCAATCTACCCCTCAAGCCTGTGGACAAGGGAGGAACTTTTCCAACCTCCCTGCACCGGCTTCCAACACCATGGAAAATGGTATCCTCCCTCCAGCTCCTCCAAGAGCTTCTCTGTCCCCTGCTCCTCCTGTTGTCAGACCGTTTATTAATTGAGTGACTGGAGAAGACTGTTGAAATAACTAGTGACAGTACCATTGGAGACAAGCAGGAGATTGTTATCATCCAAAGTAAGCCAGCGACGTTTTGATGCAAGAGAGTCCAATAATGGCCCAGAAGATCAAACAAAATTGACTGATGAAGGTTTTCTGGCTCAATTGAGAGATTCTTGGGAAAATGGGTGGCCTTCAGGATGAGTATTGAGAAGCAACCACGGAAGGTGTACATGGAACAGGCAAAGTTGATAAATCAGGAGAAGTGACCACAGTTGCAAGCAATGACGCAGAGAGAGGAGAAGCAAAAGTGCTGCGCGCAATGAAGCAGAGCAAGGAGAAGCAAGAGTGCTGTGGGAAATGATGCAGAGCAAGGAGAAGGGAGAGTGCCCCGAGCAATGATGGGGAGAAAGGAGAAGCAAGACCGCCGTGTGCAATGAGGCAGAGCACGGAGAAGCAAGAGTGCCATGCGCAATGATGCAGAGCAAGGAGAAGGAAGAGTTCCCCATCCATTCACAGGGAGAAAGGAGAAGCAAGAGTGCCGCGCGCAAGATGCGGAGCAAGGACAAGCAAGAGTGCCGCGCATGGAGCAAGGAAGGGGAAATAAAACGGCCTCAAAGATAGCTAAAAAAAAATCATCAAAAATTCTAAAAAGTTTCCGCGCTGGTCCTAAGGTGTCTGGGTTTGGTAACCACATCTCTCCCTAACTTACAGACTGTCCCTAGTCTGCATCCGGGTTTGAAGATATTAAGGGGAAAAAAAAGAAGGAAGGAAATTGAAGCAAAGAAAAAATGGCAATTTCTTGATCTTGAGATTGATTGGAAAATATCTTGATCCATCCAAAAATGGAGCTGGAAGCAGCAGAGATAAAGCAAAAGGAATCCAAGGTGCTCAAGTTTGTGGCATAAGTAGAGTTTCACAACAAAATGCAGCAGATGACCTTGGCGGTGCACAATTGGGAGGACTTACTTTTGAGATAAGTAGCCTCCATGACAAAAGAACTTCTTGACATGATCATCAGAGAGCCTCCTGGCCAACTGAGTACCATCCAGGTCTTCCAAAAACATAAGATCCACCTCTGAATTGATGGACCACCTGATAAGGACCATTCCAGCAATTGAAGAAAAACTTCCCCCACTGAGTTTCCAAGGATCAATTATAGGCTAAAACATGATCAGAAGGACCCAAAGAGTCCCTGATCTGCTTTGAATGTTTTTCTTCCCAATACTGAACCAATTTTTCTCTGGATTCTATCATCTTCTGATAAGCTTCACTACAAACATCCTTGCTCTGCTCCAGTTTCTTATATTGGGCAACCAATAGATCAGTGGTAGAGGAAACCTGTTCCCAAGAAATACATAAGAAATATTCCATTTCCAGATCCAGAGGAAGGACAGCCCTTTAACCAAAGAAAATTTTGTAGGGTGAATAGCCATTGGTTTGTTTGGTTGAATTTGATCAGAGAAAAGGACTAGAGGAAGAAATCTGTGGCAATTCTTTCCACTTTCACCCGCCAGTTTGACAAGGTCAGCCTCCAAACGAGCATGGCCTCTTTCCACTATGCCTTGACCTTCAGGATAATAAGGACTGGTCACCCTATGTTGAACAGGAAGCAATTGGATCATTTTGGTCAGTTTGCCACCAAACTCAGAGCTGCCATCAGTTGAATAAGGTTGGTCCAATCCATAATGCATTGTCCAATTATCATAGAGAAAGGCTACTACAGATTAAGAGCTGAGATTCTTAAGGAATTTTGCTTCAACCCATCCAGAAAAATCATCTCTAGCCACATGAGGTACTTAGCTCCAACAGCCTTTATATGAACCACATCCATAGCAATCCTCCCAAAGACAGTGGACTCCTTAGTAGGATAGAAAATTTCATTTTTAGGCCTAAGATCACATTTCTGACAGACCTCACAACTCTTGCACCACTGAGAGACAGATTTCTTCAAAGATGGCCACCAGAATTGTTTGGATATTTTTTGATAAGTTTCCATTTCTCCACAATGACCAAGTCCTTCATGGAGACTTTCCAAGATCAAAACTTGTTTAGCAGGGATGGTGATTACAATGAGAGCCCAAGGATTGCCTCTCTTCATAAGCCTAGTACCTTGTACAAAGAAGTTGGAGGAATTTCTTTTAAGGGATCAAAAATCTTTAGCTGAGAGATCAGGAGTTCTTTGGAGAGTCAAAAGGTACTGCTCTAGTTCATGCCAGAGCCCTTGCTGGAAGCCAGAATAATTTTGAGAGGAAAAGCTGAGAACAGGTTGAATAAAAGGTTCTTCTTTGTTTAAATCCACTCCAACACCCAATTATTCATCTCCAATAGGAAGTCAAGATAACCTGTTAGGCATGGTGAAAGACTTTCCAGGCCTATGAAAAATATCAAAAGAAAAAAAAATGGATAAAAGCCACCTAATGAGTCATGGGAGCATTTGGAAGACTGGGGGAATTGATCATTTTGATGATTGATTGTGCATCAACTTGTAACTCAAATTGCTGACCCCAGAGAATAGTTTGGAGATTCTTCAACATTTGGGCCACACCATAAAGTTCCAGTTTTGGCTTGGAGTACCTAGATTCCACATCTGAAAAGAGGAGAGATTCATAAAGAGAAGGACAATCCAAACCATTTTTTTCTTACTGGTTAAGGACAGCCCCAACAGATTGATAACTTGAATTGACAGCCAGCTTAATCTTGCCAGCTCCAGGTCCATAAGGGATCTTAATGAAGAGAATGTTTTTCCCAACAATTTTTTTGAGCTTCTGAAATGATTTTTCACAAGCTTGGGTCCAAAGCCATTCAGTATCCTTCCTGGTTAAGGGATGCAAGGGAATACAGATTTTGGATAAGCAAGGAATGAAGATCCAAACATAAATGACAAAACCTAAGAAACCTCTGACTTCAGTGGGATTGATTGGAGTAGGCCAAGAGAGGATTTTGTTGAATTTGGATGGAGAATTTCTTCTTCCGTCCTTTCAGACCACATAGCCAAAAATTTCCAGAGCAGGGACATAGGCAGCCAATTTGGATCCAGACACAGTGAAAGCAGACTCCTTGATTCAAAACAACATCCTTTATAAAGTGGTTGCATATTCCCAGATAAATCAACTGATTCCTGAGTGCCAAGGTAAGAGCTCATTGTTATAGTCAGAAACTGGACCTTTAATTCCTCCATCGTCAATAAAGATACCAGCATGATCAGGGATTTCATCCTTGAGGATCCAAAACATCTGAGCCTGATAGACTGCAACCAAATTTGTGGCACCCTGGGGCAAACGAGTAAGTTGGAATTGACCAAGAGGAGTATTGAAAGTAGTGAGAGGATGAGAAATTGAATGTAAGGATTGTTTGTCATAGCCACCGATAATATCAGCTAGACCATAGCAAGATCTCCCAGAGAATGATTCAACAAATGTTTTAGTAGCAGGGTGAATACCAGAGTCTTTAATAGTAACCTTATTTATAGGCTGGTGATCATGAACTATTCTAAGTTTACCATTACTTTTGAGGACACAGAAGACAGGGCTGGAATGGCTGGAATTTGACTGCTCATATAAACCAGTATGGACTTGTTTGCGCACCAACTTGATGAACTTGTCAACCGTATCAGCAGGGATAGGGATCTCTTTCTTTTGCCAGGGATCATGCTCTACTACTGGAATGATATAGGGTAGACCATAGGATTCTTTCAAGAGACCTCTCTCTTCTTCAGAGAAAGAAATAGACTTTTCTCTAATAGCTAAAACATTTTTGATCAAATTTAACTCATGAGGAAGAAGCCACCCATCTGGACCAAAGTTGACCACCTTCAGATGTTCTTCAGTAACACGACCATGGGGAACAAAGGGACCAGTGAGAGATTGAGATAAAACACAGTAAGGATCACAAGATAGAGGAGGAAGCATATAAGCAGGATTGACATTGAAAGGAATTGGTTGGTTGACTGGTTGAACCTTTTTTGCAACTGGCTTATACTTAGTGGAAAAAGAGAGAAATCCTTGCTTCCTCCAAGCATTGACCAGCAAGACCTGACTACAAAAGCTGAGGCAAAGTTCCAACATCTTCCAAGTTTGATTTTATGCAGCGTCCTTGAAAGGTTCCTTTCCCATAAAAGAGGATCCAAAAGATGACGCATTGCTCATATGTGTGGCACAGGGTAGGGTTTTGGAAATGACAGTAGTAGGAGCCCCTGATGGTGCACAATTGGGAGGAATTACTTCTACCCCAAATTTCCTGCACCTAAGACCATGTTCCTTCATAACAAAACTACCAAGAAGAGAATTGATATTGGGATCTAGTTTAGACTCATTGCAGAGATTCAAAACTGGGATAGGAGAAGGATGATAAGGCTGAAAGTAACAAGGAAAAGAAGAGACAACATATCCAGAGAGAGCAGAAATACTTTTAGAATTTTTGGATTTTTCATGCTTTTGAATTTTAGTTTTATTTGGATGAGGAGGAAATGATGAGGAAAAAGAAAAATATGCCTCTGAGACAGAAGTCTATCCTTGAGTTGGAGCCTGAGGCTGGAAAGAACTACAACTATTAGTAGGACCAACTAATCTAAAAAATGAGAGGAAGAAAAGGTGTCCTTCTGTTTCCCTTTCAGAACCAATTTAGAAGGGTGATCAGGAAAGTCTTTTTCCCAACAACCAGAATCCAAGGAGAAAAGGGGGACTTCAATCTTCCTGCCATCAGCATCAGGGAGAAGAATCCTCTCCCAATTTTGATCAGAAAACATTAGGGTTGCACAAAAATCCATTAAGAAAGGTCTTCCCAAAATCATAGGTCCATCAAAACAAGTAATCCAGAAATGACAAGTGCCAACAATATTTTGTCCAATTTTAACCGGAACATCCTCAGCAATACCAACTAATTTGCATGACTGATTCCCTATACCATACACAGCAGTGTTAAAGATGACCCTTGGACTGAGTTTGAGTTTGCAAGCCATGAAATCCAAAATTAAATTGAGCTGGTAACCAGAATCCACCGAGAGAGAAAATGTTTTAGCAGAGTCACAAAATAGAAGGAGAGGAAACCCAGAGGACAAAAATACAGGTTGGCATCTGAAGGGGGATCTGTTCCACCATAGTTCTCTATTAAAGTACCGGAACAAACCTTTAATTTTTCTGGACCAATCTCCACTCCTTGACAAGAAACCCATTTCTTCATCCCTTCAGCCACAGATAGAGAGATTGAAAGAAGTTCAGCCACAGACAGATCAGGAATTTTTGGATCAGAAATTTTCCTTAATACTCCTTCCACAGCATTAGGGTGATCCTTGGAAAGGCCCCTCTTGAATCAAACTTTGGGCTGGGTGGAGGGAGGATGTTCAGGTTGACCAGGTACTGGATCAGGATCAAAAGTTTGAGGTGATTGGGAAGATTGAACAGGAGGAGGATCAGAGTGGTCCTGGAACCTTTCCATAAGTGGTTCCCTTTCCACTTCCATGTCTTCTACATCAGAGCAAGGGGGCTCAGGTGAGGATCAACACTTGACAGGTTTTAAAAGGATTGAAGATGGAACTGGAGGAGAATTGTGATGTTTGGTTTCCTCATGATGTTTCCTAGCCGGATTGGACTGATAGGTTCCATAGAAACTGGAAAAGTGACAGCTGGAGGATACCAAGGTTTTAAAGCGCCACAGGATGATTGAAAATCCAAGGAGACCAAAGATGCCTTCTTGGGAGTTGGTGGTTGATAAGACGCCACTACATGACAGATCAGACAAGATGAATCAAAAGGGATGAAAGCACCATTAGGGAGAAGGCAATTTTTAACCTTCTGCTCCACCAATTTTTCCTCCTTGTACTTCTGGAGTTCAGGAAATCTCCCAGTACCATGGTCTTCCCTATGACAGTAATAGCAGACTAGAGTTGTTTTAGGAACAGAGTTAGAAGGTTTAGGAGTAGCTAAAGAAGAAATTTTCTGATCAATTTTGTTTTCAAAGGCCTGAAGTAATTTAGTGATCTGGTCTATAGTAGCAGTTTGCTTATTGGCCTGGGGATTTGGCTTAGGTCTACAATTTGCTTCCATCTTTTTCATTATTTCATTAGAATCTTTAAAGGAAGGGGAATTTACTGGTTCAGTGATTCTAGTTTTTTCAAAATTAAGAGCTTTTTTACCTTTCATTAATTTATACACTGCACTCCTTAGGACCAGAAAAGCAGGGAGCTTGAACCAATTATCTCTAGTAGTAATCATAGATCCCAATTTAACTAATTTGTCTTTAATCCAAGACTGGAAAAACCAAACTAAAACTTTTTCCACTGTGTTGATGTGATTGTTTCTGATGAGGTAAGACTGAATAGGATCCCAAGATTTTCTAAAAGATTGATAATCAGTGCCTAAAGAGACACCACCATTGGAGATCCATTGAGAAATCAGAGCATCCAAGTCGTGTAAGGTATACCTAGCCACATCTACTTTTCCCCAATAAGCCAAAATAGCCTCCTTCAAGAGCCTCCAGGTATGAGTTTTGAATCCATCAAAAGATTTGATCACTTCAATAACTTCATCAGAGGAGATAAAACAATTGTAACTGATAAACCATATCATGTTCACTTGCACCATCAACTTCAGCAGTGATTTCATAGGAGCCCAAGAATTGTTTGAAATTTGTTCCATTAAATTCTAATTTCTTGTTTTTAGGCTTGATCTTGACCATCTTGACACAAAAAGACGAGGAGGAGGTACCATTAGATTCCATTTTGAAGAGCAGGGTTCCTAAGAGATCCAAAGAGCAGAATTCTAACGCGGCTCACGAGTGTGGAAAGAGTATAGTTTTCACAAAAAGGCAACAAGGATCTTTCCCGGATTCTGCACAATTGGGAGGACTTCTTTCTCAAAAAAGTTGCCTCCACAGATCAGTTTTGGGTGATAATAAAAGAAAGAAAAAAAGAAAAAAATTGGATTGGATTTCAAAGTTGATTTTGGGACTGTAAATCCCAAGGTTGCTTGTTTGTGTTATAATTATGGCCATCAATTAGCTTAGGAAAATGAGCAGTATATAAAGCAAAAGAAATGCTGGACACCTTGTGTCAATAATTTCTTGATGGGCTCTCACAATGGGGCAACATGTTCAATGATATTGTTGATGAATTTGATTGGATGATGAATGGATGGATGGAAAACAGCAGGGAGAATAGCTCCTTAAGTACAAAAGATTGACCTCTTGTGATTCAATGATACAACAAGCCAAAAGGCAAATTTTCCGCCCCAAAAAATCTCTACAGGCTCTACAGGCCTTGTTACTTGGTCTGGGCTACATCAGCCAACATGGCATCAGTCCCTGAACCTTTACAACCAGCCCATTCCGGTCTATTCTGGTGTTTCCACCCTTATGGGGCTGAACCAGCCCCTGTGCTGTTCAATCCCTGGGCCGGGTGTCTTTTAAAACCAGTCTATTGCCTCACACACTGGCTGGTTTCCTCATGCAAGCAGCCCCTGACCATAAAAATGGCCATGTGGGACCCAGGACACACCTGGGTCCGCTCTCAGACTCACATGGGGGGGGTGACCAGCAGACATGCTGTCCCCCCCCCCTCTTTCTCTCAGATCCCTGGAGGGGGTGGTCAATTCCCCCTACCAGGGGCCCTGGGGGTTGATACCCCCAGGGTGTTGTCAATGGAAGTGGGCTGGGGGGTGGTCAAATCCCCTCAGCCTCATTGCTCCTCCCCCTTGGTAAAGGGGGGGGAGAGCGCCCCTGGTCTCTGCTTTGCTTCAATGGTGGAGGGGTGATCAGATCCGCCCCACCGCCGGTTGCTCTCCTTGCAGACGGCCTTGTCATCCTTTCAAGGGGGTGATGAAATCCCCCCTGCCCTGACCGACCGCCTTGTTGCCGTTGGTTGCTGGCTGGTTGAACCCAGCCAGCCACCCCCTCCCCCTCGCAATGGCAAGCAAGGGGAGGGGGGCTCCCCAAGCCCAAAAACTGAGACCAACACACTTTGGCGGGCCAGCCCATCTGGCCAAGTATGTCCAAAATAAACCTTGGGCCCAATTATGCCCATACAAGCCCATCCGGCTGTATTTACCCATATCCCCCACCGGGCACGTTAGGGCCCGTTTACCAATGAGCCTGTTTCACGCGTTTTAAGGCCAGTTTCCCCAAATCAGTGACATCCACACAGGCCCGTATGGTCCATGTGATTGTCCAATGGGCTGTAGAGGCCCATATGTGCATCCCATTTGGATTACACTTATACGTAGCACACAAGTAAGTGCATACATATTTTAACACACCCCCTTTATCCAAAAGGGGTGACATCTGCATTTTAGTTACAAAGCCTTGATCCTTGTTCCTATCTAAAGCCTTGGTCAATATATCTGCAATCATTGCTCCAGTAGGCATGTACCTCAACACAATCACTTTGCAGTTAACTGCATTGCAAATATAGTTATAGTGAACATTGATATGTTTTTTTCTTGAATGGAAAACTTGGTTTTGAGCCAATGCAATGGAACTCTGGTTACCAGAATACAAAAGCGCTAACCCTTGTGGTTTATGTGTATCCTCTAAGACTTTTCTCAACCATTTTGCTTCCTATGAAGCTGCCAAGTAAGCTCTATACTCAGCCTCTGTTGATGAAAGACTTATTGCCAACAACTTCTTGGACATCCACGACCCAGATTCTTCCCTAAGAATAATAAAAAACCACTTGTTGATTCCCTAGTGTTACCATCTGCCAAACTTTCATTGCAATAACCAACCAAATCAAAATTTGCTGACTTTGTAAACAACAGTCCCAGACTGTGCATTCCTTTAAGATACCTTGTAACTCTCTTAAAGGCTGACCAATGCCTCATGCTTGGCTTCTCTAAGTGTTGTGACAAGACACCAATTGCAAAAGCAATATTGGGCCTTGTACACTTACCCAAATAATTAAGCAATCCAATAGCTGACCTGTAGTTGTTCCCAGATTGAAAAAACTCCAGATACTCCTCATCTCTAGACTTCTCTAAACAAATGTTGGACGGAATGGGAGTACCAAACTCCTTTGCATCCTCTAAGCCATATTTCTTAAGAAGATCTGCCACTTAATGGCTCTGTTCTAACTTAATGCCATTCTTGCTCTTACTGACTTTCATTCCTAGCACATGTTGCGCCAGACCAATATCTGATATCTTGAATTCCTTTTTGAGTGTCTCCATGACTCTCTCTTTAAACTTTCCAATAATGATAATTTCATTGACCCATACAAACAAAATTGCATCCTTTCTTACAAAAAGACAAGGGTTGGCCTCAGATTTCTTGAAACCAATCTGTATCAGTTTCTCACTCATGGTATTATACCACAATCTAGCTGCTTGCTTCAATCCATAAAGGGATCTACACAGCTTGAGGACATATTCCCCTTTATCTGCTGAAAGAAAACTCCTAACACAGATTTTCTTCATGGTTTATGGTTTAGTCTCTACTAACAATTCACAAAAACAATCAGGGATTGACATATAAACAGTCTCCTCCTCTCCAAGTTTTGCATTCAAGTATGCTGTTACAAAATCAGCTTGTCTGATTTCTTCTTCCAACTCCACTGCCAGAGCAATGATGTACCTGAAGGTGGACAGCCTTCCAGTTGGTGAGAAAGTTTCTTGGTAATCAATACCCTCTCTCTGCTTGAAGCCCTGTGCAACACATCTAGCTTTGAATCTTTTCAAAACTCCATTTGTGTCAAACTTCTTGTTTAACACCAATCTAGACCCCACAATGGTATTTACTTTTGGAACAGAATCCTGCTTAACCACTTCAAAGACACTATTATTTTCTAGAGAATCAAATTCCTCAAAAATAGCACTCTTCCAGTTGGCTCTCTCATCAGAATTTGTAGCTTGGCCAAAGCTATTTGGGTTAACCCTGTTACCCATTTCTGAATTCAACTTCAGGAATTCATTGAGCATAAACTGTTCCTGAAATGTATCTTTCTCATATCCTGCAGCAGCATAATGGGACTTCCATTCCCCATACCTATCAACTGGTACTCTAACCCTACCAATCCTTCTTACTGGAGGTGGAGGCTCATCAGGTTCCAAATTAATGGACTCCCTCGAAGCGGGCACTGAACCCTCTCGTGGCACGTCTGCCATCTCTTCATCTTCTGGAACCACATGTTACCCAGCCTTTGCTGGTGAAATAGGTGCTAATTCTATTTCTTGCTGTGACTTATTCACAACAACATCTTCACTCCTTTTGAGTGGAAAGGTACTTTCATCAAATTTTACATCCCTACTACGGATAACCTTTCTTGTCCCTGGAAAATAGATCCTATACAATTTACTTATTAAATTATAACCTACAAGTGCCCCTGTTCTGGCTCTAGGGTCTAATTTTTGGACCATCTCATTATGGTGGACACTATGATACACCAAGCAACCAATTGTTCTTAGGTGTGATGTTCTGGGGTACAACTTCCCAAACTGATAATGAGGACTCTTCCCATTAACACTGACAATTTTGTGCAACAGACAGACTGTAAACATCAACTCAGCCCATAAGAACTTTGGTAGACCAGATTGAGAAATAATTGTTCTGAACTTATCCAGTAAATTCCTATTCATTCCCTCAACTATTCCATTATTTTTTGGAGTACTTGCATTAGTGACTATATGAATGATAAAATAATCTTTCAATAACCTCTCAAAATCTTTAATTACAAATTCACCACCTCCATCAGTGATAACCCTTTTTATCTCCTTAATTAGACCATTCTTTTTCCAGACTTTGAAGATTACAGAAACCTCCTCTGTGGTCTGATCCTTAGATTTAATTGGTTTAACCCAAGCATAATTAGTTGTAGTATCAACTAAATTTATGAAGTATCTTGCCCCACCAAGGGACTCCGGTGTGAATGGCCCTGCCAAATCAATGGAAAATTCCTCTCTAGGAACATCAGTGCAATCTCTACTCTTTGAGAACACATTTCTAGTCTTAGCCCCTAAGGTACAACTCTCACAGTTGCTGTCCTTTACCTTATGGCCACTTCTATTGTGAGCAACAGTGCTCCAAGCTGAGTTTTGGAACAAGCTTGAAAACAAAAACTTGTTTTAAACCTGTCCACTAAGAACAGTTCTCCCATTCATATCAATAACAAAATTATCTTCTTTAAGATAAAGAATCTGGAAACCTTTATTCCACAACAGTCCAAGGGACACTTGGTTATAAGGCAAGTCTGGTACATAGAACACTTTCTCAAAAGAAATTTTGAAACCGAAGTGATTTGCAAAAATAAATTTTCCAATTTCTTTAATCTGAATTGTTCTGCCTTTCTGACCAATATTTACAACTCCATCATAATCACAAAGATTTAAAAATCAATTTGGTTGAAATAACATGTGATCTGTACAACCAGAATCAATCAAAACAAGAACATCCTCCTTCAATCCTCCTGATAGAAAAGAAGCTTTATCAGTCACTGATAAGTTATCATCTTTGAGGTTAAGATTACTCACTTTGTAATCAATCAAGTCCATTTCTTGATCCTCATCAATTTTGTCCTTCTTGTTGGGACCCTCTTCCCCAACAACCATTTCCATTGGACCATCAAATGCCACCATTGCAACGTTTTCAGTAGTGAAATTGACCTTGTTGTCATTCTCTTCTGACTTCTTCCTCTTCTTGGCCTCCTTGCAATCCTTAGAATAATGCCCCTTATTCTGCCAATTATAGAATCAGACCTTGGAAAAATCCTTTTTGGCCTTCTTGCAAGATTTTCCAGTCTTTCCAACAAGGTTTGTTCCAGAACCCCCCTTCATCTTGAACTGAAGATCATCCTTTTCAATCCTTTTCAGCAGATCCTCCTCCCCAGGAAGAGGATCCAATTGAGAAATAATTCTGACTAAAGAATCAAACTCCTTTGGTAGCTTCTGAAGGATTAAGAGTGACAAACACTCAGGATCCATGTTAAGTCCTGATGACTTAAACTTGGCTATGCTAGACCTAGCCTCTGCAAAAAACTGTTTACAATTCAAATATTGTAACTTAAACAGTTCATTGAAAGCTATACCCTTCTGTTGAAAAGAATCACCAGAATACTTGGACTTAAGCAACTTCCAAAGAATGCTGCCCCTCCTCCTCTCATCTTCCATAAGAGTATTGGCAACCCATGTCACATGATTCTCATCAAGATGCCTAAGGATGAGATGATAATACTTTTTCTCCACTTCTGAACTGATCAAAGTGTCATGTGCATCCATTATCTCCCCACAACAGATATTTTCCAGCTCAGTATCCATAAGGAAAGCCCAAGCATTATAATTCTGACTGTCCAGAACTATCTTGGTGAAGCTAACATCAGGGATATAGGACATCTTCTTGGAAAACTTGAGGTCTTTGAGGTTCTCCAGAGAAAGGTACAAGGGTCTAGATTGCTTGAAATTAATGATAATGTTGGTACTGATAATGTGTTATAATTATGGCCAGCAATTAGCTTAGGCAAATGAGCAGTATTTAAAGCAAAAGAAATGCTGGACACCTTGTGTCAATAATTGCTTGATGGGCCCTCACAATGGGGAAAAACGTTGGATCATATTGTTAGTGAATTGAATTCAATGATGAATGGATGGATTGAAAACAGAAGGGAGAAGAGCTCCTTAAGTACAAAAGATTGGCCTCTTGTGAGCCCATTATACAACAAGCCAAAAGGCCAATTTTCCACCCCAAAACAGCTCTACAGGCTCTACAGGCCTTGTTACTTGGTTTGGGCTACATCAGCCCACATGGCATCAGTTCCTGAACCTTTACAACCAGCCCATTCTGTTCTTTTTTTGTTGTTTCCACCCTTATGGGGCTGAACCAGCCCCTGTGCTTTTCAATCCCTGGGCTGGTTGTCTTTTACAAAAAGTCCTATTGCCTCAGACACTGGCTGGTTGCCTCATGCAACCAGCGCCTGGCCATACAAATGGCCAGGTGGGACCCAGGCACACCTGGGTCCGGTCTCAGACTCACATGGGGGGGTGTGACCAGCGGACATGCTGTCCCCCCCCCTCTTTCTCTCAGATCCCTGGAGGGGGGGGTGTGGTGCCCCATCCTGGACACCCTGGCCACCTTAAGACCTCAATCCATGAACTGTTGCACAAAAGTAGCATCCGGCACCTAAAAAAAAAAATAATAATAATTCCAACTCATCCTCAGGCTCATCCTTGCCGTCATCATTGCGTGTTGCGCGTTGCGCGGCGCTCATCCATGATTTACCAAATCCATCCAGACTGCACCCCCAAGCATTTTTCAATTCCTCGGATCCGTCAAATCTCCCATCTCACCCAATCTATCAGTTGTGAATCTCAAGCCTGTCAGGATTTACTCAACTGTCTCAAGCCAATCTCCTATCCGCCCATCTGCGCTCTCAAGAACTTCATCCGTCACCTTTCCTGGGGCTCTCCCACCCACTTCTGCCTTTGGACGAGGGGTGAAGAGTGTCAACTACTGCCCGCAGACATCCGGGGCGGTTTGGTTCATTTCCCTTTCCCACCCCGTCCGCCTTTGGACGAGGGGTGGGTGATTCCGGTATTTTTGCATGCGCCCATCCACGGACGGACGCAAATGACCACATGATTTTCTTTCCTTTTTTTCTCTATTTGTAGAATCCATTGTACATAGTCTAACAGGGCCTCCTGCCCATATAAGGAGGGGCTCTCCCCTGCCTTTTGGATCCATCATTGGAGCATGGAATCATTGGAGCATGAAATCAGGACACCCTTGATCCTTGAGCTTCCCACTCAAACCCTTGATCCTTGATCCTTATCACCAACCAATAGCCTTGCTGGTTGAAGAAAAATTCTGTCTGTTGGAATTTTTGAGTGTGTTATACCACTCCTTGATCCCTTTTTCTGACTATACTGGTCCTGATCCCTGATCACCTTTCTGGAGCCAATGAAGATTGATTGAAGAGGTCTTATTAAGCTTAAGACCTGGAGTTTTATACCTCCCCTTAGCTTCTTTGGAGTTGCATTCTGCCAGCCTACTCTTGAGTCCCTTGAGAAGTGTTGAGGTTATCCTTGCTTCAAATCAGTTACTGTTTTCTTTAGAGCTTCTTAAACATTGTGCTTTGTCCTGTACAGCCACCCACAGTTATCTGGTACCCTTCAAGCACTTGATTGCGGACAGTTGGGCAGGTTCATTGAGAACCTGGAGGTTGCTTGGGTTTGAGTTGATCATCCCCAATCTTCTGCTGACAACCAGAGTTATTGGCGTGTGGGCGTTGTGTACATACAACAGCTTTTGTTCTTTGAACTCTAAGGGGACTTTAACTTCTTTTGTTCAAGTTTTTCCCTGCATAATCTTGTCTCAGATAGTGCTGTTCCATCGCTACCAAACTATTATCATCTTTATCCTCTACTCCTTGATTCCTCATTTACCAGGTTCTGGACCTTGATCTTGGTTACATTTAAATATTTTTGTAACACTCAGGAGGGCAGCCTAAACAGCACCTTTCCCCTCCACAGAATTGCCACGGCCTAGCACCATTTGGAGTATTACAGCGGTCAATTCCCCCTACCAGGGGCCCTGGGGATCAATACCCCCAGGGCATTGTCAATGGAAGTGGGCTGGGGGGTTGTCAAATCCCCTCAGCCCCGTTGCTCTTCCCCCTTGGTAAAGGGGGGGGGAGAGCGCCCCTGGTCTCTGCTTTGCTTTAATGGTGGAGGGGTGATCAGATCCCCCCCACCGCCGGTTGCTCTCCTTGAGGCAGGCCTTGTCATCCTTTGGGCAAGGGGGTGATGAAATCCCCCCTGCCCTGACCAACCGCCTTGTTACGGTTGGTCACTGGCTGGTTCAACGCAGCCAGCCACCCCCTCCCCCTTGCAATGGAAAGCAAGGGGAGGGGGAGGGAGCCGGGGCTATTGGCCCTTGCTCCTGTGGCGGTGACTGTTGTTTGCCACTGGCCAGGCCCGCGCAGGATCCCTTGGCGGCTGCAACAGCCCCGCGTGGGCTGTCGGGCCGGCGCGGGGCAAACTGAGGAATACAAGCCGCCCCAATGGGCCGCCCCAAGCCCAAAAACTGAGACAAACACACTTTGGCGGGCCAGCACGTCGGGCCAAGTATGTCCAAAATAAACCTTGGGCCCAATTATACCCATACAAGCCCATCTTGCTGTATTTGCCCAATCCCCAACTGGGCACGTTAGGGCCCGTGTACCAATGAGCCTGTTTCACGCGTTTTGAGGCCAGTTTCCCCAAATCAGTGACATCCACACAGGCCTGTATGGTCCGTGTGATTGTCCAATGGGCTGGAGAGGCCCATATGTGCATCCCATTTGGATTACACTTATGCGTAGCACACAAGTAAGTGCATACGTATTATAACAGTTTGATCCCAACCTGGGGGACCAAATGTAAGACTGTAAATGGTGCTAGGCCATGGCAGTTTGTCAGAGAGAAAAGGTTCTGTTTGTGCTGCCCTCCTGAGCGTTAAAAAAATATTTAAATGTAACCAAGATCAAGGTCCAGAACTTTTAAGTGAGGAATCAAGTAGTAAGGATAATTTTGAGAATAGTCAGTAGCAATGGAACAGCACTATCTGAGGCAATATTATGTGGGAGATATTTGATCATAAGAAGTTAAAGTTTGTTTGGATTTCACAATAACAAGGCGGTTGTATGTAATCAACCCCCACAAGCTAATAACTGTGATTTTCAGCAGAAGATTAGGGATGATCAAACCAAAACCCAACCAACCTCCAGGTTCTCAATGAACTTGCCCAAATCTCCACAATCAAGCGCTTGAAGGGTACCAGATAACTGAGGGTGGCTTTAAAAGACAAAGCACAATGTTTTGAGAAGCTCTAAAATCAAACAATAACTGATTTGAAAAGGGATAACCTCAACACTTCTCAAGGAACTCAAGAGTAGGCTGGAAGAATGAAAATTTCAAAAATAATGGAGGTATAACACTCCAGTTTTTAAGCTTAATAAAACCTATTCAATCAAACGTGATTGGCTCCGGAAAGATGATCAAGAAAGTATTGGGACCAGTATGGTCAGAGGAAGGTATCAAAGAGTGGCGTAACACACTCAAGAATTCCAACAGACAGAATTCTCTTCAACCAGCAAGGCTATTGGTTGGTGATAAGGATCAGGCCACAGAGGGGCAAAGACTCAGGATATAATGGATCAGTGGGTAATCAAAAGATATACCCCGGATAACAATTATTGATTACTATGATAACGGGGGTTCAGATGCACACACTCCCATGGATGATTCAGAAAAAGGTAGGGCAGAGCCTCCTTTTATGGGCCATGAGTCCCTATAGGCTATTTACAAGAGATGACACACATAGAGCGGTGAGGAAACTTTTGAGGTTGTCCCTCACAAAGTTGTCCCTGATTGCAGAGTTGATGGTTCTAGCGTCTGTAAGATTGGAGGATGCTCCTTTTCTTTTCTTCCTTTTTCCCCCCTGCCCCCCTGTCTGCCTTCCCTCCTCCCTGTGCTGAGGGGAGAGGCCTTTTACATCCCCTCCCCTCAGCCCTAACCTAGGTACAAGCACAAGAACAACCTGAAAACAATTTGAAGAAGAAACCCTAGACCAAGAACCCTAACCCATACCCTCACCCATACCCTATTCCTTCAGCCCGCCTGCAGTTACACTCATCTGGTTTGTCCTTCCGTGGCGTGTTCCTCCGCCGGGAGCTACTTGGAGTTCACCGCGCCTTCCTGTGTCTGCCCAACGCGCCTTTGTGAATTTCCCAGTCCCGTGGCCGGCTTGGGCTTGCGTGCGGCTGTCCACACACATAGCCCGGCAATTGCCCCGTTCTTCCCTCCCCAAACTAGCTGCCCAAGAACATGATTGGCCCGGCTCCATTCCTAAGTTGGGTATCCAAACGGGTTGCAGCCCATCCCCCCTTAGCCAGGCCCAACCCGCAGCCGCGTGCTGGTCCTTCTGCGCCTACCACTGAGCCTTGCAGCAACTGCTTCTGAGCCCGCAGCAGCCACTGCTGAGAATGCGCGCTTCCAAACTTCTGAGCCTGACCCAACAAATGCTGAGCGCGCAGGCCGCAACGCAGTTCCCGATCTGAGGCTATATAATGACACCACAGCAAAAAAAGGAACACAATTTGAAAAAAAAGAATTCCCAAAGGACATGAGAAAAAAAGAAAGAGGATGAGAAAACACAAAAAAATAATAGAAATGATGGGAAGATCTTGGATGAGCGGGGAAGGAGAGCGGCGGGTGGGAAACCACGGGGAAAGGCTGATAGGCCTGGCAACTGCTGACCGCAGATGATCAGGCAAGAGCTGCTGGAGGTGGCTGTTAGGTGAGGCTGTTTGGATGGCCGCTGGAGATGTTCAAAATGGACATGGAAGCAAGGGGGGGTGATGATTGGAGGAGGACGCTTGGGTGAGATTGTTGGTGCGTTGGTTGGATGACCGGCAAAGGTGTGAAATGAGGGTGCAAGATTGTGAATTGAGGTGATTGGATGGTGGATTTTTGGCCAATGAGAATGCAAGACCAGTCGTGGGAACAACCGGTTGGGTCAGCGGATTGAGGTTGTGGGGAGATCAGATTGGATGGCAGGCTTGGGAGCTGGGGGATAGTAGGGTAGCTGGAGAAGCCTGTTGAAATAACTAGCAAACGGTACCATTGGAGACAAGCACAAGATCTTTATCATCCAACGTAAGCCAGAAAAATTTTTGGTGTGAGAGAGTCTGATGATGGCCCAGAAGATCAAACAACATTTACAGATGAAGGTTTTCTGGCTCAAGGGAGAGAGTCTTGGGAAAATGGGTGGTATTGAGGATGAGGAATGAGAAGCAACCACGCAAGGTTTAGATGGAAGAGTCAAAGTTGATAAATCAGGAGAAGCGACCATGGTTGCATGCAATGACGCGGAGAGAGGAGAAGGACGAGTGCCACGCGCAATGACACGGAGCAAGGAGAAGCAAGAGTGCCGCGCAATGAGGCAGAGCAAGGAAAGCAAGAGTGCCATGCCCAATGATGTGGAGCAAGGAGAAGCAAGAGTGCCGCCAGCAATGAGGCAGAGCAATGAGAAGCAAGAGTGCTGCGCGCAATGAGGCGGAGCAAGGAGAAGCAAGAGGGCCGCGCGCAATGAAGCGGTGCAAGGAGAAGCCAGATTGCAACGGGAGGAGCGAGGAAGGCGAAATAAAGCGGCCCCAAAGATAGCTGAAAAAATCATAAAAAATTCTCAAAAGTTCCTGCGCTGATCCTAAGTTATCCAGGTTTGGTAACCAAACCATACTCTCTATTGCAATCAATTCAGCCTGGTTCAGGTTTCAGGATTGACTTTAAATTTCTCAGACACCTGCCCTATTTTGCAAATTCCCATTTTTCTCCAACCATGCTCACAATTTTATACAAAAAATTTAATTCATTCTTGATCCTCAACCCAAGTGAATTAGTTTCCTGGGAGGGAACAAGATGGAAGGAGATGTTTTGAAAAAAAATAAAGAGAGGTGACAAGCAGATGGATCTTTGGTAAAAGAGGGCTGAAATGAGAGATTCCAAAGTATCTTTTAAAATGGCCAAAGAAGGGTTGAACACAAAGGTTGTATGGTCTTGAAGAAAACTGGAACCTTTGGATTTGTACCCCGCTATTACTTCTGAAATAAAAAACACTCAAGAACCCACCCCTGAAGAGTTTGAAAAAGACAAACAGAAGATTGACCAATTCCATTTTTTTATATTTTTTGAAGTGTCTGTTCTTGACTGCTTTGCTTTCCAGTCTCTAGTTGCTTTAATTTAACTTTTCCATTTGAATGAACTCTTGGAGAAAGAGAAGAAGGGAATCAGCTCTGTCACTACATTACTTCACCAATCCAAAACAATTTCAACACCATTGGTCCCTCAAGATCTTGGAGTGCAAATATGTGGGTTGTATGGCAAACATCAATGCACCCTTTTGAACTGTTTGGAAAATATTTGAAAAAATCTGCCATTCAATCTACCCCTCAGCAATATTTCTTTTTGAACCTTAGGTCTGACAAAGTCTCTCAAATCTTAGACTAAATTTTCCAAAAATTAGCCAGACTTGCATTTGAATCAAACTGTCAAAAAATCAAGGACAACCACATCCCCGCCTTTTTTTCTTTGAAATTTGAATCCTGCCTCACTCCTTTTTACTTTTCTCAACATATTAATTTCACATACAATTGCTTCTACAGTTCTTTCCACATTTAAAAAGGCAATCTCCTTTCCTATTACTTTTTACTGGTGGTGTAAACTAAAAATTTAAATGGAAAAATTATTGAAAACAACAACAAATATCAACTATCTGATTGCCAATTTGTTTTTCCTGAATTTTGTTTTTTGAAATTGTTTTCTAGCAGGAAAGTATTTTTAAAAATAGGTTGGGCAGATAATAAGTATAAGCACCACACATTTCCTGCTGTAAACACTTCCACCCATAGCAGAATGGCAATGGCTATGTAAATCAAAAAAACCACTAGAAACACTTGCAAGGACTTGAACAGTGGCAAAATACACTCTAGGTAAAAAAATATATGTTAAAATAAAAAAGTTTTTTTATGGTGGGGTTAACAATAGTCCCAAACCTCTTTGCAATCAAATTTTTTTTTTTTTTATAATTTTTTTTTCAAATTAAATAGATTGACAAGCCAAGCAATTGATTAATCTTCTGTATTTCCTCAACTTTTTGACTAGTCCAAATACATGCCATGGCTTCCAATAACCTATCTTTTTTTTCCATTCCCAGTTGGTTAATCTTCTTTTCCAGTTTGTCTTCCAGTAAATTGTTCTCCTTTTTGTCTTTTGGAAACTCCTTCTCAGCCTGTTTAAATGTTCACTCAGCATCCAATTTTTTTGATGAGCCAAATGCACAGTGTTATTCTTTTTAAATTCAATATCCAGTTGAAAATTCCACCATTGCTTTTCAAATTGAAGTTTTTCAGATTCAATTTGTAATTTCACTGTTTTTTGCAGTGGAATATCAATGAGCTGGATTTCAGATTGGATGAGATTCCATCAATGCGCTTACTTGAATCTTGCTTCTACATGATATCTTTGAATCCAGAAAAAATGGAAGTGTTTCTACTCCTCTGATTTTTATTTGGGTTGATTTTGATGTAATTGGAGGCCTTTTTATTTCCCTTTTCAGAGGGCTTCTACATGATATCTTTGAATCCAGAAAAATTGGAAGTTTTTCTACTCTTCTGATTTTTATTGGGGTTGATTTTGATGTAATTGGAGGCATTTTTATTTCCCTTTTCAGAGGAGCTATGTGTGGGAAATTTTTCACTCTCATTTGAAGGTTATTTGGGAGGCCCCATTGGCTTGAGTGTTTGGCCATTCAGAAAAGGATGAGCCTGTTTTTTTACAATCCAAATCAGTCAGGAATCACAAGAAAATAAAAGAACTTGCTTCCTTACTTAAGCAGATGTTGATTGCAATAGCAATACTCCAATACCTGTCTCCCCATTGACCAATTTTTCAGTCCTTCCACCCCAGGAAGGGAATGATTGAAAGATGTAAGTGAGGGATTAAAGCAAGTTTTTGAAGGTTTGATCAATGCTGATGTGGAAATTATTGGAGCTGGTTGTGTTTGAATATCCTCCTCCACATTTGATTGAGGCCACTCAAATTTTTGATCAGGATCATAATTGCTAGGCTGAGCATCCATATCCATGTCCTCAGAATTTTTGGGATTTAAGTTCAATGCTCCAGTTAAGATGGTAGAAAGAATGGGGTAAGGCGCTTGCGACGCCAAGAGGAGCGGATCAGAGAGTCAAAAGGGCACTCAGGTTTGTTGTAAGTCAGAATCAATGATGTTAATTCATTTGTTCAGGCATCTCTATAAATAGACTAAGTACAAGATGGCTGACAAGTGGTTGAAAATAAAAATTATAATGAATAATCTAAGATAATGAATATTGAAGACATTAACTAAAGAGCACAATGTGCACAGAGAGCAGTCACTAAGTTAACTAAGGACTGCTTTAACTAGGCTTGAGTTGCACTACAGTATTAGGCAACACCAAGAGAGACAGAATTCTAACAAGAATCAAAAGAATCATATTTTTGGGCGTCAAAATCATCTAAGGGGGTGATTTTCGCCTTCTTTGCAAATATTTAATCCATTTGAATATAAAAAGGAAAAATTGAGTCAAAGTTACCAACCACCAAGTTAATTCCCTAGGCTTTATTGGAGTCAGTGAAACCAAATCCAGTGGAGATCAAAATTGATTGGGCCTTTTTGTACTTGGCTTAATAATTATTTAATTTCTCCCTCATCTGTGTGGATGAAAGATACAGCCCACCTTTTGTTTTATTGTTTATTCATTGGCCATCAGGAGATAAGCATTAAACTTAGAGGATGGAGGTTAGCCAACTTGTGTTTCATTGTTGGATCCAAATCAAGAATCATAGTTGGAAGGTATTTTCAGAAAGCTTACCAGGATGATATGATCAGATCTCTTGAGCTTACTTGAGCGTTTTAAAGCTGATGGGGGAGAATTGTTTTTTTTAAAGTTCCTGAGGGATGTTTTCTTTGGTGCATTGGATTTTTGTGTGGACTTCTGGGGGCACTTTTGCTGAGGAGCTGTTTGGAAAGAGTAAGAGGGATGAAGAGATGAAGTTATGAAGCAATTGAGAGTGATAAAGTCATGATAGTTAGGAAGTGATGAGAGAAATGAGTGATGTGAGCAATAAATGTGAGCAATAATTGATGAGAGTAATAAGTGATGAGGTGGATAAGTGATTAGTTGGTTCAAGTGGTGATAGTGATGAAGTGACAAGAGAAATAAAAGATGAGATTCATCAAATGATGAGATTAATGAATTATATTTTTCCAATGAGGGTGGGGATATATTTTTTCCAATGAGTTTGGAGGTAGAAGGAGGTGAGGTTGGATTCCAGGGGGGTTTATGACATGGAATAATGTGTGGTTGAGGTGGTGGAGGCCTTGAAATACTTAATTGCAAAAAAATCATTTGTTTTCAGGTAACTCTGACACCTCTGATCTGAAAAAAGTGTGTTTTTTGATTTTTAAGGGCCAATTAGGGTTGAAACCTGCCAGAAAAAATGGTGTGTTTGGTCAAATCTGATATTCCCTAATGATAAATTTGATTTTTTTTATTTTTTGAAATAATTTTCTAAGTTAAAAAAGAATTTCTTATGTTTTGATGCTGGATTGATTGTTTAATGAATAGAAAAAAAAAATCAAGAAATGAAGAAAATATTGTTTTGAAGTGAATTTTTTCAATGCTTGATTGAAATTTTGGACTCAGGATTTTTAACGTTTTTGTGATGGTTTTTTTAATTTGATAAGTTGAGTTGTGGTGGGGAGTGATGTGAATGTTGTTCATTGGTGTTGAGTTGTGATGATTCAAGATGATTTGTGTGGTGTGGTGTGGATTCTGGAGGTTGATAGGTTATTTTATGGCTTAGGGAAGAATTTGACCTCCACAAGAGATGAGGAGGAGGAATTAAATCATTCAAAATTATATTTAATATCAGATTATTCATATATAAAAGCCCAAAAATGAGCACCTACCCCAAAAATAGGTCTAAACATGGGGATCTGTGGTTAGATATTTTAGTGCTAAAAAAGCTCCAAAAAAAGAATAAATTTATTTGTGTGTTATTTGAATTTGTTTTCAACATTATAGACTCAAAATGTCCATAAAGATAATTAAAATAGTATCAGAAAGGCTCCAAAACAGACCCCAAAAGAGAAGTTTTCTGTTATTGTTTATGTTGCATCAACTAATTGCAGTTGAATAATTGATAATATAAATCCCCAAGTAATTCCCCTGTGCCATTTTCAATTCCCAATCAAAGAATTCAAGGTCAAAAACTTTAAAATGCTTCAGGAAGGTATTGAAAAAAAAAGTTGAAAAAAACATTTTTCTTTTAGGGTAATGTTAAATTCACAACTCTGTACACAACTCTTTAAGTTGTGGACAAGACTCTGTACAAAACCCTTTGAGTTGTGTACACAACTCAATGGGCCGTGTGGCACCCCACACAACTCAAATTAGTCGTGTGGCATGCTACACAACTTGAATGGGCTGTGTGCAACGCTACACGAATCAAATGGGCAGTGTGGCACGCTAAAAAACTGAACTCATAGTTGTGTAGCCTCCGCTAAATAGTAAATAATAAACATTAAATGTTAAATATTAAATATTAAATATTGAATATTGAATATTAAATATCAAATATTGAATATGAAGTATTAAATATTAAATATGAAATATTAAATATGAAATATTAGATATGAAATATTAAATATGAAATATTAAATATTAAATATCAAATATTAAATATGAAATATTAAATAATAAATATTAAATATTAAATATTAAATATTAAATATTAAATATTAAATATTAAATATTAAATATTAAATATTAAATATTAAATATTAAATATTAAATATTAAATATTAAATATTAAATATTAAATATTAAATATTAAGTATTAAATATAAAATATTAAATATTAAATATTAAATATTGAATATTACATATTGAATATGAAATATTAAATATTAAATATTAAATATTAAATATTAAACATTAAACATTAAATATTAAATATTAAATATTAAATATTAATATTAAATATTAAATATTAAATATTAAATATTAAATATTAAATATTAAATATTAAATATTAAATATTAAATATTAAATATTAAATATTAAATATTAAATATTAAATATTAAATATTAAATATTAAATATTAAATATTAAATATTAAATATTAAATATTAAATATTAAATATTAAATATTAAATATTAAATATTAAATATTAAATATTAAATATGAAATATGAAATATTAAATATTAAATATTAAATATTAAATATTAAATATTAAATATTAAATATTAAATATTAAATATTAAATATTAAATATTAAATATTAAATATTAAATATTAAATATTAAATATTAAATATTAAATATTAAATATTAAATATTAAATATTAAATATTAAATATTAAATATTAAATATTAAATATTAAATATTAAATATTAAATATTAAATATTAAATATTAAATATTAAATATTAAATATTAAATATTAAATATTAAATATTAAATATTAAATATTAAATATTAAATATTAAATATTAAATATTAAATATTAAATATTAAATATTAAATATTAAATATTAAATATTAAATATTAAATATTAAATATTAAATATTAAATATTAAATATTAAATATTAAATATTAAATATTAAATATTAAATATTAAATATTAAATATTAAATATTAACTATTAAATATTAAATATTAAATATTAAATATTAAATATTAAATATTAAATATTAAATATTAAATATTAAATATTAAATATTAAATATTAAATATTAAATATTAAATATTAAATATTAAATATTAAATATCAAATATTAAATATTAAATATTAAATATTAAATATTAAATATTAAATATTAAATATTAAATATTAAATATTAAATATTAAATATTAAATATTAAATATTAAATATTAAATATTAAATATTAAATATTAAATATTAAATATTAAATATTAAATATTAAATATTAAATATTAAATATTAAATATTAAATATTAAATATTAAATATTAAATATTAAATATTAAATATTAAATATTAAATATTAAATATTAAATATTAAATATTAAATATTAAATATTAAATATTAAATATTAAATATTAAATATTGAATATTAAATATTAAATATTAAATATTAAATATTAAATATTAAATATTAAATATCAAATATTAAATATTAAATATTAAACCTTTAAAATCTTAAATATTGAATATTGAATATTAAATATTAAATATTAAATATTCAACATTAAATATTAAATATTAAATATTAAATATGAAATATTAAATATTCAATATTAAATATTAAATATCAAATATTAAATATCAAATATTATATATCAAATATTACATATTAAAACATAAATTTTAAATATTCAATATTTAATATTAAAATTTAAAATTGAATTTTAAATAATTCAGCATAATAAATGATCAACAACAAATCAAAAATAATAAACAATAAATAATAAATAAATAAATAATAAATGATAAGTAATAAATAATAAATAATGAATAATAAATAATAAATAATAAATAATACATAATAAACAATAAATAATAAATAATAAATAATAAATAATAAATAATAAATAATAAATAATAAATAATAAATAATAAATAATAAATAATAAATAATAAATAATAAATAATAAATAATAAATAATAAATAATAAATAATAAATAATAAATAATAAATAATAAATAATAAATAATAAATAATAAATAATAAATAATAAATAATAAATAATAAATAATAAATAATAAATAATAAATAATAAATAATAAATGATAAATAATAAATAATAAATAATAAATAATAAATAATAAATAATAAATAATAAATAATAAATAATAAATAATAAATAATAAATAATAAATAATAAATAATAAATAATAAATAATAAATAATAAATAATAAATAATAAATAATAAATAATAAATAATAAATAATAAATAATAAATAATAAATAATAAATAATAAATAATAAATAATAAATAATAAATAATAAATAATAAATAATAAATAATAAATAATAAATAATAAATAATAAATAATAAATAATAAATAATAAATAATAAATAATAAATAATAAATAATAAATAATAAATAATAAATAATAAATAATAAATAATAAATAATAAATAATAAATAATAAATAATAAATAATAAATAATAAATAATAAATAATAAATAATAAATAATAAATAATAAATAATAAATAATAAATAATAAATAATAAATAATAAATAATAAATAATAAATAATAAATAATAAATAATAAATAATAAATAATAAATAATAAATAATAAATAATAAATAATAAATAATAAATAATAAATAATAAATAATAAATAATAAATAATAAATAATAAATAATAAATAATAAATAATAAATAATAAATAATAAATAATAAATAATAAATAATAAATAATAAATAATAAATAATAAATAATAAATAATAAATAATAAATAATAAATAATAAATAATAAATAATAAATAATAAATAATAAATAATAAATAATAAATAATAAATAATAAATAATAAATAATAAATAATAAATAATAAATAATAAATAATAAATAATAAATAATAAATAATAAATAATAAATAATAAATAATAAATAATAAATAATAAATAATAAATAATAAATAATAAATAATAAATAATAAATAATAAATAATAAATAATAAATAATAAATAATAAATAATAAATAATAAATAATAAATAATAAATAATAAATAATAAATAATAAATAATAAATAATAAATAATAAATAATAAATAATAAATAATAAATAATAAATAATAAATAATAAATAATAAATAATAAATAATAAATAATAAATAATAAATAATAAATAATAAATAATAAATAATAAATAATAAATAATAAATAATAAATAATAAATAATAAATAATAAATAATAAATAATAAATAATAAATAATAAATAATAAATAATAAATAATAAATAATAAATAATAAATAATAAATAATAAATAATAAATAATAAATAATAAATAATAAATAATAAATAATAAATAATAAATAATAAATAATAAATAATAAATAATAAATAATAAATAATAAATAATAAATAATAAATAATAAATAATAAATAATAAATAATAAATAATAAATAATAAATAATAAATAATAAATAATAAATAATAAATAATAAATAATAAATAATAAATAATAAATAATAAATAATAAATAATAAATAATAAATAATAAATAATAAATAATAAATAATAAATAATAAATAATAAATAATAAATAATAAATAATAAATAATAAATAATAAATAATAAATAATAAATAATAAATAATAAATAATAAATAATAAATAATAAATAATAAATAATAAATAATAAATAATAAATAATAAATAATAAATAATAAATAATAAATAATAAATAATAAATAATAAATAATAAATAATAAATAATAAATAATAAATAATAAATAATAAATAATAAATAATAAATAATAAATAATAAATAATAAATAATAAATAATAAATAATAAATAATAAATAATAAATAATAAATAATAAATAATAAATAATAAATAATAAATAATAAATAATAAATAATAAATAATAAATAATAAATAATAAATAATAAATAATAAATAATAAATAATAAATAATAAATAATAAATAATAAATAATAAATAATAAATAATAAATAATAAATAATAAATAATAAATAATAAATAATAAATAATAAATAATAAATAATAAATAATAAATAATAAATAATAAATAATAAATAATAAATAATAAATAATAAATAATAAATAATAAATAATAAATAATAAATAATAAATAATAAATAATAAATAATAAATAATAAATAATAAATAATAAATAATAAATAATAAATAATAAATAATAAATAATAAATAATAAATAATAAATAATAAATAATAAATAATAAATAATAAATAATAAATAATAAATAATAAATAATAAATAATAAATAATAAATAATAAATAATAAATAATAAATAATAAATAATAAATAATAAATAATAAATAATAAATAATAAATAATAAATAATAAATAATAAATAATAAATAATAAATAATAAATAATAAATAATAAATAATAAATAATAAATAATAAATAATAAATAATAAATAATAAATAATAAATAATAAATAATAAATAATAAATAATGAATAATGAATAATAAATAATAAATAATTAATAATAAATAATTAATAATAAATAATAAATAATAAATAATAAATAATAAATAATATGGTTGTTCAAAGGGTACAAAAATCAAAAATGCAATTTATGGCGAGGATATGCCCCCCCAGGGGTTGCGCGTGTTTTAATAAAACTGTTTGGAGTAGTGTATGGGCCCTAAACAACTCTCAAAGGCTGTGTGAGGCCCTACACGACTCTCACACAACTGGAGCTTTGAATTTAACATTACCCTTTGGAAAAAATCCTATTTTTTGTTCCCTCTTTGCCTTCTTGAAATATGGTTTTCTTGTATATTTCTCTGTCTTAATCTAAAAATGTAAGAACTTTCTTGCAGAATTAATTTTTTTATTTGAGCAAGGCTTTAAATTCAAAAATAAAATTTTTTCCTAGTATTAAACTGTCCCCTTTTTTGATCAAATAAGACAGAATCTGACATAACCTATCCACTTACAAATTTTATGAAATCATTTTGAACATCAATCCACTTCCCACCATTTCCCAACACTTCTTGTTCCCAAAACTTTACTGAAAATGGCCTGAGTAAACATGAATTGATTCACCACCCCTCCCATTTCTCCCTCTACACTTGCCATTGGTAATTATACATACCTAGGAACATCCTCCTTGTTCCCAAAATACATGTGCAGCACCCAAAAATCTCTTTTTCCATAAACAGGGAAATTGCTGCAAACTCCCCCACCAAACCACTCACAGTTGTTTCTACCCTGCACATTTTTTCTCAAAATTTTCCCTTCTTTCTTTCTTTACCCAAAATACCTTGATAAATTTTTTACCCCCTCCTTGGCCTCCTTTTGATGCATATCCACCTCCATCCTTTCTTCTTCTTATACCCATCTCCAGTCCTATTGCATTCTTCTAGCCTCTGCAGAAATTGCTGGGGGTTTCCAACCAGTTCTTTTGAAAGATCCTCCCATGGAAACCTCTTGTTACTTTTGGAAGGTATTTTTTGTCATTGTTTGCAGCTGGTCTCTAGGGGATGCTGCTCATATCTCCCTCAAACTGACCTGAATGTTTACCATTATAACCTCCATTTCATACAACCTAACTATCTGCCTTTCCAGTTCCTGGGTGAGATGCAGGAAGTCCCATTTCAGAGGGCCAGGCCTAAATAATTACAAAAAAGGTTCTAAAAAATAGCCAAAAAAGTTCCTCACAACATACCAAAGGCTTGATTTATGCAAAAAATTGCTATAATGATGCCTGTTGGCATCATTAACATTATTATAGCACTTTTTTTCTATTGTGATTCCAAAAGCCCTTATTTCCCATGCCAGGAAGGCTTTCAGGCTTTTTAAGATTGAAAGAGGTGCCTGGGGTGGGAGAACACACCATTTCATCGATTCTGGGGCCCCCAAAGGCATTTAACAATCAATTGAGACCCTGGGACTGCAAAAAAAAATTAAAACACTTGCTAGGTTGTGAAAAGTTTTTCCACAACTTAAAGATTTTTGAACCTCCATTGTGGAAACAAGAAGAGTGGAATACTTCATTTGTCCCCAAGATTTGGAGAGTATTGGTCCCTTGCGTCCATAAGGAGCTGAGCATGCAGTTCAACCAGCAAAAAAAAAAGAGAGAGAGATATTAAGAGAATGAGAAAAAGAGATTAAGGTATTTTCTTCCTTTCCTCCAAGTCTCATGGGATTTGGTTCCCATATGTTTCCCACCTCCTCTAAAGCTCAGAGTTGAGAGTGAGGTACTAGTACCCCCCCTCATCCCCAACCTAGGTACACAAACAACAGCAACAAGCAACCCTTAGCTTCCATCCTCATCAAACCTCAACATCTTCCTGCCATTAAATCCATCCACATTTGTAATTCTCATGGCCTGGCCGCAACCTCACCCTGATTGAAGCCCCCCCGCGCCTGTCTGCATCCACCCAACGCACCTGCCTTTGGGTTTCCTTCCCCAGATAGCCCTGCACAATTGTCCCGCTCCTACTTCCCCAAACTAGCAATACACACAAAATTGACTGGATAGGCTTTTTTTATTGATCTGCTTCTACAGAGCTGCTTGCAGATGTGTAGCGCACACCAGATCTGAGATTTTCTGCATACAGGTGCTGAGCCCGCAGCAGCCAATGCTGAGCTCATCCACTTCTTATGCTGAGCATGCAGCTGGCAATGCAGTTCCCAGTCCCAACACTATAAAATGCCACCACACTGTTCACAACTCAAAGATTCATGAACCTCTGTTCAGAACTCATAGAGTCATGAGCCTCCATTCACAACTCAAAGAGTCATGAACCTCTGTTTAAAACTCAAAGAGTGATGAACCTCAATTGACAACTCAAATGTTTCATGAATTTATAACTTCCCTAAATTAATTACATAAACAAGTAAACGTAAAAATATGGGTCAACACAAATTTAACAGGCTTGAATCACAATATCAACAAATCCCCAAAATTTTCTAAAAATTTTCCAGTCATTTCTAGCAAATTATTCCATGGAAAATGGTGGCTATACCCAATGGTACAACCAGTTTTCTTTCTTTTCTCATGATTTCCTCATTCATTATCATCTGAAAGTCTTTTGGTATGAATATTAATAAAACAATTTATGGTTCCTTAGTTCCAATATATTTTCCATCAATCTTGAATTACAAGGCTCATTATACATTTCTTGAATTTTTTTCAGAAATTTTCAAATTCATCCCAACTAAACATTGAATTTACAAGTGATAGATATACATGAATAATTTATATGAATTTTTTCTGTCTGTTTTGTAAGAACAAAAAAATCTCCAAAGGAACAAAAAAATAGGCAAACAAAAATAAGAGGCTCAAGCCCATCATTTCTGTCAACCAACTGTGCATGTATACCCATTGTGGTTATGTTTGGTTAAGTGGTCTGTGTGTTAGTAAGTTTGATTTATTATTATAACTACTATTCTTCTACAAACCTCTATCTCACTTTACTATTATTGGCTTTGGGGTTGCATTGATTTAGCTCTAAATCTTTTTCATGTCAGAAGTTTTCAACTATTCATGGGCTGTAATAAACCATAGGTCTTTACCTTTTTATTAATAAGAAAAAGTTTAGTTTTGCATTTTGCATTGCACGCTGTGAGTATACCCTACTCGTATTTTTTTCCTCACCAGACCAGAGAGAAGGCACTAATTTTCATTATCTTTTGAAATTACAAGAATTTAGGTCTTTGCTTTCACCACACGCTTTGGTCCTGTGGGTACGCAGAGTGTTCATTCTACGCACATACATACACACTCAGCCTTGGTTTCCAATGGTTAGCCGCTGGAGCGAGGCGAAAATGGGGTGCTCTGAACAGTCTTTACGTAGCCCGAAGTTCAGCAGTTATGGGGATGGGAAGGTAAAGTTATGGCAATGCATGCTCTTGTCACGACATATGCTGAGTCGTGAGATACGCGGTTGCTACTGGCGAAAAAAATACAAGCAGCATGTGTACCGAGTTGTATGTTGATCGGAGTACCTATGATATACTGCATTTACGTAATAGGGATGAAAACCAATGTTTCAATCCCGCCACTTGTGGTGCGATAACAATATCGAGACAACCGGAAAAATTATCAAAACGAAAGTTGCGATATGACTGCCACTTAAGCCGACCATGCAGTCTGTGATCTCTGTTCTCCTGGAATGGCCAGCGCAGGCTGCCACTCGTGTTCTGCAAAGCTCTTCACAAGTTAGTCGATGTTATGAGGTTGCAGGGTATCCCCGAACCCATGTGAAGTAGTGAGCAAGTTGTGAATAGGATTGTCTTGATTTATCATTACGAAGACAAGGGTCAACGCTTGGAAGAAGGCCGCCTACGGCAGTTCCACGGGGCCAGACCTTGGTTCCACATTTTTGGTCACAAAAAGAGCCAGTTTTCTCACAGGCTCTAACGTGGCAAGCATGTAAGGCCCACCCTCGATGCCTCCCTTCATGTCAAATACCGCTTGCGGGTCCGATGACATAGATTGGAAGCATCGACGGGATAAATTTTGAAGAGGTTCCTGATCATTTTAGATCTGCAAGTGCTGTCCAAGAATAGCTCTAGTGTTGAATCACCATTCAACCAATCATGCTGATATGCTGGAGTTTCCGATCTGAATAAACCATGGTCATGAGCCATGTAGGCATCCAGGGATCTTCAACTCCTACTCTGCGGTGTCTAGCTTTTTCAAGGTGCACAAGCCACGCAGGCTATCCTCGAAGGGATGCCTTTAAGCCATAACATGTGCCGTGTAGAGCATCATGAGCCCGATTTCCCGCGGGCGAGGCCACGATAACCGAAAACGCTAGCGAGCTGGCATGACTGAGAAATAAAATTGATGGAAGTTGATTGTGTAAGACTGTGAACAGATTGTTCAACACCGATTTGGTAGCTGTTGATACGCAATGATTGAGATTTCCCTGTGAGGATGCCTGTTGTCTGGGCTAGAGAACGGAGCTTAGCAAGGAAATATTTCATTCGATCAATGGCCGCCAACTTGTTTTAATCGTTATTCGGTAAATGTAGCCCTCGCGCACTCATAGGGTACGTCGCAGCCACCAGGTCTGTCATTCGTCTTATCCTCTCTCTCGCTGGAAAGAGAAAACATATTAAGACACGAGCATGCGATCACACTCTAGGGCCTCATGGAGTTGGATGCTGTGGCACAAAATTACTTGCGAGGTGTAGCAGGCAAGCAAGCAAAATCACAAGCAGCTACAAGCTATGTGGGCGACAGTCGGGAAATGCCTTTTTCAGCATGGTGTCAAGCACATAGTGGCCAGGGCCTGCCAAGGCGCCCCCAACAGTGGTGCGAAGGTACGGAAACATGAGAGCGAGAACTCCGAGAGACTATGTACGTATAATCACCGAGCATAGCAAATGTGTCCTCACCGTTGCATGGCCGACTACCGTTTTTGATGATCATGGCCGCGTGGTTTGCTTTCCAGAAAAAAAGTCTCGAAACTTTGGCTTGGGTCAGGTCTCACGCGCTGCCCACCAGCGTGATTTCTGAGACTTACTGCGAGTGCCTCGCATCTTTTGTGACTTACATCCCACTTCACCTGTTTCTTAATTCCTTTCAGGAGGGCTCGCGTATTTTCCAGGGTGTGGGAAGGGGTTTGGTTCAGGCGATACGACATTGGTTTCCTTAGTGACTAAGTCCAAATCTCTAAGTTTGATTCGAGCAGCGACTGTAAGGGTGTTACCGAAAAACTGAGCTTCGTTTGAGTGGCGGCTGACTCATTTCCCGTAGTTTCGAAGCGGCCAGACCGGCGGAGATGATTGAATTCCTTAGGCTCAGAACTCTTGGGTCTCACCACGCTGATCCATTGCATGTCCTCCTGCTTTGATACTCGCCAGCGTTGATGTCCGGCCGTCGGCTTCACCCTTTGGAGCGAAATCTCTTACCCCTCCTGCTCCTGTCAACTGCCAGCACCCGAGCACATAGTTCGTTGTCATGCCCCGGGAGAAAGCCCGCAATATCTTGACAGGTTATATGGGCCATAAGTTAGTACAACATGTGCTCATGTACGTACAAAGTGCATACGTCTGCACATCATCCGAACAGGCTATTAGCCCGACACCGACGATCGCTTGACTCAGTCACTGTTCAAGACGGTAGGGGTACCGAACTCGCGCTGGATAATATTTACATCACTCTCGCTTTCCGTTGCAGCGCGGTGGTGTATGACTGCCATCCCTCAAAATATCTGCGGCTTCATGCATCTATCCGCCCCTCATCTATTTTTTTTGTCCATGTGCTGCGGTGCCAATGACACCTGGGGAGCAGTTGGTTTCTTTTCCTGAGCAGGTAAAAACCATCACATCATCAACCCCACTATCAGTGCCATACTCATCCGGATTAGTCAGCTAAATAAGCCGGGAAGAGTTTAGTTTGTGTGCACATTTAACATCCATCCTGATCCAACGTCTCATCGGGGTTACTGAGCGATCCTATCTTCCTTTTCATAATCGATATTTTATTTTTCAATCAGAGTCAAATCCATCGTCATCGGACTATTGATTCTAATTGAAAACAGTGATTTAACCGAATCTCAGAAAAAATACCACGAGCCGCGGCCTTGCTTTTCCCTTTGTTCGCTTGCGTTTTCTACTACTGTAGAGTTTTTAAAAGTCAAACCATCCTGACGAGTTATCCGTAGTCGCTCATAAATCAACTTCCTCCTGCAACCCACTCCCACTCGAAACTCTCAATCATCATGGCTGACGACAGGCTGGTTGGAAAGGTAGATGCTGATTACCCCACACCGGAGGGCCTTGGTTTGGCAGCTCAAGTTCTAAGGTGAATAATGTCTTTCTCCGTCATTGAAACCCTTCAGAAACCTCATCCCATCATTACTATTATGCCGTAGTGAGAATTTGGATTACGAGTACGATCTAGCGGGTCCCGTTTTCGTTCGATTATCCGGTCCTATCGGTTGGGTGAAGGTGCTTGTAGTTTCTCTTGGGAAACTTCCCTCTGACGTAATGGAAGTGAGTTGGAGAATGGCATGCTAAGCAGGTAACTTATTGCCATCAGGTTAATAACTTCAGTGCCTGCGAGCAATGTCGCACGAGTCATGTAAAGTGCAGGTCAGTCCTTATGTATTGAGTTGAACCACTGCGTCAGGAACGCAGGCTTATGGTGTTCATTTCGTTTGATTAGTTTATCGGAAACGGGTGGTCCTTGTACTCATTGTATGTTCCTACAAGAGGATGATCCCGGGGTATTCACACTAGCTCAGACGACCTTCTCACTTGCAACCAATAAACAGGCAAAAATCGTAACCAATCCTGCAAGGTGTACGGTTGGACATTTCGTCCGGAAGACCCTGCTTGCCACATATACAAGCGAGTCTTACCACCCCCGCCGGCAGCACCTCCGTCACCTCCCTTCTCACAAAAAGACGCTTATAAATTTGAATGGGAATCACTTGTTCGAAAATTAACCTGGCTCCAACGCGAAGCACCGTGAGTAAGAGCGGTCCTACTCTCTTGATATCTTGAATTCGGGTGTGATGTTTGTTGTTTGAATGCCCGGCCCAGGAGGAAATTCCGAAAGCGCTCTACGGCGATGCCTTGGAAAGATGATCATCACGTGATTGAGCCCGAATCTCCGAATCGTACATGTGGAGAACGCTTACAATTACCACAGTGAGACACGCTTCTGTTTCAAAAGTTTGATCTTTCGCGGTCACTTAGCTTTGACTTCTGACTCTCAGTTGTATTTTTCTCGTCTTTCGATAACATTTCTACTTGAATGTACCAGGCGAAACACAGTTGAGGAATTTCATGCATTAGAAAAAGTTTCCCCAAGAGTGCCCGTTTCCAAAGCCCCATCGAAAAGGAGGCGTATGATGAGAGTCACAGAAGACTCAACTTGTGAATATCTCTCCAAAACAGAAGAGCCTATGGTTACAAAAACACAACACCGCATGAGCATTTCATTCATATTATCACCTTGCAACTCAGAGGATTTCATGAAATCAGACGACAACCGCAACGGTGAGATTGCAAGCCGGTAGTAAAGTAAAACCCAGATTTTTATCTAATTCATGTACCCTTTTGTTGTTTTCAAAGGCTCTGTGGAATCGATTCATGGATGGGAAGCTACCAGGACACTAATCACAACTGAGGCAGGCTGGTCCCCGAGGTCCAATACACCCTTCGCGTCCTCACCTCCGGCCGATTGCTCACTCAAGTCTAATGGTCCGGAGGAGCCCGCATCGCGTAATCCGATTTCGTCGCGCCAAATCGAAAGCCAAGAGATTCTTTCCAAATTTCAACAATGGCGTCCACCGATTTAATATATCTTCCTTTAATAAATAATAAAGCTTTTCGGGTTATTCCCTCTTCTGGAGGTATAAAATGAGACATATCTGTAGTTACATTTTTGCTAGGCAGAACGCAAGATATCCAGTCCTGATGAAGTTTTTTATTTGAGCAATCCGCAGATATATTTGAAATAGCTGCGTTTCAATTTTTTTCTTTTTTGGTTTTTGTGTGGCATAGAAGCATCGTTTCTTTTGTGTCTTTGCAGAGGTCTGCTTTGTAAATCTCATTTTCTGTCCCCAAAGAACTTAATACTTTTCATCATTAGAAAAGATTGCTGTGAACTCGCATTGTATCGTTGATAGGTGCGAGGAATTGAAACAGATTTTATTTTGATGGATATTTGATGTATTCTTTGTAGGATGTACAATTTAGGTTTCTTCAAGAGTTCCAATGTATCTTTGCGACAGTAAGATTGACGGCCAAATTTCGAACATTCGTAGGGGAGTGTGATTGGGAAATGGGGTGTTCTCCTTTTTTAAGATCTTGTCAAGTTTTGAAATATGAAAGCGTTGATGGGAAAAAAATTCTGTAGAAAGCAACGTTCAAAGATACCCTAAATAAGTGAAAAAATGAGCCAAAAAAATTTAATAGCTGTTATAGAAACCCAGAGTATCTTTTCAAAAATGAACAATATTTTTCTGTATGAACTATTGTGTTTTTAATAAAGCTTACACCGGGAAAAAAATTTATTTTTTGCATTTTTTGTTTAATTGATTTTTGCCCAAGCTTAATCTATCAGTTTTGAACCAAGTTCTGTTTCAATCCACCCCGCCAGAGTTTTCCCCCCTACGCCCGGTTTTTGTTTTTTGGATGCTCTGATTGGACCCAATTTTCTTTTCAGCCTCCATTCAGACCAACATCCCCCAGTTTGCCTTCCACCAATCCATACAAGCATTTTCAATCAAGCATTGCCAAAACAATCACCCCACCATCCCTTCCCCATCAGGAAGTCTTAAATTCCCAGATGTTGCTATTGAACCATCTCTTCAAGTAACTGAATGCTTTTTTTTGGATTTTTATTTTGGGGGGGCATCATTGAATTAGACCATTTTTCCCAATACAATTATTAAAATTTCTATCTCCCGAGGATCTGTACTCAATTAAATCCATGATTGGTTGGATTTTGTTCCTTTTTGATGATGATCTTAGATCCAAAAAGTGTTTGCCAAACCATTGCTGATTGATACATCAAAGTCAACCTACCTTTCATATTTTCTTCCCTCCTGAAAAAATACACGGTTATTTATCCCTCAGTGAGAATCCAAATTGAATTCAATGATCCCACCATGGGCATTAAAATTGATAAGAAATTTTCTGAGCATACATGGAGGAACTTGCAATTGACTTGGAATTCATCACATTTTAAGGGTATTTATGTGAGCCTGCTGGTAATTTTGATCATCCTTTTTCTGGAAATCAACTGGCATTGTGTTTGACTTGATCATTCAAAAAAAATGTAAAAAACCTCAAGACATGATATCAAATGTGTACTAAAATACAAAAACATGAACTGAATGAAGCATTAAGGTCACCAGCCAATGCAACAAGCACCTCAAAAGTAATGATATCACATTCAATTCCACAATTAAGACTTTGCAGAAAGCACTGTCAAGGTACCCAGGAAATTGACGGTAAATTGCTACAATCCGCAGTGGCTAGGTAAATTGTCTTTGCAAGAAGTCAAGCACCTTCAGAGTCAACAACCAGTTGATACCAGTCTGTAATTCTGCTTGTTGGAAGCTCTTTGAATTGTTATTTGACACAAAGCTGTATCATACTGATTACTATAAATATCCCAGTCATCACAAGGTTTTTTGAAATCTGTTTTTAGACCTTGGCTCTGTGTTTCTCAATGATTCCATTGCTTCCTTCTTGAGTTATCATTATCAAAGTCTGATTTGAACATGATCTGTAGTTTAAAAATACAGATGTAGGCCAGTTCTATGTTATTCTTGTTGATTAAACATGTCCAACTCTTTCTAGTTAGATTTTGCAAAACATTGCACCCATTGTTATGTCTTAAACCAAAGAAAACTGGATGGATTTTTATTTTTAAATCACATTGAAATAAATTTTGGTTTCTTTGAAATGTTGAATTCCTTGGACCAACCTGTTGGTCAACAAAGATTAGTAGCAAAAATTGCAATGAATGATTAAACAGTAGTCTTGATAGATAATTAGGGTCTGGTTAAGACTTTTGAGATATGATCAATGCTTTCATGCAGTCTTCAGGACCTCAGTCACTGCATGCTTGTAGTTGGTTACTCATTCATCATATGTCCTCAAAAAGTGACATTGTCATTGACCTCTACAAGCATATCTTGATCACTGGGAAGCAAGAATCCTTAGTATAGTTGGTAGTAAACTTGCCATGCACATGAGAGACCTGGGTTCAATTCCCAGAGGACACATGTTATTTTCACATTCTTACAAAGACAGCTTGAGATTCCTGATGTCAGTGGAGTCATGCCAGAAAGATCTCCAGAATAATGGATGACCAATGGGAGTGGAGCTTGTATGCTGAGGTCCAGCCATAGTTGTATCTTGGAAGGTGAAATCTAATGGAATTACCCCACCCCAATAAAAAAAGCAAGAAAAGGAGTCAGTTAATTTAAGAGATTGTTCATTAGCAAGATCTGGGAATGTAAGACTTACTGATGGGGAAGGAATGTTGGGGTAATTGTGTTGGCAATGCTTGATTGACAATGCTTGGATGGATTGGTGGAAGGAAAAATTGGGAATTTCAATCTGAATGGAGGCTGAAAGAAAAATTGGGTCCAATCAGAGGACCTGAAAAAAGGCAAATCTGGGGGTAGCAGGGAAGAATCTGGCAGGGTGGATTATAAAAGAACTTGGTTCAAAACTGAGAGATTAAGCTTTGAACCAAATCAATTTAAAAAAAAAATGAAAAAAAAAATTGTTTCCCAGTCCAAGCTTCATTGAAAAGGCCATAATTGCTTCTTTGTTTTCATTTTTTCATTTTTTTCATTTTTTCATTTTTTCATTTTTTTCATTTTTTTCATTTTTTTCATTTTTTTCATTTTTTTCATTTTTTTCATTTTTTTCATTTTTTTCATTTTTTTCATTTTTTTCATTTTTTTCATTTTTTTCATTTTTTTCATTTTTTTCATTTTTTTCATTTTTTTCATTTTTTTGTTTTTTTTGTTTTTTTTTGTTTTTTTTTCATTTTTTTCATTTTTTCATTTTTTCTTTTCATTTCATGATTTTCCATTATTTTATTTTCATTTTCATTTTCATTTTGTTTTTGATCTGTAAATTTATTTTCACCACAAATAAATTGATGGCACTTGCTAGCAAGTGCCATCAAGGAAGCTCTGGTTGAAGTTCTCTCCAATCTCTAGTTGAAGGTGTCAGAGTAAGAGGCTGAATAAAAGCAAGATTAATTATAAACAGTCAATAATAAAACAAAGATAAACAAAAAACATGAACCCAAATAAAAGCCAAACAATGCAGAAAAAAGAATGATAAGAAGGGATAGGATCCAGTAGTTGGAGCAGCTTCATAATTGAGATTTGCTGGAGTTTTTTTGAGTCTTCAAGTCTTGATAAGGTGACAACTTGCCAAGAAGACACCTTGAGTAAGATGGTCTAGAGTGGAGGTGGAGGACCTAAGGGTGTCCTGAGGAGCAAGTCCTGATGAGTTCCTGTGGGATATTTGAGTCTTCAGTTGTTCTGAAGTGAAATTTGAGTACATTTGAAATTGGGTCTTGGCACCTGTGGGAAATGGAGTCTTGAAACCAATGGGGTTGTGGACAGAAAAGTAAAGAAATGTGAAATGATGGAGAAGGAAAGGAAGAAGACACATTTAAAGAAATGAAGACTGATACACCCAAACTAATAAAGGAGCAACAAGAAAAGAGAGGAAAACAACATAAATGGATAGTGTATTAATTCAACATCCACCCTTGTTCTCAAATTGTTTCATCCAAATCTTTTCAGTTTGAGGAGCCTCTCTTGTCTCAGTGTTGCCAGTGGATGGGTTAGAAAATCAGCCAAGTTTTCTGCTGAAGATGTCTTGACAAGCTTGATCTCAATTTTATTTGAGAATGAAATGGAATCTTAGGTCCATATGTTTGGTATGGAAGCCAGAGTGATTGGTGCACTGAGAAGCCAATTTGATACAACCATTGCTGTACTTGCAGACAGGAGTGGGGCTTGATAATGGATCTTGAAACCACACTCAAATGAAGTGCTTGGGCCGCCTGATTTTTTTGATTCTGTTGGCCACCAATTTGTACTAAGGCTTGGTTTTTGACAAGGAAACTTTAGTTTGTTTGCGAGACTTCAACAATGCTCACTTTCCCTTACAAGTGGAAAAAATGCCTAAGACAGAACTTTGAGCAGCAGAGCAGGGGGCCCATTCCAATTCAACATAAGCTACTAGATCTTCAGATGAGCATCCCTTTTTGTACATGATTACTCAATGGGCAGTGTGTTTTAAGTAGTTCAGTACCCAAAGTCCTGCGTTGTAGTGATTCATACCAGGGGAGTTCAGGAACTGAGAAAGGTCATTATTTGAAAAATTAATGTCAGGTCTGGAGTTCACACGGATGTAAAGCAGTTCACCCGTCAGTTTTTGATAGTTAAGTCCTGAGTTGAGAAGTTGGGATTGTAAATCTGGAGAAGCTTGATGAAGATGTTCATGCAGCTTGAGTGCAGTGGAGTTTTGTTTAACTTTGGAAGGTTGTATTGGGCGGCTAACAAAGTGATATAGGTGTTTTGGGAAAGTTTAGTCATGTCATTGGACACAGTGATGCTGAGGCCAAGCAGAAGTGAGGATTGGACTAAATATTGGATGTTAAACCTTGATTAAATTACAGTCACAAAGTATTTAGGGCTATTGCTGAAAATAACAATACTATCTAAATGTATATAGAGAAAAGTTTCTGAGTTCCAGAAAACACAGTTATCACTGGGTCTTTTCTTGAAATAAATGCTTAAAAGCCATGATCTAAGAGTTTTTTTAGCAGGCTTGAGGGGCTTTTTTGAGACCATATAAGGCTTTTATCAACCTCAGGAACTTACCACAGGAAACCTTGAAATTGGCTGGCGGTATAATGTGGAATTTCTCTTCCAGCAGGGAATTAAGGAACACCAAATTAATATTGAGCTGGTGGAAATGCATGCCTTTGTTCACTGCAAAGGATATCATCATCCTGAGGGAGATCTTTTCTCCAGTGCACGCAAAGGTGGTTTTGGAGTCAACTCCTTCCTCTTAATTGAAGCCTTGAACACACAGGAGCGCATTGAACTCGGTTATCTGTTGATTTGCATCACTTTTGGTAAGTAAGACCCAGAAAAAATTTATTTTTGACAGGGATTGATTGTTGGAGGCTTCTACCCAAACTTGATAACTTAGAATTTTTTCTATTTCTTTATCCATAGCAGAAATCCACTCAAGTCTATATTTGCAAGAAAGGGCTTGAGCCAGGGACTTGGGATTGGAGTAGTTGGCTTCCATGAGAAATAATCTGGGGGAGTTGCGCCTCTTGAAGTTCAGAATGTTTTCCTTGTGCACTATATCCAGTCTGGGACACTTGACAGTAGGAGGTTTTGTCAAGGTGAAAGCTTTGGAGGTTGAGATGGGCGGAAAATCAGATGGATCAGAAGAGGTAGCAAAAACAGGAGGGACCTTGGGGGAAAGCTGTTTAGAATTTTTAGGGGGAGAGGGTATCAGAGGTTCATTGTTTGCCATAGCTGAAGATGGAAAATTGGAGAGGTCTAATTTGATGTTGGAAGTACAGAAAACTTTCTGATTCTGCGTATTCCAGATTCTATAGGTAAAAAAATTGTTTGAGTAGCCTATGATGATGCTGTGGAAACATTTTGGGTCAGGTTTAAACTTGCAAAGGAAGTTGGGGATCAATAAATAGGACAAGCATCCAAATGGATTTAATTTTGAGTAGTTGGGAATTCTATTGTACCAGAGAGTGTAGGGGACCTTGAAGTTGTTGGTATACACAGGAAGAAATTTGAGTAGGTGAGTAGCCATGGTAACTTCTTTGGCCCAAAAGGACCAAGGGAGTTTTCTTTGAAAGAAGAGACAACAAGCTTTTCAAGAATGGAACAATTGTTTTGTTCAGCAAAGCCATTGTTTTGGGGAGTGTAAGGGGGAAAGATGTGGTGATTAATTCCCTTTTCCTTGCAGAATTGAGTGTAGTAAAGACTTGAGAACTCCCACCTTTTATCAGAGATTACAGTGATAAAATTATTATTTGTCTGTTGCTCAGCTCAATTGATGTAGTCTTTCAAAGCTGGAAAGGCTTGATCTTTTGACTTGAGTAGAGAGATGGATTTGAAGCAAGTGAATTTATCAATGATGGAGAGAAATTAATTGCACCCTCCATGAGATTCAGTTGGAAAAGGACCAACAAGATCAAGGTGAATAGCTTCCAAATGAGAAGACACCGGTTTGAATTGACTTTTGAAGGCAGTGGCCGACATTTTTCAGATAAGGCAGGTGGAAACTTTTGAGGCAAGTCCAGTGGGTGTCTGGGGAAACAGTGTCAAGAGTATGCTTTCACTGGGATGACCAAGGCTTTCATGCAAGGCTTTAGGAGCTTCTTTGATAAGAAAGGAGTCTGCACTAGGACTTTTACTGTTTTTACTGATCTTGGTTCCAACCAATTTGAGAAATTTTTTTTGCATGGATCCAAGCTTGGCAAAATTGTCAATTGAAATTTCCAAATCTGAGAAACCCACCTTGTTGAAAGTGGCAACACTGGGGTTGAGTCAAGAGAGAGAAACAAGATAGCAGTTGAGAGACAGGATGAGTAGAACTTTTCAGAGTTTTGACAATTTTGAAATTGTGATTGGTTAGGTAGGTTTAAAAAATGCCTTTGGCCTTCCTAGGAAGATCATTTTTACCGGTACCAACAGAAATATAGGCATGTTTGAAGTTGAAAAGGCAAGAAGGAAAGTTGAAAATATGATGGGTTGCTCCCAAGTCCAAAACAGGAAGAAGGGTGTCTGAAGAGGAATTGGTCTTGAGGTAAAGCTGGGCATTGTAGTAGGCCAAAGGAGGTTTCTCTTTAGGGGTGGATTCCTCATCTGGGTTGCCCTAGACAAGGAAGGATTTTCCTTTCTGAAAAAAGGTTTGAAGGTGACAATGGAGATTCAAACAGCGGCTTTTGGGATCATTTTCCAGAGGATTGTGAGAAACCTTTGAACACAGGTGCTGAGAGGGATCTTTCTTTGGTTTTACCTTGGACTTAATGAAAGCCATGGAGCTGGCATTGGGAGAGGGATTCTGGCGTGCTGAAGTCACCCGAGAGGATTTGAGGTGTGTAACTTCCCTTAGATTATTCAAAAATTGAGTAGGGATTTGCAAAAGGTCATTTTTAAGGAGGATGGAGTCAACAACGTGGTAAAGGTGTGGATGAGTTTTTCCAGAATTTTACAGTTAAGGATGTCCTCTGGAACTATGAGAAATACTATGGAAAGATTTTTCATCAGCTTCTGACACTCCAAAATGTTAGTTGCCAGATCTCTGTTGAACTGATAGCAAATGAAATTGAGCCATATTTGACCACAATTATTGGTAGACTGAGAGGCATAACGGTTCTGAATGGCTGTCCAAATTTCATTTGGCTTAGAATAATGGGAAGGATTGATGACTTCATCAAAAACAGTGTCACTGAGGTGTTGGATGAGAAAATCGGCTGCTTTTTACACCTTCCTTCTCTGAGGAGTGGAAGATGGGATAATGATGGGGGAATTGGGATGGTCTTCCACATACTAAAGAAGTCCTTTCCTTTGCAAATAACTCTGAATGCAAATGAACCAGGGGGGGAGTTGGATTCATCAAGCGAAGGCATTTTTAGCAGTTTGGTGTCATTGCCAGCATCTTTGGAAATTGCCCGAGGAGTTTTTTTTTTGGGTTGAAGCCGCGCTGGGACTGTAAATCTGTCAGAGAAAGAGGCTGAATAAAAGCATGATTCATTAGAAAAATTCAATAAGAAAACAAATATAAAAAAGAATCATGAACCCAAAGAAAAGCCAAACAATGAAGACAAAGGAAAGATAAGAAGGGATAGGATCCAGTAGTTGGAGCAGCTTCAGCATTGAGATTGGCTGGAGTTTGTTTGAGTCTTCAAGTCTTGATAACGTGAGGACTTGCCAAGAAGACACCTTGAGTAAGATAGTATTGCGTGGAGGTGAAGGACCTAAGAGTGGCCTGAGGAGCAAGTCTTGATGAGTTCCTGTGGGATAATTAAGGCTTCAGTTTTTCTGAAGTGCAATTTGAGTAGATTTGAAATGGGTTCTTGGCACTCGTGGGAAATGGAGTCTTGAAGCCCTTGGGGGTGTGGATGGAAAAATAAGAAAATGTGAAAGACCAAAAAGTAAAGGAAGAAGACACAACAAAAGAAAGGATAACTCACACAACCAAACTAATAAAGGAGAAACAAGAAAAGAGAGGAAAAAACATAAATGGATAGTTTATTACTTCAAAAAAAGATATTTTCATTTTCCAATATGTTTTTGGTGCACATTCATGGTGCGCAATGCAAAGCAACTGTGCATTGGAGCTTGGATAAATCTTGACATGAGCTTTGGTGGAGCTTGACCTGAGCTTGGTTGAAAATTGGTAATGAGATCCTTGATGGCACTTTCTAGAGAGTGACATCCTGATTTCTGTGGTGTTTTTATAAATTAGTCCTGATTTTGATGATTTGATTGCCATTTTCTTATTATAAATGAATTTTCCAGGAACATCTGGGGTGAAATTCTTCAGTCAAATTTTTCAGTATTTAAGAAAATTATGTTTCTTCTGTTGAATTTTTATTTTGAGAAAAATAAGAAAGTGTTTTTCAAAGAGAACCAATTAGGATGTATCAGAGTTAGGAATCCCACCATTAGAAAGCTGATATTCCTTTTCACCAAATGTGCCATTTCTAGTGGTAAGTTTCTGACATAGACATACTCCTAAACTATGTATTCCAAAATAGCAGGTTTCATAAAAATGGTTGATTTCAAATATAAATTCTTCCCTTTATGCATCTTCATCCATCAGCATGCAAATAAAAAAAAACTCATAAATTTAACCTCATCCCCACATCAATCCCTCCACTAAAACAAGATCTCAATCGGCGCAGTAATCTTGTCATCCTCTAATTGATAGTCAAATATATTGTTCAACACACCCATCTTCCTGTCATCGTCAAACCAGCCTGCAAGTATTATCCCAGCTTGGATCCAAATGGCTCATTGAAAAAATTTGATTTTGTTTCATCATTCCCATCCATCAATCATCAAATCAGAAAAACTGGTATAAACTTTTTTCATCCTTTAAATTTACTACCTCCCCCAACCATAAATATCATCACGTTTTCTCTTCCAAACACAGAATACCAGCTTGAGATCCAGCAACAAATAGATTGAATAATTGGATGGCAAGGTTCTTGATTTCCCCGCATCAACAGATAATCCAATCTCACTTTTTGAATTGATCAGGTTGTATCTGTCAAACAATGGCCCCAAATAGTGGAGGGGATCCTTAGGAAATAATGAGTGCAAGGACAAGTTCAAGGTAGTGAGGTACTAACTGCAAGATATGATTGATGGCAATTAGCAAGAGGGATTGAGTTGTCCCGTAGAGATGAAACTAAGGCAAGGCCTGATGTGAAAGTATTTCCTTAGCAATGCATAGAACTCATGGAATTAACTAGCTGAGGAAACAATTTGAAGGAAAGGAGTGAGTCCTCATAAGGGAATCCGGAGTGACTAGATGCAACCTGATGGAAATTCTTCTACAGATAGAAAGGGTGATGCAATGGATGACAGGAAGGGAATGGTAAGATGAAATTGAACAATACAACATCTCTGGATTCATAGTGTGGGTGCAACACAAGAGGACCGTGCAAGTATGTATCCTAGTAAATGTAATGCATGAAGGAATGACATAAGATGTCACTGAAAATGAAAAAAATTAGTAAAAGAGGTGAAAATGCAGGGAAGGGTGTTAGTCCAAAGATGGAAATATAAAATTCATGTGGTTTGATGATTGTGCAAGCTAAAAGAGTAGCATAAACAAGTATGTAAGTCCAAGGGCTGAGATACCCAAGGAGAGATTGAGAAATTTCCAAATGGATGGTTTACCAATTGCAAAGTGTTTCAGGTATAGACTGAGTTGCCAAGATTGGAAGTTTATTGCACCAGCCGGAGGTAGTAATCAGATCACACTATTAAAGGTGTGCATTACTGTTTTTCATGCTTAAGACTGAAGTAGATGGTACTGATGAGAAGGGTATATCAAAAAGTGAGGAAAAAGTAACAGACTGAGCCGCCAAGATTAGAATGTTATTGCACAATCCAGAGGTAGTAAGCGGATTGCACTATTGACAGTGTGCATTGTTGTTTTTCACGCTTAAGACTGAGGTAGATGGTACTGATGAGAAGGGTATATAAAAAAGTGAGGAAAAAATAACAGACTGAGTTGCCAAGATTGGAAGGTTATTGCACAAGCCGGAGGTAGTAAGCATATTGCACTATTGAAGGTGTGCATTAATTTTTTTCAAGCTTAAGACTGAGGTAGATGGTACTGATGAGAAGGGTATATCAAAAAGTGAGGAAAAACTAACCATGAGATGACACTGCAAATGAAAAAAAGTAGTAACAGAGGTGACAATTCAGGGAAGGGTGTTAGTCCAAATATGGAACTATAAAATTGATGTGGTTTGATGCTTGTGCAAGCTAAAAGAGTGGCAAAACCAAGAATGGAAGTTCAAGAGCGGAGATACCCAAGGAGAGATTGAGTGATGTCCAAATGGATGGTTGACCAACTGCAAGTTGTTGCAGGTATAGACTGAGTCACCAAGATTGGAAGGTTATTGTACAAGCCAGAGGTAGTAGGCAGATCACACTATTGATGGTGTGCATTACTGTTTTTCATTTTTAAGACTGAGGAAGATGGTACTTTTGAGAAGGGTATATCAAAAAGTGAGGAAAAAATAACCCTTAACTCTGGAGCATGACAGTTTCCCAGGTATGAAGCCGCAAGCTCCGGCAAGTATTTTGATGAATTACCAACAAATAAAAGTCTGATAATTTCCTTGAAGAAGATCCCTTATATATTGTTAATCAATAGTACGCTATTGAATAAATTTTAATAATTAATATCATGTCATCATCTTCTTGCCATTGAAACCCCTGTGTTTGCAAAAACAAGCATTGTGTTCCCAGTAATGCTTCTTGTGGGGTTCAAAAATGCAAGCCATGTCAACTCCAGAAGGTGGCTTGTTTGTTCACTATAAATAGTGAATCATCCATGGAGGTATCTGAGGCACCACAAAGCAAAGGTTGAAGTCCTAGGATGGCTACTTGGGTTAATTATCATATCCCCCCACTGCTGGAATAGAGTTCCTTGGGGTGCAAACAGCAGGTGAGAAATTGACTTATGTTTCAGCTTGCTACTATTGCAGAGAAAGCTGCAAAAGGAACAAAAACAACATTAAAATAATAGCATTGAAATTAACCTAAGAAGGAGTAGGAAAACCATGAAAATTATTGCAGAAATGGATTTTCCACCCTAAATTGGGTAGGGTCACTCACTGACCCCACCCTTGAAATCCAACTGCTTATATTTTTAAATAATTAAGAAACACGGCACCATTATGGTACTTTTTTTGCCAATTAAATATTTCACATGTATTGTCATGTATAGGTTTTACACCTGAAATTCAGTCAGAATTGAGATGTTTTGTATATTTTAGGAGTTACAGAAGGAAATATTTTCTATTGCAATTCCCGCACGCAGCCGCAGCATCCAATACACCAGCGCGCGGCTGAGCTCCAGCACTTTAACGCTGTCAAAGCCATGTATGGAGCCCCGGGCCTCTGACAAGTACGCAGCCATGGGACTACAAGTTGAAAAAGTGACAGGCAGCCTGAGAAACCTAGGTACTGCATAAACATGCTAGAACCTACACGGGAACATTCTACATATGTAGTAAATGTTCTTGTGGATAGTAGATAGTCTAAAAATACATAAAAGTATATAAATATACCTAAATAACCTTTTTACATATTTTTTATTAAATATAATTTAAAATACCAAGAATGTTGAAAATGAGATAATGAATATTTGTAAAAAATATATTAAAATACTTTAATATGCAATTATGAAATTTGAAAGACATCAGTATACTTTTGAAATACTAATAAAACTAATGATGTTAAAATATTACATAAACACCCATGACTTATATTTTTAAAGAATTATTCTTAGTAAATCAACTAAAATTCGAAAAGAAGGAGTAAAATAAATGTCATGACTTTACTCAAGTTATTTAATACATAATGGGAACTCACCTGACATCGGACTATCCTTAGGAATGTCTATTTAAATAATTATTAACTTACTGGGAACATTTACTAAGAATAATTAATTAAATAATAAATAAAATGAACAGATTAGTGTTATTCACACGTCCAAACATCAATAATAAAGTAGAATAATTACCATAATCTGTGGAATTAGATGTTACCCATGCTACAGAACCAAGGTCACGTGACAGGCTGCCACTGGTTATCCTGCTATCCTCAGTGTCTGTCCCTTTGAGCCCCTGTACCCCTCAGAAGGAAAATATTGGGACTCAAAAAGCTATAAATAAAGAGCTCTTTTGAGGATATTGATACCCAGAGACCCAGTTATATTTACATCCAGACACCATGCCAAAGTAATCAAATATTTATACAAGATAATTAAGTGATTCATGGCTTTAGTCTGATTAATAATATCCATGACCAACCCTTTTTATCAATTTAAACTGCTGAACAACCTTATAACCCCAGTAAAACGTTTTAGACATCAGTGCATGTCCAAAAAAGGTTCCCAAAGAATATAATAATATACCAGTGAGTCTTATTATCCTTTCTCTGACGTGGCAGCTTGCTCACAAAGCCCTGCCACTCCACTGTGTATTTTATATACATATTATCTTTGGGAAATATATACTTTAAGAATATAAATGAAAGGTTCCAAAGTAGCCAGGTCTACATGTTTTCATACCAAATTCCCTGAAGAGAGGTGTTCAAGATCCCCAGAATAATTTTGGCCCCTCTGTTACTTGATTTAATAATCAATTTATTGATATTGATTTATAACATTAAACCATATCCAAACCAATCAACCTTGCAATAAGCTTTATCCAAATATAATACAGATTTCTGCTGCATTTATTGAATAATATATTTATTATTTATTCTATCACCTCTGGTAGATAAAGGATAGCAAGGATTGTGGCATCCAGGAGGCTGAAAAAATGACTATTATAATGAGGGGATGTTAATGAAATGAATTTGTTCTAGTGTTACCACTATTTTTACATTATACTACTAATACACCACAACCACCTTCACCTTGCTTTGGACCGCCAATGGAATTTGAAATTAACCAAGGGACCAAGGTGTGAGGTGAAGAGCAAGTTTTGTGGAAAGTAAAAGTGGGAGGAGAACAGGAAATTGAGGAAAAACAAGCAGGAGGAACTGAAAGGAATAGGATGGAAGGAGAGGAAATTAAAAACAGGGGAGATGGGACTGAAGGAAATGGAACAGAGGGAATGGAAGGAAATTGAATGGAGGGCCAAGACAAGGTGTCAAAGGTGCCGTTTGTGGTCCCAATAAAAACTGATGCAAGGCGGTTGACTGACAATATTGGAATAGGTTTGTCAAGAGTTTGGTGGAAGAGGCCTCATGAGGTGCTGATGGAAAAAGAAAAATGGAACGCCAGGCCAAAGAGGAAATTTATTGCAAAGTGGGAAGCGGTCTTTGAGGAGTTGTTGGTTTCACAAGTGCGCTTGATGCACAGGATGTCTAGCCTAATAAGCAATTAGGATTTGGAATAGTTTAAGGAGATAGTTGCGGAATCAAACAAGAATTGGGAAAATGTGGAAGAAGAGGTAAAACAAATTTTTTACCAAGTTTTATAACTTTTATTTTTTATTTTTATTTGTTATACATAGATTGATTTTTTCATTTTTTTTACTGTTTGGATTAAAGAGAGAATGACTGTTTGAAATAGAAGTAAATGAAATAAAAAATGAATTTTAAAGGAATTTGGTGAGAAATGTAAGGAAAGAGATGTCTGCTTGCTACTATTGCAGAGCAAGCTGCAAAAGTAACAAAAATAACATAAAAATAAATAATAATATAACTAAAATAACAAGGAGTAAGAAAACCACAAATATTATTACAGAAATAGATTCTCCACCCAAAATTAGGCAGGGTCACTCCCTGACCCCACCCATGAAATCTAACTCCTTATATTTTGAAATAATTAAGGAGAGAAAGACAAAAATACCACGGCTCCACTATTGAGCTTTTTTGTCAATTAAATGTTTCACACGTATTGTCACGTATAGGTTTCACCCCTAAAATTCAGTCAGAATTGAGGTGTTGTGTATATTTTAGGAGTTATGGACGGAAATGTATTTTGTCACAATTCCCGAACGCAGCCACGGCAGCCAATGCACCCGCGCGCGGCTGAGATGCAGCCCTGTCACTCCTTCAAGGTTGTTTACGCAGCCCCAGGCCTCTGAAAAGTACTCAGCCCAGGACTATGAGTTGACAGAGTGACAGGCAGCCTGAGAGGCTTAGGTACCGCGTAATCATGCTACAACCCATATGGGAACATTCTACATATGTAATAAATGTTCCCTTGGATAGTAGATAGTCTAAAAGTACATAATATTTTTTAAAAATACTTATATAACCCTTTTACATATTTTTTATTAAATATAATTCAAAGTACCAAGAATGTCAAAAATAAGACAATGACAACTTCTAAAAATATATTGACATACTTTGATATAATTTTATGAAATTCTAGACATCAATATCCTTTTGAAATACTAAGAAAACTAATGATGTAAAAATATTACATGAATTCCCATGAATTATATTTTTAAGTAATTATCTTAGTAAATCAACTGGAGCTCAAAAATAAGGAGTAAAATAAATATCATGACTTTACTCCAGTTATTTAATACATAATGAGAACTCACCTGAGATTAGGATTTCTGTAGAAATGTCTATTTAAATAATTATTTGATTACTGCAAACGTTTACTAAGTATAGTTAATTAAATAATACATAAATAGGACAGATTAGTGTTATTCACACGTCCTAATATCTATTATAAAGTAGAATAATTCCCATACCCTGAGGAGTTAGATGCTACCCGTGCTATAGCACCAAGAACACGTGACAGGCTACCACTGGTTACCCTTCTAGCCTTATTGTCCGTCCCTTTGAGCCCCTGTACCCCTCAGAAGGATAGTATTGGGACTCCAAAAGCTATAAATAAAGAGCTCTTTTGAGGATATTGATGGGCAGAGACCCAGTTATATTTATATCCAGACACAGTGCCAAGGTAATCAAGTACTTATAAGAGATAATTAAGTGATATATGGCGAAGTCTGATCAATACTATCCGTCCTCAAACTCTTTTTTATCAATTAAAACTGCTGAACAACCCTATAACCCCAGTATACAGGTTTAACCCATCAGTGCACGTCCCAAACAGATACCCAAAGGATTTAATAATACACCAGAAAGTTTTATTATCCTTTCTATTTTGTTGCAGATTGGTTACAAGGCCCTGCCACTCCACCGTGTATTTTATATATATATCATCTTTGGGTAAAATATCCTTTAAACTAAAGAGCCCAAAGTAACCAGGACTACGTGTTTTCATACTGAAATCCCTGAAGAGAGGTGTTAGAGATCCCCAATATAATTGTGGCCCCTCTATAAAAATATTTAATAATCAACTTATTCATATTGATTTAAAACAATAAACCATAACCAAACCACTTAACCTTGCAATAAGCGTAATCCAAATATTTTACAGATTTTTGCTGCATTTATTAAATAATATATTAATTATTTATTCTATCACCTCTGGTAGCTAAAGGATAGCAAGGGTCTTGGCATCCAGGAGGCTGACAAGAGATAAGAACAGGAATGTGAAAGAATGCTAGAAATAGGATTGAAGAATTGAGCAGGGAATAGATGGAATGGGACGGAGTGGGAGTGGAATACACATGGAATGGAATTGGATTGAAATGGGACTTAAGATTGAAAAGGTTTGTGCAGGAAACTTTTGTGAAATTCTTGCACCAATTTGGGAGAATTGCAATGTTGATGGGCTGGTTGGCACAAGGTGGAATATTTGACAGACTGGAAGCCAGTCAATTCAACAAGATATTGAAGCTTACCTTTGTATACCCTTGAATACAGAAAACAGCTTACTTCCAACTCTAAGTGATCTTGAACATTTACGGGTTCTGGAGGGGCATGAGCCTTGCCTGGGTATAATACTTGAGCCGGTTCTAGATGAGAAACGTGAAAGACCAGGTGGTTACCTTTCCATTTTGCAGGTAAGGAAAGTTTAAACACATTAGGGGAGATTACTGATTCTAATTTAAAAAGGGCAAGCTTCTTCTCAGAGTGTTTCCTGCTAGGACAAGTGCTGTGAATGTTGCAAGCATCAAGAAAAACCTGGTCTCCTACTGCAAAGGCTGATGTCAAAGTGTGAAGTTGGTCTGCTTGCTCCTTGTAACATTTGTTTGCTGCTTTGAGGTTGGATCGGAGTTGCAATTGGAGAGATTGAATGAGAGTAAGGTAGTCAGTAGCGGGTTGGGAAGGTGCTCTGTGAATAGAATCAAAAGTTGGGTTTCTTCCACAAAGAGTTTGGAAGGGAAACTGCTTGGTTGAGGCTTGAGTGGTGTTGTTGTATGCAAATTTGGCAAGTGAACGCCATTGAAACCAATTTTCCTGTTGATAGGCAAAGTAAATCTGTCAGCTTGCTACTAATGAAGAGCAAGCTGCAAAAGTAACAAAAATAACATAAAAATAATAATAATACAATTAACCTAAGAGGGAGTAGGAAAACCATAAAAATTATTACGGAAATGGATTCTCCACCCAAAATTAGGTAGGGTCACTCCCTGACCCTACCCTTGAAATCCAACACCTTATATTTTCAAATAATTAAGGAAAGAAAAACCAAAATACTACGGCTCCATTATTGAGCTTTTTGGCCAATTAGATATTTCACACACATTGTCACGTACAGGTTTCACACCTAAAATTTAGTCAGAATTGATGTGTTGTGTATATTTTAGGAGTTACGGGCGGAAATGTGTTTTGTCACAATTCCCGCACGCAGCCGCAGCAGCCAAAGCACCCGCGCGCGGCTGAGATACAGCCTTGTCACCCCATCGAGGTCATGTACGCAGCCCCGGGCCTCTGACAAGTACGCAGCCGCAGGACTACGGGCTGACAGAGTGACAGGCGGCCTGAGAGGCTCAGGTACCGCGTAAACAGGCTACAACATACACGGGAACTTTCTACATATGTAATAAATGTTCCTGTGGATAGTAGACTGTCTAAAAATACATAATATCATATAAAAATACATAAATAATCCTTACACGTATTTCTTACTTAATATAATGAAAAGTACCAAAAATGTCAAAAATAAGACAATGACAACTTCTAAAAATATATTAAAATACTTTAATATACTTTTATGAGAATTGCTATAAATCAATATTTTTGTGACATACTAAGAAAAATAATGATGTAAAAACATTACATGAATTCTCATGACTTATATTTTTAAGTAATTATCTTAACAAATCAACTGGAACTCGAAAAAAGAGTAAAATCAATATTATGACTTTTACTCCAGTTATATAATACATAATGAGAACTTACCTGACATCAAAATGTCCGCAGAAATATCTATAAATATAATTATTAAATTACTGGGAACATTTACTAATGATAATTAATTAAATAATACATAAATAGGACAGATTACTGTTATTCACATGTCCTAATGACCATTATAAGGTAGAATAATTCCCATAACCTGAGGAATTGGATGCTACCCGTGCTATAGCACCAAGAACACATGACAGGCTACCCCCGGTCACCCTGCTAGCTGCCAAACTTAGTGTTTGTCCCTTTGAGCACCTACAACCCTCAGAAGGACCATATTGGGACTCCAAAAGATATAAATAAAGAGCTCTTTTGAGGATATTGATGGGCAGAGACCCAGTAATATTCATATCCAGACGCCGTGCAAAGGTAATCAAATACTTATTAGAGATAAGTAAGTGATTTATGGCAATTTCTGATCAGTAATATCCGTCCTCAAACCTCTTTTTATCAATTAAAACTGCTGAAAAACCTTTTAACCCCAGCATACAGGTTTAACCCATCAGTACACGTCTCAAACAGATATCCAAAGGATTTAATAATATACCAGTGAGTCTTATTATCCTTTCTCTGTTGTGATAGCTTGGCTACAAGGCCCTGCCACTCCACCATATATTTAAATATACATATTATCTTTGGGTAAAATATTCTTTAAACTAAAGAACCCAAAGCAACCAGGACTACTTGTTTTCATACTGAAATCCCTGAAGAGAGGTGTTAAAGATCCCCAATATAATTGTGGCCCCTCTATAAATATTTAATAATCAATTTTGATTTGAAACAATAAACAATAACCAAACCATTTAACCTTGCAATAAGCTTAATCCAAGTATTCTACGGATTTTTGCTGCATTTATTAAATAATATATTTATTATTTACTCTATCACCTCTGGTAGCTAAAGGATAGCAAGGGTCTTGGCATCCAGGAGGCTGACAAAATTTGAAGATACTGTTCAAGGTTCTGATTTACTTTTTTGGTTTTCCCATTTGTTTCCAGGTGGCAAGCCGTGGATAACTTGTGAGTGATTTTCAAATGTTGAAAGAAAGAGGTCCAAAAGCTTGAAAAAAACAACAATCCACAATCACTAACTAAGTTATCAGGGAGACCATGCTTTGAGAAGGCATGTTCTATGAAGAGGTTAGCTAGTTCTTCTGAAGAGGCTGTTACAGTAGAGCAAAGAAACAAAGCCCCTTTTGATAAGCAACCTAATAATACTAGAATAGAATCATAAACATTAGAAAGGGGTAATTGAGAAATGAAAGACATAGAAAACAATTTCCAAGTAATAGGTGGGATGGGAATTAGCTGAAGCATCCCATACTTCTGGTGGTTCAAGGAATTGTCACAATTACAATAATAGCACGTGCCAACATATTATTTTACTTCTCTGGTTGTACCAGGCCAATAAGAGTCTTGTGCAATCAATTGGTAGGTTTTATCCTGACCATAATGACAAGCAAGCCAAGAAGTATCCCAAGACTCAAAGATATCTAACTGAATGCAAGGATTATTGGGAACTACTACACAATCTTTATAAACTAAATAATTGTTTTCATCTATTCTGTAATTTCTTGAAGGTGAATTTGCATTCTTGCAAAGCTTGTTACAATTGGGGTTGTTGAGTTGGGCTTGTCAAAGTTTGAAAGCTTTGTCTCAAATTTGGGTGATGATTGATCTGATTTGGGAAGATTGATTGGAAGAGAAACATGTCCTAACATTTTCAGGATTGTTGTCTGCAAAGGTGCTCCCCCCCCTGGGTAAACTTTGTCCCAAATTGATAAAGCATCAGGAACAACCACTTTTTTCCCAGGGTGGTACCTGAATATAAAGTTGAACTTGTAGAGGTATTTGGCCCATTGTGCCTGTCTGCGTGTGAGGACTTTTGGGCTCATAAAATACTTCACAGAATCATGACCAGTAAGAACCTCAAACGGCTCTACAAGGCTCAAAAGGTATTAAAACCATTTTTTCAAGAAATAAAAAATTGCAAGAAGTTCCTTGTCATGAATCTTATAGTTAAGCTCTTCAGAAAGAAAATTGCAAGACTCAAAGGAAACGGGATGAAAGATATTAGAAGAAGGGGAAAACTGCAAGATTACCTCTGCAATTGCATAGTCCCTTGCGCCTGTTTCCACAATAGTGCAAGCTAGCTTGTTGAAGTGAGCAAGTATCAGGGCATTGGTAAAAGCTTTTTTCAGAGATTGGAACTGCAAAGCCGCTTGTTTTGTAAAAATAAAATGAGTTTCTTTTTGAAGAATGTGAGTAAGATTCACTGTCTTTTTGGCGTAGTGCTCAATAAACCTCCTGTAAAAATTTCTGAATCTGAGAAAAACTTGAAGGGATTTAACAGAAGAAGGTGCGGGCCAGTCCAATATGCATTGGCTCTTAGCTGGGTCTATGGCTAGTCCATTCTGAAAAAATATTACACCTAAAGATTGAAGGGATTGAGTATGAGATTCACACTTAGAGGCGTTTGCAAACAGGTTATTCTTTTGAAGTTGCTGCAGCACCTCTTGCACACAAGTATCATGCTTCTCAAGAGTTTTTGAGTAGACAAGTATATAATCAAGATATACCACAAGGTATTTCTCTACAAGGTTGGTAAAAAAATCATTAACAAAATGTTGAAAAATGGAAGGAGCATTACAGAGGACAAAAGGAATGACAGTATATCCATAGCTTCCAAAACTGGTTTGCATATAGGTCAAGTAATCATGACCCTTGGCAATGCAAATTAAGTTATAGGCACCTTGAAGGTCTAACTTTGAGAAATAAGGAGCTCCATGGAAGAGAGTGAGGAGGTGCAACATAGGCAGTACTGGGTAGGCATTCTTCCGGGTTACCTGGCTCAGTTTCTTATAGTGGATGCAAAGGCAAAGCCTGCCTTCTTTCTCTGGAAAAAATATGATGGGAAAGCCGGTGTTTAAATTTCTTTAAATCCTTCGATACATTTTCTGCAATGTATTCTTGAAGCACGGTTGATTCTTGCTTTGAGAGAGAGTAGACTGGACTGGGTGCCAGAGGTGGGCCAGTAAGTTAAATTATGTGATCATATGAATGGGATGGAGGAATTTTATCAGCTTTAACAACTGAAAAGACAACAGCAAAGTCATGATAGACCATAGGTAAAGACTCTTGAATGATTTCTAAATCTTCAATCACATCATTGTCTTCTGACACAGGGTTTGAAGTGTTTGCACAATGCAAGAGGATTAAGGAGCTAAAAATAAACCTTTTTGGCAGGAAATCTCTTCAAAGAAACAAGGAAGAGGTAAGTTGGAAAAATAAGCAATAACTCCTAAATCTGAAGATGGAAATTGGGAATGAAAGTTAGGATATTGAAAATCTCCTAGCAGAAAAGTTTCATCCAACTCAATGACAGTGTCATGTAGGCTATTTAATGACTGGTTGATGGAAGGGTTAGTTTGCTGGGGGTGCAAGGTGCAAAGGTTAATTAATCCTTCCTGCCAATTCACATCTGGATTCCAGTAGACTAGGAAGTCATGGCCCAGAATGGTATTGTCCATTCCAGGGATATCCAAGACAAACAAATCCCATTCAAAGCTGGGGAAATTGGAAAAAGCCAATGTCCATTTTGCCTTATGGGTAACGCAATCAGACGGTTTGTTTGCACTACTTACTAGATAGATGGGGAACTTGGCTACCTCAGAAGGCTTAAGATTTTTAGAGGTGGCAAATGCTGCACTTATAAAAGAAACATTAGCACCAGAATCAAGTAAAACTTGGTAAGGAGTTTTTTCCAACGGGAGAAGTAAAAATCTCAAACGCAGAGCACCCAGTGACCCCCAAGTGCAAAGATTGACTTGCTGTTTAGATAATTGGTAGTTTCCCTTGCAAGTATCAGAAAAAATACCAGATATTTTTTTGACAGCTTAAGCGCTTCACGCACTAGCCGCTTTGCACAACTATTGACATAATGACTACCTCTGCAATACATTCACAATCCTGCCTTTTCCCTCCTTAACCATTCCTTGTTCTTCAGCATCCTGGTTTCTGTGTCCAGGAACTTTGGAGTTTTTGTGGTGGTCTTCCTTTTTGGGTTGGATTTCCGATTTGAGGTTGATTTGCTTTGCTTTGGATTCTTCTGTTGTTTTTTCAAACAGTTTTCAACCTTTGGGGCCAAGGTGGACTGTCCATGATTTTTTTATTGCAAGAAGCTATTTTCATGATAGCCATTATCAAGCTCAATCACCTGGTAAATTAGCTGCTGAAGGGAGGTTGTCTTATGTCCCCCAACTGACAGCTGCTTGATCAAGCGTGCTGGTAAACTCTTTTGTAAATGGAAGAGGAGTGCTGCTTTGTTCCATTGGATGCTGGTGTGGTAGTCCAAACATTTCCTATAGCCATCAGACTCAGTTTTCTAGTGAAACAACAGCTCAGACCCTCAAAGTAATCTCACAAATGGATTCTACATCACCAATAACCTATAGTCACTCAGCCAAAGTACCCCCCTATCTCTCATGGATTAGAACATACAGTCCAACAAAACTCCAACTGTTGAAAACTCATACCCAACCAGGTGTCACATCTCTGTAGAAAACATAAGACATACCTTGTAAACCCTCAAGTACATACCAGTAACAGCTTACCCTCAACACCAGGACCATACAACCCTGTCACCTCAGCAAGAATACAGCAATACAGATACAGGAGGCAGTGCAGCTAGTTCATCTCCTGTCAACTCACCAAACAAACAAGCAAATATACATACAGAAAGCTGTGCAGAAGTATGAAGGAACAGTGTAGGCAGTAGGAAGTGACACCAGTCTCAATCAGATCCAAACAAACAAGCAAATAAACCTACACAAGGCTATGCAGAAGTATACAGGAAAGTGTAGGAAAGAGAAAGTAGAACCAGTCTCAACCAGTTCCAAACAAAATAAGCAAATACAAATACATAAGACTATGCATAAGTATAAAGGACAGTATAGGCAGGAGGAAGTGAAACCATTCTCAACCAGATCCAAAAAAAAAAGCAAATAAACCTACACAAGGATATGCAGAAGTATACAGGGCTACCCAGCAATACATGCAGGCAGCCAAAACCATGTAGTATCAAACAATCCCAGCACTCCACACAAAATTATGTAGTCAGAAGCATGTGATGACCAACAATCCACCAGTACAAGTACCACAGGGCTACCCATTAATACATGCAGGAAGGCAAGATCATGCAGAAACAAGAAAACCCCCAGTAATGCACAGAAATACATGAAGGTAGAAGCAGTAGAAATAAGAAACCACCAGTAATGCACAGAAATACACAAAGGTAGAAGCAGTAGTAGCAAACAAACCACCAGTAATGGACAGAAATACATGAAGGTAGAAGCAAGTGGCACCAAGCAAACCACCAGTGGAGGCAAAGCAACAAATGTAAGGAGAAAAAAGTAGCACCAGACCAACCACCAGTACTGCACAGGAATATATTGTATCTGAACTTCACAGCAGTTTATGCAGGGCTGTGCATGCATGAAACCCCTGTACCAGCTTTTTCCCACCAGAAGAAATGTTGAGATTAAACCTGCTAACATGATGTATCACCACATTACAGAGGCTGTGCAGTTCAACCTAGGCCAGTAATACCAAACATCCCTGGAAGCCATAAGCTTCTGTAGCCTAGTTGGTAAATGCAGAACTCTAGTATGTGTCTCAGTCTAGCTGAGGTTGTGGGTTCCATTCCCACAAGATACATCATCAATTTTCATAGTCTCAACAAGAAATTCCACATGTAACTGTGCAAGCCTTTTCCAAACAGCAGAAATGTCTCATGTAATTGTATCTCACTTTTCCTCACCAGAACAGGGAGAACCCTCAGGGGAAGCCTTGAGCACCCCTGGGGGCAGGAAATTTTTATTTAAGGAGGGCCTCTCTGCCCTATCCAAGTTGTATCATTATCCCAACCAGCTCAATCCATCCTAACCATCTGTGGTACCTACCCAGATAAATATTATTAGTGAACCAATTATAAGGAAACAAGAAATAAGAAACCAAGTTATAACACACCTTTAAACAATTAAAACCACCCACCAGGTGCTTGAATAAGTATTCTTCTGTGCCCTAAATATTCATCAAAAGATTAAATAAAAACCACCCCCTTTAATGAATAAATAAACCTTACAAAGAAAGAGAGCACAAAAAAAAAATGAACTACCAACCTATCCTCTACCCAGCCTATTGTGGGTAAAACCATCCTTGGGTCCTCTCCTGAACCATCCCTTTGATAAACCCTTGAACCCTTTAATATTGGGATATTGATTAAGATCACATATATCTGATCAATAATTAACCAATAATCTCATAAATCTGGTCTATTCTTCAACAAACCCTACCAATAACAATTGATAACTAATCTAGGTCTGATCCAAGACCTATTTTAAGTCTCAAAGAAACCAGCCATTAATTTAAATAAATTATTTTGCAGACTTGCTATAGTACTAGAAGGGCGGGCAATTCAAAATCACTCTTAGTCTTACTAATACTCTAAAGGAGTAGAACTAATACTAAATTCCCCTCCAAGGACTCCCAGAAAGCTATTTTCTACTTTCTTTATATAATCCCACAGGAGTCTCTACACCAGAATTCAGCTTTTGGATTGAGAGATGTAGATAGAATTCCTACTATTTTCATTCATGACCAAGCTATTTAACTTGTACTTGGCATTGCAAACTTCATGGGGATTTCCAAAAAAGGTGAACATTTGTTGCTAAAGTTTGTTCCAGTTGTTGAGTATACAGGTGGGGCTAGTATTATCTAATAATTTGAGGTACAGTTTGAACCATTGCAAGGCTCTACCTCCTAGGAAGGAAGAAGCATACATGAATTTTTGATGCTTGGAAGGGAAGTGGTTGGGATCATTGGAGAAGATTATTTTGCATGACTGTAGGTAGGAGTGGAGCTTATGCGGATGCCTCCCATTGAAGTGGTCAGGCTGCTTCATTCTTGCAGTGCAAAAGATCAGAGTGCTTGCACTAGGCCGCAAGGTATGTTGGTTTAGAGCTTTGACCAAAATAGAGATAAAACCCTCAGCTTCCAACTTGGGAGCCTTTTGGCCAGGCCTTTTCCTACCACAAGTCAAGGTTTCATTGGAGGAGTGGTTGGAATCTTTGAGTTACTCAAGGGGATCCTCCAGAGCTTTGGACGTGAGTCTTTTGGCTAAGGGGTCATTGAGTGGTTTAACTGAAGGGGATTTAGAAGAGGGAATGGGATCTAAGGGTTGTCTGGCCCAAGAAACACTGGATCTTTCTACCCTGTTGATATCATAATTGTAATGGGTGAGGGAAGCATTTCCAGTTGAGAAAGTACGTGACATTGTAAAAAATGAAATCTAAGATTAATTGGCAGTTTAAAATAGATGAGTTGAGTTAGTTAATTTACTTTCAAACAACTGACCCATGTACAGGAGGGGATATTTAGGCAATTGTGAGCGCAAGGGAGAAAGCTAAGTGCAAGCACAAGTGCAAGGTAGTGAGGTGCTAACTGCAAGATATGATTGATTGAAAGTAGCAAGAGGGATGGAGTTGTTCCGTAGAAATGAAACTAAGGAAAGGACCAAAGTGATAGTCTTTCCTTAGCAATGCATAGAACGTATGAAATTAACTAGCTGAGGAAACAATTTTCAGGCAAGGAGTGATTCCTTATAAGGGAATCCGGAGTGACTAGATAGAACCTGATGGAAAGTCTTCTACAGATAGATTTTGATTGTTTTCAATGATTATTTCTCAGTCACAATATATTTTCATCTACGTTCTTTATTTGTTTTTCTTTGTGTTGTAAATCCTGGTCCAGAATTTCTCCATCTCTCTTGTACTTATCCATAGCTTCCATGAGTGTCTACTACTGGTTCATCAGATTGTGCGCGCAACTTTCTGCAATGTCACTAGAATTTCACAGATGGACTCAGCCAATGCCATCTCCTTTACTATCAAGAAGATTCAATGAGGAATGAAGAAAAACTCCCAACCATTTCATTCTGAGTCTCAGAATTGTCACCATCAAGATTTAAGATTTGACCTACACCCAATTTGATCTCAGTCCCAGCAGCAAATAGTATGTACCAAAGTGTGAATCAACTCACCATCAATGTTGAAATTAATTCCCTTCTAAAATAGGATTACAACTCAGGAAATCAAGAACAATTGGAAGGCTCAGATTGGTTTATTGGCGTATAGTACACACAGTTCTACTTAGTCTATTTAGAGGCCATCATCAAGCCTGTAGAATTGTGTTTGCTTGTTTGTGGTTGACTATTTCTTCTGAAGCCTTCTGAATTTCTTATGTTTATCAACTCTTGTGTTCAGACTCATTGAATCTGTGTTTTTGATTGAAATGATAGCTTGGTCCAGGTTTTCCTACTCTTCAATTTTTCTCACGGTTAAAAGCCAAAGAAGACTCACTCAGAAACCAAAATGAATCAAGGAAAAATATCACCTGGACCCAGAGGCAACAGAAACTTTAAAGGGCTGGCACTCAAATTGCTAATGGAATCTACTCCTCTCTTGACAGAGACTATCTACTCAATTTGTAAGAAGAAAATGGAAAGGATTTTCAAAATGCATGGCATCCTCCACCTTATGAACACACCTGATCCAGATGAAAGTATTCCAGACAAAGATGAGACCGCTGCCTACCTGATGTCTAAGCTCAATCCTGAAACGCACACCAACATTATCACATCTGACCATGAGGGCTCTCCTAAACGAATCTGTTTGCAGCCAAAGAACTCTTTGCATCAAACCAGGCCAAAAATGGAGCAAAAATGTTCTTCAATTTCTTGTACCTAGGGTTTGATCAAAATGACATAGATGCGTTTGTAACCTCAGTCAAGCTCCACCTTGGGAAACTTGACAAAGTTGGCACTGACCTACCAAGTGATATCCTGAGCTATTTGATTCTCTTCAAATTACCATAATCCTTGAAAGGAATGCAATTGAAAATTATGCACTCTGGAGTAGATATAACGGTAGCCTTTGTACTGAACCACCTTGTCCAACACAAAAACGAAGTCCAATCCAAATCCAAAGAAAAATCTGAAACAAATTCAGCTCTCTATTCTCAGAATTGCTTCAATTCCGATTGACAGCGCTGTGAAAATGGGAAGCATACTCCTGCGGTCAAAACTCATCCTGCAACAAGCTGCTGAAAGGACATCCGGAACTCAAACCCGAGAATCCTGGAAACAAGTTCAAACGAAAGCCCAAAAAGATGTCTGAAGAAGCTCATCATTACTCCTTTTTCTGCGGGATGAATCAACTGGATGAAGCTGGCACTAATTGCTTCATTCTCTACAGTGGCTGCTCAATACATATGGCCAGAAACAAATCTATGTTCTCCACCCTAGTTGAACAACCCGGACGCGAACTCATCAAAACTGGAAAGAAAGGGGAAGGTATCCCCATAAAGGGTCTTGGCACTGCCACCCTGTCAATTGAATAAAGAAAAATCAACCTGGAGAATGCAGCTTGGGTTCCTGATGCCACAGTCAATCTAATCTTGCTGGGGGCCCTACTTAACAAAGGGTGTTCAGTAAAGGTCAACAGCAAGTCTTCTCCCACTATGTTTGTTCTCACAAAAGGAAGAACCACAATCTTTTATGGAGTAATCAAGAATAATCTTTTAATCATAAATTTTGAATCTCAAACAGAAGAGCTTGCCTGCCTCATGAGTCTGGATGATATTGATAAACTTCACCAAACACTGGGTCATTCCAGTTTGGAAAAAATCAAAAAGCATCTGGGTTATAGAATCAGTAAAGAAATACGGTCATAATTTAAATGTATTGCCTGTAAGAAAGGAAAGATCACCAAGTACTCTTTCAAACAGGAACAATTCCCAGCTGAACAAGTTTTTTATTGCCTGCACCTAGACTTAATGGGACCGCTTAAACCGCAAAGCAAAGGAGGCATGAGGTACGTCCTCACTGTAGTTGACAACTACTCAGGCTACCTATCTGCCTTTCTCTTGCCAAGTAAAGACGCGGACGCCAAGACCATCATCTTTGCAATTGAGAATGAAGCTAAGAAGAAGGGTTGGTTCCCAGTCAAGGTTTTTTCCAAGGGAGGAGGAGAGTCTGTGAACAACATCCTATTGAAGTTCTTCAAATCCAAGGCAATACATCATCTAGTCAGCAAACCCTACCACTCTCAGCATAATGGTAAAGCCAAGAAAGCCAATTGCACCATCATTGAGTCATTGAGATCAGTCTTCAGCTCTGCAACAAAAGTCCCTAAAAGCTGCTGGAGTGTGGTTATTCAAAGCTGCTGTCTTGCCTTAAACCAGATACCCCAGGACGCCAAATCACAAACACCCTGGGAGCTCATGCATGGAACGGCTTTACAAAAGGACTATTTGAAGCCTATAGGTACAGCATGCATCTACTTACTCAATGATACAAAGATTCCTTCAAAACTCAGCAAGAAGGGTGAGGAAGGTTGCCTGGTGGGCTACAATCCTCAACTCCTCTCCTACAAGATACTCACCAAATTGGGGAGGATCATGAATACCAAACACATTCTTTTTCTGAAATCTCAAGTTACAAAAGGAGGGACCAGCCTCAATGAAGATGAAGAAAACAATAACCGGCCTCAACCTGGTCCAAAAAATGGTAAAGAGCCTGAATCAACTCCCAAGGAAACTGACCCTGGCAACCAAGCCAATATCAAACCAGTACTCCACTTGGACAACAAACTGCACATGTCTGACTCCAAAAGCTCAGCTTCATCTGTTAAAGAAAGGTTAATTCCAAAACTTTGCAACATAAGCCAGCTCAAACAGCCAGAAAGGTATGGCTATCATCACTCCACTCTACTGCCTTCAATTCAAGAAGCCCTCAAGGAGCCTGACTAGATTGCGCACATAAACAGGGAGCTGGATATGGCGGAGGAGCTAGGGGTATGGGAGGATGCCGATGAAGCTGAAGTGACCAACCCTCTCAATACAACATGGGCTTTCCGTCACAAGGAGGATCTCCACACTGGTCAAACCACGCTAAAGGCAAGGGTCTGTGTGCAAGGCTTCAATCAACACTACGGCATTGATTACTTTGAAACCTTTACACCCACTGGTAAGATCCCTTCACTAAGGGCTCTACTGGTCTACTCAGTCAACAAAGGCCTCCCAATCCTTCAATTTGATGTAAAAGGGGAATTCTTACACGCCCCCCAGGAAGAAAACGTCTACATTAGGACTCCCATCAGCTCCAAGAGAAAGACAAAATATCCAAAACTAGTGAAATTGTTGTACGTATTGAAGCAGGCTCCACTAAACTGGTACAAGACGCTCAGGAAATGGATAAGCAGCATAGGCTTTACAGAAAGCAATTGCGACCCTTGCCTATACCACCACAAAGATGGGGTAACTTCACTGTTCTTCCATGTTGACAATTTAGTTGTGGTGGGGGAGGTGAATAATTTCAAATATCTCTTCTTAAACAAGTTCAAAGACTCATCAGCTCACAAAGTGGATACATTGCTTGGAATGAAGGTAGAGAAAGACAAAAACTCAATTAGTCTCTGTCTTCCAAATCGTATTAAAAAAGGATTCAAAGAGCTGAATCTCTTGGATGCAAAGCCTCTATCTAATCCTTGCTCAACTGGCGTACATCTGCTACCGGCTAAGGAAGAAGAGATCAATTTATTCAAAGTACTAAATGTCAAATATTGATTGCCCATAGGACAACTTAATTTCATAGCAACACTAGCACGGCCTGACATTAGCTACGCCATTTCCAATTTGGCTAGATTTTTGGAAAACCCTGGAATACTCCATTGGAATGAAGTCATTTGGGTGTGGCGTTATTTGCTCAAGACTATTGACTACAAATTGACCTTCAGATCAAAAAACAATTCCAACCATTTTATCACCTACATAAATACCACCTGCGGCGGCAAACCTGTAACTCGCCTCTCTCAAACCCGCTTCATCACTCTGTTCAAGGGATCCCCCCTCTATTGGACGAGTCAGCGGCAGAGATGCATTGCTCTCTCTTCAACTGAATCTGAGTGTAACTCACTCTCCGCTAGTCACCTTGAGGCCAGATGTTTAAATCACTTAATTTCTGAAGTATGGCGAACCACCTTTGATCCCAAAATGCATATAATTGACAAGAAGGGCTTGAAAGACCAAATCAAAAAGTTTGGAACCAAGTCACACTCTAAATACATCAATATTAAGCTCAAAAGCCTGCAAAATGACTGGCAAAACAAACTTATCCAAATCAAACTAATTTTCTCCCACAACATGCTGGCTGATCCTCTGACCAAAGCAGCCAGTGCAATGGATGTTTCTAAAGTGGCTAAGTATGTTGGTTCTTCAGTTGTCACCACTGATAATGAGTTGAGTCGGCGTGTTGATTATTTTCAATGATTATTTCTCAGTCACAATTCATTGTCATCTGAATTCTTTCTTTGTTTTTGTTTGTGTTGTAAATCCTGTTCCAGAATTTCTCCATCTCTCTTGTACTTATCCGTAGCTTCCATGAGTGTCTAATACTGGTTCATCAGATTGTGCGCGCGACTTGCTGCGACGTCACTAGACTTTCACAGATTGAATCAGCCAATGCCATCTCCTTGACTCTCACGAAGATTCAATGAAGACTGAAGAACAACTCCCAACCATTTCATTCTGAGTCTCAGAATCGTCACCATCAAGATTGAAGATTTGACCTACACCCAATTTGATCTAAGTCCCAGCAGCAAATAGTATGTACCAAAGTGTGAATCAACTGACCATCAGTGTTGAAATTAATTCCCTTCTAAACTAGCATTATGACTCATGAAATCAAGAAAAATTGGAAGTCTCAGATTGGTTTATTGGCGTATAGTGCACACAGTTCTACTTGGTCTATTTAGAGGACATCATCAAGCCTGTAGAGTTGTGTTTGCTTGTTTGTGGTTGACTATTTCATCAGAAGGCCTTCTTAATTTCTTATCTTTATCAACTCTTGTGTTCAGACTCATTGACTCTGCGTGTTTGATTGAAATGATAGCTTGGTCCAGGTTTTCCTACTCTTCAATTTTCCTCAATAGAGAGCGTGATGAAATGGATGACAGGATTGGAAAGGGAAGATGAAATTAAAAACAATAAAAAATCTCTGGAGTCATAGTGTGTGTGCAAGACAAGAGAACCATGCTATTATGTATTCTAGTAAATGGGATGCATGAAGGAATGACATGAGATGACACTAAAAATGAAAAAAAGTAGTAACAGAGGTGACAATGCAGGGAAGGGAGTTAGTCCAAAGATGACACTATACAATTGATGTGGTTTGATGATTGTGCAAGCTAAAAGAGTAGCATAACCAAGAATGGAAGTCTGAGGGCTGAGATGCCCAAGGAGAGATGGAGCAATGCCCAAATGGATGGTTGACCAACTGCCAGGCCATCGCAGGTATAGACTGAGTCGTGGAGATTGGAATGTTATAGCACAAGCTGGAGGTGGTAAGCAGATTGAACCATTGATGGTGTGCATTACTGTTATTCATTCTTAAGACTGAGGTATATGGTACTGATTAGAAGGGTATATCCAAAAGTGAGGAAACAATAACCCTTAACTCTGGAGCCTGACAGTATCAAGTTAACCAAGGTGCTAAATCCTGTTAGATTAATGCTTCAACCATTCCTAGTTCTGATTGAAACCTCCTGAAGCTTTCCTTTTTTGGTTAACACATCTACCAAAGCAGTAAATTTTATTTTTTTTCATGGAATTCCAACTGTTTCATTCTCTGTTCTTAGGACTATTCATCTTCTAATGCCTTTATGATTTATTTTTTAAATCTAATTTTGAATCACAGCACCCCTCCTCTAGATATATTTTTGATTTTCCTGATTTAAAAATCAGTTTCTTTCTCAAAAAAAGAAAAGATTTTCAAAGAATTTCAAAAATATAAAAGGGCAATTTTAAATTCACAAAACGGGGGTCCCAAACAGGTTTGATTGCTGTTCACAACCCATATGCGTGGCAAACAGAAAATCACAACTCAACAAGGAGCAAGAAAAGTCACTAACAACTTGCGCATTGAAAATTGAAACCCTTTTCATGTTGCAATTGGGGATTCACAACTCTTAAGGAGTTTCAATCAGGGTTTCAAAACCCCCTGGGGGATGCACTAGTGGTGAGCAGGGGTTGTGCCTGTTTTCCTGGCCCAGCCAAATGTACCATTTGAGTGGGGAATTGGGGGTACCTAGGCACCCTTGACCACATTTGAGTGCCATCAGCACATATTTGGGGATGTGGAATCATATGTGGGACTATTATTCAATCAAAAAAAGAAACTTGGGAATTAAAACTCTGCCCCATGGAAGAAAAAATTCTTCTCAAAAATTGTACACATCACTTGCTACTCAAATAATTTCATTTTCCTGAAACAAAAAGTGAGCAAAAGATTGGATTTGTTGGATTGAAAATTAAATTGAATGCTAAATTGCTGTTGAATTTAGTTTTTCTATGGGAACAGTGGCAAGTAAAGCCCCCCTGGCTCAAGTATTTCTGAATTAAAGCACTTAATTAACACAAACATGTTTAAACTGTGGGTGGGCTTGCCACTGTTCCCATAAAAAACAAAATTCAACAGCAATTTAGTATTAAATTTGATTTTAAGTAAAAAACTACAAAGGTTTTATGACTTTTGGGTTGAGGAAAATAAAATTATGTGACAAGCAATTGATGTGTACAATTTTTGATTAGACTTTGTTTTGCCAATAGGCAGGGTTTGATTTCCAAGTTTTTTTTGGGGTCCATTAATAGCTCCACATAGTATTCCATATCCCCAAATTTGTTTTTAGGCACTCAAATGTGGTCCAGGGTGCCTAGGTACCAAAATTCCCATTCAAATGGCCCATGTTGGATATTTTACCCCAAATGGGTCAGTAAAACAGGCGCAACCCCCAGGGAATTCTGAAAACATAATGAAAACCCCTTAATAGTTGCAAATCCCCAATCACAACTTGAAAGGGTTTCAATTGGGTAAATGCAAGTTGTGGGCATTTTTTCTTGCTCCTGGTTGAGCCCTGATTTGAATTTCAACACTCATATGGGTCCTTAAAAGCCCATTCACACCTGTTTGAAACCCCTGGGTTGTGAGTCCAACATTTCCCTAATGACATAAATGAAAAGATTCCCTCTTCAAAATGGCTTGCAAAGCTTGACATGGGGAAAACAATAGCTGATACTTATGGAAGACCAATATTTTTAATTTCATTGGATTCATGCTGTACTTATACTTCTATAAAAATGGGTGCCAAAGAACAATCACATGCTATGTTCATTTAAAAATAATCACTGCGTTCAACTTATAATCAGGGGAGAAATGATTCCGATTGCGCCCATTGTTTCCAAAAATGCTTCTTTCAATGTCAAAAAGTCTGTGTTTGGATTGATCATCCAAAAGATCAACTTGAGTTTTATTTTCCATCATAAAAAACCATTTTAATTTAATAATTTGGGTTTGGTTTCTCATGTATTAATAAAAAGGGTTATGACATTTTGAACATCATTACGTAGAGTTTTTTGAGTTAACATCATTATGCTGGATTTTTTTGAATGAAATTTCATTGGTAACTCAGCTAAACTTGTGTTGGGCTATCCCATCATAAGGAGTATTTTAACTTCTTTTGATGGATCATCTTAAAACAAGCTGAACTTGATTATTTTTTAGTGTTTTTACTTGAGGGCCTGTCAAGTAAGGGGGGACTTGATAGAATTCTTCTTTGATTTTTGTAATTTAGGCTAGTCCATTGATGTGGGCTTGATACAAGACCACCTCATTGGATCAGCTTGACACAAGTTGACATTGTATTTTTGGAATTTTTAATTTAGGGCTGGTCCATAGACTTTTTTTGTTTATTGGATTTTTGGTGTTTTTAATCTAGGGCTGTTCCATGGACTTTTGGATTGTTTGTTCATATGGGCTGCGCCTTCATGGCCCCATAGTGGTCAAATTTTCATAATTTACATTGATTTTTTTTTTCCAATTCTTTGATTTTTTTTAATTTTTTTTTGGTGTTTTTGTTTTGTTTTGTATTATTTTTAGTTGTTCAGTTTATTTGTTTATTTATTTTGATTGATTTTTTTTATTTTTGATTTTATTTTTTTATGTTATTATTTTTATTATTTTTATTATTTTATTATTTTTATTTTTATTATTTTTATTATTTTTATTATTTTTATTATTTTTATTATTTTTATTATTTTTATTATTTTTATTATTTTAATTATTTTTATTATTTTTATTATTTTTATTATTTTTATTATTTTTATTATTTTTATTATTTTTAT